>CM074861.1:49270000-50520000 GCA_037501455.1 Lantana camara
ACGATTATTTAAATCTTATGGCGCCATTTTAGACTATATAATGACTTTAATACCCTTATTGAATTAATTTTATGTTTAACCCCATGTTACTTGAAATATGCATAAAAAACCCTGCACATGAAATCTAAAAATTAGGTCTATCCCACAATGATAATTAATTTAAATAATAATTTTTTTATTTAATTAGCAAACAATTAGATAATTAATTAACGTACGATTTTTTTAATTAAGACATTGATGGTGTCAAAATCAGGGCTGTGCGCTGGACTGCAGACTAGGAGTCCTAATCACCCAAGATATTTATAGTGTGAGGAGAACTCCGGGCTTTCATAAACTGAAAGGATGAAACAAACGTAAGCTCAAAGGCCAAAACAGGGGAGAGTGGGGGTTGGACACGTTTTGACACTCCGATGCTCAAGTCAGCTAAAGCTCTGGGTCGAAAATATGCAGGAGTTAAGAGTCTTGTGCGTGAAGGAAAGCTTACCTCCAATGGCGATGGAGTGGGGTTTTTATAGGGTGGAGATGGACTCCGTGGGTGCAAGTACACCCCCAAGAAAGTGTGGATCTGGTCAGGAGGGAGAGCGACGACTGGTGGCCGGAATAGTGCTTTTCCAGCTAAAGCACTGTTTGTCTGCTCTTGGCAGGACGCCTGACATTGTACTTGGCGCAGCTGCAATTAATGCGGCCAACAGTAGGTGGTACCTGCATTCAATGCGGTTGTCCGATAGCGCTTGGGTCGGAGTCCCACTGGGTCACGCCTATCTGGGTCGAAAGGGGACTCTAGGTCGCGGGGCTCCGCCACCTGGCTTGAGGCTCCTCACCGAGTGCTGGGTCAAAAGACTGCCTAGGTAGCTCTGTTGTGAAGCATTGACGTGGCATAGACTGCCACGTGGCAGCGACATATGGTGCTTAGTCATACTTCCCGATTTTCCCCTTATCATCTCCCCCCCCAGGTCTGGTGACACTCGGAGAGTGGTGCCTGACCTTGTGGAAGGCTCCGTGATCCTTGAGGAGGAGAGAGAAGATATGCGTCGCGATTTCTCGGGGGAGTCTGGGTCGCGCAGAAAAACCGTTCAAGCCAAGCTTCAACGAGCCAGAGCTGCGAGCCAACCTCATTCGACCCAAGATCTACTCGACCCAAGGGATGAGCCGTGTAACACCCCAAGCGGTGGGGCGCCACATCCTCCGTACCATAGCCCAACACGTGAAACGAAATGGCAACTCCGTCCACGCATCAAGCCATGGCGAACAGGTGACCAACAAAAATCCAACCTAAGTTAGGCGGTACCTAAACCCTGTACAAGTGAAAATACACAAAAATCCGAAAGCGAAAGCGGTACAAAATACGAATTATCAAAAGCTCCAAACAAGAAACATATTCAATACATTCCAAAAAATAAATCAACATCAACCAAACGGGTTCAACTAGTCAAGGAAACCTGTCCTAACCTGTCCCGAACAACATACAACAAAACGGGTTCAACTAATTCAGAATCTGTCCTAACCTGTCCCGAATATCATATCATAACGAATGAATTAAACTTACACAAATTACAACGTGTAACGAATTCAAATGTATGCAAGACATATACAAATGCGAAGACCAAACTCAACTCGGACAAAACGAAAGACTCGACTCAACCGCCTAGCACCAACGAACTCCAAAAGAAACCTGCAACTCAAACAAAGAAAAGGGGAAAAAGGAAACAACAAAGAGGGGTCAGTCCTAACGACTGGTGAGGGGGCTAACACACGCACCCGTACATATACATAAGAGCAAAGCATATTCAAAGCTGAAGGGGTTCATGAACCGGGCGTGGTTTTTGCATTCTAAAACGTTTTAACCCATGGTAATAGATATATAAAGAAAGAGGTTTAAGGCCGAAGGCCAAAATCAACCAAGTTTTTAAAGTTAGAAAGCCACTCCCGTTTCATAATCATATACGATACATAAATAACTCGGAGAGAACGAGTTCTCACACACTTACTCATACCAAAGAAAAACACATAAAAAAATCCCACCTTTACACCATTGGGGAAGAAAGGTGCCCCTCTCAACCCTCCATAGAACGAAACTTGTGAACCGGAGGATCCCGCCCGGTTCCTTAGACGGCTAACCTTAAAGTGCTCCGTCGCCATAGGAGAACTAAGTCTCCCATAAATGGAGTTGTGTTGATGAGAGAGCCCGGAAACCCCATGGCCGACCCGAGATCACATACCACTTCTCCGGGGCCCACACACAGATCACAAAGCTTACTTATCACACTTACCAACGAAGCTTATCCACAAATCTTGTCATGCTTACACACACACACTTACCAAAGCTTGTCAAAGCAAACGAAAATAGAGCTTATATACTTATAAAAGCGTTTTCAAAGTCTCAAGACAAACGGGACAAAACCCACAAAATACGTATCCAAACACATATCTATATATATACATAGATAAGTCGCATGCGGGTTCGAAATACAAATAGGGTTTTAGGTCATATTAACTAAAAGGAAAGAAAACCTCACCTGACACTAAACGAAGCCGGAGACAACACACTTGATTCACCCCGGAATCAACTTGACAAACAAAACACCACCCCGGGTGCACCTGAACAAACTGACGGCAAAAGGCAAGACTTAGACTCAAGAATGAACCACATAGACGCACGGCGTATGATCAAGCTTGTAGGAGATGCAAACACGTAAGTACAACACATATTCGAATCAATTACATGCAATCCAAGACATTACATAGCTTAACATATTCATTTATAAACATATAACACGTTCAAGTGCACAATTAATGCATATTACAAGGTGGAGATACGTATCAAGGTGCATAGGTGTTTCGTGCAATAATTCATATTACTCAAACAACATAAAACATATATAACAACATAGTCATACACATAAGCAAGTGAAAAACAAGTTGGGAATGGGTTCGGAGGTGGCAAGGTGCAAGAAAAGCGGAAGAAAAGCACAAGAGATTGTTCCGAGCAAAAACGGGCAAAAGCTGGAAAATTTCCAGAATGGACAAGCTGTAGAAAAACGATCATAACTTGAGTTTTAGAAATGAGAATTGAGTTTTGTTTCTTTGAAATGAAACTAGACACATAGATCTTTAAAATGGTAGGTGGCTCAAAATATGGTTCAAATCGAGGCGAAAATGGCGTACGTTTGAAGTTGGACAAAAACAGAATTTCAAACGGTTATATCTCATAGTCTAAAATGAATTTTGAGTTGATTCCAATTGGAGGATGTTCTAGACTTCAAGAGGTTTCCGTGGGTTCAAAAATCAGGCCAATCCGAGTTCAAACGAGGTCAGCACGACCGTGTCAAAATTGGCCTGGAAGCTGACACGGCCGTGTCCGAATAAAAAAATTCAAAGTCGAGGGCTTGACAAGGCCGTGTCGGAAATGAACTAGGGCTGACACGGCCGTGTTGGGTCGTCTTCTCCGAAAAAATATAGCAGCAAAGCAAAAGCTCGACGGGGGTGATTCCCAAACCACCCCAAACCACATTCCGATCACATAATACACCGAAAACACTCAAATTCAAGGTATATCACATATGTATATCACATTATGTAGCACCCCAAGCGGTGGGGCACCACACCCCCGCACTATGACCCGACACGTGTACGAAATGGAAAGTCCGCACACGCACCAAGTCACAGCGAACGGGTGACAAATGAAAAACAAACCAACCTAAGCTAGGCGGTACCTAAACCCTGTACAAGTGCAATTATGCAAAACCTGAATGCGGAAGCGAAACAAATACGAATTCTCAAAAACTTTAATCAGCAATCATAATTCATATATTCAAAAGGTAACTCAACATCAACTAAACGGGTTCAATTGCCCTAGAAACCTGTCCCGATCAAACATATAATCAAAACGGGTTCATCTAAACCGAGCACCTGTCCTAACCTGTCCCGAAATTCATACATCCAAATCATAAGTACCAACCTGCATAATATATACATATCATATACATAGTTTCCTTCACAAATTAAAACAAGGTATTTAACAAATCAAACAGACCGACACAGACTCGACAGACCCGACTCAAAGCCGCCTAGCTCAAGCCTGCAAGAACTGAAAAGTGGGGAAGAGGGGTCAGTCTCTAGAAGACTGAGTGAGCAGGGGCGATACATAAATATAGAAACATGCGCATGCAAGTCATAAATCCCGAGCAAGGTTTTATTTAAAGTTAGTTCCCAAAAGGGCAAGAGAATAACTAAGCAATGCTCGGACTTTACGACTAATCATATTAAATTCATTAAATTCATAATTCATACATAAACATAAAGGCTCGGCGAGTGAGCGTGCATTATCTCCAAGCAAACTCCGACCGTGTACGAAAAATATCATGGATACATTAAATAGGTGATCATGCAATATATCATAATACACACAAATCATATATCATATCCTAAAACATATTCGTTTGGGCAATCCGTGTCCCGACCTTCCCGCACGGTGCCTATCAATCATAACATAACCATAATCATAATCATAAAATAAGTTCCAACCTTCTTCCTCCGGGTGGTGGAAGGCTTAGCAAGACCCGTCCACCTCATACATAATGGCTAGTGAGGTACATGAATCCTCAAAAGCCCGACTAGCGTTTTCTTGTCAAAACTCCTGACGAGATCCGTTTCGACGTAAAACATAAATGGAATCAGCACATGGGATCACCGTCGGCCCTTGCCTCCCCGGATAGCCACATGTACTAAATTCCTGGGCCCGTGAACATAACATACATGCAATCTCGCCAAAACATTTCAGTTCATAAGAAACATAACATATTTCATAATTTTGGAGAAAAGGTTACTCGATAATAATTTACTCGATGACTCCACTTTGAAAATAACATATATATATATATACATAAGGTTTTGGCCAAAACTTGTCACATAAGGGTTGTAGGGTTTAATATATAACTAGAACGAAAACACCCTCACCTGGTACCAGACAAAGCCAAAACCCAAAGCAAATGGTCCACCCCGGAACTTGCACGACCATAAGTCACCACCCCGGGTGCACCTGTACCAACTGACACAAAAAACACAGTACAGAACTCAGACTCAGACTCAGACAACCATATAAAGACGCACGACACTTGCTCAAGCACTTAAGAAATGCAATCACATAAGCAAAGTTCACAGTTATACTAATTACTTGCAAAATAAAATATCACATAGCTCAACATATTCATAAAGTAGATCAAGAGATGTTCTTATGCACAATTAATTTAAACAAACAAAATGGAAAGGCAATGCATGTCACATTATTTCATTTAAATTCATATATCAAATAACCAATTTATATTCGTACGAATAACTTATTTCTTAAGTGCAAAAGTTCTAATGGAATCATATAAGTTTCATACAATTCATATATCGCATAATAGATTTATTTTAAATTAAGTAATTAAACCTAAATTACAAAGTCTCAAATTAAATCATCCAAGACATACTAATTCAATTATGGCTAAATCATAAATTGCATAACTAATTCCTATATCATATAATAAATTCCAATTCAATTCAATTTAAGTGATTCGACTAATTAAAAGCTTCAAGCTTAGGCATAATAATTTCTCTTAATCGAAATCATAATTAGCATATTTGTTTATCAATTGACAAGGATTAATTGAAGTCATACAATTTATATGTTTAGTGAAATTACACATACACCCCTTCAAGTTTAAACAAATAGCATGAATTCAACATATCAGGGTGCAATTTGCGAATCAATATATTCATACATATCACGTTTCACTTAATACATGATTTTATATCCGTTGGCATACATATTGATCGACAAATACAACAATACACAATTTATTGCAATTAAAACAATTAATTCCAAATATTCAATTATACAAAATAAATCACAATAAATCACCCGGGCATCCGATTGACGAACGAAAAGTGGCGTTGAACTCACCACGATGAGAGGAACTTGCTGTCCGAAGGGCTTCCGAACGCCGCCACCGGAACCAGCCGGACCACCACGCACAGCCGCCGGGCCAACACCTCCGGTGGTCGGAAAATTCCTCGGAAGGACAGAAACATGCCCCTCGGTTTGCTCGATGAAAGCCCTCAACCAATTTCAGAAAATACCAAACACGTCGGACTTCGTTGACGAAAAACCGAACCAAATCCCAACGACGAAAACTGAAATTAAACACAAACCGTAACACGAAAACAAAATCCGGACATACCGTTGGAAAGCCCGTAGCGAGGCCTTCGAAAACCCCTAGCCAATATACCGGAAAAACCGTCGGAAAAGAGGGCCGCCGGTCCGGTCCCCCACCGGTCCACCACCGTCGGCCGGTTCTTGGGCTGCCGCCTACACGAACAACTCGATCTCGTCGAGTTAGACAACTTCTCAGAAGGATCCGTCGCCATAAGATCACCGGAAAAGCTTCAAATCGTCGCCCAAAAACCCGCCGCTGCGCCACTCGCCGGTTCAGCCATCGCCGGCCATCGTTTGCTCAAATCGACCCCGGAATCGAACTCAGGAGGTCAAAAGATGTCGGAAACCACCAAGGGCCGGCCGCAAATCTCGCCGGAACGCGGCGGAGCTGCCACGCTACAGTAACGCCACCGCCCGCCGTGACTTTCAGTCGGCGCGTGCGCCACCGTCCGGCTGCCGTTGGCCACGCCGCTGGAACTGGAATTGCGCCGGGAGGTCCTCTAACAGATGGGGTGGCGCATGTCGTCGCATGATCGCCGAAAATCGCCGCGAAGAGACGGCGAAGTGGCGGGTGTTCATTCCACCGCCGCTGCTTTGCCGTAGCGCCACCACCGCTGATTTTCAGGTCCCGATTCTTGTACCATCGTGTCGGGCTCGTCGAGTTGATAAATTTCCACTACTCAAACGTCGAATTCCGTCGAGAAACGAGTGAGAACGGACATGTGTGTGTTTTCACACCTCCACTGCATGAACAGTGCCGGATCGCGGGAAGAAGACGGCTGAGGCTGGAGCTGAAGTTCTGGCATGCAAAACGAGGAACCGGGGTATATATCTCGGGTCCTCGTACGCAAAAACGATTGGAAGAACGGGCTAACGAAGTCAGAATGGGGCAAACTTAGAGTCTACGTACTCGTTTCGATGCCCCGAATGCAAAGCAGGGGTCAAAAGGATCGAAATCTCGTTCGAACGAAAAATGACCGAAAAATCCCTAAAAAAAAAAATTTACAAACAAGCCCCTAAACTCTTAAAGAGTTTAAAATAGGGCCACGCAAAGCACAAAAACCACCGAATTAAACACACAAGGAAGTTGAAACGTGGCGTACCTTATTTGCAGGACGAGCGGGGTGTTACAATCTTCCCTCCTTCAAAAGGACCTGTCCTCAGGTCCTATTACTGAGTCGTAAAGCTTCGAACTGGAAAACTTCAATCCATCTCCTGAAATCTTGTAGAGTTATAGCCCTGGCTGTGAAGTTTACTCCCACTAATTGCATCAACTCCCCTCAGAGTTCCGTAGTCCCAGAGGTTTGTTCAACACTTGACCGTTGGTCGCTTCAAACTCGTTCAACCTCCACTAGGTCACTGCACCCAAAGCTCGATACAGTCGCAACCTCATCGCTTGCTAGCCGCTGACTGGCCACACGTAACTAAACCGTGACATACAAGAGAGAATCCCATCTCTCAGCACGCAGAGAGAGAGAGAGCCCCGTCTCCCAGCACATCAAAAGAGAGAACCCCATCCCTCAGGCACAGAATTGAGAGAACCCTGTCTCTCAACCACGTAATCGAGAGAGCCCCTCCCAACCTAAGTCTGGCAGACTTCCACATCTTCCAAACATTCTAGTTTGAGAAAATCCAGCATTTCTCAAACCCCTAAATTCGAGAGAATCCAACATCTCCAAAATATCTAACTCCAAGAGAATCCAACATCTCTTGCTCACATAATTGAGAAAGAATCCAACATCTTTCTATCACATAAATAGGGAGAATCCCACATCTCCCTAACACGTAAATAGAGAGATCTCAACAACTCTCTAGCACACAAGTTTACTTACTCAGCATTCATACATACACACATTAAAGTAACACTTGATGCAAAACATGTGATGCATGTTTAGTGTACCTTTACACTACTGATATCGGTGTCCCTAGAGTATTGACTCATCATCCATGTTCAACTCAAGGGGGATATCGCGATGGGATCACTGTAAGATAGAATTACACTACGTATGTATGTGCATGAAGGATTAGTGAGTAATCCAAGAAATTTTAAACACAGAGACACGAATAATTCACACAAGTATTCCATTCAGTTTACAAGAATTCACAACAATAATAAATTTTAAGTTATGAAAATTAAAGCAGTTAGCCAAGTTATTACAATCAAATAACATCAAACATTACACGTTGTCACATATGTCAAGCAAAATAAAATATAATATAATTACTTATGAAATGCATGGGTGCAAATGCCATGAATGCTTAAGGTACCGTTCACCGTGGAAATGAAGTCGAGGTTGGTAATTCTTTAATTGGAAGGATAATCGATTCCTTGACTGGCAGTGGCTCCAACTTCCCATTCAAATTTGCATCCTTTAGCATTCCCTCAGATTCTTGGGTACCCAAATGGTCTTGGAACGTCTCACTTGATTCTCGGAGTAAAGTGATCAATGGAGTCTCTTGAAATCCCAATAAAATCCTCGGTAATCGGGAATTGCTATCTCTTTCAACGGTAAAATCTCTCAGGACCATCGTGGGGAAATAAATGAAGAATCTTTAAACAGTCTGGCTTAGTACACCGTCGTTGTAAATGATGCCCTTATCCTCAATATTTGGTGGAGTTGATCTTCAATGACCTCATCACAAAATTCCATAGCTTACAAAATTTTCCCCCTTTTTCTTTTGTGTAAGAGTAACTACTCTGGTGGTGTCTCTATAATGGTAATCCGATTCCCTCTTTAGAATTCTCTGAATTGTACAAGTGCCTTGATTTCTTCATTGTCACCTCATGTCATTCAGATTTAGAAAATTTAACCTTCTTATAAAATTTGCTAACCCCGAGTACCTCCAGGTAGTTAAGTATATATCCTGAAGGCACCTCGTTAGTTAAAAGGTCTCTTGTTTCCCTTGTATACAGACATCTTCTTTTATCCACCCTATACCCCGAGTTTGTTAAATCAATAGTACACTTTCTGATCCACCCCTATTCAGATCCCAATGCAGCTTCCACTAAAATCAGTACTCGTTGAAACAGGTAACAAAATCACCTAAATATAACCACAAGTCTAATGCATGTGGGGTTAGGGATGTAAATGACATGCACTCGTATCCAGCAAAAAAGGCAGTCAAGCACGTAGAACAAATGTTCGAAATAATTATAATTTAATCCAATGCATGATGCACGTGCTATGAATGTATAATACCTATTTCCATAAGGTTAGCATCTAGCTATTGTCGAATTCTTTCAGAAATCCATTTATCCTTTATTCAAGTAATCAAGGCATGGTAGTTTTGAATCTTCTGTCATCAATTTATAGAAGCGGGAAATGTTGTCACGATCAATTAAAAATTTTTGTCATCAAGCCAACTCCCTGCAATTCACGAATTGAATAAATATCTATGCATGGGGGTTAGTACGTGGATATGTCAAGTAATAAAAACAATTAAGAACACTTAAGTAATGCACATGCAATACGTAATTTAATAAAATTTAAAGCATAACAGTGATAATTTTGCAAGAATCGTAATCATAGTGTGCACACAATCACATAAGCTCAAAAAAATTCATGCAGAGAAGTCAAATTTCACATCAGACGAATGCGATGCACAAGTATTCCTATGCCGTCCGACCTAAACTAACACGACACGACTCCAGAGCACCGGTTCTGAACCTGGTAGCTCTAATACCACTTAAGATGTAGCACCCCAAGCGGTGGGGCACCACACCCCCGCACTATGACCCGACACGTGTACGAAATGGAAAGTCCGCACACGCACCAAGTCACAGCGAACGGGTGACAAATGAAAAACAAACCAACCTAAGCTAGGCGGTACCTAAACCCTGTACAAGTGCAATTATGCAAAACCTGAATGCGGAAGCGAAACAAATACGAATTCTCAAAAACTTTAATCAGCAATCATAATTCATATATTCAAAAGGTAACTCAACATCAACTAAACGGGTTCAATTGCCCTAGAAACCTGTCCCGATCAAACATATAATCAAAACGGGTTCATCTAAACCGAGCACCTGTCCTAACCTGTCCCGAAATTCATACATCCAAATCATAAGTACCAACCTGCATAATATATACATATCATATACATAGTTTCCTTCACAAATTAAAACAAGGTATTTAACAAATCAAACAGACCGACACAGACTCGACAGACCCGACTCAAAGCCGCCTAGCTCAAGCCTGCAAGAACTGAAAAGTGGGGAGGAGGGGTCAGTCTCTAGAAGACTGAGTGAGCAGGGGTGATACATAAATATAGAAACATGCGCATGCAAGTCATAAATCCCGAGCAAGGTTTTATTTAAAGTTAGTTCCCAAAAGGGCAAGAGAATAACTAAGCAATGCTCGGACTTTACGACTAATCATATTAAATTCATTAAATTCATAATTCATACATAAACATAAAGGCTCGGCGAGTGAGCGTGCATTATCTCCAAGCAAACTCCGACCGTGTACGACAAATATCATGGATACATTAAATAGGTGATCATGCAATATATCATAATACACACAAATCATATATCATATCCTAAAACATATTCGTTTGGGCAATCCGTGTCCCGGCCTTCCCGCACGGTGCCTATCAATCATAACATAATCATAATCATAATCATAAAATAAGTTCCAACCTTCTTCCTCCGGGTGGTGGAAGGCTTAGCAAGACCCGTCCACCTCATACATAATGGCTAGTGAGGTACATGAATCCTCAAAAGCCCGACTAGAGTTTTCTCGTCAAAACTCCTGACGAGATCCGTTTCGACGTAAAACATAAATGGAATCAGCACATGGGATCACCGTCGGCCCTTGCCTCCCGGATAGCCACATGTACTAAATTCCTGGGCCCGTGAACATAACATACATGCAATCTCGCCAAAACATTTCAGTTCATAAGAAACATAACATATTTCATAATTTTGGAGAAAAGGTTACTCGATAATAATTTACTCGATGACTCCACTTTGAAAATAATATATATATATATATATATATAAGGTTTTGGCCAAAACTTGTCACATAAGGGTTGTAGGGTTTAATATATAACTAGAACGAAAACACCCTCACCTGGTACCAGACAAAGCCAAAACCCAAAGCAAATGGTCCACCCCGGAACTTGCACGACCATAAGTCACCACCCCGGGTGCACCTGTACCAACTGACACACAAACACAGTACAGAACTCAGACTCAGACTCAGACTCAGACAACCATATAAAGACGCACGACACTTGCTCAAGCACTTAAGAAATGCAATCACATAAGCAAAGTTCACATTCATACTAATTACTTGCAAAATAAAATATCACATAGCTCAACATATTCATAAAATAGATCAAGAGATGTTCTCATGCACAATTAATTTAAACAAACAAAATGGAAAGGCAATACATGTCACATTATTTCATTTAAATTCATATATCAAATAACCAATTTATATTCGTACGAATAACTTATTTCTTAAGTGCAAAAGTTCTAATGGAATCATATAAGTTTCATACAATTCATATATCGCATAATAGATTTATTTTAAATTAAGTAATTAAACCTAGATTACAAAGTCTCAAATTAAATCATCCAAGAGATACTAATTCAATTATGGCTAAATCATAAATTGCATAACTAATTCCTAAATCATATAATAAATTCCAATTCAATTCAATTTAAGTGATTCGACTAATTAAAAGCTTCAAGCTTAGGCATAATAATTTCTCTTAATCGAAATCATAATTAGCATATTTGTTTATCAATTGAGAAGGATTAATTGAAGTCATACAATTTATATGTCTTGTGAAATTACACATACACCCCTTCAAGTTTAAACAAATAGCATGAATTCTACATATCAGGGTCCAATTTGTGAATCAATATATTCATACATATCACATTTCACTTAATACATGATTTTATATCCGTTGACATACATATTGATCGACAAATACAACAATACACAATTTATTGCAATTAAAACAATTAATTCCAAATATTCAATTATACAAAATAAATCACAATAAATCACCCGGGCATCCGATTGACGAACGAAAAGTGGCGTTGAACTCACCACGACGAGAGGAACTTACTGTCTGATGGGCGTCGGAACGCCGCCACCGGAACCAGCCGAACCGCCACGCACAGCCGCCGGACCACCACCTCCGGTGGTCGGAAAATTCCCCGGAAGGACAGAAATATGCGCCTCGGCCTGCTCGATAAAAGCCCTCAACCAATTTCAGAAAATACCAAACACGTCGGACTTCATTGACGAAAAACCGAACCAAATCCCAACGTCGAAAACTGAAATTAAACACAAACCGTAACACGAAAACAAAATCCGGACATACCGTTGGAAAGCCCGTAGCGAGGCCTTCGAAAGCCCCTAGCCAATATGCCGGAAAAATCATCGAAAATTAGGGCCGCCGATCCAGAGCCGGTCTCTAGCGCCCGGAACGGTGGGCCACCACATCCCCTGCACCTAAACCCGAACCCACATATGAAATGAATTTCCATACATGAGCCCAAGTCTAAGCGAATGGGAACCTACACTCACACGCTAGGCTAAGCGGGGCTAAAACTTGGACAGAGCGCGCAAAACAAACAAACAAGAATGCGGAAGCAATAACATAAGGATCGAAAAGAGCTCTAAACTAACATTTACATCATATACAATGGCCTCACGACCCAAAAATAGGTCAAGCATATACATCAAGAGTTCATAATCCTTCAAAATATAATTCTAATATCAAATGCAAAAGATGAGTGTTCAAAAGCAGGAATTATGAACGAAACTCGACCTAGACACACAAGTACAACAAGACTCGAAGCACTTCCCCGCCTAGCTCGTAACAACCTGCAACCAGGTAGGGAAAAGGGAGGGTCAGTCACAACTCGACTGAGTGAGGGTGCTAAACGCACACCCACACCTAAATACATAAATAGAGCAAAACAAGTATCAAAGGTGATGGCCATGAATCGAGATAAGGTTTTTCATACCAACACGTTTTAAATCATAGTATATAATACATAAAGAAATCCTAACTCGATTCACAATCCATCGAGCAAAACATAAACACAAGTCCGGCGAGAACGGACTATCCCTTACTCCATCAAACATAACATAAAACTGAAATTATAAATCAATCCAACCCCAACAACAAGATGGTCAGGAATCAAACCCTCTCCACCTACTTACTTATGTACGAGGGGTAGCTAACCCACAACGTACTCGGAGTATCACGCCTCATCAACCTCCAAGAATCGTGCGTAACACTACGAATGGGAATCATGCACAGGCTTAACCCGACGACCCTTGCCGTCCCGGGCGTCCTTACCCACAATTCCCGGGCCCAAGATACCTTACCAATATCAATTCCCATATTTCAGGGCTTACCTCGCTCAAAGATAGCATAAACGAATAAACGAATTCAAATCATAAGCTTACATATGCTCGTACTTATACCAATTTTATAAACTTGATGCTTATTCATAAGATCATAAACATATCTTAAGCACACATATTTAACTATACATAAGATATATAGTTGCATGCGGGATGAGAAATCAACACATATTAGGCCATAGGTCGCTTAACTAGAAGATAAAAATCCTAAACCTCACCTTATAGCAAAAAGGAGTAGAAACTGGGTCAAAAGAAGCGAAAACCGCCTAAACTTCGGGTTCGTGGGCGTCCAGAAGAGGCTCTGAAACAAAAGAACATAAGACCCGAGACTTAGACTCAAATATGAACCAATTAGACGCCTGGCAATGCTCATGAATGAAATGAATGCAAATGAAGTGCATAAACGTACTACTTAACGTATATCAAATCATAACTCGTTCAAATCATATCAAATAGATTAAAAAATCTAATATAATCGAATTAACACATAATAATACATGTTAGTAAAGCTTAGGGATCATGTTCGGGGTGGGAGAGAAGCAAACAAGTGAAGAAAAACAAGAAAATAAAGTTCAGAGTAAAAAAAAAGTCACTGCCCTAAATCCACCCCGGTTGATTTTTTTCAAAGGAGGAATCCACCCCCATGGATTCAAGGCAGTCAGCTCTCTGGCTCAAATCCACCCCGGTGGATTTTTTTCAAAGCAAAAATCCATCCCGGTGGATTTGGGTCAGAGGCTAAAATTCGAAAATAGGGGTTGCAAACTCCAGGAAAACTCCTTCCAAACAAAGCATCAACAACAAGACATGAAATGGAGCAAATATACCACAAAATTAAGCAAGAAAAACATCCCAAATCATCTCCACTCATGCATACTACAAACCGGAAATGAAAAGAAGCAAAGAAGCTAAAGTTTCATCAAGTTCCTCCCAAGTTCTCAAAAGAGCAATAATGGAAAATCATAATACTTTCACCTAACATGAAAAAGGAGCATATACAAGCAATAAATAAGCCAAGTGAATCAACATATAAAGCTTCAAACTCAAAGAAAGCAAGAGATGCACTAGTTCTTCCAAAAATTCTTCAAAACCTAATTATTCATGACTCCAAGCAAATCTCATGAACTCCAACATTAAAGCATGATATAAGAAGTGTAAAATGCTCACAAGATCAAGGAGATCACATTCCCCAACTTACCTTGAAGAAATGGAGCAAGAAAAGCTAAAACTTGAGCTTTAAGGTCACAACAATGGAGAAAAATGGCTTGGGACTCTTTTTCTTCCTTTCTCCTTGCTTTGGTTCGAAATTCTCAGCACAAAGGGGAGGAGAGAACTGATTTTGATGATTAAAAGTCAAGGGTAGGGGTATGGGTAGGTCTAATAGTCTCCAAGTAGGCTTATAGGTGCGATCTAGGTACGTAGGGCCAAAATTTGCGTCATTGGGGGTCGAAACGGCATCGAAAAAGTTCAAGGCTTGTTCCATTGTATCCAAATCATCGATTCAAGTACAATGGCAAAGATGGAACTCGAATCCGAGTCCCCGAGCTCAAGTTATGAGAAAATGACTCAAGAGTGGCCAAATTGCAAATTGGCCCAAAAATTTGAAATAAAACTCAATTGAGTCCAAACCAAACCAAACAAGTCCAAAACACAAATAAATCATACAATTAAGTCCAAGAATCAAATAATCAACGTTATACACAATTTAGGCATGCTCGGGTTCAAACTCCAAATCTCAAATCATAAATTCCAATATAATCAAAATTTCACATAAGTTCAATAAGACAAGTAAGAAAATTATAAGAAATAAAACGACAGTTAAATCATATATTACATAATTAATGAATTTAAATCACGCACGTATATCATACCTGTACGGTTGAACAGTCGGGGTGTCACAATCTTCCCCCCCTTAAAAAGGACTTGTCCTCAAGTCCGTTCCGCCTCCTCAAACAAACCCGGGTATAACCTTCTCATCCTTTCCTCGGTTTCCCAAGTCGACTCCTCGGACTTTTGATCTCTCCAAAGCACCCTGACCAACGGAATTTGCTTATTCCTTAATTCTTGCAACTTTCGGTCTTGAATGGCAACAGGATGCTTTTCTATTGTCAAGTCCGGCTCTAAGTGAACTTCTTCAACATGAAGGATAGTTGCCTCATCGGGATAATACTTCCTAAGCTGTGAAACGTGAAACACGTTGTGTATCCCTGTTAAACTTGGAGGTAAATCCAATCTGTACGCTGTGGCTCCAATTCTTTCTAAGATCTCAAACGGCCCAAGGTAGCGTGGATTAAGCTTTCCACCTCTACCTATTCGAGTGAAGCCCATTCTAGGAGATGCTTTCAGAAAAACTCTATCTCCGACCTCAAACTCTAAGGGTCTTCTTCTCTAATCGGCGTAGCTCTTCTGACGAGCCTGAGCTACTCTCATCCTTTGTCGAATCATATGAACCTTCTCAATAGTAGCAGCAATATTCTCCTTAGGCTCGGCTCTCTCGAGTTTATTCTCTTCAGTCCATCTCCAATCCTCAATATCCCAAAATAGAGGAGACCTGCGCTTCCTTCCATAAAGTGCCTCGTAAGGAGGCATCTTAATCGAACCTTGATAACTTTTGTTATAAGCAAACTCAACCAAAGCCAAGTGCTCGTCCCACTTATCCTGGAAATCCAAAACACACGCTCTAAGCATATCTTCCAAGTACTGAATCAACCTTTCAGATTGGCCGTCCGTCTGAGGATGCGAAGCGGTGCTAAACTTAAGCCTGGTACCCAAACACCTCTGAAGATTCTGCAAGAAAATCGAAGTAAACCGCGGATCTCTGTCCGAAACAATACTATCCGGAACTCCATGTAACCTTATAATCTCCCGAACGTACAACTCGGCTAGCTTTGGAACTTTCTCAGACATCCGAATCTTGAGGAAATGGGCAGACTTAGTTAATTTGTCAACCATTACCCATATTCCATCAAACCCTCCTTTAACTCTTGGCAAGCCGGACACGAAGTCCATAGTCACTTGCTCCCACTTCCACTATGGAATAGGAAGCGGTTGGAGAGTTCCTCCCGGCTTCTGGTGTTCTGCCTTCACCTTTTGACACGTTAGACATCGCTTCACGAAGTTCGCGACGTCCCTTTTCATGCCATTCCACCAGAATTTCTCTCTCAGGTCCCGATACATGTTAGTACCTCCCGGATGAATCGAGTACCTCGAGCAATGTGCCTCCTCAAGTACAATCCTCTTGAGCTCTTATGGGACACATATTCTCACTTCGAACCTTAACAAACCGAAATCATCGAATCCAAACTTAGAATTCGGATCATCTCTAGCACGAGTTACCAACTTTTGAATTTCGGCATCCGTAGCTTGAGCTTCTAACAATTGTTGTTTCAATTCCGGTATTATCGTGAGATTCGCCAACCAAGTTCTTGAAACTAAGATCTCTGAACCTGAGCTTGAAGAACCAGCTTCGAAATTAGCCACATTTGCCTTTCTACTCAAGGCATCGGCAACCACGTTTGCTTTGCCCGGATGGTACTGAATGGTACAATTGTAATCCTCTAATAACTCCATCCAACGCCTCTGTCTTACATTCAGATCTTTCTGAGAAAAGAGATACTTGAGGCTTTGGTGATCCGTAAACACCTCGAAGGTTGCACCGTAGAGATAATGTCGCCACTTCATCAAAGCAAACACAACTGCAGCTAATTCGAGATCATGGGTAGGGTAATTCTTCTCATGCTCTTTCAACTTCCTTGAAGCATAAGCTACCACTCTACCGTGCTGCATCAAAACACACCCAAGACCCTCTTTAGAAGCATCCGTATAAACGGCATAACCCTCGGTACCCTCAGGTAGGGTTAAAACCGGTGCCGAAGTCAACTTCACTTTCAAAGTCTGAAAACTTGCTTCACACTTGTTATCCCATTCGAATTTCACTTCCTTCTTAGTTAAACGAGTCAACGGGGCAGCAATTTTAGAGAAATCCTTAACAAACCTTCGGTAATACCCTGCCAACCCAATAAAACTCCTGATCTCGGAGGCATTTCTTGGTCTCTCCCAACGAAGCACGGACTCAACCTTAGATGGATCAACCTCAATCCCATCACCTGAAATTATATGTCCCAAAAACATAATTCGGTCAATCCAGAATTCGCACTTACTGAACTTTGCATACAACTTGTGTTCCCTCAAAGTTTCCAAGACGATCCTAAGATGCTGTGCATGCTCTTCAGCCGACTTAGAGTACACCAGAATGTCGTGTATAAATATTACCACGAACTTGTCAAGAAAAGGCCTGAACACTCGGTGCATCAAATCCATAAACGCAGCTGGGGCATTAGTTAATCCAAAAGGCATAACAGCGAATTCAAAATACCTATACCTTGTATTAAACCCAGTCTTCGGAATATCCACCTCCCTAATTCGCAGCTGATAGTAACCCTGCCTCAAATCCAACTTGGAGTAAACTTTAGAACCTGCAGAATATCGAACAACTCCTCGATGTGAGGCAAAGGGTATTTGTTCTTCACGGTCATCCTATTCAACTCACGGTAATCTATGCACATCCGTAGCATTCCATCTTTCTTCTTTACAAATAGAACGGGAGCACCCCACGGAGAAGTGCTCGGACGAATGTACCCACAAGCCAAAAGTTCATCAAGCTGTGCCTTTAACTTCTTTAACTCAGCAGGAGCCATTCTATAGGGAGTCTTCGAAAAAGGCTCTGCTCCGGGATGAAGGTCGATTACGAACTCGATGTCCCTATCAGGTGGTAAAGAACCCAACGTCTCAGGGAAAACATCGGTATACTCTTGCACGACCTCCGTCTCCTCAAGTTTGGCCTGATCCTTAGGTCTATTCAAAAGATAGGCCACAAAACCTGTTGCACCGTCCCGGATCAGTTTACTCGCCTCAACAAAAGAAACAAACGGGCTTGACTTAACCTTCTAGCCCTTAAAAACCACTGAACCAAAGGAAACTTTCTTCTCTCGACAATCCATCTGAGCCCCATGATCATACAACCAATCCATTCCAAGGATTACATCATATCTTTGCATCGGCATCTCAATCAAATCAGCAAGGAAAACCTGATCTTCAAAGATTACCAGACAACCCCGAAATACCCTGCAAGTAATCAAACTACCACCAAGAGGAGAGCTAACAACGTAATCATGCGCACATAAAGAAACTGGCAAGGACATAGAAGCAGCAATATCCCGGGAAATAAAGGAATGAGTAGCCCCGGGCAATGCATGCAATGTAGTGCCATGAATGCTAATGGTACCTTCAATCACGGCATTGGGATCAATATCGGCGGCTTCCTCCTCTTCAACCCCGAGTGCATAAGCCCTAGCTTGAACAGCGGGCCTCTGATTGCCTCCCATAGCATGTCCCGGTCTCTTCTTCGGACAAGTACTCAAGAAACGGGTCGGTTCAAACGGTGTCCGATCCATTCGGATCAGATTTTTAAATGGTAGGGCTAACAAACGGCTTTGAAAATATAAAGTTGATTTCATCAAATCCGAATCGTCGAAACGAACTCAATGAAGGGGTCGGAATTCGAATTCAAATTCCCGAGCTCAAGATTGCCATGAAGGCCAAAGCACCCTAATTAATTAGGTCCCTAAACTTCAAGTATTGGGTATTTGAGACCAAACAATTTAATTAAATTCTAAAGCGCACGAAGCTTAAATAAATTACACGTTAACCTTTGAAGCATGCGAATCACATAAATACGGAATTAAACTCTCTCGTGACGTGTACCTGGAAATGCCGACGTAGCGGGATGTTACAAACTCTCCCCTTTAAAGAGGACCTGTCCTCAGGTCCTACTACTCGAGTAAGAACTACGAGCAACTCTCCCCGTATTCACCCAAGTTCGAGGTTCATGACGTCCCGACGAGGGTTAGCTCAAGAAAGGCCTTCAAGCACCAAGGGGTTTGATCTTCACTCCAAGCTCTACACGAACTTGATACCGACTTGGAATAGCTCAGACGTTTTCGCACGATAGGAGGGTCCAAAATTGATTCAACTCCCACCGTTTGAATCCATCCAAACCACCCACAACTCGGGATCATGAATGGGGTTGTTAAAGAACTTCCACCACTCACCTCCAACCCAAACGGGCCTTCTAACACCAATCCAACCCATGGTTCGAAGTTGACATTCGAACCGTTGCTTGCCTCTAACTGAAGACTCTTGGAAGATCGTTGGGTAGACCTTTGCAAAGCACGACCCTTAACTAACCGCGAAGTAAAAGCACTCGAACACTCAAAGCAACTCCAAAAGGTAACAAACAACAAACACACACAAGCAAAGCTTAAAGATGCGTGATGCACGTGATATGCATGTTCAAGTGTACCGTTCACCGATGTATGAGTGTTCATGAGGATTTGATCATCGCCGAAATCTTTTGCCCACCATCTTGAAATCCTAGATGCACTTGTCACTTTAACACTTTCCATTATCTTCATTCCACGGTTGTTGTCTACTCTTGAATTCTTTCCCCAATCCCACCTTTTCCTTTGCTCGGATGTTTCTTTGAAAAAGGGGCCAAGAAACAATCCTATCTCCTCCGTCCTCTGAAATTCAAGGTCCCTTGGGACCTCCTTCTCTTAGGAACGATTGAAAAATCCCGGAACCGTTGTTAATCCTCGAACCTGAACTTTTGACAATTCGCTCTTTCCTTCCAAGATACAATTGAATAAATCCCCATGCCCCGGATTTGCGGTTGGTTACACTTGCTCTCAATCCTCAAGCTGGATCCTTGTTCTAACTCCCGGTGATGTTTTCCCAAAGTAACACCGTACTTGGGGTCCTTCTCAATGTCGTATCCTTTGATTTGAAATCTTCAACTCTATATATAAATTCCTAAAATTCGATCTTCTCCTCAATTCGTTTGGTGTCACCCTATCTTCGGCATTCTCAATCCCCAAAGAAGGTCCTTAATTCGATCCTTGTCCTACTCGTTTCCTCCAATATCATCGTGGAATTCATTTCATAATTGAGTTCTATCTTTAGCCAATCACCTTAGCTCTAGATTCCTCGCTTGAGTGTTCTCTTGGTCCTGATTTTATTTCCAAGAATTGGATCCTTCAGTTCTTGGTTTATTAATATAACTCCTTGTATAATTCTTGAATCCGATGGTTTCTCAACGACCTCTAAGTCCAAGTTCTTCACCAATATGCTTCTTGTAGAAATGCCAAAATGCCTTCTTCGGAAGATGAGTTTCAACTTTTCTTCAAAGCACTCTCAGATCCCATATCTTCAACCCAAAATATAGTTTCTCGAATCTACTTCCTTAACATATCTTTGTATCACCCCATAGTCGGCAACCCAATCTTAAGGAAGACTTTTAATTCGACCCTCACTTCAACCATCTCTTCCCACTTCATAGGACTTGAAACTCGACCGTATGAGTGAATCAACATTCTACAAATAAACACTAGATATGCATATCGGGTTATATGTATAGATGAAATGCATCATAGAGTCACTCGAGCACGTAGAAAATGCTACACATTGGGATTATAACACGTAGAGCAATTTAATTACAAAATTTAATATGTTATGAATGTACGTGCCATGAATGCAAGTACCTTAATTCCCAGGTTCAAGTAAGTCTTCAATTTAAAGCCTTTGTCCTCGCATTAGGTGCCTATTAGCTTTCGATCTATCACACTTGGAGACCTTGTGCTCAATTGACCCGCAAGCATAGTATCTTCTCAACCTATCCCAACACGCGTCGTAGGCATGGTTGCTTCCTCCACAATTGGTACACGGTTGAAACTCTTTCTTTGGTTTTGAAGAATTCCCGATCTTCTGCTTCTTCCTACGGATCTTCTTGGTTCGATTCCCAGATTGGCAAGATCTTTCTTCTACTTGTACAATGGAGCATATACCCGATTCAAGTCTAAGCTCCGATTCATCCTTTTCTGTACCTCTTGTCATAATCTACATTTCAACTTTCAAAGCTCTCTTCGTGACTTTAGCCCATATACTTGTGTCCTTTGCAATTAAAGCTTCCTTGAATTCGTCCCGAAGACCTTCCATAAAATTCCTAGCCTTCATCTCGTCGTTGCTCGATATGTGAGGCACATACACACCTAATCTCTCAAATCCCTCCAAGTACTCCATGACCTTTTATCTCCTTGTCTTAATGCGAGGAATTCTTCAAGTCTTCGTTCTTGCAAAACCGCCGGTGCAAACTTTTTCCTAAACTCTCGAACGATCACATCCTACGTCATTTCTTCGTTTCATGCCTCTAATTGTTGGGTAATTCCTTTCCAACGTTGCCTAGCTTGTCCTTGTAGAAGTTGTGTTGCAAGACGCGCTATGTCTTGAGAATTACACTGCCATAACTCGGATATGCTTTCTATCTCCGAGAGCCATTCCTCGACTTTTATATCATCTCCTTTTCGAAACTGGGGAGGGTCAAATGCCTTGAACTCCCGATATTTCATTGCTATCGAATTCATAGAGAATGCTTCGGTTAAGGATTTCTCTTGATTATACGGGTGTTGGTGAGGAAGTTAGTCGTAGTGTTAACAACGTGGTGGTATCCTGCAAATATCACAACTACAATAGAGATATATGCGTGTTCATTAGTAAGTGCCTATGTCACGTAGTGAAATCCACTGAGAGCAATTAAAATGCAATGCATTGTATAATGTAAAATCAACCAAATATTAGAATTTACACAAGTAAAACATATCAAACCATGATGAAAACGTGCACATAACCAAATTATCCTATGCCGTACGACCTAGACAGACACGACACGATACCGAACCCCGGTTTTTGTAACCTGGGGCTCTGATACCACTCCAGATGTAACACCCCTAGCGGTGGGGCGCCACATCCCCCGTACCATAGCCCAAGACGTGAAACGAAATGGCAACTCCGTCCACGCATCAAGCCATGGCGAACTGGTGACCAACAAAAATCCAACCTAAGCTAGGCGGTACCTAAACCCTGTACAAGTGAAAATACACAAAAATCCGAAAGCGAAAGCAGTATAAAATACGAATTATCAAAAACTCCAAACAAGAAACATATTCAATACATTCCAGAAAATAAATCAACATCAACTAAACGGGTTCAACTAGTCAAGGATACCTGTCCTAACCTGTCCAGAATAACATACAACAAAACGGGTTCAACTAATTCAAAATCTGTCCTAACCTGTCCCGAATATCATATCATAACGAATGAATTAAACTTACACAAATTACAACATGTAACGAATTCAAATGTATGCAAGACATATACAAATGCGAAGACCAAACTCAACTCGGATAAAACAAAAGACTCGACTCAACCGCCTAGCACCAACAAACTCCAAAAGCAACCTGCAACTCAAACAAAGAAAAGGGGAAAAAGGAAACAACGAAAAGGGGTCAGTCCTAACGACTGGTAAGGGGGCTAACACACGCACCCGTACATATACATAAGAGCAAAACATATTCAAAGCTAAGGGGTTCATGAACCGGGCGTGGTTTTTGCATTCTAAAACGTTTTAACCCGTGGTAATAGATATATAAAGAAAGAGGTTTAAGGCCGAAGGCCAAAATCAACCAAGTTTTTAAAGTTAGAAAGCCACTCCCGTTTCATAATCATATACGTTACATAAATAACTCGGCGAGAACGAGTTCTCACACACTTACTCTGTAACACCCCGACTCACAGTCGGTACAGGTAAATTATGTGATTTAATATTAATTGCGTTTTAGATTATTTGTATAGGACTATTTTGAATTATATGAATTTATTTGAACCTATTTGAATTAATTGATTATGTGATTTTGGTGTTTTGGGACTTGGTGAACCCTTAACCTCTTAAACCAATTGGAACCGAACCGGAGAACTTGAACCGAACCCGTGAACCGAACCGGTTCAGCCTTAAAGGCTGAACCATTCTTCTTTCTCCTTCATTTCACGTGAAACAACAACAACAACCCAAGCCAAGAAGCCAAAACCTCCATTTTTTGATCAAGCTTCAATCAACCATAACTTCATCATTTCTTGACCAATCTTCGAGCTTGAGTAAGTTTCGGAAACCTCTCGTCATGCTCGTCAATTCTATGGTTTAAGTTCTTCTTTTGGAGCCTTGGATGAGTTCTTTGGTTTATATTGTGAATAGTAAGGGTTTAGTTCAAAATTTGGAATATGAGTTCTATACTTGTTATATTTGAATTCTATCTCTATATGTGAGTTATACATATGGTATTTGTTGCATTTATTGCATGAAAGCATGGGTTGGTTGAGCATTTATGATTGATCATGTTTTTGACTTGATTTTTGCATCTCTTTGATCATGACCTTTTATTCCGTTTTCTTGAGTTATTTGAGTGTTTATATGTCAAGCATGATTTATTTGAATTGTTTGTGCATTTTGTGAAGTTGTGGCATTTTTAAGGGTTGAATTTTGGCCATTTTTGGGCACCAAACGAGCTTCCCCTGTTTCTGTAATAAAACCTCTGTTCCAGATTTCGAGCCAGGCCGGAACGGCCGTTCCCGCCCAGCTTTAAACTGGGAACGACCGTTCCCAGGCCATCTTCTGTGCCTACCGAGAGTGGGAACGACCGTTCCCAGTTGTACTGGGAACGGGAACGGCCGTTCCCATGGCCGGAACCGTTGCTACTGCATCAAATCCGCGAGGGTGGAATTTTCTTTTGGGAAAAATCCATGAGGGTGGATTTGAGGCAGTAGCTTTGGAAAAACCCATGGGGGTGGATTTTGCCCTTTGGAAAAATCCATGGGGGTGGATTTTTCCCTTTGAAACTTGAAAGTTGCCACTACTTTCCTTTACTTTAATTATGCAATTTTATGACTTTAAGTGCTTTCTTTTGCATGTTAATTGTTATATATATTATGTTTTGTGAATTATATGGTTCATTCCTTATTTATTTCACATCCAAGCATGAGTCATGCATATGCCGAGCGTCATAATTGGTTCATATAGGGTCTAAGTCGTGGGCTCTTGTGTTTCTTTTCAGAAGGTGCGGCCGGGGTCGAGCCCGAGGCTTAGGGTGATCACTCCCTTTACTTTCTACGCACAAGGTGAGGTTTAGGTGTTTGTATAGCTAAATTGACCTAATACCTTTACGTGTCGTTTTCTTGCCCCGCATGTGGATAAATCATATGTATATGTAAATAAGTGTTATGTAATATATGTTATGATGTTGTGAACCAACTTTGATTTCGGAAAATAATATGAAGGTATATGTAAGCCGTTGGAAAAGGTTTAAATTATGTTGTTAGCGAGTGGAACCATGAAAGATTGGTTATATGATACGTTATGTGTTTGTGAGCTCAAGGAGCTATGGGTAAGGAGCCCTCGGGACGGCATTGGGCCGTCGAGGTTAAACCTGTGCATAGTCTCCACCCGGAATATCATGTGCGACCTCGGGAGCTAGGGAAGGCGTGATATTCCGATGCCTTCGGTTTACCGGGGAGGACCCGTTGTAGGTTAGCTACCTCTCGGGGGTTTGTTATGTTATGGATGGATAGAGTCAACGCGTGACTCTACCATCAAAGGAGGAGAGGATGTGTATTTTGATTTATGTTTTATGTTATGAGGAGTACAGGTTGGAAGCTCGTTCTCGCCGAGCATATGCTATGTTATGTTATGATTTGGGAAGTATGAATTGGAATAGAGTTATGACAGATCTTATTATGATATAATAGTTATTGTCTTGGAAAAGTTTGGTTTGAAAAACCTATTCCGGTTCATACGTCCATCTTTTGTTAAGTGCTTTGCTCTATACTTATATAGGGTGTGGGTGTGCGTTAGCCCCCTCACTCAGTCAGTTGACTGACCCCTCGTTTATTCTTTTAGTTGCAGGTTCTTTTGGGCTTGAGCTAGGCGGAGAAGTGTGTCCTGTTTACACTTGTCGGTCTAGGTTTTGCTAGTAGCGTTTGCTCACCTGCTCATTCTACCATTTTGTATATGTCTATTTTGGATACTTATATATTACTCAAGCCGTGATGGCTTTTGTACAGAATTCAGTGATGGTACCTATATGTAAATAATATGATACTTATATATATGTGTTGGTACCTATAAGTATATGTGTTGTTCTTTGGTTGATGTTTTATTTATCTGTTTCCGCGTACTCTGGTTTAGTTTGCTTAGCTCCGCCTAGCATAGGGTGTGTGTTTGGTCTCCCGTTCGCTATGATTCGGATTCGGGTACGGACATTCCATTCCGTATTCGGGTTTGGATTATGGTGCGGGGGATGTGGCCCTACTTGTGGGTGCTACATCCTTAAGTGGTATCAGAGCACGGTTGCAAAACCGGGCTCTAGTGTCGTGTGAGTCTGTCTAGGTCGTACGGCTTAGGACAATATGATTATGTGGTTATGTGATTATATGACTTGGATATGTAATTACTTTAATACATGTTAATTTCTTACTTGTATAATTGGTCATATACTAATCTACATGCATCCATTTTTATATGAAATTGTGAATTTCAGGATGCCTCCAAGAAGACATAATAACCGCGAACGTACTCCCGATCTTAATGAACCGGTTCCACAAAATGTACCTCCGCCACCTCCTATGAATGCGGAGAACATTGTTCAAGCCCTCCTAAATCAACTTCAACAAAATCAAAGGAATCCAAACCCGGTTGAAGGCCAAGATATTTCTGGTATATATAAGGATTTCCGTAGTAACAATCCTCCAAAGTGGTATGGGGGAGATGATATCAAAGCGGAGGAATGGCTATCCGAGATACGAGGAATTTGGGAAATATGCCCGGGGAGCTCCCAAGATAAAGCGGTTTGTACGGGACGTATTATTCAAGGACAAGCGGCGGGTTGGCTTAGGAGTGTTCGGTCTAAGTTAGAAAGGAATGGCGTAGAATTCAATTGGGAAACTTTTGTACAAGAGTTTTATGAAAAGTATGTACCACATAGTGCTCAAGAACGTCGGTTGCAAGAGTTTATGGATTTGAGGCAAGGTACTAGGACGGTGGAGGAATATATTTTGGAATTTGAGAGACTCGCTCCTTATGCTACTCACATTACTGATCATGATGATCATAAAGCCCGAAAATTTCTTCATGGACTTCGTCGGGATATTCAAGAGTCACTCAAAGCTGCCAATGTGAGCACTTGGTCTAAGGTTACAAAGAGGGCGTTGCAAGTTGAAGCCCAAAATATAAGGTTGAAGCCTCCATCTTTCTCTTCTTCTCAGAATTCGGGATCCGGCTCCGGATCGGGTAAAAGACCCGTTTCTTATGCTCCGAGAGCTTCTGCTCCACCGGCTTTTCGTCCCCAGGGTTTCGGGAACAAAAGGCCCAGATTTACCGGTCCCGTGGCACCTCCTGCAGTTCCTGCCTTACCGGCCCC
The DNA here is from genome assembly GCA_037501455.1 of Lantana camara. NCBI lineage: Eukaryota > Viridiplantae > Streptophyta > Magnoliopsida > Lamiales > Verbenaceae > Lantana > Lantana camara. Next base: position 49,296,952 of record CM074861.1, read on the forward strand.
TGCTCAGATTCCACCTCTTTGTTCATTTTGTCAGGGAAAGCATCCGGTTGAGCGTTGTTGGAAACTTTTAGGCAAGTGCTACGTGTGTGGATCCTCCGAGCACAAGGTTGATACTTGTCCAAAGAAGAGACCTGCGGTTCCAGCTCGTGTATATGCTCTTGAAGGGGAAGAGGAAGCAGCTGATGTGGATCCGAACGCCGTGATTGAAGGTACTATAAACATTCATGGCATACCATTTCATGCATTATTCGATCCCGGAGCTACTCATTCATTTATTTCCCGGGATCTTGTTGCTTCTTTGCCTTTGCATGATGAATTATCTGCGCATGTGTATGTGGTGAGTACCCCGTTGGGAGGTTCTTTGGAGGTTGACAGGGTGTTCAGAGAGTGTCCTGTGAGTTTTGAAGGTAAGGTATTCCCAGCAGACTTGATTATTATGCCAATGAAGAAGTATGGGGTTATCTTTGGTATGGATTTTCTCTTTCGACATCGGGCTCAGTTGGATTGTTATGCTAAGAAGATCTCCTTGGATACTGTGGTGTTTACGGGTGAAAGATGGAAGTCAAGCCCATTCGTGTCTTTTATGGAAGCTAATAAACTCCTCCGGGAAGGTGCAACCGGATTCGTGGCTTATCTTCTTAACAAACCAAAGGATCAGACTAAACTTGAAGAAACTGAAGTGGTAAGAGAATTCTTTGATGTTTTTCCCGAGAATTTGGGTTCTTTACCACCCGATAGGGATATTGAATTTGTGATTGATCTCTACCCTGGAGCAGAACCGTTTTCTAAAACCCCGTACCGAATGCCTCCGGCTGAGTTGAAAGAATTGAAAAATCAGCTTGATGAGTTGTTAGCTTGTGGTTATATTCGTCCGAGTATTTCGCCGTGGGGTGCTCCTGTTTTATTTGTGAAAAAGAAGGATGGATCTCTAAGGATGTGCATAAACTATCGTGAACTAAACCGGATGACAGTGAAGAATAAGTACCCATTACCTCGGATAGAGGAATTGTTTGATATTTTACAAGGATCCCAGGTATATGCCAAGTTGGATTTGAGACAAGGTTATTACCAACTCCGTATTCGGGAGGAAGATATCTCTAAGACAGCATTCAATACCCGGTATGGACACTTCGAGTTCGTGGTGATGCCGTTTGGGTTGACTAATGCTCCAGCCGTGTTTATGGATATGATGCATCGAGTTTTCAGACCGTATCTCGACAAGTTTGTGGTTATCTTTATAGATGATATCTTGGTATATTCGAGAACTACAGAAGAACATGCTTATCACCTAAGACTTGTCTTGGAAACTCTAAGGAAGCACAAGCTGTATGCTAAGTTCAGTAAATGTGAGTTCTGGATTGATCGAGTCACCTTCCTTGGCCATATCATTTCGGGTAAAGGAATTGAAGTCGACCCCTCCAAGATTGAAACCGTGGCTCAGTGGGAAAGACCGAAGAATGTTTCCGAAGTGAGAAGTTTCCTTGGGTTAGCGGGTTATTATAGGAGATTTGTGAAGGATTTCTCCAAGATCGCGTGCCCATTGACCCGATTAACCAAGAAGGAAGTAAAGTATGAGTGGGATGAGGCGTGTGAAAGGAGTTTTCAGGCTTTGAAGGACAGATTAACTTCAGCACCGATTCTTACCCTACCTGAGGGATCCGAAGGCTATTCGGTTTATACAGATGCTTCGAAGGAAGGCCTCGGATGTGTGTTAATGCAAGATGGCCGGGTAGTAGCCTACGCCTCTAGGAAGTTGAAGGATCACGAGAAAAACTACCCCACTCACGATCTTGAATTAGCAGCGGTTGTTTTTGCTTTGTTGAAGTGGCGCCACTACCTCTACGGGACGACATTTGAGATATTTACGGACCATAAGAGTCTGAAATATCTTTTTACTCAGAAGGATCTTAATAATAGACAGAGGCGTTGGATGGAATTTTTAGAAGATTATGACTGCACGATTCAGTATCATCCGGGTAAGGCCAATGTAGTGGCTGATGCTTTGAGCAGAAAAGCGAGTGTTTCGGGGTTGAATGCAGAGGTTTTAGAGCAGAGTTCGGCAATTGTGGTTTCAGTGGCTCGATTAGCTAATATTTCGGTTCAGCCTGATTTGAAACAGAGGATAATTGAGGCTCAGACTACGGACGCAGAGATTCAGAAATTAGTACTTCGGTCTAAGATAGATCCAGAGTCAAAGTTTGGGTTTGATGATTCCGGGGTATTCAGGTTCAATACAAGAGTTTGTGTTCCGGAAAAGCTCAAGAAACTAGTACTGGAGGAAGGACATCGTTCCGGATATTCTATTCATCCCGGTGGTACTAAAATGTATCGAGATTTGAAAGAGTTCTTTTGGTGGAATGGTATGAAGAGAGATATTGCTAACTTTGTAAGGCGATGTCTCACGTGCCAAGTTGTCAAGGCCGAACACCAAAAACCGGGAGGAGTTCTCCAACCACTTCCAATACCTGAATGGAAATAGGAGCAAATAGCTATGGATTTCGTGTCTGGTTTACCAAGGTCGAGAGGAGGATTCGACGGAATCTGGGTGATAGTTGATCGTCTAACCAAGTCAGCTCACTTCCTTAAGGTTAAGATGTCCTATAAAACTCCGAAGTTAGCTGAGCTTTATTGTAACGAAGTTGTGAGACTACATGGGGTACTTACTAGTATTGTTTCAGATCGTGATCCGAGATTTACAGCTAAGTTCTGGCAGGATCTACAGAAACGGTTAGGTACTAAGCTCAATTTTAGCACCGCTTTTCATCCTCAGACGGACGGACAATCAGAGAGGTTGATTAAGTATTTGGAGGACTTACTAAGGGCGTGTGCTTTGGATTTCAAGGACAAATGGGATAAACATCTAGCTCTGGTCGAGTTTGCTTATAACAACAGTTTTCAGGCTTCTATTGGTATGGCCCCGTATGAGGCACTTTATGGAAGGAAGTGTAGATCGCCTCTCTTTTGGGATCTTGATGATTGGCGGTGGACTGAAGAGGGTAAGCTCGAGAGAGCCACACCTCGGGAGAGATTGGATAAAACTACCGCTAAAGTTAAGCTTATTCAACAGAGAATGAGAGCAGCTCAGGATCGTCAGAAGAGCTATGCGGATAAGAGAAGGAGACCCCTTGAGTTTGAAATAGGAGATCGAGTTTTCTTGAAAGCATCTCCTAGAAAGGGTTTCTCACGAATAGGTCGAGGTGGGAAGCTTAACCCGAGATACCTTGGACCTTTTGGAATTCTTGAAAAGATTGGAGAAGTGGCCTATAGATTGGATTTACCACCAAATTTGACCGGGATACACAATGTCTTCCATGTTTCGCAGCTCAGAAAGTTTTATCCCGAAGAAACGACCATTCTCCCTATCGAAGAAGTGCAACTTGAACCAGATTTGACAATAGTAAGGTACCCGATTGAGGTTCAAGACCGAAAGATACAAGTGTTGAGAAATAAACAGATTCCCTTGGTCCGTGTTTTATGGAGGGATCAGAAATCAGAAGAATCTACTTGGGAATCCGAGGAAAAGATGAGACAGTTGTATCCAGATTTGTTCTCAGGTCAGACGGTGAACCTGGGGACCAGGTTTTCTGAAGGGGGGGAGGTTGTAACACCCCGACTCACAGTCGGTACAGGTAAATTATGTGATTTAATATTAATTGCGTTTTAGATTATTTGTATAGGACTATTTTGAATTATATGAATTTATTTGAACCTATTTGAATTAATTGATTATGTGATTTTGGTGTTTTGGGACTTGGTGAACCCTTAACCTCTTAAACCAATTGGAACCGAACCGGAGAACTTGAACCGAACCCGTGAACCGAACCGGTTCAGCCTTAAAGGCTGAACCATTCTTCTTTCTCCTTCATTTCACGTGAAACAACAACAACAACCCAAGCCAAGAAGCCAAAACCTCCATTTTTTGATCAAGCTTCAATCAACCATAACTTCATCATTTCTTGACCAATCTTCGAGCTTGAGTAAGTTTCGGAAACCTCTCGTCATGCTCGTCAATTCTATGGTTTAAGTTCTTCTTTTGGAGCCTTGGATGAGTTCTTTGGTTTATATTGTGAATAGTAAGGGTTTAGTTCAAAATTTGGAATATGAGTTCTATACTTGTTATATTTGAATTCTATCTCTATATGTGAGTTATACATATGGTATTTGTTGCATTTATTGCATGAAAGCATGGGTTGGTTGAGCATTTATGATTGATCATGTTTTTGACTTGATTTTTGCATCTCTTTGATCATGACCTTTTATTCCGTTTTCTTGAGTTATTTGAGTGTTTATATGTCAAGCATGATTTATTTGAATTGTTTGTGCATTTTGTGAAGTTGTGGCATTTTTAAGGGTTGAATTTTGGCCATTTTTGGGCACCAAACGAGCTTCCCCTGTTTCTGTAATAAAACCTCTGTTCCAGATTTCGAGCCAGGCCGGAACGGCCGTTCCCGCCCAGCTTTAAACTGGGAACGACCGTTCCCAGGCCATCTTCTGTGCCTACCGAGAGTGGGAACGACCGTTCCCAGTTGTACTGGGAACGGGAACGGCCGTTCCCATGGCCGGAACCGTTGCTACTGCATCAAATCCGTGAGGGTGGATTTTTCTTTTGGGAAAAATCCATGAGGGTGGATTTGAGGCAGTAGCTTTGGAAAAACCCATGGGGGTGGATTTTGCCCTTTGGAAAAATCCATGGGGGTGGATTTTTCCCTTTGAAACTTGAAAGTTGCCACTACTTTCCTTTACTTTAATTATGCAATTTTATGACTTTAAGTGCTTTCTTTTGCATGTTAATTGTTATATATATTATGTTTTGTGAATTATATGGTTCATTCCTTATTTATTTCACATCCAAGCATGAGTCATGCATATGCCGAGCGTCATAATTGGTTCATATAGGGTCTAAGTCGTGGGCTCTTGTGTTTCTTTTCAGAAGGTGCGGCCGGGGTCGAGCCCGAGGCTTAGGGTGATCACTCCCTTTACTTTCTACGCACAAGGTGAGGTTTAGGTGTTTGTATAGCTAAATTGACCTAATACCTTTACGTGTCGTTTTCTTGCCCCGCATGTGGATAAATCATATGTATATGTAAATAAGTGTTATGTAATATATGTTATGATGTTGTGAACCAACTTTGATTTCGGAAAATAATATGAAGGTATATGTAAGCCGTTGGAAAAGGTTTAAATTATGTTGTTAGCGAGTGGAACCATGAAAGATTGGTTATATGATACGTTATGTGTTTGTGAGCTCAAGGAGCTATGGGTAAGGAGCCCTCGGGACGGCATTAGGCCGTCGAGGTTAAACCTGTGCATAGTCTCCACCCGGAATATCATGTGCGACCTCGGGAGCTAGGGAAGGCATGATATTCCGATGCCTTCGGTTTACCGGGGAGGACCCGTTGTAGGTTAGCTACCTCTCGGGGGTTTGTTATGTTATGGATGGATAGAGTCAACGCGTGACTCTACCATCAAAGGAGGAGAGGATGTGTATTTTGATTTATGTTTTATGTTATGAGGAGTACAGGTTGGAAGCTCGTTCTCGCCGAGCATATGCTATGTTATGTTATGATTTGGGAAGTATGAATTGGAATAGAGTTATGACAGATCTTATTATGATATAATAGTTATTGTCTTGGAAAAGCTTGGTTTGAAAAACCTATTCCGGTTCATACGTCCATCTTTTGTTAAGTGCTTTGCTCTATACTTATATAGGGTGTGGGTGTGCGTTAGCCCCCTCACTCAGTCAGTTGACTGACCCCTCGTTTATTCTTTTAGTTGCAGGTTCTTTTGGGCTTGAGCTAGGCGGAGAAGTGTGTCCTGTTTACACTTGTCGGTCTAGGTTTTGCTAGTAGCGTTTGCTCACCTGCTCATTCTACCATTTTGTATATGTCTATTTTGGATACTTATATATTACTCAAGCCGTGATGGCTTTTGTACAGAATTCAGTGATGGTACCTATATGTAAATAATATGATACTTATATATATGTGTTGGTACCTATAAGTATATGTGTTGTTCTTTGGTTGATGTTTTATTTATCTGTTTCCGCGTACTCTGGTTTAGTTTGCTTAGCTCCGCCTAGCATAGGGTGTGTGTTTGGTCTCCCGTTCGCTATGATTCGGATTCGGGTACGGACATTCCATTCCGTATTCGGGTTTGGATTATGGTGCGGGGGATGTGGCCCTACTTGTGGGTGCTACATACTCATACCAAAGAAAAACTCATAAAACAATCCCACCTTTACACCATTGGGGAAGAGAGGTGCCCCTCTCAACCCTCTACAGAATGAAACTTGTGAACCGGAGGATCCCGCCGGGTTCCTTCGACGGCCAACCTTAAAGTTCTCCGTCGGCATAGGAGAACTAAGTCTCCCGTAAATGGAGTCGTGTTGATGAGAGAGCCCGGCGACCCCATGGCCGACCCGAGATCACATACCACTTCTCCGGGGCCCACACACAGATCACAAAGCTTAGTTATCACACTTACCAACGAAGCTTATCCACAAATCTTGTCATGCTTACACACACACACTTACCAAAGCTTGTCAAAGAAAATGAAAATAGAGCTTATATACTTATAAATGCATTTTCAAAGTCTCAAGACAAACGGGACAAAACCCACAAAATACGTATCCAAACACATATCTATATATATACATAGTAAGTCGCATGCGGGTTCGAAATAGAAATAGGGTTTTAGGTCATAATAACTAAAAGGAAAGAAAACCTCACCTGACACTAAACGAAGCCGGAGACAACGCACTTGATTCACCCCGGAATCAACTTGACAAACAAAACACCACCCCGGGTGCACCTGAACAAACTGAAGGCAAAATACAAGACTTAGACTCAAGAATGAACCACATAGACGCACGGCGTATGATCAAGCTTGTAGGAGATGCAAACACGTAAGTACAACACATATTCAAATCAATTACATGCAATCCAAGACATTACATAGCTTAACATATTCATTTATAATCATATAACACGTTCAAGTGCACAATTAATGCATATTACAAGGTGGAGATACGTATCAAGGTGCATAGGTGTTTCGTGCAATAATTCATATTACTCAAGCAACATAAAACATATATAACAACGTATTCATACACATAAGAAAGTGAAAAACAAGTTGGGAATGGGTTCGGAGGTCGCAAGGTGCAAGAAAAGCGGAAGAAAAGCACAAGAGATTGTTCCGGGCAAAAACGGGCAAAAGCTGGAAATTTTCCAAAATGGACAAGCTGTAGAAAAATGATCATAGCTTGAGTTTGAGAAATGAGAATTGAGTTTTGTTTCTTTGAAATGAAACTAGACACACAGATATTTAAAATGGTCGGTGGCTCAAAACGTGGTTCAAATCGAGGCGAAAATGGCGTACGTTTGAAGTTGGACGAAAGCAGAATTTCGGCGAGATGGCGACACAAATTTCAAACGGTTATATCTCATAGTCTAAAATGAATTTTGAGTTGATTCCAATTGGAAGATGTTCTATACTTCAATAGGTTTCCTTGGGTACAACAATCAGGCCAATCCGATTTCAAACGAGGTCAGCACGGCCGTGTCACAATTGGCCTGGAAGCTGACACGGCCTTGTCCGAATAAAAAAATTCAAAGTCGAGGGCTTGACACGGCCGTTTCGGAAATGAACTAGGGGCTGACACGGCAATGTGGGGTTGTCTTCTCCGAAAAAATATAGCAGCAAAGCAAAAGCTCGACGGGGGTGGTTCCCAAACCACCCCAAACCACATTCCGATCACATAATACACCGAAAACACTCAAATTCAAGGTATATCACATATGTATATCACATTAGAACATAAATTGGACTCCAAAACGAGTCCGAACACCTAAAACACGAAATCTATACTATTCATCATCATCTCCGAACTCAAGAATTAAGGCAATAAAGCAAGATTCAATCGATAAAATCGAAACACGTAGGGAGAGGATCACATTGCTTACCTTAGATCGTTGATCGGGCAAACGGGGTCGGGGTTCTTGAGCTCAAAATGCATTGGGTAGCTTCTCTTCTCTTCTCTTCTCCTCTCTCTTCTTTCTTGCTTGGACCGAACCAAAATGGGGAGAAAGAGGGTTCGGTCCTCTCTTGCAGGGCCAAGAAACGGGTCGGTTCAAACGGTGTCCGATCCATTCGGATCGGATTTTTAAATGGTAGGGCTAACAAACGGCTTTGAAAATATAAAGTTGATTTCATCAAATCCGAATCATCGAAACGAACTCAATAAAGGGGTCGGAATTCAAATTCGAATTCCCGAGCTCAAGATTGCCATGAAGGCCAAAGCACCCTAATTAATTAGGTCCCTAAACTTCAAGTATTGGGCATTCGAGCCCAAACAAATTAATTAAATTCTAAAGCGCACGAAGCTTAAATAAATTACAAGTTGGCCTTTGAAGCATGCGAATCACATAAATACGGAATTAAACTCTCTCGTGACGTGTACTTGGAAATGCCGACGTAGCGGGATGTTACAAGCCGTGGCCGTCACGCACGTACGCCAGCTATATCCCCTTGGGTGGGCAACACTAGGTTTTCCCTTTGACAGTGTAATGATTACGCTTTTTGAAATTTGGGGGGTTAGCACGAATCTTGAGGGAACGGTTACAAGTAGCCGTCGTTGGGTGACGGGACACGTTCTTCTGCAAGCAGGCTAATCCGTCGACACGTGGAGCTAATTAATCTCGCTCAGTGATAATTGCTGCTATAAATTGGGGACTTAGGCGGTTTTTTCCCCTTTTCACGCTACTCACAGGAGCAAAAACCTAAATTGAAGAGTCTTTTGCCTTCAGCATACTTTGCTAAAAACCGCATTTCCGAAGAGCATCCCCAGCATAATCTTAAGGTACGCCCCTTCAACCCAGGCATCTCCTTTCTTCCTTTCTCATCCATACACTAGAAATGGCCCCCAAGAGGAACGTTACCGTACCCGCTGGGAGCCAACCCAAGGGCAAACCGACGAGGGATTACGGGCCCAACGACATCCCCTCAGACCAAGAGGTGTCCGTTGAGTGTATAGGGGTCAAACGCCCTGGGAAACAGAGGTGGGAAGATCCCACCCTGACGATGTATTTTAGGGAAATGGCGGAGGAGGCCACTAGGCCAATTTTTGGGGAACCGGCCGAGAGTGAGCACTCCATGGAAGCGGAATCCGTGCCACTAGGTGGCGGCGGAGGGGAAAGAAGAATTGGTGAAGAGGCCGTAGAGGAAACGGCTGCGGAGATAGAAGAAATGTCCTTGGAGGAGGAATCTCACGGTCAGGGGGGGGGGATGCCTTTGCTTCAGGTGTTGAGCCAGGGCCTCCAAAGGGGAAAAAGAAGAAAGGGCAACATAAATGCCCAAAGTACTATCATGAATTTAGGGCTGAAGTATTTGGGTCGGAGAGAACAACAACCCTGAAAAGATTGACTGGGTGGAGAGATTTGGACATAGACTATGAGGTCTATACGCCCAACCCTGACGAGCACATGGGAGCACCGCCGGAGGGATGCATCGCCATGTCCCTACAGGCGATTGAATACGAGTTCATGCTTCCCCTATCTCCCTTCCAAGTCGCACTATTCAATCATCTTCAAATTAGCACCATTCAACTGCTTCCGAATGGGCAAACAATGATAACGACTTTCAGGACACTGATGAAGATCCTGGGTCAGGTAGAGTGCGTGGAGCACTTCGCTGAGTTATTCGTGGCTTCAGTTGATTGAGCGGCTTCCCCTAACAGGAGGGGGTTCGTGAAGCTCCAATCTCGGTCGGGGAACAAGATCTTCGACACAGAGAAAACTTCCCATGGAGTGGACTGGAAGAAGAAATTTATCTTCTTGAAGTATAAAGGTAGGTGGAATGGGCTAGAGCACACCTCCTGGAACGATGTTGCCCAAGTCCGGTTGGAAAGAGGGCCGGTGCGTTAGCCCAACACCTTGCTGGCTGCTCTGAGAGAGGTGTACCCGCAAGACACGGGGATTTTCACAAACACACACCTGCTGATAAACCTTGGGTTGGCTCCGGGTACAAAGAGACACATTGATTTCAGAATGGGTAACTACACCTTCAATCCCCTTAGGCCAAGCACGTTCCCATCCCTAACTTTAATTCTTTCTTTTCCGTTTCATGCTTTATTTCCTCTTTTGACCCCATTTTATTTCTTTGTTCAGGGTCGATAATGGCGAGTGGACGAGCTAAAGCTTTGGATCGCCTTCTGAAGAAGAGGCAGGCCAAGGAGGCCAAAAAATTACTGAGGGGAAAGCGGCGGGTCCACTTCCCTCTGTCCAAGAGATAGCCCAGGCGGAGGGCCTGACTGAAGCTGACTCTTTTGTAAAGATCGCCGCCATGGAGAAAGCAACCGGACAAAGGTGGGCGGATGCCTATGTCCCTACGGCGGGGGAGGAAACGGATGCTCAAGGGGCTGCCTGGTTTCTACCAGAGGCAGACACCCCTGCTTAGGTCCCGGAAGATAGGGCTGCCCGACCTCCGAAACATAAGGGCAAAGTGGTCACGTCGGCGGGGCGGCCGGAAGCGGACTCAGAGACTAACTCTGTGTCGTTCCCTTTGGAGGTGCCAAAAGGCAAGCGTTCGTAGAAGAGGAAGGACAGGGACGACCCAGAGGGTGGGGCTCCCACAAAAGCTTCAAGGCGAGATAGAATTGCGTTCCAGCAAACCGACGGATAGGTTCCCCCTACTCTCCAGCCCGGAACTTCCCCCGGCTTTACTATGCTGTGGGGGGATTACGAAAGAATCGTCAACATCCCCACTTTTGAGGGGCCCAAGTACTCCTTTGGAGTCTCGGAGTTCAAGGCGGACGGGACGGAGAGGAGGGTTGCGACTGGGGTGGTCGACCAGGATGTCGTGGGGGCCACCTATTACTCTTTGCAAACTACAGCAGACCACCAAAAGCTGGCCAAAGAGAGCAACGCGATGCTTTTTTACCACAAAATCGCTTTGTTGAACGTAGTAAGGGCTTTCGCTTTACATCTTTTGGCTCGATCTTTTCGTAATTCCCTCTTTTAATTCCCTTCCAATTTTTTCTTTCAGTTGACAGTGAGGGAGTACCAGTCCGCCATGTGACTGGAGTTGGCCGATGAGGCCCGCCGCAAGCTGCTGACGGAGAGGGCTGAGGTATTGCAAGAAAAGAGCTAGAAAGATGAGGCAGTGAGGCTGTCCAAGGAGTTGGAAGATGCCCGGAAGGCATACACGACAAAATTGGACAAGATGGACAAGGTTGTGAAGGATTCCCTCAAGGAGAGGTCCACCTTAGAGAAAGAGCTGGAGGAGCTCAAAGCGGCCAATGAGGAGCTACAGACTGGGGTTGCCAAGCGGCAGAGTTTGCTTGATGCGGCGAAGAAGAAAACTGAAGTCGCGTACGCTAAAGGCAAGCAGGATGGGTAGAAGAATGGTTTCCTTGAGGGGCAGAGAGACGGGACCAAGACGACCTTCTAGACCGTTGAGAAACTGGTGCCGCAGATAAAAGACAGTGCGGTAGCGGAGTTTCTTCAATCCAAGGTGTTTGACACCGTCTCCGGCACCCTGGGGGTGTCCGATATAGAGACAGGGTTTATGAGGGCCTTGTCCTAGGTCCATCTCCATCACCCAATCCCCTTTGATCTTCTCAACGACCCACGAAAACTTAATGCCGCCAATGGATACTTCCCCAAGACACTGCCAGAAGAATTCATAGCCCGTATCACTTTCGATGAGGGGGCGAGTCAGGAGGAGGCGGACGGTGAGGGGGGATGATGAGGAACTGGACTGGAGCCAAGTACCTTATGGCTGGGCCTTGGAGTGGGCAAAATCCTAATTTGACAAGCACCTTACGGCGGAAATGGAGTTGCCGGGGCCTGTGGACCTGGAGAAGGTCAAGGAAACCCTATTGGCCGCCTACATCCCTTCTAGCAGTGGGTCGAAGGATGATGACCTATTAACCGCAAACCCAAGCGGCCCTACCTTAGCAATCCCTCTATTGGCAACTCTTCCTCCTACAACTGGAGAAACAACCCTCACTGAAGAGCCTCACCTTTCAGCTCTGGCCAATGAACCTATCTCTGAAGCTGTAGATCCTCCTGCCTCCAACTCTTGATTTTGCAAGCAATTTGTAATTTGGATTCTGTAATTTCTTTCAGCATTTCTTTTGTAAGTCTCCTGGGCCTGACCCCTTTTTTATGAATGAGAATTGAAGGCTTTCTTCTAATTTTGTGTTGTTTAAATGCTGCTGTCTAGCTTTTGGCTTTGTTAACAAAGATATCAACTAGCGATTTCTCAACGGAGCATGACTTTAGGAAATTCCTTCCAAGTACTGGCTCGAAAAGTATTTTCGTCATGGGTCGGCATGAGATATTATTTTAAATTCCCAATTGTGATTTTGAATCCCTAAGCACTGGGTCGAAAAGAGACGTGATCTCTTTTTGACTCATGTTTGTCAGGGAGAGGGGTTGGCACCCTGCCCCAAGGCATTAATAATATATCGAATGCGCTTTTTGTATGCGATTTTTTCTTTTGTAATCCCAGATTAATTGGTGCACTAAACATTCAGATTATCTGAAAATAAAAAGGTATTCAGATTGACCGACGATACTTTTTATTGTTGGAAATAAGCTGAAAAGAGTACAAAGTCGTACTTACAACTCAGAAAAACTTTTAAACGTAAAATTTCTTGAGGTTATGTGCATTCCAAGATCTGGGGATGGTATTTCCCTCCAAATCCTTAAGGTGATAAGCTCTGTTGTGCCCCACCTCAGTAACGCGGTAGGGACCTTCCCAGTTGGGCTGTCTTGCCCACATGTTTTGTCACTTCCACCTTTTTAAGAACTAGGTCGCCGATTTGAAAGGCGCGAGGTTTGACTCCTTTGTTATAGCTCCTAGCCACTGTGGCTCGATATTGTTGCATACGTTGGAATCCCTTCTGTCGGATTTCTTCAATGGTGTCGAGCTCATGCGCTCGGTCTTCTGTATTCCTGGCGAGTTGGTAGTTGGATACCCTCGCTGTTTGGTGTAAAAGCTCTGCGGGGATCATGGCCTCAGACCCGTAAACCATCGAGAAGGGGGTTAACCCTGTCGCGGTTCTGGGAGTGGTGCGGTAGGCCCATAATATCCCATCAAGTTCGTCGACCCAGGCCCCTTTCTTGGCCTCCAGCCTGGTTTGGAGGTTCTGGATGATGATGCGATTGATCACTTCGACCTGGCCATTTGCTTGAGGATGACCAACTGATGCGAAACGTTGACTAATTCCCGTATCCGAGCAATAGGATCGAGTGCTGGCGCTTTGAAATTGAGTTCCGTTATCGCAAATCAGGACCCTAGGGACCCATTTAGATAAATATTCCACTGCGACCAATAGGTCTTGGCGCTGGCCCATCGCGAGCGGTAGGGGTCCCACAATATCGATACCCCATTGATCAAAGGGCCAGCAAATGTCTACTGGGCCCATCTCCGCGGGGTGCTGGTGCAGAATGTTGGCATGCTTTTGGCAATTGACACATCTGAGGGCGTATTCCTTAGCGTCCTCATTCAGCGTGGGCTAGTAAAACCCACTTCTAGAAACTTTCTTGGCTAAGGATCGGCCGCCCGCGTGATTTCCACATTGACCACTATGGATTTCCTCCAAAACATCTAGGGCTTGCGAGGGACGGAGGCACCGCTTTGTTGGCCCCATGTACGCTCTCTTGTATAATCTCCCTCCTGAATCTAAGGAGTAACCTGCAACTTTGTATTTGAGGCGTCTTGCTGCATTTCGGTTGGCGGGCAGCACTCCATCTTTGAGATAAAGTATGAATTCGTCGACCCAGCATGGCTCAGCTGGGTCAATGGAGCACATCTGTAACGCCCCAACTTTTTCGTAATTTAGAATGACGCATGTGTTTACTAATTTGCGTGAATTAATTGGCTATAAGTGTTTTCTATATTTAAATTTCGTTATTTAATTGTTAATTATGTGATTAATTGAGATATATGAAATATTTGAATTTTGAAATTATATGAATTCTTGAAGGATATGCTTTTACGTAACAAGTTGCGTGCCGTTACTATATGAAATGAATTCGAAATTTTATGCAAATTTAATATGTTGGAATTATATATGTTATGAATATGAATATTTTGCGTGCATGAGTTATGATTTTATTTTGAGTCTTGGAACCAAAACGGGGGCTAACGAGCAATTAGCGCACCTTTGGTTCCATATGTGATATCTTGAGCTCGGGAACTCGGAATCAAGTTCTATCACCTCCATTGGACTCGTATCGACGATTCGGATCCGATGGAACAAACCTCATATTTTTCTAAGATCATTTGGATCCCCAAATTTCAACCGGAACGAGCACTTAGCGCTTAACACGACAATTCTTGACTTTTCCCAAGCTACGGACCTACCCTAACGCACCTAAGACCTAAAACTTGACTAATATACACCTAGACCCACTCATTTCTCTCCCTCATCAGCCATAACCGAACCACTCTCACCCCACAACCTAAAAGTTCATCCAAAAGAAGAAGAAGAAGAGAAAAGGGGAAAGAAGAGGACCACTATTCAAAACCTTGGAGATTTGAGCTCATCTCCCTACCATTTCTCACCATCTCTTGAAGGTAAGCTTATATTTGTGTAGGATATCTCCTTATGGTTCTTTTAAGTCTTATATTATATGATTTCACCAAGTTTTGATTAGGGTATGATGAAGATGATGAATAGTGAAGGGTTCTTGCATTTTGATGAATTACCTTGGTTCTCTTTGGTTTTCCTTGATACTCATGAGTGCTAGTTGATCACAATACATGTATTTATGATTGTATGGACTTATTTTATATGGTAGTTGAAGGATTGGTTAGATGCCATTAATTAAACTTTGAAGAGATATCTTGATATGATCACATATGCACTCTCCTCACGTTTGATCACTTTGGGAGCATGTTTAAGTGTTGTTTTAGAGTTGTTTTGTTACATATTTGTTGCCATTTTATAGCTGGGCATGTTGGTTAAGGATTGCCCTGGGATCTGCTCTGTTTGTGTGTGTGTTTTTTTTTTGGCTACCGACTCAAATCCACGGGGGTGGATTTGAGTCAGTAGAGTTGCTGTCAGGAATCCATAGGGGTGGATTTTTCCCTTTGGCAAAATCTATGGGGGTGGATTCTGCCCTGCCTATTTTTGTTACTCCAGTTCCGTTTTTCTTCACTCGTTTGATCTTCCTCCACCTCTTTTATGACTTTTATGAGATATTAACATGTTTTATAATGTGTTACCTTGGATGTTATGAAGTTTCATGATTTGTTTGTGAAATATTTTCCAAGTTATGCCTCAACGTGTCATCATTGCTCCTAATATGCGCATGCATGGATCTTTGTTATTAATATGAACCCTAATTGAGTATTTATCTCTTCTTTTATGATTCATATGAAATGTATACATGTAAAAGCATATGTTATGATCATTATATGAAATTCATGGATTGACTTAATATGGAATGTGAAAGTTATGAGCTCGAATGGATATGAACGCCACTTATAATGAATGAATTGCTTGTTTATATGCCTTAAAGGTATTAATCGTGCACACAAACAATTCCTTGACATAATATCACCTCTTATGCCTTCATAACCTATGTTATACTTGTCATATATAGTTTATGGCTTAATATGTCTTCCTTGCTTCAGTATGGTACATGCATGCATTGATGCTTCATGTTTGAACCCGAAATGATGTTGTGCTTCTTTTAATGATTGATATGAAGTGTTTACATGTTATACTACGTGAGATGATCATTATTTGAATTTCTTAGATTTATGTGGTATAGAAATGAACGTCATGAACTCATATGGATATGAACGTTTCTTGAAAAGAATGAATGGCTTGTATACATGTCTTTAAGACATTATTTGTGCACAAGAATGTTTCTATGTTATGATATCATATCTTATACTTTCATATCGTATTCATTGCATTGTCGTGCGTCATATATGGTTCTTTTGAAGTCTTGAGTCTTACGTGTACCCTCTATTGTCCTTTGTTAAGTTTTCTCCAGGGCTGAGACCTATCGGGTTCTTAGGACACTGTCGGGTCCTCTTGTTTCTTCTTAGTTTTGGTTGGTGAGCTAAGGAGAGGTGGGTTTCTCAACTATTTAGTTAAATGACCCTATATACTCTCAATGTGTAAATATTTATGCCAAAAGTATATATGTATATAGAGTCGTTTTCATGAGTCAATGATTTTAATGTCAAGCCCTTCTTTTATGAACCTACCAAATGGTTTGGCGATAAAGAATGAATGAATGTACAGAATGGGGCCCAGGGACTTGGTGTGAGTGGTGATCCGGGGAGGCATGGGCCGACGATGATCCCTCACACTAGTTCCACCAATGAACGGTGTAATCGGACCTCGTTAGAAGTTAGCGAGGAATGGACGCTGAGTGCCATCTGGGGAGTCATGTTCCCTTTTTGGTCAATGAATGGGTGGTCGGGCCTTGCAATCCCACCACCATCCCGGAGGAAGAAGCTGTAAATGTTCATGAATGTGCACGAAAGAATGTAATGCATGAAAGAAAGAAAGAATGAATGAATGTTTAATGAACTACACAAGGTGTTGGGTGGAGATAATGCAAGCCTACTCGCCGGGCCACGAAAGACCTAAAGAATGAAAATGAATGTTATAATCCCTTTTGATGATTCTTTCTCTCGCCCACTTGGGAAATACTTCGAAAACCTCACTTGGGATTATAACATTCATTTTCATTCTCCTATAGAATGAACCCGATTTGTTTTCAGTTTTCTTGCAGGTTTGGAGTGCTAGGTGGGAAGTCGAGTTTGTTAAGTCTTTCGGTCAAGTCAGAGTTTGTTCTTATGCATAGTATATCATGATTTGTTTAAATTATAAAGAATATATGATTTTTATTGATTATTGCTACCATCATGAATTCTGAATAAGCTTATAGGAACAGAAAGAATCCGTAATTGATGTTTTGTGATTTTATTAAATTTCGGGATTAGGTATCTATGTTAGTTGAACCTGTGACTCTTTGCTTACCTTGTTATTTATGAATGTACTTTGCTTCCGCACCGGTATTATTTCTATTGTTATGTTTCTTTGGTTGCGAACCCATTCGCCGTGATTTAGCTCGGGTATGGATTGTCCATTTTATATTCGGGTTGGGTCTCGGTGCGGGGGATGTGGTACCTTGCGCTCGGGTGCTACATGCTTAAGTGGTATCAGAGCCCGGTTGCAAAACCGGTGTTCTTGTGTCGTGATTGAGTCAGTCTAGGTTATACGGCTTAGGAACTACATGGTAATGTGTGCATTGCATCGATTTTGAGAATGAATTGCCTTCTCTATTGAATCTTGTTGAATTACCTATTGCATTTTTTCGTTGAATCCATGTCTTCTATGTTGAATACGTGACATGAGCATACACTAATCGCATGCATATCTCCTTTAAATGAGTGACGATTTATAGGTTATGAAGAAAATATCAAACCACGGCCAAGTTCCACAATGGCAACGATCTGTTACAAGTTCTTTCTGATACTCGGAAGATCGGAAGGGTGCACCGGGGAAGAATCAAGAGAATTCGAGGTGTGTGGCTTTATAGATGGAGCTAAAGTTCTGGGGTTAGGATCCGAAATGGGAGGTTCCACTTTAGAGATGCAATGGTAGAGAGATACTTGATAAGATAAGAGTGATGGGGGAATATTTATGACTCCTAAGGTGGGTATATGCGACTCTCCTACATAGGATGCCATAATTGGATTCAATGGGATCATTCAACTTAAGAAATGGAGTGAAAGAACCTTGAGGGTACTTTAACTCAGGGTTCGAATTATGGAAAAGATAGCGAGGATTGTGAAGATTCAAGCTAAAACACATTCGGCGGGAATTAAGCATCAAGAGTCATCAAAGAGGGATTTCTAAGTAAACCTAATGGCTAGAAAAGAGGTTGTCGAGGTCAAGATCGGGAAGAAGTGAGTCCGGGAGCTCTGGAATTCAACTAAGATGGAAAAGCGGGAAGAGATTGGAAAGATTTAAGCAACGTAGTATATGCATGTTCGCGGAAGGTAACAATATTATGAATGGAATTTGAGTTCATTCATTTAATGCAAGTTGAACTATCGTGGGGGATGTCAAATTGGGAGAGAGGGAGCAACAAATGGAAATAATAAAGAAAGGCGAAGACTTCTGGGAAGGAAATTATGCTCTCAAGTGTAAGCAATTAGAAAACAAGTTCAATTCCTCAATCTAAACTCATAAAGGATAAGCACGGGAATCTTGATCAAGGGGATGATTCGAAATAGGATTCGGAAACACAGTCCGGGTAATTTTATAAGAGAGTTTGGGCAATGTTGAAGGGTGATTCTCGGGGAGAAATTCAGATGCTAATTCAGGGGATGTAGAAGAAATTAGGGATCTCGAAATTACAATTCTGGACCATGGAAGGTACAAGTTGATGCACAAGGACTTATGGAAATCTTGAAGACCGTGGGAAAGATAAGAAATGATCAACACATCAAAGTAAGTCGTGGTCGGAGAAATGAGAACAAGCTATCGAGTTAACCACTTGCCATCTTGGTGACAGGTTCCAAAGCATTCATGGCACGTACATCATACTTCGCATCAATCATTTATTTTTCTTTACTTATGTTCGTGCATGCATTTCTATTTGATTTCGTTGCTTTAATGTGCTGCATATTTAATTGTTGCAAGCATGACACGTGCATTGACATCTTAACCCAACATGCATTTCAGTGTTTATTTAATAAGGAGTTCTTTCATCTCACTTATCAAGTATCTCTTTGATCGGGCCACATCTGAGTTAAGAGGGAAAGAAATAATGGGATGGCACGTTACAAGGAAGATGACTAGGGAAAATAAAGAACTTCAATTAAGGGATAGGTTGGTGGAAAAGAAATTTCAGAAGGAAAAGTGAAACGGGAATTGGCTTAGGGGCATCCGGGTCGAACAAGAATAGAGAAAGGGGTTTCGATTATCAAGAGAATTGGGGAAGGAGCTGAAAGACTAAATCTTAGGGTTTCTATGTCAGTTAAAACCTTCCCTAATGAAATTTTTCATCAAGAATTTCGATGAAAGAAGGATCGATGGAGTTCAACACGTAACGACAGAAAATTTTAAGGGGGAGAGCATGACCAAGAGGCAAATTTGAAACTTGAGGTCGTGCCAAAGAAATACTCTAGTAGGAACAACGGAACTGCAAGTTAGGGCGGACCTGGAAGTCCTTATGGTGGTGAGCGAATAAGACGACTTTAAAGGTTAATCATTAAAGTGAGGGCTGAGCCACTAAATTCGGGTTGAAGATTATCGTGAGGATTAGAGAAGATAGCTTGTCGAATCTTTCTACGTATGTAAGTTTGACATGGAGATAAAGGAGTTATGAAGGAGTTAAGGAAACTCCTTAGTTGAATTGTCAAGAGGAAACCGATTCAAATTATCATAGAAAGGGATGCTGTCAATAAAGCTTGGTGCAATAAGTTTAGAAAGATTTGGGTGATATATTAAGGTCGAGAATAAATTTTTAGGGACGCCAAGGGTAGTTATCTTTGATGGTATGTTAGGCTTTGATTTGGGTAAGGAAAATAGCCATGGATCTAATTTTGGGATGGATGATCTAACAGTACGGGGATCAAAGCTCAGGTATTAAGAGTTGGTTTGGCTGAGGGAAACTTATAAGGATTGATGAAGGACCAAAGAAGAAGATTGGGTAGTACAAGTCAGAAGGGAATAAAGAATAAAATTCTTAGAGGATCTATCATTGCTTCACCGGGGTACCCTAAAGAGCTTAAAGACAAGGCAAGCATTGAGCTCACTTACGGGGCATATCATGCATTGGACAACAACGCCCACAATTCTAAATTACGCAACTATGGTGAACGGTACATGAAGCATCCATGATACATGCATCCATGCAAATTTAATTTAAATAATTTTTACGCTATGTGCTTTGATTCCTTATCATGTTAAATTACTTGGAGTAATTGATAATCAACGTGGATGATATCTATTATGTGACTTTAATTATAGATTCACGTTGTGTTGCTCGGGAGTATTGGAGACTTCCTTGCTTTGTTTTGTTTGAGAGACGGGGTGCTCTCGTTGTTTGTAAGAGACGGGGATTCTCTTATTATTGTTCGAGAGACGGAGTACTCTCTTTGCTTGCGAGAGACGGGGTTCTCTCATTGTTGCTCGAGAGACGGGGCTCTCTCCTTGTTGTTTGTGAGAGACGGGGAATCTCTCATTGTGTGTTCGGTCGAGTAGTGAATCCGAGGACGGATTCTTTTAAGGGGGAGAGTTTGTAACGCCCCAACTTTTCCGTATTTTAGAATGACGTATGTGTTTACTAATTTGCGTGAATTAATTGGCTATAAGTGTTTTCTATATTTAAATTTCTTTATTTAATTGTTAATTATGTGATTAATTGAGATATATGAAATATTTGAATTTTGAAATTATATGAATTCTTGAACGATATGCTTTTACGTGACAAGTTGCGTGCCGTTACTATATGAAATGAATTCGTAATTTTGTGGAAAATTAATATATTGGAATTATATGTGTTATGAATATGAATATATGTTCGTTTCATGTTTTCGGATTCATTTGCATGAGTTATGATTTTATTTTAAGTCTTGGAACCAAAACGGGGGTTAACGAGCAATTAGCGTACCTTTGGTTCCATATGTGATATCTTGAGCTCGGGAACTCGGAATCGAGTTCTGTCACCTCCATTAGACTCATATGGACGATTCGGATCCGATGGAACAAACCTCACATTTTTCTAAGATCATTTGGATCCCCAAATTTCAACCGGAACGAGCACTTGGCGCTTAACACGACAATTCTTGACTTTTCCCAAGCTACGGACCTACCCTAACACACCTAAGACCTAAACCTTGACTAATATACACCTAGACCCACTCATTTCTCTCCATCATCAGCCATAACCGAACCACTCTTACCCCACAACCTAAAAGTTCATCCAAAAGAAGAAGAAGAAGAGAAAAGGGGAAAGAAGAGGACCACTATTCAAAACCTTGGAGATTTGAGCTCATCTCCCTACCATTTCTCACCATCTCTTAAAGGTAAGCTTATATTTGTGTAGGATATCTCCTTATGGTTCTTTTAAGTCTTATATTATATGATTTCACCAAGTTTTGATTGGGGTATGATGAAGATGATGAATAGTGAAGGGTTCTTGCATTTTGATGAATTACCTTGGTTATCTTTGGTTTTCCTTGATAATCATGAGTGTTAGGTGATCACAATACATGTATTTATGATTATATGGACTTATTTTATATAGTAGTTGAAGGATCGGTTAGATGCCATTAATGAAACTTTGAAGAAATATCTTGATATGATCACATATGCACTCTCCTCACGTTTGATCACTTTGGGAGCATGTTTAAGTGTTGTTTTAGAGTTGTTTTGTTACATATTTGTTGCCATTTCATAGTTGGGCATGTTGGTTAAGGATTGGCCTGGGATCTGCTCTGTTTGTCTGTGTGTGTTTTTTTTTTGGCTACCGACTCAAATCCACGGGGATGGATTTGAGTCAGTAGAGTTGCTATCAGGAATCTGGTGGATTTTTCCCTTTGGCAAAATCCATGGGGGTGGATTCTGCCCTGCCTATTTTTGTTACTCCAGTTTCGTTTTTCTTCGCTCGTTTGATCTTCCTCCATCTCTTTTATGACTTCTATGAGATATTAACATGTTTTATAAGGTGTTACCTTAGATGTTATGAAGTTTCATGATTTGTTTGTGAAATATTTTCCAAGTTATGCCTCAACGTGTCATCATTGCTCCTAATATGCGCATGCATGGATCTTTGTTATCAATATGAACACTAATTGAGTATTTATCTCTTCTTTTATGATTCATATGAAATGTATACATGTAAAAGCATATGTTATGATCATTATATGAAATTCATGGATTGACTTAATATGGAATGTGAAAGTTATGAGCTCGAATGGATATGAACGCCACTTATAATGAATGGATTGCTTGTTTATATGCCTTAAAGGTATTAATTGTGCACACAAACGATTCCTTGACATAATATCACCTCTTATGCCTTCATAACCTATGTTATACTTGTCATATATAGTTTATGGCTCAATATGTCTTCCTTGCTTCAATATGGTACATGCATGCATTGAAGCTTCATGTTTGAACCCCACATGATGTTGTGCTTCTTTTAATGATTGATATGAAGTGTTTACATGTTATACTACGTGAGATGATCATTATTTGAATTTCTTAGATTTATGTGGTATAGAAATGAACGTCATGAACTCATATGGATATGAACGTTTCTTGAAAGGAATGAATGGCTTGTATATATGTCTTTAAGACATTAATTGTGCACAAGAATGTTTCTATGACATGATATCTTATCTTATACTTTCATATCGTATTCATTGCATTGCCGTGCGTCATATATGCTTCATTTGAAGTCTTGAGTCTTACATGTACCCTCTATTATCCTTTGTTCAGTTTTCTCCAGGGCGGAGACTTGCTGGGTTCTTAGGACACTTCCGAGTCCTCTTATTTCTTCTTAGTGTTGGTTGGTAAGCTAAGGACAGGTGGGTTTCTCTTCTATTAGTTAACTGGCCCTATATACTCCCAATGTGTAAAGATTTTGGCCAAAACTAGTATACGCATATAGAGTCACTTTTCAAGAGTAAATGTTTGCAACGTAAAGCCCTTATTTTATGAACCCTACCAAATGTTTTGGCGAGAATGAATGAATGCACAGAATGGGGCCCAGGGACTTGGTGTGAGTGGCTATTCGGGGAGGCATGGGCCAACGGTGATCCCTCATACTAGTTCCAACTAATGAATGGCGTAACCGGACCTCGTTAGGAGTTAGCGAGGAATGGACGCTGAGTGCCATCTGGGGAGTCATGTTCCCCTTTTAGTCAATGAATGGGTGGTCGGGGCTTGCAATCCCACCACTGACCCGGAGGAAGAAGGTGTAAATGTTCATGAATGTGCACGAAATAATGTAATGCATGAAAGAAAGAAAGAAAGAATGAATGAATGTTTAATGAACTACACAAGGTGTTGGTTGGAGATAATGCACGCCTACTCACCGGGCCACGAAATACCTAAAGAATGAAAATGAATGTTATAATCCCTTTTGATGATTCTTTCTGTCGTCCACTTGGGAAATACTTCGAAAACCTCACTCGGGATTATAACTTGCATGTGAATGTTTTAATATCGTCTTATACTATACTTATGCCTCATTTTATACCCACCAGTCTCCTATAGAATGAACCCGATTTGTTTTTAGTTTTCTTATAGGTTTGGAGTGCTAGGCGGGAAGTCGAGTTTGTTAAGTCTTTCGGTCAAGTCAAAGCCTGTTCTTATGCATAGTATATCATGATTTGTTTAAATTATGAAGAATATATGATTTGTATTGATTATTGCTACCATCATGAATTCTGAATAAGCTTATAGAAACAGAAAGAATCCGTAATTGATGTTTTGTGATTTTTTTAAATTTCGGGATTAGGTATCTATGTTAGTTGAACCCGTCACTCTTTGCTTACCTTGTCATTTATGAATGTACTTTGCTTCCGTACCAGTATTATTTCTATTGTTATGTTTCTTTGGTTGCGAAAGTTAGCTCCCGCCTAGCTTAGCGAGTGTGTGTATCCCTGTTTGTCGTGATTTAGCTCGGGTATGGATTGTCCATTTCATTTTCGGGTCGGGTCTCGGTGCGGGGGATGTGGTACCTTGCGCTCGGGTGCTACAATATCAGTTCTGCCTTGCCATCTATCACCCTCCCCTTGCTTGATAAGTAGGTGATATTCTGATCCTTGGAGCCCCTCATTCCGTTCGCAAATTTGGACAAAGAGTCTGCACGCGTGTTTTCTTCTCTAGGGACTTGCTGCAGTGTGAATTCTTTAAATTCGGATGCCAGGGATTTGACCTTGGCGAGATACTTGATCATTGTCTCTTCACGTGCTTCATAGGAGCCTTGGAACTGGCTCGCCACCAATTGCGAGTCTGTTGTTAAGGAGATTCTTTCGATCTCGTGTTCCCGTACGATTTTAAGGCCAGTAATGAGCGCCTCGTAATCTGCTTCATTGTTGGTGGCTGGGAAATCTAGGGAGATAGCAAAATCAAGCGCCTGGCTTCCCGTACTCATAAGGGATATCCCCACGCCCCCTCCTTAAGAGGTTGAGGAGCCATCGACCAACATGGTCCACAACACCGAGCGTGGAGTTTGCTTGCTTGGGTCATTCTTCTCAATGATGAAGTCTGCAAGAATCTGGGCTTGATACGCGGCTTTGGGTTGGTAGCTGATATCAAACTGGCTTAGCTCAATAGCCCATTTCACAATTCTTCCGGATGCTTCTGGCTTTTCCAAGACTTGGTGCAAGCCTTGATCCGTGAGGACAACTACGGAGTTAGATTGGAAATAGGGCCTTGACTTTCTGGAAGCGTGCACTAAGGCCAATGCAAACTTCTCGATCTCCAAATAGCGTACTTCCGCACCGTGTAGTATTTTGCTCACATAGTACACCGGCATGTGTTTCCTTTCACTCAAAGCCACTAACACGGAGCTCACAGCCTCCTCTGTGACCGCCAGGTAAAGGTACATAGTTTCCCCTGCAATAGGTTTGGCAAGCAGAGGGGGGGGGGGGAAGCAAGATATTCTTTGAGCCTTTCGAAGGCCTCATCACATTCGTCAGTCCATTCAAACTTTTTAATATTGCAAAAAATCTTAAACAATGGAAGATTTTTCTCAGAGGAGTGAAAGATGAACCTGTTTAGAGAAATGATCCGACCGACGAGACGTTGGACGTCTCTGACGGTATGGGGCCTATTGATGCTTTTCAATGCTAGGATCTTCTCTGGGTTGGCTTCGATTCCCGTTTGGCTGACGATGTAGCCCATGAACTTCCCTCCTTCTACGCCGAAGGAGCATTTGTTGGGATTTAACTTCATCCTGCATTTACGCAGCAGGTCGAAAGTCCGACCCAGATCCGTCAAGTGCATCTCCGCCCTCTCGCTCTTGACGATCATGTCGTCGACGTACACCTCCATTGTTTTGCCTATTTCGTCTGTGAAGACTTTGTTGACCAACCTCTAATAAGTTGCACCCCCGTTTTTCAATCCGAAGGGCATGACCAGTAGATCCCCTTGACCACGATAAAAGCGGTCTTCTTCTTGTCTTCTTGAGCCATAAAGATTTGATAGTAACCCTGGAAGGCGTCCATCATGCTCAAGAGTTCACACCATGCAGTGGAGTCAACCAATTGATCAAAGCGTGGGAGAGGGTAAGGATCTTTGGGGCATACCTTGTTTAAATTAGTGAAGTCGTTGCACATTCGCCACTTTCCCCTAGTCTTAGTGACCAAGACAACATTGCAGAGCCAATCGACGTACTTTGCCGGAGTGATATACCCAGCGTCTAGTAACTTGTTGACTTCTTGTTCGATTATCTCATTGCGCTCGTCACTCTGGGCCCTTAGCCGCCCAGCGTCTAGTAACTTGTTGACTTCTTGTTCGATTATCTCATTGCGCTCGTCACTCTGGGCCCTTAGCCGCTGTTTGATGGGTCGAAAGCTTGGGTCAAAATTTAAGTGATGTTCAATGACCTTTGGGTAGACGTCGACCAGATCAGAGGACTTCCAGGCAAACACATCCGCGTTACTTCGAAGGAATTGAATGAGCATACACTGTTGCTTACCTTTGAGGTTAGTGCCAATACTGGTGGTTTTCTCTGGGTCGCCCAGTATCAGTTGTATAGGGACGATGGCTCTCGAGGCTTCTATTTTTCCGTCATCTAGCTTCCGCTTCTTTTGGGCTATGGTGGAGGTCATTTGCTTGGAGCACATCTCCACCGTTGGGTCATCTGGGTCGGCAACCTCCGTATCCAGGAAGTTATCAATATTTACCAAAGGTACAATGGTTTTGTTTGGAAGTTGTACCTTTTCCATGGAAATGGAATAACATTCCCAAGACTCTGGTATGTTGCATCAGAGCTCCCCTATCCCATGCGGAGTTGGAAGCTTTATCGTTTGATGATACGTGGAGATCACAACTCGGAAACTTATCAGAGCCGGGCGCCCCACGATGACGTTGTATACCGAAGGGCCTTCTACCACCAAATACTTCAGCAGCTGTGTGGCTCTCTTTGGCAGTTTTCCTATTGAAGTGACGAGCTTGACTCGCCCTTTGGAGTAAACCTCTAACCCACCAAAGCCTGTCAAAAGCGTTTTAATTGGTTCATACTGAAGAGCGTTATGGATGTTCATCTTTTGTAAGGTGGAGTAAAAGATAATGTTGGCGGAGCTTCCATTATCAACAAGGTCTTGTGTACAGCACAGTTGGCTATATCTAGGGTGATTACCATCGGACAACTCGGCATTCCGCCATCCCGTGGCATCACCGGTACAAAATCCCTATCGCTAAAAGAGATTTCTCGCTCGCGCCACTCTTAGCCTGCCTCCACATGCATGATCTCTCTGGGCCCATAGAGCTCTCGACCCACCTGACGTCTTGACCGTTTACGTGCGGTCTTGGAATCTCCCCCAGTCGGGCCACCAGCAATCATGAAGATCTCATTGGTGGGTAAATTATGGGGGTTTGCCTCCTCAGGCTTCTCCAACGGTGGCTTGCGTCCTCTTCTTGGTGGAGGGGATTCTCTGGGGTCGAAAGCCTGGCGGGCCCGTTCGTCCAACTTCTTGACGAACTCCATCAGATGCCCTCCCTAGATTAGTTTTTCCACCTCTTCTCTGAGGGTAATGCATTCAGAGGTCCAATGACCAGGCTGCATGTGGTAAGCACAGCGCTTCCCCGACTCCTTGGCTTTTTTGGTCTCCTTCAGCTGCTTGGGCTTTTTGAGCAGCCCCCTATCCATGACCTCATAGACTTCTTCAATGGGGCAGACCAATGGGGTGTATGCCCTTTTGGCTCCGCTCGCAGAGGGCATCTCCCGCTTGAGCCTCTGCTCTATCCTATTGGAGTGCCAGGGAGGTTCCGACGGGGGTGGACTGGACTTGGGGAATCGGTCAGGAGCTGGGTCGTTCGTTCATCTGTCGCTCCTATGCCCCAATACGCGAGTGGTGTACTTGATTTCTTCTAGGCACATAAAGTGGCGAGCGATGGCCATTACCTCCTTCATATTTTGGGGAGACTGGAGGATGATCTAGTCGGCACACTCCGTGCAACAGATGGCCTTGTGGAGGGTCTGAGTCAAGATATCAATATCCAAGTGCTCCACTTTGACGAACGCCTTGTTGAAACGGGAGAAGAAACTCCTTAAGGTTTCACCCTCCTCCTGCACGATACTATACAGATAAGTGGACGGGAGCTTGACTCCCGTCATGGAGGAGAAGTGGGCCTTGAATTTTCCGGCCAAATGGGCATAGTCGCGGATGCTGTGGGGAGCCAACCGCTCAAACCAGTCTTGGGCTGGACCCTCGAGCGTGGTTTTAAAAATCTTGGCCCATATGAGTTTGGAATGGCCGTGGAGGCTGACTTGCGCCACAAACTTAGAGCAATGCTTCACGTGGTCAGTGTTCCCGTGATAGACTGGCAAGTTGGTGGGGACCCTGTCCACCACCTTTGCGTCTATGATCTCGTCGCAAAAGGGGGACCTCACCTCCCTTTTGCTGCTGTACACCCTCCCTTGGTGCTGAGGCGGGTGACCGTGGTGAGCTTCGTGGGCTGGCTCGTGATGGAAGTGTGATGACACTTCCTCCTGGGGATCAAAATATTCCGACCCTTGTGCTGGGTCGGGAAGATAACGCTGCTACTGCTGTTGTTATTGTTGTCGTTGTTGTCTTCGGGGAAGCTGATTTCGGAGGTCGCCTTGGCCAACCCAATGACCTCGGTTGGCTTTGTAATAGGCGTCGGGATGGACCCTAGCCCCTAGGCGATCGAAAACGGGAACGTTTCTAGGAACGGGAGTGTCCCTATTCATTTCGCTCGTCGTTCCCATGATGTGTCGTGCGCCCCTATCATTCTCCCCCACATTTTGCAAGATTTGCGAGGGACGCTCATCTTCTGCTCCCCGACGGCGATGGGGGTTCTCGTTGTCGTCGAAGCCCTCCTCTAAGGGCGTACCCAGATGGACGGGGTGCTGAACTCCGGGAGCAGGAGCGATGTAGATGGTCTGAGGTTGCCCATAAGGGTTCTGGGCATAAGGGAGCTGCGGATATCCCCAGAAACTGGGTTGATGGGTAGGCTGTTGGACAGCGTATGCCAGTGGTACAGAGGGTCCTTGCACCGTGGGGTATGCGGCGTTCTGGGGAGTTAGTGCCAAGGGACTTCCTCGTGGGGGAGCCGGCATGACCGGCTTCCTGTTCTCCCTCGCGGGGGTCGGTCATCCTAAAATTCGGATTCATTTCTTGTCGCAAATATTCACTTGTGGCATACCATATTTCAATGTATTGGCGTAATTTTTCTACCGCGTGCACATTCCCATAATAATGGTGTTTTTCCAAAATCAAACTTTGTTGTTCAGCATCTTGAACTATTTGATTCTTTCTTCAATGGGGAATCAATTCACACCAATTCTTCCATTTTTCATATAAAAAAATACAGATACAGATTCGGGCCATCATTAATCATTTGATTTTGATAGAGTATTAAATAGATACGTTTATCCTTCATCCTTTCTGAAGTTTCGATGGAAAGATTCCTCTACCTCACGCAGTCAACTCCATTTGTTAGAACAGCTTCCATTGAGTCTCTGCACCTATCCGCCTTTGGCGTTCACTGCTCAGCGTAGGCAGCTAAGTTTGCCTCAGACAACACCAGCCGGCTAGGTGCGTTTGGACCGGCCTCCACAGTTACCATTCCCATCACAGGGGGCTGGAAAATTTCCCCCGGGGAGTTAAGATCCGGGAAGATCTCTTCCCCGTTTTCGCCATAAACCCGGCGTCCATGACGTGTCTGAACCATATTGTGTTAGGAATAGTGCCCTAGAAAGCCGATTCGACATAATCTGCTTTGGGACTTTTCTTGTATCACAGACAATCTTTGAATAATATACGATTGATCATAGGCAAAAACTTGTTTATATGCCAATACGTGTTTTGAGTGTTTCCATTATGTGCGCATGCATGAGAACTCCCCTAATCCTGATGACTTTAGGACTCTACCATTTAGGTGAAATGGTTCATGAAACGAGCCCTATATCACATAAGTCATGATTAGTAAAATACTGCAAGCCGATGAGTCCTACAGACAGTGGGAGTGTCAACCTGACTCCTCTAAGGCTTGCTTATGGGATCACGCCCTTAAGAAGGACCACCTTGTTTCATGGAGGTGCAAAGTGTATAGTTGATACGTGTGTGATACATGAGGGTGCTTACTTTAATAAGTAAGTTCACTGAGGTACCCCGTGTGAGAACATTCCTAAATGGGAAAGGAAGTTTCTATTTCAGGAAATGGAAACTTCCAGATTAGGAAATATCTCACGAGTCATTGATGTGCTTAAGTGATCCTTAGACTTGAGGTTCCTTGTCACTTTATGAGTTAACTCTGTAGTCTTAGGTATAAGCTTTAAAGGGTGTCGCCTTAGACAACTGATTCAAGGCTTATGCTGGGGCTGCACAAGTGATTCATGAAAGTGAATGAGAATCAAGAAAGGACCTACACTTGCATTTGCAAGGTGATCTCTTATTGTGTAAGTCATTCATATGCCATATGGAGTCCTTGGCCAAGGCAGTAGATCAAGACATCAAGAAAAGGGTTTCTTGGATTGAGATCAAATGGATATGAAATGCACTTAGCTTTAAGACCGGATTATTAGGGTTCTGATTATTCCCTTGCCCTAGATCTTGGTTGAGAGATAGTAAGTAGGAGGATTGTATCTCACATGAATCAATGACTTAAAGGTTCTGTCGAATCCGAACATTCCAATTCAGCTAGGGGTTAAACACTTGTTGCTAGACTATGGTCGTTTAATCTGTGGACTGATTAATTAATTAGTGAATTAATTAATTAGGGTCACTGCTAATTGAATTGAGAACCTAGAGGGTCACACACAACAACTTGGTTACATGAGTTGAGGCTTGAAAATGATTAAACGAGTTAATCGGGCCTAGAGGGTTCCACACGTGTGGGTCACGTGAGGAGCACGTGTCCTTGGGACACGTGCCTCACACGTGTATATGTATATATATGATATATATTAAATAATTAAATGTGTTAATTATTTAATAGACTTTGGTTTAATTTTGAATTAAAAGGAAAGTCTTATTTTGGAGAAAAATAATCTAGTTAATTAATTATGAATTAATTAATTAGATAAAATAAGTTATTTATTTTAAATAAATAAAGTATAAAATTATCCAAAAATAGTTTGGATATTTTTAGCTCTCTTGAAAGTTGATTTGGATTAGAATTCAAAGTCAAAGTCAAATTACTTGTTGATCAAGTAATAGGAGAGAGAGAGACCAAAATCCTAGCCCATAAAGGACTAGGAATTTTCGGTCCTCCCCTCTTATAAATAGGGGAGCTCGAGCTCCCCTTAGAGCTAATCGAGAATTCTTTTGGTTCATGTGTTGAACACCCTCCTTTCTCTAAGATAAACGAAACCCTAGGTTAAGCCTAAACACTAACTAGAGAACTAGCATCCTTACTAGTTAGATTGTAGCCAAGTTGGTGGACTATCTCTAGAGAACTTCAAGTTAGAAGTTTTGAA
This sequence comes from Lantana camara, assembly GCA_037501455.1. NCBI lineage: Eukaryota > Viridiplantae > Streptophyta > Magnoliopsida > Lamiales > Verbenaceae > Lantana > Lantana camara. The sequence goes on from CM074861.1 coordinate 49,327,620, forward strand.
GATTCGAGCTTTACCAAAAGTGGGGATCAAGCAAAACGATCAGAAGGGATGATGAAACGATTCTGAACCCGACATGAAACGAATGAAAAAATCGAACCAAAGAAGATGGCGAAAACCGTTCGTCCATATCCTGAAGGATGAATTTTTTCACGAGGGTTTTGTGACTGGCAGTTTTCTACTTTCGCAAAACTGGTTTTGGAAGGGAGTTTCAATCCTGCTTTTCTCGTTTCATGTTTCTTTCTTTATGTTATATTGTTAAGAACTTCCCTAACATGAATTGAATCTAGGTTGGTGTGGATTGTTATCCCTACAATGGATTCTGAAGTAGAAAGAGACTTTCGAGGAACGGGTTGCCATTACCGCATGAAGCGCGTTTGAGGGCAGCTCAAAACGTGTCAAGAAAGCTACTACCCATGTGACACCCCGCTCGTCCGACGTGTAAGGTACGCCACGTTTCAACCTTTTAATGTGTTTAATTGTGTGATTTTATATTTTTCGTGGCCCTATTTTGAACTCTTTTAGAGTTTAAGGGCCCCTTTGTAATTTTCTCTTTATAGGGGTTTTTCGGTCATTTCTTGTTTGAACGAGATTTTGACCATTTTGACCCCTTCAATGTGTTCGGGGCATCGAGACGAGTCCGTAGACTCTAAGTTTGCCCCATTCTGACTTCGTTAGCCCGTTCTTCCGACCGTTTCGCGTACGAGGACCCGAGATATATATATCCCGAATCCTCGTAATTCGTGCCAAAAGATAAGATCTCAGCTCTCTCTTTCTCTCTCGCGACATCAGCCTTTGGTCACTATTCACGCAGTTGAGGGGTAAAAACACACACAAGCTCGTTCTTGCTCGTTTCTCGACGGAATTCGACGTGTGAATAATGGAAATTTATCAGCTCGACGAGCCCGTCACGATGATACCAAAATCATGGCCTGAAAACCAGAGGAGGCGGCGCTATGGCGAGTTGCAGGCGGCGGCGGTGGTGGCGCAAGTTTCAGCCGCGTTTCGCGGCGACTTCCGGCGACGATTGTTCGACACGCGCCCCCTGACTTGAGAGAAGACTTCCGGGTGCATTTTTCTGTATGGGCGGCGCCTCCATCGGGGTGGCGAGGAAGGCGCACGCGCCATCCAAAGCGGGCGGCGGCGCGGCAGAGTTACCGTAGCGCGGTGGTTCCGCATATTCCGACGAGTTTTCAGACAACACTTGATGCTACCCTACCGTTTTCGACGTCCTGAATCTATTTCCGGCCTCAAATCAGAGAGAATCGCGGCGGAGATGGCGTTTTCCGGCAAGGCGCAGTGGCGGAGCTTAGCGGCGGCGGTTCGGCCTTTTCCGGTGGGTTTTTGGTGACGGGCCCTTTACGAAAGTTGCTCATCTCAGTGGGGCCGAGCTATTCGTGTTGGTGGCGGCTCAAGAACCGGCCGGCGACGGTGGACCGGTGTCAGACCGGTGGCAGACCGGCGGTCCTTTTTCCAGTGGTTTTTCCAATGATTTGGCTAGGGGCTTTTGAAGGGCTCGTTACAAGCTTTCCAACGGTATGCCCGGATTTCATTTTCGTTTTACGGTTAGCGATTAATTTCGGTTTTCGTCGTTGGGATTTGGTTCGGTTTTTCGTCAACGAAGTCCCGTGTGTTTGGTATTTTCTGAAATTGATTGAGGGCTATTGTCTAGTAGGCCGAGGCGCTTGTTTCTGTCCTTCCGGGGATTTTTCCGACCACCGGAGGTGGTGTTCCGGTGGCGGCCGATGGCTGTTCGGCCGGTTACGGTGGCGGCATTCCGGCGACTTTCAGACAGTAGGTTTGTTTCGTTGTGGTGAGTCCAATGCCACTTTCCGTTCGTCAATCGGATGTCCGGTTGATTTTATATGAATTTTTGAAGTTGTGGTATTTATTTTTGTTAATTGTTTTAATTGTAATTTCGACCTTGTATGAACTATGAATTGAATTTACGAGCTGTATGATGTATGAAAATATGTTATGTTATATGATAAGCTTGATTTGTGATTTATGGAATTTAATTGCCTCGTTTTACGTCTATCTACTTAAGAATAATTATTGTTTAGGGGATATTAATGCAAATTAAGGATCTAAATTATTCGTATTATTATGAGACTCATAATAATTAGATCACCAAAGTATGAGTTATGATCGAGTTGAATAAATTATTTAAGTATGCTAATTGTTGAATATTGTGAAATATGTTGATATGTATTTACGTGGGAAATTGTTATGCATTGTGCGTTTATCCTTTCGAGAATTAGTGGATGATATGAATTGAATTCTTAATGTCTTAATTTATTTTATGTAATAAATGTTATGAATTTATAAGCTATGCATCTCTTGATATAATATGTAATATGAATTATAATATGCTCTGAATGACTTGATTGAATGAATATGGATTATATGCTGCATCATGTATATTCGTGAGCATGGCCGTGCGTCTTTGTGGTTGTGTTTGGAGTCTGAGTCTGTGTTCTGTGTGTATTCAGTCGTTCAGGGTTTCTTCAGGGAATGTCTGTCAGCTGGTTGGGTTCCAGTGGGACTTCTTGCCTTGTGTTTTCCGTTCACGTCGATGTAAGGTGAGGTTTTAGGATTTTTGTTTTAATTAAAGCGACCTACAACCCTATACGCTCGTTTTCAAGCCCGCATGCGAATATATATACTATATGTATATTAAATATGTGTCTTACGATATGTTATGAATTTTGTTAATTCGATTTGATATGAATCCTTCTGAAATTATACGTATGGGCGTATATAAGCTTAAAATGGTTTTGCAACGAGGCTATGCTCCAAACTGTGTATTTGCAAGCGAACTATGGGTCTCCTTCAGCTTATTGTGAATTTGGAAGACACGGAGAGATACGTGTATAGCATATGCCGAGTTACACGGTAAGGTATGTTTCTTATGGTATGTTTCTTAAGTATGAATCATATGTTTCTAGGTTTCGCGAGTTAGGTATGTTTCTTTATGAGTCTTATGAATCCTTATGAATCTTATGAATCCCTGGGCCCTGGAGGCGTGGGTAAGGACGCCCGAGGTGGTGTTAGGCCGCCGGGTTAAGCCTGTGCACGTGCTCCTTTGAAGTACCTACGCGCGACTCTGAGGGAGATGGAGAAGGCGTGGTGCTTTGAGCCTTCGGCTGAGGCCGGACAAGGTACGTTGTGGGTTCGCAACCCCACGTATATTGAGTTGCACGATGTGGGCCCGTAACCCGCGTGCAGACTTCCGGAGAAAGGTTGGAATACGGGAATATGAATCTATGAATTTATGAATCCTATGAATTTTATGAATTTATGCTTCCTTATGAATCTTTTGAGTCTTTTGTTTAAGGAGTAATGTTGGAAACCCGTACTCGCCGGGTATTTGAATTCTTTTGTTATGTTGATTATGAAACGGGATAGGAGAGTTTGTTTTCAGTATGAGATTTCCACGCTGAGTTATGAATCATTATGAATATAATGATCTTTATGAGTTTCTAATTATGAATCTTATGAGTTGTTAAATATGAATCCCTATGAGTTTTAATATGAATCCATATGCGTCTCTGAATCTATGAATCCTTACGAGTTTTCAAACTTAAGAAGATATGAGTATATGTGTAAATATGAGCTCTTTTTGGAAAAATGGTTTTGGTATGCAAAACCCTACTCCCGGTTCATAATATTTCTTTTGATACGTGCTCTGCTCCTTATTATGTATAGTGTGTGTGAGTTCAGCCCCCTCACTCAGTCAGTGGACTGACCCTCGCCCCACCTATATTTCCAGTCTGCAGGTTTAGGTTCTTGGAGTTCGAGCTAGGCGGCTTTGAGTCTTGTCTGTTGAGTCCGTGTCTGTTGAGCCTGTATCCATTTGTTTAAGTTGAGAATCTCTGATCTGCATCCGTTTGTAATTATGTACATAGCATGTTCTGTACAGGATTATGTTTATGCTGTGATTATATGAATTTTCGGGACAGGTTAGGATAGGGCTTGGATTAGTTGAACCCGTTTCTGTATTTTGTTGATTAAAGTTTTTGTTAGTTCATATTTTGATTCGCTTCCGCGTACAGGTTTTTGCATATTTTACTTGCACGGGGTTTAGGTACCGCCTAGCTTAGGTTGGATTTTCGTTTGTCACCCGTTCGCTGTGACATGGTGCGCGTGCGGACGTTCCATTTCGTACCACGTTTCGGGTCATAGTGCGGGGGTGTGGTGCCCCACCGCTTGGGGTGCTACATCTTAAGTGGTATCAGAGCTACCAGGTTCAGAACCGGTGCTCTGGAGTCGTGTCGTGTCAGTTTAGGTCGTACGGCATAGGAACACTTGTGCGTTGCATTCGTCTGATGTGAAATTTTGACTTTTCTGCATGAATTTGTCTGAGCTTATATGATTGTGTGCACACTATGATTACGATTTTTGAAAAATTATCATTGTTATGCTTTAAATTTTAGTAAATTACCTGTTGCATCTGCATTAATTAGGTGCTCTTAATTGCTTTCATTACTTGACATACCCACGTACTAACCCTCATGCATAGATAATTGTCCAATTTGTGAATTGTAGGGTGACATCTCGGCGCCGAATTGTAATTGATTGTGACAACACTTCTCGCTTCTACAAATTGATGACAGAAGATTCAACACTACCATGCCCTAATTAATTGAATAAGGGACAAATGGACTTCTGAAAGAATTCGACAATAGCTAGATGCTAATATTAAGGAAACAGCTTCGTGGTTGTAATTTAGGTGTTCCCCTACCTGATCCACTAAGTGCTGTCTTGGTCGAAGTAACATTGAGATTCGAACCTGGGTTGACCAGAAGATGTATGATCAAGCTAACACATTCAGGGTATTGGGTGGATACAAGAAGATATTCGAATATGAGAGAGACAAGAGATCTTTTAACTATCAGGGTGCCTTCAGGATATGTACTTATTACTTGGAGGTGCTCGGGAGTACATGCTTTATAAGGACACCAGAATTTCTAACTCTGGATGGCGTGAGGTGGCAACGAAGAAATTGAAGCACTTGTACCATTCAAAGGTTCTCAAGTGGAGATCAGACTGTTGTAAAGACATCAACGAGGGCAGCTATACCTGTACGAAAGGAAAAGGATAAACTATATAAACTACAGAATTATGATGGTTATGTCAGCGAGGGTCGACTTCACCAAATATTAAGCATGGGGGATAACATTTTAAAAACGATGGTATGTGAAGCAGGATTGTTTGAAGATTCTTCGCTTATCTCTCCATGATTGCTCTGAGAGATTCCACTGTTGGAAGATTTTATCGGGACTTCAAGAGACTCCATGGATTACTTTTCTGCGAGAGGCAAATGAGACGGTTCAAGACCCCTTGGTAACCCACGGATTCGAAGAAATTTCTAAAGAATGCAAAAAATTGAAAGGTAAGTTGGAACTACGGCCAGTTAAGGATTTGATTATCCTTTCAAGTTAAAGAATTGTCAACCTCGACTTCATTTCCACGGTGAACGGTACATTGAGCATTCATGGCATTTGCACCCATGCATTTCATAAGTAATTTCATTATATTTTATTTTGCTTGACATATGTGACAACGTGTAATGTTTGATGTTGCTCAACTGTAATAACTTAAATTTTTTTTTTATTGTTGTGAATTCTTGTAAACTGAATGGATTGCATGCTTGCGTGAACTATTCGTGCTTCGGTGCTTATAATTTCTTTGGTTACTCACTAACCCTTCATGCACATACAAGCATATTGTGATTTTATTTTACAGAGATTCCATCGCGATATCCCCCTTGAGTTGAGCATGGATGATGAGTTTATACTCTAGGGACACCGATATCAGTTGTGATAAGGTACACCAAACATGCATCACATGTTTTGCATCCAATGCTACTTTAATTTGTGTATGTATGAATGCTGTATAAGTGAACTTGTATGCTAGAGAGTTGTTGAGATCTCTCTATTTACGTGTTAGGGAGATGTGGGATTCTCCCTATTTATGTGATAGAAAGATGCTGGATTCTTTCTAAATTATGTGAGCAAGAGATGCTGGATTCTCTTGGAGTTAGACGTTTGGGAGATGTTGGATTCTCTCGAATCTAGGGTTTGAGAAATGTTGGATTTTCTCAAACTAGAATGTTTGGAAGATGTGGAAGTCTGCCAGACTTAGGTTGAGAGACGGGGTTCTCTCGATTATGTGGTTGGGAGACGGGGTTCTCTCAATTATGTGCCTGAGGGACGGGGTTCTCTCTTTTGATGTGTCGGGAGACGGGGCTCTCTCTCTCTTGCGTGCTGAGAGATGGGATTCTCTCTTGTTTGTCGCGGCTGAGTTTCACGTGGCCTGTTGTTGGTTTGCAACCGGTGAAGAAGCGACAGTTTCGAGCTTTGGGGGCAGTGGCCTAGAGGGGGATCGAACGAGTTTGAAGCGACCAACTGTCAAGTGTTTGAACAAACCTCTGTGACTACGGAACTCTACAGGCTATGATGCACGGACACGGACACGGCGACACGGACACGACACGACACGGATACGGTGACACGGATTTTTTCTTGAATTTCCCACGTGAGGAGTGTCGGACACGGTGTCGGACACGAGTGTCCGACACGACACGACACGGCAAAATGATATTTTTAGAAGTGTCCGTGCATCATAGTCTACAGGGAGTTGATGCAATCAGTGGGAGTAAACTTCACCGCCAGGGCTATGACTCTACACGATTTCAGGAGATGGATTGAAGTATTCCAGTTCGAAGCTTTACAACTCAATAATAGGACCTGAGGACAGGTCCTTTTGAAGGAGGGGAGATTGTGACACCCCGCTCGTCCGACGTGTAAGGTACGCCACGTTTCAACCTTTTAATGTGTTTAATTGTGTGATTTTATATTTTTCGTGGCCCTATTTTGAACTCTTTTAGAGTTTAGGGGCCCCTTTGTAATTCTCTTTTTAGGGGTTTTTCGGTCATTTCTTGTTTGAACGAGATTTTGACCATTTTGACCCCTTCAATGTGTTCGGGGCATCGAGACGAGTCCGTAGACTCTAAGTTTGCCCCATTCTGACTTCGTTAGCCCGTTCTTCCGACCGTTTCGCGTACGAGGACCCGAGATATATATACCCCGAATCCTCGTAATTCGTGCCAAAAGATCAGACCTCAGCTCTCTCTTTCTCTCTCGCGACATCAGCCTTTGGTCACTATTCACGCAGTTGAGGGGTAAAAACACACACAAGCTCGTTCTTGCTTGTTTCTCGACGGAATTCGACGTGTGAATAATGGAAATTTATCAGCTCGACGAGCCCGTCACGATGATACCAAAATCATGGCCTGAAAACCAGCGGAGGCGGCGCAAGTTTCAGCCGCGTTTCGCGGTGACTTCCGACGATGATTGTTCGACACGCGCCCCCTGACTTGAGAGAAGACTTCCGGGTGCATTTTTCTGTATAGGCGGCGCCTCCATCGGGGTGGCAAGGAAGGCGTACGCGCCACCCAAAGCGGGCGGCGGCGCGGCGGAGTTACTGTAGCGCGGTGGTTCCGCGCATTCCGGCGAGTTTTCAGACAACACTTGATGCTACCCTACCGTTTTCGACGTCCTGAATCTATTTCCGGCCTCAAATCAGAGTGAATCGCGGCGGAGATGGCGTTTTCCGGCAAGGCGCCGTGGCGGAGCTTAGCGGTGGCTGTTAGGCCTTTTCCGGTGGGTTTTTGGTGATGGGCCCTTTACGAAAGTTGCTCATCTCAGTGGGGCCGAGCTATTCGTGTTGGTGGCGGCTCAAGAACCGACCGGCGACGGTGGACCGGTGTCAGACCGGTGGCAGACCGGCGGTCCTTTTTTCGGTGGTTTTTCCGATGATTTGGCTAGGGGCTTTTGAAGGGCTCGTTACAAGCTTTCCAACGGTATGCCCAGATTTCATTTTCGTTTTACGGTTAGGGGTTAATTTCAGTTTTTGTCGTTGGGATTTGGTTCGGTTTTTCGTCAACGAAGTCCCGTGTGTTTGGTATTTTCTGAAATTGATTGAGGGCTATTGTCTAGTAGGCCGAGGCGCTTGTTTCTGTCCTTCCGGGGATTTTTCCGACCACCGGAGGCGGTGTTCCGGTGGCGGCCGATGGCTGTTCGGCCGGTTGCGGTGGCGGCATTCCGGCGACTTTCGGACAGTAGGTCCGTTTCGTTGTGGTGAGTCCAACGCCACTTTCCGTTCGTCAATCGGATGTCCGGTTGATTTTATATGAATTTTTGAAGTTGTGGTATTTATTTTTGTTAATTGTTTTAATTGTAATTTCGACCTTGTATGAACTATGAATTGAATTTACGAGCTGTATGATGTATGAAAATATGTTATGTGATATGGTAAGCTTGATTCGTGATTTATGGAATTTAATTGCCTCGTTTTACGTCTATCTACTTAAGAATAATTATTGTTTAGGGGATATTAATGCAAATTAAGGATCTAAATTATTCGTATTATTATGAGACTCATAATAATTAGATCACCAAAGTATGAGTTATGATCGAGTTGAATAAATTATTTAAGTATGCTAATTGTTGAATATTGTGAAATATGTTGATATGTATTTACGTGGGAAATTGTTATGCATTTTGCGTTTATCCTTTCGAGAATTAGTGCATGATATGAATTGAATTCTTAATGTCTTAATTTATTTTATGTAATAAATGTTATGAATTTATAAGCTATGCATCTCTTGATATAATATGTAATATCAATTATAATATGCTCTGAATGACTTGATTGAATGAATATGGATTATATGATGCATCATGTATATTCGTGAGCATGGCCGTGCGTCTTTGTGGTTGTGTTTGGAGTCCGAGTCTGTGTTCTGTGTGTATTCAGTCGTTCAGGGTTTCTTCAGGGAATGTCTGTCAGCTGGTTGGGTTCCAGTGGGACTTCTTGCCTTGTTTTTTCCGTTCTCGTCGGTGTAAGGTGAGGTTTTAGGATTTTTGTTTTAGTTAAAGCGACCTACAACCCTATATGCTCGTTTTCAAGCCCGCATGCGAATATATATACTATATGTATATTAAATATGCGTCTTACGATATGTTATCAATTTTGTTAATTCGATTTGTTATGAATCCATCTGAAATTATACGTATGGGCGTATATAAGCTTAAAATGGTTTTGCAACGAGGCTATGCTCCAAACCGTGTATTTGCAAGCGAACTGTGGGTCTCCTTCAGCTTATTATGAATTTGGAAGTCACGGAGAGGTACGTGTATAGCATATGCCGAGTTGCACGGTAAGGTATGTTTCTTATGGTATGTTTCCTAAGTATGAATCATATGTTTCTAGGTTTCGCGAGTTAGGTATGTTTCTTTATGAGTCTTATGAATCCTTATGAATCTTATGAATCCCTGGGCCCTGGAGGCGTGGGTAAGGAAGCCCGAGGCGGTGTTGGGCCGCCGGGTTAAGCCTGTGCACGTGCTCCTTTGAAGTACCTACGCGCGACTGTGAGGGAGATGGAGAAGGCGTGGTGCTTTGAGCCTTCGGCTGAGGCCGGAGAAGGTACGTTGTGGGTTCGCAACCCCACGTATATTGAGTTGCACGATGTGGGCCCGTAACCTACGTGCAGACTTCCGGAGAAAGGTTGGAATACGGGAATATGAATCTATGAATTTATGAATCCTATGAATTTTATAAATTTATGCTTCCTTATGAATCTTTTGAGTCTTTTGTTAATGAGTAAGGTTGGAAACCCGTACTTGCCGGGTATTTGAATTCTTTTGTTATGTTGATTATGAAACGGGATAGGAGAGTTTGTTTTTCAGTATGAGATTTCCACGCTGAGTTATGAATCATTATGATATAATGATCTTTATGAGTTTCTAATTATGAATCCATATGTGTCTCTGAATCTATGAATCCTTACGAGTTTTCAAACTTAAGAAGATATGAGTATATGTGTAAATATGAGCTCTTTTTGGAAAAATGGTTTTGGTATGCAAAACCCTACTCCCGGTTCATAATCTTTCTTTTGATACGTGCTCTGCTCCTTATTATGTATAGTGTGTGTTAGTTCAGCCCCCTCACTCAGTCAGTGGACTGACCCTCGCCCCACCTATGGTTCCAGTCTGCAGGTTCAGATTCTTGGAGTTCGAGCTAGACGGCTTTGAGTCTTGTCTGTTGAGTCCGTGTCTTTTGAGCCTGTATCCATTTGTTTAAGTTGAGAATCTCTGATCTGCATCCGTTTGTAATTATGTACATAGCATGTTCTGTACAGGATTATGTTTATGCTGTGATTATATGAATTTTCGGGACAGGTTAGGACAGGGCTTAGATTAGTTGAACCCGTTTCTGTATTTTGTTGATTAAAGTTTTTGTTAGTTCATATTTTGATTCGCTTCCGCGTACAGGTTTTTGCATATTTTACTTGCACGGGGTTTAGGTACCGCCTAGCTTAGGTTGGATGTTCGTTTGTCACCCGTTCGCTGTGACATGGTGCGCGTGCGGACGTTCCATTTCGTACCACGTTTCGGGTCATAGTGCGGGGGTGTGGTGCCCCACCGCTTGGGGTGCTACATCTTAAGTGGTATCAGAGCTACCAGGTTCAGAACCGGTGCTCTGGAGTCGTGTCGTGTCAGTTTAGGTCGTACGGCATAGGAACACTTGTGCGTTGCATTCGTCTGATGTGAAATTTTGACTTTTCTGCATGAATTTGTCTGAGCTTATATGATTGTGTGCACACTATGATTACGATTTTTGAAAAATTATCATTGTTATGCTTTAAATTTTAGTAAATTACCTGTTGCATCTGCATTAATTAGGTGCTCTTAATTGCTTTCATTACTTGACATACCCACGTACTAACCCTCATGCATAGATAATTGTCCAATTTGTGAATTGTAGGGTGACATCTCGGCGCCGAATTGTAATTGATTGTGACAACACTTCTCGCTTCTACAAATTGATGACAGAAGATTCAACACTACCATGCCCTAATTAATTGAATAAGGGACAAATGGACTTCTGAAAGAATTCGACAATAGCTAGATGCTAATATTAAGGAAACAGCTTCGTGGTTGTAATTTAGGTGTTCCCCTACCTGATCCACTAAGTGCTGTCTTGGTCGAAGTAACATTGAGATTCGAACCTGGGTTGACCAGAAGATGTATGATCAAGCTAACACATTCAGGGTATTGGGTGGATACAAGAAGATATTCGAATATGAGAGAGACAAGAGATCTTTTAACTATCAGGGTGCCTTCAGGATATGTACTTATTACTTGGAGGTGCTCGGGAGTACATGCTTTATAAGGACACCAGAATTTCTAACTCTGGATGGCGTGAGGTGGCAACGAAGAAATTGAAGCACTTGTACCATTCAAAGGTTCTCAAGTGGAGATCAGACTGTTGTAAAGACATCAACGAGGGCAGCTATACCTGTACGAAAGGAAAAGGATAAACTATATAAACTACAGAATTATGATGGTTATGTCAGCGAGGGTCGACTTCACCAAATATTAAGCATGGGGGATAACATTTTAAAAACGATGGTATGTGAAGCAGGATTGTTTGAAGATTCTTCGCTTATCTCTCCATGATTGCTCTGAGAGATTCCACTGTTGGAAGATTTTATCGGGACTTCAAGAGACTCCATGGATTACTTTTCTGCGAGAGGCAAATGAGACGGTTCAAGACCCCTTGGTAACCCACGGATTCGAAGAAATTTCTAAAGAATGCAAAAAATTGAAAGGTAAGTTGGAACTACGACCAGTTAAGGATTTGATTATCCTTTCAAGTTAAAGAATTGTCAACCTCGACTTCATTTCCACGGTGAACGGTACATTGAGCATTCATGGCATTTGCACCCATGCATTTCATAAGTAATTTTATTATATTTTATTTTGCTTGACATATGTGACAACGTGTAATGTTTGATGTTGCTCAACTGTAATAACTTAAATTTTTTTTTTTATTGTTGTGAATTCTTGTAAACTGAATGGATTGCATGCTTGCGTGAACTATTCGTGCTTCGGTGCTTATAATTTCTTTGGTTACTCACTAACCCTTCATGCACATACAAGCATATTGTGATTTTATTTTACAGAGATTCCATCGCGCTATCCCCCTTGAGTTGAGCATGGATGATGAGTTTATACTCTAGGGACACCGATATCAGTTGTGATAAGGTACACCAAACATGCATCACATGTTTTGCATCCAGTGCTACTTTAATTTGTGTATGTATGAATGCTGTATAAGTGAACTTGTATGCTAGAGAGTTGTTGAGATCTCTCTATTTACGTGTTAGGGAGATGTGGGATTCTCCCTATTTATGTGATAGAAAGATGCTGGATTCTTTCTAAATTATGTGAGCAAGAGATGCTGGATTCTCTTGGAGTTAGACGTTTGGGAGATGTTGGATTCTCTCGAATCTAGGGTTTGAGAAATGTTGGATTTTCTCAAACTAGAATGTTTGGAAGATGTGGAAGTCTACCAGACTTAGATTGAGAGACGGGGTTCTCTCGATTATGTGGTTGGGATACGGGGTTCTCTCAATTATGTGCCTGAGGGACGGGGTTCTCTCTTTTGATGTGTCGGGAGACGGGGCTCTCTCTCTCTTGCGTGCTGAGAGATGGGATTCTCTCTTGTTTGTCGCGGCTGAGTTTCACGTGGCCTGTTGTTGGTTTGCAACCGGTGAAGAAGCGACAGTTTCGAGCTTTGGGTACAGTGGCCTAGTGGGGGATCGAACGAGTTTGAAGCGACCAACGGTCAAGTGTTTGAACAAACCTCTGTGACTACGGAACTCTGCAGGGAGTTGATGCAATCAGTGGGAGTAAACGTCACCGCCAGGGCTATGACTCTACACGATTTCAGGAGATGGATTGAAGTATTCCAGTTCGAAGCTTTACAACTCAATAATAGGACCTGAGGACAGGTCCTTTTGAAGGAGGGGAGATTGTGACACCCCGCTCGTCCGACGTGTAAGGTACGCCACGTTTCAACCTTTTAATGTGTTTAGTTGTGTGATTTTATATTTTTCGTGGCCCTATTTTGAACTCTTTTAGAGTTTAAGGGCCCCTTTGTAATTTTCTCTTTTTAGGGGTTTTTCGGTCATTTCTTGTTTGAACGAGATTTTGACCATTTTGACCCCTTCAATGCGTTCGGGGCATCGAGAATAGTCCGTAGACTCTAAGTTTGCCCCATTCTGACTTCGTTAGCCCGTTCTTCCGACCGTTTCGCGTACGAGGACCCGAGATATATATACCCCGAATCCTCGTAATTCATGCCAAAAGATCAGACCTCAGCTCTCTCTTTCTATCTCGCGACATCAGCCTTTGGTCACTATTCATGCAGTTGAGGGGTAAAAACACACACAAGCTCGTTCTTGCTTGTTTCTCGATGGAATTCGACGTGTGAATAATGAAAATTTATCAGCTCGACGAGCCCGTCACAATGATACCAAAATCATGGCCTGAAAACCAGCGGAGGCGGCGCTATGGCGAGTTGCAGGCGGCGGCGGTGGTGGCGCAAGTTTCGGTCGCGTTTCGCGGCGACTTCCGCCGACGATTGTTCGACACGCGCCCCCTGACTTGAGAGAAGACTTCCGGGTGCATTTTTCTGTATAGGCGGCGCCTCCATCGGGGTGGCGAGGAAGGCGCACGCGCCACCCAAAGCGGGCGGCGGCGCGGCGGAGTTACTGTAGCGCGGTGGTTCCGCGCTTTCCGGCGAGTTTTCAGACAACACATGATGCTACCCTACCGTTTTCGACGTCCTGAATCTATTTCAGGCCTCAAATCAGAGTGAATCGCGGCGGAGATGGCGTTTTCCGGCAAGGCGCAGTGGCGGAGCTTAGCGGCGGCGGTTCAGCCTTTTCCGGTGGGTTTTTGGTGACGGGCCCTTTACGAAAGTTGCTCATCTCAGTGAGGCCGAGCTATTCGTGTTGGTGGCGGCTCAAGAACCGACCGACGACGGTGGACCGGTGTCAGACCGGTGGCAGACCGGCGGTCCTTTTTTCGGCGGTTTTTCCGATGATTTGGCTAGGGGCTTTTGAAGGGCTCGTTACAAGCTTTCCAACGGTATGCCCGGATTTCATTTTCGTTTTACGGTTAGCGGTTAATTTCAGTTTTCGTCGTTGGGATTTGGTTCGGTTTTTCGTCAACGAAGTCCCGTGTGTTTGGTATTTTCTGAAATTGATTGAGGGCTATTGTCTAGTAGGCCGAGGCGCTTGTTTCTGTCCTTTCGGGGATTTTACCGACCACCGGAGGCGGTGTTCCGGTGGCGGCCGATGGCTGTTCGGCCGGTTGCGGTGGCGGCATTCCGACGACTTTCGGACCGTAGGTCCGTTTCGTTGTGGTGAGTCCAACGCCACTTTCCGTTCGTCAATCGGATGTCCGGTTGATTTTATATGAATTTTTGAAGTTGTGGTATTTATTTTTGTTAATTGTTTTAATTGTAATTTCGACCTTGTATGAACTATGAATTGAATTTACGAGCTGTATGATGTATGAAAATATGTTATGTTATATGATAAGCTTGATTCGTGATTTATGGAATTTAATTGCCTCGTTTTACGTCTATCTACTTAAGAATAATTATTGTTTTGGGGATATTAATGCAAATTAAGGATCTAAATTATTCGTATTATTATGAGACTCATAATAATTAGATCACCAAAGTATGAGTTATGATCGAGTTGAATAAATTATTTAAGTATGCTAATTGTTGAATATTGTGAAATATGTTGATATGTATTTACGTGGGAAATTGTTATGCATTTTGCGTTTATCCTTTCGAGAATTAGTGCATGATATGAATTGAATTCTTAATGTCTTAATTTATTTTATGTAATAAATGTTATGAATTTATAAGCTATGCATCTCTTGATATAATATGTAATCTGAATTATAATATGCTCTGAATGACTTGATTGAATGAATATGGATTATATGCTGCATCATGTATATTCGTGAGCATGGCCGTGCGTCTTTGTGGTTGTGTTTGGAGTCTGAGTCTGTGTTCTGTGTGTATTCAGTTGTTCAGGGTTTCTTCAGGGAATGTCTGTCAGCTGGTTGGGTTCCAGTGGGACTTCTTGCCTTGTGTTTTCCATGCTCGTCGGTGTAAGGTGAGGTTTTAGGATTTTTGTTTTAGTTAAAGCGACCTACAACCCTATATGCTCGTTTTCAAGCCCGCATGCGAATATATATACTATATGTATATTAAATATGTGTCTTACGATATGTTATGAATTTTGTTAATTCGATTTGATATGAATCCTTCTGAAATTGTACGTATGGGCGTATATAAGCTTAAAATGGTTTTGCAACGAGGCTATGCTCCAAACTGTGTATTTGCAAGCGAACTATGGGTCTCCTTCAGCTTATTATGAATTTGGAAGACACGGAGAGGTACGTGTATAGCATATGCCGAGTTGCACGGTAAGGTATGTTTCTTATGGTATGTTTCTTAAGTATGAATCAGATGTTTCTAGGTTTCGCGAGTTAGGTATATTTCTTTATGAGTCTTATGAATCCTTATGAATCTTATGAATCCCTGGGCCCTGGAGGCGTGGGTAAGGACGCCCGAGGCGGTGTTGGGCCACCGGGTTAAGCCTGTGCACGTGCTCCTTTGAAGTACCTACGCTCGACTGTGAGGGAGATGGAGAAGGCGTGGTGCTTTGAGCCTTCGGCTGAGGCCGGAGAAGGTACGTTGTGGGTTCGCAACCCCACGTATATTGAGTTGCACGATGTGGGCCCGTAACCCGCGTGCAGACTTCCGGAGAAAGGTTGGAATACGGGAATATGAATCTATGAATTTATGAATCCTATGAATTTTATGAATTTATGCTTCCTTATGAATCTTTTGAGTCTTTTGTTAATGAGTAAGGTTGGAAACCCGTACTCGCCGGGTATTTGAATTCTTTTGTTATGTTGATTATAAAACGGGATAGGAGAGTTTGTTTTTCAGTATGAGATTTCCACGCTGAGTTATGAATCATTATGAATATAATGATCTTTATGAGTTTCTAATTATGAATCTTATGAGTTGCTAAATATGAATCCCTATGAGTTTTAATATGAATCCATATGCGTCTCTGAATCTATGAATCCTTACGAGTTTTCAAACTTAAGAAGATATGAGTATATGTGTAAATATGAGCTCTTTTTGGAAAAATGGTTTTGGTATGCAAAACCCTACTCCCGGTTCATAATCTTTCTTTTGATACGTTCTCTGCTCCTTATTATGTATAGTGTGTGTGAGTTCAGCCCCCTCACTCAGTCAGTGGACTGACCCTCGCCCCACCTATGTTTCCAGTCTGCAGGTTCAGGTTCTTAGAGTTCGAGCTAGGCGGCTTTGAGTCTTGTCTGTTGAGTCCGTGTCTTTTGAGCCTGTATCCATTTGTTTAAGTTGAGAATCTCTGATCTGCATCTGTTTGTAATTATGTACATAGCATGTTCTGTACAGGATTATGTTTATGCTGGGATTATATGAATTTTCGGGACAGGTTAGGACAGGGCTTGGATTAGTTGAACCCGTTTCTGTATTTTGTTGATTAAAGTTTTTGTTAGTTCATATTTTGATTCGCTTCCGCGTACAGGTTTTTGCATATTTTACTTGCACGGGGTTTAGGTACCGCCTAGCTTAGGTTGGATTTTCGTTTGTCACCCGTTCGCTGTGACTTGGTGCGCGTGCGGACGTTCCATTTCGTACCACGTGTCGGGTCATAGTGCGGGGGTGTGGTGCCCCACCGCTTGGGGTGCTACAACCCAAGTGAGTTTCTTGATCTCTACGAATTTGGATACACGATTGCGAGTCCAAGATCCTTTTGTTGGAAAATTTTTTAAATTTTCGCTGCTTTCTGATTCCTGTTTTCCAACATATTGAATGGAAGGGTTTTAAAGATGAGAGTAAGGATAAGGCTTTTGTTCAGAGTTTCACACAGACGGCGCCAAGATGATGGTGTCAAAATCTGGGCTGTGCGCTGGACTGCAGACTAGGACTCCCAATCACCCAAGATATTTATAGTGTGAGGAGAACTCCGGGGCTTTCCTAAACTGAAAGTACGAAACAAACGTAAGCTCAAAGGCCAAAACAGGGGAGAGTGGGGGTTGGACCTGTTTTGGCACTCCGACGCTCAAGTCAGCTAAAGCTCTGGGTCGAAAATATGTAGGAGTTAAGAGTCTTGTGCATGAAGGAATGCTTACCTCCAATGGGGAGGGAGTGGGGCTTTTATAGGGTGGAGATGGACTTCGTGGGTGCAAGTACACCACCAGGAAAGTGTGGATCTGGTCTGCAGGGAGAGCGACGGCTGGTGGCCGAAACAGTACTTTTCCAGCTAAACCACTGTTTGTCTGCTCTTGCCAGGACGCCTGATACTGTACTTGGTGCAACTGCAGTTAATGCGGCCAACGTTAGATGGTGCCTGCATTCAATGCGGTTTTCCGATAGCGCTTGGGTCGGAGTCCCGCTGGGTCGCGCCTATCTGGGTCGAAAGGGGACTCTAGGTCGCGGGGCTCCGCCGCCTGGCTTGAGGCTCCTCACCGAGTGCTGGGTCGGAAGACTGCCTAGGTAGCTCTGTTGTGAAGCATTGAGTGGCATAGACTGCCACGTGGCAGCGACATCTGGTGCTTAGTCATACTTCCCGATTTTCCCCTTCTCAGACATAATATGAATTTTACTTCTATAAGATATTATAAGTTTATATAAAATAAATAAATAAAATTTTTTTTTTTGTGCAATATATTGTAAATTAATTTTATAAAAATTCTCCAAACATGATGAACAACAATTGAATAAGACGTTGTTATTATTATAAATTTTAAAAGTTTATATAAAATAAATAAGTAATATGTTGTAAATACCAATATTAAAATTAAATATTACAAATATGTCCCAAATATTATGAACATCAATTATATAATTTTTTTAAAAAACATTTTAAAATACACAGCAAAAATCAATATTACATTAAAACTTGATAGAAAATTTTTTTGGTGGTGAGGGTTATCGATTTGTACTTTGGAAGATATGGGCCGCCGCTGCCAGAATGACGGTATTTGATCGGAAAATCCCATGAAGAAGTGCTGGAGAAGATCATCAAAGTGGTGCATACAAAGGCGAAAAAGAGGCATGATGGTGATTGCTTGGTGTCACGTGTGTAGGCTTTTAAATTTGGAGAAGATTTTTTAGTCGGAAGACTTGTGTAAAAGTGGTGAATTAGATATCAAATATATTGATTGTCTGAAAATATTGTGATATATTTAAGGGTCTATTAGAAAATTTACACGATTTTGTTGACCAAATAGGTTTAAGGGGCGATGAGCAAATGATTTATAACGCAAGGTTTTTTTAACTAATTTTTTTTTTTGTCAAGGTTTTTTGTACATTTTCGATAAAAGACAGGGTTTTTGGGGCATATAGCTCCTGAAAATATTGTGATATATGTAAGGGTATATTAGGAAATTTACACGATTTTGTTGATCGAATAAGTTTAAGGGGCAGTGAGCAAATGATTTATAACGCAAGGTTTTTTTAATTAATTTTTTTTTATCGGGGTTTTTTGTGCATTTTCAATAAAACACAGAGTTTTTGGGGCATATAGCTCATTTAAAGTTAATTATCGATCGATAATTGCCAAAATAAAAATAAAATATTCTTGAAAGAGAAAAAAACAATTTATCCGCCAAATTATGATTAAATTTGCAATTAAATACCTCTGAGTTATATTAAATTTCTTGGATCATGGCTTGACTCCATATTAATGTTATTATTTGACCGGAAAATGCTGACGTAAGGGAGGCAAAAAAATGAGGGGAAAAAACGAATTGGGATGGTCATTTGAAAATGTTAATATAATTCATATAACAATTTAAAATATTTCAAAGTCAAGTTGACATCATCAAGATTGATTGAAACAAAAAAAAAAGATTGATTGATTCAGATGTAATGCAAATTATTCGGCACGGCAGTTTTAATATAACCAAAATAAATTTCATATATATATATATGTTGATATATTTTAGCCGGACATATAACGAAATCTCTAAAATCAAAGAATGAGTCCATAGATTAAGAGAAAGTTGTAGGACAAAGAAGGCTGCTATTAAACTTTGTATCAAACACGCGACATGCGTGGGGTCTGGGGATATATATATATATATATATATAACACACCCCCCAACTGACCAAAAAGATATGAATCCGGATCATAACCTTCGGGGTCTGGGGATATATGCTTGTGCTTAGAGTGAATATTTTTCATATTATTGGGCTTAGACTCTTCGTACAATATTTTGGGGTTAACTCCATCCCTTTAAACAGTGGCAGAGCCACGTTGACATGAGGGGTGCAATTGACCCCCTCAACTTCTTTTTTTTTTTTTTTTTTTATATATATATAATTTATATAGATATATGTATGTAATTTTATGAGATTTTTCATTATTGACTCCCCCATCAAAGTTAAAATTGATACTAGTTAGGGTCAATATAGTAAATTGTTAATAATTGAGACCACACAAATAATATATGAGTTATATGCATTCAACTCCCTTGTGTTATTCGAAATGGGCGTAAAATTATACAAAATCTTATAGAAAACCTTGTGTTTTTCTTAATTTTGTACATAAAACCTTATGACTGGATGCTCGGGTTCATCGAATTTTCTTTATAAAAATGTTGTTTTTGTACTTATATGCATGATCTCTTAATTTTTATAATTTCAATTTTGCCTCAATATTCACAAAATTTTCAAATAGATCCTAAAATAATTTATTTTAATATGTAACTTTTTACCCATTAATTTCTCTTTAATGTATGTTTTCTTCCCACTTTTGATTTATGTCTTTCCTTTCATGTTTTACTTCTCGATAAGAATTTTTGGGGTATATATATTCTTTATTTATTTCTTGTATACACCGTTTCCAATATTTTATGTTATATTCTATTATATTTCTTTGCAATTTTCTATTTGCAAATATTTTTTGTTTAATTTTTTTTTTTTTTCGTGAATAAGGGCAAAACGTATGACTCAAACAACGTGTGAGGATTTTTTATATTTATTTTTATAAAACAAAGGATTGTTTATACTAATTCTTGAAACATAGGTTTTATCTTGCATTTTCGGTATTTGACAAGATTTTCTATATATATATATATATATGCGGAAAAGTCCAATATGGCTCCCTGAATCAAATTTCTAGCTCCGTCACTGATTTTAAAGAAGGTGGTACAAAGGTGAATATTTTCCTCTTTGTGTCTGTGTGTGAGACACTGAGAGAAGTAAAAAATAGGGATAAGAATATTTCGTGTTGCAAAGTCTAAGAAAGGGGAACAAGCATGGTTCTTTGCATCTGAGTTTTACAAACTTTTCTTCCTTTAAGACTAGGCGAATATTCAAGACGAGGATCCCAAGCTCTTTGCGAGTTTATAGATTAATATTTTGGAATTTGTTATCAACGATTTCTTTTTGAGAATTTAAATTAAATGCATTTTATGAATATAAAAAAGAATTATGTACGTGCATACATTCATTGTTTAATAATTTTCCCGTATATATTTTATATTTATTGTTCCCTTTTTGTTGGAACTATATGCATCAAAACCCCTGTGTTTTATCGAAAATGCACAAAAAACCCTGAAAAAAAGAATAATCAGTTCAAAAAACCTTGAGTCATAAATCATTTACTCACCGCCACAAAACCTATTTGGTCAGTAAAATCGTATAAATTTCCTAATATATCCTTACATATTTCAAAATATTTTCAGACAATAAATATATCTAATATCTATTCACCACTTTCACACTATGTCTTAGGCTGAAAATTTTCCTCCAAATTTATGACCCTACCACCATGATACCAAGCAACCACCATCGCGCCACCGCCGCCGCTAAAACACAAAGCAACCACCATCCCACCGACGCCACCACCACGACACAAAGCAACCACCACGACAACAACATCGCACCACTACCGCCAAGCCGCCACCATCACCCCACCACTTACGTCCTTCCCGAGTCATATCTGAAACCACCACCACTACCATGCCACTATCCTAACTCAGATCTAATGTAACATCCCGACTGATCAGACTTTTCAGGTAACCTCTTATGTGCGCTATTTAATTTCTAACGTGAATTATTAAAGTTATTTGAACTTATTTGCTCTAATATGAATTCGGTTACCCTTGAACGTTTAACTTTTCTTGTTTGGTATTTTATTCGTTTCGGGTTTGTATTGGATTCTGATTTCCGTGAATTCGTGATATGTGTTAAGCATATGCTTTATGGACTCGTTTATGTGCCCGTTATATGTTTTGGTATTTGTTTTGATTGCCTTTTTGAGTTCGTTTTGGAGACGGGACCTAAAGGAGGCTAAAGAGCACTTAGCGCACCTTGGGTTCCGAGATGCGTATTTTGAGCTCGGGAATTCGGATTCGAATTCCGTCACCTCCATTGAACTCGTTTCGACGATTCGGGTTTAATGGGACAAACCTCTCATTTTTCTAAGCTCGTTAAGACCTCCGTATTTCAACCGTAACGAGCCCCTTATGCTTGAGAGACATCTTTTGACCTCATGAGACTTTGTGGACCCCACTTAAACCTTATCTAAGCCTAAACCTTGGGTTATACTTGAGTTAGCTAACCATTTCAGCCCCTAAACCCCCCAAAACCGATCCATTCTCTCTCTCTCTCCCCTCTATACCGATCAGCCAAGCAAGAAGGAAGAAGGAAGAAAACCTTTTGGCCATATCTTTGATTTTGAGCTCAAATCAACTTCTAAGCTTCTCCAAATTGTAAGGTAAGTCCATGGTTGTCATCTTCACTCCTCCTTCTCTATTTTATGTGATTTTTAGCTCTTCCCCATGGTTGATTCATGAGTTTTGGATAGTATGTGAATAGTTGATGTTTGGAGAATTTGTTTGATTCTTGCTCCTTTCTTGTTTCCTTGAGTTTTGTTGTTGTTAGTGTGCTCTTAGGACTTGTTTCCTAGCATTTATTGCATTTCCTTGCTTGGTAGTTGGAGCATGAGTGTTTGGTTTTGGGTTTGGGGTTGCTGAGTTGCTGTTCGCCCGTTTTCGTTTTTCTGTACCGTGACACGGGGGTGTCACGGTTTGCCCTTGTTGGTGACACGGGCGTGTCACCTTTCGTTTTTGTTTTTCTGTACCGTGACACGGGGGTGTCACGGTTTGGCTTTTCTTGGTGACACGGGCGTGTCACCTCCGGGATTCTGTTGTTCGTTTTCTGTACTGAGACACGGGGGTGTCTCAGCTTGTCTTCCAGGGGGACACGGGCGTGTCTCCTAGGAACTTCAGTTTTTCGTTCGTCTTTGTTTGGTTTTGCTTTTCTTTCCGTTGTTTCTTGTTGGTCTTTCTTGCCCCGTTTGTGATGTGTATGCATAAGTGACTTGTATTTTTGACGTGTTAGGCTTTATGTTAGGAGTTTGTGCTTTGTTTTATCTCCTCGTTTTTGATATATGCTCTTATATGAATTGTTTGCTTGTAATTGGCCTTAATGTGAATTCATTTCATATCATTGGCATCATAAGCATACATGCGCATGTACCGAGCGTCAATATGGTTCATATTGAGTCTAAGAGTGTTCCTTATTGTTTGTCTTGTTCAGTGGATCTTCCTGTAGGGGACGAGCTTGCTCCGTAGGTGTCCGGTTTCCTCTTTTTGGCTCCACTTCGTTCGTCGACTAGGTGAGGTTTTGTTCTTTTAGTTATTCGACCTATAACCCTACTTGATTTGAAGCCTCGCATGTGGATACGTATAATATATGGTAAATAAGTGTATAATACTTATGTTGCGGGATTTATCCCATTTGTTATAAGAGTTTCAAACGTTTTGTATAAGTATATAAGCTATTTTGCTTTGGTTTGGAAAAGTTTAGTTTTGTGCAAGTGTGTGTGTGTGCGCGAGTTGTGGCTTTGAAAGATAAGTTTTGAGATATGTTTGTGTGACTTTCGTGATATGTTTGGGCCCCGGAGTGTGGTATGGTAATCTCGGGACGGCCGAGGGGTCGCCGAGCTCTTCCATCAACACCTCCCTTTGAGAGTCTCGCCCAACCTTGGGAGGTTGAGGAAGGGTTGTAGCACCCCGCACGTGAGGCACCGCATCCCCCGCACTAAGACTCAACACGAGTAGCGAAACAGATAATCCGCACCCGTATCAAACCTTAGCGAACGGGAGACAAACATAAAAACCTTCCTAAGCTAGGCGGAACTTAGACCCCGCAATAACAACCAACCCACAAAATATAGTGCCTCGAAATTCCAAATATCAAACATACAAACCCTAAGCAACTTGGGCTCTTCAGGCCTCTTTTAAATTCATAAACACAATCCAACGAAACAATTCAATGGCAATTATACAAGAATCAATTCTAAGATCTTACAATGTCGAATCAATCACAACATAAATACATGAAGTGAATGCAGAGACGCTTCTAAAGTAACTTGACCGACTCAAACCCAACATAACTCCGCCTAGCTCGAGACTCCGAAGCCAAACCTGCACGCTAAAGTGTTGGGGAGGGAGAGGGTCAGTCTCTAGAAGACTGAGTGAGCAGGAGCGATAGATATATATAAAACATGCACATGCAAGTCATAAATTCCGAGCAAGGTTTTATTTTGTAATTAGTTCCCACTAAGGGTAAGAAAATAGATAATCAATGCTCGAACTTTACGCCTAAGACAAATTAAATCCATTCCATACGTAAATCATACTTAAATATAGGGCTCGGCGAGTGAGCGTGCACAACCTCCATCCAAACTCCGACCGTGTACGACAATTATCAATAATATATTGATTAGGTGATCATGCAATAAATCATAATACAGGCAGACCATAAATTAAGCCCTAAATATATTGTTTGGGCAATCCGGTTCCCGGCCTTCCCGCACAGTGCCTATCAATCGATATTCAATCAGTCAATCAATCAGTCAATTATAATTAATTCCAACCTTCTTCCTCCGGGTTGATGGTGGGTTTGCAAGACCCGACCACCTCCGTCTTTGACCAAAAGGGGTTACATGACTCCCCAGATGGCACTCAGCTCCCTTTCCCCGCCAATCTCCTGACGAGGTCCAGTACCGCTGTCTAGTAGTGGGACTAGTATATGGGATCCCCGTCAGCCCTTGCTTCCTCGGTTAGCCACATATACTAAGTCCCGGGGCCCGTTCCGTCAGAAATCCGAAATGTGTCTCGCCAACAATCAATTCATAAGTACATATCATAATTCATAAATACATACTATAAGAAATCATACCTTACCGTGTAACTCGGCTTATGCTATATACGTACCTCTCCGTGTCATCCGAATCCGTAGCTAGCATGAAGACACACGGTTTGGAGCATAGCCTCATTACAAAACCATTTTTAAGCTTATATACGCTCATACGTATAACTCAGAAGAATTTACTCGATAACTCATTTGAAAACCATATATATATAATCATAGGGTTTTTGGCCAAAGCTTTTCACATAAGGGTTGTAGGGTTTGTTACATAGCTACAACGAAAACACCCTCACCTGAACCGTGATGAAACAAGGATCGAGCACCAAGTGCTTGAACGATCAAAAGCTCTCCACCCTGGAGACAAACTGTACAAAAGACCACAAGACGTGTTCGTGAGACTCAAGACTCTAAATGGACCATATATGACGCACGGCAATGAAGTGAATATGACATGGATGCATAAATGATCACATTATATCATAAAAATGTTCATGTGCACGATTAAGGAATTTAAAACATATAATTCAAATCATCCATTCATAATATTCATATAACTTTTCATAAATTCATAAATTCATAATTCATAATTCATATCAATTAATCTAACATTCAATTAATAAGCATAACACATATAATATTCATATTCACATATAGGGATAAAATAAATAAAACATTCAATCAAAAGTCAGTCGAATAAATACGCGAAATAGAATTCAATTAATTTCAATAATTAAATTAAATCAAATAATAATTGAAATATATAATATATAATAAACATATATAATATATGCTATAATAACATATATATATACATTACATATATATATAATAATATACCATATATATATATATTATACACATATATACACGTACACTCACCAACAACCCCATGCATGCATTTATACTATAGGTTACATATAATATATACACCATGCATGAACAATACTACAATATATATATAAACACACTCACACGTACACAGCCATGCATGCATTATATATATATATATACTATATACTACACTTTCATGCATATATATATATATAAGGTAAATATATATGCACACACAAAAGCCATGCATGCACACTAACACACAATACACAATCATGCATGCACAACTCACAACTCACAGCACCATCTCCAGCAGCCCAGCAACACAGCAGCAGCAACCATACGCAAGGAAGAAGAAGAAAACGTAGGAACAGTTTGAGCAAAACGGGGTGACACCCCCGTGTCACCCTCCACAACTAGACCGAGACACGCCCGTGTCTCGGTACAGAATTCTCAGACCACACAGCACCCCCGTGCCTCGCTGGGACGGCCAAAAATGGCACGCCCGTGACTCAGCAACAGCAGCCTCTGTTCTCGGCAGCAACAGACGCAGAACAGAGCAAGAATAAACGCAGGAAAACGAGGCAACAAAGGAGGCTAAACAAGGTACAAATTGCTGCAAGGAAACTCAGTTAATCCCACACCAAAAGCCATGAAAGAGGACAGCAAAAAGGAGAAGGAAAAACAGCAGTTTGACAGCAACATTTCTGTGTGAAAAACAGGGCACGGTTGCGGGAAAAACAGGGCAAGCTTGCTCTCAGCTCAAGCGACTCAGATCAGGTCCAAAAGGTCATCAAATACGCAGCAAAACATCATGAAACCAACACAAGATTCAGTCCCAAACAAGCTCACACAAGAAGGAAGCCATACGTGAAGAACATGAGAGATTTTCTGAAAATTTCATAAATGATTTCTCATACATATCTCAACAACCATGAAAGCAATGATCATAAATGAAATGAGGATGTCAAAACAATCATTCTCATGCTTGGAATCGGTAAAAACCGTTAAGAATCGAAGAAGATCAACAATTTGCTCAAAATCCTCATTTTCGGTATAATGGCCCAGAAATGATCAAACCATGCTCAAACTCATGAATGAAAGGATGAAAATACTCAGAATTAAACATATAATTCAATCCCTAACTTACCTTAATGATTGGTTGAAGTTTGGGGAAGATTTGAGCTCCAAAATCTCCAAAGGAAGAAGGGTTTCGGGACTGGAGGAGAGGCAGTAGCTTTGGCTGAAGTTTGGGGATGGTGTGATGATTATCTCGGTTAAGGCTTGAGATATTTAGATAGATGGTTGAGTTAGGGTTAAAAGGAATTAAACCATAGTTAATTTGGTCATGGTTTGCTCAAGTTATGGATGAATTAGGGTAGCAAGGTCAAGTTGGTCGCCGATTCGTTTTTCGGTTGGATTTCGGAGTTTCAAATGAATTGGGAAAATTATAAGGCTAAGTTTACTAAACTCGAATTTTCGTTACGAGTTCAGCGGAGTTGACGGAACTCGAATCCGAGTTCCCGAGCTCAAGATATTAAATACGGAACCAAGGGTACGCTAAGTGCTCGTTAGCCCCCGACTTGGATTCCAAAATTCAAATTAAATCCGTTAACATATCAAATGAATTCGAAAATACGAAACGAACATATATTCATAAACAAGACACGTATACGTTCAACATATTAATTTTGCACGAAACTCGGGTATCAATTTAAAGAGAAACGAAGCACGTAAATGTCACTCATACGCAAATTAACAAATCAATCCAAAATATTAACAAAATGTAACACTTATATAAGTAAATAATATTTTATAATTACATACATGAAATATTAGTTTATAATTTACAGGCATGCATACGTAAACAATATAGATAAATACATGCATGCAATATTATATAAGTTATAATTAGAAAATGCATGTAAATATGATATATAATTATTACATGCATGCATAATTTAAATCCATGCACACACGTACACAAATATATATATATATAATTATATGTGTTATATAATGTAATTAATATTAATAACATTAAATTAAATAATTAACATCTAATATAATTAAAATAAAATGAAATATATAGAACACGTAAAAATAATTATCCTCACAATTAAAGAGCACACAAGTTATTCACATAAATTCAAATTCAAATATTGCATATTTTTCAATTAGTCCCTTATTTAACAATTAAACAATGAAATTTAATTATAGAAAACACTAAAGACCAATTAATTTGCGCAATTTAGAAACAAATAAAGCATATTAATAAAATTGAAAAACCGGGGCGTTACAATCTCTCCCCCTTAAAAGAATCCGTCCTCGGATTCAAAACACGCTTGAAATTAAACAATGAGAGATTCCCCGTCTCTCGCAACAACAAGGAGAGAGCCCCGTCTCTCGAGCAACAATGGGAGAACCCCGTCTCTCGCAAACAAAGAGAGTACCCCGTCTCTCGAACAAAAATAAGAGAAACCCCGTCTCTTAGAAATAACGAGAGCACCCCGTCTCTCAAACAAGATAAATAAAGCAAGGAAGTCTCCAATACCCCCAAGCAGCACACGCAAAACCAAATTCAAAATCACACAAGCCACCTCAAGGTAATTATCAGATATCAACCACGTTACTCATCAATTACTTCACATAATTTAACTTGGTAAGAAAACAAAGCACATAACAAAGAAATCATTAAATTGAATTTGCATGAATGTATGTATCATGGATGCTATAAGTACCGTTCACCGTAGTTGCAAAGTTTTAAAATTGTGAATTGTCGCTGTTCAGTGTATCATCTGTCCAGAAGATAGATTCAGAGCTCAGTTTGTCTTTAACCTCTTCAGGGGTTATACTTCTTAGATCCCTTCTGCCTGTTACTGTTTCCAGTCTTCATTATTTCCTTTAATCTTCCTTCAACCAACTCTTTGTAGTTAACCAAGTTTGACCTCCCGAATACCCTTAGACCATCCGTCTTGAAGTTAGGTCCACAGCTACTATCTTACCCATATCGGAGTTTGAAATACCCTCAAGGATAACTACTCCTGACAACCCTGACGATTCAATCCCTACCTTGAAGTGTTCTTTATTAGGATCTACCTTAGCATGAATCCTTTTCTATCTTTCGTTCATATTATCCGTTCATTCCTTTCTAACCCCTTTAAGGTTGTATTCTGTATCTGACCCTACATCTCTTGGATCAAAGACAGAATATTCTTGATGCGTTTTGGAGTTTGATGTACATACTCAATGACCATCCTTTCCGGTTTAATTCCTTCTTAGATTTCCCTCCGAAGTAACATGGGACTAACCGAAGACTTAATAATATTGTCATTATTGATCCCTCTGTTGTACCCTAGTGAATTCCTCCTGATCGCCATCATTCCATCGTATGCCAACTTGATTCGTCACTCTCTCTTGTCCATTCTGACTTAGGAGTTCCCAGAAGCTTCCTTATTATTCGGTTAACCCCAGATCCTTGTTCTACACATAAGAATATTCTCTAAATCATTTCCTTTATTCCTAGTGATAGACTTCAACCGTATTTAGTAATTTAACTCCCCTATTGATACTTATCCCTTCAAACCGTCTTATTTATTTCTGATCATCACTAATAGGACTTCCAGGTCTTCCTTAGTTTGCTCCATATCTTCCAATTTAACCTCACAACATGACAATGCAGCTTGGATTTGGAAAATGAACTCAAATCCTGTTCTCCATATCGCCACCTTCCCTCTATTCGTGTTTACCCAATTGCTTGCCTTCTAGAACCCGACTTCTAATCACTGAGCTTAGCTCGAAGTCTTTCTTTGTAGACCCTTGATGCATAACCTCTATCGGACCCTTGTTTAACCCCTATTCCTATACCACCAAGGGTTCCTCTGCCATCGCATCACCAAGGTCGCACCTCCCATTCTAAATCCTAACCGTTAATTGCAACTCAGTCTGTAATGCCACACGGCTAGCATTCTCCACATTCCTCCTCGGGCATCCTTCCTATCTTCCATGCTTCCGAAAGAATTTGCAATAGGTTGTTGTGATCATAAAATTTGGCCGTGGTTTGATATCATCTTTATAACCTGGAAATCATAACTCTTTTCAAGAATGGATGCATGCGATTAGCGCATGCTCATGACACATATTTAATACGAAAGACAAGAATCCATATAAATGCAACAAGTAATTCAACAGAATTCTTAAGAGAAGCCAAATTCCATATTCAAGATCGATGCAATGCACACAACATCACATAGTCCCTATGCCGTTCGACTTAGACTGACTCCGACACGACTCAAGAACACCGGTTTTGTAACCGGGCTCTGATACCACTTAAGGATGTAGCACCCCGCACGTGAGGCACCGCATCCCCCGCACTAAGACTCAACACGAGTAGCGAAACAGATAATCCGCACCCGTATCAAACCTTAGCGAACGGGAGACAAACATAAAAACCTTCCTAAGCTAGGCGGAACTTAGACCCCGCAATAATAACCAACCCACAAAATATAGTGCCTCGAAATTCCAAATATCAAACATACAAACCCTAAGCAACTTGGGCTCTTCAGGCCTCTTTTAAATTCATAAACACAATCCAACGAAACAATTCAATGGCAATTATACAAGAATCAATTCTAAGATCTTACAATGTCGAATCAATCACAACATAAATACATGAAGTGAATGCAGAGACGCTTCTAAAGTAACTTGACCGACTCAAACCCAACATAACTCCGCCTAGCTCGAGACTCCGAAGCCAAACCTGCACGCTAAAGTGTTGGGGAGGGAGAGGGTCAGTCTCTAGAAGACTGAGTGAGCAGGAGCGATAGATATATATAAAACATGCACATGCAAGTCATAAATTCCGAGCAAGGTTTTATTTTGTAATTAGTTCCCACTAAGGGTAAGAAAATAGATAATCAATGCTCGAACTTTACGCCTAAGACAAATTAAATCCATTCCATACGTAAATCATACTTAAATATAGGGCTCGGCGAGTGAGCGTGCACAACCTCCATCCAAACTCCGACCGTGTACGACAATTATCAATAATATATTGATTAGGTGATCATGCAATAAATCATAATACAGGCAGACCATAAATTAAGCCCTAAATATATTGTTTGGGCAATCCGGTTCCCGGCCTTCCCGCACAGTGCCTATCAATCGATATTCAATCAGTCAATCAATCAGTCAATTATAATTAATTCCAACCTTCTTCCTCCGGGTTGGTGGTGGGTTTGCAAGACCCGACCACCTCCGTCTTTGACCAAAAGGGGTTACATGACTCCCCAGATGGCACTCAGCTCCCTTTCCCCGCCAATCTCCTGACGAGGTCCAGTACCGCTGTCTAGTAGTGGGACTAGTATATGGGATCCCCGTCAGCCCTTGCTTCCTCGGTTAGCCACATATACTAAGTCCCGGGGCCCGTTCCGTCAGAAATCCGAAATGTGTCTCGCCAACAATCAATTCATAAGTACATATCATAATTCATAAATACATACTATAAGAAATCATACCTTACCGTGTAACTCGGCTTATGCTATATACGTACCTCTCCGTGTCATCCGAATCCGTAGCTAGCATGAAGACACACGGTTTGGAGCATAGCCTCATTACAAAACCATTTTTAAGCTTATATACGCTCATACGTATAACTCAGAAGAATTTACTCGATAACTCATTTGAAAACCATATATATATAATCATAGGGTTTTTGGCCAAAGCTTTTCACATAAGGGTTGTAGGGTTTGTTACATAGCTACAACGAAAACACCCTCACCTGAACCGTGATGAAACAAGGATCGAGCACCAAGTGCTTGAACGATCAAAAGCTCTCCACCCTGGAGACAAACTGTACAAAAGACCACAAGACGTGTTCGTGAGACTCAAGACTCTAAATGGACCATATATGACGCACGGCAATGAAGTGAATATGACATGGATGCATAAATGATCACATTATATCATAAAAATGTTCATGTGCACGATTAAGGAATTTAAAACATATAATTCAAATCATCCATTCATAATATTCATATAACTTTTCATAAATTCATAAATTCATAATTCATAATTCATATCAATTAATCTAACATTCAATTAATAAGCATAACACATATAATATTCATATTCACATATAGGGATAAAATAAATAAAACATTCAATCAAAAGTCAGTCGAATAAATACGCGAAATAGAATTCAATTAATTTCAATAATTAAATTAAATCAAATAATAATTGAAATATATAATATATAATAAACATATATAATATATGCTATAATAACATATATATATACATTACATATATATATAATAATATACCATATATATATATATTATACACATATATACACGTACACTCACCAACAACCCCATGCATGCATTTATACTATAGGTTACATATAATATATACACCATGCATGAACAATACTACAATATATATATAAACACACTCACACGTACACAGCCATGCATGCATTATATATATATATATACTATATACTACACTTTCATGCATATATATATATATAAGGTAAATATATATGCACACACAAAAGCCATGCATGCACACTAACACACAATACACAATCATGCATGCACAACTCACAACTCACAGCACCATCTCCAGCAGCCCAGCAACACAGCAGCAGCAACCATACGCAAGGAAGAAGAAGAAAACGTAGGAACAGTTTGAGCAAAACGGGGTGACACCCCCGTGTCACCCTCCACAACTAGACCGAGACACGCCCGTGTCTCGGTACAGAATTCCCAGACCACACAGCACCCCCGTGCCTCGCTGGGACGGCCAAAAATGGCACGCCCGTGACTCAGCAACAGCAGCCTCTGTTCTCGGCAGCAACAGACGCAGAACAGAGCAAGAATAAACGCAGGAAAACGAGGCAACAAAGGAGGCTAAACAAGGTACAAATTGCTGCAAGGAAACTCAGTTAATCCCACACCAAAAGCCATGAAAGAGGACAGCAAAAAGGAGAAGGAAAAACAGCAGTTTGACAGCAACATTTCTGTGTGAAAAACAGGGCACGGTTGCGGGAAAAACAGGGCAAGCTTGCTCTCAGCTCAAGCGACTCAGATCAGGTCCAAAAGGTCATCAAATACGCAGCAAAACATCATGAAACCAACACAAGATTCAGTCCCAAACAAGCTCACACAAGAAGGAAGCCATACGTGAAGAACATGAGAGATTTTCTGAAAATTTCATAAATGATTTCTCATACATATCTCAACAACCATGAAAGCAATGATCATAAATGAAATGAGGATGTCAAAACAATCATTCTCATGCTTGGAATCGGTAAAAAC
The DNA here is from genome assembly GCA_037501455.1 of Lantana camara. NCBI lineage: Eukaryota > Viridiplantae > Streptophyta > Magnoliopsida > Lamiales > Verbenaceae > Lantana > Lantana camara. Next base: position 49,359,938 of record CM074861.1, read on the forward strand.
CGTTAAGAATCGAAGAAGATCAACAATTTGCTCAAAATCCTCATTTTCGGTATAATGGCCCAGAAATGATCAAACCATGCTCAAACTCATGAATGAAAGGATGAAAATACTCAGAATTAAACATATAATTCAATCCCTAACTTACCTTAATGATTGGTTGAAGTTTGGGGAAGATTTGAGCTCCAAAATCTCCAAAGGAAGAAGGGTTTCGGGACTGGAGGAGAGGCAGTAGCTTTGGCTGAAGTTTGGGGATGGTGTGATGATTATCTCGGTTAAGGCTTGAGATATTTAGATAGATGGTTGAGTTAGGGTTAAAAGGAATTAAACCATAGTTAATTTGGTCATGGTTTGCTCAAGTTATGGATGAATTAGGGTAGCAAGGTCAAGTTGGTCGCCGATTCGTTTTTCGGTTGGATTTCGGAGTTTCAAATGAATTGGGAAAATTATAAGGCTAAGTTTACTAAACTCGAATTTTCGTTACGAGTTCAGCGGAGTTGACGGAACTCGAATCCGAGTTCCCGAGCTCAAGATATTAAATACGGAACCAAGGGTACGCTAAGTGCTCGTTAGCCCCCGACTTGGATTCCAAAATTCAAATTAAATCCGTTAACATATCAAATGAATTCGAAAATACGAAACGAACATATATTCATAAACAAGACACGTATACGTTCAACATATTAATTTTGCACGAAACTCGGGTATCAATTTAAAGAGAAACGAAGCACGTAAATGTCACTCATACGCAAATTAACAAATCAATCCAAAATATTAACAAAATGTAACACTTATATAAGTAAATAATATTTTATAATTACATACATGAAATATTAGTTTATAATTTACAGGCATGCATACGTAAACAATATAGATAAATACATGCATGCAATATTATATAAGTTATAATTAGAAAATGCATGTAAATATGATATATAATTATTACATGCATGCATAATTTAAATCCATGCACACACGTACACAAATATATATATATATAATTATATGTGTTATATAATGTAATTAATATTAATAACATTAAATTAAATAATTAACATCTAATATAATTAAAATAAAATGAAATATATAGAACACGTAAAAATAATTATCCTCACAATTAAAGAGCACACAAGTTATTCACATAAATTCAAATTCAAATATTGCATATTTTTCAATTAGTCCCTTATTTAACAATTAAACAATGAAATTTAATTATAGAAAACACTAAAGACCAATTAATTTGCGCAATTTAGAAACAAATAAAGCATATTAATAAAATTGAAAAACCGGGGCGTTACAAGGGTGTTTCTCTTGAGCCGGCGGAGGCAACCGCCGAAGGTTTCAAGGTAGTAATTAAACCTTGTCTCGTTTCTATGTGTGGATAGTTAGGGCCGATCAACCCTTCTATCAACCGGTGTTGGGGATGGATTCTGATTTGTTTTGTTTTGCTCTGATCTTTGTATATGGAAGTTGGGAGTTTAGTGTTAGACTCGTACTCGCCGAGTTGGTTTAGCTTTGTATGATCTGTGAAACGAGAGTGGATTTCTAAGTACTTAAAATTCAGCAATATCCCCTTTTGATTTCTTTTACTTTATGTATATATATATATTACGGGAATTAATTTAGCTTGCAAAAACCACTCTCGGTTCGAGGATCCTTCAGTTTTGATTAAATGCTTTGCTCTATATATATATATATATATCGGGTGCGTGAGTTAGCCCCCTCACTAGTCGCTAGGACTAACCCTCGTTGTTGTTTTCCCCTTTTTCCTTTCTTGTGAGTTGCAGGTTCTTCCGAGTCAAGCTAGGCGGCAAGTGTCTTTTGGAGTTTACTTGTGGTTTAGCTTGAGTCTTCATGCATTCGTAGTGGACTACTTTTACTCTTACTGTTGTATTTTGGTTTACGTATTTATGATTACGCTTATGTTATTTTTGGCCGTGATGGCATTGTACATTTGTAAGTAAGCTAACTTGTGGATTTGGAATACTTGACCCTCCCCCATTGTGATATGTATATGTGATGATCTTGGGAATCATGTTTGGTATATGATTTGCTTCCGCTACTCTGATTTTAATTCTCGCAGTTCCTGAGGGTCTAGGCCGCCTAGCGAGGGTGTGAGTTTTGTGTGTCTCCCGTTCGCTATGGTTTGATACGGGTGCGAACTTCCATTTCGTTACTCGTGTTGAACCTTAGTGCGGGGGATGTGGCGCCCTTCGCTCTGGGGGTGTTACATCCTGACGTGGTATCAGAGCCCTCGGTTGCAAAACCAGAGCTCTGGAGTCGTGTTGAGTCTGTCTAGGTCGTTCGGTATAGGAGTATGTGACTATTTGCATTCATCCACATCTCTACGTGACTTATTTGTTTAAATTTGTGATAATTGACTTCATGATCATGAACTAAACTTCATGCATCGATATCTTCTTGATTTGTGTATTTTCAGGATGCCTCCAAGAAGGAGAGCAGATAGGGAGCAGACTCCTGATCTCAATCAACCCCCTCCACAAGCACCTCCACCGCCTCCGATGAATGCTGAGAATATTGTGCAGGCTCTTTTGAACCAGCTTCAACAGAATCAAAGAGATAATCCACATTGGGAAGGACAAGGTGGACAAGTAACTCCGGCCTTTAAGGAGTTCAGAAACAACAATCCACCTAAGTGGTATGGAGGAGATGACATCCAAGCCGAGGAGTGGTTGTCAGAAGTTGCGGGAATTTGGGAAATTTGCCCCGCTCCTTCGCATGAGAAAGCTGTTTGCACGGCCCGGTTTGTTCAAGGTCCCGCATCCAATTGGCTCAAAGCTACAAGAGCCCGATTGGAAAGGAGTGGAGAAGAGTTTGATTGGGAAAGCTTCGTGAGAGAATTTCGTCACAAGTATGTTCCTCCAAGTGCTCGCGAGAGGAGACTACAACAATTTACAGAATTGAAACAAGGGAACCGCTCGGTTGAAGAGTATATCATGGAATTTGAGAGACTTGCACCGTATGCTCCACACATTTCCAATGATGACACCCAGAAGGCACGGAACTTTATTCATGGTTTGAGATATGATATTCAGAGTGCTCTTAAGGCGGCTACTGTGGATACGTGGGAGAAGGCTACGAGGAAAGCGATCAAAGTGGAAGCTAACAATACAAGATTGAGGCCGACTTACTCTTCAGGCCAAGGTTCGAGCTCAAATTTGGGGAAAAGGCCTGCATTCTCTGGTGGGCCTCCGGTTTTCAAACCCCAAGGTTCTACCACTTCAGTCAAGAAAGCTCGACCTTCGGTCCCTGTGGTACCAGCTTTACCGGCTCCGATTCAATGTGGCTATTGCAAGGGTCCCAATCACACCGAGGAGAATTGCCGGAAGAAATTGAGAAGATGTTATAAGTGTGGGGAGCCCGGTCATTTGATTGGCACTTGTCCTCAGATGAGAGCACCTCAGCCTCGAGTTCCTCCGCCGTTGAATGTGATGCCTCCGAGAGCACCAATCCAGGCGAGAGCTTATGCTTTGGAGGGCGAGGAAGAGAATGTGGAAGTAGATGCCAATGCCGTTGTTGAAGGTACTATCCACATTCATGGCATTCCATTGCATGCATTGTTTGATCCGGGGGCAACGCATTCATTTATTGCTTCCCGGCTTGCTTCTACTCTTCCATTACCTGTTGCTTGTCTAGATGATTCCTTTGTTGTTTCTTCTCCCCTTGGTGCTACTTTGGCTACGAATTGTGTTTACCGTGGTTGTCCGGTGGTTGTGGAGGATCAAGAGTATCCGGCAGATCTGATCAAGATGCCGATCAAGAGGTATGGGGTGATTCTGGGAATGGACTGGTTGTACCGTTACCGAGCCATGATGGATTGTTTTGCTAAGAGGGTGACTTTGGGTTCTACGGTCTTTGCGGGTCAGAGGTTGAAGACCTGCCCGTTTATTTCCTTCATGGAAGCAAGTAGATTGTTCCGGGACGGTGCGAAGGGCTATGTGGCCTATCTTTTGAATAAGCCAAAGGATCAGGCCAAGCTCGAAGAGACGGAGATCGTGAAGGAATTCCCCGATGTGTTTCTGGAGAATTTGGGATCTTTACCTCCGGATCGGGACGTCGAGTTTGTAATAGCTCTCTATCCCGGAGCAGAACCGTATGCAAAATCTCCCTATAGGATGGCTCCAGCCGAGTTGAAGGAGTTGAAGACGCAATTGGACGAGCTCTTAGAGTGTGGTTACATTCGCCCGAGCACTTTTCCGTGGGGTGCTCCGGTCCTGTTTGTAAAGAAGAAAGACGGGACTTTGCGAATGTGTATTGACTACCGTGAGCTGAACCGGTTAACGGTTAAGAACAAATACCCACTTCCTCACATTGAAGAGTTGTTCGACCTCCTGCAAGGTTCGAGGGTTTATTCTAAGTTGGACTTAAGGCAAGGGTATTACCAGTTGCGTATCCGGGAGGGAGATATACCGAAGACGGGTTTCAACACGAGATATGGGCATTTTGAGTTTGTGGTCATGCCTTTTGGTCTTACCAATGCCCCAGCCGCGTTTATGGATATGATGCACCGAATATTCCGGCCTTACCTCGATAAATTCGTGGTCATCTTTATAGATGATATTCTGGTGTATTCGAGGTCTGAAGAAGAGCACGCGCGGCATTTGAGCATTGTCTTGTCTACACTTCGGGAGCATAGACTGTTCGCCAAGTTCAGTAAGTGCGAGTTCTGGTTGGATCGAGTTTCCTTTTTGGGTCACTTCATTTCAGGGAATGGTATAGAAGTGGATCCGGCGAAGATCGAAACGGTGATGCTTTGGAAGCAACCTAAGAATGCCTCGGAAGTTAGAAGTTTTCTCGGGTTGGCAGGGTACTATAGGCGCTTTGTGAAAGATTTCTCGAAGATTGCCTCCCCGTTGACCCGATTAACTAAGAAAGAGGTGAAGTTTGAGTGGGATGAAGCGTGTGAGAAGAGTTTCCAAACTCTTAAGAAGAGATTGACTACTGCACCGGTTTTAACCCTACCCGAGGGTTCGGAAGGCTACTCAGTTTATACCGATGCTTCGAAGGAAGGTCTCGGTTGTGTGTTAATGCAGAATGGTAAGGTGGTAGCCTACGCCTCAAGGAAGTTAAAGGATCATGAGAAGAACTATCCCACTCATGACTTGGAACTTGCAGCGGTAGTGTTTGCTTTGATGAAATGGCGCCATTACCTTTATGGAGTCACTTTTGAAGTGTTCACCGACCACCAGAGTCTTAAGTATCTGTTTACCCAGAAGGATTTAAACGTAAGACAGAGAAGGTGGATGGAACTACTCGAGGATTATGATTGTAAGATTCAGTACCATCCGGGTAAAGCCAATGTGGTGGCGGACGCTTTGAGTAGGAAAGTGAATGTTTCAGGTTTGGAAGCAGGTTCTAGTAGACAGGGTTCAGTGGCTTTGGTTTCGGAGGATCGATTGGCTAATATTTCAGTTCAGCCGGTTTTGAAGCAGAGATTGATAGAAGCTCAATCTGTGGATCCAGAGATTCAGAAATTGGTAACTAAGTCAAAGATTGATCCTGAAACCAAGTTTGGATTCGATGATTCAGGATTGTTCAGGTTTAAGGCTCGGGTTTGTGTTCCGGAAGATTTCAAACAGTTGGTACTTGATGAGGCTCACAAGTCAGCATATGCAGTACATCCCGGTACCACCAAAATGTACAAGGATTTAAGGACTTCATATTGGTGGAACGGTATGAAGAGAGACGTCGCTAACTATGTTAGAAGATGTCAAACATGCCAAGTGGTGAAAGCAGAACACCAGAAACCGGGAGGAACTCTCCAACCACTTCCAATACCCGAGTGGAAATGGGAGCAAGTGACAATGGACTTCGTGTCCGGCTTGCCAAGGACCAAAGGAGGTTCCGATGGAATTTGGGTGATTATTGACCGGTTGACAAAGTCCGCACACTTTCTTAAGGTGAAGATGTCCGATAAGGTTCCTAAATTGGCCCGGTTATATCGGAAGGAGATTGTTAGACTACATGGTTGCCCGGTCAGCATTGTTTCAGATAGAGATCCTCGGTTCACGTCCAGTTTTTGGCAGGAATTACAAAAGTGTTTGGGGACGAAGCTCCACTTCAGTACTGCATTTCACCCACAGACGGATGGCCAGTCAGAAAGGCTAATAAGGTAACTCGAGGACATGCTTCGTGCTTGTGCCTTGGATTATCCGAATTCGTGGGATGAACAGTTGGATTTAATTGAGTATGCCTACAACAACAGCCTTCAATCCTCTATTGGCATGGCACCGTATGAAGCTTTGTATGGAAGAAAGTGTCGATCCCCTCTCTTTTGGGATATTGATGAGTGGAGATGGACTAAAGATGGAAAGCTCGAAAGGGCTAAGAAGCCTAAGGAGATTCAGGATACCATCGAGAGGGTGAAAGTGATTAGACAGAGGTTGAAAGTGGCTCAAGACCGACAGAAGAGTTATGCAGATAAGAGAAGACGACCCTTAGAGTTTGAGAACGGAGATAAGGTCTTTTTAAAGGCATCTCCTAGAAAAGGGAATGCTCGGATTGGTAAAGGCGGGAAGCTTAACCCACGCTACTTAGGCCCCTTTGAGATCCTTGATCGAGTTGGGGAAGTAGCCTACAGACATGATTTACCGCCGAGCTTAACCGGGATTCATAATGTATTTCATGTCTCGCAGCTTCGGAAACATTATCCCGATGAGTCTTCTATTCTTCCAGTCGAGAAAGTTCAGTTGGAACCGGACTTGACCATTAAGAGATATCCAGTTCAGGTGTTGGATCGGAAGATGCAAGAGTTGAGGAATAGACAGATCCCTCTTGTGAAAGTCTTATGGCGGGATCAGGAATCCGAAGAAGCGACTTGGGAGACCGAGAATAAGATGAAACAGTTTTATCCGGATCTTTTCAAGACCTCGCCTCGGACCTGAGGACAGGTCCTTTTGAAGGAGGGAGGTTTGTAACATCCCGACTGATCAGACTTTTCAGGTAACCTCTTATGTGCGCTATTTAATTTCTAACGTGAATTATTAAAGTTATTTGAACTTATTTGCTCTAATATGAATTCGGTTACCCTTGAACGTTTAACTTTTCTTGTTTGGTATTTTATTCGTTTCGGGTTTGTATTGGATTCTGATTTCCGTGAATTCGTGATATGTGTTAAGCATATGCTTTATGGACTCGTTTATGTGCCCGTTATATGTTTTGGTATTTGTTTTGATTGCCTTTTTGAGTTCGTTTTGGAGACGGGACCTAAAGGAGGCTAAAGAGCACTTAGCGCACCTTGGGTTCCGAGACGCGTATTTTGAGCTCGGGAATTCGGATTCGAATTCCGTCACCTCCATTGAACTCGTTTCGACGATTCGGGTTTAATGGGACAAACCTCTCATTTTTCTAAGCTCGTTAAGACCTCCGTATTTCAACCGTAACGAGCCCCTTATGCTTGAGAGACATCTTTTGACCTCATGAGACTTTGTGGACCCCACTTAAAGCTTATCTAAGCCTAAACCTTGGGTTATACTTGAGTTAGCTAACCATTTCAGCCCCTAAACCCCCCAAAACCGATCCATTCTCTCTCTCTCTCCCCTCTATACCGATCAGCCAAGCAAGAAGGAAGAAGGAAGAAAACCTTTTGGCCATATCTTTGATTTTGAGCTCAAATCAACTTCTAAGCTTCTCCAAATTGTAAGGTAAGTCCATGGTTGTCATCTTCACTCCTCCTTCTCTCTTTTATGTGATTTTTAGCTCTTCCCCATGGTTGATTCATGAGTTTTGGATAGTATGTGAATAGTTGATGTTTGGAGAATTTGTTTGATTCTTGCTCCTTTCTTGTTTCCTTGAGTTTTGTTGTTGTTAGTGTGCTCTTAGGACTTGTTTCCTAGCATTTATTGCATTTCCTTGCTTGGTAGTTGGAGCATGAGTGTTTGGTTTTGGGTTTGGGGTTGCTGAGTTGCTGTTCGCCCGTTTTCGTTTTTCTGTACCGTGACACGGGGGTGTCACGGTTTGCCCTTGTTGGTGACACGGGCGTGTCACCTTTCGTTTTTGTTTTTCTGTACCGTGACACGGGGGTGTCACGGTTTGGCTTTTCTTGGTGACACGGGCGTGTCACCTCCGGGATTCTGTTGTTCGTTTTCTATACTGAGACACGGGGGTGTCTCAGCTTGTCTTCCAGGGGGACACGGGCGTGTCTCCTAGGAACTTCAGTTTTTCGTTCGTCTTTGTTTGGTTTTGCTTTTCTTTCCGTTGTTTCTTGTTGGTCTTTCTTGCCCCGTTTGTGATGTGTATGCATAAGTGACTTGTATTTTTGACGTGTTAGGCTTTATGTTAGGAGTTTGTGCTTTGTTTTATCTCCTCGTTTTTGATATATGCTCTTATATGAATTGTTTGCTTGTAATTGGCCTTAATGTGAATTCATTTCATATCATTGGCATCATAAGCATACATGCGCATGTACCGAGCGTCAATATGGTTCATATTGAGTCTAAGAGTGTTCCTTATTGTTTGTCTTGTTCAGTGGATCTTCCTGTAGGGGACGAGCTTGCTCCGTAGGTGTCCGGTTTCCTCTTTTTGGCTCCACTTCGTTCGTCGACTAGGTGAGGTTTTGTTCTTTTAGTTATTCGACCTATAACCCTACTTGATTTGAAGCCTCGCATGTGGATACGTATAATATATGGTAAATAAGTGTATAATACTTATGTTGCGGGATTTATCCCATTTGTTATAAGAGTTTCAAACGTTTTGTATAAGTATATAAGCTATTTTGCTTTGGTTTGGAAAAGTTTAGTTTTGTGCAAGTGTGTGTGTGTGCGCGAGTTGTGGCTTTGAAAGATAAGTTTTGAGATATGTTTGTGTGACTTTCGTGATATGTTTGGGCCCCGGAGTGTGGTATGGTAATCTCGGGACGGCCGAGGGGTCGCCGAGCTCTTCCATCAACACCTCCCTTTGAGAGTCTCGCCCAACCTTGGGAGGTTGAGGAAGGGTGTTTCTCTTGAGCCGGCGGAGGCAACCGCCGAAGGTTTCAAGGTAGTAATTAAACCTTGTCTCGTTTCTATGTGTGGATAGTTAGGGCCGATCAACCCTTCTATCAACCGGTGTTGGGGATGGATTCTGATTTGTTTTGTTTTGCTCTGATCTTTGTATATGGAAGTTGGGAGTTTAGTGTTAGACTCGTACTCGCCGAGTTGGTTTAGCTTTGTATGATCTGTGAAACGAGAGTGGATTTCTAAGTACTTAAAATTCAGCAATATCCCCTTTTGATTTCTTTTACTTTATGTATATATATATATTACGGGAATTAATTTAGCTTGCAAAAACCACTCTCGGTTCAAGGATCCTTCAGTTTTGATTAAATGCTTTGCTCTATATATATATATATCGGGTGCGTGAGTTAGCCCCCTCACTAGTCGCTAGGACTAACCCTCGTTGTTGTTTTCCCCTTTTTCCTTTCTTGTGAGTTGCAGGTTCTTCCGAGTCAAGCTAGGCGGCAAGTGTCTTTTGGAGTTTACTTGTGGTTTAGCTTGAGTCTTCATGCATTCGTAGTGGACTACTTTTACTCTTACTGTTGTATTTTGGTTTACGTATTTATGATTACGCTTATGTTATTTTTGGCCGTGATGGCATTGTACATTTGTAAGTAAGCTAACTTGTGGATTTGGAATACTTGACCCTCCCCCATTGTGATATGATATGTGATGATCTTGGGAATCATGTTTGGTATATGATTTGCTTCCGCTACTCTGATTTTAATTCTCGCAGTTCCTGAGGGTCTAGGCCGCCTAGCGAGGGTGTGAGTTTTGTGTGTCTCCCGTTCGCTATGGTTTGATACGGGTGCGAACTTCCATTTCGTTACTCGTGTTGAACCTTAGTGCGGGGGATGTGGCGCCCTTCGCTCTGGGGGTGTTACATCTAAAACCACCACAACTACCACACCGTTATCCTAACTCAGATCTGAGCAGCCATCTTACAACCCAGATCTAAGATTGTCGCCACCACATCGCAAACCAGGTCTGAAACCCCTAACCACCACCACACAACATATATCTAAGATTATCTGCATAAATTGACTATGAGATTTTTGCATATATCTAAATATATCTCTGCATATACTGACTGTGGGATTTCTGCATATATCTGAATATATTTTTGTATAAACTGACTGATTATCTATTGTTGTGTTTGTTCTCATAAATAGATTATAATCACCTTTTGTAATGATTTGTTTTCTCACAGAAAACTGAAGAGTGGCCGAGCTTTTGGAGGATGCATGAACATTTTATGATGATGAACCATGTCGCACATTCTGTTTTTGAATTACAGTATTCTAGTTTGGTATTTATGTTTTAATTTCTTCGGTTCTGATTGTAATTTACGAATGAGCAAAGAATTTTAATCAATTATATTGCTGATTTGTTGAGCAAGGAATTAAAAATGGGGGGACTAAACGTATAGTTTGTAGAGTGATGAATTAAAAATGGGGCCTTGGCCTATTAGGATAGCAGCCTTCGGGCTTTGCCTGCCCTTTACAAGATTTCGGCTCGGCCCGGGAAAGCGTTGGCAACAACAGAACTAACAGTGTTGTTTATGGAGTGATAAATTAAAATTTTAGAACTAGACGTACAGTTTATAGAGTGCTGAAGTGGAAATGGAACTAAACGTGCAGTTTGTACAGTAAACTACACCTACATATGCACAAGGCTTGGATGATCCTATCCAATTAGTGTTAGGAATAGTTTTCTAAAAATTGATTATTTGAAATTCGTTTTGGAACTTTTCTTGTATCACATATAATTTTTAAATAATAGACTAATCAATATAAAATCATGGGCGAGCACTTTTTTATGTGTTATTGCGTATTTTGTGTGTTTTCAATTACTGACACATGTATAAAAATTCCTCTAATTTATTAGGTTGTTAAAGCTTTGCCATTTAGATTAACGAAACATGAAACAACTCTTGACATAAGTTACATTAGAAATTACTCAAAGTCGATTAGTTTAACGAACTGTGGGAGAATAAACTAGACTCGGTTGAGACTTGCTTGTAGTATTGTGTCCTTAAAAAGGAATCATCATGTTTCATGAGGTGTATTGTGCATAGTCGATGCGTACGCGATATACAAGGGTGCTTGCCACTTAAAAGGAGTTTACGTGCATCAGAAGATTTTTAAATGGTAAATGATGTAACTATTTCAAGACGTAGAAACCTTATAAATTATTTTTTTGGATTGTTTACATCTGCACTCCTGCGACATTGGATAATTACAACCCTTACCCCCTTAAATAAAAATATTACACAACTTAAACTTTCAAGTTTAGAAAATTACAAATGAACCCATTCTGGTTGGAATTTTTTTCAAAATCTCTCTTTAATCGACTATATCTCACCACTAGTTAGTTCCTCACAACAATTCACATATCATTCACAAATGATAGACACGTAATTTATGAAGTTTTTTGGAGGATCAACACGTGATTCGTTTGTAAATTGATATTTATAATGACCTTTTTCCCCTCAATTAGCGATGAGGAACTAATCAGTGGTGAGATATAATCAATTAAAAAAAATTGTGAAAATTCTACCGAAATGGGTTCATTTGTAATTTTTCAAACTTTGAAGGGTGGATTGTGTAATATTTTCCTCCTACTGGTACGAGTTGTAATTACTCAATCTCACAAGGGGTGTAGATGTAAAAATACTCTATTTTTTAAAAATATTAATAAAAGCTCTAAAGTTTTGAAAAGGTCCGGAGGAGCTCACCTAGATATGCCCTTAATTTTTACAGATACAGACATTGAACTTGATAAAAAAGATATCGAAGTTGAGAATTTTTGATCAAAATTATAGCACCCCGGAGCGCAAGGCACTACTGCTTGGAGGCGGGCCCAGACCAGTAGCGGTTCGTGACCACATTTTAAAAATTTTATTATAATACAAGTATTAAAATATTTCTAAAACATTTTAATACAATAGCAGAAGACTAGCCGGATCTACTCAAGTATATACATGCAATTGATAATAAATTTTAAATCAATTAAGCAGATAAATATCTAACATGCAATTAACACTTAAGAGCATATAATTTATCATGCTTAAAATAAAAGAACTGTAAAATATTACCGTACTGTAAACATGGCTGTCTAACGACATTTTTCTAGCTTCCGAGTTAACCTCCCGTGAACCCGCTACTCGATCTCCTCGTGAAACCGGCAGAGCTTACCTGCAATAACCCTAGAGAAACCCTCGGAGTGTGGGCTCCGAAAGTATTTCTCTAATTACTTAGAGAAAACAAACTTTAAACTAGAAAACCCTTTTCAGGGTTTATTCTCCCGAAATTAGGCGTTTTATACAAACACCTAATTAAAATTAATTCCAAAATAAATCGGAATTAACTAGGAGAAAAGGGATATGGTTTCAAAGTCGAGAGTTCAACCAAAACCTCTCCCAAAGTTGTGTATGAAAAAATGAAGGCCAAGACCCCCTATTTATAGAGGAAAAACCGAGGGCAAAATGGTAATTTCACATCCCACTTGCGTGTGCAACTTGGACACAAAAACCGAGGTGACCACGTTCAAGGTCTCGTCGCCACGAATCCAGAGCCGCCGAACACGCGCTGGTATCCCACCGGACGCGCCCTCACGTGCCGCCTAAAGGTGGCGCGTGTCATGTACGCGCAGCCCTAGGGTTTGTGGCTTAGACCGGTCCGGTTCGACACGTGGCCAGTCTTGGTGATGCCACGTGTCCGGACCGGTCCGGCCCTGTCCGTCAACCCGTCCCGTTGACCCGACTCGACGACCCGTTGACCGACCCGGTTAGATCTAATCTGGACCATACATACGTGCTGACGTGGCGCAATCTCATCCACACAGCGCCACCTGGGGCCCAATCTGCTGATGTGGCGTGCCATGTCAGCTGCCATGTCATCCCGATGCCACGTTAGATTTTTTTTTTTAATCTAAAATTTTATTTTCTCCAAAATAAAATTCCGGGCATTTCCAACTCTTTGGAACTTGATTTATTTTCTTAAAATAAATTCCTTGACTATTTTCAAACACTTTGAAAATTCATCTCTCTTTCTCCTTTTAATATTTTCTCTTTGGGTTTTTCAATTTGGGGCTTGCAGGGGGACCAACAGGACTAATTAATTTTAGCTCCAAACGGGTTAATATATTATCATCCCATGATAATAATTAATTGCCGTTTAACAATATTTAATTCCACTAAATAAATATTGTTGCATTCTATAATTAATTAAATTATTCACGAATTTCTCGATCTAGAATAATTTCGCATTTTACTCCTCCGTGTACATATCCATGAAAATTAAATTGTCACTACTATCATTTATTTTTTATCTCTAATTTGAAATTTATTGATTCGGCTTAAGTTCAAATTCTCTGTATGTGAAACACATTCAACATACAACTTCAGTGACGTATCACGCGAAGTGCTTTGGCCAAAGTCTTAATTCGAACTTTTGCAAATCTATTTCAAGGATATCTCTTACCTTCCAGCAAGGCCACAGATTCCTCGATCAATAAAACTCTTTAGCACATTTTATGTAATCACCGAACATACAAAGTATTTTGGCCACCCGTTACCGAGACCTCACTTCGAGTATGTTACAGTGACTAACACTACATGCCTAAATCCGAAATATTATCAGGATTAAGAGTACAATGCTTCCTGAGATTTTATTTATTTCAGATAGCAGTATAAAATGAATAATTTCAGTGGTCCAGTTCGATGTTTCTAATCCTATTGAAAATTATCAACGTGCTATAATTGGAATCACCATTCCCCATGACGAAAGACTAATCGTCTTATATAACCACGTTATAGTCTTGATAAGAACATATGCTTATCTTATCGACTAGAACTTTAATGACACGTGATTTCGATATTCAAAGTCTTTTCCTATGAAATAAATTCATATAAGAATACCACCACACGCCATTAATTATCAATATGTGAAATACTCACAACTTGCTGCAAATTCAGTTTTATTAATTCAATAAATTGAATTTTCAGGGCACCATTCCCAACAATCTCCCACTTGCCCTAAATTCAATTTGGCTACACATCTAAGTCTTATTCCTTTCACATGAGTGTCAAAACTCGTTTTGCACTCTATCGCGCCAATACTTTAGTGAAGGAATCTTTTAGATGTTTCTCTGAGCCAACAAGTAGGAAATAATAAAGCCAATATTTCTAACTGGCTGCTTCTCAAGCTACCATGTATTTGGCTTTTATGGCGGTGTAAGCAATACAAGTCTGCTTAACATTCTCCAAGTAACGGTTGCTCTTTCTAGAGTAAACACGTATTCTGGTGTCAAACATCTAGAATACAAATCAAATTGTAAATCCGAATCTGTGCACTCTATTGAAATGAGCTTACCACAGTGATAGACAAGCATATAATCTCAAGTCCTTCTGAAGTACTCCAATAAATGCTTTCACTACTACCTAGTGTCAGATTCTAGGGTTTGACTAATATCTGCCGACTTAGACCTATTTCATAATAGACATCTGGCCTTGTACATAATATGACATACATAAAGCTTCCGCTGCGGAACTCTAATCATGTCTTCTATCTCTTCAGTTGTCTCAGGACACTAATCCCGAGATAGATAAATTCCATATCCAAAAGGTAATGAACCTTTCTTGGAATTTATCATATTATACCTTGCCAGTATCTTATCCATATATGCTTCTTGTGATAAACCAATCTCCTTATTCCTATGATCACGACAAAAGTCTGATCCTTGGAATATTATTGGTCTCACTTGGGTCTTTATTTGCCAAATAGATTTGACAACGGAATATTGACTACTAACAAAATTCTTGCATCATTCCCAATGACCAGAATATTGTTTACGTACAAAATGAAAATGTTATAATATTATCTTGATGTCATTTGTACACACATGGTTCATCAGGCAATTGCACAAATTCAAAAAAAATTTAAAATTGCCTCTTTAATTCTGATGTTCCATGATGTAGACGCTTGGTTAAGATCATAAATCAATCTATTAAGCTTGCATCATATGCACCTGATTTCTGGCTGTAAAGCCTTTCAGATTGTGCCATGTATCTCTTTTTCTTGAAGTTGCCCGTTCAAGAACATAGTCTTTATATCCATTTATCTAATCTCGTACACGATAATGAGATAAAATGGAGAGGAGAGTTCTTTTGGACTTAAGCCCTGCTATAGGCGAGAAGATCTCATAAATGATTTCTTCTATCTGGGTAAAACCCTTTTGCCATAAGCTTTGCTCTAAAGTCTCTACTTTTTGTCCATTTCTCCTTTTATTTTCTTGTAGAACCCAATTGAATCTAATGGGTTTAATGCCTTCAGATGCCTCTACAAGCTCAAGACTTTGTTAGAATACAGAGATTCTAACTTAGATTCTATGGCTTTTGGCCAAATGGTCAGCGTCTATATCTTCCATAGCTTCATTACACGTGACAGGATCAGATACGTTAGATTCAACCACTTGGGTTAATCTTAGGTATCTTGTTAGGTGTCCTAACAATCCTCCCACTACAATGATGCTCTTGTGTGCACGTCTCTACATCACATGTTGTATTTGGTACATCACATGTTGTATTTGGTATCTTGTTAGGTGTCCTAATACATTTTCAGTTATCACGGGTTCATGGAAATCAGTATCTAATACTGTTATTTCTTTTAACATTACTTTGCTTCAACCCTTTGTGGTTATCTATGTAATTATCTTTGAAATATTCACAAACATCTTTTGTGATTTCTCAAATTACAAAATACACCACCTCTCGTTCTTCTAGGATAACCTTAGAACAACGAAACCTTTGTTCTTTATTCTAACTTATCAGGATCCATCCTTAACACGTGGACCAGGCTATCTCAAATCCGAAGATAAGAGATACAGGGTTTTTACCCGAGATACAGATCCATGAGTATTTTTGAGGAACTGACTTAGATAGAACTAGGTTTAATGTGCTTTGTTGTTTTGAGCGCAAGACCCCAAAATGAACTTCGTAGGGTAGCATGACTCTTCATGAATCTTACCATCATTATCAGAGTTCTATTTCTCTTTTCTGCAATACATCTTTGCTAAGACGTATCTTATACAGATAGTTGAGATCTAATCTCATTTGAGAAATTCTATTTAACTCTGAACATAGATACTTATCACTACTTCGATCTAATCGAAGTGCCTCGATATGTTTTCTAATTTGACTCTTTGACTTTAGTCTTATATTCTTTGAACTCTTCAACAATACAGACTTAAGTTTCATCAAATAAACATATCTGTATCTAGAGTAATCATTCAAATGAATGATGAAGTACGCAAAAACTTTCTCTTGCTTGAACATTCATAGGATTACATATCCATATGAACTGGCACAAGCAACTTCATGGCTTAAGTACCCTTTGTCTCAAAAAAGGCTTCTTGGTCATTTTAACTTTCTTAATAGGATTCACAGATTGATACTGTTTTAAAGTCAATAGGACTCAACAATCAGTCTTTGGATCCTATTCAGATTCAATTGACCAATAGATATGTGCCACGTAGAAGTTTTTCTTCTTAGATGGTAAGTCAAGCTTCTTAATGTTAAACTTGAATTAGGGTTTTCATTGAGGTATAAAAGACCATCTTTTATTGTGCCAGAGCAAATAAACCTTTTATTTTGCTTAGTGGTAAACTTTTGTTCAAAACAAACAGTTAAACCATTAGTCATCAAATAACTCACAGAAATTAAATTTCTGTTTATGCGGCACGCGTAATATAAAACCCTATTGCCAAAATATGACTTTATAGTCCTTACTGCTAATACAATTAGACTTGTATTATCCCCGAGCAGTAGTTGTGTGTTAGCCATTTTTTCAAACTTCCTGGTTAGTTTGAATCTTCGCAACGAATTGCAAATATGATTAGTTTATCTCAAGTTCACACACTAGGATTCTGGTGAATTTGCAACTAAACATATTTTCAACGAGTAAGATATCTTCATATCTTATCTAAATGGCGTAGCAAATAGACAGACTAAGTGTTTTAGATAATTTCTTTTCCAATACCCGTTACCACCGAAATAGAAACACTTTTCCATTGTCGGATTTGACTTTCTATTTCTGAACTTTAGATTGGGAACTTTTCCTTTTCTTTTCCTTCCACTCAGTGCCTTTCTAGGCCGTAGATATTGATGTCTGATTAAAGAGAACTTTTCCCTTAGTCTATATCACCCTTTCTACCATATTGAGGTCGTTCATTGGTTCAGGTTGGGTTTTAAAAGAAATATTAAAAATAATCTTGAACGTTCAAACGACTTAGGCAGAGAGTATATGATCGTATCCTATCTGTTAAGATTGTCTCTTTAAGCACGGAGGCTTTCAATCTCGTTCAGATTAGTTATCATATTCATAATATGATTCTGTATCGGTGATCCTTCTAACATCTTCATAACTAACAACCTTCTTATTGGCTCGTACCTTCGCACGTGTAACGCCCCGAATTTCAAACAGTCAGGTACGCTCGACACGTGTGAGTTTCGAGCGTTAGGATTTTATTTTATTATTTTTGTTTATTCAGTTTATACGTGTTATATTAATTTTTATAAATTGTTTCAACATGATTACGTGGAAATTGTATGAAATTCATTTGACTTTGAGAATTCTTTTATGAATGGAATTTAATTGTTACATGAATTAATTGTCCAATTTGTATTAATTGCATAATTGTCCTTAATTGCCTATTTCCTTTTCTTTAAGGACCCAATTGCATGAAAATATTAGGGGACCTAATTGATCTTTTCCCACACTTTATATACCCAATTGCATAACTTACAGAATTGAGGGATTTAATTGCAAATATTACAATATTTCCCCAAATATATCGGTATATGACATGCATCTCTTCCACAACCTTCATTTGATCATATATCATACAATCATTCATCTCCATTGCTCTCTCTCGGTTCTTTCATCCAAGGAGGAAGAAAATTGGGAAATCATCATCTTCAAGCTCGAAATTGTTAGGAAATTTCATGATTCAAGCTCAAGCATCCATAATCATCCATCTCTCTTCCTTCAAGTGCATGTAAGTTGAGGTATATGATTTCTTGGAAATTGATATGTGAAGCTAGGGTTCATGAATTAAGTGCGATAGGTTGTGTATTTGTTGTTAGAAGTATGATTACATGATTATAGCTTGAATTTCATGCTCAAATCTTGAGTTTTATGGAAATCTTGGATAAATTCGTATTTGGGTTCAAAGTGGGAATTCTTGATATTCAAGCATGATTTATGTGTTTTGATTGCATATTAGTGCATATTAAACATGTACACAAACATATCCCCAGAATTCTTGCAATTTGTGATGAGTTTGAGAAGGTTTTGGGATGCTTGGTGTTGTCCCGAGAGCATCCCCTGTTCTGCTCTGTTTTTGTATTCTCTACGTAACGGGAACGACCCTTCCCGTTCTCCTTGTAAATGGGGAACGACCGTTCCCATAATGTGAACAGTGTGCATGGCGGCGAGGACGGGAACGACTGTTCCCATTTCAGCTTGTAATCCGGAACGGCCGTTCCCATCTTCGGGAGCAGCTTCGGGAGTGGGGAACGACCCTTCCCATTTTCTATTAAAACCAGGAACGACCGTTCCCAACCCTCTGGAAGTTCAAAAACTTTATGCACAAAAATGGAATTTCGGGACCTAATTCCAATGGATTATTTGACCCCAATTTGTGATTATATGATCAATTACATGCCAAAACATGATATTTAGATGCTACATTGTTTATTGCGCGATGTCTCGTACTTGATCACGCCGTGCGTCTTATATGAAGTAATATTCTTGAATTGAGGTCTCATGCAAGTACATTGTCCCGTTTCTTGTCCAGTTATTCTCCAGGGCGGAGATTGTCGAGCATGAGCACGTTCACGCATTCACGAGTCGTGTGTCGCCTGTCAGGTGAGGTTTATTTACTAGTTATATAGAACCTATATAATCCCTTACGTGATCTTTCGGCCAAAAGTATTTATATTTATAATTTTCATGAAATTACTTATCATTTCAAGCAAGCAAGTCATGTTCATGAAAAGCAAGCAAGCCATGTTTCGTGCATGTTTTAGGTGAGTAGCATGACCGTTCACGTTGGGCCCGAGGGTAGTGACTAGAGCCAACCGGGAAAGCAAGGGCTGACGGGTAACTCTGGCGCTATCCTCACCACATTTGGGATGACCCCTGAATCCGCTAGGAGATTAGTGGAGGAAGGAGTTACGGGCTTAGGGATTCATGTACCCTATGCTCAACATGTCGTGGATGGTAAAGGCTAGCTACCTTTCCATCAATGGAGGGAGAAGGAGACTGGGGACGGGTCCGGCACCACGGATTATCCTCGGGTTATTGCATGATTTTCATTCCATGAATGTGTTAATTGATTACACTATCGCACGATTGCACGATAATCGAATTGCATGATCACCTAATGTTTAAGAATCAAGCCAGCATGTTTCATGTTCAATTGGAGTAAGGTTGCAGACCGCCCTCACTCGCCGGGGCCATGTATTGATTGCATGAAATGAACGAGTGTTTAATATTGATAGTTGTATTCTCGGGCGAAGCTACACTATTATTGAACTCATATATTTATCCTTTATAAATCTTTAACCGAGGATATAACTTGCATGTTATCTGCGCTAATATGTATTTAAACCCCTCACTCGGTCTTCACAGACTGGCGCCTCCACCTTTCAGGTTATTGCAGGTGCACGCTAGGCGGGAGTTGAGTCGAGTCGAGTCCAGTTCATGTAGTCGAGTCAACCATGGTTCGTGTATTTGGTTAATTAGTGTTACTTATGAAATTATGGCTAATGTTATTGTTTTATGTTAGAGATGATAATGTATTGATATGTATAGTTAGAATATATTTTATTTGGTAAATGAGAAATGACCTGACATGATAAATGGAAATATTTGATAGTGATTACTTTATGCTTCCGCTTAATTCTGTTGCATGTATAAGTTAATCCTGCCTAGCTTGTCAGTTATTCCATTGTCACCCGTTCGCTATAGGTTAGTTCATGTATGGATTGGCCATTTCGTGTGTGGCTTGACCTATAGTGCGGGGGTGTGGCACCTCTACGTGTACGGGGTGCTACATCTAAGGTGGTATCAGAGCCCGGTTGCAAAACCGAGGTTCTCGTATCGTGTCGTGTCAAGTCTAGGTCGTACGGCATAGGAAATTACTTGAAAAATTGAGAGTCTTATATATTATTTGAATGTCTTGATCTACTTGAATTCTTCGAATTACCTGAAATACTTGATAGCTTGTGCTTTGCATTAATTCGTGCAATTAATTGCCAATTGAATGATCTTGAATTGTTTGGAAATTTAGGTGATCAACGTGTTATATTTAAACATTGATGAATTCCTTGATACATTTTATCTTAAATTGTTGTTACCAATATTGATTATGTGACAACTATGAGACATGAGCACGCCATATCTACATGCATCTAGTTTCAAATGAGCTGTGAGTGACAGGTTTTGGAAATGTATAAATCAATTCCGGAGGATTTTGAAGATTTAAGAGATTGATCAAACCGTTTGAACCAAGCTTGCAATTCGGTCAACCAAGAATGGACGCCGGAATCGAGCCCAACATTTCTACGGTGTCAGGTTCTTCAATACATTCATAAGCACGTGCATCATAATTGTTAATTAAATTGCTTCTCATTTATAAATATTACTTTAATTATATTCGAACTTTCCTACTTGATACCTTGAGTACATGTTCAAATTATTTATATTACTTACATTTCCTTATCTATACGTATTTAAGTTGTTATAAATGTTCCAACGTGTTGCATTTTAAATTGTTGGTAGGTATGTGATGTGCATTGACACTTTAACCATCATGCATTATTTAGTGTTCATTGTTAATAGGCTCTTCCTATGCTCTGCACAATCCTTACTTCTATTCCTACCAACTTGAATTTAAAGAAGAAGCTTCTGAATCATTGAACATCATGTTGGTAACCGGGTTATTCGATTCTGTTTGAAGTTTAGCAATGGTTGGAGGTTGTGAGAATTTATTGATCCAGGATTTAGTAGGAGCAGGGGTATGAAATAAATATTGGAAAATTTTGGGAACCGGAAAATGACGATAAGTTCAAGCAGACAAATGTTCAGGGGGTTCTTTAACCTTCAGAAATTAATCAGTATTTTGGGGATGTAATGTGGGTAGAAGAATGAAATTTTCTTGCTTCAGATTGTGGTGTCAATCTTGTAAATATCAACTCTCTGGAAAGCATTAGGTGATTGTGGGATGTTGAAAAATTTAGTATCAGATTAGAGTGATGACAGTTGGTGAGCTTCAAGTTGAGCATGTCATTAACAGAAAAGATTATAAAGGAACCATTAATCAAAATCTTGATTAATAACAAGTAGGACGAGGAAAATGTTACGGGAATTGAATCAGCAGAGAAGCTTGCAAGTGGGAAAGGACAAAACAAATTCAAAGAATTAGAAAATCCCTATTTTCTTAAGGGGGAGAGTCGGCCTGAAAGTAATTGAAGCCTGAAGTTAGATAACACCCGGGAGAGTTGGAACCTTAAGAAACCCGATTCTTCCTGGAACCCTCTATCAGAACCATGTGAAAGAAGTTTCAATAATTTAAACCTTCCCTCCCTCTTACACCAAGAAAGTTCGATCATCGACAGTACCTTGCTCAATCACCGTTTTAAGGATGTGAGTACATCGTCTATGGTCTTCTGGTAATCTCAGGATATCATTTGACTCAGTAAATAGGAAATTGATTCAATTTGGGTAATACTCGGAATCAATCTCAAGTTTTAGTAGGTTAACTCCGACAAGAGTTTTCTTACGAAGTTATTACTTATACTCTAGAAAAGCCTGTAAATGCACACCGCCTTCTATCCATGCTGTGGGCGTCGCTCCCATGAACATACCAGTTACCGTGAACATGTTTGAGAAAATTGGAGCCAATTGATCATTTCTTCCAAGATCTTTCGCAGAGTTGTTGGGTATGTCACTAAATTTCAGGGATCAAATGGAAGACTCTTCACTAGGACCTGATTCCTTCGGTTTCTGTGAAAAAAAAGGGGGACTTGCTGAGGTACTCTTATAGAATGACGACCTTGATTCGTTTTTGTGTTAAATATCCGCCGTGTTCTTGACTAAGGAAATAAGAGCTCAACTTCCGGATTTCAAATAAAGAGTTTAAGATATTAGCTTTGGGAAAATGTTTTACGTTGATTACGAAGGTCGAGGAAATGGTAAAACCTGTTCTCTCTGTTGGTCGGATAAGAGCTTGCTTGGAACACAAAGTCAGCCTTTTAAGCTTGAATGTACAATCACTCCCTAACCAGAAAACCAGGGTTATTCTCAATTCAGAAATCAGAAAGTAAATGTGAGAATCAGTGCAAGAAGGGTTCAACCGGTAAATCTGGGATTAAAAGGGTCTAAGGATGTGGTGATTAATGATGATTTACGGATTATGTTAGAAAATAGCACAAGGGCAGAGATGGCTATCAAGAATAGAAAATTCGATCTATCGTGGTACAAGACAAGAAGAAACTTCAACTAAAGAACCAAGTATTTCCCCGAATTACTACAATACGAGAACTTCAATCCTCGGCGAACGGTACACTTAATCATGCATATCACGGGCACCAATATTTTATTGTTATTTGTTTATTATTATTATTTGTTATTCTCATATATGATTCTTTTCTTATTATTAATTGTTTTATGTGAATAATAAGTGCATAGCTGATAATTTTACTTGTTCCTTGTGTGTTATAAATTGTAAATGTTTATTTAAGTACTCGCTTGAATTTATTTTGTGTGCGTAAGAGACAGGGTTCTCTTGTTACTTGTTCGAGAGACGGGGTTCTCTCATTAATTGTTTGAGAGACGGGGCACTCTCAATATGTTCAACTACTTGTCAATTTGTTCTAGTGGAAAGTTAGATTTTCTTACAAGTGTTTAGGCTCCGGAAAGTTGAGGGTCGTGATTTCACACCTTGGAAAAACCTTGTGGATCGAAGATCTCTTTCGAACTAATCCCTGACGGGGAGTAGCTAACCCGCGCGGGATGAACACCTAAGAGCCAATTAAATTTTGGGAATTCAGGACATGTAATCCGAGGACGGATTCTCTTAAGGGGGAGAGAATTGTAACGCTCCGAATTTCAAACAGTCAGGTACGCTCGACACGTGTGAGTTTCGAGCGTTAGGATTTTATTTTATTATTTTCGTTTATTCAGTTTATACGTGTTATATTAATTTTTGTAAATTGTTTCAACATGATTACGTGGAAATTGTATGAAATTCATTTGACTTTGAGAATTCTTGTATGAATGGAATTTAATTGTTACATGAATTAATTGTCCAATTTGTATTAATTGCATAATTGTCCTTAATTGCCCATTTCCTTTTCTTTAAGGACCCAATTGCATGAAAATATTAGGGGACCTAATTGATCTTTTCCCACACTTTATATACCTAATTGCATAACTTACAGAATTCAGGGATTTAATTGCAAATATTACAATATTTCCCCAAATATATCGGTATATGATATGCATCTCTTCCACAACCTTCATTTGATCATATATCATACAATCATTCATCTCCATTGCTCTCTCTCGGTTCTTTCATCCAAGGAGGAAGAAAATTGGGAAATCATCAACTTCAAGCTCGAAATTGCTAGGAAATTTCATGATTCAAGCTCAAGCATCCATAATCATCCATCTCTCTTCCTTCAAGTGCATGTAAGTTGAGGTATATGATTTCTTGGAAATTGATATGTGAAGCTAGGGTTCATGAATTAAATGCGATAGCTTGTGTATTTGTTGTTAGAAGTATGATTACATGATTATAGCTTGAATTTCATGCTCAAATCTTGAGTTTTAAGTAAATCTTGGATAAATTCATATTTGGGTTCAAAGTGGGAATTCTTGATATTCAAGCATGATTTATGTGTTTTGATTGCATATTAGTGCATATTAAACATGTACACATACATATCCCCAGAATTCTTGCAATTTGTGATGAGCTTGAGAAGGTTTTGGGATGCTTGGTGTTGTCCCGAGAGCATCCCCTGTTCTGCTCTGTTTTTGTATTCTCTGCGTAACGGGAACGACCCTTCCCGTTCTCCTTGTAAATGGAGAACGACCGTTCCCATAATGTGAACAGTGTGCATGGCGGCGAGGACGGGAACGACAGTTCCCATTTCAGCTTGCAATCCGGAACGGCCGTTCCCATCTTCAGGAGCAGCTTTGGGAGTGGGGAACGGCCCTTCCCATTTTCTATTAAAACCTGGAACGGCCGTTCCCAACCCTCTGGAAGTGCAGAAACTTTCTGCACAAAAATAGAATTTCGGGACCTAATTCCAATGGATTATTTGACCCCAATTTGTGATTATATGATCAATTACATGCCAAAACATGATTTACATGCTACATTATTTATTGTGCGATGTCTCGTACTTGATCACGCCGTGCGTCTTATATGAAGTAATATTCTTGAATTGAGGTCTCATGCACGTACATTGTCCTGTTTCTTGTCCAGTTATTCTCCAGGGGGAGATTGTCGAGCATGAGCACGTTAACGCATTCACGAGTCGTGTGTCGCCTGTCAGGTGAGGTTTATTTACTAGTTATATAGAACCTGTATAATCCCTTACGTGATCTTTCGGCCAAAGGTATTTATATTTATAATTTTCATGAAATTACTTATCATTTCAAGCAAGCAAGTCATGTTCATGAAAAGCAACCAAGCCATGTTTCGTGCATGTTTTAGGCGAGTAGCATGACCGTTCACGTTGGGCCCGAGGGTAGTGACTAGAGCCAACTGGGAAAGCAAGGACTGACGGGTAACTCTGGCGCTATCCTCACCACATTTGGGATGACCCCTGAATCCGCTAGGAGATTAGTGGAGGAAGGAGTTCCCGGCTTAGGGATTCATTTACCCTATGCTCAACATGTCGTGGATGGTAAAGGCTAGCTACCTTTCCATCAATGGAGGGAGAAGGAGACTGGGGACGGGTCCGGCACCACGGATTGTCCTCGGGTTATTGCATGATTTTCATACCATGAATGTGTTAGTTGATTACACTATCGCACGATTGCACGATAATCGAATTGCATGATCACCTAATGTTTAAGAATCAAGCCAGCATGTTTCATGTTCAATTGGAGTAAGGTTGGAGACCGCCCTCACTCGCTGGGGCCATATATTGATTGCATGAAAACGAACGAGTGTTTAATATTGAGAGTTGTATTCTCGGGCGAAGCTACAGTATTATTGAACTTATATATTTATCCTTTATAAATCTTTACCCGAGAATATAACTTGCATGTTATCTGCGCTAATATGTATTTAAACCCCTCACTCGGTCTTCACAGACTGACGCCTCCACCTTTCAGGTTATTGTAGGTGCACGCTAGGCGGGAGTTGAGTCGAGTCGAGTCCAGTTCACGTAGTCGAGTCAACCATGGTTCGTTTATTTGGTTAATTAGTGTTATGGAATTATGGCTAATGTTATTGTTTTATGTTAGAGATGATAATGTATTGATATGTATAGTTAGAATATATTTTATTTGGTAAATGAGAAATGACCTGACATGATAAATGGAAATATTTGATAGTGATTACTTTATGCTTCCGCTTAATGCTATTGCATGTATAAGTTAATCCCGCCTAGCTTATCAGTTATTGCATTGTCACCCGTTCGCTATACGTTAGTTCATGTACGGATTGACCATTTCGTGTGTGGATTGACTTGTAATGCGGGGGTGTGGCACCTCTACGTGTACGGGGTGCTACAGTACGATTCTGTCTTCAAAACATGTTCTTATCAGAGGACATCTCATGCGTCTGATGCTTAAGAACTTTTAAGACAGATGTCAGGATATAAGACTAGACAGATCATCACACTTGATCCATTTGGAATAAACATCTTTCTAATCCTGACTGGTTGTAGTTTTCGAAATTTTCGAATAAGGTTCGGCGAGTACGTAAACTTTTGTGTCTCAACACAATGTCAAGATTCGTTTCCTAATCAGCATAGTTGAACCCTTACTAGCCTTATTTCCTTAAATTCATTCCAAGTGGGCTAAGGGAGATCGTAATTATAAAACTGAAATAAATAAATAAAATTATGCAAGTTATGATTATGTATTTCACTTTCTTCTGCATCTAACCAATGAATGAAATCCACGTAAGCATTTTGATTTACGCAATGGTGACTTAACTAACTGCAATTGACTCCCCGGAGGCGAGGTCGAAAACTATTTCGAAAAGCAAGAACTATTCTTTAATTAACATGTTATCTAGGTAACTCTTACCAAACAATGTCAATCCACCATGTTAACCCTTGGCCTCTAAGTAAATGTAACAGAGCTCCGAAGGGAGGCTAATACATTATTCAGTCAAGTGTGTACCATTACCTAGAAGTCTATACGAGTAGGTAAAGACACTGCACGGAGGCGTGGTCAAGCTGACTTTCTCGTATTTCATTCTATCCGTAGAAGTCTAATCTTGTATACCGCTAACACATACCCGCCGAAGGGAGTAGTACATATTAACTATACTATAGACCGGTAATGGAGTGTAACACCCCAAACGGAGGATACCACATCCCCCGCACTGTGACCCAGACCCGGTCATGAAATGGAAGTCCATGCCCGAATCCGAATCAGAGCGAACGGGAGACAAACACACACGCTATACTAGGCAGATGTAACTCAACAAAACTCAGAGCGCGGAAGCAATTCAAACATTCAAACAAGATAGCGGAAGCATTTAAATCAACATTCAAAACAAGTGACGGGTTTAACTAGCATAGATACCTAGTCCCGAATATCACCAAGCATAACTGGTGACGGGTTCAACTAGCATAGATACCTAGTCCCGAATATCCGATCAACATAATGTAATAATCATCAAATGCCACAAAGGGCCGAATACAAATGCCACGCAGGGCTACAGAAAGATAAAGTATAATCTCAAGTCTACAAGTCATGACGTAAATAAAGTGTATGAAAGATAATGCAACTAGAAAGGCTAGACCGACGAAGTGCAACTCAAAGGACTCACTCCCGCCTAGCAAACGCCAACAGACCTGCACCTAAAAGTTAAATGAGGGGTCAGTCAACTTGACCGAGTGAGGGGCTAACGCACACCCACAATATATATATAGAGCATTGCACATATCAGAAGGGTGGACTCATGAACCGGAGATAGGTGTTGCATACCAAAGACATTTCCAAAAGTACCCAAAAGATAGATATATAAGTTTTAGAAAACATTTCAGAAACTCTATCTCGATTCATGATTCCCAGACAGAACAGATCACACGCTCGGTGAGTACGAGCTTCCAACCTTTACTCCTCAGAACATATCAAAACGTAGAATACAAAACCAAATCCAACCGTCACACCAATGATGGAGGAGATGTACCTTCCCCAAACCATCCAGAATAGACAAACCCTCAAGGGGTAGCGAACCCATAAGAGTCCTCCCCGGTTGTACACCGAAGGGTCAAGATATAACGCCTCCCCTATCTCCCTGAGTCGCGCGATGATATCCCAAATGTGGACTATGCACAGGCCGAGCCCTGACGGCCCTATAGCGTCCCAGGGATTCCTTACCCATAGCTCCTCGGATCCATAACAGAACAGAACAGATACCATATATCATGGCTAACTCGCTACAGAACAGATCATAACATAACATAACTTTTTAAAACAACTTACATATGCTTTCATATCTAATTTTCCAAAACAGAGCTGATTCACAAGTTCATAAACATATCATATCCAACACATACGTATTTATAGTAGATATACTCGCATGCAAGGGTTGAAATCAGCATATTAAGGCCATAGGTCGCATAACTATACAAAATCCTAAACGTCACCTCATAGTAGTAGAGTCTGAGAGTGTGAAGGGCCAAACACTCTAAACCTCGGGCTCACCGGCACCACCAAACTCTGTGACAAGACATAAAAAAGCCCAAACTTGGACTCTACATGAACCAAGTAAGACGCACGGCGTACAAAGTATGAATGACATGCGAAATGGAAAGATGTTTATCAAATTGGTCACAAGGGATAATTCAAATATTCAAGTAATTTATGCAAGTAATAAAGTATTAAGGTTCAGAGATGCATTCCAAGTCATATCGGATCATATAAATCAATTAGCAACTCAAACGAATCAAATACGCACGAAAAAGCAAGTAGAAAGGGTCACGACGCATGGGAACGGTCCTTCCCATGCCAAGGCCTAGCGAGACTGGGAACGGCCGTTCCCAGTCCAAGCACACATGGGAACGGTCGTTCCCATTTTCGGCCGCCAAAACATAAACCCTAGCCCGTAAGGGTCGTTCCGGGCTTAAAGCACAAACGGGAACGGCCGTTCCGGCCATAGATCTGGAACAGAAACTTGGCAGTTTAGGGAAGAAGAAGGGGAACACCAAAATTCATCAAATCAACACTAAATCTACCATAAAACATCATGAAATTCAAGTATAACATCATCTAAATCATGCTTAGCATCAAAACATCAATTAATTCAAGTTTAGGAAGGTTTTTGCCCAAAATCTCAAACACCCATTTTCATGAATTTCAAGCTTAAGCATGAAGATATGAATTCCTAGTCTTCCTACACGAATTTCTAGCAACTAAGGCACATAAGGAGCATTCAAATCATCAAGGCTTGCTTAAGGAATTCAAGATCTCATCATTCAAGTTCATACTAACAATTTCATACTCCAATCCAAGAATAGAAATGAAATACTCATCAAAAGAGATCAAAAGCTTACCTTTTCTTGTGAAGGAATGAGGAATCAAAGAATATGAGCTCTTAGAATGAAAGATGGCTCAAGTCTTGATCTTCTCTTGAAATTTCTCCATGATTCTCTTTGAGGCTAACTTGTGTGGTTTGAAATGGAATGAGAGAGATAAAGCTATTTATATGGTGGCTAATAGTTTTAGGTCAAGGTTAGGGTTTCCAAGATATAATATGAGGCTAAAGGCTTACATAGGATTTGGGCTGAAATAAATGACTTTCGGCCCAAAAAGTCAAAATTAAAAGGTTTAAGGTCTAAACGGTTTCCGAAAAATATAAAGTAAATTCCATTGGACCCGAATCACCGAATCAAGTCCAATGGTGGTGTCGGAATTTGAATTCGAATTCCCGAGCTCATATTGGTCCAGAATGACCCAAACTCACCTAACTCGATGTTAGGAATAGTGCCCTAGAAAGCCGATTAGTCATAATCCGTTTTGGGACTTTCCTAGTATCACATATAATCTTTGAAAAATATAAGATTGATTAATATCATAGGCAAACACTTCTTTATATGCTCTTGTTTGGTATGCGTTTACTTTAGCTGTGCATGTATGAGAACTCCCCCAATCCTGATGACTTTAGGACCCTACCATTTAGGTGAAATGGTTCATGAAACGAGCCCCATATCATATAAGTTATGATTAGTAAAATACTCCAAGCCGATGAGTCCTACCTACAGTGGGAGTGTCAACCTGACTCCTCTAAGGCTTGCTTGTGGGATCAAGCCCTTAAGAAGGACCACCTTGTTTCATGTAGGTGCAAAGTGTATAGTTGATACGTGCGTGATACATGAGGGTGTTTACTTTAACAAGTAAGTTCACTGAGGTGCCCCGTGTGAGAAGATTCCTAAATGGGAAAGGAAGTTTCTATTTCAGGAAATGGAAACTTCCAGATTAGGAAATATCTCACGAGTCATTGATGTGATTAATTGATCCTTAGACTTGAGGTTCCATGTCACTTTATGAGTTAACTCTGTAGTCTTAGGTATAAGCTTTAAAGGGTGTCGCCTTAGACAACTGATTCAAGGCTTATGCTGGGGCTGCACAAGTGACTCATGAAAGTGAATGAGAATCAAGAAAGGACCTACACTCGCGTTTGCAAGGTGATCTCTTATTGTGTAAGTCATTCATATGCCATATGGAGTCCTTGGCCAAGGCAGTAGATCAAGACATCAAGAAAAGGGTTTCTTGGATTAAGATCAAATGGATATGAAATGCACTTAGCTTTAAGACCGAATTATTAGGGTTCTGATTATTCCCTTTCCCTAGGTCTTGGTTGAGAGAGAGTAAGTAGGAGGATTGTATCTCACAATGAATCAATGACTTAAAGGTTCTGTCGAATCCGAACATTCCAATTCAGCTAGGGGTTAAACACCTGTTGCTAGACTATGGTCGTTTAATCTGTGGACTGATTAATTTATTAGTGAATTAATTAATTAGAGTCACTGCTAATTGAATTGAGAACCTAGAGGGTCACACACAACAACTTGGTTACATGAGTTGAGGCTTTAAAATGGTTAAACGAGTTAATCGGCCCAATAGGGTTCCACACGTGTGGCTCATGTGAGTGACACGTGTCATTATGACACGTGTCTCACACATGTGTAAATATATGTGTATATTTATTTATGTGTTAAATAATTAATGTGATTAATTATTTAATAGACTTTGGTTTAATTTTGAATTAAAAAGAAAGTCTTATTTTGGAGAAAAATAATCTAGTTAATTAATTATGAATTAATTAATTAGATAAAATAAGTTATTTATTTTAAATAAATAAAGTATAAAATTATCCAAAAATAGTTTGGATATTTTAGCTCTCTTGAAAGTTGATTTGAATTTGAATTCAAAGTCAAAGTCAAAATTACTTGATGATCAAGTAATAGGATAGAGCGACCAAATCCTTAGTCCATAAGGACTAGGAATTTCGGCCACTCCCCTCCTATATATAGGGGAGCTCGATCTCCCCCTAGAGAGTAATTGTCAATTCTTTTGGTTCATGTGTTGAACACCATCCTTTCTCCAAGATAAACAAAACCCTAGGTTAAGCCTAAACACTAACTAGAGAACTAGCATCCTTACTAGTGAGATTGTAGCCAAGTTGGTGGACTATCTCTAGAGAGCTTCAAGTTAGAAGTTTTGAAGATTCGAGCTTTACCAAGGATTGGGGATCAAGCAAAACGACCAGAAGGGATGATGAAACGATTTTGAACCCAACAGAAAACGAGTGAAAAAATCGAACCAAAGACGATGGCGAAAACCGTTCGTCCATATCCTGAAGGATGAATTTTTTCACAAGGGTTTTATGGCTGGAAGATTTCTACTGTCGCAAAACTGGTTTTCGAAGGGAGTTTCAATCATCCCTTTCTCGTTTCATGTTTCTTTCTTTATGTTATATTGTTAAGAACTTTCCTAACATGATTTGAATCTAGGTTGGTGTGGATTGTTATCCCTACAATGGATTCTGAAGTAGAAAGAGACTTTCGAGGGATGGGTTGCCATTACCGCATGAAGCGCGTTTGAGGGCGGCTCAAAACGTGTCAAGAAAGCTACCACCCAAGTGAGTTTCTTGACCTCTACGAATTTGGATTCATGATTGCGAGTTCAAGATCCTTTTGTTGGAAAATTTTTAAATTTCCGCTGCTTTCTGATTCCTGTTTTCCAACACTCGAGTTAGGCCCAAACACACCAATAGGTCCAAGTCCTATTTAAATCCAACTCCAACAATTAATTCAAATCCATCCAAGTTCCATTCTCAAGTTGTCATGCAAGAATTCATATTTTACCATTTTGGATTTTTAGTTAATTAAGCTACATTTTCAATCAAAGTTGGAATTAAACACATAAAAGGGAAATTAAATCACATAAGTGCGTAAGGTAAACTCTCTCGTGGCGCATACCTGTACGATATATCGGACGGGGTGTAACAACCTTCCCCCCCTTAGGAGAACCTGTTCTCAAGTTCACTGCTTGAAACAACTCCGGATACATCTTCCTCATCTTCTCCTCAGCCTCCCAAGTCGATTCCTCAGATTTCTGATCTCTCCACAACACTCTGACCTAGGGAATCTGCTTGTTTCTCAACACTTGTACTTTTCGATCCTGTATCTCAGCTGGGTGCTTCACAATCGTCAAATCGGACTCAATCTGTACCTCTTCAACCGGTAAAACCGTCAACTCATCGGGGTAGAACTTCCGAAGCTGTGAAACGTGAAACACATTATGAATCCCAATTAAACTGATTTTGGTAATCGGAGCCACCTCGTTAATCGTGTTTTTGATTCGTCTCAATTAAACTGAATTTGGTAGAAATTCTTAGGGTTAGATGCGAATTAGGTATTCATGAGTTCTTTTAGAAAGCCTGAATTACGAAACTGTAATTTTTCTTAAATTTCTGAAAACTGTTTTCTTAAATCTATTTTGAAAAGCTGTTTTAGTTGAAAACCGTTGAAATCGTAATTTTGATTTTTGGATTGAATTGGTTCTGAGAAACTTGAGATACGAAACACGAAATCGCGTTGCGAACGAAAGAGGCAAGGCTCACGCGTGCTAAGGCGTAGCACGCGAGGCCTCGCCAATCACCGCCGCCTACCAGTCCCGCGACCGTGTGGGACTGCCCGCACCAGGCTCCCACAACCTCACGGGAGTCACTGCCCACACGTCCCGCAACCGCGCGGGATGTCCCGCCTAGCACCTCCCGCAACCGAGCGGGAGCCTGGCCGAGACCGGCCGCCATCGCCCGTCTGCGCTGTGCGCGTGATGCCTGCAAGGGGGCGCGCATGCTGGTAGCAACTGCTGTCGGCTGTGCGCGATGCTGGCGTGCGCGCCTAGCGTGCGGGCGATGCTCACGAAGTTCGGGGCCCGTTTTCGTGTTTTCGTGTTTTCGTATTTTCGGTCCTTGAAATCCCGATTTAATTTTTCTGAAATTTTTATTTTATTAAATTTGAATTATTTTTGAAATAATTGTTTAAATTGGGATTTTGAGAAATTAAAATCGATTTAAATTTTGGGAAAATTATGAACTTTATTTTCTGAAAATATTGAAAGAATAAAAATCATTAATTTTCAAAAATTAATTGGATTTTATTAGTTTATAGTTTTTCGGGTTTTATAGAAAAGGCTCTTGAACAAGAATTGCATCTAAGTCGTGTTTTAAGCTGTTAGAGCTTAAAGTGAGAATTTTAATTTATTGGTTAAATTTAAATTCTTGCAATTTAAGCATGTTAGGTGATCATGGGTTTAGACTTATGTATGGTTTTAATTTATGCACATGGATGGTTTAAATTGGGGTTGGAGCCCTATTGTTACGTTTTTCAATTGGGGTTGGAGCCTCACTTATATGCGTCTGTTATGTGATTTATTATGTGGCTTTCCATATTACTGTTTTTGAGGCCGGGGTATGCCCCCTGTAATTGTCTAAGGCAAATATGAAGATTGAACCGTATTACTTTATGTCTTTTTCTTTTTATTGTAATTTGAGAGTAGAGATAGGTGGTGAGGTTTTATTTCATTTTGGAGACAATGCACCCATGGAGTAAGATAGACCACATTCAAGTAACAAGGAGGCCATAAGTGAAGACCCCTCAAAATGTTATGGAGGGGAATCTCAATTGTAAAAATGTAATAGAGATAGGGCTCGTATTTTGTTACCGCTTTCCCTTATATGTTTTTAAACTGTTTATGTGGCATGTATGTTAGAACTTGTGATTGTGGAGTGGCTCTCACATATCACGCATAAGATAGGTAGAACCCATGATCATCTCATGTTAGTATCATACTAGGACATGTTATCTGTTTATGTGCTTGTTTGAAATGTATTTAAGTTGTACTTGCATTAATGAAGACTAATAGAATTGGATAACATATATGTTGGTGAGGTCGAACCGAACAACTCTTCGGTTGATTCAAAAATTCCCATTAAATATTAAGCTCATTTCGAATAATAGGTATTTAATTTGAGATGCAAATTTTGAATTAAATTCCTAGCATTCCATCAATAGGTTTTAAGTTTAGTAAGTGAAGCTAGTTATTGTCCGCGAGTCGTGGGATAGCTAGTGGAGCTTATTAGTTCTTAGTTACCTAATTGATCATTTTAAATGATCAATATTTCATGGTCAATTTTGGCAAGGGCGATGTCCGCGACTCGTGGGTCGTTCGAACTAAGTTTTGATCATGATCTTATGATTGATGGCTCTAGCTTAACGCCTAAGTAAATATGGATGTCGCACGAGTCGTGGGTCCATATCGAAAGATAGGTGATGCAAAAACAATTACTAAGAGTTCTAAAGGTGTTAGAATTGGTAAGTTGTACGTACCTAGGGTTTTACTTAGAATGTCCACGAGTCGTGGGTTCGAGGTGAAATGCTTAGGATCTTAGTACCCATTGGGAAACGCGTCCCTCTTAGATCTTTGGGAATTATAGATCTTTGAAAAACAGTGGGAACTACATTAGATTAAAGACCTTATCTTTTGTATATCGTTATAATTCAGCATGCTCACATTTTCTCTACTTAGCATTTAGGTTGTAGTTCTGTGATTCTCTACAATATGAAATGCAAACCCATTCGTATCCATCCTTAAGTCAAAAGAGTTGACTAAGCCCTAACTAACTCTGATTGGCTTCGGACCCTAAAATTCGTTTTAAATTCCGAATAGAGAAAGGCGTTCTCTAAGGGGCGAAGTTTTCAATTGTGAAAATTCGACCCGGGCCAAAAGAGAAGCAATCTGAGGTGAATGGATTTCTCCAAACCACTTAAGAGCAATTGAACCACCTCATAAAAATGTTACAAGGTATAACATTATGGAATTATTCAATATTCCCAATGAGGAAACAAGTGCACGAGAACAAGGTCTAAAGATCTTATTTGAAGATCTTGTGGCCTCATTAACCGAGAAAAGAGTTCTCAATGCATTGATTGCTTACATTGCTTCCACCATCATTCAAACCCTTTATGCTCAACTAGAATGATGCTAATGTAGCATAGTTAATCATTTAGTTGATAATGGTTGAGTGCATCCTTAAGAAGGAACAAAAGGTTGTGATGGTCAATTCTTCTTCTAGACTCACTTAGTTAAAGGGTTGAAGGCCTGAAGAAGAAGAAACCCTTAAGAGCCCAATGGAGGGGCATGTAAGGGGTACGCCCAAAAGACACTAGAGATCAAATAGGACGTTTGCTTCTATGGTAGCAAATAAGGACTTTGGAAGGGAACTGCAAAGAGTATGAGTACTCTGAAATGTTACCTCATTTAGTAATTCTACTAGGAATAGAATTCACAAGTCTTGAGTTGATTCTGCATAATCTGTTGTGCAAAGACTCAAAGCACTAATGTTCTGAACATACAACTAGATAACGAAAGTAAGTGAGATGACAAAGCTTCGAATTACTTTGGAACGTTGAGACATAAAAGGATTAGCAAGTTAGATATCTTAGGATCATTTTACGAAAATGAACCTAGAGAGTTAACTTCCTATGAATCATGTCTTGAAGGGAAACGTTCCCGAAACATAGTTTAGGTGAAACGTAGAACGTACCAAAATGCTAGTGGATTTCGATCCATGCTGATGAGTGTAAGATGCTTAATGTAAGCACTAGATACAATCGTCAGTTTAATCATTATGAATAAATATACTTGTTGAAGTACAAATTCGAAACTTATATGAAATTCTTAGAATTTCAAAAGGAGGTTAGGAACCGAAGTAGTCATAAGTTATAGGTAAATCGATATGATCGAGATAACCAATATCTTAGCAACTAATTCCTTAGTCATCTTAGAGATAAAAGAATTATTTCTCAGTAAACTAATTCGAGAACACCTTATTGTTTCCGAATGAGGGAATGAAACCTATTAGGATATGGTCCATTCCATAGTAAGCTTTACTGACTTATAATCATTATAGGAATAAACTCCTAGAATATGCAGTTAGAGATTTTGAATTTAGTACCTTCCAAAATCAATCCTTTAGTTGCACTATGCAATGTGGCATACTAAATTCCCTAATTATTCTTATCTAAAAATTTAATGGAATCCTCTTAAGTGAAGAGGATAGTGGGAGATAATCTTGAAATGAGTTCAAGCTTATACAATGATATTGGATATCGTTTCTGCGATTCCCTTGAACAAAGGTTGTTTTTCTCAAGGAATGTACCTTTCTTAAGGAATCGCTCCTATAGAAGAAGAAGAAAGGCAAGCAAGCAGACCTCAAAGAAATTTGAGGATAAATATCCACGCCACATATAGAAGAAACGAGCCCATCTGATAAAACTTAGCCAAATTTTAGAGTATGTACACGTGTGAAACCCTTCCCTTAAGACGTGTTTAGAACGCGTTCCTGGATAGCCAAGGAATTACTTGAAGAGGAGACACTGTCAGATTTGGAATCTGAGTAGTGTAAGCAAGCCTTGAAATCCAATATGGATTCCATATACTCAAACCGAGTTTTGACGTTGGTTGATCCACCTGATAGGATCAAGCTCGTGGAGCTTCGAGTAAATGGAAAGCATTACAACCTTCTTGATGATTGAAATGCAAAAGTCCATTTGGATTGTGTTTACCACATCCTCATATTCTGACTATGAGATATGATAAATGAATATGAGAACTGTCTTGTTTAAATTGAGATTGAAAGAGACTGAAATAAGGTATTTCTATGAATCTCATATTCAGTGGGAGTATGCATAAGGTATGCAAATCCCTAAGTCAATCTGTGGATTGATAAAGGCTTAAAGGAGTTAGACAATTCGATTCCATAGGATAGTCAAATCGTTTGACACAGATGGAAGTCGAATAAGTCTCAAAAGTGTACATATGATAGTTAGTGATGTAAGAGTCAATTTTGGTTCTTTAGAAGACGACATCCTTCTCATTAGGAATGTCAAGGATGACGTGAAAGTTACCAATTCTTGTTTAAGAAACAATTTGGCATGAAAGATCTTAGTGATTATCCTAAATTCTTAACATTGAGATCTATAGAAGATAGATCTGAGAACAAAAATGGATTATCACAAAACGAGTACATAACCACAGTACTAAAAGGAGTTTAGTATGGACAATGGACCATCTCTTTTGAAGAGTGTGTGTCCTAAGATAACTTTAAGAAAGTTAGAACGTCCGAAACCCCTTTAAGTGAAAGGGTGTATAATGTATGAAATGTTATGTACTAGACTTGATTTGGCACAACACTAAGCGTAGTGGGTCGAATCTAATATGACCTCAGAGAAGGTCATTAGATTTCTGTAAAGGATGTCCTCAGAGTACTTAAGAGGAGATGAGGATATGTATTAGTTTACAGAGCCCAAAAGATCTTGTTGTTAGAAGGATATTTGATGTAATCGTTCATCAAACATAGATGATTATGAAATCATTGAAAGGATATAACTTCCACCAGAATGGTAATGCAATGTGTTGGAAAGGGGTTCCAACGACGGACATTGCAAAACTCGACTATCATAGTTGAGAACTTAGTCGTATTATATAACGCTAAGTTAAGTGTTTGGGTAAGAAACCCCATCTAACTGGTTAGATGAAGTTCCTAGCATGAAACAACTCCTTTATCATATTGTATGATAAAATGGATGGTTGCTCAAGTAAGAGAACCAAGACCTCACCAAGAGACTGAACACGTGATTACGAATCACTTTATAAGGAAAAGGTGTTTCCTAAGAGATGTGTAAACAAGAGGGTCACATCAGCAGAGAATATAACACATTCCCTTTGGAAACGCCCAAAGCCAATACGCTCTCAAAGTGCATCTTGAGAAGATGGGACTTAGAGTACCTAAAAGGCTTTTACGAGCAAGTGGGAGATTGTTAGGAATAGTGCCTTAGAAAGCCGATTAGTCATAATCTGTTTTGGGACTTTCCAAGTATCACAGACAATCTTTGAAAAATATACGATTGATTAATATCATAGGCAAACACTTCTTTATATGCTCTTGTTTGGTATGCGTTTACTTTAGCTGTGTATGTATGAGAACTCCCCTAATCCGGATGACTTTAGGACACTACCATTTAGGTGAAATGGTTCATGAAACGAGCCCTATATCACATACGTCATGATTAGTAAAACACTCTAAGCCGATGAGTCCTACCGATAGTGGGAGTGTAAACCTGACTCCTCTAAGGCTTGCTTGTGGGATCACACCGTTAAGAAGGACCACCTTGTTTCATGTAGGTGCAAAGTGTATAGTTGATACGTGCGTGATACATGAGGGTGCTTACTTTAATAAGTAAGTTCACTGAGGTGCCCCGTGTGAGAAGATTCCTAAATGGGAAAGGAAGTTTCTATTTCAGGAAATGGAAACTTCCAGATTAGGAAATATCTCACGAGTCATTGATGTGATTAATTGATCCTTAGACTTGAGGTTCCATGTCACTTTATGAGTTAACTCTGTAGTCTTAGGTATAAGCTTTAAAGGGTGTCGCCTTAGACAACTGATTCAAGGCTTATGCTGGGGCTGCACAAGTGACTCATGAAAGTGAATGAGAATCAAGAAAGGACCTACACTCGCGTTTGCAAGGTGATCTCTTATTGTGTAAGTCATTCATATGCCATATGGAGTCCTTGGCCAAGGCAGTAGATCAAGACATCAAGAAAAGGGTTTCTTGGATTAAGATCAAATGGATATGAAATGCACTTAGCTTTAAGACCGGATTATTAGGGTTCTGATTATTCCCTTTCCCTAGGTCTTGCTTGAGAGAGAGTAAGTAGGAGGATTGTATCTCACAATGAATCAATGACTTAAAGGTTCTGTCGAATCCGAACATTCCAATTCAGCTAGGGGTTAAACACCTGTTGCTAGACTATGGTCGTTTAATCTGTGGACTGATTAATTTATTAGTGAATTAATTAATTCGGGTCACTGCTAATTGAATTGAGAACCTAGAGGGTCACACACAACAACTTGGTTACATGAGTTGAGGCTTTAAAATGGTTAAACGAGTTAATCGGGCCACGAGGGTTCCACACGTGTGAACCACACGTGTGGCTCACGTGAGTGACACGTGTCATTGTGACACGTGTCTCACACGTGTGTAAATATATGTGTATATTTATTTATGTTTTAAATAATTAATGTGATTAATTATTTAATAGACTTTGGTTTAATTTTGAATTAAAAAGAAAGTCTTATTTTGGAGAAAAATAATCTAGTTAATTAATTAGATAAAACAAGTTATTTATTTTAAATAAATAAAGTATAAAATTATCCAAAAATAGTTTGGATATTTTAGCTCTCTTGAAAGTTTATTTGAATTTGAATCCAAAGTCAAAGTCAAAATTACTTGATGATCAAGTAATAGGAGAGGTGGACCAAATCCTTAGTCCATAAGGACTAGGAATTTCGGCCACTCCCCTCCTATAAATAGGGGAGCTCGAGCTCCCCCTAGAGAGTAATTGTCAATTCTTTTGGTTCATGTGTTGAACACCATCCTTTCTCCAAGATAAACAAAACCCTAGGTTAAGCCTAAACACTAACTAGAGAACTAGCATCCTTACTAGTGAGATTGTAGCCAAGTTGGTGGACTATCTCTAGAGAGCTTCAAGTTAGAAGTTTTGAAGATTCGAGCTTTACCAAGGAGTGGGGATCAAGCAAAACGACCAGAAGGGATGATGAAACGATTCGGAACCTAACAAAAAACGAGTGAAAAAATCGAACCAAAGAAGATGGCGAAAACCGTTCGTCCATATCCTGAAGGATGAATTTTTTCACGAGGGTTTTATGGCTAGAAGATTTCTACTGTCGCAAAACTGGTTTTCGAAGGGAGTTTCAATCATCCCTTTCTCGTTTCATGTTTCTTTCTTTATGTTATATTGTTAAGAACTTCCCTAACATGATTTGAATCTAGGTTGGTGTGGATTGTTATCCCTACAATGGATTCTGAAGTAGAAAGAGACTTTCGAGGGATGGGTTGCCATTACCTCATGAAGCGCGTTTGAGGGCGGCTAAAAACGTGTCAAGAAAGCTACTACCCAAGTGAGTTTCTTGACCTCTACGAATTCGGATTCATGATTGCGAGTTCAAGATCCTTTTGTTGGAAAATTTTTAAATTTTCGCTGCTTCTTGATTCCTGTTTTCCAACACTCGAGTTAGGCCCAAACACACCAATAGGTCCAAGTCCTATTTAAATCCAACTCCAACAATTAATTCAAATCCATTTTGGATTTTTAGTTAATTAAGCTACATTTTCAATCAAAGTTGGAATTAAACACATAAAAGGAAAATTAAATCACATAAGTGCGTAAGGTAAACTCTCTCGTGGCGCGTACCTGTACGATCTATCGGACGGGGTGTCACAACCTTCCCCCCCTTAGGAGAACCTGTTCTCAGGTTCACTGCTTGAAACAACTCCGGATACATCTTCCTCATCTTCTCCTCAGTCTCCCAAGTCGATTCCTCAGATTTCTGATCTCTCCACAACACTCTAACCTAGGGAATCTGGTTGTTTCTCAACACTTGTACTTTTCGATCCTGAATCTGAACTGGGTGCTTCACAATCGTCAAATCGGACTCAAGCTGTACCTCTTCAACCGGTAAAACCGTCAACTCATCGGGGTAGAACTTCCGAAGCTGTGAAACGTGGAACACATTATGAATCCCAGTCAAACTCGGCGGTAGGTCCAACCTATACGACACCTCTCCCATCCTTTCCAGAATCTCAAACGGTCCAAGATATCGAGGGCTAAGCTTCCTACCTCTACCAATACGAGAAAAGCCCTTCCTAGGCGATGCCTTCAAGAAGAAACGATCTCCGACCTCAAACTCAAGGGGCCTTCTCCTCTTATCCGCATAGCTCTTCTATCTATCCTGAGCTACTTTCATTCTCTGCTGAATTAACTTAACCTTCTCAACCGTCTTCTCAATCTTAGCCGAGGCCTTAGCTCTCGTGAGCTTACCCTCCTTAGTCCATCGCCAATCCTCAATATCCCAATACAGTGGCGACCTACACTTCCTCTCATAGAGTGCCTCGTAAGGGACCATACCGATCGAAGCCTGGTAACTGTTATTGTAAGAGAACTCAACCAAGGTTAAGTGCTTATCCCATTTATCCTTAAAATCCAATGCACATGCCCTTAACATATCCTCAGATACTTAATCAGCCGCTCTGATTGTCCATCAATCTGAGGATGTGATGCGGTGCTAAACTTAAGCTTTGTACCCAAGCACCACTGAAGATCCTGCCAAAAACTAGCTGTAAACCGAGGATCCCGATCTGGCACGATGCTAGCTGGAACTCCATGTAGTCTCACTATCTCATTACAATATAATTCTGCCAACTTAGGTACCTTATCTGTTATCCGAACTTTTAGGAAATGGACAGACTTAGTCAAACGGTCTATCACTACCCAAATCCCATCGAATCCTCTCCTAGACCTCGGCAGGCCGGACACAAAGTCCATAGTCACCTGCTCCCACTTCCACTCCAGTATCGGAAGTGGTTGGAGAGTACCTACCGGTTTTTTATGTTCTGCCTTAACCATGTAGCATGTCAGACATCGCTTCACAAAGAATGCGACATCCCTCTTCATGCCACTCCACCAATATAACTCTTTCAAGTCCCGGTACATCTTCGTACCTCCTGGGTGGATGGAATAACTGGAGCGGTGCGCCTCCTCAAGTATTACCCTCTTGAGCTGGTTAGGCACACACACTCTTGCCTTGAACCTGAACAAACCAGAATCATCAAACCTAAACTTGGTCTCTGGATCATCTCTCGAACGAGCAACCAATCTCGGAATCTCGGGGTCCGTAGACAGAGCCTCCAACAATCTCTGCTTCAAATCAGGCTGAACCGTAATGTTGGCTAACCTAGCCACCGAAACCAAAACAGTTGAACTCTGCTCAGAAAACCCAGCCACTAAACTCGAAACACTGACCTTTCGCTCTGATTCGGATTCGGGCATGGATTTTCATTTCATGTTCCGGGTCTGGGTCATAGTGCGGGGGATGTGGCACTTCTCCGTTTGGGGTGTTACATCCTTAAGTGGTATCAGAGCCAGGTTGCAAAACCGAGCTCTAGTGTCGTGTTGTGTCTGTCTAGGTCGTACGGCATAAGAATAACTGCGCATTGCATTTGTTTGACTTGATACTTTGACCCTTCGGCATGAATTGTTTCGTGATTATATGATTGTGTGCACATTATGACTTTGATTATTCAACGTCTTATTTTATGTGCTTTATAAATTACAACTAAATGTTGCATTTTTGTGATATACTTGTTACATTTCATTTGCATCTTAATCCGCATGCATCGAATTTAGTGTTTTAATTTCAGGGTGTCATCTGAGTCAGCACTGAGATTTCCCTCCGTCAACACTACTTATTAGCACAACAACGAGAACACGCCGTAATTCGAAGATGAAAGGATTCTTTACCAAGATCGATGGTCATGAAAAGCTTCAGAGTTGAAGGAATGAGATTTACTATATTGACTTACTATCTTAAAGTCAATTGAAAGATGAAGTTTGACGAATTTTCATCTTGAGGATTCGTTCATTTAAAGGTAGTCAACTTGTTTAGGGAAATGAGTCAATGGAGGAGAATCTGATCAAGTAGAACCGATTTGAAGGAGTTTGATGAGCTTTCGTCTTGATGATTCGCTTATTTGAAAGTAGTCACCTTGTTGATTGAAACGAGTCAATGTAGAAGAATCCGATCAAATAAGATCCGATCAAGTTCAAGGGATGTGGATACATGTTACTTAAGCAACGAGCTACAAAGCATCGGTGAGTGTTAAAGGTTTTGGTGCCGTTTAGAGTTAACAAGACAAGATTGGTTGTTAGCTCTCGGGTGTTTTCTTCAAGGTGAGATGGAAGTTTCTGCTGAGATGGAAGATTCTGCTGAGGTGGGAATAGATCACATAGATGCCGAAAGACTTTACTCAAGTTTTAGAATCGAAACCCATGAGTTGCTTTGGGAAGTGCCTAATACCACGACCGTCCAACGTAGCTCTGAGATGGATTTCTGATTGGCAATCGAATTATGGGCAATTCCTTGAGGATGAGCAGACTAAGGTTTAACACATAAGTCAAGAGTTCTTGAAGGAGACTGTGGATGATTCTGGTTGGGCAAGGATTATGGTTTAGTAGAGAGTTGGATGATGGACATAATTGACAAATTACTTCTTCACATCAAAAGATTTAAGACAAGAAGTTCAGATGACGGAGGTTGCATCATTATCGGCTTAATCAACTCCTACCACTTCGTCTCAACTTCCTGTCAAGATTTTGACACTACGGTGATCGGTACGCCAAGCATTCATGGCATTTGCACACATGCATCGCTTAAATACTCTTACCTTGTTTTGCTTGATGTGGGTGATGATTATTGTTGTTTCAATTGTGATAACTTGGATACTTGATCTAGTATTTGTAACTTGAAATTTCTACTTGTATGAACCATTGCTGAAATGAATGAGTTATGTACTTATGTGAACTATTCATGCCTATGTGATTTAAAACTCTCTTGATTGCTCACTAA
Source organism: Lantana camara (assembly GCA_037501455.1). Lineage (NCBI taxonomy): Eukaryota > Viridiplantae > Streptophyta > Magnoliopsida > Lamiales > Verbenaceae > Lantana > Lantana camara. The sequence goes on from CM074861.1 coordinate 49,403,245, forward strand.
CTTCTCATATAACACACATACCTACTGTGACCTTGTTTTATAGGGATTCCATCGCGATATCCCCCTTGAGTTGAGGTATGAGCATTGAATCTATACTCAAGGGACACCGATATCAGTTGTATAAGGTACACCAAACATGCATTGCATACTTTTCGTCAAGTGTTACTCTGATGTGTGTATGTATGATTAACTGATCAGTGGATTTAAATGCAAGAGAGACCTTAGGTTCCCTCTTTTTAAGTGTTGGAGAGATGTAGGATTCTCTCTATTTATGTGATAGAAAGATGTTGGATTCCTTCTAAGTTTTGTGCACGAGAGATGTTAGATTCTCTTGTACTTAGATATTCGGAGATGTTGGATTCTCTTGAATCTAAGGGTTCGAGAAATGATGGATTTTCTCAAACTAGAATGTTTGGGAGATGTGGAAATCTTTCAGACTTAGGTTGAGAGACGGGGTTCTCTCATTATGTGTTTGAGAGACGGGGATTCTCTCAATTGTGTGCTTGAGAGACGGGGTTCTCTCAATTACGTGTGCGAGAGACGGGGTTCTCTCTCTTGTGTGTGCTGACGGACGGGGCTCACTCACTTTACGTGCAGAGAGATGGGATTCTCTCTTGTTTGTTGAGGTTGCGATACACATTGTCCTGACAACGGTCTTCAAGTGACGAGTTTGCGACGCCATCGAAGTTGAGTGCAGTGATAACTGTTCGTCTCACGAGAATGGTCGAACAACTTGATGAAAGCAACGGTCCAGTACTCAAACAGATCCCAATGACAAAGAGATATCGCGAGAAAGGTCCAGTAAAGACAATGAGAGTAAACTTCACAACGGAGGCTATGTTTTACGCAACTCCTCGAGAAGGGTTAAGACACTATCAACTCGAAGCTCTTCTAGCTCAGGAGTGGAACCTGGGGACCAGGTTCTCTTAAGGGGGGAAGGGTGTAACACCCCGCATTTTCAGAGCAAGATACGATGTCGTTTTCGTGCGATTAGATTGTTATTTATTTAACTCTGCTTGTGTTTGAATGACTTTAATCATGTTTTAATTGTGTAATTGACTCAATTGTAATCTTATGGAAATATGTGAACTTAATTGAAATATGCATTTAGTGTCTAATTGCTCTTTAGATTAAATTATGTGGGCTAATATGAAATTAATAAAGTTGGGGATATATTTCTAATTATGAGAAATTCAATTTGGACTTATTTGAACACTACTCTAAATCTTGGGGGTACTTTTATAATTTCTTAAACTTTAACTGGACTTAATTGACTTTTGTATGGAACTTGGGGACTCAATCGCATCAACTAATTCTTGAGGGACTTAATCGCAATTTTGGGCGAATCGGTCCCTTCTTAACCGAGAACCCTAAGTGCTGCCTTCATTTCCTCTTCATCCCCTCTCACTCCAGGAACCAGCCGCCCAACCCTAGCAGTCCCACTTTCGTTTCTTCTCCTCCCATACGAGACCTTCAACAGCGGCGCAACCATTCCCTTCCCTCCGCCTTCGCCTCTCGCCGCCTGTTGCGAGGAATGAGGCCAGTCCGCGCGCCACCACTTCTACCGGCGAACCCCACCACCGGCCATTCTCTCTTTCTCTCCCTCCTCCGCCACTACGAGCCGCCTCGGTGAACAAGGAGAGAAAAACAGGGCAAAGCAGCAGCATCACTGTCGCCAACCGCCTTCACGCCACCGTTCAGACACCACCGTGACCTTTCTGCCGCCGCTACCTTTTCCGACAACCCATCACCATCATCTCCCCCAGATCTCCTCCTCTCACCACCGGAGATTCAGCACCTCGTCGTCGTCGTCTCCGTCTTCCACCCATCCGACGAATCTCTTCTTCTCCCATTTCAGAAGATAAGAAACCGCATCGCCGCCGCCCCCGTCTTCTCTCTAGTACCAGATCCGGAAAATGGAGGAATCCCCTGCTACCGCCATCATCTCCTTCCACCCTTCTTCTCTGCGGATCCCGGTCAAGAAGCAACAACAACCCAACCATTTCTCTCTCTATCGCCTAGATCTGGAAAGGAGGCTAAACACGCGCCACCACTTTCACCGGCCATACCCTTGCTCCTCCATCGCCACCACCGCGCATCCACTTTCTCCCTCTCCTGTTTCAGAGAACAAGAGTAGCGCCACCACTCAGCCTCCGAGTCTTTGCAAATCAGCCACCACAACGCCATCATTCAGTTATTTTCAGCTAGCGACGCCACCCTTGTAACAACCGGCAGACTTTACTCCAGCTACCCTAACCCAGCCGCTGCACTTCCTCTTCAAGATGTAATGCCTTTTTCTTTTAATCTCTAATTAAGCTCTCTGTTTGGTTGAGTTACAGTACTGTGATTGTGTAATTGTAAGAATTCAATTGTGTATATCTTGGATTTTGTAAGGTAAGAATAATTGATTGATTAAGTTTGTTTTGTGCGATGCAATTTTGTCAAAATGCTTTCAGTATGTTGCGTTTCCGTCACTGGATGGGTTTAATTAGCATGTAATTATTATGTGAACTTTAAATGCTATTAGTGACTAAACAAATTTGATACTTATATGATTGTAATTCTAATATATGATATGGATTTAGTTACAATCCCACGCTTGATAAATAAGAATTTTGATGAATAAGAATTGAGGTTGGAAAAATTAAATACTATGAAGTACTGGTGTATGTAATTGTGAGTTGGTGTGAGCCTCGGTATAATAAGGACTGGAATCGCCTTTTGCTGTTGCCGCTTTTGTTGCATGTTACAACAACAACAATTCACCCTGTGGTTATTCTGAAATTTTCATATTAAATATAGTGTTTAGGTGACAGTAGTTGTTTTAATGTTTGTATGTTATTAATTAAATTGTTTCGTGCGTATACATATTTCTAGGTACATGTTCGGTTGTTTGGTAATTTATGATTTGAGCTTCACTTAGCTTTTAACTTGAATTTGTGGCTCGGGTTGTTACATGGTTGACTAAAAGTTGGATATGCCGGATGATTGGTAAAAGTGTGATCAACAGGTTTATGTATATTAATCGGGATCTTGAATGTTGGGTATAGATTATAGACTAAGCATCTAACAATACTGGAATAAGGCATGATTTTATCTATTTGGTCAATTGAATTTATGGTGATCCAATTACAATTTAATGGTCTTGTTTGTATTATTATTTTATTCTTAAACTGAAATGAACTCTTACAACTTAAAAGGGAACTTTATTAATTGTTAAATGAATTAATGTTTATAATATGACCAATTCTTGAATCGTGCAAATGAGTGTAATTAATTAAATGGGGTAATTGAGCATGAACTTACTTGATATAATATAATCCTTATTTAATCCTCTAACTCGTCCGAATATTCTTCTTCGTCTTCGACCATGCATTTATGCCTTGTATATGAACTTGATGCTTGTATATTTACTCTGTGGAGCATTAATTGTGCACATGAACACATTCATGACATATAATGCTATTTCATGATCTCATATGCATGTCATAGCAATTAAGATCACCTTATGTCACTTCATGAATATAGCCGTGCGTCTGTGTGGTTCATGTTTGAGTCGTGTCTCATGAGTACTTCGTGTTCCTCTTCTGTACAGTGATCTCCAGAGTGGAGACAACCTGATCGAGTATGCATTCATCTTGTCAGTTCTGGTATCTCGTCGTTTCTCAGGTGAGGTTTAGGATTTTGTATAGTTACGCGACCTATGGCCTTAATATGCTGATTTCAACCCTTGCATGCAAGTATATCTATTATAAATACGTATGTGTTGGATATGATATGTTTATGACCTTCTGAATCAACTCTGTTTGGAAAAGTAAATATGAAAGCATATATAAGTTGTTTTGAAAAGTACTTTACGTTATGTTCTGTAGCGAGATTGCCATGAAAGATTGGCGTATGTGATCCGTCGTGCTCTGTTATGTTGTGATCCGTTGTGATCTGTGTGTGGATCGATCCTGGTGAGCTGCGGAATGGGTACCCCCGGGACGGTTAGGGCCGTCGGGGCATTTATCCATTGCGTAGTTCCATTTGAGATATCATTGTGCGACCTTAGGGCGATGAGGGAGGCGTGGTATCTTGAGCCTTCGGCTAAGGCCGGGGAGGACTCTTGTGGGTTCGCAACCCCTTGAGGGTGAGTCTATTTTAGACGGTTTATTCTCGATGGTATGGGGACGGTACATCTCCTCCATCATTGGTGTAGAGGTTGGATTGATTTTGATTTATGTTATGAGGAGTTGAGGTTGGAAGCTCGTACTCGCAGAGCAGTTGATTATGTTATGTTATGGAATTATGAATCGGGATAGAGTCTTTCTGGAAAATGATTTCCAAACTTATATCTATACCTTATTTGGGTTCTTTCAAAATGTTTTGGTATGTAACACCTACTCCCGGTTCATGAGTCCATCCTTTTTATTCTGTGCTATGCTCCTTATATATATATTATGGGTGTGCGTTAGCCCCCTCACTCGGTCAAGTTGACTGACCCCTCATTTACACTTTTAGTTGCAGGATTGTTGGCGTTTGCTAGGCGGAAGTGAGTCCTTTGAGTTGCACTTCGTCGGTCTAGTCTTTCTATTTGCATTTGTCTTTTCATACACTTTATTTATGCTTTGACTTGTAGACTTGAGATTATACTTTACTATTCGGTAGCCCTGCGTGGCACTCTCATTCGGCCCTTGTGGCACTTGATGATTATTACTTTATGTTGATATTCGGGACTAGGGATTTATGCTAGTTGAACCCGTCACTTGTTATGTTTGTTGATCTATTATTCGGGATTAGGTATCTATGCTAGTTGAACCCGTCACCTGCTTTGTATGTTTTGTTTTAAATGCTTCCGCTATCTATTGTTGTTGGTTTTAATTGCTTCCGTACTCTGAGTTTTGGTCAAGTTAGATCCGCCTAGCCTAGTGTGTGAGTTGGTCTCCCGTTCGCTCTGATTCGGATTCGGGCATGGACTTTCATTTCATGTTCCGGGTCTGGGTCATAGTGCGGGGGATGTGGCACTTCTCCGTTTGGGGTGTTACATGTTGAGCATGCTCCTCAACCAATCTCGAATACACCAAGATGTCGTCTATGAAGATCACCACGAACTTATCAAGGAACGGTCTAAACACCCGATGCATCATATCCATAAATACCGTAGGAGCATTCGTCAACCCAAACGGCATAACCACAAACTCAAAGTGTCCATATCTCGTGTTGAATCCAGCCTTAGAGATGTCCTCCTCTCTAATCCTCAACTGATAATAACCCTACCTCAAATCCAACTTGGAGTAAACTGTAGCACCCTAACCCCCAAGTGTAACGCCCCGGTTTTTCATTTATACTAATGTGTCGTATTTGTTTATAAGTTGCACAATTAAATTATCTAATTATGTGATTAATTGTTTATAAGTGTTTTAAATATTGAATTTTATTATAAATTGTTATTATTTTATTTTATTATATTTTATTTTAATTTAATATTATTTTAAAATATTACTTTATTTTAAGTATTTATTTTAATTTGTTGTTAATTTCATGATTAATGCTAATTAAGTGTTATGCTAATTAATCATGCTTTAACCATATTTATTAATTAAATTTTATAATACGTTGACTTAAATTATGTTTAATATTAGAATTTAATTTATTTGGTTTAATTTTCATTATGCATGAATTGTATGAAAATGTGCATGGTTGTCAAATTTGTGAATCGTTCTTATATGAAATGATATCGAAATGTTGTGAAATTGTACTATGTCGTAAATATATGTGTTATGAACATGCCTATATGCTCGGTTTATGTTTTCGAACTCGTTTGATGCATTAACGAATTTAATTTGATTTGTGGAACCAAATCGGGGGCTAATGAGCAATTAGCGCACCTTTGGTTCCGTACGTGATATCTTGAGCTCGGGAACTCAGATTCGAGTTCCGTCAACTTCATTGAACTCGTATCAAAGATTCGAGTTTAATAAACTAAGCCATATATTTTTCCGAAATCATTTGAACCTCAGAAATCCAACCGAAAAACGAAACGGTATCCAAATGACCACCTTTCACTAAAATGCCCATAACTTGTTCAAAACTTAACCAAATTAACTATGGTTGATGGCCTTTTAATCCTAGTTCAATCCTCTATTTTTCCATAACCATCCCTAACCAAGCCTATCCTCACACAAACCAAAAAATTCATCCAAAGCTTCTGCAGCCCAGTTTTTCCCGTAACAGTGCAATCCTTGAGGTTTTGGAGCTCAAATCTCAATGAACTTTCATCCAATCAACAAGGTGAGTTAGGATTATGTTATATATTCTTCTCTGGTCATTTTGATCTATTCATCTCTAAATTTGAATCAGATTTCATGGGATTTTTAAACATGTGTATGAACAGTAAGGTTTTTGAAGTGGTTGATGATTTCTGGACTTCTCTTGATCTCTAACTTGTTTTGATGATATATATATATGATTCTTTTACTTCAATTGTGGTTGTGTATGCTTTTATGGGTCGATTGATCGCGTTGGGTTGCTCTGTTCCTTTTTCCAGTTCTTGCCCTGTTTTTCACGCACAAACTGCTGCTTTTCCTTCCAGTTTTTGCAGCGTTGTTGGGGGTTGTTTCCAGGTTGTTTGTTGAGTATTGGAAGCCTATTCTTACCTTGATTATTAACTTGTTTTGATTGCTAAGTGTAGGGGAGTCTTGGCCTGGTTTGAATCCCTTTTTCTCCTCCCCTGTTTTTTTTCCGTAACTGACTGTGCTGCTTCTGTGCTTCTGTAACACTCTCCCCGGCTGGGGAGAGTTACCTCTTGGAGAGTACCCGGCCGGGTACTCCTATTACAGAAACCTTCTGTAACCCCTACCCGGCCGGGGAGTTTGGAGGAGGATTGGCTACCAGTGGCTACCCGGGTAGCCACTGCGTGATGTTTCTGTCCCCTGTTTCTCCTACTGCTTCGTTCTTCTTCTTTTTCCTTCCTCTCTTCTCTTGCTGCCTCAATCGTTATGCTGTAATGTGTGTATGCTTGGAAGGGGCTTGATTGTGTTGCTGCTGTTCTTCGTTGTGTAGAGTTAATGCAAACCTTGTTGCTGCTGTTTCCTCCTTTGATTCCAATTCTGTGCATGTGTATATATTTGCAGAGGTAGCTGGGTATGCATGCGAGTGTGTATTGCTGTAATATATGTACTGTGTGTGCATGAGAGATTAGAAGTGTGCATGCATGGCTGGGGGTGTGTCTGCGTGCATAGATATATATATATAGATGTGTATAAATACCTAGATATTTTGCATGCATGGCCTTGTGATACTACTTGCATGCATGTATGATATATATATATATATATATATATATATATATATATATATTTTAAGTATTAATTGATTATTTTAATTATAGGATTTAATTGATTACTATTTCACGTATTTAATTTACCGATTATTGATTGAACGTTTTATTTATTCTATTTCTAATTGTAAATATGAATATTATGTGTTATGGATATTAAATGAATTCTTAGATTAATTGATATGAATTTATGAATTTATGAATTTGAATGAAATGGATGACCGAATGGTTTGATTATGTGCTTTAAATTTCTTAATAGTGCACATGAACATTTTCATGGCATAATATCACCTTTTACGCATTCATATCATATTCATACTTTGCCGTGCGTCGTATATGGTTTATTTAAAGTCTTGAGTCTCACGAACACGTCACGTTGTCTTTTGTACAGTTTGTCTCCAAGGTGGAGAAATCTTGATCAACTAAGCACTCGGTACTCGTATCCTTGCATCGACATGTTCCAGGTGAGGGTGTTTTCGTTCTAGTTATGTACTAAACCCTACAACCTTATATATATATATGTTACTTTTAATGTAGAGTTATTGAGTAAATTCTTCTGAAATTATACGTAAGGGCGTATATAAGCTTAAAATGGTTTTACAACGAGGCTATACTCCAAACCGTGTGTCTTCATGCTAGCTATGGATTAGGATGACACGGAGAGGTACGTGTATAGCATATGCCGAGTTGCATGGTAAGGTATGTTTTCTTATAGTATGTATCCTAAGTATGAAGCAAATGTTTTGGCGAGATTATGCATGTATGATATGATCACGGGCCGAGGGAATTAGTACACGTGGCTATCCGGGGAGGCATGGGCCGACGGTGATCCCATGTGCCAGTTCCACTATCTTACGGCGATACCGGCCCTCTCTAGGAGGTTTAGCGGGGAATGGGAGATGAGTGCCCTAGGGGAGGTCATGAAACCCCATTGGCCTATGTATGAGGTGGTCGGGTCTTGCTAACCCGTCCACCACCCGGAGGAAGACGGTTGGAACTGATTTTTATGATTATGTTTATGTTTATGTATGATTGATATGCACCGTGCGGGAAGGTCGGGACACGGATTGCCCAAACGAATATGTTTTATGATATGATATTTGATCTGTGTGTATTATGATATATTGCATGATCACCTATTTAAAGTATTAATGATATGTGTCGTACACGGTCGGAGTTTGGTTGGAGATGATGCACGCTCACTCGCCGAGCCTTTATGTTTATGTATGAATTATGAACGTAATGAATTAAGTTGATTAGTCGTAAAATCCGAGTATTGCTTGGTTATTCTCTTGCCCTTTTGGGAACTAATTTCAAGTAAAACCTTGCTCGGGATCTATTGCATGTGCATGTTTTATATATACGTATATCTAGAGACTGACCCTCTCCCTCCCCCAACCTTTTAGTGTGCAGGTTTGGCTTTGGAGTTTCGAGCTAGGCGGAGTTGTGTGGAGTCTTTGTGTTGGTCAAGTTAAGCTATGAGAGTCTCTACACTCACATCTGTATTTAAATTATGCATGATTCGATTCTATAATATTTTGAACTTGAGTCTTTATGTAATTGTTATTGAATTGCCTTGTCGGGTTTTGTTATGAATTAAAATGGCCTGAGGAGCCAAGTCTGCCTGTGATCCGAGTGTTTAATTTCTGTAGGCCGTGGCCATTGCATGTGTTTGGATTTATTTCTCCGTTGCATTATGTCTTGTTGATTAGTTTTATTTGCAGGGTCTAAGTTCCGCCTAGCTTAGGAGGGTTTTCTGTTTATCTCCCGTTCGCTACGGTTTGATACGGGTACGGATTTACCATTTCGTTACTCGTGTTGAGCCATAGTGCGGGGGGATGTGGTGTCTCACGTGCGGGGTGCTACACCAAGGCACTACATCCCCCGCACTATAGCCTCGATCCATATACGAAGTGGACAATCCGTACATAAATCAATACTATAGCGAACGGGTGACAAGAAAATAAACAAGCTAGGCGGGACACTCCCCAACATAAATAACCAAAACCACGAAATCAAAAGCGGAAGCAATTCCATAAATACGTATAGGTACCATATTTACCAAATAGATACATAATAGATACCAACATTAACTATCAATCCATTATCATCTCCTTATATTAGATACATGCTCGAGTATTCAAAAGGTGATAACAACGATCATAACATGATGCTATCAAAAGTTCTATACATGAAAGGTAAAATGCTAGACCCGAGAAGTGCAAGACCTGACCGGACTCCCGCCTAGCACGACCACGCTCACAAGTACCTGAAAAGTGAAGTATCAGTCTACCGAAGACTGAGTGAGGGGTAATACTTATATATAATACACATCACGTGCAAGTTGTAGCCTCGGGTGAAGACTTAGAAATGAAATAAATATATAATTCAAGATTAACTTGATCTTTGCCCGAGATTACAACTAATCATTTTAACACGTTAACTTTATCATTTCATTAACATGTGGCCCCGACGAGTAGGGCTATTCTCCAACCTTTACACCAAACGCGAACAATACGTGCTGGCATGATTAATTCAATACGTGGGTCATACATTCCCAATTAGTGCTCACATAGACAAATCCATGCTTGAAAACATGCAATAACCCAAGGACAAGCCGTGGTATCGAATCCGTCCGCAGTCTCCTTCTTCCTCCGGGTGATAGTGGGTTTGCAAGGCCCAACTATCCACGACATGGTGTGCATAGGGAACATGACTCCCTATACACAGTACTCCTTCCACCACCAATCTCCTAGTGGCTTCGGGGGTGATCCCAATGAGGTGAGGATAATTCAGGAGTTACCCGTCAGCCCTTGCTTTCCCGGTTGGCTCCAGAATTACCCTCGGGCCCACGTGCAATCATGTACTCGCCAAAAAATGCTTGAAATCATGAACATTCATGGCTTGCTTGCTTGAAATGTTTATAGTTTGAAAACATTTATAATTATAATAGGTTTTGGCCGAAATCAACACATAAGGGTTGTAAGGTTCTAATTACCTAGAACAAACCTCACCTTTTCTTACAAAATGAAACAAGGATATGCTCTAGGGAGCCTGATCCTCGTCCACGACCTCGTGACCTGTGCAAACACGACGTGTATACGTGAACATGACTCAAAATGGACCAAATATGACGAACGGCGAAAATGCAACGAGATGACGAGCAATATGCAATGTGGCATGAAAATATCTTGTTTTGGTACATAATCAGTCATATAATAGTAATTCAGGGTCAAAGAAATCGTTGGATCAAGGTGCTAAAATTTCATTTTTATGCAGAAACTTTTGTTCTGTCAGACGTATGGGAACGGCCGTTCCGGCTTCCCTTTGTAAATGGGAAGGGCCGTTCCCGTGACCCTTCAAAACGTGCCAGCGTTTTTGATTTAAAAAGCGCGCCTTTTGCTGGGAACGGCCCTTCCGACGCACAGGCCAAAATGGGAACGGCCGTTCCCAGGCTCGGCCGCCTATTTTCAAACTGAAGCGTGGGAACGACCGTTCCCCAAAGGCCTTGAGGCGGGAATGGCCATTCCCAGCTTCTGCAACTGGCAAGAACAAAGCAGAAGCAGGGGATGAGCTACGACAACAACAAACAACCACAAAGCTTCAAGTTTTGATTCCCCAAATGCAATAATTTCTGGAAATATGCATGTATACATGTTCAACAAGCAAATAACATCCCAACAAACACTCAAGTCATGAAAATCATCAAGGATTCCAAGTTTCAAGTTCATGTATATTTCATGATATAAACTCAAATTTTCTCAAGAATTCATGTAAAATTCCAACATATAATCATATATTCATGCTTCAATCAATCTCTAATCCACAAATTCATAAATTCATTAACCCTAGCTATACCCTAAATGATCAAAAATCATGAATCCATGCTTATACTCACCTTGAATGGAAAAGAATGGAAGATGAAGATGATGATGAGGATAATGATGCTTCAAAGCTTGAAATTTCCTTGAATTCTTGGATGTAAGTGATGAAATCTCTCTTTCTCTTTTGATGGTTATGTCTCGGTGATGAAAGGAAGCAAATATGTTGGGTAATTTTTTGGATGGTATGAGATCAATGGAAGCTTGGAGATGATATAACGATTCATCCAATTTTGAAACATGTGAAATGCCAAAATTTGCTATTTAATCCTTTAAGTGTTTAAGTCATGCAATTAAGTATGTAAAGGTTTGAAATATGATCAATTAGGTCCTTAAAAGATTATGCAATTAAGTCCCCAAATCTAAAGAAATAAACATCTAGGGATAATTTCGTAATTTGAACACTCTCGGTTATTGTTTTACGTGATAAATATTTTCCATGGCATGAAATAATTTTTCCAATGATATGAGTTCACATAATTCATATAACTAATGTTTCATGAATTTTATAAAAATATGAGATGTCACGTAAGAATATTATGAAATTAAAGAATTAAATTAAATTCCTACGCTCAGAATCTCACACGTAGCGTGCTTACCTGTTCATCCGGAACCGGGGCGTTACATAAACTCTCGAACCTTGCAAGCTATCAAACAACACCTCAATATGGGGTAATCGATACTTGTTCTTAACTGTCATCCTGTTCAGCTCACGATAGTCTATACACATCCTTAATGTAAAAGCTCAAAGTGCTTGTCCCACATCGGTTGGGGAGGAGAACTAAGCCCACTTTATAAGTGGGTAGAAACCTCCCACTGTTGAGGCCTTTTCCTGGTTGGGCGCCTTCGGGCTTAAATTCCAGTTGGGGAAACTAAACCGTGAGGGTGGTGTCGCTTAGCCCACCAAAGCGGACAATATCGACAGCCGGGTTTTGGGCTGTTACAAATGGTATCAGAGCCGGGACCCAGGCCGGTGTGCCAGCAAGGACGCTGGGCCCTTATGGGGGGGTGGACTGTAAAAGCTCAAAGTGCTTGTCCCACATCGGTTGGGGAGGAGAACTAAGCCCACTTTATAAGTGGGTGGAAACCTCCCATTGTTGAGGCCTTTTCCTGGTTGGGCGCCTTCGGGCTTAAATTCCAGCGGGAGAAACAAAACCATGAGGGTGGTGTCGCTTAGCCGACCAAAGCGGACAATATCGACAGGCGGGTTTGGGCTGTTACACTTAATGTCCCATCTTTCTTCTTAACAAACAGGACGGGAGCACCCCACGGAGAAGTGCTCGGACGAATGTATCCGCTGACCAGAAGCTCATCCAACTGCTTCTTAAGGCCTTCAACTCGGCAGGAGCTATCCTGCATGGGGTCTTCGAATAGGGCTCAGCTCCGGGATAGAGGTCCACTACAAACTCAATATCCTTGTTAGGTGGTAAGGACCCCAGACTCTCCGGGAACACATCCAGATACTCCCAAACGACCTCCGTCTCCTCAAGCTTGACCTGGTCCTTGGGTTTGTTCAGAAGGTAAGCCACGAAACCTATAGCACCATCACGGACTAACTTACTAGCCTCCACAAAGGATACAAACGAGCTGGATCCCAAACTCTCTCCCGAAAATACCGCAGAATCAAAAGAAATCCTCTTCAAACGACAATCCATAACTGCACCATGTCGGGAAAGCCAATCCATCCCAAGAATCACCTTAAACCTCCCCATCGGCATCACAATCAGATCAGCAGGAAAAACTCGACCCTCAAAACTCACCGGACACTCACGAAACACTCTGTCTGTCTCCAAGCTCCCCCCCAAGGGAGAACTCACCACAAACACATGCGCAGATGTCTCAGCAAGCAAAGGCAAAGAAACAACAATATCCCGGGCAATAAAAGAATGAGTAGCCCCGGGATCAAACAATGTATGTAATGATATGCCATGAATATGTATTGTACCTTCAACCACAGCATTCTGATCAATCTCTGTTGTCTCCTCCTCGCCATCCAGAGCATATGTACGAGCCTGAACTACCGGCTTCTTCTTCGGACAAGCATCCACCATGTGGTCAGCCGACCCTCACACAAAGCATCTACGCAAATATCGCCAACACTTCTCCAATGGATGAGCACCCTGACAATGAGAGCAACGAGCTGGAGCTGGTGCCGGTAATGCCGATGGTCCTGTAGGAGCAGCGGGACGGGGCTTCTTGTTAATAAAGTCCTACGAACGGAAAACTGGTGTAGTAGTAGCAGAAGTATGAGTAGCGGGCCTCAACCTCTGTCTCTGAGCCTCGACCTGAATAGCCCTCTTAGTAACCTTATCCCAAGTGCTCACATTGATAGCCTGAAAAGCTCTCTGAATATCCTCTCGAATCCCATGAAGGAAGTGACGGGCTCTGTGTGAATCAATATCAGTGATGTGAGTAGCATAGGGAGCAAGTCTCTCAAACTCTAGAATGTAGTCCTTAACAGATCTGGATCCCTGCTTCAGCTCAGAAAACTCCTGAAGTCTACAAAAGTCTCCCAATTGAAATCCATACCACTCCTCTCAAGTCTGGATCGAACTCTCTTGAGCCAGTTAGCTGCCTGTCCCCGAATAAATCGAGCAGTACAAACAGCCCTATCCTGAGAACTCCCTGGGAAAATCTCCCAAATACCACTGATCTCAGCTAACCACTCCTCAGCCTTAATGTTATCTCCCCCAAACCACTTAGGAGGGTTGTTGTTCCGAAACTACCTATACGCAGCTGAGATAATACCATCCTGACCATCAACCGGTGGTGTCTGATGTCTCTGATTCTATTGCAACTGATTGAGAAGTGCCTGAACAATGTTCTCCGCATTCAGTGGTGGTGGCGGAGGCGGATTAGGCGCATCCGGTGAAGCCTCTTGGTCACGACGTCTAGGCGGCATCCTGAAATTCAAAGATTCAAGCAATATTGATGCATGTGGATTAGTACGTGTGTATGTATACAAGTATTAGAAATAAACAAGTATTCAAGTAAATAAGTCACATAATCACATTGTCCTATGCCGTACCAACTAGACAGACGCGACACGACACTAGAGCTCGGTTTTGCAACCTAGAGCTCTGATACCACTTAAAGATGTAACACCCCAAACGGAGGATGCCACATCCCCCGCACTGTAACCCAGACCCGGTCATGAAATGGAAGTCCATGCCCGAATCCGAATCAGAGCGAACGGGAGACAAACACACACGCTATGCTAGGCGGATCTAACTCGATAAAACTCAGAGCGAGGAAGGAATTTAAACATTCAAACAAGATAGCAGAAGCATTTAAATCAACATTCAAAACAAGTGACGGGTTCAACTAGCATAGATACCTAGTCCCGAATATCAACAAGCATAACTGGTGACGGGTTCAACTAGCATAGATACCTATTCCCGAATATCCGATCAACATAACGTAATAATCATCAAATGCCACAAAGGACCGAATACAAATGCCACGTAGGGCTACAGAAAGATAAAGTATAATCTCAAGTCTACAAGTCATGACGTAAATAAAGTGTATGAAAGACAATGCAATTAGAAAGGCTAGACCGGCGAAGTACAACTCAAAGGACTCACTCTCGCCTAGCAAATGCCAACAGACCTGCAACTAAAAGTTAAATGAGGGGTCAGTCAAGTTGACCGAGTGAGGGGCTAACGCACACCCACAATATATATATAGAGAATAGCACAAATCAGAAGGGTGGACTCATGAACCGGAGATAGGTGTTGCATACCAAAGACATTTCCAAAAGTACCCAAAAGATAGATAAATAAGTTTTAGAAAACATTTCAGAAACTCTATCTCGATTCATGATTCCCAGACAGAACAGATCACACACTCGACGAGTACGAGCTTCCAACCTTTACTCCTCAGAACATATCAAAACATAGAATACAAATTCAAATCCAACCGTCACACCAATGATGGAGGAGATGTACCGTCCCCAAACCATCCAAAACAGACAAACCCTCAAGGGGTAGCGAACCCACAAGAGTCTTCCCCGACTGTACACCGAAGGCTCAAGATATCACGCCTCCCCTATCTCCCTGAGTCGCGTGATGATATCTCAAATGGAGACTATGCACAGACCGAGCCCTGACGGCCCTATACCGCCCAAGGGATTCCTTACCCATAGCTGCTCGGATCCATAACAGAACAGAACAGAACAGATACCATATATCATGGCTAACTCGCTACAGAATCGATCATAACCTAACATAACTTTACAAAACAGCTTACATATGCTTTCATATCTAATTTTCCAAAACAGAGCTGATTCACAAGGTTATAAACATATCATATCCAACACATACGTATTTATAGTAGATATACTTGCATGCAAGGGTTGAAATCAGCATCTTAAGGATATAGGTCGCATAACTATACAAAATCCTAAACCTCACCTCGTAGTAGTCGAGTCTGAGAGTGTGAAGGGCCAAACACTCTAAACCTCAGGCTCACCGGCACTACCAAACTCTGTGACAAGACATACAAAAGCCCAAACTTGGAATCTACATGAACCAAGTAAGACGCACGGCGTAAAAAGTATGAATGACATGCGAAATGGAATGATGTTTATCAAATTGGTCACAAGGGATAATTCAAATATTCAAGTAATTCATTCAAGTAATAAAGTATTAAGGTTCAGAGATGCATTCCAAGTCATATCGGATCATACAAGTCAATTAGCAACTCAAACGAATGAAATACGCACGAAAAAGCAAGTAGAAATGGTCACAGACGCATGGGAACGGTCATTCCCATACACAACATAGCATGGGAACGGTCCTTCCCATGGCAAGGCCTAGCGAGACTGGGAACGGCCGTTCCCAGTCCAAGCACACATGGGAACGGTCGTTCCCATTTTCGGCCGCCAAAACCCAAACCCTAGCCCGTAAGGGTCGTTCCGGGCTTAAAGCACAAACGGGAATGGCCGTTCCGGCCATAGATCTGGAATAGAAACTTGGCAGTTTAGGGAAGAAGAAGGGGAACACCAAAATTCATCAAATCAACACGAAATCTACCATAAA
Organism: Lantana camara; assembly: GCA_037501455.1. Lineage (NCBI taxonomy): Eukaryota > Viridiplantae > Streptophyta > Magnoliopsida > Lamiales > Verbenaceae > Lantana > Lantana camara. The sequence goes on from CM074861.1 coordinate 49,419,486, forward strand.
ACATCACGAAATTCAAGTTTAACATCATCTAAATCATGCTTAGCATCAAAACGTCAATTAATTCATGTTTAGGAAGGTTTTTGCCCAAAATCTCAAACACCCATTTTCATGAATTTCAAGCTTAAGCATGAAGATATGAATTCCTAGTCTTCCTACACGAATTTCCAGCAACTAAGGCACATAAGGAGTATTCAAATCATCAAGGCTTGCTTAAGGAATTTAAGATCTCATCATTCAAGTTCATACTAACAATTTCATACTCCAATCCAAGAATAGAAATGAAATACTCATCAAAAGAGATCCAAAGCTTACCTTGTCTTGTGAAGGAATGAGGAATCAAAGAATATGAGCTCTTAGAATGAAAGATGGTTCAAGTCTTGATCTTCTCTTGAAATTTCTCCATGATTCTCTTTGAGGCTAACTTGTGTGGTTTGAAATGGAATGAGAGAGATAAAGCTATTTATATGGTGGCTAATAGTTTTAGGTCAAGGTTAGGGTTTCCAAGATATAATATGAGGCTAAAGGCTTAAATAGGATTTGGGCTCAAATAAATGACTTTCGGCCCAAAAAGTCAAAATTAAAAGGTTTAAGGTCTAAACGGTTTCCGAAAAATATAAAGTAAATTCTGTTGGACCCGAATCACCGAATCAAGTCCAATGGTGGTGTCGGAATTGGAATTCGAATTCCCAAGCTCATATTGGTCCCGAATGACCCAAACTCACCTAACTCGAGCTAGGCCCAAACACACCAATAGGTCCAAGTCCTATTTAAATCCAACTCCAACAATTAATTCAAATCCATCCAAGTTTCATTCTCAAGTTGTCATGCAAGAATTCATATTTTACCATTTTGGATTTTTAGTTAATTAAGTCACATTTTCAATCAAAGTTGGAATTAAACACATAAAAGGGAAATTAAATCACATAAGTGCGTAAGGTAAACTCTCTCGTGGCACATACCTGTACGATCTATCGGACGGGGTATCACATGGATGCCGTGAGAATCCAACTCTTTTCATCTCGCTCCCACTTGAATTTTTAAAAGGTGTGGATTATCTTTTGATTATTTTAATAATAACTTTTGGCGTCTTATTGTTGGAAGTGATTAATCTAATTAATACCCTCCCACTAGGATTACCAAATCACATTTATAATCCTAATAATATTTTAAGGCTTTGATAACAATTTATTAATTAGGCCGAAAAATATTAATTCAATTATGCATCGCGTTCAATCTCTATTAAACATTATTATTTAATCACATTAAATAAAATACGCATAATTGCAACTAACATAATATCTCATATTATCATGATCATGTCATAAACTAAAACAATTAAGCATGCTTTCATATAATTATCACATAATTATTGTAACATCCCGTTCGTCCTATAAATAAGGTACGTCACTTTTAAACCTTTTTATGTGTGTAATTATGTGATTTTGTGATTTGCATGGCCCTATTTTGAACTCTTTAAGAGTTCAGGGGCTTGTTTGTAATTTTCTCTTTTTAGGGGTTTTTCGGTCATTCCTCGTTCGATCGAGATTTCGACCTTTTTGACCCCTTCTTTGCGTTTGCGGCAGCGAAACGAGTCCGTAGACTCTGAGTTTGCCCAATTCTGACTTCGTTAACCCCTTCTTCCGTCCGTTTTTGAGTACGAGGACCCGAGATTTATACCCCGGATCCTCGTAATTCGTGCCAAACGGATCAGCAGCTCTCTCTCTCTTCTCCCGCTGCTTCTCTCTCCTCTCTCACGACACACTCACACACACTTGAGGTGTGTTTTCACACACACGTTCAAACTTGGCCGTTTCTCGACGGATTTCGACGAACCACTAGTCCATTTCGACGAGCTCGACGACGCGGTCACAACCGTACCAAGAACTCGACCAACCGACGAGCGGTGGCGGAGTTTTCGGCCGATTTCAGACGCAGCGGAAGAGGGGTGGCGGAGCCGCCACTTCGCCGCCCATTTGCGGCGGCTTCCGGCCACCCTCCGGCGACACGCGCCACCAACCCGGGTAAAGGACCTCCCGGCGTAATTTTCTGGACAGACGGCACCGCCATCGGGGCGGCGAGGAGGCCGCACGCGCCGCCTGAAGCTCGCGACGGCGGCGGCGGTTACTGTAGCGGCGTGTTTCGCCGCTTTCCGGCGACTTTTTCCGACGGGGCTTAGTGGTTTCCGGATGTTTTCGACCTTCTGAACCCATTTCCGGCATCAGATTGGGACGAATCGCGGCGTAGGTGGCGGTTCCGGCGAGTGGCGCACCGGCGGACGTTTGGCGGCGGATTTGGCCCTCTTCCGGTGGGCTTTTGGTGGTGGTTCCTTCACGGAAGTTGCTCAGAATATCGAAACGTAGCGGATGGCGTTGGCCCCAGCCCGAGAACCGGCCGGCGGCGGCGAACCGGTGGCGGACCGGTCTGGACCGGCGGTCCGATTTTTCCGGCGACTTTTCCGGCGGTTGGCTTGGGGGCTTTTGTAGGGCTCGTTACGGGCTTTCTAACGGTATGTCCGGATTTTATTTTCGTTTAGCGGTTTGCGTTTAATTTCAGTTTTCGTGTTAGGATTTAAGTTCGGTTTTTCGTTAACGAAGTCCCGTGTGTTTGGAATTTTCTGAAATTGGTTGAGGGTTTTTGTCAAGCAGGCCGAGGCGTACGTTTCTTTCCTTCCGGGGAATTTTCCGACCACCGGAGGTGGTGGTCCGGCGGCGGCACGTGGCGGTCCGATTGGTTCCGGGGGCGGCATTCTGACGCCCTTTGGGCAGCAAGTTCCTCTCGTCGTGGTGAGTCCAATGCCACTTTCCGTTCGTCAATCGGATGTCCGGTTGATTTTATATGAATTTTCGAAGTTATTATATTTATTTTCGTTAATTGTTTTAATTGTAAATTCGGCTTTGTATGAACTCTGAAATGGAAATTGTGAATTGTGTGATATATGAAAGCTTGAATTACTGATTTATTTGTGCTCCAATGTGTATGAAAACTTGTATGAATTATAATTTGAAATATTTGGATAATTTGATTTGTAAATTGAACCCCCGACTTGTTGATTTTGCTACTTGGTTACTCTAGAGGGGGTGTTTGTGTAATTTTTGAGTAAAGTAGGAATTTGTTTAAATTGAATTCATAGACCTTAGTAATGAAATCTTAAATGTAACGTATGAATTTAATGAACTTAGTTTGATTAGAATTTGACTTATATGAAATATGAAACAAGCTATTATGATTTATTTGATTTGTGAGCTACGTGAATTTGTATGAAATGCGATATGAATTGTCTGAACTTTGTTAATTGAATTTGTTAGGTATTAAAGGAATTGATATGAAATGATATGAAGTGCTTTTGTCTTTAATTTCGTTATTTGCATTAATTATGCACATGAACTCTGCTTATGTGATTTCATTTCTTAAGTGCTTGAGCATGTGCCGTGCGTCTTTGTATAGTTGTCTGAGTCTGAGTCTGAGTTCTGTGCTGTATTTGGTGTGTTCAGTTGGTACAGGTGCACCCGGGGTGGTGACAGGTGAGTCGTGCAGGTTCCGGGGTGGACCTTCTGCTTTGTGTTCGGCTGTGTTTGGTGCCAGGTGAGGTTAGGATATAGTTATCCCCTATTGAAATGTGCTCGTTTTCGAATGCATGCGGTTTATAAGCCTTATGTATATGTAGATATGTGCGAAGTATGTATTTTGTTGGTTTTGTCATATGATTTGATTTGAAAATACGAAACGCTATGTATGAGCCTATGTATGCTTTGTTTCAGTTCTGTTATGATTCCGAGGTCAGTCTGCGTGATATGTACGTGTGATATGGTAAGCACGATATGCATGAGATATGTACGTCTGTATGTCTGTGTGTGGCAAGATATGTTTCCGATATATGTCTGTTTATATGTGTGATGGGCCCCGGAGATTGTGGGTAAGGGAGACCCGGGACGACCATTGGGGTCGCCGGTTACGACCCCTGTGCACTTCTCCACCAACGGGAGACTTAGTTCTCCTATGCCGACGGAGCGCATTTTGGTTGGCCGTCGAAGGAACCGGGCGGGATCCTCCGGTTCACATGTTTCGTTCTGTGGTGGGTTGAGAGGGGCACCTCTCTTCCCCAATGGTGTGCAGGTGGGATTGATTTATGAGTTTTGCTTCGATTTGAGTAAGTGTGTTATGTCTGTCCGTCTGTTATAAGTTCGTGAAACGGGGGTAGATTCGTAAATTAAGATAAAAATTGATATACTTTTAAGCTAATAAGATATGTTCCGATATGTGTGTTAAGTCTGCATGAATCTGAACTTATGTTTAAGAACATTTGAGTTAAGATTTGTTTGTTTGGTTTTAAACCCCTATAAGTATACTATCACGGGAAACCATTTTGGCGTCCAAAAACTAACCCCGAGTTCACGAATGTCGCTTCTTCTATGTGCTGTGCTCTATATATATGTATAGTGTGCGTGTGTTAGCCCCTCGCTCAGTCCTTGGACTGACCCCTCCCCTTTTATGTTTTAGTTCGCAGGCTTTGCTTTGGAGGTCGTTGGAGTTCGTGCTAGGCGGCTGTGTGTCGGGTCTGTCAAGTCTGTGTCCGTCTGCTTATGTTTATTAAGTTCTGGCTCTGGTTTATGATTTGTAAATGATATTTAAGATATGTTTGTGCAGGGTTGTATTTATAATTTGAAATTATGGAATTCGGGACAGGTTAGGACAGGTGTTCGGATTAGTTGAACCCGTTGTGAATATATGATTGCTCGGGACAGGTTAGGACAGGTTGCTGGACTAGTTGAACCCGTGTATTTGATTCTGATGTATGTATTGCGTTGTATGCTTGATGTGTAAAAGTTTTTGTAAGTTGGCATTTCGTGCTACTTCCGCTGTCATGTTTTACATATTTTCTTTTGTACAGGGTTAGATACCGCCTAGCTAGTGCGTGTGTTTTTGTTTGTCACCCGTTCGCTGTGACTTGGTGCGTGTGCGGACCTTCCATTTCGTATACGTGTCGGGCCATAGTGCGGGGGTGTGATGCCCCACCGCTTGGGGTGTTTCATCTTGAGTGGTATCAGAGCTACCAGGTTCAAAACCGGTGCTCTGGAGTCGTGTCGTGTCGGTTTAGGTCGTACGGCATAGGAATAACTGTGCATTGCATTCGTTTAATGTGAAATATTGACTTCTTTGTATGAATTTGTCTGAGATTATGTGATTGTGTGCACACTATGATTAAGGTTTTTATAAAATTATCATTGTTATGCCTTAAATTTTTGTAAATTATGTGTTGCAGCTGCATTTAGTAGGTGCTCTTAATTGTTTTCATTACTTGACATATCCACTCACTAACTTCCATGCATAAATATTTATTCAAGTTGTGAATTGTAGGGTTACTCCTTGGCATCAAAATTATAATTGATCGTGACAACGCCTCCCACTTCTATAAATTTATGAAAGAGGTTTGAGACTTCCATCTTTTGACTACTTGGAGCAAACAATTCCTACAAGAAATCAATCAGGGCTTGATGCTAATATAATGGAAACAGGTATTCTGCATTCATAGCACGTGCATCATGCATTGGATTAAATTATAATTATTCTGATCTTTTTGTCCTACGTGCTTGATTGCTTTTCTTGCTGATTAATGAGTGTATGCCATTCACATCCCTAACCCCACATGCATTAGAATCGTGATTGTATTTTAGGTGGTCATCTATTTGATTCACCAAGTGCTGTCTTAGTTGAAGCCTTATTGGAATTCGAGCAGGGGTTGACCAGATGGTGAATGATCGAGCTAGCACAGCCAGGATATTGGGTGGATAAAAGAAGATACTCGAATACGAGAGAGATATTAGATCTTTTGATTATCGAGGTACCTTTGGGATTTGTACCTAACTATTTGGAGGTGCTCGGGAGTAACACGTTTTACAAGGACACCAGGATTTTTAACTCTGGATGGCGTGAGGTAGCAACGAAGAAATCGAAGTATTTGTACCATTCAGAGTCATTCAAGGGAAGGGTCAGACTATTTTAAAGACATCAACAAGAGTAGTTACACTGTACCAAGGAGAAAGGGAAAACTTTAAAATAAGGAATTTCGTGGTAATGATTTTGAAAGCCAACTTCACCAAATTACGAGGACGGGAGCAGCAGTTATAATGACTGTAGCAAAGTGAGACTGATTAAGGATTCTTCATTGATCCCTTCACGAACGTTATAAGAAACCTTACCGTTGATGGAGGCAGCAAATTCTATTTCTCGAGAATTTTATCGGGACTTTGGGAAACCCTACGGATCACTTGGCTCCGAAAACTAATTGAAACGGTTCGAGATCCTTTTGAACCAGAAGATACGAGGAAAAAGAGGAAAGTTATGCAAGCTGTGGAATTTTGTGCCGTGGTCATTGAAGAGCAACTTCACCAAATATTGAGGATAAGAATATCAGTCACGACGATGGTGTACTAAGCAAGATTGTGTAAAGGTTCTTCATTTATCCCTCCACAATTGCCTTGAGAGATTTTACCGTGAAAGAATGGTGATTTCCAATTACCGAGGATTCTATTGGGATTTCAAGAGATTACACGGATCACTATACTCCGAGAATCAAGTGAGACGATCCAAGATCAGTTGAGTACCCGAGAATCTAAAGGAATACCAAAGAATGCAAAATGGGAAGTTGGAATTACGGCCAGTTAAGGATTTGATTATCCTTTCAAGTTAAAGAAATTGTCAACCACGACTTCATTGCCACGGTGAACGGTACATTAAACATTCATGGCAATTGCACACATGCATCGCATAAGTAGTTATATTTTATTTTGTTTGACGTGTGTGACAACCTGTGTAATAATGTGACTAATTGATTTAATTTCGTAATTTAAAGTTTTCTGTTGTTGTGAACTCTTGCCAAGTTGATTGGATTGCATGCTTGTGTAAATTATTTGTGCCTCTATGTTTAATGTTCTTGATTGCTCATTACCCCCTTTCATGCATATACATATATTGTAATCTTATTTTACAGAGATTCCATCGCGATATCCCCCTTGAGTTGAGCATGGATGACGAGTCTATACTCCAGGGACACCGATATCAGTTGTGATAAGGTACACTAAACATGCATCACCTGTTTTGCGTCTAGTGTTTGCTTCAATGTGTGTTAGTTTGATTGCTGAGTAAGTGGACTTGTGTGTTAGAGAGTTGTTGAGATCTCTCTCTATTTATGTGTTAGGGAGATGTGGGATTCTCCCTATTTGAATGATAGAAAGATGTTGGATTCTTTCTGAGTTTTGTGCACAAGAGATGCTGGATTCTCTTGTTCTTAGGTATTCGAGGGTTGCTGGATTCCCTTGGATTTAGGGTTTGGGAAATGCCGGACTTTCTCAAACTAGATTGTCTGAGAGAAGTGGAATTTATCAGACTTAGGTTGAGAGACGGGGTTCTCTCGATGCTGTGTTTGAGAGACGGGGTTCTCTCAATTCTGTGCCTGAGAAACGGGGTTTTCTCTTTTGTGTGCCGAGAGACGGGGTGCTCTCACTTGCGTGTTGAGAGATGGGATTCTCTCTTGTTTGTTGCCGTTGCGTTGTGGGTGGCCTGACAACAGCCAATAAGCGATGAGGATGTAACGGGGCGAGCTTGGAATGCAGTGACCTAGGGATGATTGGATGAAGTGTTCAGACAGATCTCTGTGGCTACCAAACCCTGAAGGAAGATGACGCTATCAAAGGGGTAAACTTCACAGCTAGGGGATACAATTTTTGAGAGATTGATTGAAATAGTCTAGATCGAAGCTCTTCGACTCAGCAGTGGGACCTGAGGACAGGTCCTTTTGAAGGAGGGAAGTTTGTAACATCCCGTTCGTCCTATAAATAAGGTACGTCACTTTTAAACCTTTTTATGTGTGTAATTATGTGATTTTGTGATTTGCACGGCCCTATTTTGAACTCTTTAAGAGTTCAGGGGCTTGTTTGTAATTTTCTCTTTTTAGGGGTTTTTCGGTCATTCCTCGTTCGATCGAGATTTCGACCTTTTTGACCCCTTCTTTGCGTTTGGGGCAGCGAAACGAGTCCGTAGACTCTGAGTTTGCCCAATTCTGACTTCGTTAACCCCTTCTTCCGTCCGTTTTTGAGTACGAGGACCCGAGATTTATACCCCGGATCCTCGTAATTCGTGCCAAACGGATCAGCAGCTCTCTCTCTCTTCTCCCGCTGCTTCTCTCTCCTCTCTCACGACACACTCACACACACTTGAGGTGTGTTTTCACACACACGTTCAAACTTGGCCGTTTCTCGACGGATTTCGACGAACCACTAGTCCATTTCGACGAGCTCGACGACGCGGTCACAACCGTACCAAGAACTCGACCAACCGACGAGCGGTGGCGGAGTTTTCGGCCGATTTCAGACGCAGCGGAAGAGGGGTGGCGGAGCCGCCACTTCGCCGCCCATTTGCGGCGGCTTCCGGCCACCCTCCGGCGACACGCGCCACCAACCCGGGTAAAGGACCTCCCGGCGTAATTTTCTGGACAGACGGCACCGCTATTGGGGCGGCGAGGAGGCCGTACGTGCCGCCTGAAGCTCGCGACGGCGGCGGCGGTTACTGTAGCGGCGTGTTTCGCCGCTTTCCGGCGACTTTTTCCGACGGGGCTTAGTGGTTTCCGGATGTTTTCGACCTTCTGAACCCATTTCCGGCATCAGATTGGGACGAATCGCGGCGTAGGTGGCGGTTCCGGCGAGTGGCGCACCGACGGACGTTTGGCGGCGGATTTGGCCCTCTTCCGGTGGGCTTTTGGTGGTGGTTCCTTCACGGAAGTTGCTCAGAATATCGAAACGTAGCGGATGGCGTTGGCCCCAGCCCGAGAACCGGCCGGCGGCGGCGAACCGGTGGCGGACCGGTCTGGACCGGCGGTCCGATTTTTCCGGCGACTTTTCCGGCGGTTGGCTTGGGGGCTTTTGTAGGGCTCGTTACGGGCTTTCTAACGGTATGTCCGGATTTTATTTTCGTTTAGCGGTTTGCGTTTAATTTCAGTTTTCGTGTTAGGATTTAAGTTCGGTTTTTCGTTAACGAAGTCCCGTGTGTTTGGAATTTTCTGAAATTGGTTGAGGGTTTTTGTCAAGCAGGCCGAGGCGTACGTTTCTTTCCTTCCGGGGAATTTTCCGACCACCGGAGGTGGTGGTCCGGCGGCGGCACGTGGCGGTCCGATTGGTTCCGGGGGCGGCATTCTTACGCCCTTTGGGCAGCAAGTTCCTCTCGTCGTGGTGAGTCCAACGCCACTTTCCGTTCGTCAATCGGATGTCCGGTTGATTTTATATGAATTTTCGAAGTTATTATATTTATTTTCGTTAATTGTTTTAATTGTAAATTCGGCTTTGTATGAACTCTGAAATGGAAATTGTGAATTGTGTGATATATGAAAGCTTGAATTACTGATTTATTTGTGCTCCAATGTGTATGAAAACTTGTATGAATTATAATTTGAAATATTTGGATAATTTGATTTGTAAATTGAACCCCCGACTTGTTGATTTTGCTACTTGGTTACTCTAGAGGGGGTGTTTGTGTAATTTTTGAGTAAAGTAGGAATTTGTTTAAATCGAATTCATAGACCTTAGTAATGAAATCTTAAATGTAACGTATGAATTTAATGAACTTAGTTTGATTAGAATTTGACTTATATGAAATATGAAACAAGCTATTATGATTTATTTGATTTGTGAGCTACGTGAATTTGTATGAAATGCGATATGAATTGTCTGAACTTTGTTAATTGAATTTGTTAGGTATTAAAGGAATTGATATGAAATGATATGAAGTGCTTTTGTCTTTAATTTCGTTATTTGCATTAATTATGCACATGAACTCTGCTTATGTGATTTCATTTCTTAAGTGCTTGAGCATGTGCCGTGCGTCTTTGTATAGTTGTCTGAGTCTGAGTCTGAGTTCTGTGCTGTATTTGGTGTGTTCAGTTGGTACAGGTGCACCCGGGGTGGTGACAGGTGAGTCGTGCAGGTTCCGGGGTGGACCTTCTGCTTTGTGTTCGGCTGTGTTTGGTGCCAGGTGAGGTTAGGATATAGTTATCCCCTATTGAAATGTGCTCGTTTTCGAATGCATGCGGTTTATAAGCCTTATGTATATGTAGATATGTGCGAAGTATGTATTTTGTTGGTTTTGTCATATGATTTGATTTGAAAATACGAAACGCTATGTATGAGCCTATGTATGCTTTGTTTCAATTCTGTTATGATTCCGAGGTCAGTCTGCGTGATATGTACGTGTGATATGGTAAGCACGATATGCATGAGATATGTACGTCTGTATGTCTGTGTGTGGCAAGATATGTTTCCGATATATGTCTGTTTATATGTGTGATGGGCCCCGGAGATTGTGGGTAAGGGAGACCCGGGACGACCATTGGGGTCGCCGGTTACGACCCCTGTGCACTTCTCCACCAACGGGAGACTTAGTTCTCCTATGCCGACGGAGCGCATTTTGGCTGGCCGTCGAAGGAACCGGGCGGGATCCTCCGGTTCACATGTTTCGTTCTGTGGTGGGTTGAGAGGGGCACCTCTCTTCCCCAATGGTGTGCAGGTGGGATTGATTTATGAGTTTTGCTTCGATTTGAGTAAGTGTGTTCTGTCTGTCCGTCTGTTATAAGTTCGTGAAACGGGGGTAGATTCGTAAATTAAGATAAAAATTGATATACTTTTAAGCTAATAAGATATGTTCCGATATGTGTGTTAAGTCTGCATGAATCTGAACTTATGTTTAAGAACATTTGAGTTAAGATTTGTTTGTTTGGTTTTAAACCCCTATAAGTATACTATCACGGGAAACCATTTTGGCGTGCAAAAACTAACCCCGAGTTCACGAATGTCGCTTCTTCTATGTGCTGTGCTCTATATATATGTATAGTGTGCGTGTGTTAGCCCCTCGCTCAGTCCTTGGACTGACCCCTCCCCTTTTATGTTTTAGTTCGCAGGCTTTGCTTTGGAGGTCGTTGGAGTTCGTGCTAGGCGGCTGTGTGTCGGGTCTGTCAAGTCTGTGTCCGTCTGCTTATGTTTATTAAGTTCTGGCTCTGGTTTATGATTTGTAAATGATATTTAAGATATGTTTGTGCAGGGTTGTATTTATAATTTGAAATTATGGAATTCGGGACAGGTTAGGACAGGTGTTCGGATTAGTTGAACCCGTTGTGAATATATGATTGCTCGGGACAGGTTAGGACAGGTTGCTGGACTAGTTGAACCCGTGTATTTGATTCTGATGTATGTATTGCGTTGTATGCTTGATGTGTAAAAGTTTTTGTAAGTTGGCATTTCGTGCTACTTCCGCTGTCATGTTTTACATATTTTCTTTTGTACAGGGTTAGATACCGCCTAGCTAGTGCGTGTGTTTTTGTTTGTCACCCGTTCGCTGTGACTTGGTGCGTGTGCGGACCTTCCATTTCGTATACGTGTCGGGCCATAGTGCGGGGGTGTGATGCCCCACCGCTTGGGGTGTTTCAATTATCATGCTTAAAATAAATGGCATAAAGTAAACATGTTATAAATAAATTATCTCATAATTTAAATCATGTTTACTGATTCGGTAATTAATCAGGAAGATTATCGAAATCGATTCCCAGAAAATTACCATTCCACGTAAATTCCCAGGAAACACTGGAGGGGTCACAACGGTCCCACTTAAAAACCAGCCTCCTTTGACAGAATTTACGTGCACAGTATCAGATTTAAAATTATGCATCGAATGCATCATATCAATGCATGCATATATCTAGAGCACGACTCTAATACCAGTTGCTGGGAGGCGGGCCCAGAACAGTAGCGGTCCGTGACCACATTTTAAAAATTTTATTATAATACAAGTATTAAAATATTTCTAAAACATTTTAATACAATAGCGGAAGATTAGCCGGATCTACTCAAGTATATAAGTGCAATTGATAATAAATTTAAAATCACTTAAGCAGATAAATATCTAACATGCAATTAACACTTAAGAGCATATAATTTATCATGCTTAAAATAAAACAACTGTAAAATATTACCGTACTACAACATGGCTATCTAACGGCATTTTTCCAGCTCCCGAGTTCACCTCCCGTGAACCCGATACCCGATCTCCTCGTGAAACCGGCAGAGCTTCCCTGCAATAACCCCAGAGAAACCCTCGGAGTGTGGGCTCCGAAAGTATTTCTCTAAATACTTAGAGTAAACAAACTTTAAACTAGAAAACCCTTTTCAGGGTTTATTCTCCCGAAATTAGGCGTTTTATAAAAACACCTAAAGCCGCCAAGCACGCACCGGTATCCCACCGGACGCGCCCTCACGAGCCGCCTAAAGACGGCGCGTGTCATGTACTCGCTGCCCTAAGGTTTGTGGCTTAGACCGGTCCGGTTCGACACGTGGCCAGTCCTGGTGATGCCACGTGTCCGGACCGGTCCGGCCCTGTCCGTCAACCCTACCCGTTGACCCGACTCGATGTCCCGTTGACCGACCCGGTCAGATCTAATCTGGACCGTACATACGCGCTGACGTGGCGTAATCTCATCCAGACACATGGTGCGCCACGCGGCGTCCAGTCTGCGCCACCTGGGGCCCAATCTGCTGACGTGGCGTGCCACGTCAGCTGCTACGTCAGTTTTTCTCCAAAATAAAATTCCCAGAATTTCCAACTCTTTGGAACTTGATTTATTTTCTTAAAATAAATTCCTTGGCTATTTTCAAACACTTTGAAAATTCATCTCTCTTTCTTCTTTTAATATTTTCTCTTTGGGTTTTTCAATTTGGGGCTTGCAGGGGGGCCTGCAGGACTAATTAATTTTAGCTCCAAACGGGTTAATATATTATCATCCCATGATAATAATTAATTATCGTTTAACAATATTTAATTCCACTAAATAAATATTATTACACTCTAAAATTAATTAAATTATTCACGAATTTCTCGATCTAGAATTATTTCACATTTTACTCCTCCGTGTAGATATCCATGAAAATTAAATTGTCACTACTATCATTTATTTTTCATCTCTAATTTGAAATTTATTGATTCGCATTAAGTTCAAATTCTCTGTATATGAAACACATTCAACATACAACTTCGGTGACGTTTCACGCGAATTGCTTTGGCCAAAGTCTTAATTCGAACTTTTGCAAATCTATTTCAAGGATATCTCTTACCTTCCAGCAAGGCCACAAATTCCTCGATCAATATAACTCTTTAGCGCATTTCATGTAATCACCGAACATACAAAGTATTTTGGCCACCCGTTACCGAGACCTCACTTCGAGTATGTTACAGTGACTAACACTACATGCCTAAAGCCGAAATATTATCAGGATTAAGAGTACAATGCTTCCTGAGATTTTATTCATTTCAGATAGCAGTATAAAATGAACAATCTCATTGGTCTAGTTCGATGTTTCCTATCCTATTGAAAATCATCAACGTGTTATAATTGGAATCACCATTCCCTACGACGAAAGACTAATCATCTTATATGACCACGTTATAGTCTTGATAAGAACATATTCTTATCTTACCGACTACAACTTTAATGACACGTGATTTCGGTATTCAAAGTCTTTTCCTATGAAACACATTTCATATAAGAATACCACCACACGCCATTAATTATCAATATGTGAAATACTCACAACTTGCTACAAATTCAGTTTTATTAATTCAATAAATTGAATTTTCAGGGCACCATTCCCAACAAGTACATCCCACGCACCATTAGCCGACACGTGTAACGAAATGGGAACTCCGCACACGTATCAAACTAGAGTGAATGGGAGACAAACAAAATCTCTCCTATGCTAGACGGTCTAGACCGTAAATCAGAGAGCACAATGAAAACAAATATCACATGCGGAAGCACCAGGATTCAAACAATCAAACATATATGCTTTCATAATAGGCGTAAAATAAACCATATTATACATGTTGTAGCACCCTAGACCCCAAGGCGCCACATCCCCCGCACTGTAGCCTCAATCCACGCATGAAATGGATAGTTCATGCATAAACCAAGACCACAGCGAACGGGTGACAAGAAAACGACGCTCTAGGCGGGACACTCTCCCCAATATAATCAAACAAACGTGAATGTAAAAGCGGAAGCAGTAAAGTCATTCATATATATAGGTACCATATTTATTACATAGATACATATAGGTACCATTTACTATCAATACACGAGGGTCTATTAACCATATACATAACCATGTATCCAAAATACGAATATCGATCCATAACATGAAATGTTCCAAAAGTAATATACATGAAGGTATGAAACTAGACCCGTGGAAATGCAAGACTCGACGAACTCCCGCCTAGCACAACCACGCTCAAAAGGTACCTGAAAAGTGGAGTATCAGTCTACCGAAGACTGAGTGAGGGGCAATAATTATATATAACACACGTCACATGCAAGCTGTAGCCTCGGGTAAAGACTTTTAGAAACCACTATTAGAAACCAATAATTATATAGTTCAAGAATTTCATCCTTTGCCCGAGATTACAACTATCCATTTTAACACGTTTATTTAATCATGCTTGTCAATATCATAAACATGTGGCCCCGGCGAGTAAGGGCAATCTCCAACCGAACTCCCAATCGTGAACAATACGTGAACATGCTTGCTTGCTTACTAAATAAGTGATCATGCAATATATTTTAGTGCTCACATAGATAATTTCATACTTGAAAACATGCACTAACCCGAGGATAACCCGACATTCCGGATTAATCCCCAGTCTCCTTCTTCCTCCGGGTGATAGCGAGTTTGCAAGGCTCGACTATCCACGACATGGTGTGTGTAGAGGACATGACCCTCTAGACACGGAACTCCTTCCACCACTAATCTCCTAGTGGCTTCGGGGGTGATCCCAACAATGTGAGGATAATTCAGGAGTTACCCGTCAGCCCTTGCTTTCCCGGTTGGCTCAAGAATTACCCTCGGGCCCACGTGCAATCATGTACTCGCCAAACATGCTTGAAAATCATGACAATCGATACATTCTTGCTTGAAATGTTTATCACTTTGAAAATGTTTATAAGTATAATAGATTTTGGCCGAAAACTAGCACATAAGGGTTATAGGGTTCGTTTTACCAAAACAAAACCTCACCTTTCTTGCAAAATATAATAAAGTAGCGTTCTAAGGAGCTTGCTCCCCGTCCACGCCCTCGTGACCTGTGTAAATACGATGTACAACCATGAGACATGAACTAAAATGGCCAAAATATGACGAACGGCGAAAACGTGTCGAGACGACCATGAAAATGCAATGTGGTATTATAACTTTTGGTTTCACATCATATTAGTACATATTATAGCAATTCGGGGTCAAAGAAGTCGTTGGATCGAGGGGTCAAAATCGGAAATTTATGCAGTGAATTTTGTTCTGTCAGCCCCTTGGGAACGGCCGTTCCAGGCTTCCTTTGAAAACTGGGAACGGTCGTTCCCGTTGCCCAGAAAACGCGGCAACGTTTTTCCATTTTAAAAGCGCGCCTACGCTGGGAACGGCCCTTCCGGTTCCAAGGCCAAAGCGGGAACGGCCGTTCCCGTAGTCGGCCGCGCATATTTTGAAAAGGGATGGGAACGCCCGTTCCCACCAAGCCTTGAGGCTGGGAACGGTCGTTCCCTGCTTCTGCAACTGAAAAACAGAGCAGAAACAGAGTATGCTCTCGGGAAGAAAACAACCAAGCAACAAAATCCCATTTTTGATCCCCAAATGCTATAATTTCTGGGAATATGATGTAAATACACTTATGGCATAATAATATCACACTTTAACACATAAAACATGCAATACAAGAAGATTCCCAAGGTTTCATGTTCATGATCAAGCTAGCTCAAACTTGCCAAATATTCAAGATTTTCATGATCAAATCATGCTATAATTCAATAAATGATCACATAATCACACTTTGATCACCAATAACTCATTTAGCACATAAATCTTAAACCCTAGCTTATCACTTATATCATGAATCATCCTTTTCCATGCAACCAACCTTGAAAAATGAAAGAAATGAAGGAGTGTGATGATGATGATGATGAACTTCAAATTTCTTGGAACTCTTCTTGAAATCTTGATGATTGATAGCAAATTATTTTCTTCCCTTTTCTTCCTTGAGATACCGAGAGAGAGATGAAGGAGTTGGGAAATATTTTGGTTGAAAAATGATCAAGGAATGTGGGAGAAGAGGTGATACCGATACATCCCATTCTTGGTTTGTGTGAATTAAGCCAAATTGCTAATCAATCCTTGAAGTTCCTAAGTTATACAATTAAGTATGCCATGATTTAAAATATGCTCAATTTGGTCCTTAGAAATCATGCAATTAAGTCCCTAATATTTTAGAAAGTATTTAACTAGGGACAATTTAATAATTCTATCACTCTCGGTAATGGTTTTCATGCAAGAAATATTTTCCGAGTCATGAAATAATGTTTTGAATGATATAAAATCATGTAATTGTTATAAATTATGTTTCATGAATTTTACAAAAATATGAATGCCACGTATGAATATTATGAA
The DNA here is from genome assembly GCA_037501455.1 of Lantana camara. Taxonomy (NCBI): domain Eukaryota; kingdom Viridiplantae; phylum Streptophyta; class Magnoliopsida; order Lamiales; family Verbenaceae; genus Lantana; species Lantana camara. The sequence continues at coordinate 49,436,003 of CM074861.1, forward strand.
ATTAAAAGAAATAAAATAAAACCTACGCTCAAAACACACACGTGGCGTGCTTACCTGTTCATCCGGAAACCGGGGCGTTACACATGTCGTGCCCAACCCTGGCCAAATTAAATTCATATAATCTTCAAAGTTCGAAATTTAAAATGTATATTATACAAAATTCTGAAATTCATAAATAAAGATGCAAGGTATGCAAGGACTCCACTAAGACACGACCAACTCGAAAATAAAAGATCGTTGCTTAGCACGAACTGAAGACCTGCACCTGCAACTCAAAGAAGAAAAAGGGGAAAAAGAAAACAACAAGGAGGGGCCAGTCCTAAAGACTGTTGAGGGGGCTAACATGTAACACCCGAAGCGCAAAGATGCCACATCCCCGCACTATAGCTCAATCCACATATGAGATGGACGACCCATACATGAACTAAACTATAGCGAACGGAAGACAATAAAAATAATTGACAACTAGCTAGGCCGGACTAACCCCAAACCACATAATAAATTTATAATAATTTAAACGGAAGCATAAGCAATACTAATGAACATACAACATGCACCATAATGTATACAATATTCTTTACATGCGCTTCAATACAATATATCAAATAGTATCCCTGGCATAATGCTTCATCAACTTTCCCGACACATAACAATGAAATGAACCGTGAAAGACCTGAATGAAAGACTGGAAACAACTCTAATCCCGCCTAGCATGCACCTGTAAGAACATGAAAGATGGAGGGGTCAGTCTTATGAAGACTGAGTGAGGGGCATAAATAAATATTAGCGCAATTATCATGCAAGTCATAAACTCGGGTAAAGTTTTAGAAAGGTAAATAATACAAGTTCACGAATGGGTTATTCTTCGCCCAAGGATACGACTATCCAAGTTAACAATTCATTGAATTCAGTTCATGCAATACGTGGCCCGGCGAGTGAGGGCAAATCTCCAACCTGACACCAATAGTGAACAATACATGTTTTCTTTATTAGTTAACAGGTGATCATGCAATTCAGTTACAGTGTAGTAGTGCGGTATTGTATTGAATCAATACAATCATTGAGCGCAATCAATATAATAACCCAAGGACAGCCCGTGGTGCGAACCCGTCCCCAGTCTCCTTCTCCCTCCAATGATGGGAAGGTTGCGAGCCCTCACCATCCACGACATGGTGTACGTCAGGAACATGACTCCCACGCAGGGGATTTCTTCCTCCACCGAACCTCCTGGTGGATACAGAGGTGATCCCACATGATGAGGGAAGTGCAGAGTTACCCGTTAGCCCTATGCTTTCCCGGTTGGCTCATACACTAACCCTCGGGCCCAAAGTGAACAATCATGCTTACTCGCCAAAACATGCACGATACATGGCTTGCTTTTCATGAACATGGCTTGCTTTCAAGAAACATGGCTTGCTTGTAATCATGAGTAAATTTCATGAAAATTATAGATATAAATACCTTTTGACAGAAATGTCACGTAAGGGTTGTATAGGTTCTATGTAACTAGAAATTAAACCTCACCTGACAGGCGACATGACGACTCAACGATGCATGAACGTGCTCAATCGATCAATAATCTCCGCCCTGGAGAAGAACTGGACAAGAAACAGGATATTGTGTACACGTGAGATAATAACTCAATAATGGTACCAAGTATGATGCACGGCGTGATCTACGAGATGACGTGCATTGATAATTGTAGCATGATATAATCATATTAGTGCATGATATTGATCATATAATAGCACATTGGGGGTCAAATAAATGATTAAAGAAGGATTTGGAAATATGGAATTGAGCATAAACAGTCTGCCTCTCCAGGGGTGTGGGAACGGCCGTTCTGGCCTATAATTCAAAATGGGAAGGGCCATTCCCATCTCCCCGAAGCTCTTCCCCGAAAATGGGAAGGGCCATTCCCGGCTATAAGCTAAAGTGGGAATGGTCGTTCCCATTCTCGCCAGCATGCATGTATTTTAAACATGGGAACGGTCGTTCCTAGGTACAAAGGGAACGGGAACGCCCTTCCCGTTACGCAGGAGATGCAGAAACAGAGCAGAAGAACAGGGGAAGCACGAACCACACTCAATTCCTCAAAACTCATATTATTCAAGCCCAAATGCAATAAATCATGAGAGAAACATATATTCATGCTTAAAGTGCAATAAAACCCTATATAAACACTTATATCATGCCTTGATCATCACAATTGTCAACGTCAAGATCCTATATCACTCATCATATAACTCCATAATTTCCAAGAATTCATGCACCAATTCATGTTGAAAGCTTAGAATCATGCTTCTAAAAATTAAAACTAAATCAAAATCATAACCCTAGCTTCATCTATTAGTAGCAATAAATCATACATATCTCATATTTATACCTTGAATAAAAATAGATGGAAAAAGATGACAAAAATGAATGACTGAGCTCCAAAACATGGAATTTCCTTGGAAACTTGAATGGAATCAATGAAATCTCTCATTCCCTTCTTCATGTTTGAACCGAGAGCAACAAGGAGCAAAGTGTTGGATGATTTTGATGAAATGAAATGAATAGAAGAATGAAGAAGCATATAATGTCATATCATCTCCTCAAATATGATGAAATGTATTAATTGCAATTAAATCCTCCAAAGATATAAGTTCATGCAATCAATGATGAAAGGATCAAAGAACAATCATTTAAGTCCTAAGGATGGGTGTGCAATTTGGTCCTCAGATTTAAAATAACAATCAATTAAGGACATATAAGCAATTAAGGCATGTTCGGGAATTAATTCACGTAACCACTAAATCCAATGTGTTCAATGATTCCCGAATTATCACGGATTTCACATATTCTCACATACCCATGTTGAAATATAATTCATATAATTTTCATGAAATGTTGGAATATAATTTCTAAAATTATCATGAAAGGTATGAATTCCATAAACGAAAGGATTAAATAAATCCTAACTCTCGAAAAATCACACGAATCTTGCGTACCTGAATAACCGGAATTTGGGGCGTTACATAACACACGCACACATACATATATGTAAGAGCATAACATATTCAAAAATTAAAGAGTTCATGAACTGGGGCGTGGTTTTTGCATTCCAAATCATTTTAGCCCCTGATACTATATATAAGGAAAAAGGGTTTAAGGCCGAAGGCCAAAATCAACCAATTTTAGAAATTAGAAGTCCACTCCCGTTTCACGAACAATATTAATAATAAAAATCGAAACAACTCGGCGAGCACGAGCTTCTAACCAACCTAACTCCTTTCAAAAAAATAAATTCAAAATCGAAATACAAACGAAGTTCTAAATCAAACCACCTTCTCTGGTTGGGGATGAGGGGTGCGCCCCCTCAACCCCGGTTCTCTCGTCATAAGTTTGGAGTCGGGGCATCCTATGTTGGGAATAGTGCCCTAGAAAGCTATTATACTTTGGGACTTTCCCTATATCACAAACAATCTTTGAATAATATACTGATTATAATCACAGGCGAACACTTCTTACGTGCCAATACGTGTTTTGAGTGTTTCCATTACGTGTGTATGTCTAGAACTCCCCTAATCTGATGTGACCATTAAGAACTTTGTCATTATGTGTGATACCCCTGTCCCACATCGGGAAAGTATGACAGTTAAGTTCAGTTTATAAGTTAAAGAGTCCAAGTATAACCAACGGATATCCCTTTTGGGCAGTGGTTTAGGCCCAATTTCAGGTTATACTCGGTGGACTTGGAGACTTGCGCTCGCGTCCAACGGGCCCGCGGACCCAGGGCATGACAGATGGTATCAGAGCCGCTTGTCAGCCGCAAGAGCTAAGTGCTATACAGGGCAAAGTGCTACGCACATGGGAGCCACCTCTTGAGCTTGCGGGGTAAAGTGCTACATGTGTGGGAGCCACCTCTTGAACCCGTAGGAGCCACCTCTAGAGTCCCAACGTAGACGAGTCGATCATGGGCTATATGTCATGCCGCGACGGGAGGAGGGGTGATTGTGATACCCCTGTCCCACATCGGGAAAGTATGAGAGTTAAGTTCAGTTTATAAGTTAAAGAGTCCAAGTATAACCAACCGATATCCCTTTTGGGCAGTGGTTTAGGCATAATTTCAGGTTATACTCTCGGTGGACATGGAGACTTGTGCTCGCGTCCAACAGACCCGCGGACCCGGGGCGTGATATTATGGGAATGACACATGAAACAAGTTATTAACTACATAGGTGAAGATTAGAAACTTCTCCAAGTCAATGAGGCCGACAGACAGTGGGAGTGTCGACTTTGCCTCTGTTGAGACTTGCTTGTGTAGTTATGTCCTTAAGAAGGATCGCCCGGTTTCATGGGGTGATAAGTGCATAGGTTGATGCGTTCATAATAAATAAGGGTGATAGTTACAAGAATTTCATCACCGAGAGTGCCCCGCGTGAGAAAATTCCTAAATGGGAAAGGAAGTTTCCTGAAACTTCCAGATTAGGAAATATCTCATATGTCAATGACGTGAGGAATTAATCCTTAGACTTGAGATTCCACATTGTCTCATATGAGCTAACTCTGTAATATTTGATATAGGCTTAAAAGGGTGTCGCTATATAGACACCTGGACCACGACATATGTTGGGATTACACAATTGGCATATGAGAATTATTGGAATCAATAAAGGATCTACACTTGCTGTAGGCAAGATAATCGCTTATTACACAAGTTATTAATGATTCCATCCTAAAAATCCTCGCGCAAGATGGCTAGATCAAGACATCAAGAAAATGGGGTTTTCTTGGATTGAGATTAAATGGAATATGAAGGGAACTTTGTTCTAAGATTAAGATTAGTAGGGCTCTCCATATTCCCATGCTCTAGATCTTAATCGAGAGATAGGATGGTAGGAGATCGTATCTCACATGATGTTATTGACTGCAAGGTTCTTTCGAATATACATTCACATTTTTGGGTAGGGGTCACACAACTGTTCCTAGACTATGGTCGTGTGATCTGTGAGGTAATTAATTAATAAAGAGTATTAATTAATTAGGCTCACTGCTAACTGAAATTGAACCTAGAGGGTCACACACAAATACCAGGTTCAAAGGGTATTATGGAAAGATCAAATAATTGATCGAAACGAGACTACAGTGTAAAGTACACGTGTGGATCGAGAGCAGTGTTTGGGACGTGTGATCCATTTGAGAAATTGGATCATGTGTTAATTAAATAGAGAATTAATTATCAAGCCCAAATATAATTAATTAGTGAATTAATTATAAAGTCAATATGTAATTAATTGGAGAATTAATTATAAATTCCTAAATATAATTAATTGGAGAATTAATTATATAGCCGAATAAAATTAATTGGAGAATTAATTTTAGCCCGTTAGAATTAATTAGTGAATTAATTCTAAAGTCCTTGATGGAAATAATTGGAGAATTAATTCTAAATATTTAATTATTTAGTTGTTCTAATTTGATTAGAATAAATAAATAAATAAATATCTTCTATTTTATTATTCTAATAAAGTATTAGGATAAGATATTTAATTATTGCTAGAATAATTAAATATTCCTAAATTGGTTAGGAGCTCTTTTTCTATAAAATAAATATCTTATATTAGATAAGTTATTATTTACTTGGAGAGAAAGAAAGAATAGGAGAAAAGTCAAAGTAGTAGACCATCTCCTACATGGGATTAGGGTTTCGAACCCTTGCCTATAAAAGGGACTAGGGGTTCGAATTTTTTGGACTACACATGATTTGAGAATCACGTCCAACCTTCATGGAATTTAGGGATAATTCTTTTGCTCCCTATTTCTCGTTTCATGTTTCTTTAATACGCATGTTACAGTACTAGCATACTCACTAACATGATTTGAATCTAGGTTGATGTGGATTATTACTCTAGAAGATTTATACTTTGGAATCTCGAAGAAAGAACCAAGAAAAGGGATTTTCATGCCGTATGAAGAACATTTGATGGCGGCTCAGTACGTTTCAAGAAAGCTTCAATTCGTGTGAGTTTCTTGAGTCCCAACGTTACGATACGAACATTGCAAGTCTTTTCGATCCTTTTTGGAAAATTTTGTAAACTTCCGCTGTGTTTACTCTGTTGTTTTCCAATAAGTGGTATTAGAGCCAGGTTGTAACGTTCGTATTGTATCTTTACTGCTTTGAATTTTGACAGAAAATTCTTGAATTTAGATATATGTTATATATGCTTGGTTTTTGTTTGAAATACGAATCTGTCGGATCAATATTGTTTCTTGAAAATTATTGAAAAACTTTTTTTCATATTAATCTGATTCTAAATTGTTTAAATCTTGTTTTTCCGAACTAACATTTTGATTCAACAAAACCTGAATTTTAAAAATTTGATTTTGCACGAAAAACGCGGAACGAGATCGTAGCCTTGCCTGCCCCGCTCGGCCTTCGCACGCAACGTACGCGCATGGGGCAGTTTAAAGCCGTCCCGCCTAGCTGCTTCTCGTGCGGCGTCTGCCGCAAGGATGGCCGGCCTAGACGTCCAGCGGGCAGATGCCGCCTGTTCCGCCTCCATCTCGCACACCAGTGCGCGACGCACAGGCCGACACGCTAGGTGTGTGGCATAGCGCGGACGAGTGCCCCCTTCGCCTAGAACAACCGCTGGGCTGTGTGCTCGAGCGCGCCTTGCTCGTACACTTGCAGGCGGCTCGCGCGCCCCGTGCGGGTTTTTAAGGGCTTTGGTTTTCATTTGATTTCGGTCTTGTGAAATCCCAAATTTTAAAATATGATTTTATTATAAAATTATTTATTTTTGAAATAAATATAAATTTGGGATTTTATGAATTAAAATTGAGTTCATATTTTTCGAGAAAATATTAAATATCACTTTGAATGATATTTTGACAAAAATTTAATTTTGAATTAATTGTGGTTTTGTCATGATCCAAAGTTTGATTTTGAATAAATTCTTGAATAGTGAAATATATTAAAATTACTTAAGTTATTGTAACTTGAAGTCAAGGGAATTTTAAATTTAATTGGTAAATTTTAATTTCAAGCGGATTATGCTAGTGTAGGTGATCATGGGTTAGTCTTATGAATGTTTTAATTTATCCACATGGATGATTTCAATTGGGGTCGGAGCCCCATAGTTGCGTTATTTCAATTGGGGTTGGAGCCCTACTTATGTGCGTACTGTTATGTGTTTATTACGTGGCTTTCCTTATTATTGTTTTTGGGCCGGGGTATGCCCCGTTTACTTGTCTATGGTCAATATGAAGATTGAGCCATATTACTTTATGTTAAGAGAGTAGAACTTAGGAAGTGAGGATTTTTCTTTACATTTTGGAGACAAGCACCCAAGGAGAAAGAAGGATCCACAAGAAACACTTGAAGAACGGTGGCCATAAGAGAAGACCCCTCAAAATGTTTAGGAGGGTTTCTATTAATGTAATAGATAAGGCTTTCCATTAAATTCTGTACCCCTATGTGATATGAACTGTCTTATGTGGTATGAATGTTAGAACTAGCAATTATGGAGTGGCTCCCATAATTACACATAAGATAGGATACCAATGATCATCTCATATTAGTATCATGGTAGGACATGTTATCTTCTAATTGCTTCTGTGATGCGCTTTATGTGAAACTGCATTAAGCAAGACAATTAAAAATGGATAACTGTACATTTTGGTGAGGTCAGGACCAGAAAACTCTCCGGTTAATTCGAAAATCCCTAATTAAATATTGAGCAATTTTCAAATAAATTGGTATCTATTACGGTAATAAAATTTCTAGCATTCCATCAATAGGATTTAAGAGTTAGTAGGTAAGCTAATTGCTGTCTCACGAGTCGTGGGGTAATTTGTGCAGCCTATTAAATCTTAGTTTCTTGATTGATCACCTTAGGTGATTAATATTTTTTGGTCATTTTAGAATGGGCGATATCTCACGAGTCGTGGGTCGTTCCACACTAAGTTTGATTGAGATCTTATGATTGATGGGTCCCGCTCAATACTGGAGTAGATATGGATGTCTCACGAGTCGTGGGTCCATGATTGAAAGATCAGTGATGCAAAAACATTACTAGGAATTCCATGGAGATGGAATTGGCAATTATGCACCTACGGAAAGATTCTTAGACCTTTGGATGTCTCACGAGTCGTGGGTCCAAAACTAAGAATGCTTAGGATCCTAGTACCTACTGAGAAAACAAGTTTCTTCTAAGGTCATTTGGGATTTATAGACCTTCTAAAAACAGTGGGAGCCACATACGATAAAAGACCTAATCCTTTGTGTTACGTTATTATTCAATATGCTCGCATTTTCTCTGCTTAGCATTTAGGTTGTAGTTCTGTGATTGTCTACAAGTTGAAATGCGACCCATTAGTATCTATCCTTTAGTCAAATAAGTTGACTAAATTCCTAACCACTCTGATTGGCTTCGAATCTTAAAATCCGTTTTAGATTCCAAAGGAGAAAATTGTTCTCTATAAGGCGAATTTTTCACCCATTGTGAAAATTCGACCTAGGCTTAAGAAAAGGAACACAAAGAACCAATCAATTAGTCCCCAAAACGTAACAGCAGCTGGACAAGGAAAAACAGATTATTTTCTGCACATTCTTCAAGTTTTCATGAAAATCAACAATGGTAATTCATGCTAGGCTCAAGTACCATGAAAGATAAGGCAAATACTGAAGTTAAGGAGTTCAAAAGCTCAACAAACATGCATCAATTCAGCTCATAAAGCAAGCAACTTCATGGATTCAAAAAATGAAGCCTAACCTAACTATTCATTCATCATCTTCAAAACTCATGAAAACATGCTCAAAATTGGGGATGAATGGATCAAAATGACTCATAATGAATGTATATTACAACCCTAAGCTTACCTTGTGGATTGGATGAAGGTTGGAGGAGATTTGAGCTTGAATCTCCAAGGAGGGCTTGAGTTACGGGATTTTCTGGAAAGCAGGGGATGTTGAGCTGATTTTCTCCAAGTGAGGGGGTGTGGTTCGGTTAAGGTGAGTATGATCAGCTAGATGGTTGAGTTAGGATTCCATAGGTTCAAACCATGGTTAATTTGGTCAAGATTTGAATAAGTTATGGCTATTTTAGTAAAACATGGCAGTTTTAGGGGTCCATTGCTTGTTTCGGTTGAATTTCGGAGGTTCAAATAATTTTGGAAAAATATAAGGCTAAGTTAATCAAACTCAAATTTTCTATACGAGTTCAACGAAGTTGACGAAACTCGAATCCGAGTTTCCTAGCTCAAGTTATCACATAAGGAACCAATGGTGCACTAATTGCTCGTTAGCCCCCGTTTTGGATTTCGAACCAAATTAAATTCCAAAACTCAATCAAACGAATCTGAAAACATAAAACGAGCATATAACCATATTCATAACACATATAAGTCCAACATATTAAATTTGCACGAAATTTCGGTATCAAATCATATAAGAACGAAGCACGTTTATAACACTCATACACAAGGCATTCAAAATCAAATCCATAACATTTCAAATAATAAAAAAAAATATTAAATTCTTATATATATATATATATATTATAAATAATAATGCATGCATTAACTAAGCTTTTAAAACAAAACACACTAATTAATTGAATTAAATTCAACCCACGAAATAAATTGCATATATAATATTAAATAACTTAGGTTATAAATAATTAATATTTTAATATTTAAAATAAAATTAAATATATAAAACACGTATAAATAATTAATTCGCGCAATTTGGTAAACACATACGTCATACCTGTACGGCCGAAATATCGGGGCGTCGCAGTAGCAATTCCGATAGGATCATAATTCTAGTCTTGAGTTGATTTAGCATAAGTTGTTATCCAAAACACAAAGCATTGATGTTTTAAACATACAACGAGATAACATAAGTGAGTAAGATGACAAAGTTTCGAATAACTTTGGAACGTTGTAAATGGGATTAGCAAGTTAATCATCTTAGGATCTTTTTATGAAAATGAGCTCAAAGACTTAACTTCCTAAGAATACGATTTTAAGGGAAACTTTCCCTAAAACTCGTTTATATGAAACGAAAAGGCGTCCCATATCTTGTATGGATTTCGATCCATACTTATGATGGATTACGATCCATACTTATGATTTTGGATTGCTTAACATAAGCACTAGACAAAATCACTAGTTTAATCATTATGAATGTGCGAACTTACTGAAGTTCGAATCTGAAACTTTTTGTGAAATTATTAGAATTTCAAAAATAAGGAAGGTTAGGAACCTTAGTAGTTATAAGACATAAGCAGCTCGATCGGATCGAGATAGCAGAAATCTAAGTGACTAACTCCTTAATCATCTTAGAGATAATAGGATTATCCCTCAGTAAGCTCATTCAAGAATAACTTGGTATTTTTGAATGAAGGAACATAACCCTATAGGATATGGTTCATTCCTTATTAAGACTTACCGACTTACCTTCGTTCTGAACTTATGCTTCAGAAAAATGCAGTTGGGATTTTGAATCTTGCACATTCCAAATCAGTCCCTTGAATGCACTATGAATTGTGGCTTTCAAAATTCCCTAGTAATTCTTATCTTAGAATTTTGGGATTGTCTTCTTGTATGAAGAGGACAGTGGGAGTCTTCTTAAGTGAAGAAGACAGTAGAAGATAAACTTGAAACAAGTTCAAGTTTATGTGAACAATATAAATTGTTACTTTTGCAAATCTTTGGAACAAATGTTGTTAGTTCTAAAGAATGTATCTCTCTTGAGTCTTCTTAATTGAAGGAGAAATTGAGAGATAAGATTAAAACTGGTTCAAGTCTATGCAGACAATATAGAATATTGTTTATGAGATTCTTCTGAACAAATGTTGTTTGTTTTAGAGAGTATACCTTTCTTAAGGAATCGTTCCTAAGAGAGAAGAAAGGTAAGCCCAATGACTTCAAAAGGATTGAGGACATCACCCATGCCATAAACAGGAAGAGATGAACCGTTCTAATCAAACTTGGTCAATCTTAAGAGATAGTACACGAGTGAACTCTCCTCCCTCGATGCGTTCAGAACGCATTCCTAGATAGCCTATAAGATAATATGGTTTTCACCATAAAATCTTCTAAAGTGGATACTGATCCATTTACCCTGTCGGGAGGCGTTGTTAGATTGGAATCTGAGTAGTGAAAACAATTATGAAATCTCAAATGGATTCTATATAGTCAAACTAAGTTCGGACCTTAGTTGAACTACTTTATAGGATCAAGTTTGTCTTATCAATATGAGATTGATGAAGACATAACTATGGAACATCCATGGATTTCACATTTAGTGGGAGTAAGTAAATGGTTTGCAGACTCCAAATACTCAATTTATGAATTAAACTAGGCTTCTAGGAGTTAGAGTACTCGAATTAAGTGAAATAGTCAAAGCTGTTTGACTTTATTCGAGTAAGCGTGTATAAGAAAGTGTTAGAGACTAGAAGTTCAACTTTTGGTACTTCTTGAAGATGACATCCTTCTTATTGGGAATGCGAAGGATGACATAAAAGTCACCGAAGCATGGTTAGGAACCATTTTGTGATGAAAAGATCTTGGTGATAGATCCTACATTCTCGAGACAAATATCTATAGAGATAGATTTAAGAGAATAATAGGATTATCACGGTCAAGGTATATAAACGTTGTAGTAAAATGGTTTAGTATGGAAAATTCCTACAGAATTTCCAATGGACAATGGAACATCTCTTTTGAAGAGGATGTGTCCTAAAATAACTATGAGAAAGTTAAAAAAGTCCAAAACCCTTTTCGGGAAAAGGGTGCATAATGTATGCAATGTTATGTACTTGGCAAGATATGGCTTTCCACATAGCGTGATGGGCCTAATCTGAATATAACCTGAGTTTTGAAGCCAGGGTTTTCCTCGCCGATTTGATTGAAATGCCGATGAAGAGGTATGATGTAATCCTCGGATTGGATTGGTTGTCTGAACATGGGGCTCAGATGGATTGTCGGGAGAAGAAGGTTTCTTTTGGTTTAGTGGTATTTAAGGGCGAGAAGGTGAAGTCAAGCCCGTTTATTTCTTTCGTTGAGGCGAGTAAACTGGTCCGGGACGGTGCGATAGGTTTCGTGGCCTATCTTTTGAATAGACCGAAGGATCAGGCTAAACTTGAGGAGACGGAGGTCGTGCGGGAGTATGCCGATGTATTCCCTGAGACATTGGGTTCTTTGCCACCCGATAGGGACATTGAGTTCGTAATCAACCTTTATCCTGGAGCAGAGCCTTTTTCGAAGACTCCCTATAGAATGGCTCCTGCAGAGTTAAAGGAGTTAAAAACGTAGCTTGATGAGCTTCTAGCTTGCGGTTACATTCGTCCGAGCATTTCTCCGTGGGGTGCTCCCGTTCTATATGTAAAGAAGAAGGACCTACGAATGTGTATAGATTACCGTGAGCTGAATCGGATGACCGTGAAGAACAAATACCCTTTGCCTCACATCGAGGAGTTATTTGATATTCTACAAGGCTAGAAAGTCTACTCCAAGTTAGATTTGAGGCAGGGCTACTATCAGCTGCGAATTAGGGAGGAGGATATTCCGAAGACTGGTTTTAATACCAGATATGGGCACTTTGAATTCGTTGTCATGCCGTTTGGATTAACTAATGCTCCAGCTGTATTTATGGATATGATGTACCGAGTGTTCAGGCCTTTTCTTGACAAGTTCGTGGTGATCTTTATAGACGATATTTTGGTGTATTCAAGGTCGGCTGAAGAGCATGCTCAACATCTACGGATCGTCTTGGAAACTTTGAGGGAACATAAGTTGTATGCAAAGTTCAGCAAGTGCGAATTCTAGATCGACCGAGTTATGTTTTTGGGACATATAATTTCAGGTGATGGGATTGAAGTTGATCCATCTAAGGTTGAGTCCGTGCTTCGTTGGGAGAGACCGAGAAATGTCTCAGAGATTCGGAGTTTTCTTGGGTTGGCCGGTTATTACCGTAGATTTGTTAAGGATTTCTCTAAAATTTCCGCCCCGTTGACTCGCCTAACTAAGAAGGAAGTGAAATTTGAATGGGATGATAAGTGTGAGGCGAGTTTTCAGACTTTGAAGGTGAAGTTAACTTCAGCACCAGTTCTTACCCTACCCGAGGGTACAGAAGGTTATGCAGTTTATACGGATGCTTCAAAAGAGGGTCTTGGTTGTGTTTTGATGCTGCACGGTAGAGTGGTAGCTTATGCTTCAAGGAAGTTGAAGGAGCATGAGAAGAATTACCCTACCCACGATCTTGAATTAGCTGCCGTTGTGTTCGCTTTGATGAAGTGGCGACACTATCTCTACGGTACCATGTTCGAGGTGTTTACGGATCACCAAAGCCTCAAGTATCTCTGTTCTCAGAAAGATTTGAATGTAAGACAGAGGTGTTGGATGGAGTTATTAGAGGACTACGATTGCACCATTCAATACCATCCGGGTAAAGCGAATGTGGTCGTCGATGCCTTGAGTAGAAAGGCGAGTGTGGCTACTCTGGAAGCAGGTTCTTCAAGGTTGGGTTCAGAGATCTTGGTTTCGGGGACTTGGTTAGCGAATCTCACGATAATACCGGATTTGAAACAACAGTTGTTGGAAGCTCAGGCCTCGGATGCCGAGATTCAAAAGTTGGTAAATCGTTCTAAGGATGACCCGAATTCCAAGTTTGGGATTGATGATTTCGGTTTGTTAAGGTTAGAAGCGAGAATATGTGTCCCCGAAGAGCTCAAGAGGATTATACTTGAGGAGGCACATCGCTCGAGGTACTCGATTCATCCGGGAGGTACTAAAATGTATCGGGACCTGAAAGAGAAATTCTGGTGGAATGGCATGAAAAGGGACGTCGTGAATTTCGTGAAGCGATGTCTAACGTGTCAAAAGGTGAAGGCAGAGCACCAGAAGCCGGGAGGAACTCTCCAACCACTTCCTATTCCCTAGTGGAAGTGGGAGCAAGTGACGATGGACTTCATGTCCGGCTTGCCTAGAGTCAAAGGAGGGTTTGATGGAATTTGGGTAATTGTGGACAGATTGACTAAGTCTGCCCATTTCCTCAAGGTTCGAATGTCTGAGAAAGTTCCTAAGCTAGCCGAGTTGTACATTCGGGAGATTGTAAGGTTACATGGAGTTCCAGCTAGTATTGTTTCAGATCGGGATCCACGGTTTACTTCGATCTTTTGGCAGAATCTTCAGAAGTGTTTGGGCACTAAGCTCAAGTTTAGCACAGCTTCGCATCCTCAGACAAACGGCCAATCTGAAAGGCTAATTCAATACTTAGAGGATATGCTTAGAGCATGTGCTTTGGACTTCCAAGATAAGTGGGATGAGCACCTGCCTTTGGTTGAGTTTGCTTATAACAACAGCTATCAGGGTTCGATTAAGATGGCTCCGTACGAGGCACTTTATGGAAGAAAGTGCAGGTCTCCTCTATTTTGGGACATTGAGGATTGGAGGTGGACCGAAGAGAATAAGCTCGAGAGAGCCGAGTCTAAGGAAAAGATTGTCGATACCATTGATAAGGTTCATAAGATTCGACAAAGGATGAGAGCAGCTCAAGCCCATCAAAAGAGTTACGCCGATAAGAGAAGAAGGCCCTTAGAGTTCGAAGTCGGAGATAGAGTCTTTTTGAAGGCATCTCCTAGAAAAGGCTTCACTCGTACAGGTAAAGGTGGAAAGCTTAGTCCTCGTTACCTTGGGCCGTTTGAGATATTGGAAAGAATTGGAGAAACGGCGTATAGATTGGATTTACCGCCGAGTATGACCGGGATACACAATGTGTTTCAAGTCTCTCAACTCCGTAAGTATTATCCCGATGAGTCAACAATTCTCCCAGTTGAAGAGGTTCAGTTAGAGCCGGATTTAACAATAGAAAAGCATTCAGTTGCAATTCAGGATTGGAAGATGCAAGGATTGAGAAACCGGTAGATTCCTTTGGTCAGGGTACTTTGGAGGGATCAGAAATCCGAGGAATCGACTTGGGAAACCGAGGAGAAAATGAGAAGGTTATATCCGGAGTTGTTTGAGGACTCGAGTCGGACTTGAGGGCAAGTCCTTTTTAAGGGGGAAGGATTGTGACACCCCGACTTTCAGACCGTACAGGTATGACGTATGTGCGCGATTTATTTTATTTAAATTCATATTCTTTATTCTTTTAATTCTTATTTTAAATATTTCTTATGGATTTGAATGAATTCTATGTGATTATGAATGCTATTTGTTAAGATTTGATTCGTTGATGCTTGAATTGAATTCGGAATTTTACGTTGTTTTAGTATGATTGGAGAATTACGTGCTATGAACTTAGATTTATGTTCGTTATATGTTTTCGAGTTGCATTGTTGAGCTTTTGAATTAATTGTTTCGTTGGGAACCTAAAGGAGGCTAAAATGCTTTTAGCTCACCTTGGGTTCCAATGTGTGTAACTTGAGCTCGGGAATTCGGATTCGAATTTTGTCACCACCGTTGAACTCGTTTCGATGATTCGGGTTCGATGGATTAAGCCTCATAATCTTTTAAGCCCATTTGATACGCCGAAATTCGAACGGAAACTTACCTCGCTTCTACATGATTACCTTTCACCTATTTACACCTTAGTCCCTCAACTTTTGACATGTTAACCTCAACCTTGGGCCACACCTCACCAACACCATATACTATATCCCTCTCCCTCTCTATGTTGGTATACACAAGGGGAAAAGAGAGAAAGTGCAGCAACTTTGGGTGTTCAAAGCTTCAAACCCGTCACTATTCACCTTAAGGAGAATTTGAGCTCTAATCTCCATTTTCTTCCATCTTTCTCAAGGGGTAAGTTAGTATTTGTTATGTACATGAGTATGTGGTCATTGTAAGCTATTAATTCCATACTTTGAGCTATGTTTGATGTATATATGGAGCATGATATGAAACTTGAGGGTTTGATGATCTTTCTTGTTCCTTGGGGTTAAGCTTTAGTTTGAAGATATATATATGATCTCTTATGACTCTAATATGCTTATATGATCTCCCTTTTCAATATGGATGAGTGTGGTGGAAGATACCATTAATGGAAATTCAATTTTTGATTAGATGAACTTGTGATATATGATAATTCTTGAGCTTTTGTGATGATTGGATGATTGTATGTTGAATATGAAGTGATTTGCCATGGTTTGCTTGAGTTTTGTGATCTGAAGTTGTTGCTTGAGGTTGCTGCGTGATTCCCCTGCTTCTTCCCCTGTTTTTGGCGCAGAACACTGTTGCTGCTGTTATTTTTTTTCGAAGACGATAGGCCAACACGGCCGTGTCATATTTGTGCATGTTTTGGACACGGCCGTGTCAGCCTCTCGACTTGGAGAAGAATATTTTTATAAAATCGGACACGGCCGTGTCCAGTTTGTACTGAAACTCAACACGGCCGTGTCAGCCCCTCGTATTAAGCTCCTGAATTAATTTTAATCGGACACGGCCGTGTCCATTTTGAACTAAAACCCAACACGGCCGTGTCATTTGATAATATGGCGGCGGCAACTTCTTGTTTTGCGCTTCGTTGTTTTGTCTTTGTATTTTCTTTCTTCGTTTATGATTCGTATGCACAGTTGGCTTGTTATTTTACGCGTTACATGCCTTGTTTTGAAATTGTAATCTTATTTGATATGAATGGTATGAGTATGATTTGGTCTGATCAAATTGGCATGTTTATGCATCTCATTCGCATTCCATGCATTTATAAGCATTTCCGAGCGTCTAAGTGGTTCATATGTGAGTCTAAGCCTTGGGTCTTGTGTTCTTTTGTTTCAGAGCCTCTGCAGGATACCATCGAGCCCGAGGTTTAGGTGTTCGGTTGCTTCTTTTGTTCGGTTATCACATTCCAGGTAAGGGTTAGGATCCTTTCTTATAGATAAGCGACCTATGGCCTTTATGTGATTGATTTCCTATCCCGCATGTGGCTATATATGTAATATATGGTTAAATACGAATGCTTATGGTATGTTTATGACCTTATGAATTCCTCTTATGAATTTATGGAAAAAGTATAAGTATAGGCGTATATGAGCTTATGATTTTGAATCACTGGTATGTTCCTTTTATGACTCTGCGAGATGTACCCTGAAAGATAGGATTATTGGTATGTTTCTTATTAATCCGAGCCTAGGGATTGTGGGTAAGGACGCCCGGGACGGCAAAGGCCGTCGGGTTAAGCCTGTGCACATCCCATATGAGGTTGTGGCGTGCGACTCTTGGAGGTTGAGAAGGCGCTATTACCTTCAGCCCTCGGTGAATAACCGGGGAAGGTATATCGTGGGTTAGCTACCCCGTATGTATATAGAATCCATATGGGTGGAGAGGGTTTGATTCCCGATCACCAAGGCGTTGAGGAGTTATGAATTTATGAATTCTTATATATTTATGATTTGTATGAGGAGTTGAGGAGGTTCGTAGTCGCCGGACGTTTATGTTTCTTTTATGCTTTGGAGGTTGTGAAACGAGTTAGAATTTCCTCTATATTATATGTATGTCTTCAAAATGATTTGATATGTAAAACCCTAGCTCGGTTCATGATCGACCCCTTTGACTATATATGATGCTCTATATGTATTTATGGTGTGGGTGTGCGTTAGCCCCCCCTCACTCAGTCGAGTTTTGACTGACCCCTTCCGTTTAACATTTTAGTTGCAGGTTGCTCGTGCTAGTCGGGGAAATGCGTCGGTCGTGTCGTACTTTCGGGTTTAGGTCGAGTCGGCATATTTACCTGCTGCATTTTGATTACTTTTATGAATTGTATTTGAATTCTAATTATGTCTTATGGAGAAGTATGAACATTTGATGTATATACTTGACGTATTTTTAGGTCGTCAGGCCGTTGTATATTATGTATATGTTAGTATAGAGCTCCTTTTCGATCCTTATGTTGTTGCTTCCGCATTCTTATCTGGTTGCTTTGCGCGCTCTGTTCGAGTTTTAGCCCCGCTTAGCCTAGCGTGTGAGTGTAGGTTCCCGTTCGCTTAGGCTTGGGCTCATGCATGGAAATCCATTTCATATGTGCGTTCGGGTTTAAGTGCGGGGGATGTGATGGCCCACCGTTTCGGGGCGCTACATAAAGGTCTAAGAATCTTTACGTAGGTACGAATTCCCGATTCCATCCCCATGGAATTCCTAGTAATAATTTGGCATCACTAATCTTTCAATCATGGACCCACAACTCGTGAGACATTCATATCTACTTTAGTGCTGAGCAGGACCCATCAATCATAACATCTTAACCAAACATAGTCCGGAATGACCCATCACTCGTGAGACATCGCCCATTCTAAAATGGTCAAGAAATATTAATTACTTAAAGTGATTAATTAGGAAACTAGAATTAATAAGCTACACTAGTTACCCCATGACTCGTGAGACAGCAATTAGTTTCACTTATTAAGTCCTAAATCTTATTGATGGAATGCTAGGGATTTTATTACCGTGATAAAATACCTATTTATTCGAATTGCTCAATATTTAAGTTGGATTTTAGAATTTCCGGAGGGTTTTCCAGAATGACCTCACCAACATATAATGTTATCTAAATTTTAATTGTCTTGTTTAATGGAGTTTCACATAAAGTGCTTCACAGAAGCAATTAGTAGATAACATGTCCTAGCATAATACTAACCATGAGATGATCATGGGTATCATATCTTATATGTGATTATGGGAGCCACTCTATAATCACTAATTCTAACATTCATGCCACATAAGACAATTCATATCACATAGGGGTGCAAAATTTAATGGAAAAAACCTTATTTATTAGATTAATAGAAACCCTCCTAAACATCTTGAGGGGTCTTCTCTTATGGCCACCGTTCTTCAAGTGTCCCTTGTGGATCCTTCTTGCTCCTTGGGTGCTTGTGTCCAAAATGAAAAGAAAATTCCTCACTTCCTAAGTTATACTCTCTTAACATAAATTAATATGGCTCAATCTTCATATTGACCATAGACAAATACACGGGGCATACCCCGACCCAAAAACAATAATAAGGAAAGCCACATAATAAACACATAACTGTACACACATAATTAGGGCTCCAACCCCCCATTCAAAAATGTGCAACTATGGGGCTCCGACCCCAATTGAAATCATCCATGTGCGGGAATTTAAAACATTCATAAGAATAAGCCATGATCACCTAAATTAGCATTCTTCCGCTTGAATTTAAATTTACCAATTAAATTTAAAATTCCGTTGACCTCAAGTTACAACTAACTTAAGTAATTCGAATATTAGCTCACTATTCAAGAATTTATTCAAAATCGAACCCGGATCAATTTGAAAAAATCTTCTGAATAGTGATCCGGGTTCGATTTTGAATAAATTCTTGAATAGTGAACTAATATTCAAATTACTTAAGTTAGTTGTAACTTGAAGTCAAGAGAATTTTAAATTTAATTGGTAAATTCAAATTCAACCAGAAGCATGCTAGTTTAGGTGATCATGGGTTAGTCTTATGAATGTTTTAAAATCAGCACATGAACGATTTCAATTGGGGTTGGAGCCCCATAGTTGCGCGTTTTCAATTGGGGTTGGAGCCCTACTTATGTGCGTACTGTTATGTGTTTATTATGTGGCTTTCCTTATTATTGTTTTTGGGTCGGGGTATGCCCCATGTATTTATCTGTGGTCAATATGAAGATTGAGCTATATTAATTTATGTTAAGAGAGTAGAACTAAGGAAGTGAGGGTTTTTCTTTTCATTTTGGAGACAAAAACCCAAGGAGCAAAAAGGATCTACAAGGAACACTTGAAGAATAGTGGCCATAAGAGAAGATCCTTCAAAATGTTTAGGAGGGTTTCTATGAATGTAATAGATAGGGGTTTTTCCATTCAATTCTGCACCCCTATGTGATATGAACTGTCTTATGTGGCTTGACTTTTAGAACTAGTGATTATGGAGTGGCTCCCATAATCACATATAAGATAGGATGCCTATGATCATCCTATAATTAGTATCTTGCTAGGACATGTTATCTCCTAATTGCTTCCGTGATGCATTTTATTTGAAACTTCATTAAACAAGAAAATTAAAATTTAGATAACATTATTTGTGGGTGAGGTCATTTCGGACAACCCTCCGAAAATTCAAAAATCCCACTTAAATATTGAGCAATTCGAATAAATAGTTATTTTATCACGGTAACAAAATCCCTAGCATTCCATCAATAGGTTTTAGGACTTAATAAGTGAAACTAATTGCCGTCTCATGAGTCGTGGGGTAATTAGTGTAGCTTCTTAATTCTAGTTTCCTGATTAATCAATTTAAGAAATTAATATTTCTTGACCAATTTAGAATGGGCGATGTCTCATAAGTCGTGGGTCGTTCCGGACTAAGTTTAGTTGAGATCTTATGATAGATGGGTCCTGCTCATCACTAAAGTAGATATGGATGTCTCACGAGTCGTGGGTCCATGATTGAAAGATTAGCGATGTAAAAATATTACTAGGAATTCCATGGGGATGGAATCGGCAATTAGTACCTACCTAAAGATTCTTAGACCTTTGGATGTCTCACGAGTCATGGGTCCAAAACTAAGAATGCTTGGGATCCTAGTACCCATTGAGGAAATAAGTTTCTTCTAAGGTCGTAGGGATTTATAGACCTTCTAACAATAATGGGAGAACATATTTCTAAAGACCTTGATAATATGTTATTATTCAGCATACTCATGATTTCTCTATTTTTTCATTTAGGTTGTAGTTCTGTGATTCTCTAAAATTGAAATGAAAACTAAAAACCCTCTAGTATCCATCCTCGAATCAAGCAAGTTGATGGGGCCCAATTACTTTGATTGGCTTCGGAATCTAAAGATCGTTTTAGATTCGGAAAAGAGAAGATATTTTCTCTTCGAGAGAGAGCCTGTCGCTGAAGGTGAGGCTCCGACTCGGGCTGAAAGAGAGACGATTACAAAATGGTCTGAAGACAATCTTCAAGCCCGTTGTCTCATACTGGCCAACATGTCTCCGGACATGCAAAGGAAACATAAGTCAATGGAAAACGCTTGGGAGATTTATGACCATCTTGAGTGTTTGTACCACCCCAAAGAGCATGTTTTAAGGTACAACACCTCTAAGGAGCTCTTCCATCTCAGATTGAAAGAAGGTACAAGTGTCCATGAGCACGGTCTCAAGTTTCTTGCTTTGAACGAAAAACTGACCTTTATGGAAATGCCACTGAGTGAAGAACTCGCCGTAGACTTCTTACTCACATCGCTTCCACAATCATTCAATCCTTTTATGTTAAACTTCAATATGAATCATCCTCATACTACTTTAGCTGAGTTGATTAGTCAAGTTGTGACTGCTGAAGACACGATTGAAAAGGATAACAAAGTAATGATGGTCACTTCCTCTTCTAGGCCTTCCAAAAGCAAAAGGAAGACAGTTCCCAAAAAGAAGGGATCTCTTAAACCCGATGGAGGGGTTAAAAAGAGAAAGTCCAAGAAGAAAAGAGATCAGAGAGAGGACGTTTGCCACTATTGTTGTAAGAAAGGGCATTGGAAGAGGAACTGCCAAGAGTACAAGGATACTCCAAAGTAAGTTGCGTTTATTGTTGAAGTAAATCTATCTATTGATTCTAATTCTTCGGCACTTGATACCGGCTGTGGAGCTCATATCTTTAATGATGTACATATGCTAAATGAGGTTCGGCAGCTTGAAGAAAGAGAATGCATGGAGACTTGCCCGTTTATTTCCTTTATGGAAGCAAGTAGATTGTTCCGGGATGGTGCGACGGGCTACGTAGCCTACCTTTTGAATAAGCCAAAGGATCAAGCCAAGATCGAGGAGACAGAGATCATGAAGGAATTCCCCGATGTGTTTCCGAAGAATTTGGGATCTTTACCTCCGGATCGGGACGTCGAGTTTGTGATAGATCTTTATCCCGGAGCAGAACCGTATGCAAAATCTCCCTATAGGATGGCTCCAGCCGAGTTGAAGGAGTTGAAGATGCGATTACACGAGCTCGTTGAATGTGGTTACATTCGCCCGAGTACCTCTCCGTGGGGTGCTCCGGTCCTGTTTGTAAAGAAGAAAGACGGCACTTTGCGATTGTGTATTGACTACCGTGAGCTGAACCGATTAACGGTTAAGAACAAATACCCGCTCCCTCGCATTGAAGAGTTGTTCGATCTCCTGCAAGGTTCAAATGTTTATTCTTAGTTGGATTTAAGGCAAGCGTATTACAAGTTGTGTATCCGGGAGGGAGATATACCGAAGACAGGTTTCAACATGAGATATGGAAATTTTGAGTTTGTGGTCATGCCTTTTGGTCTTACCAATGCCCCAGCTGCGTTTATGGATATGATGCACCGAATATTCCGGCCTTACCTCGATAAATTCGTGGTCATCTTTATAGATGATATTCTGGTGTATTCGAGGTCCGAGGAAGAACACGCGCGGCATTTGAGTATTATCTTGTCTACACTTCGGGAGCACAAGTTATTCGCCAAGTTCAGTAAGTGCGAGTTCTGGTTGGATCGAGTTTCCTTTTTGGGTCACTTCATTTCTGGGAATGGTATAGAAGTGGATCCGGCGAAGATTGAGATGGTTATGCTTTGGAAGCAACCTAAGAATGCCTCGGAAGTGAGAAGTTTTCTCGGTTTAGCCGGGTATTATAGGCTCTTTGTGAAAGTCTTCTCGAAGATTGCTTCCCCGTTGACCCGGTTAACTAAGAAAGAGGTTAAATTCGAGTGGGATGAGGCGTGTGAGAAGAGTTTCCAAACTCTTAAGGAAAGATTTACTACTGCACCGATTTTAACCCTACCCGAGGGTTCAAAAGGCTACTCAGTTTACACCGATGCCTCGAAGCAAGGTCTCGGTTGTGTGTTAATGCAGAATGGTAAGGTTGTAGCCTACGCTTCAAAGAAGTTAAAGGATCACGAGAAAAACTATCCCACTCATGACTTGGAACTCGCGGTAGTGGTGTTTGCTTTGATGAAATGGCGATATTACCTTTATGGAGTTACTTTTGAAGTGTTCACCGACCACCAGAGTCTTAAGTATCTGTTTACTCAGAAGGATTTGAACGTAAGACAGAGAAGGTGGATGGAGCTACTTGAGGATTACGATTGTGGATGGAGCTACCCAGAGCGAAGGGCGCCACATCCCCCGCACTAAGGTTCAACACGAGTAACAAAATGGAAGTTCGCACCCGTATCAAACCATAGCGAACGGGAGACACACAAACTCACACTCTCGCTAGGCGGCCTAGACCCTCAAGAACTGCGAGAATTAAAATCAGAGTAGCGGAAGCAAATCGTATATCAAACATGATTCCCAAGATCATCACATGTACATATCAAAAATGGGGGAGGGTCAAGTATTCCAAATTCACAAGCTAGCTTACATACAAATGTACAATGCCATCACGGCCAAAAATAACATAAGTGTAATCATAAATACGAAATCCAAAAGACAACAATAAGAGCAGAAGTAAACTACTACGAATGCATGAGGACTCAAGCTAAACCACAAGTAAACTCCAAAAGACACTTGCCGCCTAGCTTGACTCGGAAGAACCTGCAAACTCAAAAGAAAGGAAAAAGGGGAAAACAACAACGAGGGTTAGTCCTAGCGACTAGTGAGGGGGCTAACTCACACACCCGACATATATATATAGAGCAAAGCATTTAATCAAAACTGAAGGACCCTTGAACCGAGAGTGGTTTTTGCAAGCCAAATTAATTCCCGTGATATATATAAATACATAAAGTAAACGAAGGCAAAAGGAGAAATTGCCAAATTTTAAGTACTTAGGAATCCACTCTCGTTTCACAGATCCTACAAAGCTAAACCAACTCGGCGAGTACGAGTCTCACACTAAACTCCCACCTTCCATATACAAAGATCAGAGCAAAACAAAACAAATCAGAATCCATCCCCAACACCGGTTGATAGAAGGGTTGATCGGCCCTAACTATCCACACAAAGAAACGAGACAAGGTTTAATTACTACCTTGAAACCTTCGGCGGTTGCCTCCGCCGGCTCAAGAGAAACACCCTTCCTCAACCTCCTAAGGTTGGGCGAGACTCTCAAATGGAGGTGTTGATGGAAGAGCTCGGCGACCCCTCGGCCGTCCCGAGATTACCATACCACACTCCGGGGCCCAAACATATCACGAAAGTCACACAAACATATCTCAAAGCTTATCTTTCAAAGCCACATCTCGCTTACACACACACACTTGCACAAGACTAAACTTTTCAAACAAAAGCAAAATAGCTTATATACTTATACAAAACGTTTTCAAACTCTTATAACAAATGGGATAAATCCCGCAACATAATTATCATACACTTATTTACCATATATTATACGTATCCACATGCGAGGCTTCAAATCAAGTAGGGTTATAGGTCGAATAACTAAAAGAACAAAACCTCACCTTGTCGACGAACGAAGTGGAGTCAAAAAGAAGAAACCGGACACCTACGGAGCAAGCTCGTCCTCTACAGGAAGATCCTCTGAACAAGACAAACAACAAAGGAACACTCTTAGACTCAATATGAACCATATTGACGCTCGGTACATGCGTATGTATGCTTATGATGCCAATGATATGAAATGAATTCACATTGATGCTAATTACAAGCAAATAATTCGTATAAGAGCATATAACACAAACGAGGAGACAAAACAAAGCACAAACTCGTAACATAAAGCCCAACACGTCGTAATACAAGTCACTCATGCATACACATCACAAACGGGGCAAGAAAGACCAACAAGGACGACGGAAAGAAAAGCAAAACCAAACAAAGACGAACGAAAAACTGAAGTTCCTAGGAGACACGCCCGTGTCCCCCGGGAAGGGTAAGCCGAGACACGCCCGTGTCTCGGTACAGAACAAAGAACAACAGAAAATCGGAGGTGACACGCCCGTGTCACCAGGAAAAGCCAAACCGAGACACCCCCGTGTCTCGGTACAGAAAAACGAAAACGAAGGGTGACACGCCCGTGTCACCCAAAGAGGGCAAACCGTGACACCCCCGTGTCACGGTACAGAAAAACGAAGACGAAGGGTGACACGCCCGTGTCACCCAAAAAGGGCAAACCGTGACACCCCCGTGTCACGGTACAGAAAAACGAAGACGAAGGGTGACACGCCCGTGTCACCCAAAAAGGGCAAACCGTGACACCCCCGTGTCACGGTACAGAAAAACGAAGACGGGGCAACAGCAACCCAGTAACCCCAAAACAAAACCAAACACCCCAAACTCTAACTACCAAGCAAGGAAAAGCAATAAAGGCTAGGAAACAAATCCTAGAAGCACACTAACAACAACAAAACTCAAAGAAACAAGAAAGGAGCAAGAATCAATCAAATCTTCCAACAATTACTATTCACATGCTTGTTCAATCTCATGCTTCAACCAAAGAATTGAACTCAAAATCTCATAAAAGAGAGAAGAGAGAGTGTAGATGACAACCATGGACTTACCTTTCAATTTGGAGAAGCTTGGGTGAAGATTTGAGCTCAAAAATCTGAAAATGGACCAAGGGGTTCTTCTTCTTCCTTCCTTCTTGCTTGGCTGATCGGTTTGGTGAGAAAGAGAGAGGAATGGATCGGTTTCAGCACAAAAAGGGGAGAGGAGAGCTTAACCAAGGGTTTTGGAGTCAAGGTTAAAGTGTGGTTAAGGTTAAGGTGGGGTCCACAACTCAAAGCTAGGTCAAAAGGTGGCTTTCAAGCGTAAGGGGCTCGTTACGGGTGAAATACGGAGGTCCTAACGAGCTTAGAAAAATGTGAGGTTTGTCCCATTAAACCCGAATCGTCGAAACGAGTTCAATGGAGGTGACGGAATTCGAATCCGAATTCCCGAGCTCAAGATACGCGTCTCGGAACCCAAGGTGCGCTAAATGCTCTTTAGCCTCCTTTAGGTCCCGTCTCCAAAACGAACTCAAAAAGCAATCAAAACAAATACCAAAACATATAACGAGCACATAAACGAGTCCATAAAACATATACTTAACACATATCACGAATTCACGGAAATCAGAATCCAATACAAACCCGAAACGAATAAAATACCAAACAAGAAAAGTTAAACATTCAAAGGTAACCAAATTCATATTAAAGCAAATGAGTCCAAATAACTTCAAATGATCCACGTTGACAGTTAATATCACATAATCACTTAAAGAACTAGTTAAATAGCGCACATAAGAGGTTACCTGAAAAGTCTGATCAGTCGGGATGTTACATGCAGAGATTGATCCTACCGCTGTGGTGGAAGGTACTCTATGCATACATAACATGAACATTCATGCACTCTTTGATCCGGGTGCCACGCATTCCTTTATTTCTTGTGACTTAGTTGCTACTCTATGCTTGCCTGTTATTTGTCTTTCTTCTTGTTATTTGGTGAGTTCGCCACTTGGTGGGAGTCTTCAGACAGATCAGTTGGTTCAGGAGTGTTCAGTTCTGATTGAAGGGAAGGAATATCCGGCTGATTTAATTGTTATACCTATGAAGAGGTATGGAGTTATCTTGGGTATGGACTGGTTGTCCAGGCACCGGGCCAATGTTGATTATTTTGCGAAGAAGGTGATTTTGGGTAATGAATTGGTAATTGGTAGTGGATCAAGAACGGTACCTCTCTTCTCTTATATGGAAGCTCACAAGTTGATGAGAGAAGGAGCAACGGGATTTATTGCTTACCTTCTTAATAGGCCGAAAGATCTAGTTAAGTTGGAGGATACTGCGGTTGTTAAGGATTTTTCCGATGTGTTTCCGGAGAATTTGAGTTCTTTACCACCAGACTGTGAGATCGAATTTGTTATTGACTTATATCCAGGATCTACACCGTATTCTAAGACTCCGTATCGGATGGCACCGGCCGAATTGAAAGAGTTAAAGATTCAATTAGAAGAATTGCTCAAAGTTGGATATATACGGCCAAGTTCGTCACCTTGGGGTGCTCCGGTTCTCTTTGTTAAGAAAAATGATGGAACCTTAAGAATGTGTATAGATTACCGGGAGCCTAATCGGATGACTGTAAAGAATAAATATCCTTTGCCCCATATAGAGGATTTATTCGACATGTTACAAGGTTCGGGGGTTTACTCAAAATTGGACATGAGACAAGGATACTATCAATTGAAGATCTGGGAAGAGGACATTCCGAAGACGGGATTTAACACCCGGTATGGACACTACGAGTTCGTAATGATGCCTTTTGGATTGACTAATGCTCCGGCTGCTTTTATGGATATGATGCATCGAATTTTCTGGCCCTATTTGGATAAGTTTGTGGTAATATTCATCGATGACATCTTGGTTTATTCGAGAACTCCGGAGGATCATGCCAGGCACCTCAGAATTGTGTTGGACACCTTAAGGGAACATTGGTTGTATGCTAAGTTTAGCAAATGCGAGTTTTGGATTGATCGGGTAGCATTTTTGGGCAATATTATTTCAAGGAAAGGTTTGGAAGTAGACCCTTCTAAGATTGAGACGGTTATTCAATGGCAAAGGCCGAAAAATGTTTCAGAAGTAAGGAGTTTCTTGGGTTTGGCAGGCTACTATTGGAGATTCGTTCAGGATTTCTCAAAGATTGCGGCTCCTTTAACCCGATTGACTAAGAAGGCGGTTAAGTTTGAGTGGAACGAGGCATGTGAGGCTAGCTTTCAACTTTTAAAGGAAAAGTTGACCACCGCTCCTATATTAGCACTTCCCAAAGGTACAGAAGGATATACAGTTTATACGGACGCCTCAAAGGAAGGTTTAGGATGTGTGTTGATGCAAAATGGAAGAGTAATCGCCTATGCCTCAAGGAAATTGAAAGAGCATGAACAGAACTACCCCACTCATGATTTGGAGTTAGGGAAGTGATCTTTGCTTTGGTTAAGTGGAGACACTATCTTTATGGAATTTCGTTCGAGGTCTTGAATAGGTACCCGTATTGCTCCTGTTTCTTGTCTCGTGGTTCCAGGTGAGGGTGTTTTCGTTCTAGTTACATATCAAACCCTACAACCCGTATGTGAAAAGCTTTGGCCAAAACCTTATGCTTATATATGTTACTTTTAAAAGTGGATTCATCGAGTAAATATTGATTGATCGAGTAAATATTGATCAAGTAAACCCTTTTCAAATGGATAATGATGGATATGGTATGATTCTTATGAATTAAATGTTTTGGCGAGAAAAGATTGATTGATTGATTGCACTGATTGGGGCCCAGGGGCTTGGTGTGAGTGGGGACCCGAGGAGGCAAGGGCTGACGGTAAACCCTCACACTAGTCCCACTATTGAACAGCGGTACCGGACCTAGTCAGGAGATTGGCAGGGAAAGGGAGCTGAGTGCCTTCTGGGGAGTCATGTAACCCCTTTTGGCCAATGATTGGGTGGTCGGGCCTTGCAAACCCACCACCAACCCGGAGGAAGAAGGTTGGAACTTATTTATGATTGAAAATGATTGACTGATTGATTAAATATGATTGATTATTGATTGATAGGCACTGTGCGGGAAGGCCGGGAATCGGATTGCCCAAACAAATATATTTAGGACATGGCATGTGATCTGAGTGTATTATGATATATTGCATGATAACCTATTTAATGTATTAATGATATTTGTCGTACACGGTCGGCGTTTGGTTGGAGATTGTGCACGCTCACTCGCCAAGCCTTATTGATTGAGTATGATTTATGAACCTATTGAATTTAATATGAATAGTCGTAAAGTCTGAGCATTGCTTACTTAATTTCTAGCCCTTCGAGGGAACTAACTTTAAATAAAACCTTGCTCGGGATTTATGGCTTGCATGTGCATGTTTCTATATTATATGTATCGCTCCTGCTCACTCAGTCTTCTAGAGACTGACCCCTCCTTCCCCCTTTTCCCAGTTTCTTTTGCAGGCTTTGGTTACTAGGCGGAGTTAGAGTGTCGAGTCATTGTTCTAGTCTCACTCATTTACACTCACTGCATATTATATTGTCTTTAAATACTGTATTGATTAATTATTGATTTATTATTGATGGCCGGTGTGCCTTATTGAATTGATATTGATTCGGGACAGGTTAGGACAGGTTCTGGAGCCAGTTGAACCCGTTGTTATATTGTTTCCTTGTATTGATTCGGGACAGGTTAGGACAGGTGTACTGATTAGTGGAACCCGTATTTATATTCGTATTGGATTTCATTTATTTCATGAATGATTTCCTTGCTTCCGCATTTTGGGTTTTGTTGATGGTTCCAGGGTTAGCTTCCGCCTAGTCAGGACTGTACTTTTGATTGTCACCCGTTCGCTGTGAGTCCGATTCATGTGTGGACTGCCTATTTCATATGTGGATTAGACTCATAGTGCGGGGGATGTGGTGCCTATCGTCCCGGGTGCTACATTATGATTTGCTCTAGTATATGCTATGATCATGTGATATAGTTGTTATATTATGAGAACTGATCCATGATTATGGAATTTGAATTATGTTCATGCATGCTAGCTAATGGAATAGTGATTTACAATTAATTATGTCACAACTTGTTACATGTTGGTATTGGAATTAATTTGTTACATGCCTAAAGGTTCATGATATGATATGATATGGATTAATGGATTAAAGCCTTGATCATATGTTATACACTTTAATAGTGTCACATGTTATAACCTAAGATAGAATAGTGTTTCATAACTTGATCTTATGCCTTAATTGGATCTCTTAACCATAGGTTATACCTTTAACCTAGATCACACTTGATTATATTAACATGAACTTGAAACTATAGGTTATAATCAAGATCATAATTTAATTAGGGTGTGTGTGTGTGCATGTCGTGTGTGTGTGTGTACCGTATGTGTGGGTGTGTGTGCATAGTAAGGGTTTGACCCGACCCTTTGACCCGACATGTGAATAGTAATCATGAATAGTAATCTAGAATAGTACTTTTGAATAGTAAAAAAATGAAATAAAACTTGTGCTTTCTTAATAGACATTTGCACCTAGGGTTTCCATATCCAGGGTCTAAAATGTGTTTTCAAAATACGTTTTCTTTCGTCGACTTGTTTCTTAACCTAAGGTTTGCGTTAGGATTCATACTTTTACAAAAGCTTACTCGGTTATAGTAAGATCATAGTCCAACGTTGAGAGAAACTCACTTTAACATATTCCTTTGTGTGTTACCATTCTTGAATACCTTAAATGGTATTACTCTCTTGTGTTACATGTCCCTTGTTCATTTGTTTCATGCATTTCATATGCACCTTGGTTAGTAGGGGGTCTTAGTTCTTAAGCTCACTCTAGTACACCACTTACAGGAGTTAAAGTCGAGCACTGGGATCCCCAGGGCACCGCGTAATCTGTTTACCTACCTTTTGTTACTAATAGGTGAGGTGAAGTTAAAATGTTTCCAAACTGGAACCACGATTATACTATCGTTTCATATGTTTTGAAATTCAAAGCTAAACCTCGTTTTAAAGAATCCCTTTTATCGGGACATTCTTTTGAAATGATCATTCATACTTTCATAGTATACCTTGATCAACAACACATGTTTTCCAAAGTTCCGCATTCTTGTTCAAAGACAGTTACCTATTCTGCACATGTTTTACAGACAGCATCACATGTTTCAAAGTACAGTTTCACATGTTTTACAGACAGCATCACATGTTTTACAGACAGTTTCACATGATATAGTTAGCACCCGGAGTGGTACTCTGGTCACTGCTAATCTTGAAATGCAAGCATACATTTTACAGTTTGGGCCTGGCGGTTATGTGTGGAGGTGATGTTCGGGAGGTGTGCGCCAACAACATCACCAATACCGGTCGCCACAATTAGACAATTGACACCGACTTTTAACAAGAGGTTTGTTAAGTAAGGACAATCTGTCTGGGAACGGATAGCAAATCTGTTCCCATTACATGTTTACAGGTTGCCTAGGGCTAGCTACCCGAAGTGACAACCGGTGGAGGATGGTGCATGTTTGTATGTGTTGGTGGAGTATTGTTGACCTTGGTCCGATGCTCTACTATATGTGGAGTTATTGTTGATCCTGGTCCGATACTCTACTTCATCATGTTTTTCTGGAGTTAGGATGGAGAAGCCTAGCTTGCGGGAAAAATTCTGTTTCATAAAGGATGGATCATATTTGGAAAAGTTCACTTTGCCCGTATACCGTTTTATGAAAGAACTATGAACCATCTACAACATATGTGTGCGTGAGTGATAGCATTCATGAAAAGAGTTTTGAAACTCGTATTCTTTTACAGCATTGCATTCAAAAAGTTTTATCCATCGAACTTGTTTCAAGTTCTTCTTTAAAGCTTTGCATTAACAGTTTTGAACTACACTTCAAGTTCTTCATCATTTAGTACTTTCTTTTAAGTATTCCCTCACTTAGTCCTTTTGACTAATACCTCTCCGGTTTTCTTGCCTCGTGGTTTCAGGTCTTGCAGCCGCAGTTTAGAGGTATCTTGAAGCTCTAGATTGTCATTTTTGTTTCAGTCAGGACTCGTATTATTTCTCTTTTTTGTCCTGCTTATGTTTTATGGTTGCATCACTTTATGTTTCTGAATATTTTAGTATCTTTGTTATACTCTTCCTTCTACTCTGTTACCGATATTATGAACTCTGCTATATCGGTATTTATATGTGAATTTGTTATATGTTCTGATATGCCGAGTCTCTCTTACACGATCAATATGTTCTTGCTTGTTACATGCCGTCACGCACATGTTTTGAAAAGTTTTAAAATACTCTGATTTTCCGCTGCATAGCCACATCGTTATACATGAATAGTTCTGAGATAGACAGCCGTTCGCTAAAGTATTTCTTGAGTGATGGCTCACACCATTACTTGAGAGGTGCTTCAGTGCGGGGGGTTGAGACGCCGCTCTCCTCATGTTCCAAGTACGGGTGGGGGCGTTATAGCCTGAGGTGGTATCAGAGCATCAGGTTAAGTAAGAAGAGACTTAACCTAGATTGCTCTCACGTTGCATCATGGATTGTTCACGCATTGCATCCAGGATCATTCTCATATTGCATCGAGACAGGATATTTGGGGATTGCATGGTTTTGTTATCTGGATTTCATATTTGTGGTATCTTCTGTATAGCTATCGCAGTTCAACCACACCAGAATCCTAATCAGCAGATGGATAAGGCTTTCTTTGAGTAGTTTGAGGCCCCGCGTACTGTAGCAGTTTCTCGCCGTGGAGGCACTTGTTTTTATAACTGGCGCAGGTCTAGGAACAGTGGCAGGCCTGGGTATTCCTATCCTAACAGAGTTGTGCACTATCTCAAGTCTGAGAGAAATTGTAACAGCCCTAACCTGGGCCGAGTTGGAAAAGGTAAAGTAAAGAGGTTATTCAAGAGGCACTTATAATCTCGGTTCTTATTTATTCACTTCATGCATTACATGTTATGTGACTTATGTGCTTTTATGTGTTACGCTTTAATTAAATGATCGTAGATTTAATTATTTCCTCTATTTAACTCGTACCTTGAAACTCTTCTCAGAAAATCCTAGAATTCTAGTATTCATTCCCTTCTAGCACCTAAAACCCTTTCATATGCTTCAAAACCCATTCCCACAGTTTTAGGTTAGAAATTACGAAAATACCCCTACAGCTCAAAAATATTCCTACGTCTCCCGAAGCACTTTCACTACCCAATATTGTAACCAAAAGAATCCTCACATTATTTTGAGGATCGTGATACTCTCCGTAAACCATAATTCTCATCCTAACTCCCGTAGTGTCAAAAACCGACAAAAACCCTAGCTTATGATTCGATCATCAATAAATCCTTACTCATCTACTTTTTTTATATTCAATATTATAACCAAAACGACCCTTAAATTATTTTATGAATTTTCATGCATTTACCAAAAACTCGATTTCACCATAGCATATTTTATAAATATTTTTCTTTCCAAAAATCATCATTTTATTTTGAACAATTAGCTTTTATTCAATATTCGAAATTTTACTTAAAACGATCCTTGAATTTTCCTCTACATTATAATGATTTTTCCAAACTCCAAACTTTATCATAGCTTCGTTTATATAATTTTCTCATGATTTTCAGCATCTTTAACCATCATGACTTGTAAACGAAAAGTCTAAATATTGCACATTTATAATCAAAACGAAGCTCGTTTTTCACTCATTCTTTCATTAATTCACTACTTCAAGCTTTTACCTCTCGACTCTTGAATAAATTTTATATCATTTTACATTTATTTTTATTCAAGATGACATCATCCATGACCACATGGTCTTCTAGAAGGTTAATTAAATGAGCATAATTTCTCCACATTTCCTAAGTAATTACCAAGCATTTGTTCATAATATAATTTAACCACATCTCCTAATTAATCAGCAAGCATTTGTATGAATTAGGATACATCCACATCTCCCTTAAACTTTTATTTAT
This sequence comes from Lantana camara, assembly GCA_037501455.1. Lineage (NCBI taxonomy): Eukaryota > Viridiplantae > Streptophyta > Magnoliopsida > Lamiales > Verbenaceae > Lantana > Lantana camara. The sequence goes on from CM074861.1 coordinate 49,469,383, forward strand.
TGCTTAGAGACCCCTCATGACTACCTATAAATACCCCCTCAAGCCTCATTTATAACTCACAAATCAACACACAAAAATCACTCTTTTCTCTCCATTCCTCACGCCATTCCCACTCTCCCTCTCTAAGGTATGTTCTTCTTCTATTATTTCATGCTTTATATTATGTTCTTAGTATAATAACAATAGTAGCATGTCTAGGATTAATTAAATTAGGCTTTAGGAATTTTATTTTAGGAAATATGTGCATAATTGTTAGTTAAATACAATGTGTGCACATTATGGAATTTTATTTAATTAAATGCGTGAATTATGATATGATATAATGTGAGTATGTATTTAAATGATTATGATCTTGTTTGATTAAATTCATGCCTAGAATAATTTATTTATAATTATTTTTCATAGAGAATTTATATATTTTGCTATATTATGCTTCAAATCTTATGTTATGAATATGAATATAATCAAGCATGTGTTGAACATTTTAGGTTAAAATATTTTCAACTGGGACAGTGGAACCCCGAATACTTTATTTGCTATATTATGCTTCAAATCTTATGTTATGAATATGAATATAATCAAGCATCCGTATTAGTTCACTACTTTCAGGAACTAGGTCTGGACAGTGGAACCCCGAATACTTTACTTGATTCCGTATCGTAGCAGGTGAGGTTAAAATATTTTCAACTGGGATCATGAGTCTACATATAAAATATTTTATTATTTATCCCAATAAGGGACCAGTCTTATTTTTCCTTAATTATAGTATTATCCCCTTTCTGGGAAAATATCTGATACAAGGATATCTATTTTCCTATTATATAAATTAAAATCCTTGTTTAAGTATAAGTTACAAACGTATCATACTCAAGTCCATTTTGGCAAGTATTGATATAATGTAGCTCTATTCTGTATTTAAAATGCAAGATCTGTATCTGTATTTGTATCTGTTGGGCCCGGTGGTACAGTAGAACTAATAGCCGGGTGGCAAGGGCCATCGTCTATTACTATACCTGCCGCCAAATCTGATCTTAATGTTGGTTTAACTGGAGGTTAGTTATTGCACATTAAGTGACGGGAAAGGTACGTCCCTCCCTCTATCTGTATCTGGATCTCGAGGGGTTGCTCCCGACAGATCATGGAGGAAGAAGGCTGGATTGATTCTGTTATTTCTGATTTCATTCTGTTTAAGGAGTAAAGGATGGAGAACGCCTACTTGCAGGGCACTAATACTTTAATATCGTACGATTCATATTTTCAAGAATCTGGTACCCAGTCCCCTTATTCCCCTTTTTCTCAAAATAAATATGAACCAAATATTTGTATTGATTATTATTTTATTGATTTCCGGTATAATACTATTAATCTATTATTTTATTAACAGTATCAAACTCTAACTTTTATAGTCAAACACTTTTTCAAATATACCTATACATATATATGTAGTTCCAACTACCCCCTCACTTAGTCACTTTGACTAACCCTCGCACTTTACAACTCATGGTTTCAGGTTTATCGGACGCTTACTAGAAGGTATCTTGAAGCCTAGTGTGTCTTCTCGTTAGCATAATAGTCAAGGTTCTTTAGAATAAGTTATGCTTCCGAGCTTGTAATTATCTATTACGGCATAGTCACTACTTTTGATATCTATACTATGCCATTACTGGCTTATTTATTGCATTCCCCTATCATAGTTTTAAATGTTTTTAAATTATAAAATTTCCACTGCAGTGTTCTAATACTCTGATATTGTATAGCACTGTCCGTTCGCCGGAGTGTTTCTCGGGTGCTAGGCCTCACATCCACTCGGGAGATACTTTGGTGCGGGGTTGTAGTGTATAGGGGCGCTACAACTAAAGTGGTATCAGAGCAACCGGGTTACTCTAGTACCCTAGGTGCTCTTTCTTGAAAAATTTAAGTCTTTCAAAAATGCAACACTTTAAAATATTTTATTGTTGCTCTTCTGCATGTTCATATCTCGAGTCCTTGGAATTGCTTCAAGATACCAGTAGGGTCGTTAGTGCATCATGCATTCCTTGTATATATTATGTGTTCATAACTTCAGTGTTATATTTGAATTTATTAGTTTGTGTCAATCTGTGAATCATTATTTAACCTCCATGCATTATATTTTCCAATGCGATTGTGATTCTAGCATCATAATGTCACCACCAAGGACCCCACACAATCAGACACCATCAGCCACAACAACTTCCATAGGAGTATTAGATATAGCGGAGGCCTTTAGACAGTTTATGCAGACATACGTGCCAGTACCTAATCATGGAAATGAAAGAACTTTGGAAAAGTTCCTTCAGTTGAATCCACCAAAGTTCTTCGGGGAACCCAATGACCTTAAGGCAAAAAATTGGATTGCAAGTCTTGAAAAGATATATGAGGCAATGGATATTTACCTCGAGGATCCAAAACGAGTACAATATGCAACCTTCTTATTGGAAGAGGCGGCATTAAGTTGGTGGAAGCATGTCAAGCAGAGATGGTTGGATACCGGAGTTCAAAGTAATTGGATTGAGTTCGTAAGGGAATTTCAGCATAAGTACATTCCTCAAGTAACCAGGGATGCTCGAGAGGCCGAGTTCATGAATTTAGTACAAGGGTATATGTCAGTAGCCGAATACGAGGCCAAGTTTGTTAGGTTAATACAATATGCACCACACATCTTGAGTGACGAGCGTCGCAAAACAAAGAGATTTGTTGATGGACTGAAACCGGACCTACGATGGGCATTAGCTCCTTTTGATATTGAGGGATATACCCGGGCTGTAGATAAAGCCCTAAACACTGAGGCAACACACAAGAGTATTCGCCTGAATTCAAAACATCAAGACCCAACTAACGATAAACTACTACAAGGAGAGAAACGAGTTGCCAGCCAAATTGCTCATATGCAAAAGAAGAAACCTAGGCATACCCAACAACAATCCTCGCAAGTACCCCTAAAGGTCCAAGATGAGACCATTTGTGACTTCTGTCATGGGCCGCGACATACTGAAGAGAATTGCTGGAAAAAGGCCGGCTTATGTTTGCGATGTGGTAGTGATGAACACCAGATCCGTGAATGCCCAAAGAAAGCCAAACAAGGGCAACCAAGGAGAGGAAAAACTATTGTCGGAACTTCAAGAAATCCATTAGGAAAAGGCAGGGCCAACGCTACGGACGGAGATGTGCATCCCAAACCTTCAAGTAATGTGAGGGGTAGGGTACATGTTCTTCACACGCCAGTTAAGGTCCTATGACCCTGGTGTCATGCATTCATTCATTGCATTACAATTATGTGCTTATTTATTTTCTGAGTGCCTCTTCTGGGGATTTAGGTCATTATGATATATATATAAACACTTCCTTTCTGGGCTAGTAATCATTACTACCCCCTAGTCTATGAAGTTACTAATGACAAAATACGAGATCATCCTAGAAAAGGATGAAAGATATTAACAAAATTATTTTATGACAAAATGAGAATCTGAGGACCGATTGTTTTTAAGGGGGGTGGATTGTAACAGCCCTAACCTGGGCCGAGTTGGAAAAGGTAAAGTAAAGAGGTTATTCAAGAAGCACTTATAATCTCGGTTCTTATTTATTCACTTCATGCATTACATCTTATGTGACTTATGTGCTTTTATGTGTTACGCTTTAATTAAATGATCGTAGATTTAATTATTTCCTCTATTTAACTCGTACCTTGAAACTCTTCTCATAAAATCCTAGAATTCTAGTATTCATTCCCTTCTAGCACCTAAAACCCTTTCATATGCTTCAAAACCCATTCCCACAGTTTTAGGTTGGAAATTACGAAAATACCCCTAAAGCTCAAAAATATTCCTGCGTCTTCCGAAGCACTTTCACTACCCAATATTGTAACCAAAAGAATCCTCACATTATTTCGAGGATCGTGATACTCTCCGTAAACCATAATTCTCATCCTAACTCCCGTAATGTCAAAAACCGGCGAAAACCCTAGCTTATGATTCGATCATCAATAAATCCTTACTCATCTACTTTTTTTATATTCAATATTATAACCAAAACGACCCTTAAATTATTTTATGAATTTTCATGCATTTACCAAAAACTCGATTTCACCATAGCATATTTTATAAATATTTTTCTTTCCAAAAATCATCATTTTATTTTGAACAATTAGCTTTTATTCAATATTCGAAATTTTACTTAAAACGATCCTTGAATTTTCCTCTACATTATAATGATTTTTCCAAACTCCAAACTTTATCATAGCTTCGTTTATATAATTTTCTCATGATTTTCACCATCTTTAACCATCATGACTTGTAAACGAAAAGTCTAAATATTACACATTTATAATCAAAACGAAGCTCGTTTTTCACTCATTCTTTCATTAATTCACTACTTCAAGCTTTTACCTCTCGACTCTTGAATAAATTTTATATCATTTTACATTTATTTTTATTCAAGATGACATCATCCATGACCACATGGTCTTCTAGAAGGATTAATTAAATGAGCATAATTTCTCCACATTTCCTAAGTAATTACCAAGCATTTGTTCATAATATAATTTAACCACATCTCCTAATCAATCACCAAGCATTTGTATGAATTAGGAGACATCCACATCTCCCTTAAACTTTTATTTATTACTTAGAGACCCCTCATGACTACCTATAAATACCCCCTCAAGCCTCATTTATAACTCACAAATCAACACACAAAAATCACTCTTTTCTCTCCATTCCTCATGCCATTCCCACTCTCCCTCTCTAAGGTATGTTTTTCTTCTATTATTTCATGCTTTATATTATGTTCTTAGTATAATAATAATAGTAGCATGTCTAGGATTAATTAAATTAGGCTTTAGGAATTTTATTTTATGAAATATGTGCATAATTGTTAGTTAAATACAATGTGTGCACATTATGGAATTTTATTTAATTAAATGCATGAATTATGATATGATATAATGTGAGTATGTATTTAAATGATTATGATATTGTTTGATTAAATTCATGCCTAGAATAATTGATTTAGAATTATTTTTCATAGAGAATTTATATATTTTGCTATATTATGCTTCAAATCTTATGTTATGAATATGAATATAATCAAGCATGTGTAGAACATTTTATGAATACTTGAAGATATGAATAAATTCATGTTTAGGAATTTATTTATGAATCATATTTCATGAAAAGTTTATATATTATGCTCATTTATTCTTTAATCTTATGTTATGACTATGAATTTGATCAAGCATGCCTAGAACATCTTATGAATATTCAAACATGATGAAGAACATGTTCTTGATGTTCTTGAAATATGTGTGTACCGTGTGCTAGTGTGTGTTTGATTTTATGTTTAAAAATATTTAATCCCCTATGTTTAAAAAGTAACTGTTTTTCAATAGTAACTGTTTAAATATGAATTTTGACCAATAATCTCATGTAGTAATTTTAAGAATTAATATGACATAAAATTTGGGTTTTTATGAAAGGATTTTATCTAACGATTTTAAAATCGGGGATTAAATAACATTTTCAAAATCGAGTTCACTTTTATTAAAAATAAAACCTTAACTTGGATTCATGATTTGAATAAGAATTTCTTGGTTAATTCGGTTGTATGACTTTGGTATCAGCGTGCCTTACAATAATATTCTAGATTACCGAATTTCCTGTACCTTACTGTTACCACATGCCTTAATTGTGCTCATTCATGTGTCGCATTAGTATAGAAAGAACCTAGTTCTCTAAGTCCGTAGTAGTTCACTACTTTCAGGAACTAGGTCTGGACAGTGGAACCCCGAATACTTTACTTGATTCCGTATCGTAGCAGGTGAGGTTAAAATATTTTCAACTGGGATCATGGGCCTACATATAAAATATTTTGTTATTTATCCCAATAAGGGATCAGTCTTATTTTTCCTTACTTATAGTATTATCCCCTTTCTGGGAAAATATCTGATACAAGGATATCTATTTTCCTATTATATAAATTAAAATCCTTGTTTAAGTATAAGTTACAAACATATCATACTCAAGTCCATTTTGGCAAGTATTGATATAATGTAGCTCTATTCTGTATTTAAAATGCAAGATATGTATCTGTATCTGTATTTGTTGGGCCCGGTGGTACAGTAGAACTAATAGCCGGGTGGCAAGGGCCATCGTCTATTACTATACCTGCCGCCAAATCTGATCTTAATGTTGGTTTAATTGGAGGTTAGTTATTCCACATTAAGTGACGGGAAAGGTACGTCCCTCCCTCTGTCTGTATCTGGATCTCGAGGGGTTGCTCCCGACAGATCATGGAGGAAGAAGGCTGGATTGATTCTGTTATTTCTGATTTCATTCTGTTTAAGGAGTAAAGGATGAAGAACGCCTACTTGCAGGGCACTAATACTTTAATATCGTACGGTTCATATTTTCAAGAATCTGATACCCAGTCCCCTTATTCCCCTTTTTCTCAAAATAAATATGAACCAAATATTTGTATTGATTATTATTTTATTGATTTCCGGTATGATACTATTAATCTATTATTTTATTAACAGTATCAAACTCTAACTTTTATAGTCAAACACTTTTTCAAATATACCTATACATATATATGTAGTTCCAACTACCCCCTCACTTAGTCACTTTGACTAACCCACGCACTTTACAACTCATGGTTTCAGGTTTATCGGACGCTTACTAGAAGGTATCTTGAAGCCTAGTGTGTCTTCTCGTTAGCATAATAGTCAAGGTTCTTTAGAATAAGTTATGCTTCCGAGCTTGTAATTATCTATTACGGCATGGTCACTACTTTTGATATCTATACTATGCCATTACTGGCTTATTTATTGCATTCCCCTATCATAGTTTTAAATGTTTTTAAATTATAAAATTTCCGCTGCAGTGTTCTAATACTCTGATATTGTATAGCACTGTCCGTTCGCCGAAGTGTTTCTCGGGTGCTAGGCCTCACATCCACTCGGGAGATACTTTGGTGCGGGGTTGTAGTGTATAGGGGCGCTACAGAAATGGTTACTTTCAGGAGTATTAGAGGACCCGTAAGGTCAGGTTGGAGTCTATGCGCCATCAGGATCAGTCAATACAATACCAGATTGATAGGGACATCGCTCGTGAGCATGCTGCAGAGATGACTCATATTTCCTATCAGAGAGCTGCTCGTATTGTTGAGTTGGAGGAAAATCATATGCAGATGACTATTGACCGCGACACTTCTATGGAGCATCACCAGCACTACCATGCCCACGTGAGAGCTCGCCTGTATCATACCTATCACTTGTCCGATGAGCAGGCAGTTGAGGAGGTCGAGGGTCAGGATGTCAGTCAGGCTTCTTAGGAGCCCGAGCCTATGTAGGAGCAGTCTGATGGAGGCGATGGATGATCTGATGATGATGATGATGGCGGAGATGAGCCAGCCGGACATGGACAGGGCGAGGTCATTACTGTTTCTGATGACACCACCAGGGGTTCTTTGGACCACAGCTACCAGGGTTGATTGCTGATGGGAGGTTTCTGTATATAGTACTGATGCATATATATCTATCTATGGATGGCGGACGTATAGCCGGGACAGTTCAGGACTGACTTTTGGATGAGGGGATGTATAGCTATGATAGATGAACCCCGACCTTTGGCACCACAGATGACGGTTCACATGACTTGGTACCTATTAGGTTATTTTCAGCAGGGTTGGGTGGATTGGTAAGGCCTGTAAGGGAGTCAACTCGATAATATCGGGTCCTCCCCATTTTGAATTAATACTGTTAACATGTGGCCTGTAGTAAATTTTACCAAACCTTGCACAGTTATAACACTTTCGGCTTTATGTTTGATATCTGTTTACTGCTTTCCATAATTGTCATTGCATGAGTCCTAGAGTTCTTCAAGATACCATTAGGGCCGATAGTAGGTGTAGCACCCGAGCGTAAGGTACCACATCCCCCGCACCGAGACCCGACCCGTATATGAAATGGAAGTCCATACACAGGCCAAATCCGCGGCGAACGGGGACACAACACACACGCTATGCTAGGCGGGACTAACCCTTAAACCAATCAGTGCAGGAATCATAAAATCAGAGTTAAAGAAAATTCGCGGAAGCAGAAACTACATAGCAAATATACAATGAGCTAACAAGCTCCAAAAATAGATATACAAGAGCATTCAAATATGCAATGGCACTCACGGCCTACAAAATCATAACGCTCCAATCTATACTATGATCATATACAAAAATAGCAACAAGGGTATGAATATGATACTGAAAAGAAGTGCTAAACATAAATGCAAGACCTAGACGACTTGTATTCCCGCCTAGCACTCTTATACCTGCACAAAACAGCTGAAAACAACCGGGTTCAGTCTAAAAGAGACTGGTGGGTATAAAAACGGGGCATAAGATATATAATATCGCATAAATTAAACACATACATGCAAGCCCTAATCCCGTGTGAAGTTTGATAAGAATTTACCAATTGGTTAAAACAAAGAGGACATCAACGGGATTACGACGTTCATTTTCATTCATAATTATTCATAAGGGTTAAGCTCGGCGAGTGAGCGTGCACAATCTCCAACCTTCTCCTCGTGTAATCATATTATAATTAGTGGTTATCATACATATCTTTCGTGCACATACATAGATGATCATAATCATACATATACACCTTCTTCCTCCGGGTTGGTGGTGGGTTTGCAAGACCCGACCACCTCCGTCACTGACCAAAAGGGGTTACATGACTCCCCAGATGGCACTCAGTCTCCCTTTCCCCGCCAATCTCCTGACGAGGTCCGGTACCGCTGTTTAGATAGTGAGACTAGTATATGGGATCCCCGTCAGCCCTTGCTTCCTCGGTTAGCCACATATACTAAGTCCCGGGGCCCGTGAACGTAACATCCATACAATCTCGCCAAAACATAAGGTAGGGTTTCACAATTAAGAGGGGTCATACGTTTGAAATCATTTACCCAAAATGACTCGATTTATATAAATATATTATTTTGGCTTAAAACTTTGCACATAAGGGATTTATAGGGTTGTTTAACTAATAGAAGAAAACCCACCTTTACCAAGAAAAATAAAAGCACAAGCGTCTCAATGCTCGTCCTTGTTTCCGACCGAACCCGAATCTGTGCAAAAGAAAAGGTATGAGACGCAATGACCACATATGACGCTCGGCAATGAGGTGAATATGACATGAATGTATAAATGATCATTTTATATCATAAAAATGTTCATGTGCACGATTAATAAATTTAAAACATATAATCATTCATTCGTTCCAATATTTCATTCAATTTCATAATTTCATATTAATTGCATAAATTCAAATCATTCATAATATTCAAGAATTCATAAATTCATAAGGCATATCAATTAATCTAAAATTCATTTAAGAAGTATAACACATATTACTCAAATTCACATTTAGGAATAAAGTAAATAGAACGTTCAATCAAAAGTCGATAATTAAATACGCGAAATAGAAATCAAATAATTTCAATAATTAAATTAAATCAAATAATTATTAAAATATATAATAAATATATATATATAATATATATTAATAATCATATATAACAATATATAATATTTATAATATATACATATATACACACGTACATGCATGAACACACTCATGCATGCACAAATTACATATATACTATATATATTATATACAACCATGCATGCTATACAACACAAATCAAAGCACACACACAACCATGCATGCATATATTTATACTATATAACTATTACATATATATAACCTATGCATGCAAACTAAGTAATATACACACACAAATACATATATATACTCACGTACACCCACACCCAAGCATGCATGCATATACACTCTATATTATATACATAATATATACTATGTATAATTCACATGCAATTCATGCAACACACAAGCTGCACACACAACACAGCAACAAGTCCCCCAGAAACGCAGCAACACAGAAGCAGCAAAAGCCAAGGAAACAATCAGCAGCAACAGCAACAGAAGGACGCAGGAGTGTTCAAGGAAAACGGGGTGACACCCCCGTGTCACCCTCCAAAACTAGACCGAGACACGCCCGTGTCTCGGTACAGAATTCCCAGACCCATCTGCACCCCCGTGCCTCGCCGGAAAGGCAGCAAACGACACCCCCGTGTCGTGCAACAGCAACAACCTCTGTTTGACAGAATTAACGCAGAAAACAGAGCAGGAAAGGCAGCCATGTACGAGCAAGAAAGGCAACAGAATTTATGCATGAAAAGCTGTAAGAACACCTCTAGAATGAACCCCATAAAGCCACGAAATTATCAGCAAAAGGAAGAAGAGAATCACAGCAGTTCTGACAGCAAAACTCTGCGTGAAAACAGGGCAAAACGAGAAGAAAAACAGGGCATGCTTGCGTTCAATAAATCCGATTCATTTCAGGTCCATAAGTCCATCAAATATGCAGCAAAACATCATATATTCAACACATAAATCAGTTCCAAACATGATCAATCAAAGCATGGAAGCATACGTGACCTTCCCATGGAATTTCTGAAAATTTTCATAAATAATATCTCATATATATCTCAACAAACATGAAATCAAAGATCATAAATGTTATGAGGGAGTCAAAACAAGTAATATCAGGCTTGGAATCGATCAAAACCATGAAGAATCGAAGGAGATCAACATTTGCCCAAAAATCATCATTTACGGTAAAGCAGTCCAGAAATGGAGAAACCATGCTCAAACTTGTGAATGAAAGGATGAAAATGAACAGAATTAAACATATAATTCAACCCCTAACTTACCTTGATGATTGGTTGAAGTTTGGAGAAGATTTGAGCTCCAAAATCTTCAAGGGATGGAGGGTTACGGGACTGGAGAGAGAGGCAGAAGCTTTTGCTGCGTTTTTGGGGTTTGTGTGATGATAATCTCGGTCAAGGCTGAGTATATCATGAAAAAGGGTTGAGTTAGGGTTTCAAAGGATCAAACCATGGTTAATTTGGTTATGGTTTGGGTGAGATATGGCTGAATTAGTGTAACAAGGTCGAGTTGGTCTCCGTTTCGTTTTTCGGTTGGATTTCGGAGATTCAAATGAATTAGGAAAATTATAAGGCTAAGTTTACTAAACTCGAATCTTCGTTACGAGTTCAGCGGATTTGACGAAACTCGAATCCGAGTTCCCGAGCTCAAGATATTAAATTCGGAACCAAGGGTACGCTAAGTGCTCGTTAGCCCCCGTTTTGGTTCCTTAAATGAAATTAAATTCGTTAACTAATCAAATGAATTCGAAAACATAATTTGAGTATAAAATCATGTTCATAACACATATACGTTCAACATATTACAATATCGTAGCAATTTGATATCATATCATATAAGAACGAAGCACCAAAATGAATAACATGCGCATTCCCAACAATTCATGCATAAATACATAAATTCCATGCATAATATTAACTCCATGCAATATATTAAATTTCATGCAACATATATAAAATTTCCCATGCACAATATGATTTGCATGCATGCATAATTAATATTCTCCATGCATGCATATATTATCCACGTCTAATATATATTAATAAGTAATTAATTAAAACATGATTAATTAACATAACATATAATTAACATAATCATTAGATTAATAATAATAAAATTACACGTATATTTATATACATGTAATACGGAATATATGTATATAATTAATAATATTAAATTAAGATATTATAATATAATATAATAAAATAATAACAATTATTATAAAATTAAATATAAAACACGTAAAAACAATTAATTCGCGCAATTAGATAAACACATACGCTCTACCTTTACGTCCGAAAAGTCGGGGCGTTACAATCTCTCCCCCTTAAAAGAATCCGTCCTCGGATTCACTGCTCGCTCGGAATTACCCAGGGTGAAACCTTTTCATCTTGTCCTCAGTTTCCCACGTAGCCTCTTCGGTTATACCACTTCTCCAAAGAATCTTGATTCGTGGAATACGCCGATTTCAAAGTTCCTGAAACTTTCGATCCACTACTTTAATCGGTTTCTGAACGAAGGTGAGATCCGGTTCTATTTGCACTTCTTCAACCGATAGAACCTCGGACTCATCTCGAGAATACTTTCGGAGCAAGTGTTTAATTTTCCTCCTCGTCCAATCCTTGAAAATCCTCTTCGTGGGAAAGCCTTTAGGAAAACCTTATCTCCAATCTCAACCTCCAATTTCTTCTTCCGTAGACCTGCATAAATCTTTTGTCGATCCTGAACAGCCTTCATCCGTTACCTAATTATCCGAACCTTATCCGTAGCCTCTTGTACAGCCTTAGAGGGTTTTTCCTTCTTTTCCCCTCTTTTAATCCCTTCTTGCTTGGTCTAATTCCATTCCTTCCAAGTCCAAGAACAACGGTAATCGATATTTCTGTCATAATGAGCTTCATAAGGGACCATTTCAATCGAGGCTTGATAGCTATCGTTGTAAGCAACTCGATTAACTATAACTGTTCATTTCACGAGCTGTAAAAGTCCAATGCACATGCTCTCCACATCCTCCAGATACTTAGTCAACCTTTCTGATTGTCCGTCGGTCTGAGGATGGAAAGCTGTGCTGAATTGAAGCCTTGTTCCCAAACACTTCTGCAATTCTTGCCATAACCGTGAAGTAAATCTGGGATCCCAATCCGAGACAATACTAACAAGTACACCATGAAGCCTGATAACCCTAACATTGTATCTCTTAGCCAACTTATTTATTTATCGGACATTCTGCTCGCAAGAAAATGAGCGGATTCCGTCAACCTGTCCACGATAACCCAATTTCTGTCGAAACCTCCTCTCACTCTTGGTAATCCCGAAACAAAATCCATAGAATGTTCCCACTTCCCATCCGGGATAGGCAATGATCGAAGTAGCCCCGATGGCTTTTGACGTTCCGTCTTAACCGCTAGACAAATCATGCAGTGTTTTACAGAGTTGGTAATATCCTGTTCTCATCCATCCCATCAATAAAATTCGCTTAATGTCCTTATACCTCTTGTTTCCTCCGGGATGTAACGAATACCCTGACCGATGGGCTTCCTCAAGAGTAATCCTTTTAATTCTTCCGGGACAACAACTCTATTCTTGAATCTTAGAAGTCAAGTCCCGTATCATCGAACCCAAACGGCATCCTGAATCAGCTAATTTCTGAACCTCGGGATTAATCCTCTGAGCATTAAATAACCTCTGTTTAAGATCTGGTCGACCGTAATACTCTGAATACTAGTCCTCAATCTGAACAACTCATTTTCATCTCCAATTCCCACTTCCACTTTGGACACACTAGTTTTCCTACCCCGTGCATCCACGACCAAAATGGCTTTGCCGGGATGGAATCGGATTGCACACGCATAATCCGCCAAAAGTTCCCTCCAATGCCGTATGTCCCTTGTTCCATTCCTTATGTGAGAATAAGTATTGGAAATTCTTGAAATCAGAAAAGACCTCGAACGAAATTCCATGGATATACTGTCTCTGCTTACCCAAAGCAAAGATCACGGCCACTAATTCCAAATCACGAGTAAGTAATTCTGTTCATGCTCTTTCAGTTTCCTTGAGGCATAAGCGGTTACTCTTCCCTTTTGCCTCGACACACATCCCAAACCTTCCTTTTTAGGCGTCCGTAAAAACCGTATATCTTTCTGTACCTTCAGGAAACGCTAATACAGGAGCGGTGTCAACTTTCCTTGAAATAATATGATCCAGAACGCTACCCGACCAATCCAAAACTCGCCTTTGCTAAACCTAGCATACAATCCGATGCTCTCTCAAGGTATTCAACACAATCCTGAGGTACTTGGCATGATCCTCCGGAGTTCTCGAATAACTAAGATGTCCTCGATGAAGATTACCACAACTTATCCTTCCACCAAAACTGAACACTCCCGAATCAACTGATTTGTCTGAAGACTCCCACCAAGTGACGAACTCACCAAATACCAAGAAGAAAAAGCAAATAACAAGCAAGCACAGAATAGCAACTAAGTCACAGGAAATAAAAGAATGCGTGACACTCGATTCAAAGAGTGTATGCATGCTCATGTTATAAATGCATAGGGTACCTTCTACCGCAGCTGTGGGATCGATCTCTGCATCTTGCTCTTCACCTTCGAGGGCGTAAGCACGAGCCGGGATCATTGGCCTTTGAACTCGTCGCTGATATTCGGGGTCTTTGTGGGGACAAGTATCCATCATATGGTCAGCTTTTCCACATATGAAGCACAACTTCAACCTCTTCCGACAATTGTGATAGTTGTGAGTTGGTCCTTTACAATATGTACAAGGGGCTGAAGCCAATCTCGCCACGCTCGGACCCTGTCGATCCTTCGTTGGTGCCATGGTTAGAGCCTTTGGTCGAGTCGGTGCGGCCTTAGAACCTTGTCCTCCAAACCGAGGTTTCTTAACTGAACCCTTAGGAGGCGAACTAGCTTGAATCATCGGCCTCTTTCCCGAACTCGATCCGGAACCTCTTCCCATAGAAGCTCTAACAACCGGACCCTTCTTCTTTTTGATTTTCTCCCCTTGCGTAGTAGACTGTCGGACTCCAGGTATCCGCTCTACCCGAATCAACCAACCCTCCGAGACCGAATCATCGATAGGGCCAGAAAATCGAGGGGAGTTGTAGCTCAGAAACACCCCATGAGGGTCTCTATTGTTATGGTTTAGTAGAGGAGCTTGTTGTTCTGCCGGTTGCGGTGGGGGAGCTTGAGCCCTCCTATGCTCGACGTAGTTGAAAACCGCTTCCATAAAATTCCCCATATCCATCGGTGGTGCTTGTGGTTGGGTGGAGGCGTAGGAGATCGATCATGATGACGGCGATGTCCGGGAGATCTCTCACGATGTCTACGTGGAGGCATCCTGTTCAAGAAACACTAAAATGCATGCTATTTTTAGTCCATGCATGCAAGTGCAATTAATTCGATCAAAATTCAAGATTTAGAGCACACAAGCACGTAAACAACGCATATGCAACACATTGACAAGTTGTTCCTAAAGCCGAACGACCTAACTGACCCAACACGACACTAGAGCCCGGGTTTTGCAACCCTAAGCTCTGATACCACTTAAGGATGTAGCACCCGAGCGTAAGGTACCACATCCCCCGCACCGAGACCCGACCCGTATATGAAATGGAAGTCCATACACAGGCCAAATCCGCGGCGAACGGGGACACAACACACACGCTATGCTAGGCGGGACTAACCCTTAAACCAATCAGTGCAGGAATCATAAAATCAGAGTTAAAGAAAATTCGCGGAAGCAGAAACTACATAGCAAATATACAATGAGCTAACAAGCTCCAAAAATAGATATACAAGAGCATTCAAATATGCAATGGCACTCACGGCCTACAAAATCATAACGCTCCAATCTATACTATGATCATATACAAAAATAGCAACAAGGGTATGAATATGATACTGAAAAGAAGTGCTAAACATAAATGCAAGACCTAGACGACTTGTATTCCCGCCTAGCACTCTTATACCTGCACAAAACAGCTGAAAACAACCGGGTTCAGTCTAAAAGAGACTGGTGGGTATAAAAACGGGGCATAAGATATATAATATCGCATAAATTAAACACATACATGCAAGCCCTAATCCCGTGTGAAGTTTGATAAGAATTTACCAATTGGTTAAAACAAAGAGGACATCAACGGGATTACGACGTTCATTTTCATTCATAATTATTCATAAGGGTTAAGCTCGGCGAGTGAGCGTGCACAATCTCCAACCTTCTCCTCGTGTAATCATATTATAATTAGTGGTTATCATACATATCTTTCGTGCACATACATAGATGATCATAATCATACATATACACCTTCTTCCTCCGGGTTGGTGGTGGGTTTGCAAGACCCGACCACCTCCGTCACTGACCAAAAGGGGTTACATGACTCCCCAGATGGCACTCAGTCTCCCTTTCCCCGCCAATCTCCTGACGAGGTCCGGTACCGCTGTTTAGATAGTGAGACTAGTATATGGGATCCCCGTCAGCCCTTGCTTCCTCGGTTAGCCACATATACTAAGTCCCGGGGCCCGTGAACGTAACATCCATACAATCTCGCCAAAACATAAGGTAGGGTTTCACAATTAAGAGGGGTCATACGTTTGAAATCATTTACCCAAAATGACTCGATTTATATAAATATATTATTTTGGCTTAAAACTTTGCACATAAGGGATTTATAGGGTTGTTTAACTAATAGAAGAAAACCCACCTTTACCAAGAAAAATAAAAGCACAAGCGTCTCAATGCTCGTCCTTGTTTCCGACCGAACCCGAATCTGTGCAAAAGAAAAGGTATGAGACGCAATGACCACATATGACGCTCGGCAATGAGGTGAATATGACATGAATGTATAAATGATCATTTTATATCATAAAAATGTTCATGTGCACGATTAATAAATTTAAAACATATAATCATTCATTCGTTCCAATATTTCATTCAATTTCATAATTTCATATTAATTGCATAAATTCAAATCATTCATAATATTCAAGAATTCATAAATTCATAAGGCATATCAATTAATCTAAAATTCATTTAAGAAGTATAACACATATTACTCAAATTCACATTTAGGAATAAAGTAAATAGAACGTTCAATCAAAAGTCGATAATTAAATACGCGAAATAGAAATCAAATAATTTCAATAATTAAATTAAATCAAATAATTATTAAAATATATAATAAATATATATATATAATATATATTAATAATCATATATAACAATATATAATATTTATAATATATACATATATACACACGTACATGCATGAACACACTCATGCATGCACAAATTACATATATACTATATATATTATATACAACCATGCATGCTATACAACACAAATCAAAGCACACACACAACCATGCATGCATATATTTATACTATATAACTATTACATATATATAACCTATGCATGCAAACTAAGTAATATACACACACAAATACATATATATACTCACGTACACCCACACCCAAGCATGCATGCATATACACTCTATATTATATACATAATATATACTATGTATAATTCACATGCAATTCATGCAACACACAAGCTGCACACACAACACAGCAGCAAGTCCCCCAGAAACGCAGCAACACAGAAGCAGCAAAAGCCAAGGAAACAATCAGCAGCAACAGCAACAGAAGGACGCAGGAGTGTTCAAGGAAAACGGGGTGACACCCCCGTGTCACCCTCCAAAACTAGACCGAGACACGCCCGTGTCTCGGTACAGAATTCCCAGACCCATCTGCACCCCCGTGCCTCGCCGGAAAGGCAGTAAACGACACCCCCGTGTCGTGCAACAGCAACAACCTCTGTTTGACAGAATTAACGCAGAAAACAGAGCAGGAAAGGCAGCCATGTACGAGCAAGAAAGGCAACAGAATTTATGCATGAAAAGCTGTAAGAACACCTCTAGAATGAACCCCATAAAGCCACGAAATTATCAGCAAAAGGAAGAAGAGAATCACAGCAGTTCTGACAGCAAAACTCTGCGTGAAAACAGGGCAAAACGAGAAGAAAAACAGGGCATGCTTGCGTTCAATAAATCCGATTCATTTCAGGTCCATAAGTCCATCAAATATGCAGCAAAACATCATATATTCAACACATAAATCAGTTCCAAACATGATCAATCAAAGCATGGAAGCATACGTGACCTTCCCATGGAATTTCTGAAAATTTTCATAAATAATATCTCATATATATCTCAACAAACATGAAATCAAAGATCATAAATGTTATGAGGGAGTCAAAACAAGTAATATCAGGCTTGGAATCGATTAAAACCATGAAGAATCGAAGGAGATCAACATTTGCCCAAAAATCATCATTTACGGTAAAGCAGTCCAGAAATGGAGAAACCATGCTCAAACTTGTGAATGAAAGGATGAAAATGAACAGAATTAAACATATAATTCAACCCCTAACTTACCTTGATGATTGGTTGAAGTTTGGAGAAGATTTGAGCTCCAAAATCTTCAAGGGATGGAGGGTTACGGGACTGGAGAGAGAGGCAGAAGCTTTTGCTGCGTTTTTGGGGTTTGTGTGATGATAATCTCGGTCAAGGCTGAGTATATCATGAAAAAGGGTTGAGTTAGGGTTTCAAAGGATCAAACCATGGTTAATTTGGTTATGGTTTGGGTGAGATATGGCTGAATTAGTGTAACAAGGTCGAGTTGGTCTCCGTTTCGTTTTTCGGTTGGATTTCGGAGATTCAAATGAATTAGGAAAATTATAAGGCTAAGTTTACTAAACTCGAATCTTCGTTACGAGTTCAGCGGATTTGACGAAACTCGAATCCGAGTTCCCGAGCTCAAGATATTAAATTCGGAACCAAGGGTACGCTAAGTGCTCGTTAGCCCCCGTTTTGGTTCCTTAAATGAAATTAAATTCGTTAACTAATCAAATGAATTCGAAAACATAATTTGAGTATAAAATCATGTTCATAACACATATACGTTCAACATATTACAAAATCGTAGCAATTTGATATCATATCATATAAGAACGAAGCACCAAAATGAATAACATGCGCATTCCCAACAATTCATGCATAAATACATAAATTCCATGCATAATATTAACTCCATGCAATATATTAAATTTCATGCAACATATATAAAATTTCCCATGCACAATATGATTTGCATGCATGCATAATTAATATTCTCCATGCATGCATATATTATCCACGTCTAATATATATTAATAAGTAATTAATTAAAACATGATTAATTAACATAACATATAATTAACATAATCATTAGATTAATAATAATAAAATTACACGTATATTTATATACATGTAATACGGAATATATGTATATAATTAATAATATTAAATTAAGATATTATAATATAATATAATAAAATAATAACAATTATTATAAAATTAAATATAAAACACGTAAAAACAATTAATTCGCGCAATTAGATAAACACATACGCTCTACCTTTACGTCCGAAAAGTCGGGGCGTTACAGTAGGATCATGCCATTTCATTTATTTATAGCATGCTATTATTCTTGATATGTTGAATACGCTTCTGGATATGTTGATCATACTTCTGATCATGATACAGTTCTGGTTGATATGACAGTACATGTTCTGTTCTCGTTTATATGTTGATCATGTTTCGAGATATGTTATACATGTTTTTGATATGTTGATATGTTACACAAGCTTCTGTTCCCGTTTACATGTTATCTGATAGTTGTTCTTGATTATATGATATGTTGGAATCTTTGCTGACATGTTGTTATGGGAATGTGTTGTTCTCATACTTATATGTGACTACGTGGGAATGTGAATACGTGGCTACGGATTCTGTGAATCATTATATGTCATGCATCGAATATGTATCTGAATGCTTATGAATTCAGTAACAACATGCCACCGAGAAGAGCACCCCGGAATCGTGTACCACCACTGCCACCCCAAAGAGATACCACGCCACCCCAAAGAGATGTCACGCCAGCCCCTGAACGGGAGGGAACTCCAGAGTTAAGGGATGTGCTACGACAATTCGCGAGAGCTTGTAATCAGAGAGATAATCCTCATAATGAAAGGTCACTGGAAAAATTTCTGAGGATGAATCCACCTAAGTTCTATGGAGAACCGAACGACATAAAGGCTGAAAATTGGATTACTAGTCCTGAGAAGATTTTCGAGGCTATGGAAATCTACCCAGAGGATCGTGAACGAGTTCGGTATGCTACTTTTATTATGGAAGGAGCTGCATACAATTGGTGGAAACACGTTCAACACGTGTGGATTGAAAACAACGTTGAAGGAAGTTGGGATGAGTTTATCAGAGAGTTTCAGCAGAAGTAAACGCCCCAAGTAACTCGTGACGCACGAGAGGCTGAGTTTATGAGTTTGGTTCAGGGAACTATGAACGTGATGGAGTATGAGGCTAGGTTTGTGAGGTTGATCAAGTATGCGCCTCATATTTTGAATGATGAGATTCACAAGACAAAGAGGTTTATCGATGGACTGAAGCCCGGACATCCGTTGGCATTTGCTTCTTTGGACATTGAGACCTACAACTGGGCTGTTGATAGAGCTCTAAGGGTTGAAGCTGCACACAAGGAGATCAAGATAACTACTGCACATCAAGGACCTTCTAACCCTGAGCCTTATCAAAGGAACAAGCGACCATCCGGATCTTTTCCCCAAGGAACCGGAAAGAAGCCAATGGTAGCACCACAACCTCAGCAGTAGAAGGCTCCACAGAGACAACAAGCACAAAAGCAGAAAGCGCCTAGCAGTATCAGAGGGCGCCACAACAGCAGAGAGCACCTTAGCCAGGCCCAGAGGAAATTGTTTACCGATATTGTTCACCGAACGAGACACACTGAGAAGAACTGTTGCAAGAAAGCTGGACAGTGTTTCGCATGTGGTTTCCCTGAGCACCAGATGGATAGTTGCCCGCACAAGATCAGGAGATTTGGGGTCCAGGATAAAGGAAAAGTAGTGGTGGGTACGACGAACAAACCGGTGGTCAAAGGCAGAGCATATGCTTTGGATGATAAGAAGGAGGTTGATCCTTCGTCTGTTGTGGAAGGTATTGTGCACATTCTTAACACGCCAGTTAACGTCTTGTATGCCCCTGGTACCACGCATTCATTTGTTGCATCTAAACTATATGCGCATTTACAGTTTCCACTTGAATACTTGCCATATAAATTTGAAGTGAGTTCTCCTTTGGGAACTTGCCTTGTTACGGATCAAGTATATAAACGCTGCCCTATATGTATTGGTACCCGTTGTTAACCGACGGATCTTATTGAGTTGCCGATGACAAGATACGATGTTATACTCGGTATGGATTGGTTGTCTAAGTACCGAGCTAAGTTGGATTGTTACAAGAAAGAGATCATCTTGGAAGAAGATGAAAGTCGGACATCAGAGGGGAAAGTTGAGAAGTTATCAGTTGTTTCTTCGATTGAAGCTAAGAAGTTGATTCAGAAAGGAGCCAGTGGATTTGTGGCTTATCTTTTGAATAGACCGAAAGATAAACTGAAGATCGAAGAAGTGGAAGTGGTGAACGAATTCCTAGATGTGTTTCCTGAGCATTTGAATTCGTTACGTCCTGACAGAGAGTTGGAGTTTACAATCGAGACGATATCGGAAGCTGAGCCGTACTCAAAGACACCTTACAGAATGGCTCCAGCTGAATTGAAAGAGTTGAGAAAGCAATTGGACGATCTAATAGAGTCTAGATACGTTCGACCGAGCACATCGCTGTGGGGAGCGCCTGTGCTTTTTGTTAAGAAGAAGGATGGATCATTGCGTTTATGCATTGACTATCGGGAACTGAACAGGATGACGATCAAGAATAAGTATCCTCTCCCTCATATTGAAGAGCTGTTCGATATACTTCAAGGATCGAAGGTCTACGCTAAGCTACATCTGAGACAAGGATATTATCAATGGAAGATCAGGGAAGCAGATATTCCGAAGGCTGCTTTCAACAGTCGATACGGACATTATGAGTTTGTAGTAATGCCGTTTGGTTTGACAAACGCACCAGCTACATTCATGGATATGATGCACCATATATTCAAACCGTTTCTCAATAAGTTTGTAGTAATCTTCATCGATGATATTTTGGTGTTTTCGAAGACACCGGAGGAACATGTTGAACATCTTCGAATCGTGTTACGCACTTTGCTGGATCACAAGCTATACGCAAAGTTCAGTAAATGTGAGTTCTGGCTTGAGAGAGTTATGTTTCTCGGACACATCATATAATTGAAGTAGATCCCTCGAAGATCGAAACGATCATGGATTGGAAATCACTGAAGAATCCCTCAGAAGTGAGGAGTTTTCTGGGATTAGCTGGTTACTACCGAAGGTTTGTCAAAGATTTCTCAAAGATAGCTACACCTCTCACTAAGTTAACAAAGAAAGAAGGGAAGTTTGAATGGACTGAGAAGTGTGAACAAAGTTTTCAAAGATTAAAGGAGATGCTAACAACTGCACCAGTGTTAGCTCTACCAGAAGGAAAAGAAGGTTACACTGTCTACACCGATGCTTCAAAAGAAGGACTAGGAGGAGTTTTGATGCAGAATGGAAAAGTGATTGTGTATGCATCAAGGAAACTCAAAACGCATGAAGTTAACTATCCGACACATGATTTGGAGTTAGCCACGAAAATTTTCGCTCTCGGAAAGTGGAGACATTACCTGTATGGGGTTACGTTTGAGATCTTTACTGATCATAAGAGCCTGGGATATCTATTCACTCAGAAGGAGTTGAATATGCGACAGAGGAGATGGATGGAATTTCTGGAAGACTACGATTGCATTATTCAGTACCATCCAGGAAAGGCGAATGTTGTAGCCGATGCACTGAGCAGGAAAGTTCGTCTGGCACAAATTTCTGCCAGTCCCGAGATTGATCGAAGAGAAAGGTTGAAGATGATAACTAAAGCTCGAATCGCGAACGTTGTGTTGATATCACCTTTGAAAGAGCAAGTGTTGGAAGCTCTGAAGAACGATGAGTAGATTAAGAAATGTCTCGAATCTAAGGAGAAAGATTATCAGACTAAGTTCAGGGTTGATGAACATGGAATATTAAGGTACAAAGGTCGAGTATGTGTACCAACTGCTTTGACGAAAGAGGTTCTTGATGAAGCGCACAAGACTAAGTACACGATACATCCCAGAGGTACTAAGATGTATCAAGATGTTAAGACGCATTTCTCGTGGAACGGAATGAAGAGAGACATAGCCAACTATGTGAAGAAGTGTTTAACTTGTCAGAAAGTTAAAGCTGACCACCAGAAGCCGAGTCGGAAGTTGCAACCATTACCGATTCCGACATGGAAATGGGAGCAAATCATGATGGATTTTATCACTGGATTACCCAAAGTCAGAGGAGGACAAGATAGTATCTGGGTGATCATTGATCGATTGACAAAGTCAGCGCACTTTTTGCCAGTGAAGACGACGGATAAGGTCAGCACGTTGGCAAAGCTGTATCAGCAAGAGATTGTCAGACTACATGGAGTTCCAAACAGTATAGTGTCGGATAGAGATCCGAAATTCACGTCGCAATTGTGGAAAGAAATTCAGACTTTGATGGGAACTAAGTTGAACTTCAGTACTGCAGCGCATCCTCAGATGGATGGACAATCAGAAAGGATGATTAAATACTTGGAAGATATGCTAAGGGCTTGCGCTTTGGACTTCCAGGAAAGTTGGAAAGAGTGTTTACCTCTTGTGGAGTTTGCATACAATAATAGTTATCAAGCTTCTATTAAAGCTGCTCCATATGAAGCCCTATATGGAATGAAATGTAGATCCCCGTTATGTTGGGATTTGGATGAAGCAAGATGTACTGAGGAGGGACCAATCAGAGTGAATTCTGCTAAGTGGATAAAAGAAGCTATAGAAACGATTCAGATCATTCACCAAAGAATGAAAGCTGCCAAGGACAGGCAGAAGTGTTATGCTGATCGACGAAGAAGGGATTTGGAATTCGCAGTGGGTGAAAAGGTATTTCTGAAGGCATCGCCAAGGAAAGGATTTCCCGAATTGGGAAAGGTGGAAAGTTCAACCCGAGATATGTTGGACTGTATGAGATACTGGAGAGAGTCGGACCGACTGCTTATAGATTGGATTTGCCCGTAGGTCTTGCAGGAATCCACAATGTATTTCATGTATCTCAGCTTCGCAAGTGTTTCTCGGATGAGACAGAGGTTGTGCCGATAGAAGAGATACCGTTGGAACCGGATTTGACTTATGTTTTGAAGCCCGCTAAGATTCTAGATAGGAAGTTTCAAGAGCTAAGGAATAGGAAAATTCCTTTGGTTAAAGTCCTTTGGAAGGGACATGGGACAGAAGAGGCAACCTGGGAGACAAAAGAGAAAATGTAGAAGCATGACCCCGAGTTATTTGCAGTTACAGCGGAAGAATCTGAGGACAGACTCTCTTTAAGAAGGGGTGATTGTAACAGCCCAAAACAGGGCCTGGATGAAAACAGTAAGTTAACGGCTTTGGTAAAGCGTTTATAGACCGTGATCTAACTCTTTGAACCTTCATGTATTGCATTCTTACATGAACTTTGTGCTCGTAAATGATCTGACATGTTTTAAGGGGGAATTCTTGACCTTTGATACAATTTACTATTCATAACCCGAGCCTACCCTGTTCATATTGCTACTCGAACCCTAGAGGTTCACCACACATGTTTCCCTATCGTTTGAACTTGTTTCTCAAGCTCAGAGAGTCTTTCTTGAACAATAAGGGTACTTTTGGAACTTGCCGACCAAAGTTACTATTCATCTCAAAATGAGCTTTTGATTCTGATACCTTTCCTACCCAAGTTTACAGTCGAATCGACCCTTGAGTCGAGACGAGTCTTTTGAAATCATTCTTGACTTGGAAATCTATTTTGAGCATTGGTTTTATTGAAAATGTTTACGAAAACACTAGTTCACTTTTCCTTCTACGAACGGTTTTCATTCGGAAAATGTTTTCTCTTCGGATTTGCACTACTTGAGCTATTTCAAGATTTTTGAGATCTTTTACAACTCTTGATTCAAACCCTAGCTTGAAATTTTGATGCGTACGTCTGTACGTAAGAATTCACTATTCATTCTATGTTTTCAACTTTTTAACGGTAAAATCTTTTATAGTCGATATTGGACTCAAAACGCTTCTCGATTTATTTCTTGAATTTTGGAAACAATCCAGACTTGAAAATCATTCTAGAAAGTCGTTTTTCACTCTTGTTGAGTTTCGAGCTCAAAATTTTTATTCACTAAAACTAATGTATCTTTCAAACGGTAAATCCGATTTCGACGAATGAATATGCGTTTCGAAGCTAATTTTTGCCCGGACGGGATGGTTATACTTCCAGCCACTTACCTTCATGTCTTGGCAGTGAAATGACCGAAATACTCCCAGCAGCCCCATTTTTTAGCTTCATATGCCTAAAGCTTCGAAGAGAAGCTATCCCACTTTTGCTCTCATACCCTTCCTTACATTTTATTTCCAAGGTGAGGGGCTTATCTTCAACTATAAATAGAGGGCAAGAGGCATTATAATCCTTGCTCAAAGTTGTGTTGACAACACCCTTTCTTTCTCTCCCTCTCCCCTCTTGCCGTCGGCCTCCCCCCTTGGTAGCTAGGTTGGTTGTTTTATTTTATGTTATGTTTTAGTTTAGTTTAGGTTTTTATGTTATGATATGTTTATATTATGTTTAGGTTGGGTCTTAGGGTCTTCCCTAAGCCATATAGGATTTTATTTTATGCATTTATTATAAATTTTTATGATATGTTTGAATATATGTTTATATGTTTTAATTGTTTAGTATATGCTTGAATATGTTATGAATTGCTCTAGTAAATGCTATGATCATGTGGTATGGTTGTTATGTTACGAGAATTGATGCATGATTATGGAATTTGAATTATGTTAATGCATGTTAGCTAATGGAATAGTGATTTACAATTAATTATGTCTCAACTTGTTATATGTTGGTATTGGAATTAATTTGTTACATGCCTAAAGATTCATGATATGATATGATATGGATTAATGGATTAAAGCCTTGATCATATGTTATACACTTTAATAGTGTCACATGTTATAACCTAAGATAGAATATTGTTTCATAACTTGATCTTATGCCTTAATTGGATCTCTTAACCATAGGTTATAACTTTAACCTAGATCACACTTGATTATATTAACATGAACTTGAAACTATAGGTTATAATCAAGATCATAATTTAATTAGGGTGTGTGTGTGTGTGCATGCCGTGTGTGTGTGTGTACGTGCATGGTGTGTGTGTGTGTGTACCGTGTGTGCGGGGGTATGCGTATAGTAAGGGTTTGACCCGACCCTTTGACCCGACATGTAAATAGTTATCTGTGAATAGTACTTGGGAATAGTAATCTGGAATAGTACTTTTGAATTGTAAAAAATTGAAATAAAACTTGTGCTTTCTTAATAGACATTTACACCTAGGGTTTCCATATCCAGGGTCTAAAATGTGTTTTCAAAATGTGTTTTCTTTCGTCGACTTGTTTCTTAACCTAAGGTTTGCGATAGGATTCATACTTTTACTAAAGCTTACTCGGTTATAGTAAGATCATAGTCCAACGTTGAGAGTAACTCACTTTAACGTATTCCTTTGTGTGTTACCATTCTTGAATACCTTAAATTGTATTACTCTCTTGTGTTACATGTTCCTTGTTCATTTGTTTCATGCATTTCATATGCACCTTGGTTAGGGGTCTTAGTTCTTAAGTTCACTCTAGTACACCACCTACAGGAGTTAAAGTCGAGCACTGGGATCCCCAGGGCACCGCGTAATCTGTCTACCTACCATTTGTTACTAATAGGTGAGGTGAAGTTAAAATGTTTCCAAACTAGAACCACGATTATACTATCGTATCATATGTTTTGAAATTCAAAGCTAAACCTCATTTTGAACTATCCCTTTTATCGGGACATTCTTTTGAAAGGATCATTCATACTTTCATAGTATACCTTGATCAACAACACATGTTTGCCAAAGTTCTGCATTCTTGTTCAAAGACAGTTACCTGTTCTGCACATGCTTTACAGACAGCATCACATGGTTGAAAGTACAGTTTCACATGTTTTACAGACAACATCACATGTTTTACAGACAGTTTCACATGTTATAGTTAGCACCCGGAGTGGTACTCTGGTCACTGCTAATCTTGAAATGCAAGGATACATTTTACAATTTGGGCCCGGCGGTTATGTGTTGAGGTGATGTTCGGGAGGTGTGTGCCAACGACATCACCAATACCGGCCGCCACAATTAGACAATTGACACCGACTTTTAACAGGAGGTTTGTTAAGTCAGGACAATCTGTCTGGGAACGGACATCAAATCTGTTCCCATTACATGTTTACAGGTCGCCTAGGGATGGTGCATGTTTGTATGTGTTGGTGGAGTATTGTTGACCTTGGTCCGATGCTCTACTATATGTAGAGTTATTGTTGATCCTGGTCCGATACGCTACTTCATCATGTTTTTCTGGAGTAAGGATGGAGAAGCTTAGCTTGCGGGCAAAATTCTATTTCATAAAGGATGGTTAATATTTGGAAAAGTTCACTTTGCCCGTATCCCGTTTATGAAAGAACTATGAACCATCTACAGCATACGTGTGTGCGTGTGATATAATTCATGAAATGAGTTTTGAAACTCGTATTCTTTTACAGCATTGCATTCAAACAATTTTATCCATCGAACTTGTTTCAAGTTCTTCTTTAAAGCTTTGCATTAACAATTTTGAACTACACTTCAAGTTCTTCATCATTCAGTTCTTCATCATTCAGAACTTGTCTAGAGGTATCTTGAAGCTCTAGATTGTCATTTTTGTTTCAGTCAGGACTCGTATTATTTCTCTTTTGTGTCCTGCTTATGTTTTATGGCTGCATCACTTCATGTTTCTAAATATTTTAGTATCTTTGTTATACTCTTCCTGCTACTCTGTTACCGATATTATGAACTCTGCTATATCGGTATTTATATGTGAATTTCTTATATGTTCTGATATGCCGAGTCTCTCTTACACGATCAATATGTTCTTGCTTGTTACATGCCATCACGCACATGTTTTGAAAAGTTTTAAAATACTCTGATTTTCCGCTGCATAGCCACATCGTTATACATGTATAGTTCTAAGTTAGACAGCCGTTCACTGAAGTATTTCTTGAGTGATGGCTAACACCATTACTTGAGAGGTGCTTCAGTACGAGGATTAAGACGCCGCTCTCCTCATGTTCCAAGTACGGGTGGGGGCGTTACAGCGGACTTCTGGTGAAAGTAAGAGACTTACTCTCCAAGCAAGAATCAAGATAGCATAAGGGATTCGAATCCTATCCGGATTAGGATGGGAGGTTCGAACCCCATGCTATATATTAGTGGGGTTCGAACCCCATTGATGATTGATACACAATTTCTCCTTCTCTAATAATTATACACTAAATCCTAGAGCCTAAACACCGAATATAGAACTAGCATCCTCCCTATTCGGATCGTGGTCGCGGTTGGTAGACTAATTCTCTAGAGGGCTACTATCGTGAAGTATTGAAAGATTCAAATGAGCTTTTGGGGATCAAGCCGCATGAAGAGCGTGCTTGGGCGGCTAAAGCGTGTCAAGAAAGCTACTATCTAAGTGAGTTTCTTGATCTCTACCAATTTGGGAATAGGAACTGCAAGATTTGATTCTATCTTTTGGGAAAAAATTTTAAATATTCTCTGTGTTTCTCTCCTTTTTCCAGCAAGTGGTATCAGAGCCACCTTACAAGGCCTATTTCTGATTCGTCTCAATTATTTTAAATTTGGTAGAAATTCTTAGGCTTAGATGCAAATTGACTATTCTTGAGTTCTTTTAGAAAGCCTAAAATACGAAACTATATTTTTCCTAAAAGTTTCTGAAAAATGTTTTCTTAAATCGTGTTTTGAAAAACTACTTTAGTTAAAATTTGTTTAAATCGTATTTTAATTTTGGATTGAATTGGTTTTTCAGAAACCTGAGATACTAAATAAAACGCGAAACGAACATGTGAGATTGAGATGTGCCAACGAGTAGCACGCCTGTAACAACCCAAAACAGGGCCTGGATGAAAACAGTAAGTTAAGGCATTGGTAAAGCGTTTTTAGACCACGATCCAACTTTTTGAACCTTCATGCAATGCATTCTTACATGAACTTTGTGCTCGTATATGATCTGACATGTTTTAAGGGGGAATTCTTGCCCTTTGATACAGTTTACTATTCATAACCCGAGCCTACCTTGTTCATATTGCTACTCGAACCCTAGAGGTTCACCACACATGTTTCCCTATCGTTTGAACTTGTTTCCCGAGCTCAAAGAGTCTTTCTTGAACCATAAGGGTATTTTTGGAACTACCGACCAAAGTTACTATTTATTTGAAAATGAGCTTTTGATTCTGATACCTTTCCTACCTAAGTTTACAGTCGAATCGATCCTTGAGTCGAGACGAGTCTTTTGAAATCATTCTTCACTTGGAAATCTATTTTGAACATTGGTTTTATTGAAAATGTTTACGAAAACCCTAGTTCACTATTCCACCTACGAACGGTTTTCATTCGGAAAATGTTTTCTCTTCGGATTTTCACTACTTGAACTGTTTGAAGATTTTTGAGATGTTTTACAACTCTTGATTCAAACCCTAGCTTGAAATTTTGAAGCGTACGTTCGTACGTGAGAATTCACTATTCATTCTACGTTTTCAACATCCCCCGTACCTAAACCCGAAGCCGCATATGAAATGGTGTAACACCCCGACTCACAGTCGGTACAGGTAAATTATGTGATTTAATAATATTTGCGTTTTGAATTAATTGTTTATGACTTATATGAATTATTTGAACTATATGAATTTATTTGAATTAGTGTTGCATGTGTGTTATTTGTTTTAATTTGAGTTGGCCTTATTTGAACCCGTATGTGTTAAACCGAACCAACTTGAACCGGAAACCTTGAACCGAACCCGTGAACCGAACCGGCTCAGCCTTAAAGGCTGAACCATTTTCCTTCTCTTTCATTTACGTTCAACAACAGCAACATCAAGCCAAGAGAGAGCTCAAACCCTCAAGTTGATCATCCAACTTTCCAAGCCGATATCTCTCCCGTTTCTTCGCCTTTTCTCGAACTTAGGTGGGTTTCGGAATCCTCTCGTCGTGCTTGTCGTTTCCATGGTTTAATCTCTGAGTTTGGAGTGAGTTTTGCATGCTTTTGCTTCCCTACGTGAATAGTAAGGGTTTATCTAAAAACTTGGATATGTGCTCTTTGCTTGCTATTCTTGTTTCCTAGCTTCATTCATGAGTGGTATATGATGTAGGTGTTGTATTTATTGCATAAAAGCCATGGTTGGTGGAGTATTGATTGTTGATCATGATTTTAGCTTGAAGTTTCAATCCTTTGATCATGCCTTTTCATTCCGTTTTCTTGCATTATTTGAGTGTTTATATGTCAAGCATGAATTATATGTATTGTGTGTGCATTTTGAGAAGTTGTGGCAAAATTTAAGGTTGGTTTTTGGCCATTTTTGGCAAAATTTTGAGCTCCCCTGTTTCTGTAAAAATGGAGTTCTGTTCCAGCTTTCGAACCAGGCCGGAACGGCCGTTCCCGCCCAGTTTTAAACTGGGAACGACCGTTCCCAAGCCATACTGTTCATCGCCGAGAGTGGGAACGACCGTTCCCAGTTGTACTGGGAACGGGAACGGCCGTTCCCATGTCCGGAACCCTTCCTTCTGGATCAAATCCGCGATCGTGGATTTTTCCTTAAGGAAAAATCCGCGAGGGTGGATTTGAGGCAGTAGCTCAAGAAAAATCCATGGGGGTGGATTTTCCCCTTTGGAAAAATCCGCTAGGGTGGATTTTGCCATTTCTTCTCTTTGCTTTGTTTATGCATTTGCATGATTCTAAATGCTTTTCTTTTGCATTTTAATTGTTATAATTGATTGTTTTGCATATTGAATTGTATATAAATATGTTATGTATATGATTTGTAAATTATATGACCTAATTGTAATATTTTGTCTATGAGCATGAATCATGCATTTGTCGAGCGTCTTCTTTGGTTCATATAGAGTCTAAGTCTTGGGCTTTCGTGTTTTCTTTTCAGAGGAGGTTCCAGTTGACGAGCCCGAGGCATAGGTTCACGTCTGCTCATATTTTTGTCAAGCCCAAGGTGAGGTTTAGGATTTTTATTAGCTAAAGTGACCTAAAGCCTTCTGTGATGTTTTCAAGCCGTGCATGTGACTATATATTATATATATAGATATGTATGTGTTGATTAGAATATGTTTATGATCTTGTGAACAACTTTGCTTTGGGAAAAGATATTAAGTAAGCCTATGTAAGCTATATTTTGGAAAAGCTTTACGATTCTGTTAGCGAGATCGCCATGAAAAATTTGGCATGTGATATGATATGATTTGTATGTGTGGATCCAAGGAGCTACGGGTAAGGAACCCTCGGGACGGTTCGGGCCGTCGAGGTTCGGCCTGTGCGTAGTCTCCATCCGATATATCGTACGCGACCCCTGGGAGTTTGGGAAGGTGCGATATTTCGATGCCTTCGGCGTAAAAACCGGGGAGGGCACGATGTGGGTTCGCTACCCCTCGTGAGTCTGTATATGTATGGATGGTTAGGGCCGCCGGTGGCTCTTCCATCACTGGTGTTGAGGAGTATGTATGATTTCTGTTTTGTTTATTCTGAGGAGTAAAGGTTGGAAGCTCGTTCTCGCCGAGCATTATGTTTGTTGTGTATGTTTGAGAAATATGAATCGGGATAGCGTTTATAAAAGGTTTTAAAGTATATGTATTTGTTTTGTAAAGTTTTAGCTTGTAAAACCTATTCCGGTTCATAGTTTCGCCTTTGCTTTGTGCTCTGCTCTATATATATGTAGGGTGTGGGTGTGCGTTAGCCCCCTCACTCAGTCAGTTGACTGACTCCTCGTTTACTCTTTTAGTTGCAGGTTTTGGGAGCGTGAGCTAGGCGGAGAAGTGTGTCTGCTTTTTGCACTTGTCAGTCTAGGTCTCGTTAGGTGCATTTACCTTCTTGCACTTTATTATTTTGTAGTTATGCAGCTTTGATTTGTATATACCTACTGATACATTATTTTGTTCGAGCCGGGATGGCTTTTGTAAGTGATGCGTTGGTACTTATATGTAAATACTATATGGATAGGTGTGAGTTGGTACCTACGTATATATATGTGATGATTCTGTTTATGGTTTTATTTATTGCTTCCGCGCACTCTGTTTCCGGTTAGTTTAGCTCCGCCTAGCCTAGTGTGTGTGTTTGGTCTCCCGTTCGCTATGATTCGGATTCGAGTGCGGACATTCCATTTCGTATTCGGGTTCGGATTATGGTGCGGGGGATGTGGCCCTACGTGTGGGTGCTACATCCTTAAGTGGTATCAGAGCGCGGTTGCAAAACCGGGCTCTAGTGTCGTGTGGGTTTGTCTAGGTCGTACGGCTTAGGACAACGTGATTGTGTGATTATGTGCATCTATGATTTGAATGTGTGATTACTTGATTATTTGATTATTTTCTTAAATTGTATACATATTCATACACTAATGTACATGCATCCATATTGCTTGAATTTGTGAATTTCAGGATGCCTCCAAGAAGACATAACAACCGTGAACAAACCCCTGATTTGAATGAACCAGCTCTACATAATGCACCTCCGCCACCACCTATGAACGCGGAAAATGTTGTTCAAGCCCTACTCAATCAACTCCAACAAAATCAAAGGGGTAACGCAAATCCGGGTGAAGGACAAGATATTTCAGCTGTTTATCGGGACTTCCGGAACAACAACCCTCCGAAGTGGTATGGAGGGGATGATATCAAAGCGGAAGAGTGGTTATCTGAGATTCGAGGCATTTGGGAGATATGTCCAGGGACTTCTCAGGACAAGGCTGTTTGCACCGGGCGTATTATTCAAGGGCAAGCGGCTATTTGGCTAAGGAGTGTGAGATCCAAGTTGGAGAGGATGGGTATGGAATTCAACTGGGAGACGTTTGTGCAGGAATTCCATGAGAAATACATCCCTCATAGTGCACAAGAGCGTCGCCTTCAAGAGTTCACTAATCTGAGGCAAGGAAATCGGACGGTGGAGGATTACTTATTGGAGTTTGAGAGGCTAGCTCCGTATGCTACTCACATCACCGACCATGATGATCATAAGGCCCGAGCTTTTCTTCATGGACTTCGCCGGGATATTCAAGAAGCCTTACAAGCTACGAATGTGAGTACTTGGGCCAAGGTTACAAAGAGGGCAATTCAAGTTGAGGCCCAAATGGCTCGGTTGAAGCCTCCACCTTTCTCTTCTACACGGGTTGCGGGATCAGGTTCTGGATTGGGTAAGAGGCCCATTTCTTTTGCTCCACGAGCTCCTATCCCACCGGCTTTTCGTCCCCAGGGTCTAGGGAACAAGAAGCCCCGTATTACCGGTCCCGTAGCATCTCCTGTTGCTCCAGTTCGACCGGCTCCAGCTCAGGGACCACCCGTTTGTTCACATTGTCAGGGGAGACACCCAGTGGAGCGGTGTTGGAGACTTCAGGGCAAATGCTTTGTGTGCGGGTCCTCTGATCACTTGGTGAATGCTTGCCCGAATAGGAAACCGGTTGTGCAGGCTCGTGTGTATGCTTTGGACGGAGAGGAGGAAGCTGCTGATGTCGACCCGAATGCCGTGATAGAAGGTACAATAAACATTCATGGCATATCACTACATGCATTGTTTGATCCCGGGGCTACGCATTCATTTATTTCCCGGGATATTGTTGCTTCTTTGCCTGTACTTGATGATTTATCTGCGCATGTGTATGTGGTGAATACTCCTTTGGGAGGATCTGTGGAAGCTGACAGGGTGTTCAGGGAATGTCCGGTGGTGTTTGAGGGCCGAGTTTTCCCTGCAGACTTGATAGTTCTACCGTTGAAGAAGTATGGGGTTATTCTTGGTATGGATTTTCTCTTCAGATACCGAGCTCAGTTGGATTGTCGTGAGAAGAAGGTTTTGTTGGGGTCAGTGGTTTTTACGGGTGAGAGGTTGAAGTCCAGCCCGTTTGTGTCCTTTATGGAAGCAAGTAAGCTCCTCCGGGACGGCGCGACAGGTTTTGTGGCCTATCTTTTGAATAAACCGAAGGATCAGGCCAAACTTGAGGAGACAGAGGTCGTGAGGGAGTTTCCCGATGTTTTCCCTGAGAATTTGGGTTCTTTGCCACCCGATAGGGACATCGAGTTTGTAATCGACCTTTATCCTGGAGCTGAGCCTTCCTCTAAGACACCGTATCGGATGGCTCCTGCTGAGTTGAAGGAGTTGAAAACTCAGCTGGATGAGCTCTTGACTTGCGGTTATATCCGTCCGAGTACATCCCCGTGGGGTGCTCCTGTGTTATTTGTGAAGAAGAAGGATGGGACTTTGAGGATGTGTATAGACTACCGCGAGTTGAACCGGATGACAGTGAAGAATAAGTATCCTTTACCTCATATCGAAGAGTTGTTTGACATCTTGCAAGGGTCGCAGGTGTATTCTAAGTTAGATTTGAGGCAGGGGTATTACCAACTTCGTATCCGGGAAGAGGATATCTCTAAGACTGCGTTCAATACTCGTTATGGACACTTTGAGTTTGTAGTGATGCCGTTTGGGTTAACTAATGCTCCAGCCGTGTTCATGGATATGATGCACCGAGTGTTCAGGCAATATCTTGACAAGTTTGTGGTCATTTTCATAGACGACATCTTGGTGTATTCTAAGTCTGCAGAAGAGCACGCAACGCATCTCAGGATTGTTTTGGAGACACTTAGAGAGCACAAGCTTTATGCTAAGTTCAGCAAGTGTGAGTTCTGGCTCGACAGAGTGTCTTTTCTGGGTCATATTATT
Organism: Lantana camara; assembly: GCA_037501455.1. Classification (NCBI taxonomy): domain Eukaryota; kingdom Viridiplantae; phylum Streptophyta; class Magnoliopsida; order Lamiales; family Verbenaceae; genus Lantana; species Lantana camara. The sequence continues at coordinate 49,503,872 of CM074861.1, forward strand.
TCAGGTAAGGGAATTGAAGTTGATCCTTCCAAGATTGAGACCGTGGTCCAGTGGGAAAGACCGAAGAATGCCTCCGAGATAAGAAGTTTTCTCGGGTTAGCGGGTTACTATAGGAGATTTGTGAAGGACTTCTCCAAAATTGCTTGCCCGTTGACTCGATTAACCAAGAAGGAGGTGAAATATGAGTGGGATGATGGGTGCGAGAGAAGTTTCCAAGTTTTGAAGGAAAGATTAACTTCAGCACCAGTTCTTACCCTACCCGAGGGATCCGAGGGCTATTCGGTTTTTGCAGATGCTTCTAAGGAAGGACTCGGATGTGTATTGATGCAGAATGGCCGAGTGGTGGCCTATGCTTCTAGGAAGTTGAAGGAACACGAGAAGAACTACCCCACTCATGATCTTGAGCTTGCAGCGGTTGTATTTGCTTTGAGGAAGTGGCGTCATTACCTCTATGGGACAACTTTCGAGATATTCACGGATCATAAGAGCCTCAAATATCTTTTCACTCAGAAGGAGTTGAATAATAGACAGAGGCGTTGGATGGAATTCTTAGAGGATTATGACTGCACGATTCAGTATCATCCGGGCAAGGCTAATGTCGTGGCAGATGCTTTGAGCAGAAAAGCAAGTGTTTCAGGTTTGGGTGCAGAGTCTTCAGGACAGGATTCGACAGTTTTGGTTTCAGTGGCTCGGTTAGCTAACATCTCAGTTCAGCCGGATTTGAAACAGAGGTTGTTGGATTCTCAGGCTTCGGATGCAGAGATTCAGAGACTAGTGATTCGGTCTAGGATAGACCCCGAGACGAAGTTTGGGTTTGATGACTCCGGTTTGTTCAGGTTCAAGACCAGGGTTTGTGTCCCAGAAGACCTCAAGAGGTTAATTCTTGAGGAAGGACATCGTTCTGGATATTCCATTCACCCCGGTGGTACGAAGATGTACCGAGATTTAAAGGAATACTTCTGGTGGAATGGCATGAAGAGAGATGTCGCGAACTTTGTGAAGCGGTGTCTCACGTGCCAAGTGGTGAAGGCAGAACACCAGAAACCGGGAGGAACCCTCCAACCACTTCCGATTCCTGAATGGAAGTGGGAGCAAGTGACTATGGACTTTGTGTCCGGCTTGCCGAGATCAAGAGGAGGTTATGATGGAATTTGGGTGATAGTCGACCGATTGACCAAGTCTGCTCATTTTCTCAAGGTGAAGATGTCTTACAAGACTCCGAAGTTGGCCGAATTGTATTGTAATGAGATTGTGAGACTTCATGGGGCGCCTGCCAGCATTGTCTCAGATCGTGACCCGAGGTTCACAGCTAAGTTTTGGCAGGATCTTCAGAGTAGGTTGGGTACAAGGCTCAATTTTAGCACCGCTTTTCATCCTCAGACAGATGGACAATCAGAGAGACTGATTAAGTATTTGGAGGATTTGTTGAGGGCGTGTGCTTTGGATTTCCAGGAAAAGTGGGATAAGCATTTAGCTCTGGTTGAGTTTGCCTATAACAACAGTTTTCAGACTTCTATTGGCATGGCTCCGTATGAGGCACTTTATGGAAGGAAGTGTAGATCGCCTCTATTTTGGGACTTGGAAGATTGGCGGTGGACTGAGGAGAACAAGCTCGAAAGAGCTACACCCCAAGAGAGATTGGATAAGACCACTGCCAAGGTTAAGTTGATCCAGCAGAGAATGAAGGCAGCTCAGGACCGTCAGAAGAGCTATGCGGATAAGAGGAGAAGGCCCCTTGAGTTTGAAGTCGGAGATAAGGTGTTCTTGAAAGCATCTCCGAGGAAGGGATTTTCTCGAATAGGTCGAGGTGGGAAACTTAACCCGAGATACCTTGGACCTTTTGAAATCCTTGAGAGAGTTGGAGAAGTGGCATATAGGTTGGACCTACCGCCGAGATTGACCGGGATACATAATGTGTTTCATGTTTCGCAGCTCAGGAAATTTTATCCCGAGGAATCAACTATTCTCCCTGTGGAAGAGGTACAACTTGAGTCGGATTTGACGATAGTAAGGCATCCGGTTGAGATCCAAGACCGGAAGATACAAGTATTAAGGAATAAACAGATTCCCTTGGTCCGAGTTCTTTGGAGAGATCAGAAATCCGAAGAGTCTACTTGGGAGACCGAGGAGAAGATGAGACAGTTGTACCCAGAGTTGTTCTCAGGTCAGACAGTTAACCTGGGGACCAGGTTCTCTGAAGGGGGGGAGGTTGTAACACCCCGACTCACAGTCGGTACAGGTAAATTATGTGATTTAATAATATTTGCGTTTTGAATTAATTGTTTATGACTTATATGAATTATTTGAACTATATGAATTTATTTGAATTAGTGTTGCATGTGTGTTATTTGTTTTAATTTGAGTTGGCCTTATTTGAACCCGTATGTGTTAAACCGAACCAACTTGAACCGGAAACCTTGAACCGAACCCGTGAACCGAACCGGCTCAGCCTTAAAGGCTGAACCATTTTCCTTCTCTTTCATTTACGTTCAACAACAGCAACATCAAGCCAAGAGAGAGCTCAAACCCTCAAGTTGATCATCCAACTTTCCAAGCCGATATCTCTCCCGTTTCTTCGCCTTTTCTCGAACTTAGGTGGGTTTCGGAATCCTCTCGTCGTGCTTGTCGTTTCCATGGTTTAATCTCTGAGTTTGGAGTGAGTTTTGCATGCTTTTGCTTCCCTACGTGAATAGTAAGGGTTTATCTAAAAACTTGGATATGTGCTCTTTGCTTGCTATTCTTGTTTCCTAGCTTCATTCATGAGTGGTATATGATGTAGGTGTTGTATTTATTGCATAAAAGCCATGGTTGGTGGAGTATTGATTGTTGATCATGATTTTAGCTTGAAGTTTCAATCCTTTGATCATGCCTTTTCATTCCGTTTTCTTGCATTATTTGAGTGTTTATATGTCAAGCATGAATTATATGTATTGTGTGTGCATTTTGAGAAGTTGTGGCAAAATTTAAGGTTGGTTTTTGGCCATTTTTGGCAAAATTTTGAGCTCCCCTGTTTCTGTAAAAATGGAGTTCTGTTCCAGCTTTCGAACCAGGCCGGAACGGCCGTTCCCGCCCAGTTTTAAACTGGGAACGACCGTTCCCAAGCCATACTGTTCATCGCCGAGAGTGGGAACGACCGTTCCCAGTTGTACTGGGAACGGGAACGGCCGTTCCCATGTCCGGAACCCTTCCTTCTGGATCAAATCCGCGATCGTGGATTTTTCCTTAAGGAAAAATCCGCGAGGGTGGATTTGAGGCAGTAGCTCAAGAAAAATCCATGGGGGTGGATTTTCCCCTTTGGAAAAATCCGCTAGGGTGGATTTTGCCATTTCTTCTCTTTGCTTTGTTTATGCATTTGCATGATTCTAAATGCTTTTCTTTTGCATTTTAATTGTTATAATTGATTGTTTTGCATATTGAATTGTATATAAATATGTTATGTATATGATTTGTAAATTATATGACCTAATTGTAATATTTTGTCTATGAGCATGAATCATGCATTTGTCGAGCGTCTTCTTTGGTTCATATAGAGTCTAAGTCTTGGGCTTTCGTGTTTTCTTTTCAGAGGAGGTTCCAGTTGACGAGCCCGAGGCATAGGTTCACGTCTGCTCATATTTTTGTCAAGCCCAAGGTGAGGTTTAGGATTTTTATTAGCTAAAGTGACCTAAAGCCTTCTGTGATGTTTTCAAGCCGTGCATGTGACTATATATTATATATATAGATATGTATGTGTTGATTAGAATATGTTTATGATCTTGTGAACAACTTTGCTTTGGGAAAAGATATTAAGTAAGCCTATGTAAGCTATATTTTGGAAAAGCTTTACGATTCTGTTAGCGAGATCGCCATGAAAAATTTGGCATGTGATATGATATGATTTGTATGTGTGGATCCAAGGAGCTACGGGTAAGGAACCCTCGGGACGGTTCGGGCCGTCGAGGTTCGGCCTGTGCGTAGTCTCCATCCGATATATCGTACGCGACCCCTGGGAGTTTGGGAAGGTGCGATATTTCGATGCCTTCGGCGTAAAAACCGGGGAGGGCACGATGTGGGTTCGCTACCCCTCGTGAGTCTGTATATGTATGGATGGTTAGGGCCGCCGGTGGCTCTTCCATCACTGGTGTTGAGGAGTATGTATGATTTCTGTTTTGTTTATTCTGAGGAGTAAAGGTTGGAAGCTCGTTCTCGCCGAGCATTATGTTTGTTGTGTATGTTTGAGAAATATGAATCGGGATAGCGTTTATAAAAGGTTTTAAAGTATATGTATTTGTTTTGTAAAGTTTTAGCTTGTAAAACCTATTCCGGTTCATAGTTTCGCCTTTGCTTTGTGCTCTGCTCTATATATATGTAGGGTGTGGGTGTGCGTTAGCCCCCTCACTCAGTCAGTTGACTGACTCCTCGTTTACTCTTTTAGTTGCAGGTTTTGGGAGCGTGAGCTAGGCGGAGAAGTGTGTCTGCTTTTTGCACTTGTCAGTCTAGGTCTCGTTAGGTGCATTTACCTTCTTGCACTTTATTATTTTGTAGTTATGCAGCTTTGATTTGTATATACCTACTGATACATTATTTTGTTCGAGCCGGGATGGCTTTTGTAAGTGATGCGTTGGTACTTATATGTAAATACTATATGGATAGGTGTGAGTTGGTACCTACGTATATATATGTGATGATTCTGTTTATGGTTTTATTTATTGCTTCCGCGCACTCTGTTTCCGGTTAGTTTAGCTCCGCCTAGCCTAGTGTGTGTGTTTGGTCTCCCGTTCGCTATGATTCGGATTCGAGTGCGGACATTCCATTTCGTATTCGGGTTCGGATTATGGTGCGGGGGATGTGGCCCTACGTGTGGGTGCTACAAATGGGAAGTCCATACACGAGCCCAAGTCTAAGCGAACGGGAGACCACACACTCACTAGGCTAGGCGGAGCTAAAACTAAACCAGAGTGCGTGACAAATAAACAAATAGCGGAAGCAAGGAGTTCTAGGAATATAAAAATTCCAAAATTATCATATACATCAAAAGATCGAATGTACGTAACCATAACAATTCATATCTCAAAAACAAAAATTCATAACATGATTAATTCATTAAATACAAGACAAAATGAATGTAATGCACCTAGCACGACCTAAACCTAAAAGTGAGACTCGAACGACCCACTTCTCTGCCTAGCTCGTGCTCAAAAGACCTGCAAACTAAAAGTGGGAAAAGGAGAGGAGTCAGTCATATCTCGACTGAGTGAGGGGGCTAACGCACACCCACACACTATACATATAGATAGCAAAGCATATAAAAGATAAAGGTTATGAACCGGGAATAGGTTTTGCATACCAAATCATTAGCAAAGGACATTACATATCATATACTTATACAATTCATATTCCTTAACAAATACATTAACATAATGTCTCTATTCCCGTTTCATAATCCAACCATTTCATTAAGCTCGGCGAGTACGAGCATCCACCGTTACTTCCCATTACATTACATTACATTATACAAAACAGAAATCACATTCAATCCTCCCCTTCGGTGATGGAAGGGCCTGCAGACCCTAACCATACATTAGTAAATTCCTCGAGGGGTTAATAACCCACACGAGTGCCATTATAAATTCCTCGAGGGGTAGCTAGCCCATACGAGTCCGCCCCGGATCATTCTGAAGGCATCAAGAGCACCACGACTTCCCCAACCTCCCTAGGGCCGTACGTAGTACCTTGGATGGAAAGTGTACAGGGGTCAATAACCGGCGACCCCATGGCTGACCCGGGTCCCCCTTACCCACGTCTCCGGGGCCCAACGGTACCATTACATTACCTTACCTTTCATTGCATTCTCGCTCATTACAAATCATTAACATTCTGAACATTAGCATTAAGCTTCCATAAACATTAATCTTTTATTAAAACATAAGCTTATATATGTTCGTAGATATAGCCCTTTAGAAAGCCGAAACTTGATAGCAAGATCATAACATATCGTACATTACACGTATTTAACTATATATATAATATATAGTCGCAGGGGGGCTAGAAAACGAACACTTAAGGGTCTTAGGCCGCTTAATTAAAAAGAAAAGAACCTAAACCTCACCTTTGAACAAAAGTGTAGTGTGGTGCGAGAAAGCAACCCCGAACAACTTAAACTTCGGGTACGACTCCTCCCGGAAGCACCCCTGAGACAAACAAACGTAACACTAAAGACTTACACTCAAACATGTACCATATAGACGCACGGTGATGCAAATGGATGCTATGAATGCAATAAAATATCAAATGAACACTTAAACGTTTACAATTTCATTTCACGTTCTTCCCTTCTCAATATCATAGCATAAATTTCATAACGATATCATAACACATTGCTTATTCATTAATCAATATCATAGGATAAGCTTAGAGGCAAAAGAAATCACTTATAGTGGCAAAAGAATTCAAGAAAGGTACCATTTAAAATGTTCAAATTCATATCACGTAAAATTCATATAAAATGAATCCATAAAATTAATTTAAGACATTTAACATTTAATTCAACATATTCACATAGCATATAAGTCATAAACAATTAAAAGATGGCACTAAAGAGCATGACATTAAATATGAAAATCATGCACGAGAGATCAAATTATTCAAGTTCATAACATATAAAAATTTAATAAAACAAACACATAATTAAAATCATAATATATCATACATTATATTACATATATAATATATAATATAACACATATATATATATATATATATATATATATATATTCACACATATATATTCACACTCACGGATACTTGCAACCACATGCATAAACCATTCATTATAATTATATATATATATATACAAATACACACGTACACACCAACTCCCATGCATGCACATACCACACATAACACACTTTTATAATCTATATATATATATACACAAACATTCACGTACACTCTATCACACATGCACATGCACATACAATTGAACAATTGCATTCCAGATACAAGCAGCAGCCATGCAGAGAAGGAAGCAAACACAACACATACATACACAACGAAGAAACAGGGAAAAGCTGCACCAGGTTCTAGATAAAAGTCCCCCGGTCGGATACTTTTTCTTTGCAAAAACTCCCCGCCCGGGGAGACACATTACAGACGGTAAAGAGCAGCAGCAGTTCAATGGTTTCCCTTGTTCCAGTTCGTAAACAACAGCAGCAGCAAGAAGGAAGAAAAACAGCAGCAAACGTCCAAGAAAAAGTGTAAAAAGTTCCCAAGTTCAGTCACAATTCAAGCATGCCTTTTACCTTCAAAATCTGACACAAAACTGAACCTAACTCTTCTTTCAAATACATAATAACAGCAACAGAAGTGCAGCAGTTTAGCAGCTCAAAACAGGGCAAGAAGCAGGGTATACGTAGCAGCGTTTAAGCAGCAAGTAAGGCAGCAAATTGACAGCAACAACTACTCACAAATACAGCAAATTCAAGCTTAAAATCAACATACAGCAGCGGCAAACCGTGACAGTAGCAAAGGAAGGAAAACTCAACAATTTCATGCCTTAAAGACTTGCAAAATTCCCTGTTTTTCCTTCTTAAACATAGCAGCATACATAGCAGCAAGTAGGGTATAAGACAGCAGCTAAAACCACATAATTCAAGCTCAAAAATCATGTAATATCAGCCTCATACGTACATGACAGCATATATATACAAAATTCTATTTTTAACCTAACTATTCATCAACTATGGCATATTCATGGATTCTCTAACAAAATATATGATTCAATTAGGGCAAAATAATCTCAAGAACATGGAGATTAAGAATCATACCTTGATCTTGAAGAAGGAGTAAAGAATCGGATGGATTGAGCTCAAAGAATGGCAAAAAATGTAGGTTTCCTTCTCCCTTCTTTCTTGCTCTCGTTTTTCCCCTTTTTCTTGATGTGGAACGTGATCAGCAGGTATGGGAGAGAGAGAGGGTTATTTAGGATGTAATAAGTCAAGGAAAATGATGAGGATTTGGTTTAATAGCTCCAAGATAGGTTATAGGTGTGTTTTAAAGTACGAGTGGCTGAAATATGCTTCGTCGGGGGTCGAAACGACATCGAAAAATTACAAAACTTGTTCCATTGTGTCCGGGTCGTCGAAAGGAGTTGAACGACGAAGACGGGGCTCGAATCCGAGTGTCGTGGCTCAAGATATAAATTAAAACGTGCACAAATGTACTAAAATGACTCATTTTTCAAACGAGTCCAAAACTTTCAAAAAGTTGCAAATAGGTCCAAATCCAAATTTTCAATTAAGTCCACATATTTTAAAATCATGCAATTAGATCCTTAAATCACGTATTTCACATAATTCTCGAAATTAGCATGCTCGGGAATAAAATTCACGTATCATAAATTCATAATTTACAATAAGTCACATCATAGTTTCACTTAAGACATTTTCTTGACATTTAAATCACATATTTCATATTATTTCAAATAATTCATATAAGAAACAATTAGAAATAAATAAGAATGCATCAAATAAAAATGAAATTAAATACAATTACGGAAAATAAACTCACACGTGGTACAAACCTGTACGTGCGAACGAGCGGGGTGTCACAAACTCTCCCCCTTAAAAAGGACCTGTCCTCATGTCCGACTCGGAACCTCGAAACACTCCGGAAATAACTTCTCATCTTCTTATCGATCTCTTGCCTTGTTTGATCTTGCACTTCAAATCTTACCTCTTCTCGATGGCTCTTAACAAGTTGACAAGGAGAGCTCGACCCTCAAGCTTACCGAACACTCCCGTCAAAGAAATCTCACCAAGAACTCTCAAAAGAAACTCACAACAAAGTCATGCGCAAATAATAGGGCATACAAGGAAGTTAAAATAACAACAACAATAGTCACGACGATGCATCCCGAAAATAAATGCATAATTGGCCTCGGGATCGACCAATGCATGCGATGTTATGCCATGAATGCAAGTGTACCTCCCACCACGGCATTTTGATCAACTTCTGCCGCTCTTTCTCTTTCTCCACCCAAAGCGTACGCCCAAGCTTGAATCGTGGGTCTCGGATTTCCTCCCGGCACATAATCTGGCCTCTTGCGTGGGTATCGATCTAACATATGCTCCGGTGACCCACATCCGAAGCACTTCCGGTGAAGCTTCCAACAATTCTCAGAAAAATGGTTTGTTCGATGGCAATGTACACACTCGGGACCCTTGATAGCCAAAGGAGGATTTAGATTTGCCGGTTTGGGTTGCTTGTTTTGAGGATTAGGAAGTGGATGAACTTCGTACACCGGTCTCTTTCCAAGAATTGCTTGAGAAACCGAACTAGAACTTTGGCCGATGTGTGAATTCTTCCTTCTCATAACCACTCGGTCTTCAACTCTCAAGGCCTTGTCCGTCACTTTCGCCCACGTACTAGTATTGGAAGCTTCTAATGAATCTTTCATGTCCTCTTGAAGACCTTGAAGAAATTGGGATGCCTTACTCTCATCGTCATTTACAATACTTGCGGCGTAGCGTGAGAGTCTCTCAAACTCATTTATGTAGTCCGTCACCGACATTCCTACTTGCTTGAGGTCCATAAACTCTCTCAAGCGTCTATTCCGGGTAGCTTTCGGTACATACTTGCTCTTGAACTCTCGAACAAACACCTCCCAAGTGACTTCTTCCCCGGAGGCCTCTAGCTTCACTTGAACACTTGACCACTAATTATACGCTTGTCCTTGTACCATGGTGAGGGTGCATTGAAGTTTCTCATCCGGTCCACAAGGTATAAGATTCCATATCCTATTTGTTTGGACCAACCATTCTTCGGCTTGAACATCATTCCCACCAATGAAAACCGGTGGGTTTTGATTCTTGAATTCCCTAAGGGTGGCTATAATAAGACCTCCTCCATGATTACCGGTCGGTGGGGCATTATTCCATTCTTCGTTACGTTGCTCTAAAAATACCGCGAGCCTTTTCATAAAGTTTCCCGGATCCATTTGTGGTGGTGGTGAATTGTTATTCCCTTGTTCATGAAAGTGATCTCGATGATGACGATGCTCGGGAGATCTATCTCGACAATGATATCTTCTTGGAGGCATATTTCTACAAAAATTCAAGAAATTCCAATACATATGCATGCGGGTCAATACATGTTCATGTGCACTATTAACAAAGAAATAAACAAATAAGTGCATGAAGTCACATAACCACGTTGTCCTACGCCGTACGACCTAGACAGACTCAACACGGCACTAGAACTCCGGTTTTGCAACCCGGGGCTCTGATACCACTTTAGGATGTAGCACCCGGAGCGCGGGCCACCACATCCCCCGCACCTAAACCCGAACCCGCATATGAAATGGGAAGTCCATACACGAGCCCAAGTCTAAGCGAACGGGAGACCACACACTCACTAGGCTAGGCGGAGCTAAAACTAAACCAGAGTGCGTGACAAATAAACAAATAGCGGAAGCAAGGAGTTCTAGGAATATAAAAATTCCAAAATTATCATATACATCAAAAGATCGAATGTACGTAACCATAACAATTCATATCTCAAAAACAAAAATTCATAACATGATTAATTCATTAAATACAAGACAAAATGAATGTAATGCACCTAGCACGACCTAAACCCAAAAGTGAGACTCGAACGACCCACTTCTCCGCCTAGCTTGTGCTCAAAAGACCTACAAACTAAAAGTGGGAAAAGGAGAGGAGTCAGTCATATCTCGACTGAGTGAGGGGGCTAACGCACACCCACACACTATACATATAGATAGCAAAGCATATAAAAGATAAAGGTTATGAACCGGGAATAGGTTTTGCATACCAAATCATTAGCAAAGGACATTACATATCATATACTTATACAATTCATATTCCTTAACAAATACATTAACATAAAGTCTCTATTCCCGTTTCATAATCCAACCATTTCATTAAGCTCGGCGAGTACGAGCATCCACCGTTATTTCCCATTACATTACATTACATTATACAAAACAGAAATCACATTCAATCCTCCCCTTCGGTGATGGAAGGGCCTGCAGACCCTAACCATCCATTAGTAACAAATACATTAACATAAAGTCTCTATTCCCGTTTCATAATCCAACCATTTCATTAAGCTCGGCGAGTACGAGCATCCACCGTTGCTTCCCATTACATTACATTACATTATACAAAACAGAAATCACATTCAATCCTCCCCTTCGGTGATGGAAGGGCCTACAGACCCTAACCATCCATTAGTAAATTCCTTGAGGGGCTATTAACCCACACGAGTGCCATTATAAATTCCTCGAGGGGTAGCTAGCCCACACGAGTCCTCCCCCATTCATTCCGAAGGCATCAAGAGCACCACGACTTCCCTAACCTCCCTAGGGCCGTACGTAGTACCTTGGATGGAGAGTGTACAGGGGTCAATAACCGGCGACCCCGTGGCCGACCCGGGTCCCCCTTACCCACGTCTCCGGGGCCCAACATTACCATTACATTACCTTACATTTCATTGCATTCTCGCTCATTACAAATCATTAACATTACGAACATTAGCATTAAGCTTTCATTAAAACATAAGCTTATATATGCTCGTAGATATAGCCCTTTAGAAAGCTGAAACTTGATAGCAAGATCATAACATATCGTACATTACACGTATTTAACTATATATATAATATATAGTCGCATGCGGGCTAGAAAACGAACACTTAAGGGTCTTAGGTCGCTTAACTAAAAAGAAAACAACCTAAACCTCACCTTTGAACAAAAGTGTAGTGTGGTGCGAGATAGCAACCCCGAACAACTTAAACTTCGGGTACGACTCCTCCCGGAAGCACCCCTGAGACAAACAAATGTAACACTAAAGATTTAAACTCAAACATGTACCATATAGACGCATGCCGATGCAAATGGATGCTATGAATGCAATAAAATATCAAATGAACACTTAAACGTTTACAATTTCATTTCACGTTCTTCCCTTCTCAATATCATAGCATAAATTTCATAACGATATCATAACACATTGCTTATTCATTAATCAATATCATAGGGTAAGCTTAGAGGCAAAAGAAACCACTTATAGTGTCAAAAGAATTCAAGAAAGGTACCATTTAAAATGTTCAAATTCATATCACGTAAAATTCATATAAAATGAATCCATAAAATTAATTTAAGACATTTAACATTTAATTCAACATATTCACATAGCATATAAGTCATAAACAATTAAAAGAAGGCACTAAAGAGCATGGCATTAAATCTGAAAATCATGCACGAGAGATCAAATTATTCAAGTTCATTAATATAAAAATTTAATAAAACAAACACATAATTAAAATCATAATATATCATACATTATATTACATATATAATATATAATATAACATAAATATATATATATATATATATTCACACATATAAATTCACACTCACGTATACTTGCAACCACATGCATAAACCATGCATTATAATTATATATATATATATACAAATACACACGTACACACCAACACCCATGCATGCAAATATCACATATAACACACTTTTATAATCTATATATATATATACACAAACATTCACGTACACTCTATCACACGTGCACATGCACATACAATTGAACAATTGCATTCCAGATATAAGCAGCAGCCATGCAGAGAAGGAAGCAAACACAACACATACATACACAACGAAGAAACAAGGAAAAGCTGCACCAGGTTCTAGATAAAAGTCCCCCGGTCGGGTACTTTTTCTTTGCAAAAACTCCCCGCCCGGAGAGACACATTACAGACGGCAAAGAGCAGCAGCAGTTCAATGGTTTTCCTTGTTCCAGTTCGTAAAAAATAGCAGCAGCAAGAAGGAAGAAAAACAGCAGCAAACGTCCAAGAAAAAGTGTAAAAAGTTCCCAAGTTCAGTCACAATTCAAGCATGCCTTTTACCTTCAAAATCTGACACAAAACTGATCCTAACTCTTCTTTCAAATACATAATAACAGCAGCAGAAGTACAGCAGTTTAGCAGCTCAAAACAGGGCAAGAAGCAGGGTATACGTAGCAGCGTTTAAGCAGCAAGTAAGGCAGCAAATTGACAGCAACAGCTGCTCACAAATACAGCAAATTCAGGCCTAAAATCAACACACAGCAGCGGCAAACGGTGACAACAGCAAAGGAAGGAAAACTCAACAATTTCATGCCTTAAAAACTAGCAAAATCCCCTGTTTTTCCTTCTTAAACATAGCAGCATACGTAGCAGCAAGTAGGGTATAAGACAACAGGTAAAACCACACAATTCAAGCTCAAAAATCATGTAATATCAGCCTCATACATACATGACAGCATATATATACAAAATTCTATTTTTAACCTAACTATTCATCAACTATGGCATATTCATGGATTCTCTAACAAAATATATGATTCAATTAGGGCAAAATATTCACAAGAACATGGAGATTAGAATCATACCTTGATCTTGAAGAAGGAGCAAATAATCGGATGGATTGAGCTCAAAGAATGGCAAAAAATGTAGGTTTCCATCTCCCTTCTTTCTTCCTCTCGTTTTTTCCCTTTTTCTTGATGTGGAACGTGATCAACAGGTATGGGAGAGAGAGATGGTTATTTAGGATGTAATAAGTCAAGGAAAATGATGAGGATTTGGTTTAATAGCTCCAAGATAGGCCATTGGTGTGTTTTAAGGTACGAGTGGCTGAAATATGCTTTGCCGGGGGTCGAAACGACATCGAAAAATTACGAAACTTGTTCCATTCTGTCCGGGTCATCGAAAGGAGTTGAACGCCGAAGACGGGGCTCGAATCCGAGTGCCTTGGCTCAAGATATAAATTAAAACGTGCACACATGTACTAAAATGACTCATTTTTCAAATGAGTCCAAAACTTTCAAAAAGTTGCAAATAGGTCCAAATCCAAATTTTCAATTAAGTCCACATATTTTAAAATCATGCAATTACATCCTTAAATCACGTATTTCACATAATTCACGAAATTAGCATGCTCGGGAATAAAAATCACGTATCATAAATTCACAATTTACAAGAAGTCATATCATAGTTTCACTTAAGACATTTTCTTGACATTTAAATCACGTATTTCATATTATTTCAAATAATTCATATAAGAAACAATTAGAAATAAATAAGAATGCATCAAATAAAAATGAAATTAAATACAATTACGGAAAATAAACTCACACGTGGTACAAACCTGTACGTGCGAATGAGCGGGGTGTCACAAGTCCCACTTTTTAGCTTCAAGAGTATGAAGCTTCCAAGAGAAGCTATTCCATTTTTGCTCTCCTACCCTTCCTTACATTTTATTTCCAAGGTGAGGGGCTTCTCTTCAACTATAAATAGAGGGCAAGAGGCATTAGAATCCTTGCTCATATGTTGTGTTAACAACTCCCTTTCTTTCTCTCCCTCTCCCCAAGTTATAACATGTGACATTTTAGATCATAATTTAATTAGGGGGGGTGTGTGTGTGCATGCCGTGTGTGTGTGTGTGTGTGTGTACGTGCATGGTGTGTGTTTGACCCGATCTTTTGACCCGACATGTGAATAGTAACTTATGAATAGTAATCGTGAATAGTACTTTTGAATAGTGCTTTTCAATAGTAAAAATGAAATAAAACTTGTACTTTTTTAATAGATATTTGCACCTAGGGTTTCCATATCCAGGGTCTAAAATGTGTTTTCTTTCGTGGACTTGTTTCTTAACTTAAGGTTTGCGATAGGATTCATAATTTGACTAAAGCTTACTCGGTTATAGTAAGATCATAGTCTCACGTTAAGAGTAACTCACTTTAACATATTCCTTTATGTGTTACCTTTCTTGAATACCTTAAATGGTGTTACTCTCCTGTGTTACATGTTCTTTACATCTTCCTTGTTCATTGGTTCATGCATTTCATATGCATCTTGGTTAGTAATGGGTCTTAGTTCTTAAGCTCACTCTTGTACACCACCTACAGGATTTAAAGTTGAGCACTAGGATCCCCAGGGCACCGCATAATCTGTCTACCTACCTTTTGTTAATAATAGGTGAGGTGAAGTTATAAATGTTTTCCAACTGGAACCACGATTATACTATCGTATCATATATTTTGAAATTCAAAGTTAAACCTCGTTTTGAACTATCCCTTTTATCGGGATATTCTTTTGAAAGGATCATTCATACTTTAATAGTATACCGTGATCTACAACACATGTTTTCCAAAGTTCTGCATTCTTGTTCAAAGATAGTTACATGATCTGCATATGTTTTCGAAGTACAGTTTCACTTGTTTTACAGACAGAATCATATGTTTTACAGACAGCATCATAAAGGATGGTTCATATTTGGAAAAGTTCACTTTACCCGTATCCCGTTTTTTGAAAGAACTATGAACCACCTACAGCATATGTTTGCGCGTGTGATAGCATTCATGAAAAGAGTTTTAAAACTCGTATTCTTTTACAGCATTGCACTCAAACAGTTTTATCCATCGAACTTGTTTCAAGTTCTTCTTTAAAGCTTTGCATTAACAGTTTTGAACTACACTTCAAGTTCTTTATCATTCAGTACTTTCTTTTAAGTATTCCCTCACTTAGTCCTTTTGACTAATACCTCTCCCGTTTTCTTGCCTCGTGGTTTCAGGTTTTGCAGCCGCAGTCTAGAGGTATCTTGAAGCTCTAGATTGTCATTTTTGTTTCAATCAGGACTTAGTATTATTTCTCTTTTGTGTCCTGCTTATGTTTTATGGCTGCATCACTTTATATTTCTGAGTAATTGAGTATCTTTGTTATACTCTTCCTGCTACTCTGTTACCGATACGTTGAACTCTGCTGTATCGGTATTTATATGTGAATATGTTATATGTTCTGATATGCTGAATCTCTCTTACACGATCAATATGTTCTTGCTTGTTACATGCCATCACGCACATGTTTTGAAAAGTTTTAAAATACTCTGATTTTCTGCTGCATAGCCACATCATTATACACGTATAGTTCTGATAGACAGCCGTTCCCTAGAGTATTTCTTGAATGATGGCTCCCACCATTACTTGAGAGGTGCTTCGGTGCGGGGGTTGAGATGCCGCTCTCCACATGTTCCAATACGGGTGGGGGCATTACAGCCTGAGGTGGTATCAGAGCATCGGGTTAAGTAAGAAGAGACTTAACCTAGATTGCTCTCATGTTGCATCATGGATTGTTCACGCATTGCATCCAGGATCATTCTCATATTGCATCGAGACAGGATATTTGGGGATTGCATGGTTCTGTTATCTGGATTTCATATCTGTGGTATCTTCTGTATAGCTATGGCAGTTCAGCCACACCATGATCCAAATCAGCAGATGGATGAGGCTTTCTTTGAGCAGTTTGAGGCCCCACGTACTGTGGCAGTTTCTCACCGTGGAGGCACTCGTTTCTACACCTGGCGCACGTCTAGGAACAGTGGTAGGCCTGGGTATTCCTATCCTAACAGAGTTGTGCACTATCTCGAGTCTGAGAGAGATGATTACTTTCAGGAGTATCAGAGGACCCGTGAGGTCAGGTTGGAGTCTATGCGCCATCAAGATCAGTCACTGTTGTACCAGATTGATAAGGACATCACTCGTAAGCATGCTGCAGAGATGACTCATATTGTCGATCAGAGAGCTGCTCGTATTGTTGTGTTGGAGGCAGATCTTATGCAGATGACTATGGACCGCGACACTTCTATGGAGCGTCACCAGCACTACCGTGCACGTGTGAGAGCTCGCCTGTATGATACCTATCACTTATCCGATGAGCAAGCAGTTGAGGAGGTCGAGGGTCAGGATGTCAGTCCGGCCTCTCAGGAGCCTGAGCCTATGTCGGATCAGTCAGATGGAGGCGATGGAGGATCTGATGATGATGATGATGGTGGAGATGACCCAATAGGACAGGGATAGGTTGAGGTCGTTGCTGTTTCTGATGACACCAGCAGGGGTTCTTTGGACCACAGCTACCAGGGTTGATCGCTGATGGGAGGTTTTCTGTATATAGTACTGATGCATATATATCTATCTATGGATGGCGGACGTATAGCCGGGACAGTTCAGGATTGACTTTTGGATGAGGGGATGTATAGCTATGATGGATGATCCCCGACTTTTGGCACCACAGATGATGGTTCAGATGACTTGGTACCTACTAGGTTATTTTCAGCAGGGTTGGACGGATTGGTAAGGCCTGTAAGGGAGTCAACTCGATAGTATCGGGTCCTCCCCATTTTGAATTAATACTGTTAACATGTGGCCTATAGTAAATTTTACCAAACCTTGCACAGTTATAACACTTTCGGCTTTATATTGGATATCTGTTTACTGCTTTCCATGACTGTCATTGCATGAGTCTTAGAGTTGCTTCAAGATACCATTAGGACCGTTGATAGGATCATGCCATTTCATTTATTGTTAGCATGCTGATATTCTTGTTGTTGGATTGATCATGCTTCTGATCATGCTATACATGTTATAGTTCTGGTTGATATGACAGTACATGCTCTGTTCCCGTTTACATGTTCATCATGTTTTGGGATATGTTATGCATGTTTCTGATATGTTGATATGTTACACGAGCTTCTGTTCCCGTTTACATGTTGTCTGATAGTTGTTTCTAATTACATGATATGTTGGAATCTTTGCTGACATGTTGTTATGGGAATGCGTTGTTCTCATACTTATATGTGACTACGTGGGAATGTGAATACGTGGTTACGGATTCTGTGAATCATTATATGTCATGCATCGAATGTATATCTGAATGCTTGTGAATTCAGTAGCAACATGCCACCAAGAAAAGCACCCCGGAATCGTGTACCACCACTGCCACCCCAAAGAGATGTCAAGCCACCGCAAAGAGATGTCTCGTCACCCCCTGAACGGGAGGGAACTCCAGAGTTAAGGGATGTGCTACGACAATTCGCGAGAGCTTATAATCAATCCTCATAATGAAAGGTCACTGGAAAAGTTTCTCAGGATGAATCCACCTAAGTTCTATGGAGAACCGAACGACCTAAAGGCTGAGTGTAACATCCCGTTCGTCCGACTTATAAGGTACGCCTCATTTCAACCTTTTTACGTGTTTAATTATGTGATTTTATGTTTTGCTCGGCCCTATTTTGAACTCTTTATGAGTTTAGGGGCCTTTTTGTAATTTTCTCCTTTTAGGGGTTTTTCGGTCATTTATCGTTCGAACGAGATTTTGACCATTTTGACCCCTTCTGCCCGTTCGGGGCATCGAAACGAGTCCGTAGACTCTGAGTTTGTTTAATTCTGACGTCGTTTGCCCCTTCTGCCGTTCGTTTTCGTGCGAGGACCCGGGATAAAACACCCGGATCCTCGTTTAACGTCACATAACTCAGCAGTTCTCTCTCTCTCTTCCCCCAGCCGAAACACGATGCACACACACACTCGAAGGTGTGATTTCATGCACAACCCGGAACTCGCTCGTTTCTCGATGGAATTCGACGAACCAATAGTCCATTTCGATTATCTCGACGACGCGGTCCCAACCGTATAAAGAACTCGACCAACCGATGACCGACGGCGGAGATATCGGCTACTTTCAATCGCGCACAGAGGAGGGTGGCGGACCGCGGCTTCGCCGCCCTTTCGCGGCCTTTTTCGGTGACATTCCGATGACACGCGCCCCCTACCCAGATAAAGGAGCTCCTGGCGCAGTGCGGGACTTGGCGGCTCGGCTAATGGCCACCAGACGACGGGGCACGGGCCGCCTGAAACTCACGCCGCCGCCTCGTGAACAGTGTCACGGCGGTGCTCCGGCGCCCTTTTTCGACGAAGGTTGGGATTTCCTACCCTTTTCGGAACCCCTGAGTCCATTTCCAGCATCGTTTTCACCGAATTTTGGCCGTAGGTGGTGGTTCCGGGGAGGCGTGCGGCTGCAGAAACTTCGGAGGCCAACGGGGGCCTCTTCCGGTCATCTTTTAGCCTCGGGCCCTTCACGAAAGTTGTTCGGAACGACGAGAACTAGTGGCCATTGATCACACGACTCCAGATTTGGCCGATTAGCGGCGGATCGCGGTGGCACAGTGGCGGTTCAACGGCGGCGCCACCTCCGAGGATTTTTCCGGCGAGAAAGCTTAGGGCTTTCGTAAAGCTCATCACGGGTAAGCCGATGCCTCTTTCGGATCTCATTTTGGTTCACCGGTTTGAAAGTAATTGAAGTTTGAAGATTCTAGGGTTTTCGTATTCTTGGTTTTGAAATTGGAGACAATTGGCTTGGAATTTGCCGAAATTGATCGAGGAATTGGATTGAGCACGAGGAATCCTTGCACGGGTGATTTTTCGGGATTTTTCCGGCACGCTCCGGCTGCGGCCGACCGGCGGCCCGCCACTGTTCCGGCGGCTCCAGTGGCGGCGCTCAGGCGAGCTTCGGACAGTTTGTCCGTCTCGTTGTGGTGAGTCCAACCCCACTTTCCTTTCGTCAATCGGATGTTCGGTTGATTTATTGTGATTTATTTTGTGTAATTTGAATATTTGAAATTAATTGTTTTAATTGCGATAAATTGTTAATTGTTTGATTTTTCGATCAATATGAATTCTAATGTATACGAAATCATGTATTAAATGAATTATGAAATGTATTGATGCTTTGATATGTCATTTGAATTCCGATATATCGAATTTGAGCTATTTGTCTATCTTGAAAGGGGGTGTATGTGTAATTTCGCTAAACATATAAATTGTATGACTTCAATTAATTAATCATTGTCGATTTATAAACAAATATGCTAATTATGATTTCGATTAAGAGAAATTATGACACCTAAGCTTGAAGCTTTTAATTAGTCTAATCACTTAAATTGAATTGGAATTTATTATATGATATAAGAATTTGTTATGCAATTTATGATTTAGTAAGAATGGAATTAGTATGTCTTGGATGATTTATTTTCTAACTTTGTAATGTAGGCTAATTATCTAATTTTAAATAATCCTATTATGCGATATTTGAATTGGATGAGACTTACATGATTAAATTAGAAACCTTTGCATGTAAGAATGGTTTAATTACACGAATGTAGATTGGTTATGCAATATATGAGTTAATATGATTTCTCTGAGTTATATAATGAATTATTTTGTAAGTAATTGATATGAATTTGAAACCTGCTTATGTGATTGCATCTGATAAGTGCTTGAGCATTGACGTGCGTCTCTGTGTGGTTGTCTGAGTTTGAGTCTGAGCCCTGTGTTGTGTTTGTGTGTTCAGTTGGTTCAGGTGCACCCGGGGTGGTGAAAAGTGAGTCGTGCAGGTTCCGGGGTGGACCTTCTACTTTGTGTTCGGCTGTGTTTGGTACCAGGTGAGGTTAGGATATAGTTATACCCTATTGCAACGTGCTCGTTTTCGAATGCATGCGGTTTATAAGCCTTATGTATATGTAGGTATGTGCGAAGTATGTATTTTGTTGGTTTTGTCATATGATTTGATTTGAAAAGTACGAAACGCTATGTATGAGCCTATGTATGCTTTGTCTCAGTTCTGTTATGATTTCGAGGTCAGTGTGTGTGATATGTATGCGTGATATGATAAGCACGATATGCATGAGATAAGTCTGTCTGTCTGTGTGCGGCGGGTTAAGTTTCCGATATAATGTGTGATGGGCCCCGTAGTTGTGGGTAAGGGAGACCCGGGACGACCATGGGGTCGCCAGTTACGACCCCTATGCACTTCTCCACCAACGGGAGACTTAGTTCTCCTATGCCGACGGAGCGCATTTTGGCTGGCCGTCGAAGGAACCGGGCGAGATCCTCCGGTTCACATGTTTCGTTCTGTGGTGGGTTGAGAGGGCACCTCTCTTCCCCAAACAGTGTGAAGGAAGGTATGTTTGTTTTGATTTCGTCTGTTTCTGTAAGTGTGTGATAAGAAGGAGTTGGTTGGATGTGTATTCGTACCCGCCGTGTGTTCTGTCTGTCAGTCTGTCATAAGTTCGTGAAACGGGGGTAGATTCTTAAATTAAGATAAAAATTGGTATACTTTTATACTAATGAGTTATGCTCCGATATGTGTGTTAAGTTTGCATGAATCTGAACTTATATTTTAAGAACGTTTGAGTTAAGATTTGTTAGTTTGGTTTTAAGCCCCTCTATATGTATACTATCACGGGAAAATGTTTTGGCGTGCAAAAACTAACCCCGGGTTCATGAGCGTTGCTTCTTCTACGTGCTGTGCTCTATATATATGTAGGTGTGTGTGGGTAACCCCCGCTCAGTCTTTGGACTGACCCCTCCCTGTTTATATTTTTAGCATGCAGGTTTTGGTTTGGGTTCGCGTTGGAGTTCGTGCTAGGCGGCGGTGTGTCATGTCTTTTGAGTCTGTGTCTGCACGTTTCAGTTTGTTAAGTATTTTGTTCTGATTTATAATTTGTAAATTTTATATAAGTTATGTTGTGAGCAGGTTGCACGTATGATTTGAATATTTGGAATTTCGGGACAGGTTAGGACAGGTGCTTCGAATAGTTGAACCCGTTTTGTTATGTAATTGTTCGGGACAGGACAGGTTGGCTGTATTAGTTGAACCCGTGTAATGATTTTTAAGCTTGTTCTGCATTGTATGTTTAATGTATGAAAAGTTTTCGAAAAGGTGGTTTTGGTAATGCTTCCGCTATCATGTTTTGCATTCTTTCACTTGTACAGGGTTGGATACCGCCTAGCCAGTGGGTGCATTTTTCGTTTGTCACCCGTTCGCTGTGACTTGGTACGTGTATGGACTCTCCATTTCGTACACGTGTCGGGTCATAGTGCGGGGTTGTGATGCCCCACCGCTTGGGGTGTTACACTGAGAATTGGATTACTAGTCTTGAAAAGATTTTCGAGGCTATGGAGATCTACCCAGAGGATCGTGAACGAGTTCGGTATGCTACTTTTCTTATGGAATGAGCTGTATACAATTGGTGGAAGCACGTTCAGCACATGTGGATTGAGAACAAACTTGAAGGAAGTTAGGACGAGTTTATCAGAGAGTTTCAGCATAAGTATATGCCTCAAGTAACTCGTGATGCACGAGAGGCTGAGTTTATGAGTTCGGTTCAGGGAACTATGAACGTGATGGAGTACGAGGCTAGGTTTGTGAGGTTGATCAAGTATGTGCCTCATATTCTGAATGATGAGCGTCGCAAGACAAAGAGGTTTATTGATGGACTGCAGCCCGAACTTCGGTGGGCACTTGGTTCTTTGGACATTGAGACCTACAACCGGGCTGTTGATAGAGCGCTAAGGGTTCAAGCTACACACAAGAAGATCAAGATAACTACTGCACGTCAAGGACCTTCTAACCCTAAGCCTTATCAAGGGAACAAGCGACCATCCGGATCTTTTCCCCAAGGAACCGGAAAGCAGCCAATGGTAGCACCACAACCTCAGCAGCAGAAGGCTCCACAGAGATAACAAACACAGAAGCAGAAAGCGCCACAGCAGTATCAGAGGCCGTCACAACAGGAGAGAGCATCTCAGCCAGGTCCAGAGGAAATTGTTTGCCGATATTGTCGCCGAACGGGACACACTGAGGAGAACTGTCACAAGAAAACTGGACAGTGTTTCGCGTGTGGTTCCCCTGAGCACCACATGGATAGTTGCCCGCACAAGATCAGGAGATTTGGGGTCCAGGATAAAGGAAAAACAGTGGTGGGTACGACGAACAAATGGGTGGTCAAAGGCAGAGCGTATGCTTTGGATGGTAAGGAGGAGGTTGATCCTTCGTCTGTTGTGGAAGGTATTGTGCACATTCTTAACACGCCAATTAAGGTCTTGTATGACCCTGGTCCTACGCATTCATTTGTTGCATCTAAATTCTGTGCGCATTTACAATTTCCACTTGAATACTTACCATATAAATTTGAAGTGAGTTCTCCTTTGGGAACTTGCCTTGTTACGGATCAAGTATATAAACGCTACCCTATATGTATTGGTACACGTTGTTACCCAACGGATCTTATTGAGTTACCGATGACAAGTTACGGCGTTATACTTAGTATGGATTGGTTGTCTAAGTACCGAGCTAAGTTGGATTGTTACAAGAAAGAGATCATCTTGGAAGAAGATGAAATTCGGACATCAGAAAGGAAAGTTGAGAAGTTATCAATGATTTCTTCGATGGAAGCTAAGAAGCTGATTCAGAAAGGAGCCAGTGGATTTGTGGCTTATCTTCTGAATAGACCGAAAGATCAACCTAAGATCGAAGAAGTGGAAGTGGTGAACGAATTCTTAGATGTGTTTCCTAAGCATTTGAATTCGTTACCTCCTGACCAAGAGTTGGAGTTTACAATCGAGACGATATCAGGAGCTGAGCCGTACTCCAAGACACCTTATAGAATGGCTCCAGCTGAATTGGAAGAACTGAGGAAGCAATTGGATGAACTGATTGAATCTGGATATGTTCGACCGAGCACATCGCCGTGGGGAGCGCCTGTGCTTTTCGTTAAGAAGAAAGATGGATCATTGCGTTTATGCATTGACTATCGGGAGCTGAAAAGGATGACGATCAAGAATAATTATCCTCTCCCTCTTATTGAAGAGTTGTCCGATATACTTCAAGGATCGAAGGTCTACTCTAAGTTGGATCTAAGACAAGGATATTATCAATTGAAGATAAGGGAAGCAGATATTCCGAAGACTGCTTTCAACAGCCGATATGGATCTTATGAGTTTGTAGTAATGCCGTTTGGTTTGACGAACGCACCAGCTGCATTCATGGATATGATGCACCGTATATTCAAGCTGTTTCTCGACAAGTTTGTAGTAATCTTCATCGATGATATCTTGGTGTTTTCGAAGACACCGGAGGAACATGCTGAACATCTTCGAATCGTGTTACGCACTTTGCTGGATCACAAGCTATATGCAAAGTTCAGCAAGTGTGAGTTCTGGCTTGAGAGAGTTACGTTTATCGGACACATCATATCAGGATCTGGAATCGAAGTAGATCCCTCGAAGATCGAGAAGATTATGGATTGGAAGTCACCGAAAAATCCCTCAGAAGTGAGGAGTTTTCTGGGATTAGCTGGTTATTACCGAAGGTTTGTCAAAGATTTCTTGAAGATAGCTACACCTCTCACTAAGTTGACAAAGAAAGAAGGGAAATTTGAATGAACTGAGAAGTGTGATCAAAGTTTTCAAAGATTGAAGGAGATGCTAACAACTGCACCCGTGTTAGCGTTACCAGAAGGAAAAGAAGGATACACTGTCTACACCGATGCTTCGAAAGAAGGACTAGGAGGAGTTTTGATGCAGAATGGAAAAGTGATTGCGTATGCATCAAGGAAACTCAAAACGCATGAAGTCAACTACCCGACACATGATTTGGAGTTAGCCGCAAAAATTTTTTCTCTTGGGAAGTGGAGACATTACCTGTATGGGGTTACGTTTGAGATCTTTACTGATCATAAAAGTCTGCGATATCTATTCACTCAGAAGGACTTGAATATGCGATAGAGGAGATGGATGGAATTTCTGGAGGACTACGATTGCATTATTCAGTACCATCCAGGAAAGGCAAATGTTGTAGTTGATGCACTGAGCAGGAAAGCTCGTCTGGCACAAATTTCTGCCAACCCCGAGATTGATCGAAGAGAAAGGTTGAAGATGATAACTAAAGCTCGAATCGCGAATGTTGTGATGATATCACCCTTGAAAGAGCAAGTGTTGGAAGCTCAGAAGAACGACAATTGGATCAATAAATGTCTCGAATCTAAGGAGAAAGATGATGAGACTAAGTTTAGGGTTGATGAACATGGAATATTGAGGTACAAAGGTCGAGTATGCGTGCCAATTGTTTTGAGGAAAGAGATTGTCGGCGAAGCACACAAGACTAAGTACACGATACATCCCGGAGGCACTAAGATGTATCAAGATATTAAGAAGCATTTCTGGTGGAACGGAATGAAGAGAGACATAGCCAACTATGCCAAGAAGTGTTTAACTTGTCAGAAAGTTAAAGCTGAGCACCAGAAGCCGAGTCGGAAGTTGCAACCATTACTGATCCCGATATGGAAATGCGAGCAAATCACGATGGATTTTGTCACTGGATTACCCAAAGTCAGAGGAGGACAAGATAGTATCTGGGTGATCATTGATCAATTGACAAAGTCAGCGCACTTTTTGCCAGTGAAGACGACGGATAAGGTCAGCATGTTGGCAAAGCTGTATCAACAAGCGATTGTCAGACTACATGGAGTTCCAAACAGTATAGTGTCGGACAGAGATCCGAAATTCACGTCGCAATTGTGGAAAGAAATTCAGACTTTGATGGGAACAAAGTTGAACTTCAGTACTGCAGGGCATCCTCAGACGGATGGACAATCAGAAATGATGATCAAATACTTGGAAGATATGCTAAGGTCTTGCGCTGTGGACTTCCAGGAAAGTTGGAAAGAGTGTTTACCTCTTGTGGAGTTTGCAAACAACAATAGTTATCAAGCTTCTATTAAAGCTGCTCCATATGAAGCCCTGTATGGAAGGAAATGTAGATCCCTGTTATATTGGGATTTGGATGAAGCAAGATGTACTGAGGAGGGACCAATCAAAGTGAACTCAGCTAAATGGATAAGAGAAGCGACAGAAAAGATTCAGATCATTCGCCAGAGAATGAAAGCTGCCCAGGACAGGCAGAAGAGTTATGCTGATCGACGTAGAAGGGATTTGGAATTCGCAGTGGGCGAAAAGGTATTTCTGAAGGCATCGCCAAGGAAAGGATTTTCCCCAATTGGGAAAGGTGGAAAGTTAAACCCGAGATATGTTAGACCGTATGAGATACTGGAGAGAGTCGGACCGACTGCTTATAGATTGGATTTACCTGTAAGATTAACAGGAATCCACAATGTATTTCATGTATCTCAGCTTCGCAAGTGTTTCTCGGATGAGACAGAGGTTGTGCCGATAGAAGAGATACCGTTGGAACCAGATTTGACTTATGTTTAGAAGCCCGCTAAGATTCTAGATAGGAAGTTTCAAGAGCTGAGGAATAGGAAAATTCCTTTGGTTAAAGTCCTTTGGAAGGGACATGGGACAGAAGAGCCAACTTGGGAGACAGAAGAGAAAATGCAGAAGCATCACCCCGAGTTGTTTGCAGTTACTGTGGAAGAATCTGGGGACAGATTCTCTTTAAGGAGGGGTGATTGTAACAGCCCAAAACAGGGCCTGGATGAAAACAGTAAGTTAAGGGCATTGGTAAAGCATTTATAGACCGTGATCCAACTTTTTAAACCTTCATGCATTGCATTCTTACATGAACTTTGTGCTTGTATATGATCTGACATGTATTAAGGGGGAATTCTTGACCTTTGATACAGTTTACTATTCATAACCCGAGCCTACCTTGTTCATATTGCTAATCGAACCCTAGAGGTTCACCACACATGTTTTCCTATCGTTTGAACTTGTTTCCCGAGCTCAGAGAGTCTTTCTTTAACCATAAGGGTATTTTTGGAACTACCGACCAAAGTTACTATGCATTTGAAAATGAGCTTTTGATTCTGATACCTTTCCTACCCAAGTTTACAGTCGAATCGATCCTTGAGTCGAGACGAGTCTTTTGAAATCATTCTTGACTTGGATATCTATTTTGAGCATTGGTTTTATTGAAAATGTTTACGAAAACCCTAGTTCACTATTCCTCCTACGAACGGTTTTCATTCGGAAAATGTTTTCTCTTCGGATTTGCACTACTTGAACTATTTCAAGATTTTTGAGATGTTTTACATCTCTTGATTCAAACCCTAGCTTGAAATTTTGAAGCGTACGTTCGTACGTGAGAATTCACTATTCATTCTACATTTTTAACTTTTTAACGGTAAAACGTTTTATAGTCGATATTGGATTCAAAACGCTTCTCGATTTATTTCTTGAATTTTGGAAACAATCCAGACTTGAAAATCATTCTAGAAAGTCATTTTTCACTCGTGTTGAGTTTCGAGCTCAAAACTTTTATTCACAAAAACTAATGTATCTTTCAAACGGTAAATCCGATTTCGACGAATGAATATGCGTTTCGAAGCTAATTTTTGCCCGGACGGAATGGTTATACTTCCAGCCATTTAACTCCACGTTTTGGCAGTGAAATGACTGAAATACCCCCAGTAATCCTGTAGCACCCGGAGCGCGGGCCACCACATCCCCGCACCTAAACCCGAACCCGCATATGAAATGAGAAGTCCATACACGAGCCCAAGTCTAAGAGAACGGGAGACCACACACTCACTAGGCTAGGCGGAGCTAAAACTAAACCAGAGTGCGTGACAAATAAACAAATAGCGGAAGCAAGGAGTTCTAGGAATATAAAAATTCCAAAATTATCATATACATCAAAAGATCGAATGTACGTAACCATAACATTTCATATCTCAAAAACAAAAATTCATAACATGATTAATTCATTAAATACAAGACAAAATGAATGTAATGCCTAATCCCGTAAATCAAACAAAAAACATAAATACATAAATACATAACAGATTCATTCTTATCCTAGAAACCTGTCCTGAATCATATCAAATCAACAAGAGACATTAAATACAAAATCATAGGCTTATACATATCAAAAATTCCAAAGTATAATGATAAAGATGCAGAATGCAAAAAGACCCGATCAACTTGACTCAAAAGACCCAAAAGACGACCGCCGCGTAGCTTGACCTGAACCCTGTACCTGCAACTAAAGGAGGGAAAAGGAGAGGGGTCAGTCTACAACTCGACTGAGTGAGGGGGCTGAACACACTCACACGATACATAATATAGAGCATAACACGTATTAAACAAAAGACTATGAACCGGGAATAGGGTTTTGCACACCAAAATCCATTTTAAAACAAACGTATACATATCATATCAAAATCATAGTGTATCTTTAACTTAAAAGTCCTATCCCGTTTCATAATCAACATAACGTGCAAAAAGCTCGGCGAGTACGAGCACCAACCCCATCCTGGGCTCCTCATACGAATCAAACATTACAAATCAAAACAAAAGTAAAATTAAAGAACAAACCTCCTTCTCCGGTGATGGAAGGGTTGCGCGACCCTAACCATCCATTACGTTATATATGGGTCGTGAGTTTCATGATGCTCACGCCCGAGGATTCCGTCCCCCACCAAGGCTCCTAGTGGGTTCCGGGTTGATCCTATCCAACAGGAGAATGTGCACAGGGGTCATAACCGGCGACCCCATGGTCGTCCCGGGTCTCCCTTACCCACACCTCCGAGGCCTAACATTACCGAACAAATCAGAACATACCATACCATAACTCGCTCGTAACATAACGTAACTTAATCATAACGTACGTACCTTATCAGAGCATACCTTACCTTGCAACTTAGCGTATGCTATAGACGTACCTCTCCGTGTCATCCTAATCCGTAGCTAGCATGAAGACACACGGTTTGGAGCATAACCTCGTTGCAAAACATTTACAAGCTTACATACGATCGTATATATAGTTCGAAAACCTTTAATCGTATGGAAACGTCATAAACATATCATATAAGCACATATCTATTATATAAATATAATAGTATATTCGCATGCGGGCTGGAAAATAATCACATAAGGTTGTAGGTCGCATTAGCTAAAAAGAAACAAACCTAAAACCTCACCTTGACGTACAAACCTACGGAACCACCCAAAGCACCCCTCGAGCAACTCCCTTCGAACAATCTAAACACAAGAAACAAGTCTAAGACTCCATGTGAACCATAGAAACGCTCGGAAAATGCATATGGATGCAAATGATGCAATGCACTTCATATAAGTTCATACTTAGGCATATTGGAGCAATTAAGGAAATATCTCACAAATAAATTGAGAATTAAACTCATAACACACCAATTAAATTCATAACATACCAAACAAGCTCATATTGTTAGGAATAGTGCCCTAGAAAGCCGATTGTATATCCGCTTTGTGCTTTTCCTTATTGTAATCACAGATAATCTTTGAATGAAATAACGAATTGAGGCAACACTTCTTTATATGCTCTTGTTTGGTATGCGTTTACTTTAGCTGTGCATGTATGAGAACTCCCCTAATCCTGATGACTTTAGGACTCTACCATTTAGGTGAAATGGTTCATGAAACGAGCCCTACATCACATATGTAACAGCCCTAACCTGGGCCGAGTTGGAAAAGGTAAAGTAAAGGGGTTATTCAAGAAGCACTTATAATCTCGGTCCTTATTTATTCACTTCATGCATTACATCTTATGTGACTTATGTGCTTTTATGTGTTACGCTTTAATTAAATGATCGTAGATTTAATTATTTCCTTTATTTAACTCGTATCTTGAAACTCTTCTCATAAAATCCTAGAATTCTAGTATTCATTCCCTTCTAGCACCTAAAACCCTTTCATATGCTTCAAAACCCATTCCCACAGTTTTAGGTTGGAAATTACGAAAATACCCCTACAGCTCAAAAATATTCCTACGTCTCCCGAAACACTTTCACTACCCAATATTGTAACCAAAATAATCCTCACATTATTTCGAGGATCGTGATACTCTCCGTGAACCATAATTCCCATCCTAACTCCCGTAGCATCAAAAACCGGCGAAAACCCTAGTTTATGATTCGATCATCAATAAATCCCTACTCATCTACTTTTTAATATTCAAAATTATAACCAAAACGATCCTTAAATTATTTTATGAATTTTCATGCATTTACCAAAAACTCGATCTCACCATAGCATATTTTATAAATATTTTCTTTCCAAAAATCATCATTTTATTTTAAACAATTAGCTTTTATTCAAAAGTCGAAATTATACTTAAAACGATTCTTGAATTTTTCTCTACATTATAGTGATTTTTCCCAACTTTAAACTTTATCATGGCTTCGTTTATATAATTTTCTCATGATTTTCATCAACTTTAGTGTTCATAATTTATAAACAAAAAGTCTAAATATTCCACATTTATAATCAAAACAAAGCTCGTTTTTCACTCATTCTTTCATTAATTCACTACTTCAATCTTTTACCTCTCGACTCTTGAATAAATTTTATATCATTTAACATTTATTTTTATTCAAGATGACATCATCCATGACCACATGGTCTTCTAGAAGGATTAATTAAATGAGCATAATTTCTCCACATTTCCTAACTAATTACCTAGCATTTGTTCATAATATAATTTAACCACATCTCCTAATTAATCACCAAGCATTTGTATGAATTAGGAGACATCCACATCTCCCTTAAACTTTTATTTATTGCTTAGAGACCCCTCATGACTACCTATAAATACCCCCTCAAGCCTCATTTATACCTCACAAATCAACACACAAAATCACTCTCTTCTCTCCCCTTCCTCACGCCATTCCCACTCTCCCTCTCTAAGGTATGTTTTTCTTCTATTATTTCATGCTTTATATTATGTTCTTAGTATAATAATAATAGTAGCACGTCTAGGATTAATTAAATTATGCTTTAGGAATTTTATTTTATGAAATATGTGCATAGTTGTTAGTTAAATACAATGTGTGCACATTATGGAATTTTATTTAATTAAACGCATGAATTATGATATGAAATAATGTGAGTATGTATTTAAATGATTATGATCTTGTTTGATTAAATTCATGCCTAGAATAGTTTATTTAGAATTATTTTTCATAGAGAATTTATATATTTTGCTATATTATGCTTCAAATCGTATGTTATGAATATGAATATAATCAAGCATGTGTAGAACATTTATGAATACTTGAAGATATGAATAAATTCATGTTTAGGAATTTATTTATGAATCATATTTCATGAAAAGTTCATATATTATGCTCATTTATTCTTGAATCTTATGTTATGACTCTGAATTTGATCAAGCATGCCTAGAACATCTTATGAATATTCAAACATGATGAAGAACATGTTCTTGATGTTCTTGAAATATGTGTGTACCGTGTGTTAGTGTGTGTTTGATTTTATGTTTAAAAGTCTTTAATCCCCTATGTTTAAATAGTAACCGTTTTTCAATAGTAACCTTGACTTTTGACTTTAAATATGAATTTTGACCAATAATCTCATGTAGTAATTTATAAGAATTAATATGACATAAAATTTGGGTTTTTATGAAAGGATTTTATCTAACGATTTTAAAATCGGGGATTAAATTACATTTTCAAAATCGAGTTCACTTTTATTAAAAATAAACCTTAATTTGGATTTATAAATTCAATAAGAATTTCTTGGTTAATTCGGTTGTGTGACTTTGGTATCGGTATGTTTTACAATAATATTTCAATTCTAGATTACCGAATTTCCTGTACCTTACTGTTACTCCTTGTTACAATATGCCTTAATTGTACTCATTCATGTGTCGCATTAGTATAGAAAGAACCTAGTTCTCTAAGTCCGTAGTAGTTCACTACTTTCAGGGACTAGGTCTGGACAGTGGAACCCCGAATACTTTACTTGATCCCGTATCATAGCAGGTGAGGTTAAAATATTTTCAACTGGGATCATGAGTCTACATATAAAATATTTTATTATTTATCCTAATAAGGATTCAGTCTTATTTTCCCTAATTATAGTATTATCCCCTTTCTGGGAAATATCTGATATAAGGATATCTATTATCCTATTATATAAAATAAAATCCTTGTTTTAAGTATAAGTTACAAACATATCATACTCAAGTCCGTTTTGGCGAGTATTGATATAATGTAACTCTATTCTGTATTTAAAATGTAAGATCTGTATCTGTATCTGTATCTGTTGGGCCCGGTGGTACGGTAGAACTAATAGCCGGGTGGCAAGGGCCATCGTCTATTACTATACCTGCCGCCAAATCTGATCTTAATGATGGCTTAACTGGAGGTTAGTTATTCCACATTAAGTGACGGGAAAGGTACGTCCCTCCCTCTGTCTGTATCTGGATCTCGAGGGGTTGCTCCCGACAGATCATGGAGGAAGAAGGCTGGATTGATTCTGTTATTTCTGATTTCATTCTGTTTAAGGAGTAAAGGATGGAAAACGCCTACTTGCAGGGCATTAATACTTTATTGTCGTATGGTTCATATTTTCAAGAATCTGATACCCAGTCCCCCTAATTCCCTTTTTCTCAAAATAAATATGAACCAAATATTTGTATTGATTATTATTTTATTTATTTCCGGTATAGTACTATTAATATATTATTTTATTAATAGTATCAAACTTCAACTTTTATAGTCAAACACTTTTTCAAATATACCTATACGTATATATGTAGTTCCAACTACCCCCTCACTTAGTCACTTTGACTAACCCTCGCACTTTACAACTCATGGTTTCAGGTTTAACGGACGCTTACTAGAAGGTATCTTGAAGCCTAGTGTGTCATCTCGTTAGCATGATAGTCAAGGTTCTTTAGAATAAATTATGCTTCCGAGCTTGTAAATTTTCTATCACGGCATGATCACTACTTTTGATATCTATACTATGCCATTACTGGCTTATTTATTGCATTCCCCTATCATAGTTTTGAAAGTTTTTAAATTATAAAATTTCCGCTGCAGTGTTTTAATACTCTGATATTGTATAGTACTGTCCGTTCGCCGGAGTGTTTCTCGGGTGCTAGGCCTCACATCCACTAGGGAGATACTTTGGTGCGGGGTTGTAGTGTATAGGGGCGCTACAACATAAGTCATGATTAGTAAAATACTCCAAGCCGATGAGTCCTACAGACAGTGGGAGTGTCAACCTGACTCCTCTAAGGCTTGCTTGTGGGATCACGCCCTTAAGAAGGACCACCTTGTTTCATGGAGGTGCAAAGTGTATAGTTGATACGTGCGTGATACATGAGGGTGCTTACTTTAATTAGTAAGTTCACTGAGGTGCCCCGTGTGAGAACATTCCTAAATGGGAAAGGAAGTTTCTATTTCAGGAAATGGAAACTTCCAGAATAGGAAATATATCACGAGTCATTAATGTGATTAATTGATCCTTAGACTTGAGGTTCCTTGTCACTTTATGAGTTAACTTTGTAGTCTTAGGTATAAGCTTTAAAGGGTGTCGCCTTAGACAACTGATTCAAGGCTTATGCTGGGGCTGCACAAGTGATTCATGAAAGAGAATGAGAATCAAGAAAGGACCTACACTTGCATTTGCAAGGTGATCTCTTATTGTGTAAGTCATTCATATGCCATATGGAGTCCTTGGCCAAGGCAGTAGATCAAGACATCAAGAAAAGGGTTTCTTGGATTGAGATCAAATGGATATGAAATGCACTTAGCTTTAAGACCGGATTATTAGGGTTTTGATTATTCCCTTGCCCTAGATCTTGGTTGAGAGATAGTAAGTAGGAGGATTGTATCTCACATGAATCAATGACTTAAAGGTTCTGTCGAATCCGAACATTCCAATTCAGCTAGGGGTTAAACACCTGTTGCTAGACTATGGTCGTTTAATCTGTGGACTGATTAATTAATTACTGAATTAATTAATTAGGGTCACCGCTAATTGAATTGAGAACCTAGAGGGTCACACACAACAACTTGGTTACATGAGTTGAGGCTTTAAAATGATTAAACGAGTTAATCGGGCCAAAGGGTTCCACACGTGTGAAATCACACGTGTAGGTCACGTGCGTGACACGTGTGCATGTGCGTGAATAATTATTTGGTGATTAAATAATTAATTTGTTAATTATTTAATAGACTTTAGTTTAATTTTGAATTAAAAGGAAAGTCTAATTTTGGAGAAAAATAATCTAGTTAATTAATTATGAATTAATTAATTAGTTAAAATAAGTTATTTATTTTAAATAAATAAAGTATAAAATTATCCAAAAATAGTTTGGATATTTTTAGCTCTCTTGAAAATTGATTTGAATTAGAATTCAAAGTCAAAGTCAAAATTACTTGATGATCAAGTAATAGGAGAGAGAGAGACCAAAATCCTAGCCCATTAAGGACTAGGAATTTCAGCACTCCCCTCTTTATAAATAGGAGAGCTCGAGCTCCTTATGGAGCGAATTGGCAATTCTTTTAGTTCATGTGTTGAACACCATCCTTTCTCCAAGATAAACGAAACCCTAGGTTAAGCCTAAACACTAACTAGAGAACTAGCATCCTTACTAGTTAGATTGTGATCAAGTTGGTGGACTATCTCTAGAGAGCTTCAAGTTAGAAGTTTGAAGATTCGAGCTTTACCAAGGAGAGGGGATCAAGCAGCGAGAAGAGCGTTCTTGGGTGGCTTGAAACGCTTTAAGGAAGAATAAAAGAAAAGTAAGTTTCTTAACTCTACGAATTTGGATACACGATTGCGAGTCCTAGATCCTTTTGTTGGAAATTTTTTTTAAATTCCGCTACTTTCTGATTCGTGTTTTCCAACACATATCCCATCATTAAATAGCATAACATGAGCATTTATAAATTCATACACGTATACATCCATCGAATTCATATCATTTGCGCCACTTAAGATCATAATTAAAATGTTCAAAGTTAGAATACATAAAAGTTCTTTTTAATTAATTTAATACGTAATTTTCATAATATAATATATATCTCATACACATATATATATTTCATATGTGCACACACACACAGAATATATATACAACATGCATTACCCAAACTTATATATTTATAACATATATTTACGTACTATATACACCACACTCATGCATGCATTTAATAAATATATATACTATACACATTTGCATGCATACTAAACATAATATATTCAATTATATATATATATATATATATATAACACATCCCTCACGCACACACACATGCACACACGAGCACTAATTACATATATATATACACATTACATGCAAACACATGCAGCACACACTTAACAAACACACATGCATTAATACAAACCAAATATAAGAAAAGAAAGAAAGAAAAGATGTAGGAAGCTACTGCAAGGGGACTACCCGGCCGGGTACACCTCACGAACGGATTCTCCCCGGCCGGGGAGAATGATACAGACGCAGCAGCAGCAGGTAACATTCCCCTGTTTTCTCTTCCCTTTTTACGCAGTAGCAGCAGCTCGAGTAGCAGCAACACCGAGCAGCACAACAGAGTAAAGGAAGCTGCAAAAATGCACCCACAACACTCCACAAACAGTAGCAATTCATACGCAGCTGCAAGGATGAAAAACAGATGGAATTTAAACTCATTTCTTCAAGCTTTTCATGAAGTGCAGCTATGGTAGATCATTATACACTCAAGAAACATGTAAATCATGTATATAAATGAAACAAATACACCATATTGATCATATATCCAGCTGCAAATCAGAAACAAAACAAGGATGCCCAAGAATTCAACAAAATTTTCATATAAACCTAACTATTCATATAGCAGCCTCAAACATGCTCAAATAATCATGAAACTCAGTAAATCTGGACTTAAAAGAGAGAGGAGAAGATGTAGAATCAAATCATGGGCTTAACTTTCGAATTTGAGGTGAATCGGAGGAGTATTGAGCTTGGAAAGTCAAAATGAATTGTATAGATTTCTTTTCCCCTTTTCTCTCTCGGTTTCCAGCTCTTTTCCTTCTCTTGGCTGATATTTTCGAAATGAGGGTTAGGGATAGAGATATAGGGCTTAAGTAGGGTTAAGTGAGCTCAAGAATCAACTCATTTGGATAAGGAATGAGAGAGATATAGCCCAAATACTCCAAGGTGGCAGATCTGCGCGTACAGCTTGTTCCGGACAAATTTCGGAGGCTTAAACGGGCATAGAAAAATACAAAATCAGGTTCCTTAGCTCCCATTCTTCGTTACGAGTCCAGCGCCACTTCCGAAATTCGAATCCGAAATCCCGATCTCAAGATATGGCCTCCGGAACCCAAGGCGCGCTAAAACTAGTTAGGCCCTTGAATCCCCAACAATTAAAATATGGTTCGTTACCATATCAAACAAGTCCGAAAAATTAAAACGAGCATATAAACGAATTCATAACACGTATAATTCATGCACACTAAATCGGCACGAAATTTCAATCTCAAATCGAGCACAAACGCAACACATTTTCACCAATTATGCATATTATTCAAATAATAAAATGAAATTTCAAAGAACTAATAAATAAAATTTTAAAATAATATATAAACGAATTAAAACAATTAAAATTTTATTAATTAGGATATTTTTCAATTAAGTTCAAAACTTTCAAAAAGTTTCAAATAAGTCCAAGTACAAATTTTCAATTAAATCCAAAATTAAATAAATCATATAATTAAGCCCTTAATTCACATAGATCACATAATTCACAAAAATTATCATGCTCGGAAATTAAATTCGCATATCATAAAATTCATATCTTAAATCACTTAGGCAAATTTTGACATATAATTCGAATATTTCATATAAATTCAAATAATTCATATACGAATTTCAAATAATAAAGTATAAATCAATTAAATATGAAATTAAAATAATTTAAATTGCACATTTAGCTCTCTCGTAAATGCATACTTGGACGGCCGAAAAACCGGGGTGTCACATTGTCACATTGTTAAATGATCCTTGAATTATGAATTGAGCTTATGATATGATATGGATTAATGGATTAAAACCTTGATCATATGCTATACACTTTAATAGTGTCACATGTTATAACCTAAGATAGAATAGTGTTTCATAACTTGATCTTATGCCTTAATTTGATCTCTTAACCATAGGTTATACCTTTAACCTAGATGACACTTGGTTATATTAACATGAACTTGAAACTATAGGTTATAATCAAGATCATAATTTAATTAGGGTGTGTGTGTGTGTGCATGCCGTGTGTGTGTGTGTGTACGTGCATGGTGTGTGTGTGTACCGTGTGTGTGGGTGTGGGTGTATAGTAAGGGTTTGACCCGACCCTTTGACCCGACATGTGAATAGTAACCTGTGAATAGTAATCGTGAATAGTACTTTTGAATAGTGCTTTTCAATAGTAAAAATGAAATAAAACTTGTGCTTTCTTAATAGATATTTGCACCTAGGGTTTCCATATCTGGGGTCTAAAATGTGTTTTCTTTCGTGGACTTGTTTCTTAACTTAAGGTTTGCGATAGGATTCATAATTTGACTATAGCTTACTCAGTTATAGTAAGATCATAGTCTCACGTTAAGAGTAACTCACTTTAACGTATTCCTTTCTGTGTTACCTTTCTTGAATACCTTAAATGGTATTACTCTCTTGTGTTACATGTTCCTTACATGTTCCTTGTTCATTGTTTCATGCATTTCATATGCATCTTGGTTAGTAGTGGGTCTTAGTTCTTAAGCTCACTCTAGTACACCACCTACAGGAGTTACAGTTGAGCACTAGGATCCCCATGGCACCGCATAATCTGTCTAGCTACCTTTTGTTACTAATAGGTGAGGTGAAGTTATAAATGTTTTCCAACTGGAACCAAGATTATACTATCGTATCATATGTTTTGAAATTCAAAGTTAAACCTCGTTTTGAACTATCCCTTTTATCGGGACATTCTTTTGAAAGGATCATTCATACTTTAATAGTATACCTTGATCTGCAGCACATGTTTTCCAAAGTTCTGCATTCTTGTTCAAAAACAATTACATGTTCTGCATATGTTTTCAAAGTACAGTTTCACATGTTTTTCAGACAAAATCATATGTTTTACAGACAGAGTCATATGTTTACAGACAGTTTCACATGTTATAGTTAGCACCCAGAGTGGTACTCTGGTCACTGCTAATCTTGAAATGCAAGCATACAGTTTACAGTTTGGGCCCGGCGGTTATGTGTGGAGGTGATGTTCCGGAGGTGTGCGCCAATAACATCACCAATACCGGCCACCATAATTAGACAATTGATACCGACTTTTAACTGGAGGTTTGTTAAGTCAGGACAATCTGTCTGGGAACGGACTGCAAATCTGTTCCCATTACATGTTTACAGGTCGCCTAGGGCTAGCTACCCGAAGTGACAACCGGTGGAGGATGGTGCATGTTTGTATGTGTTAGTGGGGTATTGTTGACCTTGGTCTTATTCTCTACTGTGTGTGGAGTTATTGTTGACCTCGGTCCGATACTCTACGAAATCATGTTTTTCTGTAGTAAGGATGGAGAAG
Source organism: Lantana camara (assembly GCA_037501455.1). NCBI lineage: Eukaryota > Viridiplantae > Streptophyta > Magnoliopsida > Lamiales > Verbenaceae > Lantana > Lantana camara. The sequence continues at coordinate 49,541,917 of CM074861.1, forward strand.
CCTAGCTTGCGGGCAAAATTCTGTTTCATAAAGGATGGTTCATATTTGGAAAAGTTCACTTTACCCGTATCCCGTTTTTTGAAAGAACTATGAACCACCTACAGTATATGTGTGCGCGTGTGATAGCATTCATGAAAAGAGTTTTGAAACTCGTATTCTTTTACAGCATTGCATTCAAACAGTTTTATCCATCGAACTTGTTTCAAGTTCCTCTTTAAAGCTTTGCATTAACAGTTTTGAACTACACTTCAAATTCTTTATCATTCAGTACTTTCTTTCAAGTATTGCCTCACTTAGTCCTTTTGACTAATACCTCTCTCGTTTTCTTGCCTCGTGGTTTTAGGTCTTGCAGCCACCGTCTAGAGGTATCTTGAAGCTCTAGATTGTCATTTTTGTTTCAGTCAGGACTTAGTATGATTTCTCTTTTGTGTCCTGCTTATGTTTTATGGCTGCATCACTTTGTATTTCTGAATACTTGAGTATTTTTTTTATACTCTTCCTGCTACTCTGTTACCGATACTTTGAACTCTGTTGTATCGGTATTTATAGGTGAATATGATATATGTTCTGATATGCCGAGTCTCTCTTAGACGATCAATATGTTCTTGCTTGTTACATGCCATCACGCACATGTTTTGAAAAGTTTTAAAATACTCTGATTTTCCGCTGCATAGCCACATCGTTATACACGTATAGTTTTGATAGACAGCCGTTCGCTGGAGTATTTCTTGAGTGATGGCTCCCACCATTACTTGAGAGGTGCTTCAGTGCGGGGGTTGAGACGCCGCTCTCCTCATATTCCAGTACGGGTGGGGGCGTTACAATGCCCCAACCCCGCGCGCCACCGTCCCACAGGCCCACGCGATGCCTTTGAGTCGCGCCTGCTCACCTATCCAGCAACCGCGCGGGACAGTCGCCCATCCTCTCCCATCCACCCGCCTCTCCCTCGGCAGCGCTGCGCGTAGCATGCGGATGTGCGTACGCGTGCGGAGTTTGCCGCACACTGTGCTCACTGCTCGCCAGAGCGTGCATTGCCACGCGGTGCACCCATCGTAAGGTGGGGCGTTACGGGCCCATTTTCGTGTTTTCGTATTTTCGGTCCTCGAAATCCCAATTTAATTTTTCTATAAAATTTTTGTTTGATTAAATTAAATTACTTTTTGAAATAATTGTTTAAATTGGGATTTTAAGAAATTAAAGCGATTTAAATTTTGGAAAAATTACGTATATTATTTTTGAAATATTCGAAACGAATAAAATTATTAATTTTTGAAATTAATTGGAATTTTATTGGTTTATTATTTTTCGAGTTTTATAGGATTGCATCTAAGTCGTGTTTTAATTCATTAGGGCTTAAATCGAGAATTTTAATTTATTGGTCAAATTTAAATTCTTGCAATTTATGCATGTTAGGTGATCATGGGTTTAGTCTTATGAATGGTTTTAATTTATGCACAGGGATGGTTTAAATTGGGGTTGGAGCCCCATAGTTGCGTTTTTTCAATTGGGGTCTGTGCCCCACTTATGTGCGTACTATTATGTCTTTATTATGTGGCTTTCCTTATTACTATTCTGAGGCTGGGGTATAGCCCGTGTAATTGTCTAAGGCCAATATGAAGAATGAGCCTTATTACTTTATGTCTTTTTCTTTTTATTGTAATTTGAGAGTAAAGACAGATGGTGAGGTCTTTTTCTTTCATTTTGGAGACAATGCACCCACGGAGTAAGACGGATCCACATGTCGAACAAGAATGGAGGCTATAAGTGAAGACCTCTCGAAGTGTTAGAGAGGATTTCTATTATTGTAATATATAGGGCATCGTTTTGTTTCCAAATCCCTTATGTGATTTAAACTGTTTTATGTGGCATGTATGTTTGAACTTGTGATTGTGGAGTGGCTCCCACATATCACGCATAAGATAGGTAGAACCCATGATCATCACATGTTAGTATCACGCTAGGACATGTTCTCTGCTATGTGCTTGTGTGAAATGCATTTAAGTTGTACTTGCATTAATCAAGACTAACTAAATTGGATAACATATGTTGGTGAGGTCGAACCAGATAACTCTCCGGTTGCATCGAAAATTCCCATTAAATATTAATCTAATTTCGAAAATAGGTGTTTAATTCGAGGTACAAACTTTGAATTAAATTCCTAGCATTCCATCAATAGGATTTAAATTTAATAGAGGAAGCTAGTTACTGTCCATCAGTCATGGGGTGACTATGTGAAATCTATTAGTTCTTAGTTTCCTAATTGATCATTTTAAATGATCAATATTTCGAGGTCAATTTTGAGGAGGGCGATGTACGCGAGTCGTGGGTCGTTCAAACTAAGTTTTGATCTTGATCTTATGATTGATGGGTCTAGCTTAACCCCTAAGTAAATATGGATGTCGCACGAATCATGGGTCCATATTAAAAGATAGGTGATGCAAAAACATTACTAAGAATTCCACAGTCATAGAATTGGTAAGTTGTACCTAAGTTAGGCTTTATTGAGACTGTCACCAGTCGTGGGTTCAAGGTAAAGTGCTTGGGATCTTAGTACCCATTAGGATAACAAGTATCCTCTAAGATCTTTGGGAATTATAGATCTTCTAAAAACAGTGGGAGCTACATAGATTAAAGGCCTAATCTCATGTATATCATTATTATTCCGCATATTCACTTAGTTCTCCGTTTTTCCATTTAGGTCGTAGATTCTGTGATTCTCTACGTGTTTCAAAATGACAACCAAAAACCCTCTAGTATCGATCCTCGAGTCAAACAAATTGACTGGTCCCAACTATTCTGATTGGCTTAGGAATCTAAAGAATGTTCTAGATTTCGAGAAGAGAACTTATGTTCTCTATGAGGCGGAGCCCGTTCCCGAAAGGGAAGCTCTGACCCGGGCTGAGCGGGACGCGATCCAGAAGTGGAAGGATGATAATCTCCAAGGCCGTTGTTCATGCTTGCTAACATGTCTCCGGATATGCAAAGACATCATGAGTCCATGGAATTCGCTTGGGAGATTTACGACCACTTAGAGCAACTTTACCGTCCCCATGAACGTGTTACAAGTTATAACACCTCAAAAGAATTGTTCCATTTGAGAATGAAGGAAGGTACAAGGGTCCATGAATATGGACTCAAGCTTCTTGCTCTCACTGAGAAACTTGACTCTACGGACATACCACTGAGAGATGAGCTTTCAGTGGATCTATTGCTAGCCTCGCTCCCACCATCCTTCAACCCCTTTGTCCTTAACTTCAACATGAATCATGCAAATGCTAGTGTAGCTAAGCTGATTATTCAGCTTGTGACTGCTGAAAGCATGATCAAGAAGAACAATAAGGTTATGATGGTCACTGCTCTATCTTCTTCTAAGCCTTCTAAAGGCAAGGGCAAGAAAGCCCAAAAGAAGAAGAAGTCCCTTAGGCCCAATGGAGACATCACGAAGGGAAAAACCTAAAAGAAGAAACGTTATCAGAAAGAAGATGTTTGCTTCCATTGTGGCAAACCGGGCCATTGGAGGAGAAACTTCAAAGAGTACAAGGCTACTCTAAAGAAATGTATGTTTCTCATTGAAGTAAATCATTCTATTAATTCTAACTCTTGGGTACTTGATACAGGTTGTGGATCTCATATCTGTAATGATGTACAGATGCTAACTGAGGTCCGACAGCTGAAGGGAGGAGAATGTGTCTTGAAGATTGGGGACGGCTCAACGGTTGAAGCTCGAGCTTTAAGCACAATTAGATTAGATTTAGGACATTCTGTTTTAGTTTTAAATAATTTCCTTTATGTACCAGACATTATTTGTAATATTATTTCAGTTCCAATACTTGATTTTGAAGGTTATGAAATTAATATTGAGAATGGTAACTTTTTCCTTAAAAAGAATAATTTTTCAATACATCTTGGTACATTAAACAGTGGACTTTATCTATCTCAAAACAGTAATATTTTGAATATACAATGAGAAAGAAAACATAAGAGAGATGACAAAGTCTCAACATCTTTATAGCACGCTAGATTAACACATATTTCTAAGAATAGAATTAGCAAGTTAACTACCTTAGGGACATTCTCTGAAAATGACCTTAAACAGTTTACTTCCTGCGAATCCTGTTTCAAAGGAAAGATGTCCAAAACTCTTTTCAAAGGGAGTATGGAACGAGCCACACAGACCTTGCATTTGATCCATTCGGATGTTTGTGGACTGGTTAGCGTAAGCACTCGAAACCATCATCAGTACCTTATAACTTTTATTGACGACTTTAGTTGTTATGGTTATATGTACTTAAGGATGTACAAATCTGAGGCTTTTGAGAAATTCTTAGAATTTTAAAAGGAGGTTAAGAACCTAATTGGTCACAAGATCAAGACATTCCGATCTGATTGAGGTGGCGAGTATCTTAGTGAAGAATTCCTTAGTCATCTTAGAGATAATGGAATTATCTCTCAGTGGACTCCTCCGGGAAATCCTCAGCTTAATAGAGTTTCTGAGACAAGGAATTGAACCCTACTTGATATGGTTCGTTCCATTATGAGTTTCACTGACTTACCACCTTCTTTCTGGGGTTATGCTCTAGAAAGTGCAGCTAAGATTCTGAATCTTGTTCCTTCCAAGTCAGTCCCTAAAACGCCCTATGAAATGTGGCATGGTAAAATCCCTAGTTATTCTTACTTAAGAATTTGAGGTTCTCCTGCTTATGTAAAGAGGACAGTGGGAGATAAGTTAGAAGCTTGTTCTAAAATATGCTACTTTGTTGGCTATCCTAAGGAACCCATAGGATATTACTACTATGATCAACCTGAACAAAAGGTGTTTGTTTCAAGGAATTCAACTTTTCTTGAGGAATTGTTCCTAGAAGAAAAGAAAGGAAAGATCACTGAACTCAAAGAAACTCGAGATGATCCCATGCCACCCGCGCAAGAGACACCTCAATCTGATACCCCACAACCAATCATGAACTTCAATACAAGTGAAAATCCTCTTTTAAGGCGTTTTGAACTCACTCCTAGACAGCCTAAGAGATGGTATGGTTTTCTCCATGAAATCTCTCAAGAGGATAATGATCCCCTAACATATAAGGAGGCAATGTCAAACTCGAATTCAGATCAGTGAAAACAAGCCATGAAGTCCGAAATGGATTCCATGTACTCCAACTAAGTTTGGTTCTTGGTTGATTTGCCTGATGGGGTAAAACCCATAGGTTGCAAATGGATCTTTAGGAGAAATCTCGGTGTGGACTTTGATGAAACCTTCTCACCGGTTGCAATGCAAAAGTCCATTCGGATCATGCTTTCCATAGCTGCATATTACGACTATGAGATATGGAAAATGGATGTGAAAATTGCCTTTCTCAATGGAGACATTGAGAAAGGCATTTATATGGATCAACCTATAGGTTTCACATTCAGTGGGAGTGAGCAAACGGTTTGCAAACTCCAAAGATCAATCTACGGATTGAAACAGGCTTCTAGGGATTGGAACATTCGTTTTGATGAAGTAGTCAAAGCATTTGGCTTCGTTTAAACTTTCGAAAGAGTCCTGTGTGTCTAGAAAGGAATTGGAGACTTCAGTGCAATTCTTGGTGCATGTTGATGACATCCTTCTAATTGGGAATTCGTAGGATGACATGAAAGTTACCAAGTTATGGTTATAGAACCAATTCGAGATGAAAGATCTTGGTGATGCGTCCTACATTCTCGGTATTGAGATCTAGATGGATAGATCTAAGAGATTGATATGACTATCACAATCGATGTACATAGGCAAAGTATTGAAACAGTTCAATATGGAGAACACGAAAAACAAAGTTCTTCCCATGAGTGTAGGAACATGTCTTTCTAAGAAAATATGTCCTAAGACAAACCTTGAGAAGGAAAGAATGACTCATGTGCTTTATGCCTCGGCAATCGGTAGCATAATGCCTTCAATGTTGTGTACTCGACCGAATCTGGCGTATGCACTTAGTGTAACGAGCCGTTTCCAATCAGACCTTGGAGAAGGTCACTGGACTACGGTGAAGAATATCCTTAAGTACCAACGAAGCACTAAGGACTTATTCTTAGTATACAAAGGGCAGAAAGATCTAGTAGTCGGAGGATACTACAATGCAAGCTTTGCATCTGACTTAGATGATTTTAAGTCAATGTCAGGATACATTTTCTACCTTAACGGCGGAGCAGTGAGTTTGAAAAGTTCCAAGCAAACAACCACTGCAGATTCAACCACTGAGGCCGAATACTTTGCTGCAAATGATGCAACTAAGGAAGGTGTTTGGATTAGAAACTTTATTCAAAAATTGAATGTCGTTCCTAGCATAAAAGACCCCATTACTGTGTTTTATGACAACACTGGGGCGGTTGCTCAAGCAAGAGAACCAAGTTCTCACCAACGGACCAAACACATTATGAGGAAGTATCACCTAATCCGTGATATCATCAAACGAGAGGATGTGCAAATTGAGAGGGTCGCATCAGTGGAGGGCATGGCAGACCCGCTTACTAAACCCCTTAGTCGAGAAGCTTTCGAAGGTCATCTTGCAATGATGGGACTTAGATTAGCTCTTGAATGCCTTTGACGGGCAAGTGGGAGATTGTTAGGAATAGTGCCCTTAAAGCCTATTTTATATCCGCTTTAGTACTTTCCTTTTGTAAATCACAGACAATCTTTAAATAATACGAATCAAGGCAACACTTCTTTATATGCTATTTTTTGATTGTATGTTTAATTTAACTACGCATGTATAAGAACTCCCCTAATCAATGTGACTTATAGGACTCAACCATTTAGGAGAAATGGTTCATGAGACGAACCCTATATCACATAAGTCATTATTTGAAATCACTCCAAGCTGATCAGTCCTATAGACAGTGGGAGTGCTAACCTGACTCATTCGAGGTATGCTCGTGTGATCATGCCCTTAAGAAGGACCACCTTGTTTCATGTGGTGCAAAGTGTATTGCTGATACGTGCGTGATACATGGGGTTGCTTACTGATTATAAGTTAGTACAATGAGGTGTCCCCGTGTGAGAAGATTCCTAAATGGGAAAGGAAGTTTCTATTTCTTGAAATAGAAACTTCCAAATTAGCAAATATCTCACGAGTCATTGATGTGATTAAGTGATCCTTAGACTTGAGATTTCATTGATACTTTATGGGCTGACTCTGTACTCTTAGGTATAAGCTTTAAAGGGTGTCGCCTTAGACAACTGATTCAAAGCTTATGTTGGGGCTGCACAAGTGGCACATGAAAGTATATGAGAGTCGATAAAGGACCTACACTTGCATTAGCAAGTTGAACTCTTATTGTGTAAGTCATTCATATGCCATCTAGGAGCCCTTGGCCAAGGTAGTAGATCAAGACATCAAGAAATGAGTTTCTTGGATTGAGATCAAATGAAGATGAAATGCACTGAACTTTAAGATCAAGATTATTAGGGTTCTAATTATTCCCTTACCCTAGATCTTGATTGAGAGATGGGATGTAGGCGGATTGTATCTCACATATGTCAATGCCTTAAAGGTTCTTTCCAATCGAGACATTCTAATTAAGCTAGGAGTCAAACACCTGTTGCTAGATTATGGTCGTTTGATTTGTGGACTGATTAATTAATTAGGGAAATAATTAATTGGGGTCACTGCTAATTGAATTAAGAACCTAGAGGGTCACACACAACAACCCGGTCACGCAGGTTAAGGCTTAAATCGATTAAACGAGTTGATCAAACCATTAAGAAAATGGTGGGGCCCACACGTGCGAATCACATGTGTGGAACGAGTGGATGACACATGTCCTTAGGGACACGTGTAGTCACATGTATATATGTGTATATATTAAATATTTAATGTGTTAATTATTTAATTGACTTTATTTAATTTTGAATCAATATTGAAGTCCTAATTTGGAGAAATAAAGTCCAATAAATAATTCATTATGAATTAATTAATTATTAGTCTTCAAGTTATGTATTATTTAATAACTAAAGTAAAATAAAATATCTAAGAGAGTTAGATATTATTCTTGTTTGACAAGTTGGTCAAAAGGTGGACTTTTGGTCAAAGTAAGAAACTGACTCTCCAAGCAAGAATCAAGATAGCATAAGGGATTCGAATCCTATCCGGATTAGGATGGGAGGTTCGAACCCCATGCCATATATTAGTGGGGTTCAAACCCCATTGATGATTGATATATAATTTCTCCTTCTCCAATAATTATACACTAAACCCTAGAGTATAAACACCGAATATAGAACTAGCATCCTCCCTACTCGGATCGTGGTTTCGGTTGGTGGACTAATTCTCTAGAGGGCTACTATCGTGAAGTCTTGAAAGATTCGAAGGAGCTTTTGGGGATCAAGTCGCGTGAAGAGCATTCTTGGGCGGCTAGAACGTGTCAAGAAAGATACTATCTAATTGAGTTTCTTGATCTCTACAAATATGCGAATAGGAATTACAAGATTCGATTCTATCTTTTGGGAAAAAATTTTAAATTTCCGCTGTGTTTCTCTCCGTTTTCCCAACATCAAGACCGGTGTCGTAGTCAACCTTTCCTTAAGAGTTTGAAAACTCTTCTCACACGCCTCATTCCACTCGAACTTAGCCTCTTTCTTTGTTAACCGGGTCAATGGGGAGGTAATCCTCGAGAAATCTTTCACAAACCGCCTATAATACCCAGCTAATTCAAGAAAACTTCTGACTTCTGAGGCATTCTTTGGTTACTTCCATAGAATGACTATTTCTATCTTCGCCGGATCCACTTCTACACCTTTCCCAGAAATGAAGTGACCGAAGAAGGAAAGTCAATCTATCCAGAGCTCACACTTGCTGAACTTGGTGAACAGTCTATGCTCTTGAAGCGTTGATAATACCGTTCTCAAGTGTTGCGTGCTCTTCCGCAGACCTGGAATACACCAGAATATCATCTATAAAGATGACCACAAATTTATCGAGGTAAGGCCGGAATATGCATCATATCCATAAAGGCAGTTGGGTCATTTGTAAGGCTGAAAGGCATGACTACAAACTCAAAATCCAACTTGGAGTAGACACACGAACCCTGAAGGAGATCAAACAACTCTTCGATGTGAGGAAGGGAGTATTTGTTCTTAACCGTCAACAGGTTCAGGTCGCGGTAGTCAATACACATCCACAACGTCCCATCTTTCTTCTTTACAAATAGGATGGGAGCACCCCAAGAGAATTGCTCGGATGAATGTAACCATACTCTAAGAGCTCATCAAGTTGCATCTTCAACTCCTTCAACTCTGCTGGAGCCATCCCGTAGGAAGATTTCATGTAAGGTTCTACTCCGGGATAGAGATCAATTACAAATTTGATGTCCTGATCCGGGGTAGAAATCCTAAACTCTCCTGGAAAACATTGAGAAATCCCTTTACAATCTTTGTCTCCTCGAGCTTGTCCTGATCCTTCGGTTTATTCAAAAGGTAGGCCACGTAGCCTGTCGCGCAATCTCGGAACCTCTTATGAGCTTCCCTGAAGGAAAAAAAGGGTCCGGTCTTCAAGCTCTGGCCCGAAAACACCATAGAACCCAAAGTAACCTTCTTCTCAAAGCAATCTATCTTTGCTCGGTGCCGAAACAACCAGTCCATTCCAAAGATCACCCCATACTTCTTCATAAGCATCTCTATCAAGTCTGCCGCATGATCTTGGCCCTCAATACTCACCGGGCACTCTCGGAACACTCGGTGACTGCTTAACTTATCATGAAAGAATCAGCAACACAAACAGTAGGCAATGGAAGAGAAGGAATAAGCCGGGAAGCAGTAAAAGAATGCGTTGCTCCCGGATCAAACAATGCATGCAATGGAATGCCATGTATGCTAATAGTACCTTCCACAACGGCGTTAGCATCGACTTTGGCATCTTCTTCCTTTCCTTATAAAGCATACGCCCAAGCTTGAATAGGGGTTCTCGGAGGCATAGCATTCAAGGGTTGTGAGTTCTTCTTACGACAAGCGTTAACCATGTGACCGGGCTCACCATAACCATAACATCTTTCCAATTTCATCTGACACGTCGCCTCGGTATGATTTGGAGCTTGGCAATAAGAACATTTTATCAGCACCGGTAGGGCGGTACAGCCAGTGCAGGAGGTCGAGCTTTCTTGTTAAAAGTGTTAGAACTTTGAGGCGTGAAGACCAGAGGCCCACTTTGAGTGGAGGGCCTCTTACCCAAGTTTGATCCGGAGCTCGAACCTTGCCTCGAAGAATAAGCTAGGGGCCTCAATCTCAACCTATTAGCTTCTATTTTTAATGCCTTCCTCGTAGCTTTTCGCAGGTGTCCACGGTAACAGCTTGTAAGGCATTTGGAATCTCATGCCTCAACCCATGGATAAAATTTCGAGCTTTCTGAGTATCATCATTGGTAATACGGGGAGCATACGGGGCGAGTCTCTCGAATTCCAAAATATAATCCTCCAGGATCTATTCCCTTGTCTTAACTCCGTGAATTCCTAGAGCCTTCGTTCCAGGGCACTCGGGGGAATATACTTCTGGCGACACTCTCTTCTGAAGCTTTCCCAATTAAACTCTTCACCCATACTTTCTAGTCGGGCCCTCATAGCTTTCAACTAATTGGATGTCGGAAAATGAGCCATACAAATGGCTTTTCCATGAGAAGGTGCGGGGCATATCTCCCAAATCCCGACAATCTCTGATAGCCATTCTTCCGCTTTAATATCGTCACCCCCATACCACTTCTGTGGCTTATTATTCCGGAATTCCCTAAAAGTCGGGGTAACTTGTCCCTCTTGAGCTTCCCCATAAGGATTATTCCTTTGATTTTGTTGGAGTTGATTTAAAAGGGCCTGAACAATATTCTCGACATTCAACGGAGTTGGTGGTGGTGCTTGTGGAGGAGGGTGATTAAGATCGGGTGTCTGTTCCCTTTGAACTTTCCTTCGTGGAGGCATCCTGAAATCACCAATCAAGAAAATATTGATGCATGGGGTTCAATACATGTTCAAGAAGGCAATTAATTCAAATTTAAACAAATAATTCACATAAATGTGCAAGTGAATGCAAATAATCACATAATCTTAAGCCGAATGACCTAGACAGACTTGAAACAACTCTAGAGCTCCAGTTTTGCAGCCGAGAGCTTTGATATCACTTTAGGATGTAGCACCTCGGAGCGAAGGGCACCACATCCCCCGTACTAGAGTCCGACACGTGTAGCGAAATGGAAAGTCCACACACGTATCAAACAATAGCGAACGGGTGAAAAACAAAACTCACACTCTAGCTAGGCGGTCTAGATCCTCAAGACTAGTATAGCAAATCAAGAGTATAGCAAAAGCGATTAAGTATTCATACCAAATCCTAAGATCAACAAGTATATCAAAATTGATTCATACTATCATGCTGGAATCATATACAAATGTACAATGCCCATCCGGGGCCAAAATATAACGACCATCAAAGTATTCAAGAGAATAGAACTATCCATAATACATATCTTCAAAAGTCATGAGTACGTAATAACTAAATATGAACCACTACAATACATGAGACGACTCGAGCTAAACCGCAAGTAAAACTCGACGAACACTTACCGCGTAGCTCGACTCTAACGGTACCTGTAACTCAAAAAAAGTGGGGAAAAGAAGAAACAACACGAGGGTTAGTCCTAATGACTAGTGAGGGGGCTAACGCACGCACCCATAATATTTATAGAGCAAAGCATTTAACAAAGTTCATAAGGATTCATGAACCGAGAATGGTTTTTGCAGCTAAAATGTTTTCCCGTGATAGTAAGTATATATTTAAAAGAGAAGTTTAAGGTCATAGGACAAAATGACAAGTTTTAGATAATTATGAATTCTTTCTCATTTCATAGATCATGCACACATATACACACAACTCGATGAGAACGAGTTATCCTCCAACTTCCATTAATCAAAACATAATCATAGATAAAACATAAATCATAAACCATCCTTTCTCCGGGTGATAGAAGGGTTGACGGCCCTAACTATCGATCATAATTCACACGAGACAAGGGTTAATCACTTTCTTGCACCTTAGGTGCGGTTACCACCGGCTCAAGAGAACCACCCTCCCTCAACCTCCTAAGGTTAGGTGAAACTCTCAAAGGAAAGTGTTGATGGTAGAGACTCGGCACCCCAAGATCGACCCGAGTTGCCATACCACTCTCTGGGGCCCATTCATAATTCAAAAATCATAATTTTCATAAGCCTATTTTCAAAGCTCAAAGGTCGCTACACACTCACACATATTCAAAGCTTTTCAGATCAAATGCAAAATAGCTTATATACGTATATAAATCGTTTTCAAAGCCTTAAAACAAATGGGACAAGCCCTCAAAGTACATATCATACACGAATTAATATATAATATACATAGCTCACATGCAGGATTCAAAAAAATTAGGGTTTTAGGTCATCATATCTAAAAGAACAAAACTCCACCTTGAATACGCGTGTAGTGGGGGCAAAAGTGTAAAACGGATGCCTAAGGAGCAAGAACGTTGTCACTGGGAAGATCCTCTATGAAAAACAAACAATAAAAGACATTCTCAGACTCAAAATGTACCAAATAGATGCTCGGCAAATGTAGATAAGTGTACATGATGCAAATGAATTAGAATGAGGCCACACTTTGACCACATAAGTTCATACTTTGCATATAAACAATCATTTCACGTTTCCAGATTAAAACATAAATCATAACATATCATTTAACATGTTAATAATGTAATTAAGACATGACAGAACCATATAAATCATATACATCATGCAAACAATTAACCACAAAATGCTACAAACACTACACACACAAGAACAAGGAGTCACGAGGGTCACTCCTCTCCAAGCCAAAAGGAGTTACTCCCGTTAAGGACTCCAACAGCAGTAGCTCTAGCAGGTAACAGGGTTTACCAAGCTCCATTTCATGGAGCTTAACCCCCATTAATGGAGGCAGGCATGCAAGGGGAAGGAGAGTAATGGGCGTTACTCTCCCGCGGGATAAACGGGGCAACGACAGTTACCTCTGGAAGTTGCACTTCGTGCAGCAGAGCTTCAAGCTCTTCTCCTGATCCAACAACAACAAAGCAACAACAGCAAGAATGGGAGGGAAAGGGGCTAAAAAACGAAGCAAAGCAACTCACAAAAAGACATGAAAATCAAGCTACAACTCAACCAAAAAGTTTAACATGTATAAGATCATGAATTCATACTTGGTAGTTGAGGGATGTTTAATATGCCATTGTTGAACTTGATTTAAACTTCATTAATATGAACTTGAGAATAATTGAAGTTAACAAGTTCATATGATCCATATATGTACAGTAATTCAGCCACAACTTCAACTAAGGCAAGGTTTCATGGAATTGGAAGCAAACCCTTACTATTTAAGTTTATCTGCAAGCATGTATCAAACCATCTTAAAACATGAAATTCATGGATGAAAATAAGCATAAGAGAGTTAGAAATACAAAAATACACTTACCTTTAAGAAATGAGAGAGTATGGATGAGTATGGACTTCACAGGATCAAATTTGAAAAAGTTCTTCTTCCTTATCTTCTTCTTTCCTCTTGGAGATGATTTTCCTTCTTCTTTTTGTGGTATGGGGTTAATGGTGGGAGAGAGGGGGATTAACTCAAGGTGTATTGGTTATGGTTTAGGCTTAATTGGGGTTAAGAGGGGCCCACAAGCTCAAGACTAGTCAAAAGGTTACTCTTATATGCAAGGTGGTCGGTTCAATTGGATTTCGGAGGTCCAAATAAACTTAGAAAATGGGAGGTTAGGTTCAAAAGCTTCCAAAGCTTCCAAAGCTTGTTACCAGTTCAACCCTCTTTCGAAATTCGAATCGGAATTCCCGAGCTAAAGTTACTCCGCCCGGAACCCAAGGTGCGCTAAATGCTCTTTATCCATCCTTTAAGTTCCGAAAAAGAAAAACAAACCAAAACCAAACCCAGCAAACTCTGAAACATAAAACGAGTCTCATATCAAGTTTATAACTCATATAATTGACATACATAAAAAATTCACAACAAATAGAATTAAATTCGGACACATATAGAGCAAATTACGAGGCATTAGGGCATAAATGTTTATAAAAATTTTCAAACTCAAACTTAGACAAATAGGTTCAAGAAAATTGAAACAATCATATAAGCATTATAATATCACATAAGGCATAAATAAATAATTAAATAACGCACGTATCACATCAGTAAAGGTGTACCTGGAAGGCCAAACGATCGGGATGTTAAAATAAGTGCATGCGTTGATGCGTTCATAATATATAAGGGTAATTGTTACAAGAACTTCATCATTGAGATGTCCCGTGTGAGAACATTACTAAATGGGAAAGGAAGTCTCCTAGAATGTTCCAGATTAGGAAATATCTCACAAGTCAATGACGTAATTAGTAATCCTTAGACTTGAGATTCTGTAATGTCTCATATGAGCTAACTCTGTAATCTTTGATATAGGCTCAAAAGGGTATTGCCATATAGACACCTGAACCACGACCTATGTTGGGATTACATAAGTGGCATATGTAGAACTTGTAGAATCGATAAAGGACCTACACTTGTTAAAGACCAAGAATGATATCTTACTTCTTGAGTTGTTCGTAGTCCATTAAATATTAAACCCTTGGCCAAGGTGGATAAAAGATCAAGACATTAAGAAAATGGGATTTTCTTGGATTGGGATCGAAATGGATATGAATCGAACTTAACTTTAAAGATCAAGAATATTAAGGCTCTGAGAATATTCCCATGCTTTAGTTCTTGATTGAGAGATGGAGTTTTAGGAGGATCGTATTTCACTGATTGTCATTGACTGAAAGGTTCTTCGATTCATTTCGTTATTCGGCTAGAGGTCACACATCCATTGCTAGATTACGGTAGTGTGATCTGTCAAGTGATTAATTAATTAGGGAATTAACTAATTGTTGTCACTGCTAATCGAATAATGAACCTAAAGGGTCACACACAAATACCAGAATACGATGGTTATGGTAGGATGTTAATATGGTTAACGAAGGATCAAATTGTTGATCGGAAAAAGAGCTACAACACGTGATTATTGCCACGTGTCAAGGACACTTGACTGCCAAGTGTCACGCATGCCTGCGTGGCTGCCATGTATCATGCACACGTGGCTGATTCTTGAGCAAGAAAACAAAGTCCACTAGGCTTAGAGAAACCCTAGTAGGTTCGAACACCATTAGTATTTATACTAGTGGAGGTGATTCTCTTATTCTTTAGACTACCACTCAAGAAGTGTTAAGTTTTCTGAGAAATATAAAAGAAAAGTTTTCAAAGTAAAAATCCTAGCCTAACACAAGCCTTAGAACTAGCATTCTCACTCGCTTGATCGTGTTCTAGGACTGGTGAGGATATGCTTTGGAGGATTACCTAATTTGCGATCCAATTGAAGGCCATTCGAGGGAGTTTCCGCTTGAAGGGTGTTTGTTTGACGACATCACAAGAAAGCTTCAATTAACGTGAGTTTCTTGATACACCTTATGATACGATACGAACATTGTAAGTTTTTCGATCTGCTTTTGGTAAAAATTTTAAACTTCTGTTACACAACTCTATTTGTTTTCCAACAGATTTACGACCACTTAGAGTAACTTTGCCGCCCTCATGAGCGTGTTACAAGGTATAACACCTCAATAGAATTGTTCCATTGGAGAATAAGGGAAGGTACTAGTGTCCATGAATATGGACTCAAGTTTTAAGGTACTGGGAAGGTACTAATCACCGTTCACTGGAGTATTTCTTAAGTGATGGCTCACATAATTACTTGAGAGGTGCTTCAGTGCGGGGGTTGGGACGCTGCTCTCTACCAGCAAAGTGGGGGCACTACAGCCTGAAGTGGTATCAGAGCGCCGGGGTTAAGTAAGAAGAGACTTGACCTGGATTGATCACATCAAGACAGATTATTTGGAGTTGCATGGTTCTATCTTCTGGTGTTTTTATCAGTGGTATCTCCTGTATAGCCATGGCAGTTCAGAAACATCATGATCCTAACCTGCAGTAGATGGATGAGGCATTTTTTGAGCAGTTCGAGGCTTCAAGCATTGTTGTTATTTCTCAACGAGGAGGTACTCGTTACTATACTTGGCATCGATCGAGGAACACAGGTAGGACTAGGAGCAGTCTGATGGAGGTGATGATGGATTTGGTGATGATGGGGCTGACCTAATAGGGTATGGACAGGATTGTTTTGTGCAAGGGATGTATAGCTATGCTAGAAGAGCCCCGAATTTTAGCACCACGGATGACGAAATTCAGATGACATGGAACCACAAGAGGTATTTTACCCTTGGTTGAGACGAATGGTAAGGCCTGAATGGGAGTCAACTCGATGGTATCGGGTCATCCTCATTTTAACTTTTTTTTTTAAATGTGGCCTAATGTAGAAAACTTTTCCAAACCTTGCACGTTTATGGCACTTTACGGCTTTATGTTGGATATCTGTTTACCGCTTTCCATAATTTTCATTACATGAGTCTTAAAGTTGCTTCAAGATACCGTTAGGGCCATTATAGGATCATGCCATTTCATTTGTTGTCATCATACTTTATATGTTATACATGTTTATGCATTTCCAAGTGTAATGGATAATGGAGCAATGGATCAATGTTGATGTGATGTTCATGTTTATAAGTTGGTCTTACCTATGTGGTAATGTGATCATGGATTATCATTGATAACTTGCTATGGTAATGTGTCATTCTCATGCTTATATGTGACTATGTGGAAATGTGAATATGTGGTTACCAATTATGTGATCATCTTTAATGTCATGCATTATACACATATTTGAATGCTTGAAACTTTAGTTTCATCATGCCACCGAGAAGAGCACCACAAGATCGCGTACCGCCACCCCAAAGAGAAGTCACGCCACCATGGAATGTCATACCGCCAAGGGATGTCACGCCACCACCTCATACGAGGGAGGAAGTTTTGAATTTAGCTGATGTATTGCGATAATTCGTGAGCGCCTACAATTCTCCTAATGGAAAAACACTAGAGAAGTTTCTAAGGATGAACCCACCTAAGTTCTATGGCGAACCAAATGACTTGAAAGCTGAAAACTGGTTAACTAGTCTCGAAAAGATCTTTGAAGCTATGGAAATCTACCCTAAAGATCGTGAACGAGTTCAGCATGCTGCATTTCTAATAGAAGGAGCGACACTCAATTGGTGGAGACATACTCAGCACATTTGGATTGAGAAGAACGTTAAAGGAAGCTGGATTGAGTTTATGAAGGAGTTTCAGCAGAAATACGCCCCTGAAATAACACGTGATGTAAGAGAGGCTGAATTTATGAACTTATTTCAAGGATCTATGAACGTGATGCAGTATGAAGCTAAGTTTGTTAGTCTGATAAAGTATGCACCCCACATTCCGTGTGATGAGCATTGCAGGACAAGAAGGTTCATTGATGGATTGAAACGTGAGCTCCGTTGGGCACTAGCTTCTTTGGATGTCGGGACCTACACTAGAGCAGTTGACAAAGCATTTAAGGTCGAAGCATCCCATAAGGATATCCGAATCACTGTTAGTTTTCAAGGGCCTTCTAACCCTGAGCCTTTTCAAGGAACAAAGCGACCTGTTGGATCCTCCTCTCATGAAACCGGGAAGAAGCCAATGATGGCACCACAACAACAACAGAGGGCCCCGTAGCAACAACATAGGGCACCCCAACAGTATTAAGCACCTCAGCCCACTCAAGAGGAGATAGTCTGTGACTAATAACAGAGAAAAATTATCATAAGAAGAATGGTCAGTGTTATTGGCGTCGTTGCTCAGAGCATATACGGGAACACTGTCCTACCAGGAGTAAAAGATTTGAGGTTCAAGATAAGGGTAAAGTTGTGGTGGGGACAACGAGCAAACCGGTAGTCTAAGGCAAAGCATATGCACTGGATGGTAATGAGGAGGTTAATCCTTCGTCTGATGTGGAAGGTACTATGCACATTCTTAACATGCCAATTAAGGTCTTATATGACCCTAGTGCCATGTATTCATTCATTGCATCTAATTTATGTGCGCATTTATAATTTCCACTTGAATAATTGTCATATAAAATTTGAAGTAAGTTCTCCTTTGGGGACTTACCTCGTTATGGATCAAGTATATAAACATTGCCCTACACATATTGGTAATCACTACTACCCGTCAAGTTTTATTGAGTTACCTAGGACAACATACGAAATCATCCTTGGAATGGATTGGTTGTTTAAGTATTGTGCTAAGCTAGATTGTTACAAGAAGAAGGTCATCTTGGAAGAAGACGAAAGTTGGACATCAGAGAAGAAACTAGAAAAGTTATTGATGGTTTCTTTATGGAAGCTAAGAAATTAATTCAGAAGGGAGCTAGAGGAATTATTGCTTACCTTTTGGATAGATCGAGGGACCAACTTAAGATCAAAGAAGTGGAAGTGGTCAATGAACTCCTATAAGTGTTTCCCGAACACTTGAATTCGTTACCTCCTGACCGAGAGTTGGAGTTCACAACGGAGACGATAGTAGGAGCTGAGCCATTTTCCAAGATACCTTACCGAATGGCTCTATTTGATTGGAAGAGTTGAGAAAATAATTGGATGAAATTTTGGTGTCCTTAAAGACACTAGCAGAGCGCGCCGACCATATTCGAATTGTGTTGAGCACTTTGTTGGATCACAAGCTGTACGCCAAGTTAAGCAATTATGAGTTTTGGCTAGGAAGAGTTACATTTCTCGGACACATTAGTTTCGAAACCAAAGTTAAAGTAGATCCACCAAAGTCAAAGTAGTCATGGAGTGGAAATCACCAAAGAACCCTACCAAAGCATGAACTTTTCTTGGATTAGTGGGTTACTATAGAAGATTCGTGAAGGACTTTGCAAAGATAGTCGCACCACTTACGAAATTGACGAAGAAGGAAGGAAATTCAAAATCTGATGGGAACTAAGTTGAATTTCAGTACAACAGTACACCCTCAGACGGATGAGCAGTCAGAGAGAATGATCAAATACTTGGAAGATATGTTGAGAGCTTGCGCTTTGGACTTTAAAGATAGTTGGAAGGATTACTTACCCATCGTGGAGTTTTCATACAGTGACAGTTATCAGGCTTCTATTCAAGCAGTGTCATATGAAGCTCTATATGGAAGGAAGTTTAGATCTCCATTATACTGGGATTTAGATGAAGTAAGACAGATAGAGGGTGGATGAAGAGAGTAAATTCAGTTAAGTGGATAAAGAATGTAACTGAAAAGATTCAGATCATACGACAGAGGATGAAAGATTCTCATGATAGACAGAAGAGTTATGCCAACAGAAGAAGAAGAGATTTAGTATTCACCGTTAGCGAGCGAGTGTTCTTGAAAGCATCACCAAAGAAAGGGTTTACTCGAATTCAGAAAGGTGGTAAATTAAACCCAAGATATGTTGGACCCTTCGAGATAATGGAATGAGTTAGAAAAACTGCTTAGAGATTGGATTTACATGTAAGTTTTATAGGAATCCACAATGTATTCCATGTGTCTCAACTTCATAAGTGCTTTCCGGATGAGACAGAGATAGTGCCAATGGAAAAGTTACCGCTAGAACCGAACTTGACTTATGTGTTAAAGCTGGTAAAGATAATGGACAAAAAGTTCCAGGAGTTAAGGAATAGGAAGATTCCTTTGGTAAAAGTCCTTGGAAGGGACATGATACAAAAGAGACAATGTGGGTAATAGAGGATAAGATGCAGAATCATTACCCCGAGCTGTTTGAGAAGAATCTGAGGACAGATTCTCTTTGAGGAGGGGTGATTGTAACAGCCCGAAATAGGGCCTGGTTGAAAGCAGTAAGATAAGGGCAATGGTAAAGCGTTTATAGACCGTGATCCACCTTTACAAACCTTCATGCATTGCATTCTCACGTGATCAAAGTGCTTATATGTGACTTACAGTATTTTAAGGGGGGTTCTTGACCTTTGACTCAGTTTACTATTCATTTTCCGGGGCTACTTTGCCCGTATTGTTGCTCGAACCCTAGAGGTTCATAACTCATGTTTTCCAATTGTTTGAACTTGTTTTCCAAGCTTCGGAAACCCTTCTTGAACAATAGGGCATTTGTAAACGAGTTTTGATTTGGACACCCTTTGCTACCCAAGTTTATAGTCGAATCATTCCTTGAATCAATACGAGTCCATTGTTATCATTCTTGACTCGAAAATCTATTTCGAACTTCTTTTTAAAGGAAATGTTTGAGCCAAGACACTATTCACTATTTGTTCTACAAATGGTTTTCCGTCCAGAGCACTCGTACGCTTTAAATTTGAGTTTAATACACTCCTTGATTTATTTCAAGACTGTCACGAATTTTGAGATTCATTACAATTCTTGATTCAAGCCCTAGCGCGAGTTTTAAAGAAAACATTTAAAAAATGAGTTTACTATTCATCCTACGTTTCTAATATTTTATCGGTAAAACATTTCATAGTCAATATTGGGCTTAAAATGCTTCTTGATTTATTTTATGACTTTTTGACACTATCCGGACTTTCAAATCATCTTTGAGGGTCGTCTTTCATTCGTGTTTTGTCAAGAGATCAAAGTCACTATTCTTTAAAATTAATATATCTTTTAAATGGTAAATCCGTGTTCTTCGAGTAAATATTCGTTTCGAAGCTAATTTTTATCCACTCCCAATGATCTATCCAGCCACTTTTACTCGTGTTTGAGATGTTAATTTACCAAAATACCCTTTATTTCCAATTTTCTAATAATAGATCAAAGTTAGCTTCCAAGGTAAACCTTAATATTTTGCTCTCCTACCCCTTAGCCAACTTTTATTACAAGGTGAAGGGCTCCTCTACAACTGTAAATAGACCCCCAAGCTCATTCATTTTCCTTTCTCAAAATCTTGAGTTGACAAATCACTTTCTTTCTCCCTCTCTTCCCCCTTGCCTCTCATTGTCGAGAGCCCCCCAACATCTAGGTTAGATGTTTTATTCTTTTTATGCTATAGTTTTTATGCTATGTTTTGTTTAGTTTATGTTTTTATATTATGGTTTATTTATATTATGTTTAGGTTGGGTCTTAAGGTCTTCCCTAAGCCATATAGGATTTTATTTTATGCATTTATGGTATAGTTTTTATGATATGTTTGAATAGTTGTAGTTTATAATTTAATTGTGTAGTATATGCTATGAAATGTTACAATATGCTTTAGTATATGGTATGATCATGAATTAGAGTTGCTATATGATGGTTATTGATGCATGATTATGATAGTTGAATTATATTCAAGCATGTTAGACGATGGAATAGTAACCTATGATCAACTATATCATAACTTGTTACATGTTGCTATATGGTGTCAATTGATATATGTGTTAGGAATAGTGCCCTAGAAAGCCGATTGTATATCCGCTTTGTGCTTTTCCTTATTGTAATCACAGACAATCTTTGAATGAAATAACGAATTGAGGCAACACTTCTTTATATGCTCTTGTTTGGTATGCGTTTACTTTATCTGTGCATGTATGAGAACTCCCCTAATCCTGATGACTTTAGGACTCTGCCATTTAGGTGAAATGGTTCATGAAACGAGCCCTATATCACATAAGTCATGATTAGTAAAATACTCCAAGCCGATGAGTCCTACAGACATTGGGAGTGTCAACCTGACTCCTCTAAGGCTTGCTTATGGGATCACGCCCTTAAGAAGGACCACCTTGTTTCATGGAGGTGGAAAGTGTATAGTTGATACGTGTGTGATACATGATGGTGCTTACTTTAATAAGTGAGTTCACTGAGGCGCCCCGTGTGAGAACATTCCTAAATGGGAAAGGAAGTTTCTATTTCAGGAAATGGAAACTTCCAGATTAGGAAATATCTCACGAGTTATTGATGTGATTAATTGATCCTTAGACTTGAGGTTCCTTGTCACTTTATGAGTTAACTCTGTAGTCTTAGGTATAAGCTTTAAAGGGTGTCGCCTTAGACAACTGATTCAAGGCTTATGCTGGGGCTGCACAAGTGACTCGTGAAAGTGAATGAGAATCAAGAAAGGACCTACACTTGCATTTGCAAGGTGATCTCTTATTGTGTAAGTCATTCATATGCCATATGGAGTCCTTGGCCAAGGCAGTAGATCAAGACATCAAGAAAAGGGTTTCTTGGATTGAGATCAAATGGATATGAAATGCACTTAGCTTTAAGACCGGATTATTAGGGTTCTGATTATTCCCTTGCCCTAGATCTTGGTTGAGAGATAGTAAGTAGGAGGATTGTATCTCACATGAATCAATGACTTAAAGGTTCTGTCGAATCCGAACATTCCAATTCAGCTAGGGGTTAAACACCTGTTGCTAGACTATGGTCGTTTAATCTGTGGACTGATTAATTAATTAGTGAATTAATTAATTAGGGTCACTGCTAATTGAATTGAGAACCTAGAGGGTCACACACAACAACTTGGTTACATGAGTTGAGGCTTGAAAATGATTAAACGAGTTAATCGGGCCAAGAGGGTTCCACACGTGTGAAATCACACGTGTGGCTCACGTGAGTGACACGTGTCACACACGTGTGTATATATATATTATATATATATATATATTAAATAATTAATTAGTTAATTATTTAATAGACTTTGGTTTAATTTTGAATTAAAAAGAAAGTCTAATTTTGGAGAAAATAATCTAGTTAATTAATTATGAATTAATTAATTAGATAAAAATAAGTTATTTATTTTATAATAAATAAAGTATAAAATTATCCAAAAATAGTTTGGATATTTTTAGCTCTCTTAAAAGTTGACTTGAATTAGAATTCAAAGTCAAAGTTGGAAAATACTTGATGATCAAGTAATAGGAGAGAGAGGAACCAAATCCTTGTCCAACAAGGATTTGGATCGGCACTCCCCTCTTATATATAGGGGAGCTCGAGCTCCCCTTTAGAGCTAATTGGCAATTCTTTTGGTTCATGTGTTGAACACCTTCCCTTCTCCAAGATTAAATTAAACCCTAGGTTAAGCCTAAACACTAACTAGAGAACTAGCATCCTTACTAGTTAGATTGTGATCAAGTTGGTGGACTTTCTCTAGAGACTTCAAGTTAGAAGTTTGAAGATTCGAGCTTTACCAAAGGAGAGGGGATCAAGCCACGAGAAGTACGTTCTTGGGTGGCTTGAAACGCTTCAAGAAAGAACAAAAGAAAAGTAAGTTTTCTATCTTTACGAATTTGGTTACACGATTACGAGTCCTAGATCCTTTTGTTGGGAAAATTTTTTAAATTCCGCTGCTTTCTGATTCGTGTTTTCCAACAAGTGGTATCAGAGCCACCTCGTTAATCGTGTTTCTGATTCGTCTCAATTATTCTGAATTTGGTAAAAATTCTTAAGCTTAGATGCGAATTAGGTATTCATGAGTTCTTTTAGAAAGCCTGAAATACGAAACTGTAATTTTTCCTGAATTTCTGAAACTGTTTTCTTAAATTGTGATTTTGAAAACCGTTTTGATTGAAATATGTTTAAATCGAATTTTTTAATTTTGGATTGAACCGGGTTTTGGAGAAACCCAAAATACAAAACGGAACACGAAAAAGGACGAGCCTAGGCGTGCTAGCACGTTGCACGCCCAGGCCCGTCGTCGCCGCCCAGCCCTCCCGCCCGTGCCTAGGCGCAACCGCTCGCCTGTCCCGCAACCGCGCGGGACAGCCGCCCGCACCGTCCTGCAACAGAGCGGGACGCCCAGGCCGAGATCGCCCGCCATCGGGCGGGCACTGCTGCGCGTGACAAGCGCACGAGTCGCGCGCTGTGCGCGCAGCTTGCGCGCGCCTGATGCCGCGCGGCAGTGCCCTCCTTTGGGCGGATGCTTTCGGGCCTAATTTCGTGTTTTCGTGTTTCGTGTTTTCGGTCCGAAAAATCCCGATTTAATTTTATCTTTTAAAATCAGTTTTGCTAAAATAAAATTATTTTAAAATTTTGATTAAATTGGGATTTTTGAGAAATTAAAGCGATTTGGATTTTGGGAAAATTATGAATTTTATTTTCTGAAAATAATGAAAGAATAAAATTATTAATTTTGGAAATTAATTGGAATTTTATTGGTTTATTGTTTTTCGGGTTTTATTGAAAAGGCTCTTGAACAAGAATTGCATCTAAGTCGTGTTTTAAGTCATTAGGACTTGAAACGAGAATTTTAATTTATTGGGTAAATTTAAATTCTCGCAAAAGCATGTTAGGTGATCATGGGTTTAGATCTATGTATGGTTTTAATTTATGCACATGGATGGTTTAAATTGGGGTTGGAGCCCTATAGTTGCGTTTTTCAATTGAGGTTGGAGCCTCACTTATGTGCGTACTGTTATGTGATTTATTATGTGGCTTTCCATATTACTGTTTTTGAGGCCGGGGTATGCCCCGTGTAATTGTCTAAGGCCAATATGAAGATTGAGCCTTATTACTTTATGTCTTTTTCTTTTTATTGTAATTTGAGAGTAGAGATAGGTGGTGAGGTTTTTATTTTCATTTTGGAGACAATGCACCCAAGGAGTAAGATGGACCACATTCAAGTAACAAGGAGGCCATAAGTGAAGACCCCTCAAAATGTTAGGGAGGGGAATCTCAATTGTTAAATGTAATAGAAATAGGGCTTGTATTTTGTTACCGCTTTCCCTTATGTGATTTAAACTGTTTATGTGGCATGTATGTTAGAACTTGTGATTGTGGAGTGGCTCCCACATATCACGCATAAGATAGGTAGAACCCATGATCATTACATGTTAGTATCATGCTAGGACATGTTATCTGTTTATGTGCTTGTTTGAAATGCATTTAAGTGTACTTGCATTAATCAAGACTAATAAAATTGGATAACATATATGTTGGTGAGGTCGAACCGGACAACTCTCCGGTTGATTCGAAAATTCCCATTAAATATTAAGCTAATTTCGAACAAATAGGTGTTTAATTCGAGATGCAAATTTTGAATTAAATTCCTAGCATTCCATCAATAGGTTTTAAGTTTAGTAAGTAAAGCTAGTTATTGTCCGCGAGTCGTGGGATAGCTAGTAGAGCTTATTAGTTCTTAGTTACCTAATTGATCATTTTAAATGATCAATATTTCGTGGTCAATTTTAGCAAGGGCGATGTCCGCGAGTCGTGGGTCGTTCGAACTAAGTTTTGGTCATGATCTTATGATTGATGGGTCTAGCTTAACGCCTAAGTAAATATGGATGTCGCACGAGTCGTGGGTCCATATTGAAAGATAGGTGATGCAAAAAACAATTACTAAGAGTTCTAAAAGTGTTAGAATTGGTAAGTTGTACCTACCTAGGGTTCTTACTTAGAATGTCCGCGAGTCGTGGGTTCGAGGTAAAATGCCTAGGATTTTAGTAACCATTGGGAAACGTGTTCCTCTTAGATCTTTGGGAATTCTAGATCTTTGAAAAACAGTGGGAGCTACAATAGATTAAAGACCTTATCTTTTGTATATCGTTATAATTCAGCATGCTCACTAGTTCTCTGTTTTACTATTTAGGTCGTAGATTCTGTGATTCTCTACGTGTTTTGAAATGGCAACCAAAAACCCTCTTGTATCGATCCTCGAGTCAAACAAGTTGACTGGTCCCAACTATTCTGATTGGCTGAGGAATCTAAAAATCATTTTAGATTCTGAGAAGAGAACTTATGTTCTCTTCGAAGGGGAGCCTAGGCCCGAAGGGGAGGCTCCCACTCGGGCCGAGCGGGACGCGATTCAGAAGTGGAAGGATGATAATCTCCAAGCCCGTTGCCTTATGCTGGCTAACATGTCTCCGGACTTGCAAAGACAACATGAGGCCATGGAATTTGCTTGGGAGATTTACGACCACTTAGAGCAACTTTACCGCCCTCATGAACGTGTTACAAGGTATAACACTTCAAAGGAATTGTTCCACTTGAGAATGAGGGAAGGTTCAAGTGTCCATGAATATGGACTCAAGTTTCTTGCCCTTACTGAGAAACTTGCCTCCATGGACATGCCACTGAAAGATGAGCTTTCAGTGGATTTGTTGCTAGCTTCGCTCCCACCATCATTCAACCCATTTGTCCTTAACTTCAACATGAATCATGCTGGTGCTACTGTAGCTGAGCTGATTAGTCAGCTTGTGACTGCTGAAAGCACGATCAAGAAGGACAATAAGGTTTTGATGGTGAATGCTCCATCTTCCTCTTCTGGGCCTTCTAAAGGTAAGGGCAAGAAAGCCCAAAAGAAGAAGAAGAAACCCCTTAGGCCCACTGGTGGCATTTCGCAGGGGAAGGCCCAAAAGAAGAAGCGTGATCAGAAAGAGGATATTTGCTTCCATTGTGGCAAAGTGGGACATTGGAGGAGAATGTAGCACCCCGCACGTGAGGCACCACATCCCCCGCACTATGGCTCAACACGAGTAACGAAACAGTAAATCCGCACCCGTATCAAACCATAGCGAACGGGAGACAAACATAAAAACCTTCCTAAGCCAGGCGGAGCTAGACCCTGCAACGAATACCAATCCACAAAGTAAAAGCATAGCAAAGCCAGAGTTCAATCATACCAACCATAAACGGAATTTGGCTCTTCATGCCTCTTTTAAACTCATAATTACAGTCCAATAAAACAATTCAATTATGATTACATAAGTATTCAAGTTCATGATACCATAGAATCGATACAGACATAAATTTAATACATGAGTGAGTGCAAAGACTCTCCTAACCTAACTCGACCAACTTAAAACTCCAACACCTCCGCCTAGCCCGAAACTCCAAAGATCAACCCTGCACACTAAAAAGATTTGGGGAGGGAGAGGGGTCAGTCTCTAGAAGACTGAGTGAGCAGGAGCGATACATATATATAAAACATGCACATGCAAGTCATAAATCCCGAGCAAGGTTTTATTTGAATTTAGTTCCCGAAAAGGGCAAGAAGATAGATAGACAATGCTCGACTTTTATGACTAATTCATATTAAATTCATTCCATTCATAAATCATACATAAATATAAGGCTCGGCGAGTGAGCGTGCACAACCTCCATCCAAACTCCGACCGTGTACATAAATATCAGTAATATATTGATTAGGCGATCAGGCAATATATCATAATACACACAGACCATAAATCATAACATAAATATATGCGTTTGGGCAATCCGTGTCCCGGCATTCCCGCACGGTGCATAAATCTATCAAAACATATACATAAGAAGAGGCATAAATCCTAACCAACCTTCTTCCTCCGGATGGTGGACGGGCTTGCAAGACCCGACCACCTCAATCATGGGCCAATGGGGTTTCATGACTCCCCCAAGGGCACTCAGCTCCCATTCCCCGCTAAACCTCCTAGCGAGGGCCGGTATCACCGTAGTTTGGTTGAGACTAGTATATGAGATCCCCGTCAGCCCTTGCTTCCTCGGTTAGCCACATATACTAAGTCCCGGGGCCCGTTCAATAATAAGTTATAAATGTGTCTCGCCAAACATATCAATTCATAAGTACATAACATAATTCATAAATACATATCATAATTCATAAATACATAACATAATTCGTAAATACCTTACCGTGTAATTCGGCATATGCTATATACGTACCTCTCCGTGTCATCCTAATCCATAGCTAGCATGAAGACACACGGTTTGGAGCATAGCCTTATTACAAAACCATTTTTAAGCTTATATACGCTCATATGTATAATTCAGCAGAATTTACTCGATAACTTCATTTGAAAACCATATATATATATATAATCATAAGGTTTTGGCCAAAGCTTTTCACATAAGGGTTGTAGGGTTTGTTACATAGCTAAAACGAAAACCACCCTCACCTTAACCGTGAAGAAACAAGGATCGAGCACCAAGTGCCTGAACGATCAAAAGCTCTCCACCCTGGAGACAAACTGTACAAAAGATCACAAGACGTGTTCGTGAGACTCAAGACTCTAAATGAACCATATATGACGCACGACAATGCATAAGCATGATATGAAGGCATAAAGATCATATTAAGTCATGAAAATCATATAACCAATTCATTCACTTGTTCGATCATAAATCATTCAAATTCTTCAATTCATATGTCCTATCAATTTATTTCAAGAACTCAAATAGGAGCATAGAACATGTTCAAGCTCTTCCATAATGCTACCACATACTTCATATTACATAACATAGCATATATCCAAGGTTTGACAACAAGAAGAAGTCATATGATATAGAAAATAAGTGATGCGATTCATAAGCGACATATAAACACACATAAACGGCATTACGTAAAAGCATGCCTATAACACATCCAAAAGCCATGAAATTACACCATAATACTCCTAACATATAGTAAAACAAGTTCGTAGTTCAACACAAAAGGAGATAAAGCCATTCAAGAGGTGAAACGAATCAAAAACCGAAAAGGAAGCAACACGGACTGCACAGGGGAAGGGACACGGGGGTGTCACCTTCCTTAGCCAAACTGAGCCACGGGCGTGGCTCAGTACAGAGCTGCCCAGAAGGTGTGACACGCCCGTGTCTCACTCTTATGAGTAAATGAGACACGGGGGTGTCACGGTACAGAATTAAAACCGTTCACAACGTTAAACCGGCAAAACTGATCCCTTACAAACTCAATCCAAAAACATACCAAATGAACTCCAAATGCTCTGAAACGTAATATACAACATATTTAGCATGTTATGAACATTTTTCATTTAGAGTTCAAAGACTAAATCACACGTTAAGATCATCGAATTCATGCAACAAAACTGGGTCGCCAAAATCGCACATATGAACCCTAATGATTCTATCATGCCTTGATCAAGTACTTAGGGCTTGAATTTGGATCTGAAACTTTGGGGAATGCATGCTAACATACTAAACAACTAATATTCTTCATATATATGCAAAATGGTACAATTTAAAGCACACTCGAATGACCAACAACCACACATAGGCAACAGCAACAAATCTGTCATGGAGCATGCATAAAAACAGGCCATGTATTTCGGTTTTGAGGCTTCAAATGGATCCAAATACTTGAAACATGAATGCTAGCATATATAACAATGAGTGTACATCAACTCCAAGCAATTTCACACGAAATGGAGACCATTTGATCAAGCATCAACACAATATTTCACACAGCAGTTCGAAAACAGGGGAATCAATTAGATCATCAAGTTTGGAGTTCCATATCTCAAAATTTTATAAAAGGAGCTAGAGATGAAATCCTCATAACATCATATACTATCAGTTAGGAAAGAAATAAGCCAAGAAACAAGCTCATATACTCATCTACAAGCAAGGAAATCAGCCACACAAGCAAATAGGTCACTAGAACAAAAATCCCTAAAAGTTCTTACCAAACACATAATTCAAACCCTAATCAATTCTGATCCAAATCATGTTGTAATGAGATGATATCAAGTATAATAGAGTAGAGAAGACATAAATATTCATACCTTAAAGATTTGGTGAAGAAAAATGGTGATTTGAGCTCAAAATCACAAAGGATGGCCAAGGGTTTCTTCCTTCTCCTCTTCTTCCCTCTCTCGTTTCAGTTGCAGCTGGAAATGGGGATATGTGGTTCGGTTTTCAGAGCTAAAGAGGAGAGAAAGGGCTTAACTCAAGGTAGATAAGTCATGGTTAAGGTATGGTTAGGTTAGGTTAAGTAAAAAGGGTCCCACCATGAAGACTAGTCAACATAAAGAGCTCTTCTTGCACGAGTTGTCCGTTACGGTTGGATTTCGGAGGTCTTAATGATTTCAAAAAGGTATGAGGCTTGTTCCATTGTCTCCGAATCGTCGATATGAAGGCAACGGAGTTGACGGAATTCGAATCCGAATTCCCGAGCTCAAGATATCACGCACGGAACCAAGGGTGCGCTAATTGCTCGTTAGCCCCCGATTTGGTTCCACAATCAAAATTAAATTCATAAACACGTCAAATGAATCCGAAAACATAAACCGAGCATACAGGCATGTTCATAACACACATATTTACGACATACTAAATTTCCATACCAATCCGATATCATTACATATATGAACGAAGTACAAATAGAACACTCATGCGCATGAACGAATTCATATAGTTATAAATGATTTACTAAAACTTAAATTCCATATTAATTAAATTAAAACCAACTAATAACATGTTGAAATTAATTAACGAAATTTCCGAAATATTTAAGGTAACATGAAACCCTAATTGAGAATTTAAACACTAAGTATCAAGGTAAAATAAAATGAATTAAATTAAATATTAATAGTTTATAGTTTAAAACAAATATAAACATTTATAAACAATTAATCATATAATTAAATAATTAATTTGCGCAATTTATAAACAAATACGCCACATTATTTAAAACTGAAAAACTGGGGCGTTACAATCTCTCCCCCTTAAAAGGAATCCGTCCTCGGATTCAAAACACGCTTGAAATCAAACAATGAGAGATTCCCCGTCTCTCACAAGCAACAAGGAGAGAGCCCCGTCTCTCGAACAGCAATGAGAGAACCCCGTCTCTCGAACAACAATGAGAGAACCCCGTCTCTCGCAAACAAAGAGAGTACCCCATCTCCCAAACAAAAATAAGAGAATCCCCGTCTCTTAACCAAAAATAAAGCAAGGAAGTCTCCAATACTCCCAAGAAACTCACGCAAAACCAAGTTTAAAATCACGTAAGGCACCCACAGCAAGTAATAAATATCTCCCATATTGGTTTCCAATTATTCAAAATAATTTAACACAGCGCAGAACAAAGCACTTAACATAAAGTTTATAAAAGTTAATTTTGCATGGATGCATGTATCATGAATGCTATAAGTACCGTTCACCGAAGTCTCAAAGTTTAGAACTGAGAGTTGTCGTTGTCCAGTGTAGGATCTATCCTGAAGACAGTTCAGTGGTCAGCTTGTCTTGAACCTCTTCAAGGTTCCTCGGTGAAGCTATTGATAAATCCTTTAAGGATCATACTCTTGGATCCGTTCTGACTTGTACTATTTCCAGTCTTCACCATTTCCCACAATCTTTATTCGACCATCCAATTCTTTTTAATTAACCGAGCTTGACCTCCCCGAATATCCTTAAACCATCTGTCTCAATATTAGATCCATAGCTATTATCTTACTCATATCAGAGTTTAAAATATCCTCAAGAATAACTACCCCTGACCACCTTGACGATTCAATCCCTACCTAGAGGTATTCGTTATTAGGATCTACCTTAACACGAATCCTCTTCCCATCTTCCGTTCATGTTATCTATTCATACTCTTTAACCCCTTAGGGTTATTCGGTATCTGGCCCCACATTTCTTGAATCGAAGATAGAGTGTTCTTGATGACTCTTGAAGTTCGATGTAAATCCTCCAATGATCATCTTCTCCGATTTGGTTTCTTCGTGGATTTCCTTTCCGGATCACCTTTGATAGAACCGATAACTTAATAATGTTGTCTCGGATCCCTTAATACTTCTACTAAATAAATCTTGGTGGACAACATCACCTCATCTAATAGATTGATCCAATTTTCCTTTAGTTAATTCCATCTTAGGAGGTCACAGAAACTCCCATATAATTTCATCACTCCCAAATTCGGAATTCCAGGCATAGAGTCGTTTAGTAAACTTTCTTCTTTATATCTCGAAAAATCTTTCCCCGAATTTGGCATCGTCACTTCTCTCTTAACAACTTAACCATTACCGTCCTCTTATTCATTTCCAATGGCCACCATTAGGATTTCCGGATTCTCCTTAATTTGCATCCCCGTTGTTGCTATTGACATATTTATTCGAGCACTACTTCCATCCTCCATTTTATCTCTCGGTCGTGCTCTCCCCCTTAAAATTTTGCTCTTTCATATCGAACTCCCTCAATCTTTCTTCCCTATTCTTATTCGATCCGAACACCCCAAAGATGAATCTAATCTGACTTTCCTTCGGGGGTCCTTTCCACTAACCTATCCCTTACCTAAAGTTCTTTATTTCCCAAATTCACCTTCCTCATAACTCAGATGCGGCTCAGTTGTACTGATACTTGATAGCTGAGGCGGAAGGACTTCCTATCAAGTAAACACTAAAATGCATGTTGGGTTAAAATGACCATGCATGGGTCACGTTTATATCAAGCAATTATACAATACCTTAGCGCAACAAAACCAATTAGAAATGCACGGATAACATAAGATCAAGAGAATAAATAATTAATGCAAAATATGATGCACGTGCTATGAATGCTTTGGAACCTGTCACCAATGGGGTAAGTTATTAGCTCGGTAGCTCTCCTCGTTCTTCCGATCCCAAGGTCACTTGACCTGGTAATTATTCCTTGCCTTTCCCACGGTCTTCAAGTTTTCCATGAGTCTTTTGCCATCACTTGTATCTTCCACTATCCGAGGTTGCAATTTCTTAATCCTTAATTCTTCCACGTCCACTGAGTTAGTATCCAAACTTCTCCTCGAAATTCGACCTTAACTTCTAATCGTCACCTCAATCAAGAATTTCGCGTTTATCCTTTGTGGGTTTAATTCACCTCCAATTGTTTTTACTTGAGCGCATGATTTCCTCTCTTTCTCGTTTCCATTTGTTGCTCCATATCTTCCAATTTAACCTCACAACATGACAATTCAGCTGGGATTTGGAAAAATGAACTCAAATCCTGTTCTCCATATCGCCACCTTCCCTCTATTTGCGTTTACCCAAATGATTGTCTTCTATAACCCGACTTCTAATCACTAGGTTTAGTTCAAAGTCTTTCTTTGTAGACCCTTGATGCATAACCTCTACCGGACCCCTGTTATCTCTACTCCTCTTAATTACTAGTACCTCTTCCATGATCCAAATCCGGGACCAATATATCTTCAAGGTTTTAGTTCCCTTCATTCCTTAGGTTGCAAGATCCTGTTGAATCCAATTAATGCACTTCAGGTAGTGGATTCATATAAGTTATTCTTCTGAGTCACAACCATCCATTGATTAACTCCTATTCCTATTACCCCAAATGTTCTTCTGCCATCGCATCGCCAAGGTCGAACCTCCCATTCTGAATCCCAACCGCTAATTGCAACTCAGTCTATAAAGCCACACAACTAGCATTCTCCACACTCCTCCCCGGGCATCCTTCCTATCTTCCGTGCCTCCGAAGGAATTATAATAGATTGTTATGATCATAGAACTTGGCCGTGGTTTGATATCATCTTTATAACCTGGAAACCATAACTCATTTAAAGAATGGATGCATGCGATTAGTGCATGCTCATGGCACATATTCAATACAAAAGACAAGAATCCATAAAAATGCAACAAGTAATTCAACGAAATTCTTAAGGAAACCAAATTCCATATTCAAGATCGATGCAATGCACATAATATCACATAGTCCCTATGCCGTTCGACTTAGACTGACTCCGACACGACTCAAGAACACCGGTTTTGCAACCGGGCTCTGATACCACTTAAGGATGTAGCACCCCGCACGTGAGGCACCACATCCCCCGCACTATCGCTCAACACGAGTAACGAAACAGTAAATCCGCACCCGTATCAAACCATAGCGAACGGGAGACAAACATAAAAACCTTCCTAAGCCAGGCGGAGCTAGACCCTGCAACGAATACCAATCCACAAAGTAAAAGCATAACAAAGCCAGAGTTCAATCATACCAACCATAAACGGAATTTGGCTCTTCAGGCCTCTTTTAAACTCATAATTACAGTCCAATAAAACAATTCAATTATGATTACATAAGTATTCAAGTTCATGATACCATAGAATCGATACAGACATAAATTTAATACATGAGTGAGTGCAAAGACTCTCCTAACCTAACTCGACCAAATTAAAACTCCAACACCTCCGCCTAGCCCGAAACTCCAAAGATCAACCCTGCACACTAAAAAGATTTGGGGAGGGAGAGGGGTCAGTCTCTAGAAGACTGAGTGAGCAGGAGCGATACATATATATAAAACATGCACATGCAAGTCATAAATCCCGAGCAAGGTTTTATTTGAATTTAGTTCCCGAAAAGGGCAAGAAGATAGATAGACAATGCTCGACTTTTATGACTAATTCATATTAAATTCATTCCATTCATAAATCATACATAAATATAAGGCTCGGCGAGTGAGCGTGCACAACCTCCATCCAAACTCCGACCGTGTACATAAATATCAGTAATATATTGATTAGGCGATCAGGCAATATATCATAATACACACAGACCATAAATCATAACATAAATATATGCGTTTGGGCAATCCGTGTCCCGGCATTCCCGCACGGTGCATAAATCTATCAAAACATATACATAAGAAGAGGCATAAATCCTAACCAACCTTCTTCCTCCGGATGGTGGACGGGCTTGCAAGACCCGACCACCTCAATCATGGGCCAATGGGGTTTCATGACTCCCCCAAGGGCACTCAGCTCCCATTCCCCGCTAAACCTCCTAGCGAGGGCCGGTATCACCGTAGTTTGGTTGAGACTAGTATATGAGATCCCCGTCAGCCCTTGCTTCCTCGGTTAGCCACATATACTAAGTCCCGGGGCCCGTTCAATAATAAGTTATAAATGTGTCTCGCCAAACATATCAATTCATAAGTACATAACATAATTCATAAATACATATCATAATTCATAAATACATAACATAATTCGTAAATACCTTACCGTGTAATTCGGCATATGCTATATACGTACCTCTCCGTGTCATCCTAATCCATAGCTAGCATGAAGACACACGGTTTGGAGCATAGCCTTATTACAAAACCATTTTTAAGCTTATATACGCTCATATGTATAATTCAGCAGAATTTACTCGATAACTTCATTTGAAAACCATATATATATATATAATCATAAGGTTTTGGCCAAAGCTTTTCACATAAGGGTTGTAGGGTTTGTTACATAGCTAAAACGAAAACCACCCTCACCTTAACCGTGAAGAAATAAGGATCGAGCACCAAGTGCCTGAACGATCAAAAGCTCTCCACCCTGGAGACAAACTATACAAAAGATCACAAGACGTGTTCGTGAGACTCAAGACTCTAAATGAACCATATATGACGCACGGCAATGCATAAGCATGATATGAAGGCATAAATATCATATTAAGTCATGAAAATCATATAACCAATTCATTCACTTGTTCGATCATAAATCATTCAAATTCTTCAATTCATATGTCCTATCAATTTATTTCAAGAACTCAAATAGGAGCATAGAACATGTTCAAGCTCTTCCATAATGCTACCACATACTTCATATTACATAACATAGCATATATCCAAGGTTTGACAACAAGAAGAAGTCATATGATATAGAAAATAAGTGATGCGATTCATAAGCGACATATAAACACACATAAACGGCATTACGTAAAAGCATGCCTATAACACATCCAAAAGCCATGAAATTACACCATAATACTCCTAACATATAGTAAAACAAGTTCATAGTTCAACACAAAAGGAGATAAAGCCATTCAAGAGGTGAAACGAATCAAAAACCGAAAAGGAAGCAACACGGACTGCACAGGGGAAGGGACACGGGGGTGTCACCTTCCTTAGCCAAACTGAGCCACGGGCGTGGCTCAGTACAGAGCTTCCCAGAAGGTGTGACACGCCCGTGTCTCACTCTTATGATTAAATGAGACACGGGGGTGTCACGGTACAGAATTAAAACCGTTCACAACGTTAAACCGGCAAAACTGATCCCTTACAAACTCAATCCAAAAACATACCAAATGAACTCCAAATGCTCTGAAACTTAATATACAACATATTTAGCATGTTATGAACATTTTTCATTTAGAGTTCAAAGACTAAATCACACGTTAAGATCATCGAATTCATGCAACAAAACTGGGTCGCCAAAATCGCACATATGAACCCTAATGATTCTATCATGCCTTGATCAAGTACTTAGGGCTTGAATTTGGATCTGAAACTTTGGGGAATGCATGCTAACATACTAAACAACTAATATACTTCATATATATGCAAAATGGTACAATTTAAAGCACATTCGAATGACCAACAACCACACATAGGCAACAGCAACAAATCTGTCATGGAGCATGCATAAAAACAGGCCATGTATTTCGGTTTTGAGGCTTCAAATGGATCCAAATACTTGAAACATGAATGATAGCATATATAACAATGAGTGTACATCAACTCCAAGCAATTTCACACGAAATGGAGACCATTTGATCAAGCATCAACACAATATTTCACACAGCAGTTCGAAAACAGGGGAATCAATTAGATCATCAAGTTTGGAGTTCCATATCTCAAAATTTTATAAAAGGAGCAAGAGATGAAATCCTCATAACATCATATACTATCAGTTAGGAAAGAAATAAGCCAAGAAACAAGCTCATATACTCATCTACAAGCAAGGAAATCAGCCACACAAGCAAATAGGTCACTAGAACAAAAATCCCTAAAAGTTCTTACCAAACTCATAATTCAAACCCTAATCAATTCTGATCCAAATCATGTTGTAATGAGATGAAATCAAGTATAATAGAGTATAGAAGACATAAATATTCATACCTTAAAGATTTGGTGAAGAAAAATGGTGATTTGAGCTCAAAATCACAAAGGATGGCCAAGGGTTTCTTCCTTCTCCTCTTCTTCCCTCTCTCGTTTCAGTTGCAGCTGGAAATGGGGATATGTGGTTCGGTTTTCAGAGCTAAAGAGGAGAGAAAGGGCTTAACTCAAGGTAGATAAGTCATGGTTAAGGTATGGTTAGGTTAGGTTAAGTAAAAAGGGTCCCACCATGAAGACTAGTCAACATAAAGAGCTCTTCTTGCACGAGTTGTCCGTTACGGTTGGATTTCGGAGGTCTTAATGATTTCAAAAAGGTATGAGGCTTGTTCCATTGTCTCCGAATCGTCGATACGAAGGCAACGGAGTTGACGGAATTCGAATCCGAATTCCCGAGCTCAAGATATCACGCACGGAACCAAGGGTGCGCTAATTGCTCGTTAGCCCCCAATTTGGTTCCACAATCAAAATTAAATTCATAAACACGTCAAATGAATCCGAAAACATAAACCGAGCATACAGGCATGTTCATAACACACATATTTACGACATACTAAATTTCCATACCAATCCGATATCATTACATATATGAACGAAGTACAAATAGAACACTCATGCGCATGAACGAATTCATATAGTTATAAATGATTTACTAAAACTTAAATTCCATATTAATTAAATTAAAACCAACTAATAACATGTTGAAATTAATTAACGAAATTACCGAAATATTTAAGGTAACATGAAACCCTAATTGAGAATTTAAACACTAAGTATCAAGGTAAAATAAAATGAATTAAATTAAATATTAATAGTTTATAGTTTAAAACAAATATAAACATTTATAAACAATTAATCATATAATTAAATAATTAATTTGCGCAATTTATAAACAAATACGCCACATTATTGAAAACTGAAAAACTGGGGCGTTACAGAGAAACTGCCCAGAGTACAAGGCTACTCTGAAGAAAGGTATCTTTCTCGTTGAAGTAAATCTTTCTATTAATTCTAGTTCTTGGGTACTTGATACCGGTTGTGGAACTCATATCTGTAATGATGTACAGATGCTAAGTGATGTTCAACAACTAAAAGAAGGAGAATGTGTCTTGAAGATCGGCGATGGCTCAAACGTTGAAGCTCGAGCTTTAGGCACAATTAGATTAGATTTAGGTAGTTTTGAGTTAGTATTAAATAAAGTCCTTTATGTACCGAGCATTATTCGTAATATAATTTCAGTTCCAATATTAGATTGTGAAGGTTATGAAACTTATATTAAGAATGGTAAATATTTTATCAAACGGAACAACTCTTCCGTTCATATCGGTACTCTAAGTAATGGACTTTACCTAACTCAAAATATCAATATTATGAATATACAACGAGAAACAAAGCGTAAGAGAGATGACAAAGTTTCAGCTCCCTTATGGCACGCTAGATTAGGATACATTTCCAAGAACAGAATTAGCAAGATAAACACTTTAGGATCATTCTCTGAAAATGATCTCAAAGAGTTGACTTCTTGCGAATCCTGTCTCAAAGGAAAGATGTCCAAAGTTCCTTTTAAAGGAACTGTGGAACGTGCCACTAAGGTTTTGGATTTGATCCATACTGATGTTTGTGGACCGCTTAGTGTAAGCACTAGAAACAATCATCAGTGCTTCATAACCTTTACTGATGACTTTAGTCGGTATGGTTATGTATACTTAATGAAGTATAAATCTGAAGCTTTTGAGAAATTCTTAGAATTTCAAAAGGAGGTTGAGAACCAAACTGGTCACAAGATCAAAGCACTTCGATCTGATCGAGGAGGCGAATATCTTAGTGAAGAATTCCTTAATCATCTCAAAGATAATGGGATTATCTCTCAGTGGACTCCTCCGGGAACTCCTCAGCTTAATGGAGTTTCTGAGAGAAGGAATTGAACCCTACTTGATATGGTTCGTTCCATGATGAGTTTCACTGACTTACCACCTTCTTTCTGGGGTTATGCCCTAGAAAGTGCAGCAAAGATTTTGAATCTAGTTCCCTCTAAGTCAGTCCCTAAAACGCCCTATGAAATGTGGCATGGTAAAATCCCTAGTTATTCTTATTTAAGAATTTGGGGTTGTCCTGCTTACGTGAAGAGGACAGTGGGAGATAAGTTAGAATGTCGTTCTAACTTATGCTACTTTGTAGGTTATCCTAAGGAATCCATAGGATACTATTTCTATGATCAATCTGAGCAAAAGGTGTTTGTTTCCAGAAATGCCACTTTTCTTGAGGAACCGTTCCTTAAAGAAAAGAAAGGCAAGATCATAGAATTAGAAGAAGTACAAAGTGACCCCACACCACCCACTGAAGAAACGTCCCACTCTAATCAACCACGACCAATGACGAATTTCGATACACATGAAAATCCTCCTCTAAGGCGTTCTTAACGCACTCCTAGACAGCCGGAGAGATGGTATGGATTCTTCCATGAAATCTCTCAAAAGGATAATGATCCTTCAACATATGAGGAGGCACTTTCAGATTCTGAGTCTGAACAGTGGATAGAAGCCGTGAAATCCGAAATGGATTCCATGAACTCCAACCAAGTTTGGACCTTGGTAGATTTGCCTGATGGGGTCAAACCCATAGGTTGCAAATGGATCTTTAAGAGAAAGCTTGGAGTTGATGGAAGCATTGCAGCCTACAAAGCAAGACTGGTTGCAAAAGGATTCACTCAGAGACCCGGCGTGGACTTTGACGAAACTTTTTCACCAGTTGCAATGCAAAAGTCTATTCGGATCATGTGTGTATAGAAAGGAATTGGAGACCTCAGTGCAATTCTTAGTACTTTATGTTGATGACATCCTTCTTATTGGGAATTCGAAGGATGACATGAAAGTGACTAAGTTATGGTTATCGAACCAATTCGAGATGAAAGATCTTGGTGATGCGTCCTATATCCTTGGAATTAAAATCTATAGAGATAGATCTAGAAGGTTAATAGGACTATCAAAGTCGATGTACATTGACAAAGTATTGAAGAGATTCAATATGGAGTCAGCAAAGGTTAAGAACCTTCCTATGAGTGTAGGAACATGTCTTTCAAAGAAGATGTGTCCTAAGACTAACCTTGAGAAGGAGAGAATGACTCATACACCTTATGCGTCAGCAATAGGTAGCATAATGTATGCAATGTTATGTACTCGACCGGATGTGGCTTATGCACTTAGTGTAACAAGTCGTTTCCAATCTGACCCTGGAGATGGTCACTGGGCTGCCGTGAAGAATATTCTTAAGTACTTGAAAAGTACTAAAGATTTATTCTTAGTTTACGGAGGTCAGAAAGATCTTACTGTCGAAGGATACTGCGATGCAGGCTTTGCGTCAGACTTAGATGATTTTAAGTCAATGTCAGGATACATTTTCTGCCTAAACGGCGGAGCAGTGAGTTGGAAGAGTTCCAAGCAAACAACCACTGCAGATTCGACCACTGAGGCTGAATACTTAGTTGCAAATGATGCAGCTAAGGAAGGTGTTTGGATTAGAAACTTCATTCAAGAGTTGAATGTTGTTCCTAGCATGAAAGACCCCATTACTGTGTTTTGTGACAACA
Organism: Lantana camara; assembly: GCA_037501455.1. Lineage (NCBI taxonomy): Eukaryota > Viridiplantae > Streptophyta > Magnoliopsida > Lamiales > Verbenaceae > Lantana > Lantana camara. Next base: position 49,582,051 of record CM074861.1, read on the forward strand.
CTGGGGCGGTTGCTCAAGCAAGAGAACCAAGATCTCACCAACAGACCAAGCACATTATGAGAAAGTATCACCTAATCCGTGATATTATCAAAAGAGGAGATATGCTAATTGAGAGGGTCACATCAGCAGAGAACGTGGCAGATCCACTTACTAAACCCCTTAGTCGAGAAGCTTTCCAAGGTCATCTTTAGAAGATGGGACTTAGAGTAGCTTTAGAATGGCTTTGACGGGCAAGTGGGAGATTGTTAGGAATAGTGCCCTAGAAAGCCGATTGTATATCCGCTTTGTGCTTTTCCTTATTGTAATCACAGACAATCTTTGAATGAAATAACGAATTGAGGCAACACTTCTTTATATGCTCTTGTTTGGTATGCGTTTACTTTATCTGTGCATGTATGAGAACTCCCCTATTCCTGATGACTTTAGGACTCTGCCATTTAGGTGAAATGGTTCATGAAACGAGCCTTATATCACATAAGTCATGATTAGTAAAATACTCCAAGCCGATGAGTCCTACAGACAGTGGGAGTGTCAACCTGACTCCTCTAAGGCTTGCTTGTGGGATCACGCCCTTAAGAAGGACCACCTTGTTTCATGGAGGTGGAAAGTGTATAGTTGATACGTGCGTGATACATGAGGGTGCTTACTTTAATAAGTGAGTTCACTGAGGCGCCCCGTGTGAGAACATTCCTAAATGGGAAAGGAAGTTTCTATTTCAGGAAATGGAAACTTCCAGATTAGGAAATATCTCACGAGTCATTGATGTGATTAATTGATCCTTAGACTTGAGGTTCCTTGTCACTTTATGAGTTAACTCTGTAGTCTTAGGTATAAGCTTTAAAGGGTGTCGCCTTAGACAACTGATTCAAGGCTTATGCTGGGGCTGCACAAGTGACTCGTGAAAGTGAATGAGAATCAAGAAAGGACCTACACTTGCATTTGCAAGGTGATCTCTTATTGTGTAAGTCATTCATATGCCATATGGAGTCCTTGGCCAAGGCAGTAGATCAAGACATCAAGAAAAGGGTTTCTTGGATTGAGATCAAATGGATATGAAATGCACTTAGCTTTAAGACCGGATTATTAGGGTTCTGATTATTCCCTTGCCCTAGATCTTGGTTGAGAGATAGTAAGTAGGAGGATTGTATCTCACATGAATCAATGACTTAAAGGTTCTGTCGAATCCGAACATTCCAATTCAGCTAGGGGTTAAACACCTGTTGCTAGACTATGGTCGTTTAATCTGTGGACTGATTAATTAATTAGTGAATTAATTAATTAGGGTCACTGCTAATTGAATTGAGAACCTAGAGGGTCACACACAACAACTTGGTTACATGAGTTGAGGCTTGAAAATGATTAAACGAGTTAATCGGGCCAAGAGGGTTCCACACGTGTGAAATCACACGTGTGGCTCACGTGAGTGACACGTGTCACTGTGACACGTGTCACACACGTGTGTATATATATATTATATACATATATATTAAATAATTAATTAGTTAATTATTTAATAGACTTTGGTTTAATTTTGAATTAAAAAGAAAGTCTAATTTTGGAGAAAATAATCTAGTTAATTAATTATGAATTAATTAATTAGATAAAAATAAGTTATTTATTTAAAATAAAGTATAAAATTATCCAAAAATAGTTTGGATATTTTTAGCTCTCTTAAAAGTTGACTTGAATTAGAATTCAAAGTCAAAGTTGGAAAATACTTGATGATCAAGTAATAGGAGAGAGAGGAACCAAATCCTTGTCCAACAAGGATTTGGATCGGCACTCCCCTCTTATATATAGGGGAGCTCGAGCTCCCCTTTAGAGCTAATTGGCAATTCTTTTGGTTCATGTGTTGAACACCTTCCCTTCTCCAAGATTAAATTAAACCCTAGGTTAAGCCTAAACACTAACTAGAGAACTAGCATCCTTACTAGTTAGATTGTGATCAAGTTGGTGGACTTTCTCTAGAGACTTCAAGTTAGAAGTTTGAAGATTCGAGCTTTACCAAAGGAGAGGGGATCAAGCCGCGAGAAGAGCGTTCTTGGGTGGCTTGAAACGCTTCAAGAAAGAACAAAAGAAAAGTAAGTTTTCTATCTTTACGAATTTGGTTACACGATTACGAGTCCTAGATCCTTTTGTTGGGAAAATTTTTTAAATTCCGCTGCTTTCTGATTCGTGTTTTCCAACAATATGTTACATATTTAATGGTCATGATATGTTATGCGTTATGTCTATGATATGTTAGTATATTGTTACAATGTTACATAACTCATATGTTATGACTCGAGCTTATTATATGATATGGATTAATGGAATAGTACTTGATCATATGTTATATAATTGAATAGTGTCACACCTTATAACCTAAGATAAAATGGTGCAACATAACCTTATGTTATGCTTTAATTTGACTTCTTAACCGTAGGTTATACATTTAACCAAGATCACACTTACTTATAATAACATGAACTTGAACTATAGTTTATAATCAAGATCATAATTCGATTAGGGGTGTGCATGTGTGTTTGCCTTGTGTGTGTTGTGCATCGCGTGTGTGTGTATGTTTAGTGTGAGGGTTTGACCCGACCCTTTACCAAACATGTGAATAGTGATTTTGAATAGTAACTATGAATAGTAATCTTGAATAGTACTTTTGAATAATGCTTTTGAATAATGAAATAAAACTTGAACTTTCTTCTTAGACGTTTGCATCTAGGTTTTTCAAAGCCGGGGTCTAAAATATCTTTTCGAAATGTGTTTCTTTCGTGGACTTATTTTATAACCTTAAGGTATACGTTTAGGATTCATAATTTGATTAATTCCTAATCGGTTATTCTTAGATCATAGTCCCATGTTTTAGAACAACTCACTTTATGGATTCCTTTGTGTGTTATCTTTCTCTAATACCTTAAATGGTATTAATCTTTTGTGTTATAAGTTCCTTGATTGATAGCATTCTTGAGCATCATTATAGAAGTGGGTCTTAGATCATGAGCTCACTTTAGTACACCACTTATAGGAGTTAAGATTGAGCACTGGAATCCCCAGGGCACTGCGTAATCTATCTTACCTACTATTACTAATAGGTGAGGTTAAACTATTTCAATTGGAACCACGAATACTTAATGATTCAATCGTTTTGAAACTCTAAGCCTAGTGCTTTACAGTCTGGTTTTGAAATGCCCTTTATATGGGACAACTCTTCAAATAACCATGAACTATTCCTATTCATTGATCAAAGGCACATGTTTTCAAAGTAATGCATAAATGGTTCAAGGTTTTCAAAGTATTACATCAATAGTTTTAATGGTTCAAAGTATTGCATCAATGGTTCAAATCATTTCTTCAATGGTTCATATATTTTAGCATTCGGATTTATTCCGGATGTCATCAATGGTGCAAGCAATCAATGGTAATGGTATGGGCCCGGCGGTTATGTGTAGAGGTGATGCTCGGGAGGTGAGCGCCAACGACATCACTAATACAGGCCGCTACTGATACCAGTTTAAGATGTAGCACCCCGAACACAGGGTCACCACATCCCCCGCACCTAAGCCCAATTCATATACGAGATGGAGAGCCCGTACATGCACCAAGCCTAGGCGAACAGAAGACAAACCACACTCCCTGGCTAGGTGGAACTTAGACCCTAAGAACAAACTTAATCATGCATAAAGTCAGAAGCTAAAACGTGGCATATAAAAAAATTCAATCAAAACAAATAACGGGTTCAACTAACTCCGAGCACCTGTCCTAACCTGTCCCGAGTATAATATCCTTTACGTAATTATCATATTCGTATATTATACAACATATACATATCAAATATCATTCCTATACAAAATCTAAATGTATGAAATGCAACCGACCGAACAAAACAAACAACACGACAGACTCCGCCTAGCTCGAACCTCCAAGCAAACCTGCAACTAAAACATAAGGAGGGTGGGGTCAGTCATAACTCGACCGAGTGAGGGGCTACCCAGACATGCTATACATATATAAGGAGCAAAGCACATTAATCACACACGGTTCATGAACTCGAGGATAGTTTTTGCACACCAAACTTTGCCCGTGATACATATATATATAAGGATTCTTATCAAAACGGAACACAACTTAGCTTAACAAAATTCATACGTATCAAATCATAACGTAACATACTTATCATACCAAATCTTATTAAAATATTTCATATCTTAACTTATACTTCCAAGAAGATCCATATTTTATCTAAATTTTAAATCTATCCCCGTTTCATGAACTTTAACAAAGCATACCTATAAACACACATGCATAACTCGGTGGGTACGAGTACATAATCCCATCCTGGGATCCTCTAACTAATCATAACATACCAACCATAACATAGAAAAATAAACATATCAAATAAACCTCCTTTCTCCGGTGATGGAAGGGTTGCGCGACCCTAACCATCCAGACAGTCGAGGGGAGTGCAAGCTACTCCAAACCCTCAGGATCTCCATCACTCACCAAACCTCCTGGTGAGATCAGGGGTAATCCGAATCAAACTGTGGAGATGTGCACAGGGGTCATAACCGGCTACCTCGTGGTCGTCCCGGGTCTCCCTTACCCATAACTCCGGGGCCCATCATACCAAAACATATCACATCATATCCTATCAAATCAAAACCAGCTACTAATCATTACATACGTGAAATTACATTACCTACCATACCTCGCAACAACCACGCTTTACATTCCTTTCCGTGTCAAATCATCAACATAATCCTTAGCTCGTGTCTTCCAGCTCATAAGAGGCACACTGTTTGAAGTGTAGTTAAGCAATACCAAACAGAACGAATCAAATCAAATCAAGCATACATAGTCTTGTACATTGCTCATCATACTTGGAAACATATTCAAATTCATAAATTCATATCTCGAACATATATACATATAGTAAAGGCCATGGCTCGCATACAGAGAAAACAGGCATAAATTATAGGGTTTAACTATAACCTAACCTCACCTCGTACAAAACAGAGCCGAAGACAAGCACTTGATTCACCCCAGAATCAACAAGGCTGACAAAACACCACCCCGGGTGTACCTGAACAAATTGGAGGCAAAATACAAGACTTAGACTGAAGAATGAACCGCATAGATGCACGGCGTATGCATAAGCACTTAAGAGATGCAAACACGTGAGCTAGGCTCATATTCAAATCAATATCATGTAAGAGGAATGATAACACATTCCAAATACTAATTTAATATCATATAACATGTTAAGAATAAGTTCATGTGTACAAACAACGCATAACACAAGGTGGGGATACATAACAAGGTGCATATGTGCTTTGTGCAAATAATTCACATTACATAAGCAATATAAAATGAATATAAGAACAAGTGCATACACATAAACATGCTAAAACAAGTTAGGAATAAGTTCGAGGTGGGAAGATACAAGAAAAAAGGAATAAGAACATAAAAAGGGGTTCCGAGTGAAATTGGGTCAAAGAAGACAGATTTCGAAAACGGACAAGCTATACGAAAACAGGGATATCTTGAGTTTCAGGAATGGGAATTGAGTTTTGTTTCTTGGAAATGAAACTATACACATAGATCTTTAAAATTGTATGTGACTCAAATCTTGGTTCAAAGCGAGTCGAAAATGGTGTAGGTTTGAAGTTGAACGAGTGCAGACTCTCGTTGAAGTGGCGACACAAAATTAAAACGATTATATCTCACAATCTAGGATGAATTTTTGGGTGATTCCAATTGGAGATCGTTCTAGACTCAATAAGGTTGAACATATCCAAAAATCCGCTCAAACCGAGGTCATAAGAGGGGGTAACCGGCCGGGGAGATTAGTGCAGAAAACTTTCAGCACAAAAAGTACCCGCCCGGGTACTTTTTGGCAAATTTCTGCCTTGTTTTTCCCCGGCCGGGTACCCACTCTTATGACCTCGGTTTAAGCTGATTTTTGGATATGTTCAACCTTATTGAATCTAGAACGATCTCCAATTGGAATCATCCAAAAATTCGTGCTAGATTGTGAGATATAATCGTTTTAATTTTGTGTCGCCACTTCAACGAGAGTCTGAACTCGTTCAACTTCAAACCTACACCATTTTCGACTTGCTTTGAACCACGATTTGAGCCACATACCATTTTAAAGATCTATGTGTATAGTTTCATTTCAATGAAACCAAACTCAATTCCCATTCCTGAAACTCAAGATATTGCTGTTTTCGTACAGCTTGTCCGTTTCGGAAATCTATCAGCTTTGACCCAATTTCACTCGGAACCCGTTTTTGTGTTCTTATTCCGTTTTTCTTATATCTTCCCACCTCCGAACTTATTCCTAACTTGTTTTAGCATGTTTATGTCTATGCACTTGTTCTTATATGCATTTTATATTGCTTATGTAATGTGAATTATTTGCATAAAGCACATATGCACCTTGTTATGTATCTCCACCTTGTGTTATGCGTTGTTTGTACACATGAACTTATTCTTCACATGTTATATGATATTAAATGAGTGTTTGGAGTGTGGTATTATTCTTCTTACATGATATTGATTTGAATATGAGCCTAGCTTACGTGTTTGCATCTCTTAAGTGCTTATGCATACGCCGTGCGTCTATGTGGTTCATTCTTGAGTCTAAGTCTTGTATTTTGCCTCCAGTTTGTTCAGGTACACCCGGGGTGGTGTTTTGTCAGCCTTGTTGATTCCGGGGTGAATCAAGTGCTTGTCTTCGGCTCTGTTTTGTACGAGGTGAGGTTAGGTTATAGTTAAACCCTATAATATGTGTCCGTTTTCTCTATATGCGAGCTATGGCCTTTACTATATGTATATATGTTCGAGATATGAATTTATGAATTTGAAATATGTTTCCAAGTATGATGAGCAATGTACAAGCCTATGTAAGCTTGATTTGATTTGATTCATTCTGTTTGGTATTGCTTAACTACACTTCAAACAGTGTGCCTCTTATGAGCTGGAAGACACGAGCTAAGGATTATGTTGATGATTTGACACGGAAAGGTCTGTAAAGCGTGGTTGTTGTAAGGTATGGTAGGTAATGTAATTTAACGTATGTAATGATTAGTAGCGGGTTTTGATTTGATAGGATATGATGTGATATGTTTTGGTATGATGGGCCCCGGAGTTATGGGTATGGGAGACCCGGGACGACCACGGGGTCGCCGGTTATGACCCTGTGCACATCTCCACAGTTTGATTCGGATTACCCCTGATCTCACCAGGAGGTTTGGTGAGTGATGGAGATCCTGAGGGTTTGGAGTAGCTTGCACTCCCCTCGACTGTCTGGATGGTTAGGGTCGCGCAACCCTTCCATCACCGGAGAAAGGAGGTTTGTTTGATATATTTATTTTTCTATGTTATGGTTGGTATGTTATGATTAGTTAGAGGATCCCAGGATGGGATTATGTACTCGTACCCGCCGAGTTATGCATGTTTGTTTGTATGTATGCTTTGTTAAAGTTCATGAAACGGGGATAGATTTAAAATTTAGATAAAATATGGATCTTCTTGGAAGTATAAGTTAAGATATGAAATATTTTAATAAGATTTGGTATGATAAGTATGTTACGTTATGATTTGATACGTATGAATTTTTTTAAGCTAAGTTGTGTTCCGTTTTGATAAGAATCCTTATATATATATGTATCACGGGCAAAGTTTGGTGTGCCAAAACTATCCTCGAGTTCACGAACCGTGTGTGATTAATGTGCTTTGCTCCTTATATATGTATAGCATGTCTGGGTAGCCCCTCACTCGGTCGAGTTATGACTGACCCCACCCTCCTTATATTTTAGTTGCAGGTTTGCTTGGAGGTTCGAGCTAGGCGGAGTCTGTCGTGTTGTTTATTTTGTTCGGTCGGTTGCATTTCATATATTTAGATTTTGTATAGGAATGATATTTGATATGTATATGTTGTATAATATACGAATATGATAATAACATAAAGGATATTATACTTGGGACAGGTGCTCGGAGTTAGTTGAACCAGTTATTTGTTTTGATTGAATTTTTTTATATGCCACGTTTTAGCTTCCGAATTTATGTATGATTGAGTTTGTTCTTGGGGTCTAAGTTCCGCCTAGCCAGGGAGTGTGTTTGTTTATCTTCCGTTCGCCTAGGCTTGGTGCATGTACGGGCTCTCCATCTCGTATGTGAATTGGGCTTAGGTGCGGGGGATATGGTGACCCTGCATTCGGGGTTCTACATCTTAAAGAGAGCACAAGCTTGAGCCAAAGCTTGAATGGCCAAAGGGCTTTCTTCTCTTCCTCTCTTACCTTGTATTGAACGATCCAAAATAGGGAGAGAAAGGGAGATATTTTCAGCCTTTAGGGGCTAAAAAGGGTCGGATAACGGGTCGGGTCAAATAAGATCCGATCCGCTTGGATCGGATTTTAAAACGGTAGGGGTATCAAATGGCTTTAGAAAACTATAAGGTTAATTTCATCGAATCCGAATCATCGAAACCACTCAATGACAAGGTTGGAATTCGCATTCGAATTCCTGAGCTCAAGTTAGCCACGAGGCTCAAACACTCTAATTAGAATTAGGTCTCTAATTTGCAAAATTGGACGATTGAGTCCAAGGATTTAATTAAATTCTAATGCGCACATAACTAAAGTAAATTGCAAATTGACACGTAAGGCATGCGAATCACATAATTACTGAACTAAACTCTCCTGAGACATCGTACCTGGATTACCGAGAAGACAGGGTGTCACAGCTACACTAGGCAATTGATATCGACTTTAATCAGGAGGTTGGGTTAAGTCAGGACAATTGTTGGGAATGGACCACAAATCTATTCTCAAATCAATGGTTAATGGTCACCAAGGGATTGCTCCCCGAAGTTAAACTTGGTGGAGGATGGTGCTGTTAGGAATAGTACCCTGAAAGTCGATGTAATAGTCTGCTTTAGTACTTTCCTTTTTGTAAATCGCAGATAAGCTTTGAATAATACGAATTAAGGCAACAATTCTTTATATGCTCTTGTTTGATTGTATTTTTACTTTAAATGCGCATGTATAAGAACTCCCCTAATCAATGTGACTTATAGGACTCAACCATTTAGGAGAAATGGTTCATAAGACGAGCCCTATATCACATAAGTCATGATTAGAAATCACTCCAAGCCGATGAGCCCTATAGACAGTGGGAGTGTCAACCTGACTCGTTCGAGGCTTGCTCGTGTGATCACACCCTTAAGAAGGAGCACCTTCTTTCATGGGGTGCAAAGTGTATTGCTGATACGTGCGTGATACATGGGGGTGCTTACTCATTCTAAATAAGTACACTAAGGTGTCCCGTGTGAGAAGATTCCTAAATGGGAAAGGAAGTTTCTGTTTTTAGAAATAGAAGCTTCCAGATTAGGAAATATCTCACGAGTCATTGACGTAATTAAGTGATCCTTAGACTTGATGTGACGCCCCGATAATTCGGCCGTACAGGTATGACGTAAGTGTTTACCAAATTGAGCGAAATAATTATTTATACGTGTTTTATATATTTAATTTTTATTTTAAATATATTAAATGTTAATTATGTTAATTATTATATCCTAAGCTATTTAATATTAAATATTTAATTAATTGCATCCACTTACATTAATTGAAATTAATTAGTGCATACATTTGATATTTTAATTAGTGCATGCATTTTATTTATAAGTATATACGAATTTGAATTTGCATATTATTTGAAAATGATATGGATTTTATTGTTACATTGCTTATGAGTGACATTTACGTGCTTCGTTTCTATATGATTTGATACCGAAATTTTGTGCAAATTTAATATGACGGAGATATATGTGTCTTTAATATGAATATATGTTCGTTTCGTATTTTCGGGTTCATTTGCATGTGTTTCGGATTTATTTTAATTTTGGAATCCAAGTCGGGGGCTAACGAGCAATTAGCGCACCCTTGGTTCCGTAATTGATATCTTGAGCTCGGGAACTCGGATTTGAGTTCTGTCAACTTTGTTGAACTCGTATTGAAGATTCGGGTTTAATAAACTTAGTCTTATATTTTTCCGAAATCATTTGAACCTCCGAAATCCAACCGAAAAACGAATCGGCGCCCAAACTGCCATGTTTTACTAAAATGACCATAACTCTTACAATTCTTGACCAAATGAACCATGGTTTGATGCTATGGAACCCTAACTCAACCACCTAGCCTTTTATACCATCCCTTAACCGAACCAACCTTCACACAAATCAGAAATTTCAGCCAAAGTCACTGACTTCCAGTTTTCTCCGCAACCTTGCCTTCCTTGGAGATTTTGGAGCTCAAATCCCTTCCAACTTTCATCCAATCAACAAGGTAAGCTTAGGGTTGTAATATACATTAAATATGTGTGATTTTAAGCTATGAATCCCCAATTTTGATCATGGTTTCATGAGTTTTTGGCTGATTTTGAGATATAGCTAGGTTTGGGCATTTATGTTGATCTCATTCGTTTCTTGCTGGTTTTGAGTGATTCCAAGCTTGAATATGATTGTTTTGACATCCTTTCCTCATTTATGATCATTGATTACATGGTAGTTGAGGTATTCATGAGATATCATTAATGGCACTTTGAGAAAATTTCATGAAATGAACACGTATGCCTGCATCTCACGTTTGAGCTCCTTTGGGGCTGAGATATACGTCAAATTGGTGTTGTTTTGCTGCGTATTGGATAACCTAATTGGCCTGAACATGTTGAGTTGAAGAAGATCAGACGTTGCCCTGTTTTTACTTAGTTTTGGCCCTGTTTTTGAACTGATTTTCTCGCTGTCAAACTGCTGCGTTTTCCTTGCTTGTTGCTGTCAGTTTTAAGCCTTTTAACTAGGTTGTTCATGAATTATGGCTGCTGCATTTCATGGCTTGTGGTTGCTGTTTTTCGCCCCTGCTGTACGTTGTTGTTGCTGCGTGAAACTACTGCTCTTTCCCTACGATTTTGCTGCTAAATCTGCTGCGTGTTGCGAAAGGAAAGGCAACACGACAGTACCCAAATTCAATGAAAAATGGGCGAGGGCGTGTTGAGCTCTCGACTTGGCTACCAGAATTTTATAAAATCGGACACGGCCGTGTCCATTTTGAACTGAAAACCGAGACGACCGTGTCATATTTTTTTTGAAATTGGGTTTGATTTCAAGTTTGTAACGCAGCAGTTCGGTGTGTTAGATGCGTGTTTGTGCTCTGTTTTATGCATGATTTAATTAGTGTGTGCATGGAGTTGTGGTGTATGTATAATATATATATTTGTGTGATATTTGCATGCATGTTAGGGGTGAGTTGTACGTGTAAACATATATTAATACATGCATGCAAGATTTATGTTTTTTAGGGTTATACATGCATGTAATGTAGTGTGTGTATATATTTGCAAGCATTTAATGTGAGGTTAATTAATTGCTGTAAATGCATGCATGATATAAATATTATAAGTATGTATAAGTATATATATATATATAGCATGCCGTACGTATATTATATACATATATATATATATATATATATATATATATATATATATATATATGTTTATTATATATTAAATAATATTTGATTTAATTGAATTATAGAATTTAATTGTTACCTATTTCATGTTTTATTTAATTTCCGATATTAAATTGAATGTATTTAATTATCTATTTTCTCATTGTAAATGCGATTTAATACGTGCTATGATCATATGTGGAATTCTTGAATTAATTTGATTGGAAATGTGAATTTATGACTTGATTGAATTTGAACGTTTCTAATGTTGAATGAAAGGCTCATTTATATGATTTAGATGTATTAATAGTGCACATGAACATCTCCATAATTTAATATCATTTCTTGTACATTCATAGCATATTCATTTCATTGTCGAGCGTCTTAATTGGTCATATTGAGTCTCACTTCAGCTTTCTTGCACAGATTTTGATTCCATTGGAGACAAGGCCGGTCAGTGAGGCTCGTGTGTTCTCCTTTTTGTCGTTCAAGGTGGGTTTCTCTTCTATGTAGATATATGACCCTTATATACCTTCATTGTGAAAATTTTTCGTCCAAAATGAATATATATATATATAGTCGTTTTAAAGAGTAAATGTTTTCAACGTAAAGCCCTATTTTATGAATCCTACCTAACGTTTTAGCGAGAAATGAATGAATGCACGAATGGGGCCCAGGGACTCAGTGTGAGTGGCTATCTGGGGAGGCACGGACCGATGGTGATCCCTCACACTAGTTCCACCAATGAATGGCGTAACCGGACCTCGTTAGGAGTTAGCGAGGAATGGACACTGAGTGCCATCTGGGGAGTCATGTTCCCCTTTTGGTCAATGAATGGGTGGTCGAGCCTTGCAAACCCACCACCAACCCGGAGGAAGAAGGTGTAAATGTTATTGAATGTGCACGAAAGAATGTTATGCATGAAAAGAATGAATGAATGAATGTTTAATGAACTACACAAGGTGTTGGTTGGAGATAATGCACGCCCACTCGCCGGGCCAATAATGACCTAATGTAAATGAATCGTTATAATCCCTTTTGATGATTTCTCTATTTCACCCACTTGGGAAATTCTTTAAAAACCTCACTTGGGAATATAGCTTGCATGTGACTGTTTAAATACCGTCGTATATTATATTTATGCCCTATTTTTATACCCACCAGTCCCTTTTGGACTGAACCCGTTTGGTTTTCAGTTGTTTTATGCAGGTGTCAGGAGCTAGGCGGGAATTCGAGTCGTAGGTCTTGCATTCGTCTCTAGCTCTTGTATTTTTGTCTTACACTTGCATACTCTTACATTTGATCTTTGGATATGATTATTGTTTTGGAGCGTACATGTTTAGGGCTGTGACGGCATATGAATGATGTAAATGAATGATTTTGGAGCTTGAATGCTCATTGTATATTTGTTATGATCAGTTATTGATTCCGCACTAATGTTTACTCTGATTATATGGTTCAAGGGTTAGTCCCGCCTAGCATAGCATGTGTGTTTGTCCCCGTTCGCCGTGATTTAGCTCGGGTATGGATTGTCCATTTCATATTCGGGTCGGGTCTTGGTGCGGGGGATGTGGTACCTTACGCTCGGGTGCTACATCCTTAAGTGGTATCAGAGCTTCGGGTTACAAAACCCGGGCTCTCGTGTCGTGTGAGTCAGTCTAGGTCGTTCGGCTTAGGAACTAAATGACAATGTGTTGCATATGTATCTCTTTCGTGCTTAATTGATTTAAATTTCAAATCTTGATTGAATTAATTACATTATCATGAATAAACTAAACCTAGCACGCATTTTAGTGTTTATTGACAGGATTCCTCCACGTAGACACCGCGATAGATCTCCAGGACGACGTCGCCATCGTGATCGTACTCCTACACCTCCACCTCCACAACCACCGCCGGCAGAAGCCATTGTTAATTCGGTTATGAACATCATAGATCAAAGGCTACGAGATTATGTACCACCGGTACCTCCAGCACCACCTGCACCTGTTGTACCGCCCGAACCACCGATTTCAGTTATACTTAGGGAGTTTCAGAACCATAGACCTCCCAAGTTTTTCAAGGGAAATGATATGCAGGCGAAAATGTGGTTGAAAGAAGTCGAGAGGATATGGGAGCTCATTCCATGTGAGTCCCGAGAGAAGGCTCGATGCACCATTACTTTGATACAAGGGGAAGCCTACTCTTGGTGGGAAAGCACACGGATTGTATTGGAAGCAACTGGAGAGGAGATCAATTGGGAAGTCTTTAAAAGAGAGTTTAAGAATAAATTTATTCCTCCTTCATCTCGTACTCGAAGATTGAGAGAATTCACCGAATTAAAGCAAGGATCGAGGTCTGTGGCCGAGTATATTTCAGAGTATGAGAGGTTATCCCGCTATGCACCTAATATAACGGGTGATGACTTTCATAAGGCTATGCAGTTTGTTCAGGGGCTTCGACCGGATATCCAGGCAGCTCTTGAGGCAGTCAATACGAGCACTTGGGTGAAGGCTACTTCGAAAGCCTTAATGGTTGAAGATTCTGTGAATGCTAGGAGGCCAGTTTATCGCCAAGGACAAGGGTCAGGATCCGGCTTGGGATTTAACAAAGGAAAGAGGCCGATGAATTTACCAGCTCCACCACCAAAAGGACCTTTCAAGAAGCCTAGAGTAGGAGGTCAGATTGCACCCATTCCACGAGCACCTCAGGCTCCACCGGCTCATAAATGATCTCACAACGATCAGCCATCGTGTAAATATTGTGGATGGCCAACCCATTCTTACAACAATTGTCGAAAGAGATTGAGGTTGTGCTTGATTTGTGGAAAAGGGGATCATATGGCATTTTCATGCCCGGACAGGACTCCAGGGTATCAAGTTGGAGCTCAGAGACCGATGGTTCAGGCACGAGCTTATGCCCTTGAGGGTGAGGAGCAGAAAGTGGAAGTTGATCCAAACGCCGTGGTGGAAGGTACTGTTTGCATTCATAACACGAGCATTCATGCATTATTCGATCCGGGTGCCACGCATAGTTTTATGTTTTGTGATCTATATGCCTTTTTGTGCCTACCTGTTACTTGTTCCAATTCTTGCTATTATGTGAGTTCTTCTCTTGGAGGAAGTTTGCAGACGGATGGGGTTGTCAGGTGTTGTTCGGTTTTGATAGAAGGGAAAGATTATCCGGCAGATTTCATTGTAATGCCTATGAAGAAGTATGGGGTAATCTTCGGGATGGATTGGTTATACCGACACCGGGCCGAAGTTGATTGTTTTAAGAAGAAAATTAAGTTGGGAAAAGAGTTAATTGGAGAAGTTGGGTCGAAGAATGTACCTCTCTTATCGTTTATGGAAGCTCGCAAGTTGGTAAAGGATGGAGCCACGGGATTTATTGCCTATCTCCTTAATAAACCAAAGGATCAATCAAGTTTTGAGGAGACGGCCGTGGTAAAGGAATATCCCGACGTATTTCCAGAAAATTTGGGTTCTCTACCGCCGGATCGAGAGATTGAGTTTGTTATTGATTTGTATCCGGGATCAGAACCGTATTCTAAGACTCCTTATAGAATGGCTCCGACAGAGTTGAAGGAGTTGAAGATTCAACTCGAGGAATTACTCAAGATTGGATATATTCAACCGAGTTCATCTCCGTGGGGTGCTCCGGTTCTTTTTGTCAAGAAGAAAGATGGATAGTTGAGGATGTGTATAGATTAGCGGGAGCTTAATCGGATGACTATCAAGAATAAGTACCCGTTGCCCCCACATCGAGGATTTATTTGATATGTTGCAAGGTTCGGGGGTCTACTCGAAATTGGGTCTAAGGCAAGGTTATTACCAGTTGAAAATCCGGGAAGAGGATATACCAAAGATAGGATTTAATACCCGGTATGGGCATTATGAGTTCGTAGTGATGCCTTTTGGTTTGACCAATGCCCCTGCAGCATTCATGGATATGATGGATTGGATTTTCCGGCCTTATTTGAATACATTCGTGGTAATATTCATTGATGACATTCTTGTGTATTCGAAGACTCCGGAAGATCATGCTAGGCATCTCAGATTGGTATTGGAGACGTTGAGAGAGCACCGGTTGTATGCGAAGTTTAGTAAGTGTGAGTTTTGGATCGACCGGGTTGCTTTTCTAGGCCATATTATTTCAAGTAAGGGTTTGGAAGTTGATCCTTCAAAGATCGAGACGGTTATTCAATGGCAGAGTCCGAAAAATGCTTCCGAGGTTAGAAGTTTCTTGGGATTGGCAGGTTATTACCGAAGGTTTGTGAAGGATTTTTCAAAGATAGCCTGTCCTTTAACTCGATTAACTAAGAAGGAAGCTAAATTTGAGTGCGACGAGGCATGCGAAGCGAGTTTTCAACTCTTGAAGGAAAAATTAACCACTGCACCGGTATTAGCACTTCCCGAGGGCACTGAAGGATACATGGTTTATACGGACGCCTCGAAAGAAGGATTGGGATGTGTTTTGATGCAGAAGGGTAAGGTGATAGCTTATGCCTCGAGGAAATTGAAGGATCATGAACAGAATTATCCCACTTACGATCTCGAGCTTGCTACAGTGATCTTTGCTTTGGGAAAGTGGAGACACTATCTTTATGGAATTTCTTTCGAGATCTTGTCCGACCACAAGAGTCTCCAGTATTTGTTTTCTCATAAGAAATTAAACAAGAGATAGAGGCGTTGGATGGAGATGTTGGCGGATTATGAGTGTACAATTCGATACCGTCCCGAAAAGGCCAATGTAGTTGCAGATGCGCTCAGTAGGAAGGCTAGCGTGTCTAGTGTAAAAGTGGAAGCTACGGATGAATCTGAGTCTTTCAAGCTGAAAGCTAGTATTCGGAATATTACCGTTCAGCTGGATCTTCAACAGAGGTTGTTTGAAACTCAGAGAGTGGATTCCGAGATTCAGAAGTTAGTGCAGAAAGCTAGAATTGATCCAGAGAGTCCGTTTGGATTCGATGACATTGGACTTCTAAGGTTTAAAAACAGAGTGGTTGTTCCAGAAGAGTTGAAACGGTTGATATTGGAAGAAGTTCATCGATCAGGGTATTCGATACATCCCGGGGGAAATAAGATGTATAAGGACTTAAAGAAATTTTATTGGTGGAATGGACTTAAGAGGGATGTGATCAACTTCGTGAGACATTGCTTGACTTGCCAAGTTCTGAAGGCAGAGCATCAGAAGCCATCGGGGCTACTTCAACCATTACCTATTCCAGAATGGAAATGGCAACAAGTGGTGATGGATTTCGTTACGGGTCTTCCTAGAGTGAGAGGTGGTTTAGATGGAATTTAGGTGATCGTGGATCGACTGACGAAAATGGTGCATTTTCTTGCTATTCGGATGTCGGATAAGGTGAATAAGTTAGCTAAGAAATATGTTGATGAAATTGTCCGACTTCATGGCGTGCCGGTTAGCATTGTATCAGATCGGGATCCGAGGTTCACTTCTAGATTTTGGCAAGAATTGCAAAGGAATCTGGGAACAAGGCTTCAATTCAGCACAACTTTCCATCCTCAGACAGACGGGCAATCAGAGAGATTAATTAAATATTTGGAGGATATGTTGAGAGCATGTGCATTGGATTTTTCGAGTTCGTGGAACGAGCAATTGCCTTTGATTGAATTCGCCTATAATAACAGTTTTCAAGCATCGATAGAAATGGCTCCATATGAGGCTCTCTACGGATGAAAATGCAGGTCACCGTTGTTCTTTGATTTAGAGGAATGGAATTGGACCAAACAAGAAGGTGTGAAACGAGGGGAGAAAAAGTAAAAACCCTCTGAGGCCGTGCAAGAGGCAATTGATAAGGTGCAAATAATCAAACAACGAATGAAAGCAGCCTAGGATCGATAGAAAAGCTATGCCGATCACCGAAGGAAAGATCTTAAGTTTGATATTGGTGATAGGGTATTCTTGAAAGCTTCGCCGCGCAAGGGATTCTCGAGGATTTGATAAGGAGGAAAATTGAATCCTCGGTATTTAGGACCGTATGAAATTCTTGAGAAAATTGGAGATATGGCCTACCGTTTGGACCTACCCCCGAGTTTGACCGGAATTCATAATGTATTTCATGTGTCTCAGCTTCGGAAATATTATCCGGATGAATCCAAGATCATACCCGTTGAAGAAGTGGAATTTGAACCAAATCTCACCTTCCTTCAGAAGACGATTAAGATATTGGATCGTAAATTTCAAGAGCTTCGAAATCGGCGTATCCCACTAGTTAAAGTCTTATGGAGAAGTGATAAAACGGAAGAGGCCACGTGGGAGACAGAGGATAAGATGAAAAGATTTCATCCCGAGTTGTTTCCGGGCGATCAATGAATCCGAGGACGGATTCTTTTAAGGGGGAGATGTAGCACCCCAAGCGATGGGGCACCACACCCCCGCACTATGACCCGACACGTAGTACGAAAGGGAACGTCCGCACACGCACCAAGTCACAGCGAACGGGTGACAAACGAAAATCCAACCTAAGCTAGGCGGTACCTAAACCCCGTGCAAGTAAAATATGCAAAAACCTGTACGCGGAAGCGAATCAAAATATGAACTAACAAAAACTTTAATCAACAAAATACAGAAACGGGTTCAACTAATCCAAGCCCTGTCCTAACTTGTCCCGAAAATTCATATAATCACAGCATAAACATAATCCTGTACAGAATATGCTATGTACATAATTACAAATGGATGCAGATCAGAGATTCTCAACTTAAACAAATGGATACAGGCTCAAAAGACACGGACTCAACAGACAAGACTCAAAGCCGCCTAGCTCGAACTCCAAGAACCTGAACCTGCAGACTGGAAACATAGGTGGGGCGAGGGTCAGTCCACTGACTGAGTGAGGGGGCTGAACTCACACACACTATACATAATAAGTGTAGCACCCCAAACGGTGGGGCACCACACCCCCGCACTATGACCCGACACGTGGTACGAAATGGAAAGTCCGCACACGCATCAAGTCACAGCGAACGGGTGACAAACGAAAAATCCAACCTAAGCTAGGCGGTACCTAAACCTGTACAAGTAAAATGTGCAAAACCAGAATGCGGAAGCGATACAAAATATGAACTAACAAAAACTTTAATCAACAAACATAAGTAAACGGGTTCAACTAATTCCACGAACCTGTCCTAACCTGTCCCGAATTCAAACACACATCAAAGACGGGTTCAACTAATCTCAGCCCTGTCCTAACCTGTCCCGAAAATTCGTATGATCAAAGCAAACACATCAACTTATTACAGAACATACTATATACAAAATTTTCATAAATAATTCGGAACAAAATACTTAACAAAATCAAACGGACTGACACAGACTCGACAGACCAGACTCAAAGCCGCCTAGCTCGAACTCCAACAACTGAACCTGCAAACTAAAACATAGGTGGGGCGAGGGTCAGTCCACTGACTGAGCGAGGGGGCTGAACTCACACACACTATACATAATAAAGAGCAGAGCACGTATCAAAAGAAAGATTATGAACCGGGACTAGGGTTTTGCATACCAAAACCATTTCCAACTCAAACTTATACATATCTTATCAAATCAAACTTATACGTATCTTATCAAATCAAACTTAACAAACTGAGCAAATTCATATTTCAATAAAAGAGAAAGCTCCTATCCCGTTTCATAATCAACATAACAGATCATAAACATATACCCGGCGAGTACGGGTCTCCCACCTTACTTCCATATCGAATCATACGTATCAAATCAGAAAACAAACAAATATCATAAACAATCCAACCCCAACACCATGTAGTTCGGGGAGCAAACCCTCACTACTCATACAGATACAAACACACACGGGGTAGCGAACCCACACTGTGCCTTCCCCGGTTATCCACCGAGGGCTCAAGATACTACGCCTTCCCAACCTCCCTAGGTCGCACGTAAATATCTCAAATGAGAACGTGCACAGGGGTCATAACCGGCGACCCCATGGTCGTCCCGGGTCTCCCTTACCCACGTCTCAGGGCCCAACATATCATAACAGAGCATATCAGAACAGATCATATCATAACTCGCTACATATCAAACTTATCATATCGAATCAAAATCATACTTACGTACCTTATCGGAGCATACCATACCTTGCAACTTAGCATATGCTATAAACGTACCTCTCCGTGTCATCCTAATCCGCAGCTGGTATGAAGACACACGGTTTGGAGCATAGCCTCATTGCAAAACATTTCAAGCTTACATATGCTCGTACATATACAGTTCGAAAACCTTTAATCGTATGACAAATTCATAAACATATCATATAAACACACATATCTATTATATAAATATAATAGAATAATCGCATGCAGGCTTGAAAACGAGCACAGAGGGTTGTAGGTCGCTGTAACTAAAACAAAATTCCTAAAACCTCACCTTTCACTGACGAAACGGAAAACCTGAGCCAAGAAGCCCCACTGGAACCCAAACAGCTGACAGACACTCCCAGGAAAACCCCTGAACAACTGAACGCACACAGAACACAAGACTCAGACTCCAAACACAACCACAAAGACGCACGGCCATGCTCACGAATACAATTGATGCACATCTAATCCATATCTATCCAATCAAGTCATTCAGAGCATATTATAATTCACATTACACATCATATCAAGAGATGCATAGCTTATAAATTCATAACATTAATTACATAGAATAAATCAAGACATCATCATAAATTTAATTCTTATCAAGTACTAGGTCTCTAGACAAGTACACACAAATTGCATATCCATCCTAAGTTTCATACAACTTCATAATCAATTAGTTTCTAAAATTACACTAACATCCCTTTAAATAATAATTATTCTCAAATAGATGGGCGTAAAACGAGACAAATAAATTCGATAAATCACGAATCAAATATTCATACATCATAGCATACATCCACGTATCATACAACTCATAATTTCAATTTATAGCACATACGGGATCAAATTGCACAATTAAAATCAATTAACGAATAAAATACAATAACTTCAAAAATTCATATAAAATCAACCGGACATCCGATTGACGAACGGAAAGTGGCAATGGACTCACCACAACGAAATGGACCTACTGTCCGAAAGTCGCCGGAAAGCCACCACCGTGGCCGGCCGAACAGCCACCGGCCGCCACCGGAACACCGCCTCCGGTGGTCGGAAAAATCCCCGGAAGGACAGAAACGAGCGTCTCGGCCTACTAAACAATAGCCCTCAATCAATTTCAGAAAATACCAAACACACGGGACTTCGTTGACGGAAAACCGAACTAAATTCCAACGACGAAAACTGAAATTAAATACAAACCGCTAAACGAAAATAAAATCCGGACATACCGTTGGAAAGCTTGTAACGAGCCCTACCAAAGCCCCCAAGTCAAATCGCCGGAAAGATCGCCGGAAAATCGGACCGCCGGTCCAGGCCGGTCCGCCACCGGTTCGCCGCCGCCGGCCGGTTCTCGGGTTGGGGCCAACGCCATCCGCTACGTTTCGATATTCTGAACAACTTCCGTGAAGGAACCACCACCAAAAACCCACCGGAAGAGGGCCAAATCCGCCGCCGAAAAGCCACCGGTGCGCCACTCGCCGGTTCGGCCATCTCCGCCGTGATTCGCCCAAAAAGGAGGCCGGAAATGGAATCAGGGCCTCGGAAAACCTTGGAAACCGTCGAAGTTCGCCGAAAAAAGTCGCCGGAGGTGGCGGAATCGCGCCGCTACAGTAGCGCCGCCGCCCGTCGTCCGCTTTGGGCGGCGCGTGCGGCCTCCTCGCCGCCCCGATGGCGGCGCCGCTTGAACTGAGGGTTGCGCCGGAATGTCCTCTATCTGGGTAGGAGGCGCGTGTCACCGGAATGTCATCGGAAACCGCCGCAAGAAGGCGGCGAAGTGGCGGTTCTTCGTTCCGCCGCTGCTGCTGTGCCGTAGCGCCACCACCGCTGCGTTTTACCCTCCGATTCTTGTACCATCGTGACGGGCTCGTCGAGCTGATAAATTTCCACTACTCAAACGTCGAATTCCGTCGAGAAACGAGGGAGAACGGGCATGTGTGTGTAAACGCACCTTCGAGTGTGTGTGAACAGTGAAAATCGCTGGAGAAGACGACGCTGGGCTGAGGTCTGATCTTTGGCACGCAAAACGAGGATCCGGGGTATATATCTCGGGTCCTCGTACGCAAAACGATCAAACGAACGAGCTAACGACATCCAAATTGGGCAAACTTAGAGTCTACGGACTCGTTTCGCCGCCCCGGACGCGTTGAAGGGGTCAAAGAGGTCAAAATCTCGACCGAACGAGAAGTGACCGGAAAACCCCTAAAAGAGAAAAATGCAAACAAGCCCCTAAACTCTTAAAGAGTTCAAAATAGGGCCACGAAAAATATAAAATCACACAATTAAACACATTAAAAGGTTGAAACGTAGCGTACCTTACAAATTGGACGAGCGGGATGTCACAAACTCCCCTCCTTCAAAAGGACCTGTCCTCAGGTCCTATTACTGAGTCGTAAAGCTTCGAACTGGAATACTTCAATCCATCTCCTGAAATCGTGTAGAGTCATAGCCCTGGCTATGAAGTTTACTCCCACTGTTTGCATCAACTCCCTGCAGAGTTCCGTAGTCACAGAGGTTTGTTCAAACAGTTGACCGTTGGTCGCTTCAAACTTGTTCGATCCCCCACTAGGCCACTGCACCCAAGGCTCGAAATCGTCGCTTCCTCGTCGATTGCAAACCAACAACAGGCCACGCAAAACTCAACCGCGACAAACAAGAGAGAATCACATCTCTCAGCACACAAGAAAGAGAGAACCCCGTCTCCCAGCACATCAAAGAGAGAACCCCGTCCCTCAGGCACAGAATTGAGAGAACCCCGTCTCTCAACCACGTAATCGAGAGAGCCCCGTCTCTCAACCTAGGTCTGGCAGACTTCCACATCTTCCAAACATTCTAGTTTGAGAAAATCCAGCATTTCTCAAACCCCTAAATTCGAGAGAATCCAGCATCTCCCAAATATCTAGCTCCAAGAGAATCCAACATCTCTTGCTCACATAATTAGAAAGAATCCAACATCTTTCTATCACATAAATAGGGAGAATCCCACATCTCCCTAACACGCAAATAGAGAGATCTCAACAACTCTCTAGCACACAAGTTCACTTACACAGCATTCAAACATACGCACATCAAAATAACACATGATGCAAAACATGGAATGCATGTGTAGTGTACCTTTACCCGACTGATATCGGTGTCCCTAGAGTATCGACTCATCATCCATGCTTAACTCAAGGGGGATATCGAGATGGGATCACTGTAAGATAAAATCACAATATGCTTGTATGTGCATGAAGGGTTGGTGAGTAACCAAAGAAATTATAAGCACCGAAGCACAGATAGTTCACGCAAGCAGGTAATCCATATAGTTTACAAAAATTCACAACAACAACAATTTTAAAGTTATGAAAATTACAGCAGTTAGTCACGTTATTAAACTCGAGCAACATCAAACATTACATATTGTCACATATGTCAAGCAAAAATAATTATAATTACTTATGAAATGCATGAGTACAAATGCCATGGATGCTCAATGTACCGTTCACCGTAGTAGTGGAGTCGAGGTTGGCAATTTCTTTAACTTGAAAGGTTAATCAACTCCTTAACTGGCCATAGTTCCAACTTCCCGTTCAAACTTGCATTCTTTAGTATTCCTTCAGATTCTCCGGTACTCAACTGATCTTGGATCGTCTCGCTTGATTCTCGGAGTATAGTGATCCGCGTAATCTCTTGAAATCCCAATAGAATCCTCGGTAATCGGAAATCACCATTCTTTCACGGTAAAATCTCTCAAGACAATCGTGGAGAGATAAATGAAGAATTACACAATCTTGCTTAGTACACCGTCGTCGTGGTTGATATTCTTATCCTCAATATTTGGTGAAGTTGTTCTTCAATGACCTCGGCATAAAATTCCACAGCTTACACAACTTTCCCCTTTTTCCTTTGTGTAGTGCAACTACTCTGGTAGGTGTCTTTATAACAGTAACCTGATTTCCTGCTTGGAATTCTCTGAATGGTACAATTGCCTTGATCTCTTCATTGTCACTTCACGCCATCCAGAGTTAGAGATTCTGGCTTCCTTATAAAACATGTACTCCCGAGCACCTCCAAATAATAAGTACCTACCCTGAGGGCACCCTGATAGTTAAAGGATCTCTTATCTCTCTCATATTCGAGTATCTTCTTTTATCCACTCACTACCCTGACTGTGTTAGCTTGATCATACATCATCTGATTAACCCCTGTTCGAATCCCAATGTTGCTTCCACTAAAATCGATCCTCGTTGGAACAGGTAAGGAAGTCACCTAAATATAACCACAGAGCTAATGCATGTGGGGTTAGGGATGTGAATGGCGTGCACTCATATCCAGCAAAAAAAAAACAGTCAAGCACGTAGAACAAATGTCCAAAATAATTAAAATTTACTCCAATGCATGATGCACGTGCCATGTATGCATAATACCCGTTTCCATAGCAGTAGCATTGATTCCTTGTTATAATTTCTTGTAAAGGTCCACTTGCTTTTCATCCAAGTAGTCAGAAGATGAGAGTTTCAAATCCTCCTTCATGAATTTGTAGCAGTAGGAAGTGTTGTCTCGATCAACTTCAATTTTTGACATCAAGGCAACACCCTATAATTCACAAATGGACCAAATATCTATGCATGTGGGTTAGTACGTGGGTATGTCAAGTAATGAAAGCAATTAAGAACACTTAAGTAATGCAGATGCAATACGCAATTTAATAAAATTTAATCATAACAATAATAATTTTTACAAAAATCGTAATCATAGTGTGCACACAATCACATAAGCTCAGACAAATTCATACATACAAGTGAAAATTTCACATCTGCCAAATGCAATGCACAAGTATTCCTATGCCGTACGACCTAAACTGACACGACACGACTCCAGAGCACCGGTTCTGAACCTGGTAGCTCTGATACCACTTAAGATGTAGCACCCCAAACGGTGGGGCACCACACCCCCGCACTATGACCCGACACGTGGTACGAAATGGAAAGTCCGCACACGCATCAAGTCACAGCGAACGGGTGACAAACGAAAAATCCAACCTAAGCTAGGCGGTACCTAAACCTGTACAAGTAAAATGTGCAAAACCAGAATGCGGAAGCGATACAAAATATGAACTAACAAAAACTTTAATCAACAAACATAAGTAAACGGGTTCAACTAATTCCACGAACCTGTCCTAACCTGTCCCGAATTCAAACACACATCAAAGACGGGTTCAACTAATCTCAGCCCTGTCCTAACCTGTCCCGAAAATTCGTATGATCAAAGCAAACACATCAACTTATTACAGAACATACTATATACAAAATTTTCATAAATAATTCGGAACAAAATACTTAACAAAATCAAACGGACTGACACAGACTCGACAGACCAGACTCAAAGCCGCCTAGCTCGAACTCCAACAACTGAACCTGCAAACTAAAACATAGGTGGGGCGAGGGTCAGTCCACTGACTGAGCGAGGGGGCTGAACTCACACACACTATACATAATAAAGAGCAGAGCACGTATCAAAAGAAAGATTATGAACCGGGACTAGGGTTTTGCATACCAAAACCATTTCCAACTCAAACTTATACATATCTTATCAAATCAAACTTATACGTATCTTATCAAATCAAACTTAACAAACTGAGCAAATTCATATTTCAATAAAAGAGAAAGCTCCTATCCCGTTTCATAATCAACATAACAGATCATAAACATATACCCGGCGAGTACGGGTCTCCCACCTTACTTCCATATCGAATCATACGTATCAAATCAGAAAACAAACAAATATCATAAACAATCCAACCCCAACACCATGTAGTTCGGGGAGCAAACCCTCACTACTCATACAGATACAAACACACACGGGGTAGCGAACCCACACTGTGCCTTCCCCGGTTATCCACCGAGGGCTCAAGATACTACGCCTTCCCAACCTCCCTAGGTCGCACGTAAATATCTCAAATGAGAACGTGCACAGGGGTCATAACCGGCGACCCCATGGTCGTCCCGGGTCTCCCTTACCCACGTCTCAGGGCCCAACATATCATAACAGAGCATATCAGAACAGATCATATCATAACTCGCTACATATCAAACTTATCATATCGAATCAAAATCATACTTACGTACCTTATCGGAGCATACCATACCTTGCAACTTAGCATATGCTATAAACGTACCTCTCCGTGTCATCCTAATCCGCAGCTGGTATGAAGACACACGGTTTGGAGCATAGCCTCATTGCAAAACATTTCAAGCTTACATATGCTCGTACATATACAGTTCGAAAACCTTTAATCGTATGACAAATTCATAAACATATCATATAAACACACATATCTATTATATAAATATAATAGAATAATCGCATGCAGGCTTGAAAACGAGCACAGAGGGTTGTAGGTCGCTGTAACTAAAACAAAATTCCTAAAACCTCACCTTTCACCGACGAAACGGAAAACCTGAGCCAAGAAGCCCCACTGGAACCCAAACAGCTGACAGACACTCCCAGGAAAACCCCTGAACAACTGAACGCACACAGAACACTAGACTCAGACTCCAAACACAACCACAAAGACGCACGGCCATGCTCACGAATACAATTGATGCACATCTAATCCATATCTATCCAATCAAGTCATTCAGAGCATATTATAATTCACATTACACATCATATCAAGAGATGCATAGCTTATAAATTCATAACATTAATTACATAGAATAAATCAAGACATCATCATAAATTTAATTCTTATCAAGTACTAGGTCTCTAGACAAGTACACACAAATTGCATATCCATCCTAAGTTTCATACAACTTCATAATCAATTAGTTTCTAAAATTACACTAACATCCCTTTAAATAATAATTATTCTCAAATAGATGGGCGTAAAACGAGACAAATAAATTCGATAAATCACGAATCAAATATTCATACATCATAGCATACATCCACGTATCATACAACTCATAATTTCAATTTATAGCACATACGGGATCAAATTGCACAATTAAAATCAATTAACGAATAAAATACAATAACTTCAAAAATTCATATAAAATCAACCGGACATCCGATTGACGAACGGAAAGTGGCAATGGACTCACCACAACGAAATGGACCTACTGTCCGAAAGTCGCCGGAAAGCCACCACCGTGGCCGGCCGAACAGCCACCGGCCGCCACCGGAACACCGCCTCCGGTGGTCGGAAAAATCCCCGGAAGGACAGAAACGAGCGCCTCGGCCTACTAAACAATAGCCCTCAATCAATTTCAGAAAATACCAAACACACGGGACTTCGTTGACGGAAAACCGAACTAAATTCCAACGACGAAAACTGAAATTAAATACAAACCGCTAAACGAAAATAAAATCCGGACATACCGTTGGAAAGCTTGTAACGAGCCCTACCAAAGCCCCCAAGTCAAATCGCCGGAAAGATCGCCGGAAAATCGGACCGCCGGTCCAGGCCGGTCCGCCACCGGTTCGCCGCCGCCGGCCGGTTCTCGGGTTGGGGCCAACGCCATCCGCTACGTTTCGATATTCTGAACAACTTCCGTGAAGGAACCACCACCAAAAACCCACCGGAAGAGGGCCAAATCCGCCGCCGAAAAGCCGCCGGTGCGCCACTCGCCGGTTCGGCCATCTCCGCCGTGATTCGCCCAAAAAGGAGGCCGGAAATGGAATCAGGGCCTCGGAAAACCTTGGAAACCGTCGAAGTTCGCCGAAAAAAGTCGCCGGAGGTGGCGGAATCGCGCCGCTACAGTAGCGCCGCCGCCCGTCGTCCGCTTTGGGCGGCGCGTGCGGCCTCCTCGCCGCCCCGATGGCGGCGCCGCTTGAACTGAGGGTTGCGCCAGAATGTCCTCTATCTGGGTAGGAGGCGCGTGTCACCGGAATGTCATCGGAAACCGCCGCAAGAAGGCGGCGAAGTGGCGGTTCTTCGTTCCGCCGCTGCTGCTGTGCCGTAGCGCCACCACCGCTGCGTTTTACCCTCCGATTCTTGTACCATCGTGACGGGCTCGTCGAGCTGATAAATTTCCACTACTCAAACGTCGAATTCCGTCGAGAAACGAGGGAGAACGGGCATGTGTGTGTAAACGCACCTTCGAGTGTGTGTGAACAGTGAAAATCGCTGGAGAAGACGACGCTGGGCTGAGGTCTGATCTTTGGCACGCAAAACGAGGATCCGGGGTATATATCTCGGGTCCTCGTACGCAAAACGATCAAACGAACGAGCTAACGACATCCAAATTGGGCAAACTTAGAGTCTACGGACTCGTTTCGCCGCCCCGGACGCGTTGAAGGGGTCAAAGAGGTCAAAATCTCGACCGAACGAGAAGTGACCGGAAAACCCCTAAAAGAGAAAAATGCAAACAAGCCCCTAAACTCTTAAAGAGTTCAAAATAGGGCCACGAAAAATATAAAATCACACAATTAAACACATTAAAAGGTTGAAACGTAGCGTACCTTACAAATTGGACGAGCGGGATGTCACAATAAGGAGCAGAGCACGTATCAAAAGAAAGATTACGAACCGGGAGTAGGGTTTTGCATACCAAAACCATTTTCCAAAAAGAGCTCATATTTACACATATACTCATATCTTCTTAAGTTTGAAAACTCGTAAGGATTCATAGATTCAGAGACGCATATGGATTCATATTAAAACTCATAGGGATTCATATTTAGAAACTCATAAGATTCATAATTAGAAACTCATAAAGATCCTTATATTCATAGTGATTCATAACTCAGCGTGGAAATCTCATACTGAAAACAAACTCTCCTATCCCGTTTCATAATAAACATAACAAAAGAATTCAAATACCCGGCGAGTACGGGTTTCCAACCTTACTCCTTAAACAAAAGACTCAAAAGATTCATAAGGAAGCATAAATTCATAAAATTCATAGGATTCATAAATTCATAGATTCATATTCCCGTATTCCAACCTTTCTCCGAAAGTCTGCACACGGGTTATGGGCCCACATCGTGCAACTCAATATACGTGGGGTTGCGAACCCACAACGTACCTTCTCCGGCCTCAGCCGAAGGCTCAAAGCACCACGCCTTCTCCATCTCCCTTAGAGTCGCGCGTAGGTACTTCAAAGGAGCACGTGAACAGGCTTAACCCGGCGGCCCAACACCGCCTCGGGCGTCCTTACCCACGTCTCCAGGGCCCAGGGATTCATAAGATTCATAAGGATTCATAAGAAACATACCTAACTCGCGAAACCTAGAAATATATGATTCATACTTAAGAAACATACCATAAGAAACATACCTTACCGTGCAACTCGGCATATGCTATACACGTACCTCTCCGTGTCTTCCAAATTCATAATAAGCTGAAGGAGACGCATAGTTCGCTTGCAAATACACGGTTTGGAGCATAGCCTCGTTGCAAAAC
Organism: Lantana camara; assembly: GCA_037501455.1. Lineage (NCBI taxonomy): Eukaryota > Viridiplantae > Streptophyta > Magnoliopsida > Lamiales > Verbenaceae > Lantana > Lantana camara. The sequence continues at coordinate 49,611,051 of CM074861.1, forward strand.
CATTTTCAGCTTATATACGCCCATACGTATAACTTCAGAAGGATTCATATCAAATCGAATTAACAAAATTCATAACATATCGTAAGACACATATTTAATATACATATAGTATATATATTCGCATGCGGGCTTGAAAACGAGCATATAGGGTTGTAGGTCGCTTTAACTAAAGCAAAAATCCTAAAACCTCACCTTACACCGACGAGAACGGAAAACACAAGGCAAGAAGTCCCACTGGAACCCAACCAGCTGACAGACATTCCCTGAAGAAACCCTGAACAACTGAATACACACAGAACACAGACTCAGACTCCAAACACAACCACAAAGACGCACGACCATGCTCACAAATATACATGATGCAGCATATAATCCATATTCATTCAATCAAGTCATTCAGAGCATATTATAATTCATATTACATATTATATCAAGAGATGCATAGCTTATAAATTCGTAACATTAATTACATAGAATAAATCAAGACATCATAAATTTAATTCTTATCAAGTACTAGGTCTCTAGACAAATAAACGCGAATTACATATCCATCCTATACATATATCCATAATTGCAATACCCTTAAACTCACCTCACAACCAGGCATATATTCGAATGGAGCAATCAAACAAGGGTCAAGTAGATAGGCGTAATACGAGGCAAATAAATTCCATAAATCACGAATCAAGCTTTCATACAAAATAACATATTTCCAAGTATCATACAATTCATAATTTCAATTTATAGCACATACAGGATCGAATTGCACAATTAAAATCAATTAACGAATAAAATACAATAACTTCAAAAATTCATATAAAATCAACCGGACATCCGATTGACGAACGAAAAGTGGCGTTGAACTCACCACAACGAAACGGACCTACTGTCCAAAAGTCGCCGGATGCCGCCACCGCAACCGGACGAACAGCCATCGGCCGCCACCGGAACACCGCCTCCGGTGGTCGGAAAAATCCCCGGAAGGACAGAAACAAGCGCCTCGCCCTACTAGACAATAGCCCTCAATCAATTTCAGAAAATACCAAACACACGGGACTTCGTTGATGAAAAACCGAACCAAATCCCAACTACGAAAACTGAAATTAACCGCTAACCGTAAAACGAAAATGAAATCCGGGCATACCGTTGGAAAGCTTGTAACAAGCCATACGAAAGCCCCATAGCCATAAGCTGGAAAAGTCGCCGGAAAAATCGCCGTCGGTCCACAGCCGGTTCTCCACCGCTTCGCCGCCGCCGGTCTGTTCTTAAGTTGGGCCCAACGCCATCCGCTAGTTTCCGTCGTTCTAAGCAACTTTTGTGAAGCGACCACCACCAAAACCGGCCGGGAAAAGGCCCTACGCCGCCGCAGAAGGACTGCCACCGCGCCACCGCCGATTCCACCATTTCCGCCGCGATTCGTTCAAAAAGGAGGCCGGAAACGAGCGCAGGGGGTCAAAAAAGGTGGAAAACCATGAAGCCTCGTCGGAAAAAGCCGTCAGAAAGCGGCGGGAAAAGCCGCTACAGTAACGCGCCGCCGCCGCGTCCACTTTGGGCGGAGCGTGTACCTCCATCATCTCCATCATCGCTCATCGGTTGGCCGCGATCGAGGTACGGTTGTGACGAGCTCGTCGAGCTGATGAATTTCGACTAATGGTTCGTCGAATTCCGTCGAGAAACGAGAAAGAACGAGCTTGTGTGTGTTTTTACCCCTCAACTACATGAATAGTGACCCAAGGCTGATGTCAGGAGAGAGAAAGAGAGAGCTGAGGTCTGATCTTTTGGCACGAATTACGAGGATTCGGGGTATATATATCTCGGGTCCTCGTATACGAAACGGTCGGAAGAACGGCTAACGAAGTCAGAATGGGGCAAACTTAGAGTCTACGGACTCGTCTCGATGCCCCGAACGCATTGAAGGGGTCAAAATGGTCAAAATCTCGTTCAAACAAGAAATGACCGAAAAACCCCTAAAAAGAGAAAATTACAAAGGGGCCCTTAAACTCTAAAAGAGTTCATAATAGGGCCACGAAAAATATAAAATCACACAATTAAACACATTAAAAGGTTGAAACGTGGCGTACCTTACACGTCGGACGAGCGGGGTGTCACAATCTCCCCTGCTTCAAAAGGACCTGTCCTCAGGTCCTATTACGGAGTCGTAAAGCTTCAAACTGGAATACTTCAATCCATCTCCTGAAATCGTGTAGAGTCATAGCCCTGGCGGTGAAGTTTTACTCCCACTGATTGCATCAACTCCCTGCAGAGTTCCGTAGTCACAGAGGTTTGTTCAAACACTTGACCGTTGGTCACTTCAAACTCATTCAATCCCCCAGTAGGCCACTGCACCCAAAGCTCGAAACTGTCGCTTCTTCACCGGTTGCAAACCAACATCAAGCCACACGAAACACAGCCGCGACAAACAAGAGAGAATCCCATCTCTCAGCACGCAAGAGAGAGAGAGAGCCCCGTCTCCCGACACATCAAAAGAGAGAACCCCGTCCCTCAGGCACATAATTGAGAGAACCCCGTCTCCCAACCACGTAATCGAGAGAACCCCGTCTCTCAACCTAAGTCTGGCAGACTTCCACATCTTCCAAACATTCTAGTTTGAGAAAATCCAACATTTCTCAAACCCTAGATTCGAGAGAATCCAACATCTCCCAAACGTCTAACTCCAAGAGAATCCAGCATCTCTTGCTCACATAATTTAGAAAGAATCCAGCATATTTCTATCACATAAATAGGGAGAATCCCACATCTCCCTAACACGTAAATAGAGAGATCTCAACAACTCTCTAGCATATAAGTTCACTTATACAGCATTCATACATACACACATTAAAGTAGCACTGGATGCAAAACATGTGATACATGTTTGGTGTACCTTATCACAACTGATATCGGTGTCCCTAGAGTATAAACTCATCATCCATGCTCAACTCAAGGGGGATATCGCGATGGAATCTCTGTAAAATAAAATCACAATATGCTTGTATGTGTATGAAGGGTTAGTGAGTAACCAAAGAAATTATAAGCACTGAAGCACGAATAGTTCACGCAAGCATGCAATCCATTCAGTTTACAAGAATTCACAACAATAAAAAAAAAATTTATGTTATGGAAATTGGAGCAGTTAGTCACGCTATTACAGTTGAGCAACATCAAACATTACACGTTGTCACATATGTCAAGCAAAATAAAATATAATAAAATTACTTATGAAATGCATGGGTTCAAATGCCATGAATGCTCAATGTGCCGTTCACCGTGGAAATGAAGTCGAGGTTGGCAATTCTTTAACTTGAAAGGATAATCAAATCCTTAACTGGCCGTAGTTCCAACTTCCCGTTCAATTTTTGCATTCTTTAGAAATTTCTTCGAATCCGCGGGTTACCAAGGGGTCTTGAACCGTCTCATTTGCCTCTCGTAGAAAAGTAATCCATGGAGTCTCTTGAAGTCCCGATTAAACACATTACAAGGTTGAAACGTGGCATACCTTACACGTCGGACGAGCGGGGTGTCACAGGAGAGGTTGTGATGCCCCGATAATTCGGTCGTACAGGTATGACGTAAGTGTTTACCAAATTGCGTGAAATAATTATTTATACGTGTTTTATATATTTAATTTTTATTTTAAATATATTAAATGTTAATTATGTTAATTATGTTAATTATTATATCCTAAGTTATTTAATATTAAATATTTAATTAATATCATCCACTTACATTAATTGAAATTAATTAGTGCATACATTTTATATTTTAATTAGTGCATGCATTTTATTTATAAGTATATACGAATTTGAATTTGCATATTATTTGAAAATGATATGGATTTTATTGTTACATTGCTTATGAGTGACATTTACGTGCTTCGTTTCTATATGATTTGATACCGAAATTTTGTTCAAATTTAATATGTCGGAGATATACGTGTCTTTAATATGAATATATGTTCGTTTCGTATTTTCGGGTTCATTTTCATGTGTTTCGGATTTATTTTAATTTTGGAATCCAAGTCGGGGGCTAACGAGCAATTAGCGCACCCTTGGTTCCGTAATTGATATCTTGAGCTCGGGAACTCGAATTCGAGTTCCGTGAAATTTTTTGAACTCGTATCGAAGATTCGGGTTTAATAAACTTAGCCTTATATTTTTCCGAAATTATTTGAATCTCCGAAATCCACCCGAAAAACGAATCGGCGCCCAAACTGCCATGTTTTACTAAAATGACCATAACTCTTACAATTCTTGACCAAATTAACCATGTTTTGATGCTATGGAACCCTAAATCAACCACCTAGCCTTTTATACTATCCCTTAACCGAACCAACCTTCACAAAAATCAGAAATTTCAGCCAAAGTCACTGACTTCCAGTTTTCTCCCGCAACCTTGCCTTCCTTGGAGATTTTGGAGCTCAAATCTCTTCCAACTTTCATCCAATCAACAAGGTAAGCTTAGGGTTGTAATATACATTCAATATGTGTCATTTTAAGCTATGCATCCCCAATTTTGATCATGGTTTCATGAGTTTTTGGCTGATTTTGAGATATAGCTAGGTTTGGGCATTTATGTTGATCTCATTTGTTTCTTGCTGGTTTTGAGTGATTCCAAGCTTGAATATGATTGTTTTGACATCCTATCCTCGTTTATGATCATTGATTACATGGTAGTTGAGGTATTCATGAGATATCATTAATGGCACTTTTAGAAAATTTCATGAAATGAACACGTATGTCTGCATCTCACGTTTGAGCTCCTTTGGGTCTGAGATATACGTCAAATTGGTGTTGTTTTGCTGCGTATTGGATAACCTAATTGACGTGAACATGTTAAGTTGAAGAAGATCAGATGTTGCCCTATTTTTACTTAGTTTTGGCCCTGTTTTTGAACTGATTTTCTTGTTGTCAAACTGCTGCGTTTTCCTTACTTGTTGCTGTCAGTTTTTAGCCTTTTAACTAGGTTGTTCATGCATTATGGCTGCTGCATTTCATGGCTTGTGGTTGCTGTTTTTCTCCCCTGCTGTACGTTGTTGTTGTTGCGTGAAACTGCTGCTCTTCCCCTGCGATTTTGCTGCTAAATCTGCTGCGTGTTGCGAGAGGAAAGGCAACACGACCGCGCCCAAATTCAATGAAAAATGGGCGAGGCCGTGTTGAGCTCTCGACTTGGATACCAGAATTTTATAAATTCGGACACGGCCGTGTCCATTTTGAACTGAAAACCGACACGACCGTGTCATATTTTTTTTGAAATTGGGTTTGATTTCAAGTTTGTAACGCAACAGTTCGGTGTGTTAGATGCGTGTTTGTGCTCTGTTTTATGCATGATTTAATTAGTGTGTCCATGGAGTTGTGGTGTATGTATAATATATATATTTGTGTGATATTTGCATGCATGTTAGGGGTGAGTTGTACGTGTAAACATATATTAATACATGCATGCAAGATTTATGTTAGTGTTATACATGCATGTAATGTAGTGTGTGTATATGTTTGCAAGCATTTTATGTGAGGTTAATTAATTGCTGTAAATGCATGCATGATATAAATATTATAAGTATGTATAAGTATATATATATATATACATAACATGTCGTACGTATACTATATATATATATATATGTTTATTATATATTAAATAATATTTGATTTAATTGAATTAAAGAATTTAATTGTTACCTATTTCATGTTTTATTTAATTTCCGATATTGAATTGAATGTATTTAATTATCTATTTTCTCATTGTAAATGCGATTTAATACGTGCTATGATCATATGTGGAATTCTTGAATTAATTTGATTGGAAATGTGAATTTATGACTTGATTGAATTTGAACGTTTCTAATGTTGAATGAAAGGCTCCTTTATATGATTTAAATGTATTAATAGTGCACATGAACATCTCCATAATTTAATATCATTTCTCGTACATTCATAGCATATTCATGTCATTGTCGAGCGTCTTAATGGGTCATATGGAGTCTCACTTCACCTTTCTTGCACAGATTTTGTTTCCGTTGGAGACGAGGCCGGTCAGTAAGGCTCGTGTGTTCTCCTTTTTGTCGTTCAAGGTGGGTTTCTCTTCTATGTAGATATATGACCCTTTATATACCTTCATTGTGAAAATTTTTCGTCCAAAATGAATATATATATATATATATATATATAGTCGTTTTAAAGAGTAAATGTTTTCAACGTAAAGCCCTATTTTATGAATCCTACCTAACCTTTTGGCGAGAAATGAATGAATGCACGAATGGGGCCCAGGGACTCAGTGTGAGTGGCTATCCGGGGAGGCACAGACCGACGGTGATCCCTCACACTAGTTCCACCAATGAACGGCGTAACCGGACCTCGTTAGGAGTTAGCGAGGAATGGACGCTGAGTGCCATCTGGGGAGTCTTGTTCCCCTTTTGGTCAATGAATGGGTGGTCGAGCCTTGCAAACCCACCACCAACCCGGAGGAAGAAGGTGTAAATGTTATTGAATGTGCACGAAAGAATGTTATGCATGAAAAGAAAGAATGAATGAATGTTTAATGAACTACACAAGGTGTTGGTTGGAGATAATGCACGCCCACTCGCCGGGCCAATAATGACCTAATGTAAATGAATCGTTATAATCCCTTTTGATGATTTCTCTATTTCACCCACTTGGGAAATTCTTTAAAAACCTCACTTGGGATTATAGCTTGCATGTGACTGTTTAAATACCGTCGTATATTATATTTATGCCCTATTTTTATACCCACCAGTCCCTTTTGGACTGAACCCGCTTGGTTTTCAGTTGTTTTATGCAGGTGTCAGGAGCTAGGCGGGAATTCGAGTCGTATGTCTTGCATTCGTCTCTAGCTCTTGTATTTTGGTCTTACACTTGCATACTCTTACATTTGATCTTTGGATATGATTATTGGTTTGGAGCATACATGTTTTGGGCCGTGAAGGCATATGAATGCTGTAAATGAATGATTTTGGAGCTTGAATGCTCATTGTATATATGTTATGATCAGTTATTGCTTCCGCGCTAATGTTTACTCTGATTATATGGTTCAAGGGTTAGTCCCGCCTAGCATAGCGTGTATGTTTGTCCCCGTTCACCGTGATTTAGCTCGGATATGGATTGTCCATTACATATTTGGGTCGGGTATCGGTGCGGGGGATGTGGTACCTTGCGGTCGGGTGCTACACTTGAGGTTCTATTGATACTTTATGGGCTAATTCTGTAGTCTTACGTATAAGCTTTAAAGGGTGTTGTCTTAGACAACTGATTCAAAGCTTAAGCTGGGGTTGCACAAGTGGCACATGAAAGTATATGAGAATCAATAAAGGACCTACACTTGCATTAGCAAGTTGTTCTCTTATTGTGTAAGTCATTCATATGCCATCTAGGAGTCCTTGGCCAAGGTAGTGGATCAAAACATCAAGAAATGAGTTTCTTGGATTGAGATCAAATGGATGTGAAATGCACTTAACTTTAATATGTAGATTATTAGGGTTTTAATTATTCCCTTTCCTTAGATCTTGATTGGGAGATGGGATGTAGGAGGATTGTATCTCACATATGTCAATGACTGAAAGGTTCTGTCGAATCGACACATTCTAGTTCAGCTAGGGGTAAACACCTGTTACAAAACTATGGTCGTTTAATCTGTGGACTGATTAATTAATTAGTGAATTAATTAATTGGGGTCACTGTTAATTGAATTAAGAACTTAGAGGGTCACACACAACAACCCGGTCGTGTGGGTTAAGGCTTAAATCGATTAAACGAGTTGATCGAACCATTAAGAGCATGGTGGGGCCCACACGTGTGAATCACACATGTGGAACGTGTCCTTGGGGACACGTGTAGTCACATGTATATATGTGTATATATTAAATAATTAATGTTTTAATTATTTAGTGGAGTTTGATTTAATTTTGAATTAGAATTAAAGTCCTATTTTGGAAAAATAAAGTCTAATAAATAATTAATTATGGATTAATTAATTATTAGTCTTCAAGTTTTTTATTATTTAATAAATAAAGTAAAAATAAATATCTACGAGAGTTAGATATTTTCTTGCTCATCAAGTCGGTCAAAACTTAAGAGTTTTGGTCAAAGGTTGAAAGCTTTCTTTCCAAGCAAGAAATAAGAAGCTAGTGGGTTAGCAAATCCTATCTCCATTAGGAGATGGATTTCGAACCCTAGCCCTTCAAAAAATACAAGGTGATTGAGCCCCTTGATGTGTGATACAAAATTCTTCTTTCTCTAATAGTTATACACTAAACCCTAGAGCCTAAACACCGAATATAGAACAAGCATCCTCCCTATTCGGATCGTGGTCGTGGTTGGTGGACTAATTCACTAGACGGCTATGTAGCACCCGAAGCGCAAAGATGCCATATCCCCACACTATAGCCTAATCCACATATGAGATGGGCAACCCATATATGAACCAAACTATAGCGAACGGGAGACAAATAAAAAAAAACAATCTAGCTAGGTAGGACTAACCTCCAAACCACGTTATTCAATGCATAAAATATAAACGAAAGCATAGGTAACTACGTTACTAATCAAGTAGGGTTTATATCAAATGTATACAATTCTTTCACATACCACAACAATTTCCATAATCTATAATCAACAATAAATAAAATGAAATCATAACAATTTATACGTTTATTGTAAAACTTAATAAATATACAAAACGCGTGTGGTGTGACTCGGACTTAATCACAGAACTCGACAGACCCAAAATCCCACCTAGCACTCCAAAACTTGCAAAAGAACTGAAAACAAAGCCGGGTTCAGTCTATAAGAGACTGGTGGGTATAAAACAGGGCATAAGTATAATATAAAACAATATTTAAACATTCACATGCAAGTTATAATCCCATTTGAGGTTTTCGAAATATTTCCCAAGTGGCCGAGATAAATAAATCATCAAAGGGGATTATAACAACCAATTTCCATTAGGTCTTTCTTGGCCCGGCGAGTGGGCGTCCATTATCTCCAACCAACACCTTGTGTAATTCTTTAAACATTCTTTCTTTCTTTCTTTTCATGCATTACTTTCTTTCTTTGTGTACAATCATGATCACTTACACCTTCTTCCTCCGCTTGGTGGACGGGTTAGCAAGACCCGGCCACCTCATTCATTGACCAAAAGGGGTTACATGACTCCCCAGATGGCGCTCAGCGTCCATTCCTCGCTAACTCCTAACGAGGTTCGGTTACGCCGTACATTGGTTATAACTAGTGTGAGGGATCACCGTCGGCCCATGCCTCCCCGGATAGCCACTCACCCTAAGTCCCTGGGCTCCATTCTGTGCATTCATTCATTCATTCAAAACATTGGGTAGGGTTCATAAAATAAAGGCTTTACATTGCAATCATTTACTCTTGAAACGACTCTATATACATATAATAAATTTTGGTTGAAATCTTTACATGTTGGAAGTATATAGGGTCATTTAACTAAATAGTATAGAAACCCACCTGTACACCTCTTACCGTACAAAACCAAGAAGACAAGAAGACTTGAAAGCGTCCTATGAACCCGGTACGTCTCCGCCCTGGAGAAAACTGTACAAAAGACAACATGGTGCATTTGTGAGACTCAAGAATCTAAATTAACCACATATGACGCACGACGATGCATTGGCGTGGTATGACATGCGTAAGAGTTAACAATGTCTCATCCGGATGTTCATATGCACAAATAAAGCCACTTAGATATATAAATGATTCAATTACTCCATGCATGAATAAATCATGCTCATTCATTATCATTCTTTCGTTCATTATCGTTTATTCGTTCAATGTTCAAGTCATATTCATAGCACATTTTAATCAAAGAATTTATATCAATTCAAGGTGAATGGAATCCATTAAACACATAAGGAATGCATTTGTTGCAAAGAGAGTCACATTGTAGCACTTAAACGTTTACACTTTCTTTTCAAGTTTACACAATGAATTCATAATATAAAATTCATAAATTTTGAAAAATATATCATATATTATCAATTAATCAATCCTATATATCATATAATTCACATATGGGAGCCAAGAGAGTGAAAGGAAAGCAAGAAGAGAGGTTTTGGTAAAGTTGGGCAAAACCCGACAATATTTGGAAACGTACATGCTGTACGAAAACTGGAATATCTTGAGCTATAGAAGTTGGAATTGAGTTTTGATTATTGGGTATGAACCTAGACTCAAATATCTTTCCGTTGATATATGGCTTGTTTTCTGGTTCAAAGTGAGGTGAAAATGGCGTACGCCCAAATTTGGATGAAAGCAGTTTCCCAGTAAAGTGGCGACACCAAAAAGAATTGATCATATCTCACAAACTAGAAAATATAATGAGATGATTCTAATTGGAAAATATTCTAGACTTCAAGAGGTTTCCGTGGGTTCAAAAATCATGTCAAACGGAGTTTGGACGATAGAGTCGCGGCCGTGACTGAAAAATGGCCAGTTCTCGAGTTGTTGGTCGCAGCCACGACCAAAAATGGTCATGAAATGGTCGCGGGCACGACCACCACTCCAGCAGTAGCAAAAGCTTCCGGAAAAACAGGCCAAGCACGAATTTTGGCTCCCAATCCACTCCAAAGCAATTAAATCACTGTCAATCAACATATATCATGCATATAACTTATATATATCATTTAGATCACATTAAAACCAATATAACATGCTTAGATCATAGGAATCATTCATGGAATCAATATGAAGTCAAATTATCAATCATGCTCCAAACTTCATGAATTCAAGTTAGAATTGTATAAAATCAACTCAAATCATCATACAAGCTTCATATTAAATCATGGTATCCAAAAGAATATCTAACCCTAACCAAACCTCATGAATTACCAAAGATATATGCATGAACTTACCTTGAAGATGGAGGAGATGAAGAGGAAAGATAGAAGAGAGGTCTAGAGCTTGATTTCTTGGAGAAAGATGGGAGAAATCCTTTGTCCCTGCTTCTTGTACCAACCGAAGTGGAGAGGGAAAGGAAAAGGATATCTTGAGCTTGTCTCATGAATGAAATAAAGAAAATAAGGTGTGTATATGTGTAGGTATATAATGTACCGATCAAAGGTGGGAGAAAGGAAGGGAAATTGCCACTTGGTCCTCAAGAAATTTAAGCAATGCAATTGGGTTCTATCTCATGAAATATGATCAACGAAATCCAATTCACATTAGTGCAATTAAGTCCTTAAATTATGGAAACCAATAAATTAAGGCCAAGAATGGTTCATGCAATAAAGTCCTTTAATTTAAATCAAAATCAATTAAGGAAACATAGGCAATTATGTCATATTCGGCAATTATTTCACGTCTCAATGAGAAATAAATCATATAATAATTCTCAAGTTATGGAAAATGATCAATTAAAGACAATTAATCAAATAAGACATGTTCGGAAATTAATTCACGTATCAAGAAATTACAAATCATACAATAATTCATGAATTAACAACACTTTCACATATTTTCAAGTAAGCAGGTTGAAATATAATTCATATAATTTTCATGAAGTGTAGGAAATTAATAAACGAAAGAATTCAAATAAATCCTAACCCTCGAAAACTCATACGTGTCGTGCGTACCTGAATAACTAAAAATCGGGGCGTTACAGGCTACTATTGTGAAGTCTTGAAAGATTCGAATGAGCGTTTGGGGATCAAGCTGCATGAAGATCGGTCTTAGGCGGCTACAAGGTGTCAAGAAAACTATTATCTAAGTGAGTTTCTTGATCTCTACGAATTTGGGAGTAGGAATTTCAAGATTCGATCCTACCTTATTGGGAAAGTTTTTAAATTTTCGCAGCGTTTCTGTCTCGTTTTCCCAACAAGTGGTATCAGAGCCATCTTGCAAGGCCTTTTTTTGATTCGTCTCAATTATTCTGAATTTGGTTGAAATTCTTAGGCTTAGATGCGAATTGAGTATTCTTGACTTCTTTTAGAAAGCCTGAAATACGAAACTGTATTTTTCCTAAAAGTTTCAGAAAACTATTTTCTTAAATCGTGTTTTGAAAAACTGTTTTAGTTCAAATCTATTTAAATCATATTTTAATTTTGGATTGAATTGGTTTTTGAGAAACCTGAGATATGAAACGAAACGCGAAATGAACACGCGAGATTGAGACGTGCCAACAAGTAGCACGCCTCAAACCCGCATGCCACTGTCTTGCAACCGCGCATGACGCCGCCTAGGCGCGCCAGCACACTCCGTCCCGTAACCGCATGGGACACCGCACGCTCTGTCCCGCAACCATGCCGGACGTCCGAGCCGAATTCCCCCCCCCCCCCCCCCCCCCCCCGACTGCGCGAGGCTGAGTGCATCAGTTGCCGCACGCTGTGCGGGCCGCTGGTGCGTGCGTTACAACGCGGCTTCGTGGCATGCTCCGGGGCGTTCTGGGCTCAATTCTTCGCGTTTTCGTATTTTGTATTTTCGGTCCTTGAACTCCCAATTTGGTTTTACCTTTAATTCTTGTTTTATTAAATTAAATTATTTTTGAAATAATTATTTAAATTGGGATTTTGAGAAACTAAAACGATTTAAATTTTGAGAAAATTACGAACTTTATTTTCTGAAAATATTGAAGGAATAAAATTATTAATTTATAGAAATTAATTGGAATTTTATTAGATTATTGTTTTTTTGCGTTTTGTAGAAAAGGCTCTTGAATAAGAATTGCATCTAAGTCGTGTTTTAAGTGATTAGGGATTAAAGCGAGAATTTTAATTTATTTGTTATATTTAAATTCTTGCAATTTATCCATGTTAGGTGATCATGGGTTTAATCTTATCAATGGTTTTAGTTTATTCATATGGATGGTTTAAATTAGGGTTGGAGATCCATACTTACATTTTTTTCCAATTGCGGTCGGTGCCTCTGTAGCACCCGAGCGCAAGGTACCACATCCCCCGCACCGAGACTGTAACGCCCCGACTTTTCGGACGTAAAGGTACGACGTACGTATTTACTAATTTGCGCAAATTAATTGTTTTTACGTGTTTTATATTTAATTTTATTATAAATTGTTATTATTTTATTTTATTATATTTTATTTTAATTCCATATTATTTTAAAATATTTCGTATTTTAAGTATATATATATATATTTCTTTTATTATTGTTAATTTAATGATTAATGTTAATATATATATTGTTGGAAAACACGAATCAGAAAGCAGCGAAATTTAAAAAATTTTACAACAAAAGGATCTTGGACTCGCAATCGTGTAACCAAATTCGTAGAGATAGAAAACTTACTTTTCTTTTATTCTTTCTTGAAGCGTTTCAAGCCACCCAAGAACGCTCTTCTCGCGGCTTGACAACCCGTCCCTCGAAAGTCTCTTTCTACTTCAGAATCCATTGTCGGGATAACAATCCACACCAACCTAGATTCAAATCATGTTAGGGAAGTTCTTAACAATATAACATAAAGAAAGAAACATGAAGCGAGAAAGGCATGATTGAAACTCCCTTCGAAAACCAGTTTTGCGAAAGTAGAAATCTGCCAGCCATAAAACCCTCGTGAAAAAACTCATCTTTCAGGATATGGACGAACGGTTTTCGCCATCTTCTTTGGTTCGATTTTTTCACTCGTTTTCTGTTGGGTTCAGAATCGTTTTGTCATCCCTTCTGATCGTTTTGCTTAATCCCCACTTTTGGTAAAGCTCGAATCTTCAAAACTTCTAACTTGAAGTCTCTAGAGATAGTCCACCAACTTGGCTACAATCTAACTAGTAAGGATGCTAGTTCTCTAGTTAGTGTTTAGGCTTAACCTAGGGTTTTATTTAATCTTGGAGAAAGGAAGGTGTTCAACACATGAACCAAGAATTGTCTATTAGCTCTAAAGGGGAGCATGAGCTCCCCTATATATAGGAAAGGGAGAGGGGCGCCGATCCTAATCCTTGTTGGGAAAGGATTTGGTTCCTCTCTCTCCTATTACTTGATCATCAAGTATTTTCCAACTTTGACTTTGAATTCTAATTCTAGTCAACTTTTAAGAGAGCTAAAAATATCCAAACTATTTTTTTTTATCTAATTAATTAATTCATAATTAATTAACTAGATTATTTTCTGCAAAATTAGACTTTCTTTTTAATTCAAAATTAAACCAAAGTCTATTAAATAATTAACACATTAATTATTTAACATCACATAATCACGTGTGGCACACGTGTCTTAATGACACGTGTCCAATCACGTGAGCCACACGTGTGATTTCACACGTGTGGAACCCCTTAGGCTCGATTAACTAGTTTAATCATTTTTAAGCCTCAACTCATGTAACCAAGTTGTTGTGTGTGACCCTCTAGGTTCTCAATTCAATTAGCAGTGACCCCAATTAATTAATTCACTAATTAATTAATCAGTCCACAGATTAAACGACCATAGTCTAGCAACAGGTGTTTAACCCCTAGCTGAATTGGAATGTTCGGATTCGACAGAACCTTTAAGTCATTGATTCATGTGAGATACAATCCTCCTACTTACTATCTCTCAACCAAGATCTAGGGCAAGGGAATAATCAGAACCCTAATAATCCGGTCTTAAAGCTAAGTGCATTTCATATCCATTTGATCTCAATCCAAGAAACCCTTTTCTTGATGTCTTGATCTACTGCCTTGGCCAAGGACTCCATATGGCATATGAAAGACTTACACAATAAGAGATCACCTTGCATATGCAAGTGTAGGTCCTTTCTTGATTCTCATTCACTTTCATGAATCACTTGTGCAGCCCCAGCATAAGCCTTGAATCAGTTGTCTAAGGCGACACCCTTTAAAGCTTATACCAAAGACTACAGAGTTAATTCATAAAGTGACAAGGAACCTTAAGTCTAAGGATCAATTAATCACATCAATGACTCGTGAGATATTTCCTAATCTGGAAGTTTCCATTTCCTGAAATAGAAACTTCCTTTCCCATTTAGGAATGTTCTCACACGGGGCACCTCAGTGAACTTACTTATTAAAGTAAGCACCCTCATGTATCACGCACGTATCAACTATACACTTTGCACCTCCATGAAACAAGGTGGTCCTTCTTAAGGGCGTGATCCCACAAGCAAGCCTTAGAGGAGTCAGGTTGACACTCCCACTGTCTGTAGGACTCATCGGCTTGGAGTATTTTACTAATCATGACTTATGTGATATAGGGCTCGTTTCATGAACCATTTCACCTAAATGGTAGAGTCCTAAAGTCATCAGGATTAGGGGAGTTCTCATACATGCGCACGTAATGGAAACACACAAAACACGTATTGGCATATAAAGAAGTGTTTGCCTATAATCAATCGTATATTATTCAAAGATTGTCTGTGATATAAGAAAAGTCCCAAAGCAGATTACGTCGAATCGGCTTTCTAGGGCACTATTCCTAACAATCTCCCACTTGCCCGTAAAAGCCATTTAGGTACTCTAAGTCCCATCTTCTCAAGATGCACTTAGAGACCCTATTGACTTTGGGCGTTTCCAAAGTGGATCTGCTATATTCTCTGCTGATGTGACCCTCTTGTTTACACATCTCTTAGGAAACACCTTTTCCTTATAAAGTGATTCGTAATCACGTGTTCAGTCTCTTGGTGAGGTCTTGGTTCTCTTACTTGAGCAACCATCCTTTTATCATACAATATGATCAAGGAGTTATTTTCATGCTAGGAACTTCATCTAACCGGTTAGATGGAGTTTCTTACCCAAACACTTAACTTAGCGTTATATAATACGACTAAGTTCTCAACTACGACAGTCGAGTTTTGCAATGTCCGTCCTTGGAACCCTTTCCAACACATTGCATTACCATTCTGGTAGAAGTTGTATCCTTGCAATGATTTCATAATCATCCATGTTTGATGAACGGTTACATCAAATATCCTTCTAACAACAAGATCTTTTGGGCTCTGTAAACTAATACATATCCTCATTTCTTCTCAAGTACTCTGAGGACATCCTTTACAGAGATCTAATGACCTTCTCTGAGGTCATATTAGATTCGGCCTACTACGCTTAGTGTTGTGCCATATCTAATTTAGTACATAACTTTTCATACATTATGCACCCTTTCACTTAAAGGGATTTTGGACATTCTAACTTTCTCAAAGTTTATCTTACGACACATACTCTTCAAAAGACACGTTCCATTGTCCATACTAAACTCCTTTTAGTACCGTGGTTATGTACTCATTTTGTGATAATCCTTTTATTCTCTTAGATCTATCTTCTATAGATCTGAATGTCGAGAATATAGGATAATCACCAAGATCTTTCATGTCAAATTGTTTCTTAAACAAGAATTGGTAACTTTCACGTCATCCTTGACATTCCTAATGAGAAGGACATCGTCTTCTAAAGAACCAAAATTGACTCTTACATCACTAACTTTCATATGTACACTCTGAGACTTATTCGACTTCTATCTGTGTCAAACGATTTGACTGTGGAATCGAATTGTCTAACTCCTAGAAGCCTTTATCAATCCACAGATTGACTTTAGGGATTTGCATACCTTATGTATACTCCCACTGAATATGAGATTTATAGAAATACCTTATTTCAGTCTCTTTCAATCTCATATCGAACAAGATAGTTCTCATATTCATTTATCATATCTCATATTCAGAATATGAGGATGTGGTAAACATAATCCAAATGGACTTTTGCATTTTTAATCGTCAAGAAGGTTGTAATGCTTTCCATTTACTCGAAGCTCCACGAGCTTGATCCTATCAGGTGGTTCAACCAAGGTTAAAACTTGGTTTGAGTATATGGAATCCATATTGGATTTCAAGGCTTGCTTACACTACTCAGATTCCAAATCTGACAGTGTCTCCTCTTCAAGTAATTCCTTGGCTATCTAGGAACGCGTTCTAAACGCATCTTAAGAGAAGGGTTTCACACGTGTACATACTCTAAAATTTGGCTAAGTTTCATCAGATGGGCTCGTTTCTTCTATATGTGGCGTGGATACTTATTCTCAAATTTCTTTGAGGTCTGCTTGCTTGTCTTTCTTCTTCTATAGGAACGATTCCTTAAGAAAGATACATTCCTTGAGACAAACAACCTTTGTCTAAGGGAATCGTAGAAACGATATCCAATATCATTGCATAAACTTGAACTCATTTCAAGCTTATCTCCCACTATCCTCTTCAAGTAAGAGGATTCCATTGAATTCTTGGATAAGAATAATTAGGGAATTTAGTATGCCACATTGCATAGTGCAACTAAAGGACTGATTTTGGAAGGTACTAAATTCAAATTCTCTAACTGCATATTCTAGTAGTTTATTCCTAGAATGATTATAAGTCAGTAAAGCTAACTGTGGAATCGACCATATCCTATTAGGTTTCATTCCATCATTCGGAAACATTAATGTGTTCTCGAATTAGTTTACTGAGAGATAATCCTATTATCTCTAAGATGAGTAAGGAATTAGTTGCTAAGATATTGGCTATCTCGATCATATCGATTTACCTATAACTTATGACTACTTCGGTTCCTAACCTCCTTTCGAAATTCTAAGAATTTCATATAAGTTTCGAATTTGTACTTTAACAAGTACATTCATTCATAATGATTAAACTGACGATTGTATCTAGTGCTTACATTAAGCATCTTACACTCATCAGCACAGATCGAAATCCACTATAATTTTGGAACGTTCCACGTTTCTTATAAACGGGATTCAGGAACGCTTCCCTCATGACAGGATTCACAGGAAGTCAACACTATAGGTTCATTTTCATAGAATGATCCTAAGGTGTCTGACTTGCTAATCCTTTTATATCTCAACGTTCCAAAGTAATTCGAAGCTTTGTCATCTCACTTACTTTTGTTATCTCGTTGTATGTTCAGAACATTAGTGCCTTGAGTCTTTGCACAACGGCTTATGCAGAATTAACTTAAGACTAGTAAATTCTATTCCTAGTAGAATTACTAAACGAGGTAACATTTCAAAGTACTCATACTCTTTGCAGTTCCCTTTCAAAGTCCTTATTTGCTACCATAGAAGCAAACGTCCTATTTGATCTCTAGTGTCTTTTGGGCGTACCCCTTACATGCCCCTCCATTGGGCTCTTAAGGGTTTCTTCTTCTTTAGGCCTTCAAGCCTTTAACTTAGGGAGTTTTAGAAGAAGAATTAACCATCTCAACCTTTTATTCCTTCTTAAGGATGCTCTCAACCATTATCAACTTAAATGATTAACTATGCTACATTAGCATCATTCTAGTTGAGCATAAAGGGTTTGAATGATAGTCGAAGCAATGTAAGCAATCAGTGCATTGAGAACTCTTTTCTCAGTTGATGATCGAGACCATAAGATCTTCAATTAAGATCTTTAGACCTTGTTCGTGTGCACTTGTTTCCTCATTTGGAATATTGAATAATTCCATAATGTTATACCTTGTAACATTTTTATGAGGTGGTTCAATTGCTTTTAAGTGGTTTGGAAAAAATCCATTCACCTCAGATTGCTTCTCTTTTGGCCCGGGTCGACTTTTCACAATTGAAAACTTCGCCCTTTAGAGAACGCCTTTCTCTAGTCGGATTCTAAAATGAATTTTAGGATCCAAAGCCATTTAGAGTTAGTCAGGACTTAGTCAACTTATTTGACTTAAGGATGGATACGAATGGGTTTGCATTTCATATTGTAGAGAATCACAGAACTACAACCTAAATGCTAAGCAGAGAAAATGTGGGCATGCTGAATTATAACGATATACAAAAGATAAGGTCTTTAATCTAATGTAGCTCCCACTGTTTTTCAAAGATCTATAATTCCCAAAGATCTAAGAGGAACACGTTTCCCAATGGGTACTAAGATCCTAGGCATTTTACCTTGAACCCACGACTCGCGGACATTCTAAGTAAGAACCCTAGGTAGGTACAACTTACCAATTCTAACACCTTTAGAATTCTTAGTAATTGTTTTTGCATCACCTATCTTTCAATATGGACCCACGACTCGTGCGACATCCATATTTACTTAGGCGTTAAGCTAGACCCATCAATCATAAGATCATGACCAAAACTTAGTTCGAACGACCCACGACTCGCGGACATCGCCCTTGCTAAAATTGACCACGAAAAATTGACCATTTAAAATGATTAATTAGGTAACTAAGAACTCATAAGCTCCACTAGCTATCCCACGACTCGCGGACAATAACTAGCTTTACTTACTAAACTTAAAACCTATTGATGGAATGCTAGGAATTTAATTCAAAATTTGCATCTCGAATTAAACACCTATTTGTTCGAAATTAGCTTAATATTTAATGGGAATTTTCGAATCAACCGGAGAGTTGTCCGGTTCGACCTCACCAACATATATGTTGTCCAATTTTATTAGTCTTGATTAATGCAAGTACACTTAAATGCATATCAAACAAGCACATAAACAGATAACATGTCCTAGCATGATACTAACATGTAATGATCATGGGTTCTACCTATCTTATGCGTGATATGTGGGAGCCACTCCACAATCACAAGTTCTAACATACATGCCACATAAACAGTTTAAATCACATAAGGGAAAGCGGTAACAAAATACGAGCCCTATCTCTATTACATTTAACAATTGAGATTCCCCTCCCTAACATTTTGAGGGGTCTTCACTTATGGCCTCCTTGTTACTTGAATGTGGTCCATCTTACTCCATGGGTGCATTGTCTCCAAAATGAAAATAAAACCTCACCACCTATCTCTACTCTCAAATTACAATAAAAAGAAAAAGACATAAAGTAATAAGGCTCAATCTTCATATTGGCCTTAGACAATTACACGGGGCATACCCCGGCCTAAAAAACAGTAATATGGAAAGCCACATAATAAATCACATAACAGTACGCACATAAGTGAGGCTCCAACCTCAATTGAAAAACGCAACTATAGGGCTCCAACCCCAATTTAAACCATCCATGTGCATAAATTAAAACCATACATAGATCTAAACCCATGATCACCTAACATGCTTTTGCGAGAATTTAAATTTAGCCAATAAATTAAAATTCTCGTTTCAAGTCCTAATGACTTAAAACACGACTTAGATGCAATTCTTGTTCAAGAGCCTTTTCAATAAAACCCGAAAAACAACAAACCAATAAAATTCCAATTAATTTTCAAAATTAATAATTTTATTCTTTCATTATCTTCAGAAAATAAAGATTGTAATTTTTCCAAAATTTAAATCGCTTAATTTCTCAAAAATCCCAATTTAATCAAAATTTTAAAATAATTTTATTTTAGCAAAACTGATTTTAAAAGATAAAATTAAAATAAAATTTAAATCAGGATTTTACGGACCGAAAACACAAAAACACGAAACACGAAAACGGGCCCGAAAAGGGGCCTAGCCACGCGAGGCACTTTCGCGCAGCAGAGCGCAGCAGCGCCCGCCGCGACTAGGAGGGCTGGGCAGGCGTCCCGCGCGGTTGCGGGACGGGCTGGGCGGGCGCGCCTAGGACGGCTCCCGCGCGATTGCGGGAGGAGCTGGGCGGCAGCGGCGGGCCTGGGCGTGCGACGTGCTAGCACACCTAGGCTCGTCCTTTTCGTGTTCCGTTTCGTGTCAAGGTTTCTCAAAACCAATTCAATCCAAAATTAAAAAATTCGATTTAAACATATTTCAATCAAAACGGTTTTCAAAAACACAATTTAAGAAAACAGTTTCAGAAATTCAGGAAAAATTACAGTTTCGTATTTTAGGCTTTCTAAAAGAACTCAAGAATACCTAATTCGCATCTAAGCCTAAGAATTTCTACCAAATTCAGAATAATTGAGACGAATCAGAAACACGATTAACGAGGTGGCTCTGATACCATTTGTTGGAAAACAAGAATCAGAAAGCAGCGGAATTTAAAAAATTTTCCAACAAAAGGATCTTGGACTCGCAATCGTGTAACCAAATTCATAGAGATAGAAAACTTACTTTTCTTTTATTCTTTCTTGAAGCGTTTCAAGCCACCCAAGAACGCTCTTCTCGCGGCTTGACAACCCGTCCCTCGAAAGTCTCTTTCTACTTCAGAATCCATTGTCGGGATAACAATCCACACCAACCTAGATTCAAATCATGTTAGGGAAGTTCTTAACAATATAACATAAAGAAAGAAACATGAAGCGAGAAAGGCATGATTGAAACTCCCTTCGAAAACCAGTTTTGCGAAAGTAGAAATCTGCCAGCCATAAAACCCTCGTGAAAAAACTCATCTTTCAGGATATGGACGAACGGTTTTCGCCATCTTCTTTGGTTCGATTTTTTCACTCGTTTTCTGTTGGGTTCAGAATCGTTTTGTCATCCCTTCTGATCGTTTTGCTTAATCCCCACTTTTGGTAAAGCTCGAATCTTCAAAACTTCTAACTTGAAGTCTCTAGAGATAGTCCACCAACTTGGCTACAATCTAACTAGTAAGGATGCTAGTTCTCTAGTTAGTGTTTAGGCTTAACCTAGGGTTTTATTTAATCTTGGAGAAAGGAAGGTGTTCAACACATGAACCAAGAATTGTCTATTAGCTCTAAAAGGGAGCATGAGCTCCCCTATATATAGGAAAGGGAGAGGGGCGCCGATCCTAATCCTTGTTGGGAAAGGATTTGGTTCCTCTCTCTCCTATTACTTGATCATCAAGTATTTTCCAACTTTAACTTTGAATTCTAATTCTAGTCAACTTTTAAGAGAGCTAAAAATATCCAAACTATTTTTGGATAATTTTATACTTTATTTATTATAAAATAAATAACTTATTTTTTTTTATCTAATTAATTAATTCATAATTAATTAACTAGATTATTTTCTCCAAAATTAGACTTTCTTTTTAATTCAAAATTAAACCAAAGTCTATTAAATAATTAACATCACATAATCACGTGTGGCACACGTGTCTTAATGACACGTGTCCAATCACGTGAGCCACACGTGTGATTTCACACGTGTGGAACACCTTAGGCTCGATTAACTAGTTTAATCATTTTTAAGCCTCAACTCATGTAACCAAGTTGTTGTGTGTGACCCTCTAGGTTCTCAATTCAATTAGCAGTGACCCCAATTAATTAATTCACTAATTAATTAATCAGTCCACAGATTAAACGACCATAGTCTAGCAACAGGTGTTTAACCCCTAGCTGAATTGGAATGTTCGGATTCGACAGAACCTTTAAGTCATTGATTCATGTGAGATACAATCCTCCTACTTACTATCTCTCAACCAAGATCTAGGGCAAGGGAATAATCAGAACCCTAATAATCCGGTCTTAAAGCTAAGTGCATTTCATATCCATTTGATCTCAATCCAAGAAACCCTTTTCTTGATGTCTTGATCTACTGCCTTGGCCAAGGACTCCGTATGGCATATGAAAGACTTACACAATAAGAGATCACCTTGCATATGCAAGTGTAGGTCCTTTCTTGATTCTCATTCACTTTCATGAATCACTTGTGCAGCCCCAGCATAAGCCTTGAATCAGTTGTCTAAGGCGACACCCTTTAAAGCTTATACCAAAGACTACAGAGTTAATTCATAAAGTGACAAGGAACCTTAAGTCTAAGGATCAATTAATCACATCAATGACTCGTGAGATATTTCCTAATCTGGAAGTTTCCATTTCCTGAAATAGAAACTTCCTTTCCCATTTAGGAATGTTCTCACACGGGGCACCTCAGTGAACTTACTTATTAAAGTAAGCACCCTCATGTATCACGCACGTATCAACTATACACTTTGCACCTCCATGAAAGAAGGTGGTCCTTCTTAAGGGCGTGATCCCACAAGCAAGCCTTAGAGGAGTCAGGTTGACACTCCCACTGTCTGTAGGACTCATCGGCTTGGAGTATTTTACTAATCATGACTTATGTGATATAGGGCTCGTTTCATGAACCATTTCACCTAAATGGTAGAGTCCTAAAGTCATCAGGATTAGGGGAGTTCTCATACATGCGCACGTAATGGAAACACACAAAACACGTATTGGCATATAAAGAAGTGTTTGCCTATAATCAATCGTATATTATTCAAAGATTGTCTGTGATATAAGAAAAGTCCCAAACCAGATTACGTCGAATCGGCTTTCTAGGGCACTATTCCTAACATATATATATATATATATATATTTCTTTTATTATTGTTAATTTAATGATTAATGTTAATTAAGTGTTATGCTAATTAATCATGCTTAACCATATTAATTAATTTATTCAAATATATCCGTTGACTTTAAATTTTATTTAATATTAGAATTTAATTTTTTTGGTTTAATTTTTATTATGCATGGAATTGTATGAAAATGTGCATCGTTCTTATATGAAATGATATCGAAATATCGTGAAATTGTAGTATGTCGTAAATATATGTGTTATGAACATGTCTATATGCTCGGTTTATGTTTTCGAATTCATTTGATATGTTAACGAATTTAATTTGATTCGTGGAACTAAATCGGGGGCTAACGAGCAATTAGCATACCCTTGGTTCCGAATTTAATATCTTGAGCTCGGGAACTCGGATTCGAGTTCCGTCAACTTCGCTGAACTCAAAATGAAAATTCTAGTTTAGTAAATTTAGCCTTATATTTTTCCAAAGTCATTTGAACCTCCGAAATCCAACCGAAAAACAAAACGGCGACCAAACTGACCCTGCTACACAAAAACGGTCATATCTCATCCAAACTTTAACCAAATTAACCATGGTTTGATTCTATTGAACCCTAACTCATCCACATAACCTGATATATCATGCCCTAACCAAACCAACCCTCACACAATCCACAAATCTCAGCCAAAGTCACTGGAATTCCAGTCATTCCCGTAACCTTGCATTCCTTGGAGATTTTGGAGCTCAAATCTCATCCAATCTTCATCCAATCAACAAGGGAAGCTTAGGGTTGTAATATATGTTCATTCCTGATCATTTTCATCCTTTCATCCCCAAATTTGATCATGGTTTCATGAGTTTTTGGCTGGTCTTGCAATAAAAAAAAGGTTTGGGGCAAATTTGATGATCTTATACAATTCTTGATGGTTTTGATTGATTCCAAGCTTGAAAATGATTGTTTTGACATCCTTTTCTCATTTATGATCATTGATTTCGTGGTGGTTGAAGTATTAATGAGATATCATTTATGGCTCTTTGAGAAACATTCATGAAAGGGTCACGTATGACTGCCTTACACGTTGGAGCTCTTTTGGCGCTGAATTATATGTTGAATTCGTGTTGCTTGGTTGTGTATTTGATATCCTAAATGACCTGAACTGATAAGGATTAATTGAGAGCAGTCATACCCTGTTTTCGTGGAATGTTTGCCCTGTTTTTCAAACTGGATTTTGCTGTCAAAGCTGTTGCGGTTCTGCCTTGCTTTTACTGTTAGTTTCATGGCTTTGTGGGATTTGTTTTAGCTGAGTTCTTGCTGCATTTCATGCCTGGTCTTGCCGCATACATTGCTTGCATATCGCTTTAGCTGTTGCTGTGTCTTTTGCTGTCAAAACAGGGGATTTTATGTTGAGTTGCTGCGTTCATTTGACACGGGGGTGTCATCCTTTTTCTTTTCAGCTTGAAACGGGGGTTCAGGTTGGCCTGATATTTCTGTACCGAGACACGGGGGTGTCTCGGTTTGTTCTATGTTGGTGACACGGGGGTGTCACCTTGTTAAATCCAAACTTAAGCCTACGTTTGCATGCATGTGTGTGTTATTGTACATATATATATCTACTGTGTGTGTGCATGGCTTTACTATCTTAATTGCATGCATGGCTGTGTGTGTGAGTGCATAGATATATATATATATAAATGTGTACAATTATTTAACTATTTTGCATGCATGGCCTTGAAATGTTAATTGCATGCATGTATATTGTAGCACCCGAGCGTAAGGTACCACATCCCCCACACCGAGACCCGACCCGTATATGAAATGGAAGTCCATACACGTGGCAAATCCACGGCGAACGGGGACACAACACACACGCTATGCTAGGTGGGACTAACCCTTAAACCATTCAACTCAAGATAACATAAAATCAGAGTTAAAGTAAAACGCGGAAGCAAGAACGACATAGCATATATACAGTGAGCCACCAAGCTCCAAAATAGATATACAAAAGCATTCAGTTCAACGATACTCACGCCCTACAAATCATGACGCTCCATGCTATACTATGATCATAAACAAAGTAGCAATAAGAGTATTAACATATGAGGCTGAAAAGAAGTGCTAAACATAAATGCAAGACCTAGACGACTTGTATTCCCGCCTAGCACTCCTATACCTGCACAAAACAACTGAAAACAACCGGGTTCAGTCTAAAAGTGACTGGTGGGTATAAAACAGGGCATAAGATATAATATCGCATAAATTAAACACATACATGCAAGCCCTAATCCCGTGTGAAGTTTGATAAGAATTTCCCAAGTGGTTAAAACAAAAGAAAACATCAACGGGATTACGACGTTCATATTCATTCATAATTGTTCATAAGGGTTTATGGCCCGGCGAGTGGGCGTGTACAATCTCCAACCTACTCCTCGTGTAATCATAATCAATTATTCAATCATTCATTAGCATACATATATCTTTTGTGCTCATACATAACATGATCATAATCATTCATATACACCTTCTTCCTCCGGGTGGTGGACGGGGTTTACAAGGCCCGACCACCTAATCATATCAATGCGGCTATGAGGTTCATGAGTCCTCAAAGCCCGATTAGCGTTTCCTCGTCAAAAACTCCTTGACGAAGTCTATTTCGCCGTAGTTGGTTGGAACTAGTATATGGGATCCCCGTCAGCCCTTGCTTTCTCGGTTAGCCACATATACTAAGTCCCGGGACCCGTGCAATCATAAATCATAAATATGCCTCGCCAAACATAAGGTAGGGTTTCATAAATAAAAGGGGTCATACGTTTGAAATCATTTACCCAAAATGACTCGATATATATAAATATACTATTTTGGCTTAAAACCTTTCACATAAGGGATATATCTGGTCACTTTAACTATTAGAAGAAAAACCCACCTTTTCAAAGCAAAAGAAAGGCACAAGCGTCTCAATGCTCGCCCTCGTCTCCGACCAAACCCGAATCTGTGCAAAAGAAAAGGTATGAGACTCAATGACCACATATGACGCTCGGCAATTAAGTGAATATGACATGAATGCATAAATGATCATATTATATCATTAAAATGTTCATGTGCACTATTAAGGAATTTAAAACATATAATCAAATCATCCGTTCATGTATTTCATTCAATTTCATAAATTCATAAATTCATAACATTCATAATGCATATCAATTAATCCAAGAATTCATTTGATAATCATAGCAAGTAATATTCATATTCACAATTAGGAATAAAATAAATAAAACGTTCAATCAATAGTCGGTAATTTAAATATGCGAAATAGAGATCAATTAATTCAACAATTGAATTAAATCAAATAATATTTAAAATATATAATAAACATATATAATATAATAAATATATAATACTTATAATATACATATATATATATAGTATATGCATGTAATATATTATAAAAACCATGCACTCACGTACACACACAAAGCACAAATACACAGCCATGCATATATATATATATAGTACATATTGTACTACATATATAATTACTTACCCATGCATGTAATGTACACACACAAGTATCACAGCCATGCATTCACACGCACACACAGCACACATATATACATGCATGCAGCAGTAACCCAGAAAAAAAAAACGCAGGCAAACAGTTCAAGAAAAACAGGGTAACACCCCCGTGTCACCTCCCAAGCCCAAACCGAGACACCCCCGTGTCTCGGTACAGCAACCTTAGGCCAAACTGCACCCTCGTTCCGCGCTAGAAAGGGAAGAACGACACCGCCGTGTCTCGCACCAGCAGCCTCCCCTGTTTTGACAGAAAACGCAGCAGAAAAAGCAGCAACTCCACGCAAGAAATGCAGGCAAGAAAGGCAGCAAAATTAAACATGAAAAGCTGCAAGAAACTCAGCTAAAACACACACCAAGAAGCCACGAAAATGGACAACAAAAGAGAGAAGGAACGCAACAGCCATGACAGCAGAAATCAGTTGAAAAACAGGGCAAAGCTTACGGGAAACAGGGCAAGAACGATTCACTTCATCTCCATCTATTCATATCAGTTTAGAACAATAAATACTCAGTCAAGCAACACCATTTCAACATATATATCAGTTCCAAACAAGCTCAATCAAGAAAAGGAAGCATACGTGACATTTATGGAAATTTTCTCAAAGTGTCATAAATGATAACTCATTAATACTTCAACCACCAAGAAATCAATGATCATAAATGATATGAGGATGTCAAAATAATCATTCTCAAGCTTGGAATCAATCAAAACAATTAAGAATCGAATGAGATCAATAATTTGCCCAAAACTCTCTTATTTTCGGAAATAACCCAGAAATCATGAAACCATGCTCAAATTCGTGAAAGAAAGGATGAAAATGATCAGAAATGAACATATATTATAACCCTAAGCTTACCTTGTTGATTGGATGAAGTTTGGATGAGATTTGAGCTCCAAAATCTCTAAGGAATGAAGGGTTACGGGACTGCCAGAAATTCCAGTGACTTTGGCTGAGTTTTGGGGATTGTGTGAGGATTGGTTTGGTTAGGGCATGCTATATCCGGTTAGGGGGTTGAGTTAGGGTTCAATAGAATCAAACCATGGTTAATTTGGTTAAAGTTTGGATAAGATATGGCTATTTTTGTACAGCAAGGTCAGTTTAGTCTCCGTTTTGTTTTTCGGTTGAATTTCGGAGGTTCAAATGACTTTGGAAAAATACAAGACTAAGTTTACTAAACTCGAATTTTTGTTACGAGTTCAACGGAGTTGACAGAACTCGAATCCGAGTTCCCGAGCTCGAGATATAAAATTCGGAACCAAGGGTACGCTAAGTGCTCGTTAGACCCCGATTTGGTTCCACAATTCAAATTAAATTCGTTAACATATCAAATAAATTTGAAAACATAAACCGAGCATATAAGCATGTTCATAACATATATATTTACAACATACTACAAATTCATGGTATATCGATATCATTTCATATAAGAACGATGCACAAAATGAACAACATGCACATTTCAAGCAATTCATGCACAAATTATAATTTCCATGCATAAATTTTAAATAAATAAATTAATTCTAATATTAAATAAATTAAATAAAGTCACGTAATTAATTAACATAACACTTAATTAGCATAATCATTAAATTAACAACATAATTAACATTAATAATTAAATTAGCAATAATTGAAATATATATATATATATTATAATACGAAATATTTTTAAAATAATAATAAATTAAAATAAATATAATAAAATAAAATAATAACAATTTATAATAAAATTAAATATAAAACACATAAAAACAATTAATTCGCGCAAATTGGTAAACACATACGTCATACCTTTACGTCCAAAAAGTCGGGGCGTTACAATCTCTCCCCCTTAAAAGAATCCATCCTCGGATTCACTGCTCGCTCGGAAATAAGTCGGGGTGAAACTTTCTCATCTTTTCCTCCGTCTCCCACGTAGCCTCTTCGGTTTTATCACTTCTCCAAAGAACCTTGACTAGTGGAATACGCCGATTTCGAAGTTCCTGAAATTTTCGATCCAATATATTAATCGGCTTCTGAACGAAGGTGAGATCCGGTTTTAATTCCACTTCTTCAACCGGTAGAACCTCGGACTCGTCTCGATAATATTTTCGGAGCTGCGAAACATGAAATACGTTATGAATTCCAGTCAAACTCGGAAGCAAGTCCAATCGATAAGCCGTATCCCCAATCTTCTCTAGAATCTCATATGGTCCCATATACCGAGGATTTAATTTTCCTCCTCGTCCAATCCTTGAGAACCCTTTTCGTGGGGAAGCCTTTAGAAAACTCTATCTCCAATCTCAAACTCCAAATTCTTTCTCCGAAGGTCTACATAACTCTTTTGTCGATCCTGAGCGGCCTTCATCCGTTGTCTAATTATCTGGACCTTGTCAATAGCCTCTTGTACAGCCTTAGAGGGTTTTTCCTTCTTTTCCCCTCTTTTAATCCCTTCTTGCTTGGTCCAATTCCATTCCTCCAAGTCAAAGAACAACGTTGATCGACATTTATGTCCGTAAAGAGCTTCGTAAGGGGCCATTTCAATCGAGGCTTGATAGTTGTTATTGTAAGTAAACTCGATTAACGGCAACTGTTCATTCCACGAACTTTGAAAGTCCAATGCACATGCTCTCAACAGGTCCTCTAGATATTTAATCAACCTTTCTGATTGTCCGTCGGTCTGAGGATGGAAAGCTGTGCTGAATTGAAGCCTTGTTTCCCAAACACTTCTGTAATTCTTGCCATAACCACGAAGTAAATCTGGGATCCCGATCCGAGACAATGCTAACAGGTACACCACGAAGCCTGACAATCTCATCATTATATCTCTTAGCCAACTTACTCACTTTATCGGACATTCTGATAGCAAGAAAATGAGCTGATTTCGTCAACCTGTCCACGATAACCCAAATTCCCTCGAAACCTCCTCTCACTCTTGGTAATCCCGAAACAAAATCCATGGCTATTTGTTCCCATTTCCATTCCGGGATAGGCAATGGTTGAAGTAGCCCCGATGGCTTTTGATGTTCTGCCTTAACCACTTGACAGGTCATGCACTGTTTCACGAAGTTGATAACACCCCATTTCAATCCATTCCACCAATAGAATTGCTTAAGATCCTTATAAATTTTGTTCCCTCCGGGATGTATCGAATACCCTGACCAATGGGCTTCTTCAAGAATAATCCTTTTTAACTCTTCCGGCACAACAACTCTATTCTTGAATCTTAGAAGTCCCATATCATCAAACCCAAACGGACACTCTAAATCAGCTCGAGCTTTCTCAGCTAGTTTCTGAACCTCGGGATCAATCCTCTGAGTATCAAATAATCCTCTGAGTATCAAATAATCAGCTCGAGCTTTCTCAGCTTTTTCAAACTGGATTTTGCTGTCAAAGCTGTTGCGGTTCTGCCTTGCTTTTGCTGTTAGTTTCATGGCTTTGTGGGATTTGTTTTAGCTGAGTTCTTGCTGCATTTCATGCCTGGTCTTGCCGCATACCTTGCTTGCATATCGCTTTAGCTGCTGCTGCGTCTTTTGCTGTCAAAACAGGGGATTTTATATTGAGCTACTGCGTTCATTTAACACGGGGGTGCCATCCCTTTTCTTTTCAGCTTGAAACGGGGGTGCTGGTTGACCTGATATTTCTGTACCGAGACATGGGGGTGTCTCGGTTTGTTCTATGTTGGTGACACGGGGGTGTCACCTTGTTAAATCCAAACTTAAGCCTATATTTGCATGCATGTGTGTGTTGCTGTACATATATATATCTACTGTGTGTGTGCATGGCTTTACTATCTTAATTGCATGCATGGTTGTGTGTGTGAGTGCATAGATATATATATAAATGTGTATAATTATTTAACTATTTTGCATGCATGGCCTTGAAATGTTAATTGCATGCATGTATATATATATATATATACGTGTGTGTGTGTGTGTGTGTGTGTACATGTGATTATATGTATATATATATATATAATTATTATATATTTTAAATATTATTTGATTTAATTCAATTTTAGAAATTAATTGATCACTATTTCACGTGTTTAATTTACCGATTATTGATTGAACGTTTTATTTATTCTATTTCTAATTGTAAATAAGAATATTACGTGTTATGGATATTAACTGAATTCTTAGGTTAATTGATATGAAATATGAATTTATGAATTTGAATGAAATGAATGAACGAATGGTTTGATTATGTGCTTTAAATTCCTTAATAGTGCACATGAACATTTCCATGATATAATATGATCTTTTATGCATTCATGTCATATTCACTTCATTGTCGAGCGTCATATATGGTCGTTTTGAGTCTCATACCTTTCTTTTGTACAAATTCGGGTTTGGTCGGAGACGAGGGCGAGCATTGAGATGCTTGTGCCTTTCTTTTGCTTTTAAAAGGTGGGTTTTTCTTCTAATAGCTAAAACGACCCGATATATCCCTTATGTGCAAGGTTTTAAGCCAAAATAGTATATTTATATGTATCGAGTCAATTTGGGTAAATGATTTCAAACGTTTGACCCCTTTTTAATTATGAAACCCTACCTTATGATTTTGGCGAGACATGTTTATGATTGCACGGGCCTAGGGACTTAGTGTATGTGGCTATCCAGGGAGGCAAGGGCCGACGGTGATCCCATATACTAGTTCTAACCAATTTACGGCGAAATGGACCTCGTCAAGCAGTTTTTGATGAGGAAACGCTAACCAGGCTTTGAGGACTCATGAACCTCATAGCCACATTGATATGATTAGGTGGTCGGGCCTTGCAAACCCGTCCACCACCCAGAGGAAGAAGGTGTATATGAATGATTATGATCATGATATGTGTGAGCACAAAAGATTTATGTGTGATAACGAATAATTCATGTTATGATTACACGAGGTGTTGGTTGGAGATTGTGCACGCCCACTCGCCGGGCTATAAAACCTTATGAATGAATATGAATGTCATAATCCCGTTGACGTTTTCTTTTGTTTTAACCACTTGGAAAATTCTTATCAAACTTCACACGGGATTAGGGCTTGCATGAATGTGTTTAAATTTTGCGATATTATATTCTATGCCTCGTTTTATACCCACCAGTCATCGTTAGACTGAACCCGGTTTGTTTTCAGTTGTTTTGTGCAGGTATAGGAGTGCTAGGTGGGAATACAAGTCGTCTAGGTTTTGCATTGTTGTTTAGCACTTCTTTTGAGTCTCATATACTCATACTCCTATTGCTATTTTGTATATGATCATAGTATGGAGTGTTATGGTTTTGTTGGCCGTGGGGCCTTGGATACTTGAATAATTTTATATATTTATTTTGGAGCTTGGTGGCTCATTGTATATATTATATGTTGATCTTGCTTCCGCGTTTCATTATAACTCTGATTTTATATTGTCTTGAGTTGAATGGTTTAAGGGTTATTCCCGCCTAGCATAGCGTGTGTGTTGTGTCCCT
Organism: Lantana camara; assembly: GCA_037501455.1. Lineage (NCBI taxonomy): Eukaryota > Viridiplantae > Streptophyta > Magnoliopsida > Lamiales > Verbenaceae > Lantana > Lantana camara. The sequence goes on from CM074861.1 coordinate 49,643,145, forward strand.
GTTCGCCGTGGATTTGGCACGTGTATGGACTTCCATTTCATATACGGGTCGGGTCTCGGTGCGGGGGATGTAGTACCTTACGCTCGGGTGCTACAGAGACCCCACCCGAATATGAAATAGATAATCCATACTCAAGCTAGATCACGGTGAACTGGGACATACAAACACTCTATGCTAGGCGGGACTAACCCTTAAACCAAGAAATATAAGAATAGACAATAAAGCAGAAGCATAAATAGCATATAAACTGTACATTGAGCATCACGCTCCAAAAGAATAGATCATAAGTCACTTGCCTAAAAGGCCCAAAATATACAATTCCCCAAGTCATAGATAAAATACCAAGACCATAAGTATAAGTATGCAAGTGTAAACAAAATATACAAGAGCTAGAAGCAAATGCAAGACTCTAGACTCGAATTCCCGCCTAGCTCCCCTTACACCTGCACAACAAAAACTGAAAACAATCCGGGTTCAGTCCAAAGGGGACTGGTGGGTATAAAACAGGGCATAAATATAGATAAAACGATAATTAAACAAGTACATGAAAGCCATAATCCCAAATGAGGTTTTCAAACCATTTCTCAAGGAAATCATCAATCGGGATTATAACACTCAAATTCATTAGGTCTTTAGTGGCCCGGAGAGTGGGCATGCATTATCTCCAACCAACACCTTGTGTATTTCATTAAAACATTCATTCAATCATTCTTTTCATGCATACTATTCTTTTGTGCACATACATAACATATACTCCTTCTTCCTCCGGGTTGGGGACAGGTTTACAAGACCCGGCCACCCATGCATTGACCAAAAGGGGTTACATGACTCCCCTGATGGCACTCAACGTCCATTCCTCGCTAACTCCTAACGAGGTCCGGTTACGTCGTTAGATTGGTGGGACTAGTGAAAGGGATCACCGTCGGCCCATACCTCCCCGGATAGCCTCTAGCGCTAAGTCCCTGGGCCCCATTCTGTGAATTCGATCATTTCTCGCCAAAACATTTAGGTAGGGTTCATAAAAGAAGGGCTTTATGTTCAAAATCATAGACTCGATAAAAAGGACTCTATATATATATAATTTTAGGCCTAAATCTTTACACATAAGAGGTATATAAGGTCATTTAACTAAGTAGAAGAGAAACCCACCTTCAAAGATAAAGTAAAAGGAGTAGAAGCTTCAAGGATCGTCTTTACCTTCAACCGGACCCGGATTTGTGCGAACAAAGTGGTTTGAGACTCAAAATGACCAAAGAAGACGCTCGGCAATAAAATGATCATGATATGAATGCATAAAAGATGATATTATGTAATGGACACGTTCATGTGCACTATTAATGTCTTAAAGACATATAAACATTCATTCCATTCTTTTCATGAAGCGTTCAAATTGGTTAAAGTTCAACATCTCAATAAATCATACTAAATTAGTCCAAGAAATTCAAATAACGATCATAACACGTAGTATAACATGTATACGTATCATACAAGTAATTAAATAAGGAATATATAGCAATTAGGGTTCAAACTTAAGAGCAAAATCCATGCATGCGCACCTTAGGAGCAAAGAAGACAAATTGAAGCATAACTCGTAAAATATTCCACGAAAAATCATAAAATTTCATAACACTCAACATAATACATGTTAGCATAGCATAGAAGTCATAAAAGAGGTACAGGAATATTAAACAAGCGAAGAAAAACAAGAAAATCGAAACCGGAGTAATAAAAAACAGGACAGAATCCACCCCCACGGATTTTTCCAAAGAGAAAAATCCACCCTCATGGATCTGGTCCAGAAGCCTACTGACTCAAATCCACCCCCGCGGATTTTTCCAAAGGAAAAATCCACCCCCGTGGATTTGAGTCTGTAGCCAAAAAAAATAAAGAACGCAGCAGAAAAACAGAGCAACACCATTCAATCTCCAACCAACATACTCAGGTAAGTTAAGATCACCAATATGCAAGAAAACCACTGCACAACAACACACAAACATGCTCCCAAAGTGTTGAAACATGATATGGAGGTAAGGATGATCATTTCATGTAAAAACTTCAAATATACATTAATGGTAACTCATGAATGCTTCAACTACCATCTAATACTTCACCATAAATGCAAAGAAGGTGTCATGGAAACCATATTCAAGCTTGGAATCAACCAAAACAACCAAGGAATGAAAGAGATCAACAAATTGGCATATAACCTAACTATTCATCCATATATCCAAAACCCCATCAAGACATGATCAAAATTTGGGATGCAAAGCTTAAAATGACCCATATTGAATGTATAACATGATCCTAAACTCACCTTGTGTATTGAATGGAGGAAAAATGAAGATTTGAGCTTGAATCTCCAAGGAGGGCAAGGGTTACGGGATTTTCTGGAGAGCAGGCCAAGTTTGGTTGATTTGGGCTTAGTTGCTGAGGTTGGTTCGGTATGGGGGTGTATGGGGAGATAGTGGGGTTAACTAGGGTCACATAGGTTCAAACCATGGTTAATTTGGTCAAGTTATGAGGGAGTTATGGCATTTTTGGGAATGTGTGGCAGATTTGGCTTCCGTTGCAAGTTTCGGTTGAATTTCGGGGGTTCAAATGATATTAGAAAAATATAAGGCTAAGTTCATTGAACTCAAATTTTCGATACGAGTTCAACGAAGTTGACGAAACTCGAATCCAAGTTTCCTAGGTCAAGATATCACGTACGGAATCAAAGGTGCGCTAATTTCCCGTTAGCCCCGTTTTGGTTCCAAATGCACAAAATAAATTCAAAACACATTCAAACAAATCCGAAAACATAAAACGAGCATATATTCATATTCAAGACATATATAAATCCAACATATTAAAATTCCACAAAGTTTCGAATTCATTAAATACGGAAACGGCACGTAAACATTTAACGCATGCGCAAATATTCAAGAAATTCATATAATTTCAATTCAAATAGTTCAAATATTTAAAGAATTTCAAATAAGAATAAATATAAATCATATAATCAAGTAATTAAAATAATTTAAACGCGCACTTAAAGAGCACACAAGTCATACCTGAAAATCCGAAATAGCGGCGCGTCACAACCTCTCCCCCTTAAAAGAATCCGTCCTTGGATTCACTGATTGTCCAGAAATAACTCGGGATGGAATTTTCTCATCTTATCCTCCGTCTCCCACGTAGCCTCTTCCGATTGATCACTTCTCCATAGGACCTTAACTAGTGGGATTTACCGGTTTCGAAGTTCTTGAAATTTTCGATCCAAAATCTTAACCGGTTTCTGAACGAAGGTAAGGTTAGGCTCAATTTCCACTTCTTCCTCGGGTAGGATCTCTGAATTATCCGGATGATATTTTCTGAGTTGGGAAACATGGAACACATTGTGAATTCCCGTCAAACTCGGAGGTAGATCCAACCGATAAGCTGTATCCCCGATTTTCTCCAAAATCTCGTGGGGTCCCAAGTACCTAGGGTTCAATTTCCCTCCTTTTCCAATTCTCGTGAACCCTTTTCTCGGAAAAGCTTTTAGGAATACCCTATCACCTATTTCAAACTCAAGATTCTTCCTTCGACGGTCCGCATAACTCTTTTGTCTATCTGAAGCTGCTTTCATCCGTTGTCGAATCAATTGAATCTTATAAATCGCCTCTTGAACGGCCTTAGAAGGCTTTTCCTTCTTTTCTCCCCGTTTCACTCCTTCTTGTTTACTCCATTTCCAGTGCTCTAAATCGAAAAACAAGGGAGATCTACACTTCCTTCTGTAGATAGCTTCATAAGGTGCCATTCCTATCGAGGCTTGAAAGCTATTGTTGTAGACAAATTCAATCAACGACAGTTGTTCGTTCCACGAGCTCTGAAAGTCCAATGCACAAGCCCTTAACATATCCTCTAAATACTTAATCAACCTTTCAGATTGTCCGTCCGTTTGAGGATGAAAGACGGTGCTAAAATGAAGCCTTGTTCCCAAATTTCTTTGCAACTCTTGCCAAAATCCGGAGGTAAACCTTGGATCCCGATCTGACACTATACTTACGAGCACTCCATGTAACCGAACTATCTCATGCCGATATTTCTTAGCCAATTTTATCGGACATCCGAATAGCAAGAAAATGTGCTGACTTTGTCAATCGATCCACTATCACCCAAATTCCATCGAAAGCACCTTTCACTCTTGGAAGACCCGAAACAAAATCCATAGCAATCTGTTCCCATTTAGATTCGGGTATAGGTAACGGTTGCAATAATCCCGACGGCTTCTGATGTTCAGCTTTCACTAACAGACAAGCCAGGCATTGTCTCACAAAGTTCACCACATCTCTCTTCAAACCATTCCACCAATAATATTGCTTGAGATCCCGATACATCTTGTTTCCTCCCGGATGTACTAAATAAGCAGATTTATGAGCTTCATCCAAAATGAGCCTTCTCAAATCCTTAGGAATCACAATTCTGTTCTTGAAACTGAAAATTCCCGTATCATCAAATCCAAAAGGACACTCGGGATCCTCTCGAACTTTCTCAACTAATTTCTGAACTTCGGGATCACTTCTTTGAGTCTCAAATATCCTTTCTCTTAAATCCGAGTGAATCGAAATATTAGAGATACGAGCTCTTATTCTAATAGGCTCTTCTATATCTCTACTCGTCCCTTCCAAGTTAGATACACTAGCCTTCCTGCTCAGTGCATCCGCGACCACATTAGCTTTGTCGGGATGGTATTTAATCACACAATCATAGTGTTCGAGTGATTCCATCCAATGCCTTTGTCTCATGTTTAGCTCCTTCTGAGAAAACAAGTACTGGAGACTCTTGTGGTCAGAAAAAATGTCAAATGAAACCCCGTAAAGATAATGCCTCCATTTCCCTAGGGCAAATATCACGGCTGCAAGTTCGAGATCGTGTGTGGGATAATTCTTTTCGTGCTCCTTCAACTTCCTAGAGGTGTATGCGATCACTTTCCCATTCTGCATCAATACACAACCCAAGCCTGTGACACCCCGTCTCTCCGACATTTTAATTCCTCTTTTGATTTAATTTATACGTTGAATTAATTGTTTAAGTGATTTATATGCTCTAATTGTTTAATTTCCACGTCTAAATTTTTGTATTTGATTTTCCAATTTGGAATTTAATTCCCGAGTATGCTAATTTCGTGAATTTATGTGATATACGTGATTTAAGTATGTAATTGTATGACTTTAAAATTAGTGGACTTAATTGAAAACTTAGATTTGGACTTAATTGCAACTTTTTGAAAGTTTTGGACCTAATTGAAAAATAACCTTTTAATAAAATTTTATTTATTTTTAATTCGTTTAATTTAATTTTATTTTATTTTATGTATTATTTCTTGAAAAATTAATTTTAATTATTTGAATAATATGCTTATTTGTATAAATTGGTTGCGTTTGTGTTCGATTTGAGATCGAAATTTCGTGCCTTTTTAATATGTTGGAGTTTTATGAGTCGTGTACTTGAATACGTGCTCGTTATGTGTTTTCGGGTTTAATTGTTCGGTTTTCGGGACTTGTTTTGTTGGGGTAACCTAACGGAGGCTAACATGTACTTAGCGCACCTTGGGTTCCGGGTAGTGTAACTTGATCTCGGGAATTCGGATTCGAATTCCGTCACCTCCGCTGAACTCGTTTCGACGATTCGAGTGCAATGGATCAGGACTTGTAATTTTTGGACCTCATTTGATACCCCGAAATCAGACCGTAACTTCGTCTCGCGCTCATATGACCACCTTTCACCAGTTTGCACATAAGTCCCTCAATTTTTGGCCAATTTCCCTCAAACCTGGAGCCACACCTCACCAACTCTGTCCTTTATCACTTTTGCTGCCTTAATCTCTAACCATACACAAGAAAGGAGAGGAAAATCTGAACTTTGGAGCAGCAGCAGTGAATTCCCCTCACTTTCACCCTAGAGGAGATTTTGAGCTCCAATCTCCATTTTCTCCCATCTTCTTCAAGGGGTAAGCTTATATTTGATATGTACATGGCTATATGATCATTTGAATCTAAGAAATTCAGAATTTGATCCACTTTTGATTGAGTTTTTGATCCTTGAAGTGAATAGTTAGGTTTTTTGCTCCATTTTTGAATTATATGACTTTCCTTAAGTTATGGCTTGAATTGATGCATGGAAAGTGGTCTATTATGCTTCATTTACTGCTATTTATACCTGACTTTGATGGTAGTTGAGTTATATGAGAGTTACCATTAATATTCTTTTGGTTTCAACTTGAGAAATGCATGAATTTGATCTCTTTTCCTCTCCTTTTTCTTGTTGTTCGGTTGTGATCAGTTTTGGGGAAGTATTTATGCAGATTTGCTGCTGAATTTCTTACCTTTTCTTATCCCTTTGAGTTGGTATGTGGTTTGGTTTGGAGAACAGGGCTGAACAGGGGTGGATGATCTTTTTCCCGTCTCTGAACTGTCTCCCCGGCTGGGGAGATTTTCTTCAAGAAAAGTACCCGGCCGGGTACTTGCTGCAGAGAGTTTCTGCATCAAAGTACCCGGGAGGGTACTTTAAAGAAGAAAATCTTCCCTGGGCGGGGAGATGAATCTGTACCTGCCATGTTTATTTTTTTTCCCTTTTCCATGTTTAATCCTTTTCCATCCTAGTTTGCATGATAAGTTTTGGAAGTGCATGGTGGTTAACGTGAGCAATGCATGGCTTAATTATATGGAACTTTGCATGAATTGTATGGTATTGATTTGTAACTTTAAATATATGATTTTAGCTGCTATACGTGGATATATATATATATATATATATATATATATATAATCTTATAGTTTAATTAAATGAATTTAAATGATTTAATTTGAGATTTTAAATTAAATATGGCTCTATGATTTTATATGAATTCTTATGTATGAAATATGATTTTTTATGATTTAAATTATTTGTTATATTTTATGAATTTCGTTTATGAATTTATTTGATACGTTTTGTACGGGGTTTGAATTTAAATGACCTAATTGATGCATTCTTGCATTTCATGATCTTTCCTTGAACTTTAATTCCATGAATGCATATAATATGTTAATATATGAATTTATTTGACTTGTTATGAGTTGAATTCTTGAATTCTGGTTTGAATTCTCGCTAAGTGCTCTTATAAGACCAAGTATGATATCTTTGACGTGAATTTGCATCCATTTGCATCCTTATGCATCGCCATGCGTCTAAGTGGTTCATGATTGAGTCTAAGTCATAAGTTTGTGTTCATTTTCTCAGAGTTGAGTTTCGGAGGTGTCAGATCCACCACTTAAGCCTCTTTTGGGTCGACAAGCTCGTTCGTGAGCAATTTTGGTAAAAGGTGAGGTTTAGGTTTCTTTTCTTTTAGTTAATGCGACCTATGATCCTGTGTGCTCATTTTCAAGCCCGCATGCAAATATACTATTATATATATACTAAATATGTGTCTTACGATACATTATGGATCTTGTTATTGGATTTCATACGAATTCTTCTGAAATTATACTTATAGACCTATATAAGCTTAAAATTTGTTTTACAACGAGGTTATGCTACAAACCGTGTATCGTCAAGAAAACTATAGATTTCCCTCAGCATATTATGAATTAGGAAGACACGGAGAGGTATGTGTATAGCATATGCCGAGTTGGACGGTAAGGTATGTTTCTTTTGATATGTTTCTTAAGTATGAATCGTATGTTTCTAGGTTTTGCGAGTTAGGTATGAATCCTTCTGAATCTTACGAATCCTTATGAATCATATGAATCCATGGGCCCTGGAGACGTGGGTAAGTGAGACCCGGTGCGGCTGTTGGGGTCGCCGGTTATCACCACTGTGCACGTGCTCCCTAAGGTACGTTGTGGGATCGCTACCCCACGTATCGGTATCGAGTTGCACGATGTGGGCCCGTAACCCGCGTGCAGACTTCCGGAGAAGGTGGATGGAATACGGGAATATGTGTTTCATGAATTTTATGTATTTATATTTCTTTACGATTCTTATGAATTCTTTTGTTAAAGTTGACCCGTACTCGCCGGGTATTTGAACTCTTTTGTTATTTAGATTATGAAACGGGATAGGGTCTTTCAGTTTCATTAAGCGATTTTTATTTTAAGGTTTGAATCATTATGAATATAAGAATCCTTATGAGTTTTAATATGAATCCATATGCATTTCTGTATCTATGAGTCCTTACGAGCTTTCCAACGTAAGATGATATGAATATATGTATAAATAAGAGTTGTTTTTGGAAAATGGTTTTGGTATGCCAAACCCTACTCCCGGTTCATAGTCTTTGATTTAATATGTGCTTTGATTTTTACGTATATGTGTGTGGGTGTGCGTTAGCCCCCTCAGTCGGTCGGTGGACTGACCCTCTCCTTTCAACTCTTCAGTTTGCAGGTTGGGCGTGCTAGGCGGAGTCTTGAGTCGGTCGGGTTCAAGTCTTCTAGTTCGAGTTGCATTTTCATTTGCATTCAGTCATGCTTTAGTATATGATTCGATTGTGGAAATTGTAGTAGGTATATGTTATCATTCAGTTAATGAATTATGTATGAATTTTTATTTTGTATATTTTGTGGATTTATCTTCCTGGATTTGATTATTTGCTTCCGCATTAATATTATTTTACGCACTCTGGTCCTGTCTTAGCTCCGCCTGGCTTAGCGTGTGCGTGTAGGTTCCCGTTTGCTTAGTCTTGGACTCATGTATGGATTTCTATTTCATATGTGGGTTAGGGGTTAGGTGCGGGGGATGTGGTGGCTCGCCGCTCCGGGCGCTATATCTTAAAGTGGTATCAGAGCTCCGGGTTGCAAAACCGGAGTTCTTGCATCGTGTCGTGTCAAGTATAGGTCGTACGGCGTAGCAACAATGTGCTAATATGTGCATTGCATTAAGATAGGTGACTTTATTGAATTATGTGTTTTAAAATCGCAACTTTCTTTTCATTAATTGTTGTAGTTGCATACTTTATGTGCATTAGTTGTTTCATTTACGTGCCATAATCACTTACTAACCGCATGCATCATAGTTTCACCACCCTTGTGTACTGCAGGTTAATATCCTACAACGGTCAATCACTCCTCTCAACTACCATGGCCCCTGAGTTGAAATTGGGATAAAGTAGAGATAAAGACTATTCATAACCGTTTAGTTCTCACAAAGATAACCAATCCACCAAGGTGAAGGGCAAGATAGCTCGATTTGAAGGAAGTGATCTTATGTTCGTATTTAAGCGCATCATTTTCGAAGAGTAAATCTCATGCACCTATTGTGGAGGACCTAATCCTAGTAATAAGAAGTGTTGGAAAAGGAGTTGGAGGTATAATCAAAAGAAGAAAATGGTGACTCTGAAGATTCAGTTGAAGTTATAACAAGAAGTTAAGGGCTTAATTAAAGGAAGAGTATTGGCACCACATTACGTAAATCTCTTCCTTACCTACTTGAGGTATTGGCTTAGAATTCGAGAAAAAAGGTCTTTTCAACGATGAATAATCAAGAAGAGTATTGAAGCAAGAAGTGGAACCCGAAACAAGTATTGAACCCAATTCTTAGGAGGTGAAGCGATTGATTTGCCATTTAACCTGAATATCAAGGCCGAGTAGATAGTGGTGCACTAAAGCAGGATCGATAGCTCTTCCTTCCTCGGGTGTATAAATATTTAATGGAAGAAGATCTTGTTAGGGGAAAACACAACTTGAAATAATTTAACGGAAATCAAAGGTCGACTCAGGTTCTTATAATACTAGAAAGGAATTAAAGAAGTCCAAAGAATTAGTTCAAATCTTGGAGAGAATTAGAGAAGATTTCCAAGAAACGGAAATCGGGATCAAGTTTAGAGCATGGATCAAGAGTATCCGGGAAGCTGTTCGGGTCGAATCTAAGAAATTGAAACGAAGGAGCCGGTAAGAAGAATGGAATCGGGAGGTAATTGCATTCATAGCACGAGCATCCATTCCCCATTGTATCCTTATACTTATTTGTTATGTGTGTTACGTATCGCCAATAGTTGTTGCTTCCTTGTTTGAATTGTTGATCAACGTGACGCATAGCATGAGCAAACCTAACCCGACATGCATGAGTTTAATGTTTTCATGATAGCTTGCAATTGAGAGAAGTCTTCCTCCTTGATGATGAAAACCGGGTTAAAAAGAAGGTGCAAGAGGAAATTCAAAGGATTTAGAAGATTAATAACAAGGGAGCTAAGAATGCTACGGGAAGAGATGAATGCCTTAATGATGATTAATCAAGAGAGTGTTAAGGGAAGCATTGAAACTTTGATTCGGGGACAAGTATTCTATTCGGACTCAATTCCTAGAAGGTAAACGCTTAACTCCAGGTTCCAGAAGAATATTGAGAGAATTTAATTGGATTGTCTTGCCTAGAAAGAGCAAAGAAAGATCTTGGGAATGTTTTAGTTTGAGGTCCAAACTAATGATAAGGTGATGGTATTCGAGTGGACCAAAGGTAAATTAGGTTCTTCAAGGGATAAGCAACGAAAGTCGACAAATAAGGTTAGAATATCATAGGGTTAGGGGATGATGAGCATTACGGACCGTCAAGGAAGAGTTCCAATTAAACCAATCCACTGGAAATCGAGCTCGGGCAATAGGAAGAAGCAAAAAGAGTTGAAATACCTTGGATATTAATTTTGGGAAGTCCTATGTTCGGGACGGATTGGAGTTTACTTTCCAGATCCAAGATGAATTGTCGTGTTGTGAAGACGAATTGGGAGATAAAGCTACAAATGGAAACGATAAAGAAAGGCAAAGTAATTTCGGGAAGAAGAACATATACTCGAGTGTAAGCCAATAGAGGGCAAGTCATATAACCAATTCAAATTAGTAAAGGGGGGAATCGGAGGATTTCAATCAAGGTGATAACTAGACGAAGATTCAGAACAACGACGGAAGATCAACTATCAAGAAGAGGTCAAGAGGTTAATTCCATGGGCATCAAAGAATTTGGGACTTTTGGGCTTTAAAAGGTTTATGAGCAAAGGAAATTGTGTATAAGTGAACTGTAGGGCGTGCCACTTGATGACGTTGAGGAGTACCTCTCCACCGGACCCTATAATACAAAAAAAAAAAAAAACAGGTGTCGAGAAACTGGGATTTAAATTAGACAAGGTATGAGGATGTTCTACAAGGAGTGGGTTGAGAAACGATAAGACAACCGAAGATCGTGATGCGATAATGGTCGACTGAATTAGGATCAATCAAGATTAAACGAGTTATGAAAGATTCCAGAAGTGGAAAGGAACTTAAATAATTCCTCATGGCAATTAGGAAACGAAACGGAATCAACAAGCTAAGGATCCATTCAATAAAACCGAGGTAGAGGAATCCGGGTCACGAATTCTAAGATATCAACCTTGATTCTCCACTCCATCTCATCAATGTGAAGGGCTTCGAGAAACGGTGAACGGTACATATATCATTCATGGCAGGTGCATCATGCATATTTGATTGTTATGGTATTGTTGTGTGTTTACTTTGTGTGTGTCTGCTTGTTACGTGTTTTTCTCGAGTGTGTGGGTTTTCTCGGTGAGCTGAGGGTCGTGGTTACGACGGTTTTCCGGATCGAGCAAGAAGTGGTGATTTAGAACTCCAGCAAAGGGACTTCTTGAATTAGAAGGTGCGAGTGGTGGAGGTTCGTTAACCACGCCATTAGTGTATTGCCGAGCTTTTGAGTAGTTGAAATGAATCAAACGATGGGTGATGAATCAAACTTGGACCCTCCTATCGTGCGAAATATTTTAGTTGCTCCTAGCACGGATCAAGCGGTGAGGAAATTCTCCAACAAGATCTCAAGAAGTGATCAACACCCTTGTGCGTGAAGACCATACCGGGCTAACCCTTGTCGGGACGTCATGAACCTCGAACTTGGGTGAATACGGGAAGTTGCTTGAGCTTGAAACTCGAGCAGGTGAACCTGGGGACCAGGTTCTCTTAAGGGGGGAGGATTGTGACACCCCGTCTCTCCGACGTTTTAATTCTTCTTTTGATTTAATTTATACGTTGAATTAATTGTTTAAGTGATTTATATGCTCTAATTGTTTAATTTCCACGTCTGAATTTTTGTATTTGATTTTCCTATTTTGAATTTAATTCCCGAGTATGTTAATTTCGTGAATTTATGTGATATACGTGATTTAAGTATGTAATTGTATGACTTTAAAATTAGTGGATTTAATTGAAAACTTGGATTTGGACTTAATTGCAACTTTTTGAAAGTTTTGGACCTAATTGAAAAATAACATTTTAATAAAATTTTATTTATTTTTAATTCGTTTAATTTAATTTAATTTTATTTTATGTATTATTTCTTGAAAAATTAATTTTAATTATTTGAATAATATGCTCATTTGTAGAAATGTGTTGCGTTTGTGTTTGATTTGAGATCGAAATTTCGTGCCTTTTTAATATGTTGGAGTTTTATGAGTCATGTACTTGAATACTTTCTCGTTATGTGTTTTCGGGTTTATTTGTTGGGTTTTCGGGACTTGTTTTGTTGGGGTAACCTAAAGGAGGCTAACATGTACTTAGCGCACCTTGGGTTCCGGGTAGTGTAACTTGATCTCGGGAATTCGGATTCGAATTCCGTCACCTCCCCTGCACTCGTTTCGACGATTTGAGTGCAATGGATCTGGCCTTTTAATTTTTCGACCTCGTTTGATACCCCGAAATCAGCCCGTAACTTCGTCTCGCGCTCATATGACCACCATTCACCATTTTGCACATAAGTCCCTCAATTTTTGGCCAATTGCCCTCAAACCTGGACCCACACGTCACCAACTCTGTCCTTTATCACTTTTTGCTACCTTAATCTCGAACCATACACAAGAAAGGAGAGGAAAATCTGAACTTTGGAGCAGCAGCAGTGAATTCCCGTCACTTTCACCCTAGAGGAGATTTTGAGCTCCAATCTCCATTTTCTCCCATCTTCTCCAAGGGGTAAGCTTATATTTGATATTTACATGCTTATATGATCATTTGCATCTAAGAAATTCAGAATTTGATCCACCTTTGATTGAGTTTTTGATCCTTGAAGTGAATAGTTAGGTTTTTTGCTTCATTTTTGAATTCTATGACTTTCCTTAAGTTATGGCTTCAATTGATGCATGGAAAGTGGTCTATTATGCTTCAATTACTGCTATTCATACCTGACTTTGATGGTAGTTGAGTTATATGAGAGTTACCATTAATATTCTTTTGGTTTCAAGTTGAGAAATGCATGAATTTGATCTCTTTTCCTTTCCTTTTCTTGTTGTTCGGTTGTGATCAGTTTTGGGGAAGTATTTGTGCAGATTTGCTGCTGAATTTCTTGCCTTTTGTTGTCCCTTTGAGTTTGTATGTGGTTTGGTTTGGAGAACAGGGCTGAACAGGGGTGGATGATCTTTTTCCCGTCTCTGAACTGTCTCCCCGGTCGGGGAGATTTTCTTCAAGAAACGTACCCGGCCGGGTACGTGCTGCAGAGAGTTTCTGCATCAAAGTACCCGGGAGGGTACTTTAAAGAAGAAAATCTCCCCTGGGCGGGGAGATGAATCTGTACCTGCCATGTTTATTTTTTTTTCCCTTTTCCATCCTAGTTTGCATGATAAGTTAGTGATTGCATGATTACCCTGATATCCACCAGGAGGTTTTGTGGGAGATGGGGCTCCGATCTGAGGGAGTCATGAACCCGAAGATCACCCTGATGCACGGATATGGAGGTTAGCTACCGGCCATATTACACCCGGAGAAAGGAGATTAATTTGTACTAGTTTTTCCCGCCTGATAATTAATTATAACTCTTGTTTCCTGATTACCTGCTTGTACCTGTCATTTAATAAGTGAAAAGAGGAGTCCAGGATGGATTAATTACCCGTTCTCGCCGGGTCCCCTAAAATTTTAAGCATAGATATCCGTAACCTCTGCTATGTCTCAGCCCCTGTTCAGCACCGGAGCTCGTGGATAGTATTGGTAAAGTGGGCATCAACAGAGGCGTACGGATATCGACACATGCATATTATATCTCGTTTACGTGACTTGCATGCCATGACATAATTCCACCCGTACGTATTGATTTAATCTTGATTCCTGTCTCCTATTTATTTAATCCTAAAACGTATAGTGGAATTATGCCTGCCTGATTTCCTGATTATATATGTATATGCTTGTGTACCCCCTTCACTCAGTCAGTTGGCTGACCCCTCCCTCTCGTTGCTTTTAGTGTCTGTCTTGCAGGCTCCGTGGTCGTTAGGCGGGAGTCTTTTGAAGTCTTTGTTTGAGTCTTGGTCCTGTTTGCACTGCATCGTACCGTACCTTTATTTCCTGCTTGTAACTGGGCTATGTAAGCCACTCTGTGTTGTTATTGCTTTATTGAATTCGGGACAGGTTTCTAGGGCCCTAGTTGAACCCGTTTATATGTTATTGCATTTTACTGAATTCGGGACAGGTTTACCTGATTAGTTGAACCCGTATTTACATTCTTGTATGAATTGAAATTTTATACTGGATAGTGATTGCATGATTACATTGCTTCCGTATTCTTTGTTTCGTTGAACTGATTGGGTCTAGTCCCGCCTAACAGGTTGTTTTTTTTTATTCTGCCTCCATTCGCCGTGAGCTTGGTTCATGTATGGACTCCCATTTCATGGGTGGACCGGGCTCTCGGTGCGGGGGATATGGTGCCCTCCGTTCGGGGTGCCACATATACAATAATGGTAACTCATGAATGCTTCAACTACCATCTAATACTTCACCATAAATGCAAAGAAGGTGTCATGGCAACCATATTCAAGCTTGGAATCAACCAAAACAACCAAGGAATGAAAGAGATCAACAAATTGGCATATAACCTAACTATTCATCCATATTTCCAAAACCCCATCAATACATGATCAAAATTGGGGATGCAAAGCTTAAAATGACCCATATTGAATGTATAACATGATCCTAAACTCACCTTGTGGATTGAATGGAGGAAAAATGGAGATTTGAGCTTGAATCTCCAAGGAGGGCAAGGGTTACGGGATTTTCTGGAGAGCAGGGCAAGTTTGGTTGATTTTGTCTTAGTTGCTGAGGTGGGTTCGGTATGGGGGTGTATGGGGAGATAGTGGGGTTAACTAGAGTCACATAGGTTCAAACCATGGTTAATTTGGTCAAGGTATGAGGGAGTTATGGCATTTTTGGCTCCCCGTTGCGAGTTTCGGTTGAATTTCAGGGGTTCAAATGATATTAGAAAAATATAAGGCTAAGTTCATTGAACTTAAATTTTCGATACGAGTTCAACGAAGTTGACGAAACTCGAATCCGAGTTTCCTAGCTCAAGATATCACTTACGAACCAAAGGTGCGCTAATTTCCCGTCAGCCCCGTTTTGGTTCCAAATGCACAAAATAAATTCAAAACACAATCAAACAAATCCGAAAACATAAAACGAGCATATATTCATATTCAAGACACACATAAATCCAACATATTAAAATTCCACAAAGTTTCAAATTCATTAAATATGGAAACGGCACGTAAACATTTAACGCATGCGCAAATATTCAAGAAATTCATATAATTTCAATTCAAATAGTTCAAATATTTAAAGAATTTCAAATAAGAATAAATATAAATCTTATAATCAAGTAATTTAAACGTGCACTTAAAGAGCACACAAGTCATACCTGAAAATCCGAAATAGCGGCGGGTCACAGCCCCACTTATGTGCTTACTGTTATCTGTTTATTACGTAGCTTTCCATATTACTGTTTTTTAGACCGGGGTATGCCCCGTGTAATTGTATAAGGCTAATATGAAGATTGAGCCTTATTACTTTATGTCTTTTTCTTTTTATTGTAATTTGAGAGTAGAGATAGGTAGTGAGGTCTTTTTCTTTCATTTTGGAGACAATGCACCCATGGAGTAAGATGGATCCACATGACCAACAAGAATGGAGGCCATAAGTAAAGACCTCTTGAAGTGTTAGAGAGGATTTCTATTATTGTAATAGACAGGGCATCGTTTTGTTTCAATTCCCTTATGTGATTTAAACTGTTTTATGTGGCATGTATGTTAGAACTTGTGATTGTGGAGTGGCTCCCACATATCACGCATAGAGATAGGTAGAACCCATGATCATCACATGTTAGTATCATGCTAGGACATGTTATCTGCTATGTGCTTGTGTGAAATGCATTTAAATTGTACTTGCATTAATCAAGACTAACTAAATTGGATAACATATATCACTACTAGAAAAACGGGATTTTGTGACGCTCGAAAGCGTCACGTTAGACTGGTTATTATGACGCTTTCGCTTTGGTGACGCTATATGAAAACGTCACATGATTCAGCGTCACAATACGATATTGTGACGCTCATATTATGACGTTTCTAATTGTGTCATTAAATGTGTCATGTTGCGACGCTTTTAAGTGTCATTATAAATTGGTATCTACCATAACTGTCCAATAATGCGACGGTCATAAGCGTCTCAATAACGGTTATAGTGACGCTGTAAAGCGTCATTAAAAAGCTTTTTAGGCAGGTTTAACCGCTATAACTAACAACTAATGTGACATTGAGAAGCGTCACAATATGTTTATTGCGACGCTACGGAGCGGACATGAAATATGTGATACGACGCTTTACAGAGTCATAATAAAGTTAATTAAGACCCCAGCTAGCGTCACAATAGATTGTGTTATGACGCTAAATAGTGTCCTTATAATGTGTGATATGACATTGTAAGACGTCATAATAAATTGAATTAAAACCCGAAATAGCGTCACGTAAGATGGTGTTAAGGCGCGATAAAGCGTCATTATACAGTCTGTTATGATGGAATATAGCGTCACATTAAGCTTGTTTTGATGAAATGGGGTGTCATGAAAACATATGTTATGACAAAGAAAAGCGGCATTTTAACATATATTATGACGGATTCATATGTCATTACAAGATTAAGATAAATAATATTATAAAATAAAAATTAATATTAAAGCCGTATTTTCCCTAATAAATGTAATTCTATTCGAATTATTTAGTCTCTACAAATAAATGTAAGCAACAACATATTTAAATAAACGGGAGCAAATAACTTAATATTAACGTGTTCGTATAATTTTCAATCCAAAATAATATTAGTTACAAAGGATACCTAATATATAAATTTGGTCATATGCAACAAAAATGCCAAAAGGTTAAGTATCAGTACCAATTTAGAGAAATTAGTGCAATTGTGTGTTAAACCAAAATGGAGCAAGTCTTGGAAAGGGCCGATGTCAATCTTCACACATAGCAACCTACAAACAAAATTACCTTATTGTAATCAATATTAAATATAGATAGAACGAAATGTAGGTAAAGCTAATGTCCAATCCTTACCATATTTTTGGGCCATGGAACGACCTCCCCAATCGCATCACCGATAGTTTTGAAGTGTGATGTAGGTTGTATTAACTCTTCATGAACATCCACTGCAACGTTGATGACCACCTCACACCAATTGTTTCCCAAAGACACTTGTCCAACTCTTTCTGAAGGATCTAAACTTCGAACAAAACCAATCGCCACAGTTTTCGATGAATCAAACGCACTCTTTAACAATACTTTTGACCCAACCTAAATCATTTAAACATAATGTCAGCAAGTTCCCTTTAGCCTGAAGCAAACTAGACAAACAGAACATGAAATAGAGAACTTCACACCCACAAGTGCCTTAACAAAACCAACAACTTCACAAAAAACTGCATAAGTGATATTTAACCTCCATTTCCAAAAGAGTAGGGATAGATAAATACAGTCAAAGAACTTGTCTGGTTCAAATTTGCCTCCTGTAATCTACTGTGATCATGTATCAAATACCAAATAAGACCATAGTTTGCCTAACATAGAACTCATGTTCAGTTGTTCCTAACTATATCATTAATCAACAAACCATTGAATAAATCCAGAAGCATACACCCAGAATCATAAAGATTGAACCTTCATCTCAATTTATGCTTCACAATAGCAACCCACAAACTCCAACCCTTTTCCATGCATAACAGTTTTAAAACCACAAATTCTCCTAAAATTTCAATGAAGGAGGGACTGAAATTTACAATGTTTGGAATAATTATTTACCTGAAGAGGCATGTTGTTCATTGATGATGGTGTGGAGGGCCGAAATGTTGGAGCCTGAAACCGGGATGATGACGATGAAGGCACTCTAGTTTCTTCTGGAACAGAGTTATGAAGTGTTCGTAGCATGTTCACTTTTAGGAGTTCTTATATTTGTCTATTTTGTTCTTGCACAATCTGCTTCAATTCATCAATATCTTTCTTGTAATTCATGTGCTTCCGAGAAGATTTACCTCCAACAGCAATATTACCATACACATCAGACTTGGAAATCCCATATCCATACATCCGTACTCTTCCCCATTTGTCTTCTCCAACAACTTGAGAAAATATATCTTTTGGACCAACATCTTTTGAATCGGGAGCAAGTTCTTTTCTCTTGTCTTGCATTTTTTGCTGTCGATAAAAGCATGAAACTAAAATTTATAGGCAAACATAGTACCTGAAGTAATAAATATTTTAGAGCAAAAAAAACATCAAAAAAAAATGAAGCTAAGTCTACCCATGTCTCTGCTACAGTAGGATTAGAAGTCTCTCCATCCTTTGTATAACATTTTGCAAACAAGTCCACTCTACTCGGGTCAACACCATCTTCGTTGTCTCCAGTTTCATCAGCCACATTTTACAGAAACAACTGAAAACAAAATACTCAAACCTTTATTTGATCTCTAATTTGAGAGAAACTTCTTTTTCCCGTGATATGCATCATTTTCCTTTGAGCCCGATTCTCCTTGTTTTGAGCACTAATTTTCTGAAATGAATGTCACAGAAGATATAAGTTTCATTGGTATGAAAATCTGAACCTTAAATATTATTCAGTTTGGAAAATCTTACCCCGGCTTTGTCACTGCTCCAGTGAATCACCAAATTCTTCCATTGATCAGGGAGAACTCGTTCATCATCCGTATCAGGCCGCTTGCGCAAGTTTTCTTCTAGTGATGAGTTTGGGTCGAAGTATTTATTCTTAACTCTGTTTTTCCAAGCTCTCCAACTCTTTGATAAGGTATCCCAACATACATTCTCAAGATCAAATGATCCACAAAATTTCTCCTGAAAATTAGAAGTCAATTCAGCTCCATAATCACAAAACTCATAAATAAAGTATATTAAACACAGTAACATGAAGGTGATGCATTGTAGTATCACCTTTATTAGATTGATCAGATTTTTCTTAATAGACTCTGGCACTTTATGCCAATCTTCGTAGCCAAGTGGTATTAAGCCTCCATTTCTAACTAAAGTACCGATAAACTCGACATATTCACTTTTGGTTGGACATATTAGCTTTCCAAGATTATCAAACACTACTGCCACTTGTTCTTTTCTAGCCCAAACACGTGGCATTTTACTACATCCTCGAGTCTTTGCCTTAACCATATCACCTACAAAAAATATAACAGTGATCATATACTCATACTTCATAACCACACAGTAGGAAGACCATATGCTCCAAGCATACCTTCATTAGTAGCCACTTCAACATCTATATTATTTAAATGAGTGTCTGTCGAAGGGCTTTCAACACCTGATCCACCTCGTTCACTGCGTCTAACATCCTCTAATACTGTAAAATATAGTCAGTCGAAAGTAGTGCTAATATTATTCACTGACATTGCATAAAAACCTTAATCCTTCAACTTATTTCACCTGTGTTTTCGTCCTCTGCGTCGAGTAGTGTGGATGGTTGTGGTTGTGCTTCTCGGCCACCAACTTGTCTGCCCCCGCCACGCTTACGTTGCCTCATACCTAATACAAATATTGTGACACCCCAGTTTTCCAGCAAGCCAGGTACGAGGTTACGGGAGAGTTTAATTCAGTAATTAGATGATTTATGTGACGTGACGTCACATGCCTACGTGTCAAAGTGTAACTCTATTTAATTACGTGCGCTTTAGAATTTATCTAAATTGTTCTTAGACTCAATTGTCTAATAATTGCTCGTTAGGGACCTAATTTTAATTAGGGTGTTTTGGGCCTTCGTAGCTACCTTCAGCTCGGGAATTCGGATTCGAATTCCAACCTTACCATTGAGTTCGTTTCAATGATTCAGATTCAATGAAGTAACCTTTTAATTTCTAAGCCATTTGATCTCCCTACCATTTTAAAATCTGATCCGAATGGACCGGATACCACGTGACCCTACCCGTACAACCCGACCCGTTCAACTCAACCCCAAAAAGGATCCAAGTTCATCTCTCTCCCTCATTTCACGTACAAGCAAGGAAGAAGAGAGAAGAGAAGGATTTTCCCCCTTTTGGCCATGAAACCTTGAGCTCGGGTTTTCGAGATCCAACCGTCCGATCAACGACCTAAGGTAACCATTGTATTACTCTCGTTACGTACTTCTTTTCCTCTCGATTTTATGTTGTTTTTCTTGCTCAGATTCATACCTTTCATGAAGATGATGAATAGTGATTATATACGAGAATTTGCTCGTAACATGTGTATATGTGATCTATTTGAGCTAGAATTTTAGTATGTTTCTCCCGTAAGTGTGCTTGTCATTTATTTGCTAGATTTGTGCCCGTTTCATACCCTGAACTTGAAACACCATTGTTACATCTTGCTTGAGATTTAATGGCAACTTGATATATACTTGGTTTCATGGCTTGAATTTGAAATATATGATAGAGCATGTTTACATGAACTTATGCCTTCAATTTGGAGTGTTTTGGTTGAGCTTTGAGGTGGTTTTTGCTTCCTTCTCCTTCCCCTTCGAGCAACCCCTATTTCTGTCTCTTTTTCTCGCCCAGAAGGTGTACCCGTACGGGTAGATTTTTGCCCACAAAACTACCCGGGCGGGTAGTTTAGTACAGAAGGTTTCTGCACCTGCTCTCCCCGGCTGGGTAAATTTCTGTCTTGTTTTTCCCCGGCTAGGTACTCCCTCATACGACCTTTGATTGACCTGATTTTTGAGCCGTTAGAAACGTCTTGAAGTCTAGAACAAACTCCAATTGGAATCAACTCAATATATTGTCTCATTTGTGAGAGATAATCAATTTTTTTTGGTGTCGCCACGTTACCGACAATCTGCTTTCACCCAACTTCAAGCCTACGCCATTTTCACCTCGCTTTGAACCACAAGTCGAGCCACATACCATTTTAAAGGTATATGTGTCTAGTTTCATCTCCAACAAACAAAACTGAATTCCTACATCTAGAACTTAAGATATTCCAGTTTTCCTTCCACTTGCACATTTTCGAAAATTGTTAGCTTTTGCCAAACTTTGCCAAAACCCGTCTTATCGCTTTTCTTTCACCTCCACGACCTCTTATTTGACTTACATGCATTGTTTACGTGAATAATTGAATGATTAAATTATTTATGTATCTAAATGACATTACTTGTGCTCATGAACACGATCACACCATTTCATGACATAATTATGATTTAATGCTTATTGAATCATGACATAACATGATGCACCACTTCAACAACATTGTCGTGCGTCCTACTTGGTGTCATTATTGAATCGTGTCTCACAAGTACATCGTGTTTCCTTTCTTGTACAGTGTTCTCCTCGGTGGAGATGTTTGTGGTTCGTGGTCTTTCTATCTTGGTCCTTCTTGCACACTTGGAGGTGAGGGTTTTCTTTATAAACGACCTATAACCTTGCACGAATTAAAAGTATGCCAAATGGTTTTCATATTCAAGTTGACCATATCTTTTATACCGGCTATGTAGCAGAAATGATTTATACACTGCATAGTGTTAATCTTGGCCTGTTTTGCGAGAAATTCCTGATTGCCCCAGGCTTTCCTAGCGCTGGGCTAGCCGGTGTGGATCTTGTACCTATTGCTGGGGCCCAGGGGCTTGTGTATTGAGGGAACCGGGGAGGCATCGGGCCGACAGTGAACTCTTGTACAGGTCCCATCCTGTTAGACTACCCTGATACCACCAGGAGGTTTGGTGGGAGATGGGGCTCCGATCTGAGGGAGTCATGAACCCGAAGATCACCCTGATACGCGGATGTGGAGGTTAGCTACCGGCTACATTGCACCCGGAGAAAGGAGATTAATTTGCACTTGTTTTTCCCGCCTGATAATTAATTATAACTCTTGTTTCCTGATTACCTGCTTGTACCTGTCGTTTAATAAATGAAAAGAGGAGTCCAGGATGGATTAATTACCCGTTCTCGTTGGGTCCCCTAAAATGTTAAGCATAGATATCCATAACCTCTGGTATGTCTCAGTCCCTGTTCAGCACCGGAGCTCATGGATCGTATAGGTAAAGTGGGCATCAACAGAGGCGTACGGATATCGACACATGCATATTATATCTTGTTTACGTGACTTGCATGCCCTGACATAATTTAACCCGTACGTATTGATTTAATCTTGATTCCTGTCTCTTGTTTATTTAATCCTAAAACGTATAGTGGAATTATGCCAGCTTGATTTCCTGATTATATATGTATATGCGTGTGTACCCCCTTCACTCAGTCAGTTGGCTGACCCCTCCCTCTCGTTGTTTTTAGTGTCTGTCTTGCAGGCTCTGTGGTCGTTAGGTGGGAGTCTTTTGAAGTCTTTGTTTGAGTCTTGGTCCTGTTTGCACTGCTTCGTACCGTACCTTTATTTCCTACTTGTAACTGGGCTATGTAAGCCACTCTGTGTTGTTATTACTTTATTGAATTTGGGACAGATTTCTAGGGCCCTAGTTGAACCCGTTTATATGTTATTGCATTGTATTGATTCGGGACAGGTTAGGACAGGATCTTGAACTAGTTGAACCCATATTTACATTCTTGTATGAATTGAAATTGTATATTGGATTGTGATTGCATGATTACATTGCTTCCGCATTCTTGGTTTTTTTGATTTGTTGGTATAGGGTCTAGTCCCGCCTAACACAGGATATTTTATTTCTGTCTCCGTTCGTTGTGAGCTTGGTTCATGTATGGACTTTCCATTTCATGCGTAGACCAGGTTCATAGTGCGGGGGATGTGGGGCCCTCCGTTCGGGGTGTCACATCCTAAGATGGTATCAGAGCTCCAGGTTATAAAACCGGAGTTCTAGTGTCATGTCCTGTCGAGTCTAGGTCGTACGGCTTAGGAACTACTTGATAACGTGAGCATTGCGTTGACCTTAAGTACTGAGTTGCATTTCTTTCTGAGCCTTGTTGAATTAATTCCTACTTATTGCGTTAGATTCATGCCTTTCGTGTTGAAAATGTGACAATGTGTGCATTGCATCGATCTTGAGCATGGAATTGCACCTCTTTTGAACTTTGTTGAACTAATTGATGCACCTTGCGTTGAATCCGTGTTTTCACGTTAAATACGTGACATGAGCATGCCCTAATCGCATGCATATATATTCTTAAAATGAGTTATGATTTACAGTTTACGAAGGTAATATCAAACCAAGGCCAATCTCTACAACTACGACAAGTACTACTGATTCTACGTTCAAACCGAATGAGGTGAGGAATGCACTGGGGACTCCTACACTGGAATCCAGGAACCATGACCTACCCTAGATGGTGTTATGGTTCAAGGATTTGGATCTGGGATAAAAGGATCAAGTTGGATGGATTGATAAGTTCTACTCTGGTAGAGGCATATTTATTGAAATAAGGGTTGATCGTGGAATGTTTGTGACTTAGAAGATTGACATATATGTCTCTACTACATAGGATGCCTTATTCGGATTCCACAGGGTGATCTAACATAAGGAAACATAGATCCATAGGATGACAAGCAACGAAGAATGTTTAATCGGCTTAACGGGACCATCTAATTCAGAATGTGAGTGTTATTACCGGATATATAACTTGATTGGAACTACTTATATGAGGAGACTAGG
The DNA here is from genome assembly GCA_037501455.1 of Lantana camara. Taxonomy (NCBI): domain Eukaryota; kingdom Viridiplantae; phylum Streptophyta; class Magnoliopsida; order Lamiales; family Verbenaceae; genus Lantana; species Lantana camara. The sequence continues at coordinate 49,667,036 of CM074861.1, forward strand.
TCGTACAAGTTGGAAGTCTTCGGTCCAAGAAGCGAAGGATGAGTTGGATGTATGAGAATCGGAATTTCTAAGTCAGAGAAGAAGAGATGAATTGAGATGTTTCGGGTTTCGAATAGGATAGAAGTTTGATTTGAAAGGGATCAAAGAAAATCAATCAACGAGGTAAATACATTTTCATGGAAGGTGACAATGCTAAGGGATCTATCTTCGGCCGGATTTGAGTTCATCTTCCCGATCCAAGCTGAATCGTCGTATTGTGAGGTCGAAGTGGGAAATATAGAACAACAAATGGAAACAATAAAGAAAGGCAAAGAATCCTTAGAAGGAGATTACGTACTCAAATGTAAGCAAGTAAACGACAAGTTATACTATCGATTCGAATTCATAACAGAAATCAAGAGGACTTCATTCGAGGTGACATTTGGAGAAAGATTCGGGACAACGAGTGGAAGAACGATTATTAGGATGAAGTCAAGACACTAAACCCATGGACATAGCAGAATTTGGGTTCAAGAGGTCGTGATCTCAGACCATGGAGATATATAACTTGATGCAAGAAGGTTCATAGAAATCTTGAAGACCGTGGGAAAACAAGAAATGAACGACAAGTCCAAGCAAACCGTGACTAGAGAAATGAGGATAAGTTGTTGAGTTCAAAACTTACCATAACGGTGACAGGTTTAATACATTCATTGCACGTGCATCATACATCTTTTTCAATTATTTAAATACATTTATCTATGTGTACGTGCATCTTTAATTGATATAGTTGCTCCAATGTGTTGCATCTTTAATTGTTTGTTACGTGCATTGGCATCTTAATCCGACATGCATGGTTTAGTGTTTATTTGATAGAGAATTTTCCCCCACTTCGTTCATCGAATGCTACTATAACCGAACCATATTCGAATCGAGCTAAGGAGGAATTTTGGGTTGTAAAGTGTGGATTAAAAGAAAGGAAGAAATACGGAAGCTCGGGAAAGTAGAACCGGATTTTGGAATAAATGAATGAGATGGTCATCCCTACTAATTTCTTGAAAGTGATTGTGACCAAGATCAACGGACATATAGCTTAGCTAGGACCACTTACGTCGAGGAACTCGATGACCTTGGTTTATGAAGCATTAGTGCAAGTCTAAGGAATTTGGATAGGAGTTCTTAAGGGGGAGAGCATGACTGGGAGATGATTTAGAAATCCTTAGTTGTGCTTGAGTGGATTATTCTTAGAGGGAACAATGGAAATGAAATGAAAGGGTTAACAAGTAATCGGATCTTTATAAAAGATGCGTGATGAAGGGAAGATAGAGCACTCGATAAGACCCCAAGACTGAATTGGGAAGATCAAGCAGGTTATGGAGTACAATAAACAAGTAATGGAAACGTGGTAGTGAAAATGAATGTCAAGGTTGGAAAAGAGACATGGGCTTCAAGGGACGAAGATAGGTATTCGGGGAATGCTTGGGAAATGAAGTAACAAGACCGAATCCTCATGTTGCGGCGTTACATCTTGCTATGGGAGATACACAAACTTAAGTCTGCCATGATTGGACATATTGTATCTGGATTATCGTGTCTCATAATTTGAAGATGATGGGACCGTGAAAATTCACAAAGTTCATAAGAAAGGATAGATCGAGGATGTAACGCCCGAGCGCAAGACATCACATCCCCCGCACCATGACCCGACCCGTATATGAAATTAATTTTCATACACGTGCCGAATCATAGCGAACGGAGACATACACACTCGCTAAGCCAGGCGGGACTAGCCTATCACTTAAACCCCAACATCAACAAAAACAATCAGAGTAACAGAACAGCGAAAGCAATAGATTCATATTCCATATATTGAGCTATATGCTCTAGGTACCAATAGTTAATATTCAAGTACAATACATATAGGTACCATATACAATATTCATGTACGCTCTCAATTCATATACAATATTCCAAAATGATCAAAAGAGTAAGCATATGCGTGTAAAAGAAAGAAAGGCTAGACACCATGCAAGACTCTCCCAGACTTGTATCCCGCCTAGCATCCCTTCCTGCAAAAAGAACTGAAACAACTCCGGGTTCAGTCTTAGACAGACTGGTGGGTATAAAAAGATAGGCATAATATCAATATATCGCGGAATTGAAACACATACATGCAAGCTATAATCCTTATTCGAGGTTTAGAAGCATTTTTCCCAAGTGGGAAATAAAATACAACGAATAGGATTATAACAATTCATTTCATTCATTAGGTCATTAGTGGCCCGGCGAGAGGGCGTGCATTATCTCCAACCATCACCTCGTGTAATCCATTAGTCATTCATTCATTCATTCATTCATTCATTCTTTCGTGCACATACATTCGATCATTCATTCAATCGTTCATATACCACCTTCTTCCTCCGGGTAGGGAACCGCTTTGCAAGGCCCGAACCCTCATTCATTAATGCTAGAGGGGTACATGAATCCCCAAAAGCGCAGGTCCCCTTTTCATTCACTAATCTCCTAGTGAAATCGAGGTTGTCGAAATGGTTGGAACTAGTATAAATGGATTCCCGTCAGCCCAAGCTTCCCCGGTATTACACTAAGTCCCGGGCCCCCATTCATTGTGATCATTCATTTCTCGCCAAAACATTTTGGTAGGATAACATCATAAAGGCTTTCGTTCGAAAACATTTGTTCGTTAAAACTTGATATATACATATATATAATTTTGGCTCAAAACTTACACATTAGGTGGTTTGGGGTCATATTTTAACTAATAGAAGAAAAACCCACCTTTACATCTCTTACCGAACAATACCAAAAGGAAAAGAGACTTGAGGTAGCCTATGAACCCGGCACGTCTCCACCCTGGAGAAACTGTACAAAAGACAACACCGTGTGATCATGAGACTCGATACTCAAAATGAACCATATAAGACGCACGACAATGAATTAAAATATGAAGACATGCATGATCAATAACAATGTACTAATAAGATGTTCATGTCACCATTAATGCCACTTATTCATATAAACAAGCCTTTCATTCATTACACGAGTAAATCGTGTTTGTTCATTATCGTTCGTTCAATAACATTCATTCGTTCAATATCCAATTCATTATACATTATTACACATCTCAACCATGCATGTGAATCATTTAGAAGTGTGAGGAATTCACTAAACATATAGGGAATGCATTGATTACACAAAGAGTCATATTACAGCACTTAAACGTTTATACATACATGTCACATTTGTCCAATGCAAATCAAGCCATAATACTCATAACCATCATCCAATAATCCATTAATATCATAAATGTAAGTTTGAAGCACAAGAGATCAATTAAAATGAATGCAAGAAGATGGATTTTGGCGAAAGTTAACAGTTTTTCAGAAATGAACAAGCTGTAAAGAATTGATCATATATTAAGTTGTAAAAGTTGAAATTAAGTTTTGTTTGTTGGATATGAAAGTAGACAAATATTCCTTTAAAATGGTAGGTGGCTCGAATCGTGGTTCAAAGTGACGTGAAAATGGCGTAGGTTTGAATTTGGACCAATGCAGACTTTCGACGAAGTGGCGACACCATTTTCAAACGATCATATCTCACAAATGGGAAATGATAATGAGATGATTCCAATTGGAGGATGTTCTAGACTTCAACAGGTTTCCGTGGATTCAAAAATCAGGTCAAACGGAGTTCAAACGAAGTCAACACAGCTGTGTCAATATTGGCCTGAAAGCTGACACGGCCGTGTCGGAATAAAAAAATTCCAACTCGAGAGCTTGACACGGCCGTGTTGCAAATGAACTGAAGTTGGACACGGCCGTGTTGGGTCATCTTCTCCGAAAATCCATGGCTAAGGAGCAAGGGTTCGAGTAGAAATGTTCCAAAACCACCCCAAGACATATCCGGACCAAATCAAGCACTAATATACATCAAAATACACCATAATTCATACATATATGCATATATTGTCATCAAATCCTCAATTATCCAACACATCAATATTATATCTATATACATATATATACACATATATACATATATGCACACAAACTTTGTAAAAGATGGGGGAAAAGAAAGATTAGGGCTCAAGATTACACCCACAACACTTATTTCACCAATCAATCCAAGTTTCATTCAAAATATCAAAATTACACAAATCCACCATACATACATATATACACATAATACCTTGGAGAATAAGGGAGATGAAGAAGGAGTTTGATTCTTGAGCTTGGGGGAAGAAAATTAGAGCTTGAAATCATTGTCTTCCTTGGCTTGGAGAGTGGCTTGATTGGAAGGAGAGAATGGATGGTTCTTGCCTTTGTGTTGAGAATGAAAATGAAGAACAAGAGGGTATGTGTATATATCGTATAATTAAGGGGACAAAAGAAGGGAAATTGCACTTTGGTCCTTCAAAACTTCAAGTATTCCATTAGGTCCTAAGTTTTGATTAATGAGTAGTTGGGGTCCGATTCAAAATTCGATTAAGTCCAAGGATTTCATATAGTATCAAATACGTACATATTCAAAATAAAACATCCATATTACAAGTAAATGTATTAAAATAAGTTTAATTAACATAATCACTTGAGTCTTCTAAGTCACATAATAGCAATTAGTTCACGAATTAATAAATTAAACATTCACTGAGCAAATAAAACACATATAAGTCACAAAACTCTCGGTCTAAACCCACTCGTGACATCATACCTGTACGACCAAAAATTCGGGGCGTTACAACCTCTCCCCCTTAAGAGGACCTGGTCCCCAGGACCACTGCCTGGAGTTTTGGACTCTAAGCAAAGTTTTTCGTGTTCATCCCACGCGGGTTAGCAACTCCCCGTCAGGAATTAGTTCAGAAAAGGTCTTCAAGCAACAAGGGGTCTTCAATTGTGGTAGGAGTAACTCGTCCTTGAAAGGAATCCAGTGTTAAGCGAGTAGCTCGTTTGGACCCGTGCAATAAGGGGTTCTAAAAGAGATTCAACCCTCGCCGCTTGAATCCATTATGAACTTACTTTTGGAGTTCGGTTTAAAATGAGTTGGAAGTCAATGACTTCCACTAACTCACAACCATGAACCTAACCGGACTCTTCAACGCATCACGATCACGATTCAATGTTGTCATACTCGAACCTTCGTCAAGAAGTCAAGAGTCTTCATAGGCATTCCATGGGGTTGGTGGTTTAGTCGCGGCCCTCGTCTTACCAAGGCTTAAACACTCGGAAGTCTAAGCAAGTAGCAAGAAACGATGAACGAACCCCGTCTTTCGAGCAACAAGGAGAGAACCCCGTCTCTCACGAACAACAAGGAGAGAACCCCATCTCTCACGAAAAAAAAAACAAGGCAAGGGAGTCTCCAATACTCCCGAGCAACACAACACTACGCAGAACAGAACACAAGTGGAAAAAGCAAAAAGTCAAGTACAAAGTTACACAAGAAGCAAGAAATAAATATCAATCACATCGTTCAGCACTCATGCAAAAGCAAATAATACAGTTAGGAATCAAAGTACATAGTAACAAATTTCATTTGAACTAAAACTACATGTATGCATATGCCATGAATGCTTTCTACCGTTCACCGTTTGAAGGAAACTTGAAGTTGGTAACTTCAATGTCCTATGCATGGTTTGATTCAAAAGTTGGCTCGGTTCATAACTTGTCTTTAATATCTTCAGTGTACATCCGCTTGAGAAAAAGATAAACCGGTTGATCCTATTCTTGATTTCATTCCGAAGCTTACCCCTTTTCGATTCTTCTCATTTCAAAGCTCCCAAGTCATCATGGAAAACAACTGATGACTTATTAAGGATTTCATTTTGTTGTGTCGTCTAGACCCTTACAATAAGTGTAATTTACCTTCACTGTCACTATCCCGTAATAAAATACTTTGATCAGGTTTTCCTTCTCCGTGTCTAACTTAAAAGTTCAACTGAAGCTTCTTCTTAATTCCATCATCTTCAAGATCCAAATTCTGTTCGCATAAATGTCGATCGAGTCAATCTTTCCATTACCCCGTAGCAATCTTCAACCCGAATTTGGTAACTTAACTTCCACTTTGAAGGGTTAACTAATAAGGCCGTTTCATTCCTTCTTCAAGCACAACCTTGAATTTAAATTTGTTTCTCGGTCGTGCTCTCCCCCCTTAAGAATTTCCTCCTTCTCAAGTCGAGCTTTATCTACCATTTCCTAATTAAAATTCTTGATGTCCTAGTAATGAGCAATCCTTGTTAGCGATGGTGTTCGGTGTATTACTCACATTCACTTTGAAGTGGTTGATTTGGATAGCATCCCGAATTCTTTGCTCTTCATGATTTCTCTTTTAATCCTCTAGAACTCTGGAATAAAATTTTCATTTCTTATCCCATCCGAACATCCCGAAATTCACTCAAATCTTTAATTTCTGAAATCCCATTCTTCTCTTTGTTTCTGTTTGAATACTATTACCCAAAACACCCTTCTTCACCTTGATTCAGAAAAAAAAAAACTTTGTTTGAAGTGGTAGCTGAAGTGTCATATGGAGAAGCATCCTAACAATTAAACACTAAAACGATGCATGTTGGGTGAAGATGGAAAATGTATGGAGCACATAGTACACATCAAAGTATGTAACACCAAGTCAATTATTTAACGATTACAATGTTGAAGTACATAAAATAAGAATTTAAATAATTCAATACAATGTATGATGCACGTGCAATGAATGCAATGAACCTGGCACCATAGTAGTGATTTAGCATGACATCCTGTCCTTTGCTATCGATGTTGTAAGCATAGATCGGGAGGTTGAACATCATTCGGTCATTGGTGATGCGTTCCAGTCCTTGTTTGCCTTCTAGTTTCACCATGTATCCCCAAGTCCCGAGAAGATGACGTAACTTGAATTCTTCAATGCTCCTTGCTCTCTCAGCTTTGCATCCATTCATTGATCTGCGTTTGTAGTCATACTAATTAAGCTACCTTACTTGGCCCCGTGGTGAAACCACCCAGTTGACAGTTCCCCATTCCATGTATCTCAGTTGGAATTCCTTGGTAACAATGGTATATCCCTTGAAACTTCCTAATTTGGCCTTCTATATTGATGAACGACATTAAACTTGAAGATCTTGGTGATGAGTTTTGAATGATTCAATTTTGCGTGAAGTGTCTTCATGATTTGGTGGTTAGGAATCCTAAGCCTATCCAGTTTTCTCACTTATCTTTTAAATTGGTGGTTTAGGTCCCCACATTTTCCCTATGATGATGATATTCAAGACTTGTAGGGAGGATAGAGTCGGTGAACTTCTATGTGCTCCAAATCTTCTCTCACGGTGTTGAATAATGAGGTATAATTCCCTTTCTGTAAAGTGTGAAGATTCAACACCGAAATTGTAAATCCCGATGACTCCATAATCCTTTCATTGATTTGATAGAAGGTACTTGCGGTCGAGTTGATAGTGGCCTTGACAGCATGATAGCAAACTACAATTAAGAATTTAACTCGAGCATAGGTGCATGTGGATTAGTATATGCTTATGGCACACATTTAAATCAACCAATGCATATTCAATGCAAAGTGCAACACATAAAACAACAAAATTGATAGAAAATCATATAGAGCAAGTAATTTTCAGCAATTTGTAACATTTATCAATGAAAATCAATTCAATGCACACGTTAACAAGTTGTTCCTATGCCGTACGACCTAGACTGACTCAATCACAACACGCGAGCTCCGGTTTTGCAACCTGGAGGCTCTGATACCATTTAAGGATGTAACGCCCGAGCGCAAGACATCACATCCCCCGCACCATGACCCGACCCGTATATGAAATTAATTTTCATACACGTACCGAATCATAGCGAACGGAGACATACACACTCGCTAAGCCAGGCGGGACTAGCCTATCACTTAAACCCCAACATCAACAACAACAATCAGAGTAACAGAACAGCGGAAGCAATAGATTCATATTCCATATATTGAGCTATATGCTCTAGGTACCAACAGTTAATATTCAAGTACAATACATATAGGTACCATATACAATATTCATGTACGCTCTCAATTCATATACAATATTCCAAAATGATCAAAAGAGTAAGCATATGCGTGTAAAAGAAAGAAAGGCTAGACACCATGCAAGACTCTCCCAGACTTGTATCCCGCCTAGCATCCCTTCCTGCAAAAAGAACTGAAACAACTCCGGGTTCAGTCTTAGACAGACTGGTGGGCATAAAAAGATAGGCATAATATCAATATATCACGGAATTGAAACACATACATGCAAGTTATAATCCTTATTCGAGGTTTAGAAACATTTTTCCCAAGTGGGAAATAAAATACAACGAATATGATTATAACAATTCATTTCATTCATTAGGTCATTAGTGGCCCGGCGAGAGGGCGTGCATTATCTCCAACCATGACCTCGTGTAATCCATTAGTCATTCATTCATTCATTCATACATTTCATTCTTTCGTGCACATACATTCGATCATTCATTCAATCGTTCATATACCACCTTCTTCCTCCGGGTAGGTGTAGCACCCAAGCGTGAGGTACCACATCCCCCGCACCGAGACCCGACCCGTATATGAAATGGAAGTCCATACACGTGCCAAATCCACGGCGAACGGGGACCTAACACACACGCTATGCTAGGCGGGACTAACCCTTAAACCATTCAATCTCAAGACAAGGTCCAATCAGAGTTAAGGTAAAACGCGGAAGCAAGAACGACATATAATATATACGATGAGCCACCAAGCTCCAAAAATAGATATACAAAAGTGTTCAAGTATTCAAGGCCACACGGCCTACAATATCATAACGCTCCATATCAAAATCATATACAAAACGACAATAAGAGTATGAGACCGAAATGAAGTGCTAAACAACAATGCAAAAACCTAGACGCCTTGTATTCCCGCCTAGCACTCCTATGCCTGCACAAAACAACTGAAAACCAACCGGGTTCAGTCTAAAAGAGACTGGTGGGTATAAAAACGTAGCATAAGATATAATATCGCATAAATTAAACACATACATGCAAGCCCTAATCCCGTGTGAAGTTTGATAAGAATTTACCAAGTGGTTAAAACAACAGAAAGACATCAACGGGATTACGACGTTCATTTTCATTCATAATTGTTCATAAGGGTTTATGGCCCGACGAGTGGGCGTGCACAATCTCCAACCTCCTCCTCGTGTACTCATAATCAATTATTCAATCATTCATTATCATACATAAATCCTTTGTGCTCATAAATACATGATCATAATCATTCATATACTCCTTCTTCCTCCGGGTGGTGGACGGGCTTGCAAGACCCGGCCACCGGTTCATACATAAGGCCAATGGGGGTACATGAATCCCCCAAGGGCACTCAGCTCCCATTCCTCGCTAAACCTCCTAGCGAGGGCCGGTATCGCCGTAGTTTGATTGGGGCTAGTATATGGGATCCCCGTCAGCCCTTTCTTCCTCGGTTAGCCACATATACTAAGTCCCGGGGCCCGTGCAATCATAAATCATAAATGTGTCTCGCCAAACATAAGGTAGGGTTTCATAAATAAAAAGGGGTCATACGTTTGAAATCATTTACCCAAAATGACTCGATTTATATAAATATACTATTTTGGCTTAAAACCTTTCAAATAAGGGATATATCGGGTTGTTTTAACTAGTAGAAGAAAAACCCACCTTTTATAAACAAAAGATTGGCACAAGCCTCTCAATGCTTGCCCTCGTCTCCGATCAAACCCGAATCTTGTGGATTAATGGAGGTTTGGAAGAGATTTGAGCTTGAATCTTAAGAGGTTTACTTGGCTACGAGATTTCTGGAACAGAGGAAAGAGGGCTGATTTTCTCTAAGTATGAGAGACTATTTCGGTTGGGGAGGATAATGATCAGCTGGATGGTTGAGTTAGGGTCTCATAGGTTCAAACCATGGTTAATTTGGTCAAGTATGGTAAGAGATATGGCTATTTTGGTGAAATGTGGCAGTTTTGGCCCCGTGTAGGTTTTTCGGTTAGATTTCGGAGGTTCAAATGAGTTGGGAAAAATATGTGGCTAAGTTTACGAAACTTGAATTTTCGTTGCGAGTTCAGCGAAGTTGACGAAACTCGAATCCGAGTTTCCTAGCTCAAGATATTAAATTCGGAACCAAGGGTGCGCTAAGTGCTCGTTAGCCCCCGACTTGGTTCCACGATTCAAATTTAATTCGTTAACATGTCAAATGAATTCGAAAACATAAAACAAGAATATAAGCATGTTCATAAAACACATATTTACGTCATATTACAATTGCACGATATTTCGATATCATTTCATATAAGAACGATGCACCTTTTCAACGAATTCATGAATTAACCAAATAAAAGAAACCAAATTCAAACATATATAACCTAGTCAACGATTCAATTTGATTAAATTAATTAATATGATTAAACATGATTAATTAACATAATACTTAATTAACATTAATCAATAATTAACGAATTATAAATATACATATATATATTTATATATATTTAAAATACAAATTATTTTAAAAAGAATTATTGAATTAAAATAAATTATAATAAAATAAGATAATAACAATTTATAATAAAATTAAATATAAACACGTAAAGACAATTATTTCGCGCAAATTGGTAAACACATACGTCATACCTTTACGTCTGAAAAGTCGGGGCGTCACAATAGGGAATGGGTTTACAAGGCCCGAACCCTCATTCATTAATGCTAGAGGGGTACATGAATCCCCAAAAGCGCTGGTGCCCTTTTCATTCACTAATCTCCTAGTGAAATCGAGGTTGCCGAAATTGTTGGAACTAGTATAAATGGATTCCCGTCAGCCCAAGCTTCCCCGGTTCACCATTACACTAAGTCCCGGGCCCCCATTCATTGTGATCATTCATTTCTCGCCAACATATTTTGGTAGGATAACATCATAAAGGCTTTCGTTCGAAAACATTTGTTCGTTAAAACTTGATATATACATATATATAATTTTGGCTCAAAACTTACACATTAGGTGGTTTGGGGTCATATTTTAACTAATAGAAGAAAAACCCACCTTTACATCTCTTACCGAACAATACCAAAAGGAAAAGAGACTTGAGGTAGCCTATGAACCCGGCACGTCAGCCTTTACATCTCTTACCGAACAATACCAAAAGGAAAAGAGACTTGAGGTAGCCTATGAACCCGGCACGTCTCCACCCTGGAGAAACTGTACAAAAGACAACACCGTGTGATCATGAGACTCGATACTCAAAATGAACCATATAAGACGCACGACAATGAATTAAAATATGAAGACATGCATGATCAATAACAATGTACTAATAAGATGTTCATGTCACCATTAATGCCACTTATTCATATAAACAAGCCTTTCATTCATTACACGAGTAAATCGTGTTTGTTCATTATCGTTCGTTCAATAACATTCATTCGTTCAATATCCAATTCATTATACATTATTACACATCTCAACCATGCATGTGAATCATTTAGAAGTGTGAGGAATTCACTAAACATATAGGGAATGCATTGATTACACAAAGAGTCATATTATAGCACTTAAACGTTTATACATACATGTCACGTTTGTCCAATGCAAATCAAGCCATAATACTCATAGCCATCATCCAATAATCCATTAATATCATAAATTTAAGTTTGAAGAACAAGAGATCAATTAAAACACAAACGGATGTCAAGGGGGTGAAAGGAATGCAAGAAGATGGATTTTGGCGAAAGTTAATAGTTTTTCAGAAATGAACAAGCTGTAAAGAATTGATCATATATTAAGTTCTAGAAGTTGAAATTAAGTTTTTTTTGTTGGATATGAAAGTAGATAAATAGGCCTTTAAAATGGTAGGTGGCTAGAATCGTGGTTCAAAGTGACGTGAAAATGGCGTAGGTTTGAATTTGGACCAATGCAGACTTTCGACGAAGTGGCGACACCATTTTCAAACGATAATATCTCACAAATGGGAAATGATAATGAGATGATTCCAATTGGAGCATGTTCCAGACTTCAATAGGTTTCCGTGGGTTCAAAAATCAGGTCAAACGGAGTTCAAACGAAGTCAGCATGGCCATGTCAATATTGGCCTGAAAGCTGACACGACCGTGTCGGAATAAAAAAATTCCAACTCGAGAGCTTGACACGGCCGTGTTGGAAATGAACTGAAGTTGGACACGGCCGTGTTGGGTCATCTTCTCCGAAAATCCATGGCTAAGGAGCAAGGGTTCGAGTAGAAATGTTCCAAAACCACCCCAAGACATATCCGGACCAAATCAAGCACAAATATACATCAAAATACACCATAATTCATACATATATGCATATATTGTCATCAAATCCTCAATTATCCAGCACATCAATATTATATCTATATACATATATATACACATATATACATATATGCACACAAACTTTGTAAAAGATGGGGGAAAAGAAAGATTAGGGCTCAAGATTACACCCACAACACTTATTTCACCAATCAATCCAAGTTTCATTCAAAATATCAAAATTACACAAATCCACCATATATACATATATACACATAATACCTTGGAGAATAAGGGAGATGAAGAAGGAGTTTGATTCTTGAGCTTGGGGGAAGAAAATTAGAGCTTGAAATCATTGTCTTCCTTGGCTTGGAGAGTGGCTCGATTGGAAGGAGAGAATGGATGGTTCTTGCCTTTGTGTTGAGAATGAAAATGAAGAACAAGGGGGTGTGTGTATATATCGTATAATTAAGGGGAGAAAAGAAGGGAAATTGCACTTTGGTCCTTCAAAACTTCAAGTACTCCATTAGGTCCTAAGTTTTGATTAATGAGTAGTTGGGGTCCGATTCAAAATTCGATTAAGTCCAAGGATTTCATATAGTATCAAATACGTACATATTCAAAATAAAACATCCATATTACAAGTAAATGTATTAAAATAAGTTTAATTAACATAATCACTTGAGTCTTCTAAGTCACCTAATAGCAATTAGTTCACGAATTAATAATTTAAACATTCACTGAGCAAATAAAACACATATAAGTCACAAAAATCTCGGTCTAAACCCACTCTTGACATCATACCTGTACGACCAAAAACTCGGGGCGTTACAGAGGATAATCTTGATTGCCAACTCAAGTTAATTTATAGTGGATTCGTATAAAGAGTTTACAAGAAGCGGTAAGGAAGGTAGTGATAAGTGAAGCCGAGTCAATCACTATACTTGGCGACCGACATAGGGAGAGCAAATTCAACCGTGGGCTTTCGAAGAAAAATAAGGTTGGAGATGGGCGTCCGAATTATTCTGGACAAGCTAGAGCATCCAAGGAAGGGCGAATGAGATTGTGGTAAATAATGAATTGAATGGATTAAGATCAAGAGACTTCTAAGATCGGGACTTCGGACCGTGGTATTTAATAAGGATAAGAGAATTAATTGCGGGACTCCAGATCGTAAAGTTTGGTAGAGAAAGGAAATGGATCAAGGATGGGACCGAGTGGTTATTCTAATATCGACACATCGTTCAATCTTAAAGCTTGCCACTACGAGCAAAGAAACCTTCAACAAAGAAATCAAGTAGATATCAGATTCATTACAATGAAGAACCTCCAAACAATGGTGAACGGTATATTAACCATACATATCACGTGCATCATGCATTCCTTAATTCCTGTTCTATGTGTAATCACTTCTTAGTTGCTTTTGGAGTGAACGAGTGCCTTAGTAACACGGTAAGACGAGGGTCATGCCATGCAACAGACTTTACAACGTGTCTTTGGAGACCCTATTTAGAAGCTAATAGCTGTTCAAGAAACCAACTTCAATCCGTGAAGTTGATGAGTTGATAAAAGACCCATTTCGGGTTGGAGAACGAGTGGTGGGAGTTCGTTAACTACTCCACTTGTGATACCGAGTTGTGGGATGGTTAGGATGGATTCAAACGGTTGGTGTTGAATCTCGTTTAGACCCTCCTATCGTGCGAGACGTCCAGACTACTCATGGTCGGATCTAGTTCGTGAGCAGCTTGAAGCCCCTTCGTGCTTGAAGACCCTTCTCTGAACTAATTCCTGTGTGGAGGTCGCGAACCCCGCGTGGGATGAATACAGAGAGGTTTGCTTAGAGTCCAGTACTCGAGGCAGTGGACCTGAGGACAGGTCCTTCTTAAGGGGGAGAGGTTATGACACCCCAGTTTTCCAGCAAGCCAGGTACGATGTTACGCGAGAGTTTAATTCAGTAATTACATGATTTATGTGACGTCACATGCCTACGTGTCAACGTATAACTCTATTTAATTACGTGCGCTTAGAATTAATCTAAATTGTTCTTAGACTAAATTGTCTAATAATTGTTCGTTAGGGACCTAATTTTAATTAGGGTGTTTTGGGCCTTCGTAGCTACCTTCAGCTCGGGAATTCAGATTCGAATTCCAACCTTAACATTGAGTTCGTTTCAATGATTCGGATTCAATGAATTAACCTTTTAATTTCTAAGCCATTTGGTCACCCTACCATTTTAAAACCCGATCCGAATGGACCGGATACCACGTGACCCTACCCGTACAACCCGACCCGTTCAACTCAGCCCCAAAAAGGAGCCAAGTTCATCTCTCTCCCTCATTTCACGTACAAGCAAGGAAGAAGAGAGAAGAGAAGGATTTTTCCCCCTTTTGGCCAGGAACCCTTGAGCTCGGGTCTTCGAGATCCAACTGTCCGATCAACGACCTAAGGTAACTATTGTATTCCTCTCGTTACGTACTTCTTTTCCTCCCGATTGTGTCTTGTTTTTCTTGCTCAGATTCATACCTTTCATGAAGATGATGAATAGTGATTATATATGAGAATTTGCTCCTAATGTGTTTATATGTGATCTATTTGAGCTAGAATCTTAGTATGTTTCTCCCATGAGTGTGCTTGTCGTTTATTTGCTTGATTTGTGCCCGTTTCTTGCCCCGAACTTTTTTTTTTTTTTTTTTTTTTTACGCTTAATCGAAACCATTTCTTTCAAAATTTGAAAAATGGAATCCACGAAAGGCAATACATCAAATTAAGAACCTCAAGTTCATCAAAAAATCAATAATATACAATTTGTGTATCTCTCACAGAAAAGATAGCCTGGATGAGATCGAACTTTGGGCAATCTAGTTCCAAGAAAAACATGAACTTGGGTTGTGTTACAGAAGAGGTGCTCTAACTAGACTTCTTATTGCACAAACCATAAACAAAGAGTAAGATGAAGAATGGTTAACGCTTGACCCATTGGTAGCTTTTCCTTGCTTTTGCTTTTCCGGGTTTTTTCCTTTCCACGACTCTTGAATCTCTTGTCAGAAAACCAGCTTCTTTTAGAGGGGGACGCAATCCCGGTTCCCAGTTCTGTAATGCTCTACTGATGCCTAGACGAATTGCTCCCACTTGACCTGAGGTCCCACCACCTTTGACCGTACAATTAACATCCCACATGCCCAAAGTCTTTGTTTCCGAAAATGGCCGAAGAAGAGCAGCACGTTTCTTGCCCCGAACTTGAAACACCATTGTTGGATCTTGCTTGAGCTTTAATGGCAACTTGATATATACTTGGTTTCATGGCTTGAATTTGAGATATATGATAGAGCATGTTTACATGAACTTATGCCTTCAATTTGGAATGTTTTGGTTGAGCTTTGAGGTGGTTTTTGCTTCCTTCTCCTTCCCCTTCGAGCAACCCCTATTTTTGTCTCTTTTTCTCGCCCAGAAGGTCTACCCGGGCGGGTAGATTTTTGCCCACAAAACTACCCGGGCGGGTAATTTAGTACAGAAGGTTTCTGCACCTGCTCTCCCCGGCCGGGTAAATTTCCGCCTTGTTTTTCCCCGGCCGGGTACTCCCTCATACGACCTCCGATTGACCTGTTTTATGAGCCGTTGGAAACCTATTGAAGTCTAGAACAACCTCCAATTGGAATAAACTCAATATCTTGTCTCATTTGTGAGATATAATCAATTCTTTTTGGTCTCACCACTTTACCGACAATCTGCTTTCACACAACTTCGAGCCTACGCCATTTTCACCTCGCTTTGAACCACAAGTCGAGCCACATACCATTTTAAAGGTATATATGTCTAGTTTGATCTCCAATAAACAAAACTCAATTTCTACATCTAGAACTCAAGATATTCCAGTTTTCCTTCCACTTGCACATTTACGAAAATTGTTAGCGTTTGCCAAACTTTGCCAAAACCCGTCTTATCGCTTTTCTTTCACCTCCTCGGCCTCTAATTTGACTTACATGCATTGTTTACATGCCTAATTGAATGATTAAATTATTTATGTGTCTAAATGACATTACTTGTGCTCATGAACACGATCACACCATTTCATGACATAATTATGATTTAATGCTTATTGAATCATGCCATAACTTGATGCACCACTTCATGAACATCGCCGTGTATCCTACTTGGTGTCATTATTGAGTCGTGTCTCACAAGTACATCATGTTTCCTTTCTTGTACAGCGTTCTCCTCGGTGGAGATGTTTGTTGTTCGTGGTCTTTCTTTCTTGGTCCTTCTTGCACACTTGGAGGTGAGGGTTTTCTTTATAAACGACCTATAACCTTGCATGAATTAAAAGTATGCCAAATGGTTTTCATATTAAAGTTGACCATAGCTTTTATACCGACTATGTACCGAAAATGATTTATAAACTGCATAGTGTTAATCCTGGCCTGTTTTGCGATATATTCCTGATTGCCCCCGGCTTTCGTAGCGCTGGGCTAACCGGTGTGGATCTTGTACCTGTGCTTGGGGCCCAGGGGCATGTGTATTGAGGGAACCGGGGAGGCATCTTGCCGACAGTGAACTCTTGCACAGGTCTCATCCTGTTGGACTACCCTGATACCCACCAGGAGGTTTGGTGGGAGATGGGGCTCCGATCTAAGGGAGTCATGAACCCGAAGATCACCCTGATGCGCGGATGTGGAGGTTAGCTACTGGCCACATTGCACCCGGAGAAAGGAGATTAATTTGCACTTGTTTTTCCCGCCTGATAATTAATTATAACTCTTGTTTCCTGATTACCTGCTTGTACCTGCCATTTAATAAGTGAAAAGAGGAGTCCAGGATGGATTAATTACCCGTTCTCGCTGGGTCCCCTAAAATGTTAAGCATAGATATCCGTAACCTCTGGTATGTCTCAGTCCCTGTTCAGCACTGTAGCTCGTGGATCGTATAGGTAAAGTGGGCATCAACAGAGGCGTACGGATATCGACACATGCATATTATATCTCGTTTACGTGACTTGCATGCCCTGACATAATTCGACCCGTACGTATTGATTTAATCTTGATTCCTGTCTCTTGTTTATTTAATCCTAAAACGTATAGTGGAATTATGCCAGCTTGATTTCCTGATTATATATGTATATGCGTGTGTACCCCCTTCACTCAATCAGTTGGCTGACCCCTCCCTCTCGTTGTTTTTAGTGTCTGTCTTGCAGGCTCTGTGGTCGTTAGGCGGGAGTCTTTTGAAGTCTTTGTTTGAGTCTTGGTCCTGTTTGCACTGCTTCGTACCGTACCTTTATTTCCTGCTTGTAACTGGGCTATGTAAGCCACTCTGTGTTGTTATTACTTTATTGAATTTGGGACAGATTTCTAGGGCCCTAGTTGAACCCGTTTATATGTTATTGCATTGTATTGATTCGGGACAGGTTAGGACCCGTATTTACATTCTTGTATGAATTGAAATTTTATATTGGATTGTGATTGCATGATTACATTACTTCCGCATTCTTGGTTTTGTTGATTTGGTGGTACAGGGTCTAGTCCCGCCTAACACAGGATATTTTATTTCTGTCTCCGTTCGCTGTGAGCTTGGTTCATGTATGGACTTTCCATTTCATGCGTGGACCGGGTTCATAGTGCGGGGGATGTGGGGCCCTCCGTTCGGGATGTCACATCCTATGGTGGTATCAGAGCTCCAGGTTATAAAACCGGAGTTCTAGTATCGTGTCCTGTCGAGTCTAGGTCGTACGGCTTAGGAGCTACTTGATAACGTGAGCATTGCATTGACCTTAAGTACTGAGTTGCATTTCTTTCTGAGCCTTGTTGAATTAATTCCTACTTATTGCGTTAGATTCATGCCTTTCGTGTTGACAACGTGACAATGTGTGCATTGCATCGATCTTGAGCATGGAATTGCACCTCTTTTGAACTTTGTTGAACTAATTGATGCACCTTGCGTTGAATCCGTGTTTTCACGTTAAATACGTGACATGAGCATGCCCTGATCGCATGTATATATATTCTTAAAATGAGTTATGATTTACAGTTTACGAAGATAATATCAAACCACGGCCAATCTCTACAACTACGACAAGTACCACGGATTCTACGTTCAAACCGAATCAGGTGAGGAATGCATTGGGGACTCCTACACTGGAATCCAGGAACCATGACCTACCCTAGATGGTGTTATGGTTCAAGGATTTGGATGTGGGATAAAAGGATCGAGTTGGATGGATTGATAAGTTCTACTCTGGTAGAGGGATATTTAATGAAATAAGGGTTGATCGTGGAATGTTTGTGACTTAGAAGATTGACATATATGTCTCTACTACATAGGATGCCTTATTCGGATTCCACAGGGTGATCTAACTTAAGGAAACATAGATCCATGGGATGACAAGCAACGAAGAATATTTAACCGGCTTAACGGGACCATCTAATTCAGAATGTGTGTGTTATTACCGGATATATGACTTGATTGGAACTACTTATATGAGGAGACTAGGTCGTACAAGTTGGAAGTCTTCGGTCCAAGAAGCGAAGGATGAATTCGATGTATGAGAATCGGAATTTCTAAGTCAAAGAAGAAGAGATGAATTGAGATGTTTCGGGTTTCGAATATGATAGAAGTTTGATTCGAAAGGGATCAAAGAAAATCAATCAACGAGGTAAATACATATTCATGGAAGGTGACATTGCTAAGGGATCTATCTTCGGCCGGATTTGAGTTCATCTTTCCGATCCAAACTGAATTGTCGTATTGTGAGGTCGAAGTGGGAAATATAGAACAACAAATGGAAACGATAAAGAAAGGCAAAGAATCCTTATAAGGAGATTACGTACTCAAATGTAAGCAAGTAAACGACAAGTTATACTATCGATTCGAATTCATAACAGAAATCAAGAGGACTTCATTCGAGGTGACATTTGGAGAAAGATTCGGGACAACGAGTGGAAGAACGATTATTAGGATGAAGTCAAGACACTAAACCCATGGACATAGAAGAATTTGGGTTCAAGAGGTCATGATCTCAGACCATGGAGATATATAACTTGATGCAAGAAGGTTCATAGAAATCTTGAAGACCGTGGGAAAACAAGAAATGATCGACAAGTCCAAGCAAACCGTGACTAGAGAAATGAGGATAAGCTGTTGAGTTCAAAACTTACCATAACGGTGACAGGTTTAATACATTCATTGCACGTGCATCATACATCTCTTTAAATTATTTAAATACGTTTATCTATGTGTACGTGCATCTTTAATTGATATAGTTGCTCCAATGTGTTGCATCTTTAATTGTTTGTTACGTGCATTGGCATCTTAATCCGACATGCATGGTTTAGTGTTTATTGGATAGGGAATTTTCCCCCCTTCGTTCATCGAATGCTACTTTAACCGAACCATATTCGAATCAAGCTAAGGGGGAATTTTGGGTTGTAAAGTGTGGATTAAAAGAAAGGAAGAAATACGGAAGCTCGGGAAAGTAGAACCGGATTTTGGAATAAATGAATGAGATGGTCATCCCTACTAATTTCTTGAAAGTGATTGTGACCAAGATCAACGGACATATAGCTTAGCTAGGACCACTTACGTCGAGGAACTCGTTGACCTTGGTTTGTGAAGCATTAGTGCAACTCTAAGGAATTTGGATAGGAGTTCGGGGTGTCACAAATACAACCTAAGGAAAATATAGAAATGGCATACTAAGGTGGTTTGATAAACATGTAACAGGAAAAAAACTGCAGAAATTAACAGTCTGGAACTATTGATCCACATAGAAACATCCTAAATTTACAGCAGATCATTTCTTCCTAACTCATCTACAGAAATGTTTAGAGCTCCTTCACGAATCCAATTAATTTCTTCTCCTTCATCAAGTGGAAGATTGTGTGTAGACGTGCTCTGCAATATTGTGTCAATATCATCAGCACTAAAGTTTCCACCATCTTGAAACTTATCCCTTGCTTTGGTACAAATCACAACCTTCCAATCCTTTTTGTTTGGGTCGTCCACATAAAAAACTTGTTCCACTTCTGTTGCGAGGGCGAAAGGCTCATTTTGGCGCTTTATATTGGCAAAATTGGCCACTGTAAATCCATCACTGTCTTCTCTGAGCTTGCTTCCTTTAGAGACCCAATCATAGTCAAAATAACACAATCTTTCTCCCACTCGTGTAATCTAGTTCGATTATGTCCTTCACAATTCCATAATACGCCATCTCTTGCTGAATAGGTCTCATATCCTTCTTGCTTGCAAAACTTGTTGTACTTGCTTTAACCATCACGCCACAATTTTGAGTTTTTCTTCTTCTCTCCACTTCTTTAGTATGAAATCGAAAGTCGTTCACTTTGAAGCCCTTATATTGTATACCAACGGGGATAGGTCCCTTTGCAAGCCGGCTTATATCAATCAATTTACGGTCAGTTTCACCGGACCTAAGTTCTCCAACCTACAATAAAGAACAGATGGAATCACTATTGTTTCGTATTAATTTTTGTGTAACTTCTTAAACCACCTACATATGATTATAGAATAATGCATTTCAAACAACAAAAAGTCAGTAGGGACTAAAATAGCATCACAAAATTTGAGGTAACCCATATAATAAATTTGGACCCCTGTTTTTTGCATCCAATGTAATATTAATTCCTAAAAAGAGCTAAATGATAGCTAAAAACTGGGTTTAAACCACTGCTTCTGACCAATAATATTTATGTTTCTGTCATAAATAACAGCTAACAACAGGGATTGACAAAGTTAATTAATTAATGAATTCATGTCTGTGTGTATCACTAACCTGACCCTTAAACCAGACAGCAAATGATTCACTATGGATTCGTTTGATTTTGTGTTCCCTCGATCGATGCTTCTTACTCTGACCTGAGCTTCATGTTCACAGCATAGTTAACTGGAAAATGTGTTATTGCTATCTAGTTTAAGAATCTGTACTTACTAATATAGAATTACAAGATGGAAAAATTTAGATCAAGTAACTTACACTTTATATTCTTGAATGTCATCGCAATTGAACAGCACATACTGATGCACGTCAGTTGGTCATTATTCAAAATAATCGACTCTCCTTTCCACAATGAAGCTCCATTACTTGAGAAAATATCAATACTTGCGGTGCTTGTCCCAAACCCATCATCATCATTACGACTTGGTCGATGATGCCTTGTTTCAACATTTTCAGCAAAATATAAAGAACAGAAAGATAAACACTCCTCTGACAAGTATCCTTCTGCAATTGAGCCTTCCGGACGACCTCTGTTACGGATATATGATTTCAAAGTACTCAAATACCTACACAGTTCATAATATGAATAAGTACGTCAGTAAAATATCGAATGTAACAATCCAACTATAATAAAAGTTAACTAGTACTTATTACAAGGTAGGCCTACCTTTCAATAGGATATTATCCAACGATAATGGACTGGTCCAGCTAACTTTTCCTAAGTGACCAAGTGTACAGTCAAATGTACCATGATATCAAAGAAAGAAGGTGGAAAGATTTTCTCCAACTGACATAGTATTACAGTAATCTCTTTTTCCAACTGGGATAAATCATTGGGATTCAGTGTCTTAGAACACAAATCTTTAAAATAACGACACAAATGAATCAGGGATTTGCGTATTGGACTCGGAAGAAGTTTACGTAGAGCAAGGGGTATCAATTGTTGCATCAACACATGACTGTCATGACTCTTCAACCCAAATATCTTGTGTGGTTTAATATGAACACACCTTGAGATACTTGAAGCATAGCCGTCTGAAACTTTAATGCTCTTTAACAGTTTGCAAAATCTTTCCTTCTCAGTCTTATCCAGTGCAAAGGAGGCTGCTAGCAGCCACTCCTGTCCAAGCTCATCGAGGAAAGGATGGAGTTTTGATCTTATCCCCATAATCTGCAAATCCAAGCGAGCATTTTAATTATCTTTCGACTTGTCCGAGTCCAATATGTATATAAAACCTTATCGCATACGTTCTTCTTAATGTGCATAATATCTAGATTGTGTCTCACTAAATTCTTTTCCCAATACGGTAGGTCAAAGAAAATGCTTTTCTTCTTCCAATTGTAGGGCAGTTTCTAATCTCCAACCTTCTTCCCAAATCTGTTCTCAATGTGCTTTACTTGATCAAATGCCACAACTCCTTTCAAATACGGGGTTGGTGTTCGATGCTCTATAGTTCCATCAAATGAGCTTTTATCCCTCCGATAAGGATGATCCTCGGGTAAGAATATACGACGGCACATATAACAGAACTTGCGAGATCTATCTAACCATATTGAATTGGTGTACTTATGAGAGACCGGGCATGCGTATTCGCCTTTAGTACTCAACCCCGATACAGCTGTGTGGCCTGGGAAATCATTGATTGTCCATAGCAAAGTTGCACGTAGTTGAAAGTTTTCCTTAGTTGAAGCATCATACGTTTTTATTCCCTCTTCCCACATCTCTTTTATCTCTGCAACAGCCGGCTGTAGAAATATACCGATGTTCTTACCTGGTCCAGAAGGCCCAGGTATAAGCAAAGACAACATAAAGTATGTCTTCTTCATACAGTCTCCAGGCGGCAAATTATATGGAATCAATATCACCGGCCAGGTACTGTGAACGACACTCATAGTTCTAAATGGATTAAATCCATCCGTAGCCAAACCCAACCTTACATTGCGTGTATCTTTCGCAAACTCTGGATGCTGGTGGTCGAAAGTTTTCCAAGTTGGAGAGTCGGCAAGATGTCTCATTATACCATCTTCAATGCGATCGGTATCATGCCATCTCATGAGGGCTGCAGTTTCCTTGTTCATAAATAATCTTTGTAGCCTTGGCTTTAATGGGAAATGTCATACCATCTTCGCAGGTATTTTCTTATTCCCTTTTGATATTTTACAGGAATCTTGTCGATCACCGACATTAGCTTCAGGTGCAACCGTTATCCACCGTGGCTCGTCACATGTATCACACTTTGTTTTGACTTCATTCACACCACAATACAACATACAGTCATTCCGGCAAGCATTTATCTTTTTATAATTCAGCCCCAGGTGTTTTAATATCTTCTTAGTTTCATAATAGTTCTTCGGTAATTGAACACGTTCTGGAAGTGACTCTCTTAGTAATTCAAGCATCATGGTGAACGAACTGTCACTCCAATTCCCAAGACACTTGATTTGGAGCATTCGAACAATGAAATACAGCTTTGAGAAGTTCTTACACCTCGGGTAAAGCTCTTGTTCTGCATCTTCCATGAGTTTATAAAACCTCTCTTCTTCTTTACAACGCCTATCATGTTCCTAATCTTCGGTTGTTCTTTCAAAATTATCTACGTTATCTTGCATTACAAAAGCATCATTTAGCATTTCTCGCATATTGTTGGATGCATTTTGGCCTTCATACACATAGACTGTCGGCCGACCGTTAGATGACAACTCACCATGCAACACCCATTTAGTGTACCCAAGTAAGAATCCATGCCAAAGAAGATGCTCCTTCTTTTAATAGGGCATTTTTACATTTCTTTCACGGGCAGAGGATGGTTGCTCCATTTGAATTCGAGAAGGCAAGATCCAAAAAATATTTTAACCCAGTTTGATATTCATTACTAGCCCTGTGCATGTTCATCCACGTCCTATCCATAATATTCTTTATTGACAGAATGTAGTTACCTTCGACCTGACGACAGTTTCAAACTTGCAGCTTGATCGGAAACAAGAATTGGTTTTTTGGCTGCAAATAAAGCAAAAAGAATAAGATAAGTTCATCCTGATAGAAATTAATATTTACTCTTACAGAAATCTATTCATATAAGACTTTTGATAATAGCTAATGAAAAATATCAAGCCTTTAAAGAAAATAGTTTAGCACTGTGTTTTAAGTTCAGTCATCCATCCTCTTAGGCTATAAATTATACCAGCTGAGGTTTGAGGTTACTCTAACAGGAGAAAAGCTTTGGTAATTTCCATCGTCAATCCTACAACACTTGTACGATCGAATATCTCTGATATTTAATCTATACAGTAACTGCCTAAATTAACCAATACCAAGACTCACATGGGATTACAAAGAAAAAATATGTAAGGTCTAAGAAAAATAAAATGCAAGATTAGACTCACTTGGGATCTATCATTTCGTATTCCTTGCTCTAACTAATAAAGACTTGGTCTACTTGCCTCTGCCTGTTGAACATAAGCCTGTAATTAACCAATAAATTATACATAATTCTATACTAATTATTTACCTACAATTAATGAAAACATATTTATTAATTACAATATATATTTCAGACTCAGACTTGCCTTCTTTGCTGAGCCTGCTTTGCCTCTAATTCAGACAAAAAAAATGAAAAAGACACAAGTAAGATGAATATATAGTAACTAGCAGATTCAAACAAAGAGTTATGAGAAACTTTAGGACTTATTTTCCTCAATATGGCCATACACAAATTACATGCAGTATTCTTAACTTCCTACAGTACATCAATGATCTTGTATTAACAACATGCATTATAAATTCACACTTAGATCACTTGAAGTGTTTCTATAATTAACGATCACAACTTTGAATTTCCCTATTTCTTTAAAAGAAAGACAGAAAAATAAAACTTGTTTGGCTAAATTCACTCTAATCAGTACACATGATCGATTACACTTTCCTGGAGTTACATGTGAAGTTACAAATGCCATCTCTTAATTGTATACTTCCAGCGTATTTTCTGACATTTGCAATAAATGTGTAAAACTGTACCAAAAATCCACTTCCAGAGTTTCAACAGGTTTATTTCCAAGTGTATTAACAACAGTATCAATCTCCACCAGGAAAGCTAATTATAATTCGGACAATTATCTCAAGTTCTACGAAAGCTTCCTAGTAAAACATTTATCTTATTAAACTTAAAATCAAACATCAATGTTGAGTAACAGTAAAAACAGGCCATTTCAAAATCAACAGCATGTTCGTAGTCCAGAAAATCAAAGCTGTTCAATGAATTGGGAGATTGGCAAACTCATTTGGCTCCACAACTCTTCTTTCTAATTTCGCCAACAAGAAGTTGCTAGAGATACATACCTCTTCAATCTTCCATCCTACCCTGGTAGGAATATTTGTCTGGACCAGAACGCCAATCACAAGAGAATGAATTGAATACAGAAATTGACCTCGGAAGCTCCTCAGGAAACATTGAAAATTGGACAAAACTGATTTAAGAGTCTAATCACA
Organism: Lantana camara; assembly: GCA_037501455.1. NCBI lineage: Eukaryota > Viridiplantae > Streptophyta > Magnoliopsida > Lamiales > Verbenaceae > Lantana > Lantana camara. The sequence goes on from CM074861.1 coordinate 49,692,525, forward strand.
TAAAGCACGGTCTACTTACAGTTTCAGCTATACTTGAAACACCAAAATTTTGCACTAAGAAATTTAAATCTCATCAAGATGCTTCATTCTATTAGATCAAACTCAGGCTGAAACCGTAGGCTTTGTCGTTGATTCTTATGTTAGTATATCACCATAAAGCACAGTCTAATTACTTTTCCCATGAATTAGAAGATACACACAAGCTCACATATGGTTGTAAATCAAGCAGCCTAAATACACAATCTACGGGTTCTTTCCAGAAATTTTAGACAAAAGAATATCAGTTACTAACCATCTAATACAAAATGAATGAGGAATAAGAAAGAGTAGAAAACATTACACAAACATGAATAAAGTTCTTCTCTTGATGAACTTCACTTTGAGAACGACCCTAAGCTCATGAATCTCAAAAATTACGTAAGGACATCTCCAGTAAAAACACGAATTTGCAGATGGACATTTGATAGAGAAACATGAAAAGATCTATTCTTTGAACTTATACAGACCACAAAATTGAAAAATCACTAAAATCTTCTCAGAACAAAGATTTCTTCAACATTAATCCCTTAACAACTTAATCAAACAACCAACCCTATCTCGAAATTATAAATTACCCCCACCATCTTCTGCATTCCCAAACAATCACCAAGAAGCATGTGCAAACACCCAACCAAACAAATCAAGTAACATTATGGATAAATTGACTGACCTGTCGATGAGTGTTGCCTTCAAAACTCCGTTGTTGTCGCAGTACTTCGACCAAGAAAAATAATTAGTTCATTCCAGAGGCAACAACCAAATGGAGTAAATCGACTCAGTACTTTCAAGAGAGAGAAGCAGTTGTCGGTGGAGGCTGCTGGTGGAGATCCACTTCCTTATCTTCAGGTGAAACTTTGGACCAACAATTTTGGAAAGCCAGACTTAGGCAATCTAATTTTGGAGCGGCAATTTTCCTGATTTTGGAAAGTGTTCCCTCCGTTTTTGGTGTTAGGGTTCTCTCAACTTCTTAAGTTCAGACCGCCAAAATTTGGTCCCTCCAAACAGGATATTAAGACGCTTTTAACATGCCTATAACAACGCTATTGATATAGCGTCTCAATAACGTCCACCTATTATGACGCTAATTACATAAATGTCTTAATAATTTCAGAATAATAGTTAACTAATTTAAGATATAAATTAAATTAAATATAAAATGCCAATTCTTGAAAAAGCGCCACAACATGTGGTATATTGTGACGCCTTTTCAAAAACGTCATATTAGGGCGTCTTTGCAGGCAGTTTTTCTAGTAGTGTATGTTGGTGAGGTCGAACCGAACAACTCTCCGGTTACATCGAAAATTTTCATTAAATATTAAGCTAATTTTTTAAAATAGGTGTTTAATCTGAGGCGCAAACTTTGAATTAAATTCCTAGCATTCCATCAATAGGATTTAAGTTTGATAGAGGAAGCTACTTATTGTCCATGAGTTGTGGGGTGACTATGTGAAATCTATTAGTTCTTAGTTTCCTAATTGATCATTTTAAATGATTAATATTTTGAGGTCAATTTTGGGGAGGGCGATGTCCACGAGTCGTGGGTCATTCTAACTAAGTTTTGATCTTGATCTTATGATTGATGGCTCTAGCTTAACGCCTAAGTAAATATGGATGTCGCACGAGTCGTGGGTCCATATTGAAAAATAGGTGATGCAAGAACATTACTAAGAATTCCACAGTGGTGGAATTGGTAAGTTGTACCTACCTTAGCCTTTATTGAGAATGTCCATGAGTCGTGGGTTCAAGGTAAAGTGTTTGGCATCTTAGTACCCATTGGGATAACAAGTATCCTCTAAGATCTTTAGAAATTATAGATCTTTGAAAAATAGTGATAGCTACATAGATTAAAGACCTAATCTTATGTACATCGTTATTATTCATCATGCTCACTTAGTTCTCTATTTTTCTATTTAGGTCGTAGATTCTGTGAATCTCTACGTGTTTTGAAATGGTAACCAAAAACCCTCTAGTATCTATCCTCGAGTCAAACAAGTTGACTGGTTCCAACTATTGTGATTGGCTTAGGAATCTAAAATCGTTTTAGATTCCGAGAAGAGAACTTATGTTCTCTATAAAGCGGAGCCTGTTCCCGAAGGGGAAGCTCCGACCTGGGCTGAGCGGGACGCGATCCAGAAGTGGAAGGATATAATCTCCAAGCCCATTGTCTCATGCTTGCTAACATGCCTCTGGACATGCAAAGACAGCATAAGTCCATGGAATTCGCTTGGGAGATTTACGACCACTTAGAGCAACTTTACCGCCCTCATGAGTGTGTTACAAGGTATAACATCTCAAAAGAATTGTTTCATTTGAGAATGAGGAAAGGTACAAGTGTCCATGGATATGGAGTCAAGTTTCTTGCTCTCACTGAGAAACTTGCCTCCATAGACATGCCACTGAGAGATGAGCTTTCAGTAGATCTGTTGCTAGTCTCGCTCCCACTATCCTTTAACCCCCTTTACCTTAATTTCAACATGAATCATGCAAATGCTAGTGTAGCTGAGCTGATTAGTCAGCTTGTGACTGCTGAAAGCATGATGAAGAAGGACAATAAGGTTATGATGGTCACTGCTCTGTCTTCTTCTAAGCGTTCTAAAGGTAAGGGCAAGAAAGCCCAAAAGAAGAAGAAGTCCCTTAGGCCCAATAGAGGCATCACGAAGGGAAAAGCCCAAAAGAAGAAACGTGATCAGAAAGAGGACGTTTGCTTCCATTGTGGCAAACCGGGGCAATGGAGGAGAAACTGCCAAGAGTACAAGGCTATTCTAAAGAAAGGTATGTTTCTAGTTGAACTAAATCTTTCTATTAATTCTAACTCTTGGGTACTTGATACCGGTCTTGGATCTCATACCTGTAATGATGTACAGAAGCTAAGTGAGGTCCGGCAGTTTAAGGGAGGATAATGTGTCTTCAAAACTAGGGACGGCTCAGCGGTCGAAGCTCAAGCTTTAGGCACAATTAGATTAGATTTAGGTCATTCTGTTTTAGTTTTAAATAAAGTCCTTTATGTACCAGAAATTATTCATAATATTATTTCAGTTCCAATACTTGATTGTGAAGGTTATGAAATTAATATTAAGAATGGTAACTTTTTGCTTAAAAAGAATAATTTTTCAATACATCTTGGTACATTAAATAATGGACTTTATTTAACTCAAAACAGTAATATTTTGAATATACAATGAGAAACAAAATATAAGAGAGATGACAAAGTCTCAGCATCTTTATGGCACGCTAGATTAGGACATATTTCTAAGAACAGAATTAGCAAGTTAACTACCTTATATACATTCTCTTAAAATGACCTTAAACGGTTAACTTCCTGCGAATCCTGTCTCAAAGGAAAGATGTCCAAAACTCTTCTTAAAGGGAGTGTGGAACGAGCCACTATGACCTTGGATTTGATCCATTCGGATGATTGTGGATAGCTTAGTGTAAGCACTCGAAACAATCAACAGTACTTCATAACCTTTACTGACGACTTTAGTCGTTATGGTTATGTGTACTTGATGAAGTACAAATCTAAGGCTTTTGAGAAGTTCTTAGAATTTCAGAAGGAGGTTGAGAAGCAAACTGGTCACAAGATTAAGACACTTCGATCTGATCAAGGTGGCGAGTATCTTAGTGAAGAATCTCTTAGTCATCTCAGATATATTGGTATTATCTCTTAGTGGACTCCTCCGGGAGCTCCTCAGCTTAATGGAGTTTCTGAGAGAAGAAATCGAACCCTACTTAATATAGTTCGTTCTATGATGAGTTTCACTAACTTACCACCTTCTTTCTGGGGTTATGCTCTAGAAAGTGCAGCCAAGATTCTGAATCTTTTTCCTTCCAAGTCAGTCCCTAAAATGCCCTATGAAATGTGGCATGGCAAAATACCCAGTTATTCTTACTTAAGAATTTGGGGTTGTCCTGCTTATGTGAAGAGGACCGTGGGAGATAAGTTAGAAGCTCATTCAAACTTATGCTACTTTATTAGCTATCCTGAAGAATCTATAGGATATTACTTCTATGATCAAACTGAACAAAAGGTGTTCGTTTTAAGAAATACAACTTTTCTTGGGGAATCATTCCTAGAAGAAAAGAAAGGTAAGGTCACAGAAATCGAAGAAATTTGAGACACACCCAGGCCATATTTAGAGGACACGTTCCATTCTGACATCCCACAACCAATCATGAATTTCGATACACGTGAAAATCCTCCTCTAAGGTATTCTGAACGCACTTCTAGACAGCTTGAGAGATGCTATGGTTTCTCCATGAAATCTCTCAAGAGGATAACGATCCTCTGACATATGAGGAGGTACTGTTAGACTCGGATTCTGAACAGTGGAAACAAGCCATGAAGTCTGAAATGGATTCCATGTACTCCAACTCAATTTGGACCTTGGTTGATTTGCCTGATGAAGTAAAACCCATAGGTTGCAAATGGATCTTTAAGAGAAAGCTCGGAGTAAATGGAAATGCTGTAGCCTATAAGGCAAGGCTGATTACCAAAGACTTCACTAAAAGGCCCGGTGTGGACTTTGATGAAACCTTCTCACCAGTTGCAATGCAAAAGTCCATTCGGATCATGCTTGCCATAGCTGCATATTACGACTATGAGATATGGCAAATGGATATGAAAAGTTCCTTTCTCAGTGGAGACATTGATAAAGACATTTATATTGATCAACCCATAGGTTTCACATTCAGTGGCAGTGGGCAAAAGGTTTGCAAACTCCAAAGATCAATCTACGGATCGAAACAGGCTTCTAGGAATTAGAACATTCGTTTTGATGAAGCAGTCAAATCGTTTGGCTTTGTTCAAAATTCGAATGAGTCCTATGTGTATAGAAAGGAATTAGAGACTTCAGTGCAATTATTGGTGCTTTATGTTGATGACATCCTTCTAATTGGGAATTCGAAATTTGATATAAAAGTAACCAAGTCATGGTTATCGAACCAATTCGAGATGAAAGATCTTGGTGATGTGTCCTACATTCTCGGTATTAAGATCTATAGGGATAGATCGAGGAGATTGATCGGACTATCACAATCGATGTACATAGATAAAGTACTGAAACGGTTCAGTATGGAGAATGCCAAGAACAAAGTTCTTCCCATGAGTGTAGGAACATGTCTTTCTAAGAAGATGTGTCCTAAGACAAACCTTGAGAAGGAAATAATGACTCATGTGCCTTATGCCTCAGTAATAGGTAGTATAATGTATGCAATGTTGTGTACTCGATCAGATGTGGCATATGCACTTCGTGTAATGAGCCGTTTCCAATCAGACCATAGAGAAGATCACTAGACTACCGTGAAGAATATCCTAAAGCACTTACGAAGCATTAAGGATTTGTTCTTAGTATACAGAGGACAAAAAGATCTGTTAATCGGAGGAAATTGTGATGCAAGCTTTGCATCTGATTTAGATGATTTTAAGTCAATGTCAGGATACATTTTCTGCCTAAACGGCGGAGCAGTGAGTTGGAAAAGTTCCAAGCAAACAACCACTACAGATTCTGTTAGGAATAGTGCCCTAGAAAGCCGATTGTATATCCGCTTTGTGCTTTTCCTTATTGTAATCACAAACAATCTTTGAATGAAATAACGAATTGAGGCAACACTTCTTTATATGCTCTTGTTTGGTATGCGTTTACTTTATCTGTGCATGTATGAGAACTCCCCTAATCCTGATGACTTTAGGACTCTGCCATTTAGGTGAAATGGTTCATGAAACGAGCCCTATATCACATAAGTCATGATTAGTAAAATACTCCAAGCCGATGAGTCCTACAGACAGTGGGAGTGTCAACCTGACTCCTCTAAGGCTTGCTTGTGGGATCACGCCCTTAAGAAGTACCACCTTGTTTCATGGAGGTGGAAAGTGTATAGTTGATACGTGCGTGATACATGAGGGTGCTTACTTTAATAAGTGAGTTCACTGAGGCGCCCCGTGTGAGAACATTCCTAAATGGGAAAGGAAGTTTCTATTTCAGGAAATGGAAACTTCCAGATTAGGAAATATCTCACGAGTCATTGATGTGATTAATTGATCCTTAGACTTGAGGTTCCTTGTCACTTTATGAGTTAACTCTGTAGTCTTAGGTATAAGCTTTAAAGGGTGTCGCATTAGACAACTGATTCAAGGCTTATGCTGGGGCTGCACAAGTGACTCGTGAAAGTGAATGAGAATCAAGAAAGGACCTACACTTGCATTTGCAAGGTGATCTCTTATTGTGTAAGTCATTCATATGCCATATGGAGTCCTTGGCCAAGGCAGTAGATCAAGATATCAAGAAAAGGTTTTCTTGGATTGAGATCAAATGGATATGAAATGCACTTAGCTTTAAGACCGGATTATTAGGGTTCTGATTATTCCCTTGCCCTAGATCTTGGTTGACAGATAGTAAGTAGGAGGATTGTATCTCACATGAATCAATGACTTAAAGGTTCTGTCGAATCCGAACATTCCAATTCAGCTAGGGGTTAAACACCTGTTGCTAGACTATGGTCGTTTAATCTGTGGACTGATTAATTAATTAGTGAATTAATTAATTAGGGTCACTGCTAATTGAATTGAGAACCTAGAGGGTCACACACAACAACTTGGTTACATGAGTTGAGGCTTGAAAATGATTAAACGAGTTAATCGGGCCAAGAGGATTCCACACGTGTGAAATCACACGTGTGGCTCACGTGAGTGACACGTGTCACTGTGACACGTGTCACACACGTGTGTATATATATATTATATATATATATTAAATAATTAATTAGTTAATTATTTAATAGACTTTGGTTTAATTTTGAATTAAAAAGAAAGTCTAATTTTGGAGAAAATAATCTGGTTAATTAATTATGAATTAATTAATTAGATAAAAATAAGTTATTTATTTTATAATAAATAAAGTATAAAATTATCCAAAAATAGTTTGAATATTTTTAGCTCTCTTAAAAGTTGACTAGAATTAGAATTCAAAGTCAAAGTTGGAAAATACTTGGTGATCAAGTAATAGGAGAGAGAGGAACCAAATCCTTGTCCAATAAGGATTTGGATCGGCACTCCCTCCTATATATAGGGGAGCTCGAGCTCCCCTTTAGAGCGAATAGACAATTCTTGGTTCATGTGTTGAACACCTTCCTTTCTCCAAGATTAAATTAAACCCTAGGTTAAGCCTAAACACTAACTAGAGAACTAGCATCCTTACTAGTTAGATTGTGATCAAGTTGGTGGACTTTCTCTAGAGACTTCAAGTTAGAAGTTTGAAGATTCGAGCTTTACCAAGGAGAGGGGATCAAGCCGCGAGAAGAGCGTTCTTGGGTGGCTTGAAACGCTTCAAGAAAGAACAAAAGAAAAGTAAGTTTTCTATCTTTACGAATTTGGTTACACGATTACGAGTCCTAGATCCTTTTGTTGGGAAAAATTTTTTAAATTCCGCTGCTTTCTGATTCGTGTTTTCCAACAAGTGGTATCAGAGCCACCTCGTTAATCGTGTTTCTGATTCGTCTCCATTATTCTGAATTTGGAAGAAATTCTTAGGCTTAGATGCGAATTAGGTATTCATGAGTTCTTTTAGAAATCCTGAAATACGAAACTGTAATTTTTCCTGAATTTCTGAAACTGTTTTCATAAATTGTGTTTTTGAAAACCGTTTTGATTGAAATATATTTAAATCGAATTTTTAATTTTTGGATTGAACCGGGTTTTCGAGAAACCCAGAAATACGAAATGAACACGAAAAGCAACGAGCCTAGGCGTGCTAGCACGTCGCACGCCCAGGCCCGTCGCCGCCGCCCAGCTCCTCCCGCAACAGCGCGGGAGCCGGCGCGCCCGCCCAGCCCGTCCCGCAACAGCGCGGGACACCTGCCCAGCCCGCCTAGCCGCGGCGGGCGCTGCTGCGCGCGGTGCGCGCATGATGCACGGCCAGCACGCGCACGCGAGCGGCAATTGGCGCGCGTCTGCGCGCGCTGCTGCGCGATGGCCACTCGCGAGGATAGGCCCTTTTCGGGCTCGTTTTCGTGTTTCGTGTTTTTCGTGTTTTCGGTCAGTAAAATCCCGATTTAATTTTATTTTAATTTTATCTTTTAAAATCAGTTTTGCTAAAATAAAATTATTTTAAAATTTTGATTCAATTGGGATTTTTGAGAAATTAAAGCGATTTGGATTTTGGGAAAATTATGAATTTTATTTTCTGAAAAATATTGAAAGAATAAAATTATTAATTTTGGAAATTAATTGGAATTTTATTGGTTTATTGTTTTTCGGGTTTTATTGAAAAGGCTCTTGAACAAGAATTGCATCTAAGTCGTGTTTTAAGTCATTAGGACTTGAAACGAGAGTTTTAATTTATTGGCTAAATTTAAATTCTCGCAAAAGCATGTTAGGTGATCATGGGTTTAGATCTATGTATGGTTTTAATTTATGCACATGGATGGTTTAAATTGGGGTTGGAGCCCTATAGTTGCGTTTTTCAATTGAGGTTGGAGCCTCACTTATGTGCGTACTGTTATGTGATTTATTATGTGGCTTTCCATATTACTGTTTTTTAGGCCGGGGTATGCCCCGTGTAATTGTCTAAGGCCAATATGAAGATTGAGCCTTATTACTTTATGTCTTTTTCTTTTTATTGTAATTTGAGAGTAGAGATAGGTGGTGAGGTTTTATTTTCATTTTGGAGACAATGCACCCATGGAGTAAGATGGACCACATTCAAGTAACAAGGAGGCCATAAGTGAAGACCCCTCAAAATGTTAGGGAGGGGAATCTCAATTGTTAAATGTAATAGAGATAGGACTCGTATTTTGTTACCGCTTTCCCTTATGTGATTTGAACTGTTTATGTGGCATGTATGTTAGAACTTGTGATTGTGGAGTGGCTCCCACATATCACGCATAAGATAGGTAGAACCCATGATCATTACATGTTAGTATCATGCTAGGACATGTTATCTGTTTATGTGCTTGTTTGAAATGCATTTAAGTGTACTTGCATTAATCAAGACTAATAAAATTGGATAACATATATGTTGGTGAGGTCGAACCGGACAACTCTCCGGTTGATTCGAAAATTCCCATTAAATATTAAGCTAATTTCGAACAAATAGGTGTTTCATTCGAGATGCAAATTTTGAATTAAATTCCTAGCATTCCATCAATAGGTTTTAAGTTTAGTAAGTAAAGCTAGTTATTATCCGCGAGTCGTGGGATAGCTAGTGGAGCTTATTAGTTTTTAGTTACCTGATTGATCATTTTAAATGATCAATATTTCGTGGTCAATTTTAGCAAGGGCGATGTCCGCGAGTCGTGGGTCGTTCGAACTAAGTTTTGGTCATGATCTTATGATTGATGGGTCTAGCTTAACGCCTAAGTAAATATGGATGTCGCACGAGTCGTGGGTCCATATTGAAAGATAGGTGATGCAAAAACAATTACTAAGAGTTCTAAAGGTGTTAGAATTGGTAAGTTGTACCTACCTAGGGTTCTTACTTAGAATGTCCGCGAGTCGTGGGTTCGAGGTAAAATGCCTAGGATCTTAGTACCCATTGGGAAACGCGTTCCTCTTAGATCTTTGGGAATTCTAGATCTTTGAAAAACAGTGGGAGCTACATTAGATTAAAGACCTTATCTTTTGTATATCGTTATAATTCAGCATGCTCACTAGTTCTCTGCTTTACCATTTAGGTCGTAGATTCTGTGATTCTCTACGTGTGTTGAAATGGCAACCAAAAACCCTCTTGTATCGATCCTCGAGTCAAACAAGTTGACTGGTCCCAACTATTCTGATTGGCTGAGGAATCTAAAAATCATTTTAGATTCTGAGAAGAGAACTTATGTTCTCTTCGAAGGGGAGCCTAGTCCCGAAGGGGAGGCTCCCACTCGGGCCGAGCGGGATGCGATTCAGAAGTGGAAGGATGATAATCTCCAAGCCCGTTGCCTTATGTTGGCTAACATGTCTCCGGACTTGCAAAGGCAACATGAGGCCATGGAATTTGCTTGGGAGATTTACGACCACTTAGAGCAACTTTACCGCCCTCATGAACGTGTTACAAGGTATAACACTTCAAAGGAATTGTTCCACTTGAGAATGAGGGAAGGTTCAAGTGTCCATGAATATGGACTGAAGTTTCTTGCCCTACTGAGAAACTTGCTTCCATGGACATGCCACTGAAAGATGAGCTTTCAGTGGATTTGTTGCTAGCTTCGCTCCCACCATCATTCAACCCATTTGTCCTTAACTTCAACATGAATCATGCTGGTGCTACTGTAGCTGAGCTGATTAGTCAGCTTGTGACTGCTGAAAGCACGATCAAGAAGGACAATAAGGTTTTGATGGTGAATGCTCCATCTTCCTCTTCTGGGCCTTCTAAAGGTAAGGGCAAGAAAGCCCAAAAGAAGAAGAAGAAACCCCTTAGGCCCACTGGTGGCATTTCGAAGGGGAAGGCCCAAAAGAAGAAGAGTGATTAGAAAGAGGATGTTTGCTTCCATTGTGGCAAAGCGGGACATTGGAGGAGAAACTGCCTAGAGTACAAGGCTACTCTAAAGAAAGGTATCTTTGTCGTTGAAGTAAATCTGTCTATTAATTCTAGTTCTTGGGTACTTGATACCAGTTGTGGAACTCATATCTGTAATGATGTACAGATGCTAAGTGATGTTCAACAACTAAAAGAAAAAGAATGTGTCTTGAAGATCGGCGATGGCTCAAACGTTGAAGCTCGAGCTTTAGGCACAATTAGATTAGATTTAGGTAGTTTTGAGTTAGTATTAAATAAAGTCCTTTATGTACCGAGCATTATTCGTAATATAATTTCAGTTCCAATATTAGATTGTGAAGGTTATGAAACTTATATTAAGAATGATAAATATTTTATCAAACGGAACAACTCTTCCGTTCATATCGGTACTCTAAGTAATGGACTTTACCTAACTCAAAATATCAATATTATGAATATACAACGAGAAACAAAGCGTAAGAGAGATGACAAAGTTTCAGCTCCCTTATGGCACGCTAGATTAGGACACATTTCCAAGAACAGAATTAGCAAGATAAACACTTTAGGATCATTCTCTGAAAATGATCTCAAAGAGTTGACTTCCTGCGAATCCTGTCTCAAAGGAAAGATGTCCAAAGTTCCTTTTAAAGGAACTGTGGAACGTGCCACTAAGGTTTTGGATTTGATCCATACTGATGTTTGTGGACCGCTTAGTGTAAGCACTAGAAACAATCATCAGTATTTCATAACCTTTACTGATGACTTTAGTCGGTATGGTTATGTATACTTAATGAAGTATAAATCTGAAGCTTTTGAGAAATTCTTAGAATTTCAAAAGGAGGTTGAGAACCAAACTGGTCACAAGATCAAAGCACTTCGATCTGATCGAGGAGGCGAATATCTTAGTGAAGAATTCCTTAATCATCTCAAAGATAATGGGATTATCTCTTAGTGGACTCCTCCGGGAACTCCTCAGCTTAATGGAGTTTCTGAGAGAAGGAATCGAACCCTACTTGATATGGTTCGTTCCATGATGAGTTTCACTGACTTACCACCTTCTTTCTGGGGTTATGCCCTAGAAAGTGCAGCAAAGATTTTGAATCTAGTTCCCTCTAAGTCAGTCCCTAAAACGCCCTATGAAATGTGGCATGGTAAAATCCCTAGTTATTCTTATTTAAGAATTTGGGGTTGTCCTGCTTACGTGAAGAGGACAGTGGGAGATAAGTTAGAATCTCGTTCTAACTTATGCTACTTTGTAGGTTATCCTAAGGAATCCATAGGATACTATTTCTATGATCAATCTGAGCAAAAGGTGTTTGTTTCCAGAAATGCCACTTTTCTTGAGGAACCGTTCCTTAAAGAAAAGAAAGGCAAGATCATAGAATTAGAAGAAGTACAAAGTGACCCCACACCACCCACTAAAGAAACGTCCCACTCTGATCAACCACAACCAATCACGAATTTCGATACACATGAAAATCCTCCTCTAAGGCGTTCTGAACGCAATCCTAGACAACCGGAGAGATGGTATGGATTCTTCCATGAAATCTCTCAAAAGGATAATGATCCTTCAACATATGAGGAGGCACTTTCAGATTCTGACTCTGAATAGTGGATAGAAGCCATGAAATCCGAAATGGATTCCATGAACTCCAACCAAGTTTGGACCTTGGTAGATTTGCCTGATGGGGTCAAACCCATAGGTTGCAAATGGATCTTTAAGAGAAAGCTTGGAGTTGATGGAAGCATTGCAGCCTACAAAGCAAGACTGGTTGCAAAAGGATTCACTCAGAGACCCCGGGTGGACTTTGACGAAACCTTTTCACCAGTTGCAATGCAAAAGTCTATTCGGATCATGCTTGCCATTGCTGCATATTATGACTATGAGATATGGCAAATGGATGTGAAAACTGCCTTTCTCAATGGTGACATTGACAAAGACATTTATATGGAGCAACCCATATGTTTCACATTCAGTGGGAGTGAGCAAAAGGTTTGCAAACTCCAAAGATCAATCTATGGATTGAAACAGGCTTCTAGGAATTGGAACATTCGATTTGATGAATCAGTCAAAGCGTTTGGCTTCATCCAAATTTCGAATGAATCATGTGTGTATAGAAAGGAATTGGAGACCTCAGTGCAATTCTTAGTACTTTATGTTGATGACATCCTTCTTATTGGGAATTTGAAGGATGACATGAAAGTGACTAAGTTATGGTTATCGAACCAATTCGAGATGAAAGATCTTGGTGATGCGTCCTATATCCTTGGAATTAAAATCTGTAGAGATAGATCTAGAAGGTTAATAGGACTATCACAATCGATGTACATTGACAAAGTTTTGAAGAGATTCAATATGGAGTCAGCAAAGGTTAAGAACCTTCCTATGAGTGTAGGAACATGTCTTTCAAAGAAGATGTGTCCTAAGACTAACCTTGAGAAGGAAAGAATGACTCATACACCTTATGCATCAGCAATAGGTAGCATAATGTATGCAATGTTATGTACTCGACCGGATGTGGCTTATGCACTTAGTGTGACACGTCGTTTCCAATCTGACCCTGGAGATGGTCACTGGGCTACCGTGAAGAATATTCTTAAGTACTTGAAAAGTACTAAAGATTTATTCTTAGTTTACGGAGGTCAGAAAGATCTTACTGTCGAAGGATACTGCGATGCAAGCTTTGCATCTGACTTAGATGATTTTAAGTCAATGTCAGGATACATTTTCTGCCTAAACGGCGGAGCAGTGAGTTGGAAGAGTTCCAAGCAAACAACCACTGCAGATTCGACCACTGAGGCCGAATACTTAGCTGCAAATGATGCAGCTAAGGAAAGTGTTTGGATTAGAAACTTCATTCAAGAGCTGAATGTTGTTCCTAGCATTAAAGACCCCATTACTGTGTTTTGTGACAACACTGGGGCGGTTGCTCAAGCAAGAGAACCAAGATCTCACCAACGGACCAAGCACATTATGAGGAAGTATCACCTAATCCGTGATATTATCAAAAGAGGAGATGTGCTAATTAAGAGGGTCACATCAGCAGAGAACGTGGCAGATCCACTTACTAAACCCCTTAGTCGAGAAGCTTTCCAAGGTCATCTTCAGAAGATGGGACTTAGAGTAGCTTTAGAATGGCTTTGACGGGCAAGTGGGAGATTGTTAGGAATAGTGCCCTAGAAAGCCGATTGTATATCCGCTTTGTGCTTTTCCTTTTTGTAATCACAGACAATCTTTGAATGAAATAACGAATTGAGGTAACACTTCTTTATATGCTCTTGTTTGGTATGCGTTTACTTTATCTGTGCATGTATGAGAACTCCCCTAATCCTGATGACTTTAGGGCTCTGCCATTTAGGTGAAATGGTTCATGAAACGAGCCCTATATCACATAAGTCATGATTAGTAAAATACTCCAAGCCGATGAGTCCTACAGACAGTGGGAGTGTCAACCTGACTCCTCTAAGGCTTGCATGTGGGATCACGCCCTTAAGAAGGACCACCTTGTTTCATGGAGGTGGAAAGTGTATAGTTGATACGTGCGTGATACATGAGGGTGCTTACTTTAATAAGTGAGTTCACTGAGGCGCCCCGTGTGAGAACATTCCTAAATGGGAAAGGAAGTTTCTATTTCAGGAAATGGAAACTTCCAGATTAGGAAATATCTCACGAGTCATTGATGTGATTAATTGATCCTTAGACTTGAGGTTCCTTGTCACTTTATGAGTTAACTCTGTAGTCTTAGGTATAAGCTTTAAAGGGTGTCGCATTAGACAACTGATTCAAGGCTTATGCTGGGGCTGCACAAGTGACTCGTGAAAGTGAATGAGAATCAAGAAAGGACCTACACTTGCATTTGCAAGGTGATCTCTTATTGTGTAAGTCATTCATATGCCATATGGAGTCCTTGGCCAAGGCAGTAGATCAAGATATCAAGAAAAGGGTTTCTTGGATTGAGATCAAATGGATATGAAATGCACTTAGCTTTAAGACCGGATTATTAGGGTTCTGATTATTCCCTTACCCTAGATCTTGGTTGAGAGATAGTAAGTAGGAGGATTGTATCTCACATGAATCAATGACATAAAGGTTCTGTCGAATCCGAACATTCCAATTCAGCTAGGGGTTAAACACCTGTTGCTAGACTATGGTCGTTTAATCTGTGGACTGATTAATTAATTAGTGAATTAATTAATTAGGGTCACTGCTAATTGAATTGAGAACCTAGAGGGTCACACACAACAACTTGGTTACATGAGTTGAGGCTTGAAAATGATTAAACGAGTTAATCGGGCCAAGAGGGTTCCACACGTGTGAAATCACACGTGTGGCTCACGTGAGTGACACGTGTCACTGTGACACGTCTCACACACGTGTGTATATATATTATATATATATATATTAAATAATTAATTAGTTAATTATTTAATAGACTTTGGTTTAATTTTGAATTAAAAAGAAAGTCTAATTTTGGAGAAAATAATCTGGTTAATTAATTATGAATTAATTAATTAGATAAAAATAAGTTATTTATTTTATAATAAATAAAGTATAAAATTATCCAAAAATAGTTTGGATATTTTTAGCTCTCTTAAAAGTTGACTAGAATTAGAATTCAAAGTCAAAGTTGGAAAAATACTTGGTAATAAAGTTGGAGAAAAATACTTGGTAATCGAGCTCCCCTTTAGAGCGAATAGACAATTCTTGGTTCATGTGTTGAACACCTTCCTTTCTCCAAGATTAAATTAAACCCTAGGTTAAGCCTAAACACTAACTAGAGAACTAGCATCCTTACTAGTTAGATTGTGATCAAGTTGGTGGACTTTCTCTAGAGACTTCAAGTTAGAAGTTTGAAGATTCGAGCTTTACCAAGGAGAGGGGATCAAGCCGCGAGAAGAGCGTTCTTGGGTGGCTTGAAACGCTTCAAGAAAGAACAAAAGAAAAGTAAGTTTTCTATCTTTACAAATTTGGTTACACGATTACGAGTCCTAGATCCTTTTGTTGGGAAAATTTTTTTAAATTCCGCTGCTTTCTGATTCGTGTTTTCCAACAGATTCGACCACTGAGGCAGAATACTTGGCTGCAAATGACGCAGCTAAGGAAGGTGTTTGGATTAGAAACATCATTCAATATTTGAATGTCGTTCCTAGCATAAAAGACCCCATTACTCTATTTTGTGATAACGCTGGGGAGGTTGCTCAAGCAAGAGAACCAAGATCTCACCAACGGACCAAGCACATTATGAGGAAGTATTACCTAATCCGTGATATCATCAAACGAGGTGATGTGCAAATAGAGAGGGTCGCATCAGCAGAGAACGTGGTAGACCTGCTTACTAAACCCCTTAGTCAAGAAGCTTTCGAAGGTCATCTTACGAAGATGAGACTTAGATTAGCACCTAAATGGGTTTGAAGGGCAAGTGGGAGATTATTAGGAATAATGCCCTGAAAGCCGATGTAATAGTCTGCTTTAGTACTTTCCTTTTTGTAAATCACAGACAATCTTGAATAATACGAATTAAGGCAACACTTCTTTATATGTTCTTGTTTGATTGTATATTTACTTTGACTGTGCATATATAGAACTCCCTTAATCAATATGACTTACAGGACTCAACCATTTAGGCAAAATGGTTCATGAGACGAGCCGTATATCACATAAGTCATGATTAGAAATCACTCCAAGCCGATGAGTCCTAAAGATAGTGGGAGTGTTGACTTGAGTCGTTCGAGGCTTACTCATGTGATCATGCCCTTAAGAAGGACCACCTTGTTTCATGGGGTGCAAAGTGTATTATTGATACGTGCGTGATACATGCGGGTGCTTACTTATTATAAGTAAGTACACTGAGGTACCCCGTGTGAGAAGATTTCTAAATGGGAGAGGAAGTTTCTATTTCTGGAAATAGAAACTTCCAGATAGGAAATATCTCACAAGTCATTGATGTGATTAAGTGATCCTTAGACTTGAGGTTCCATTGATACTTTATGGGCTAACTCTATAGTCTTAGGTATAAGCTTTAAAGGGTATCGCCTTAGACAACTGATTCAAAGCTTATGTTGGGGCTACACAAGTTGCACATGAAAGTATATGAGAATCAATAAAGGACCCACACTTGCATTAGCTAGTTGATCTCTTATTGTGTAAGTCATTCATACGCCATCTATGAGTCCTTGGCCAAGGCACTGGATCAAGACATCAAGAGATGAGTTTCTTGGATTGAGATCAAATGGATATGAAATGCACTTAACTTTAAGATCAAGGTTATTAGGGTTCTAATTATTCCCTTGCCCTAGATATTGATTGAGAGATGGGATATAGGTGGATTGTATCTCACATATGTCAATGACTCAAAGGTTATGTCGAATCAAGACATTCTAGTTCAGTTAGGGGTCAAACAATTGTTGCTAGACTATGGTCATTTGATCTGTGGACTGATTAATTAATTAGGGAATTCTTTAATTGGGGTCACTGCTAATTGAATTAAGAATCTAGAGGGTCACACACAACAACCTGGTCACGTGGGTTAAGGCTTGAATCAATTAAATGAGTTGATCAAACTATTAAGAGAATGGTGGGGCCCACACATGTGAATTACACGTGTGGAACGTGTGGATGACATTTATCCTTGGCGACACGTGTATATACGTGTATATATTAAATAATTAATGTGTTAATTATTTAATGGACTTTGATTTAATTTTGAATTAAAATTAAAGTCCGATTTTGGAGAAATAAAGTCTAATAAATAATTAAGTATGAATTAATTAATTATTAGTCTTCAAGTTATTTATTATTTAATAAATAAAGTAAAAAAGAAATATCTGAGAGAGTTAGATATTTTCTTTCTCATCAAGTTGGTCAAAACTTAAGAGTTTTGGTCAAAGTTGGAAGCTTTCTTTCTAGGCAAGAAATAAGAAACTAGTGGGTTAGCAAATCCTATCTCCATTAGGAGATGGATTTCGAACTCTAGCCCTTCAAATACAAGGGGATCAAGCCCCTTGATGTGTGATACGAGATTCTCCTTTCTCCAATAGTTATACAATAAACCCTAGAGCCTAAACACAGAATATAGAACTAGGATCCTCACTATTCTGATCGTGGTCGCGGTTGGTGGACTAATTCTCTAGAGGGCTACTATCGTGAAGTCTTGAAAGATTCGAAGGAGCGTTTGGGGATCAAGCCGCGTGAAGAACGTTCTTGGACGGCTAGAACGTGTCAAGCAAACTACTATCTAAGTTAGTTTCTTTATCTCTACGAATTTTGGAATAGGAATTGCAAGATTCGATCCTAACTTATTGGGAAATTTTTTAAATTTCCACTGCGTTTCTGTCTCGTTTTCCCAACAGGTGCATGCATGCATGTGTTAGGGTGTTGTTGATCTCGATCCGACACCCTATTAATGGTCATGTTTTCTGGAGTAAGGATGGGGAAGCCTAGCTTGCGGGCATCAATGTTTTCATAAACTTGGTTCATATCTTGCAAAGTTATTCCCTATCCTTATCCCGTTATATGAAAATCATATGAACCAAATCATAGCATATGTGTACACGTGTGACAACATTCATGAAAGTGTTTTTGAAAACTCTCTGTTCTTATAGCATTGCATCAAAAGGGTTTTATTGTAACGCCCCGATTCTTCAAATCGTTCATGTATGAATTATGTGATAATTACGTGCGCATTTAATTTATTTTAATTTCGTTATTAATTTCTTTATTTCATTTTATACTAAATTAGTGAATTATTTAATTAGTTGAAAATAATTGAATTTGAATTTATATGAATTTTGAACTATTTGCGTTTGAATGAATTGTTTGCTTGTCGTTTCTACGTGAATTGAATTCGAAACTTCGTGAAAATTTATTATGTTGGACTTATATGTGTTATGAATATGGTTTTATGCTCGTTTCATGTTTTTGGATTCGTTTGATTGAGTTTTGGAATTTATTTTGATTGTGGAATCCAAAACGGGGGCTAACGAGCAATTAGCGTACCATTGGTTCCTTATTTGATAACTTGAGCTAGGAAACTCGGATTCGAGTTTCGTTGAACTCACATCGAAAATTCAAGTTTGATGAGCTTAGCCTTATATTTTTCGAAATTTTTTTTTGAACCTCCGAAATTCAACCGAAACACGCAACGGGAACCAAAACTAGCACACTTTACTAAATGAGCTATAACTCTTTCACCTCTTGACCAAATTAACTATGGTTTAATCCTATGGAACCCTAACTCAACAATATAGCTGCCCATACTCTCCCTTAACCGAACCAAGGCCTCTCACTTAGAGAAATTCAGCCATTTTTCCTCTGCATTCCAGTTTTCCCATAGCTCAAGCCAACCCTTGGAGATTCAAGCTCAAATCTCTTCCAAACCTCCATCAATCCACAAGGTAAGCTTAGGGTTGTATTATGCATCCAATATGAGTCATTTTGATCCTTACATCCGTAATTTTGATCATGTTTTACTCAGTATATGGCTGACTTGGAGAAATATTTAGGTTTTGAGCATATAGGTTGATTTCTTCCGTTTCTTGATGAATTTAACTGATTTCAAGCCTGAATATGATTGTCTTGATCTCTTCTTTGCATTTATGGAGATTTATGAGCTGGTAGTTCAAGCATTCATGAGCTTTCAATAATGAAATTTTGGAGATATAGCATGAAATGATCCCCTTGCCTTCATCTCACGTTTCTAACCTTTGGGAGCATGTTTGTGTCTTGTTTTGGAGTTATTTCCTTGCATATTTGTCATCATAACGTACCTGGACTTGTTGGTTGAAGATTGGTATGGCTTTGCTCTGATTTTCGTTGCATTTTGCTACTGAAACTGGTCGGTCGCGGCCGCGATCGAACCATGAAGGAAAATGGTAGCGGCCGCGACCTCTTTCACGGTTTTGAGGTTGTGTCTCTTTGGTCGCGCCCGCGACCTGCAACAAATGCATTTCCAGTCACGGCCAACACCCCATTTTTTCCATGTTTCGAGATTTTTGGAAAATTGATCAATATTCGGCCATTTGCATGGGTAGCGGCCGCTACCATTTCATGAAGGAAATGGATCGCGGCCGCGACCCCTTACATTTCTGCATGAAATTTTAGTTCTTGTACGTGATTTGCATGGCTTCTTTGGATTTTTTTTGATTCATTCACTTCATTAACATGTTATATACTATGTTATATTGTGTGTTGTGAAATCTTATGAGTTTTCGTTGAATATTTCCCGAGATATGCTTCCATATACCTTCTTACTCATAATGTGTGCATGCATGAGACTCTTCTCTTATATTTGAACCCTAAGTGGTATGCATTGATTGTTTTATGACTTGTATGATAAATACACATGCTATACTACGTGTTATGGCCTTTATTTGAATTCTTTGAATTAATATGATATGATATATGTAAGATATGAACTTGATTGAATCCGAACACTTCTTGGAATGAATGTAATGATCGTTTATATGTCTTTGAAACATTAATAGTGCACATGAACGTGTTCATCACATGATATACTCTTTTACGCATTCATATCATAGTCTTTTCATTGCCGAGCGTCTTAATTGGTCATTTTGAGTCTCACTTTACCTTTCTTGCACAGATTTTGATCCCGTTGGAGACGAGGCCGGTCTATGAGGCTTTTGTATCTTCTTTTGCTGGGGTAAAGTGGGTTTCTCTTCTATATGGATAAATTGACCCGAAAGTAATATGATTATATATATATATATATTGAGTCTTTTCTCGAGTAAATGATTGTAAACGTATAACCTTTCTTTTATGAATCCTACCTTATGTTTTGGCGAGATATGATTGTTATGATTGTTATGCACGGGCCCTGGGACTTAATACATGTGGCTATCCGGGGAGGCAAGGGCCGACGGTGATCCCATATATTAGTTCCAACCAACTACGGTGATACCGGACCTCGCTAGGAGATTAACGGGGAATGGGAGCTGAGTATCTTTGGGGGATTCATGTACCCCCTTTGGCCTATGTATGGACCGGTGGTCGGGTCCTACAAACCCGTCCACCATTTGGAGGGAGAAGGTGTATATATATGATTATGATCATGAGTATGTACACGAAAGATATGTATGATAACGAATGAATTATGATATGATTACACAAGTAGAAGGTTGGAGATTGTGCACGCCCTCTCGCCGGGCCTTGAAACCCTATGATTAATTATGAATGAATAAGAAAGTTGTAAACCCGTAGATGTCTTTCTTTATACTTGGGAAATCTTCTAAAAAACTTCATACGGGTTTATAGCTTGCATGTATATGTTAAATTCTGCGATATTTATATACTATTCCTGTTTTATACCCACCAGTCCCTTTTGGACTGAACCCGGTTTGTTTTCAGTTGTTTTGTGCAGGTTAAGGAGATAGGCGGGAATACGAGTCATAGGTCTTGCATTTGCTTCTAGCTCTTATAGTTTGTCTTCCCACTTGCATACTTTTGATATATGATTTTGTATTCGAATATGGCTTTGGAGCGTATATGTTTTGAGCCGTGATGGCTTGTGAATATTGTACGTGAATTCTATTTTGGAGCTCGAATGCTCATGATATATATATACGATCGGTTATTGCTTCCGCTTTAATGATTTGCCTTACTCTGATCTACGGTTCAAGGGTTAGTCCCGCCTAGCCTAGAGAGTGTGTGTGTATCCCCATTCGCCGTGATCTTGGTCGTGTGTGGATTATCCATTTCATATGCGGGTCGGGTCTCGGTGTGCGAGATGTAGCACCTTACGCTCGGGTGTTACATCCTTAAGTGGTATCAGAGCTTCGGGTTGCAAAACCTGGGATCTCGTGTCGTGTGAGTCAGTCTAGGTCCTTCGACTTTAGGAACAACTTGACAATGTGATTGCATATGCATTCTTTATGTATTTATGAGCTCTAATTTCGAATTTTGATGGAATTAATTGCACTTTCATGCATAGACTAAAGAGAGCATGCATTTCAGTGTTTCTTGATCAGGATGCCTCCATGTAGACATCGTGAGAGATCACCGGGTTGACGCCGACATCGTGATCATTCCCCTACCCCACAAGAACAACAATCACAACCACCTCCGATGAATATGGGAAACTTTATGGAAGCGGTTTTTAATTATGTGGAACATCGACGGGCTCAAGCTGCACCACCACCACAACCAGCAGAGCAACCGGCTCCTTTGCCAAACCACCGGGATTCACATGGGGTATTTCTGAGCTATAATCCCCCTCGGTTCTCAGGCTCTATTGATGATGCAGTTTCAGAGGGGTGGTTGACTCGTTTGGAAAGAATTTATGGAGTTCGGCAGTTTACCACACAAGAAAGGGCTCAGTTTGCTATATTTCAGCTGGATGGCGAGGCATACGATTGGTTGGAAAGAACGAGAGAGAAACTAGAGGTTGATGGGGAAGAAGTCACTTGGGAAGTTTTCAAAAGGGAGTTTCGGGAATGTTTTTTACCAGAAGTTGTTAGGAAAAGAAAGGAGCAAGAATTTATAGAGTTAAAACAGGGCACTCACTTGGTGGCCTAATATTTGACTATTTTTAATCGGTTGGGGAAGTATGCTCCACATATTACTCGGGATGAGAAGAGGAAGGCGAAAAAGTTTATTGCCGGGTTGAGACAGGATTTGAGACATTGTCAGGCAGGGCATAATTTTATATCGTTCGCAGACACGGTGCAAAGGGCTTTGGAGCAAGAAGAGGAGTATAGGAAGAAGGATTCAATCTTCAAAGCACCAATGGGATAGGGTAGAGGCTCAGCATTGGGATCGAGCATGAGATTCAATCCGGGCAAGAGGCCTATGACTTCAGCAGCTCCTCCTCAGAAAGAGTATTTCAAGAAGCCTCGAACTGGAGGTCAGAAGGTTCCTCAGGTTACACGAGTGCCTCAGGCTTTGCCAGCTCCTATGGGAAATCGCCGAGATGTACCTCCATGTACTCATTGCGGAGGACAAACTCATACTTATAACAATTGCCGAAGGAGGGTGGGATTATGCTTCATATGTAGGAAAAGTGATCATATGGCGGATACTTGTCCTGATAAAGCTCCAGGGTTTCGAGGAGGTGCTCGGAGGCCTATGATCCAGGCACGTGCTTATGCCCTTGAGGGTGAGGAGCAGGAGGCAGAGGTGGATCCGACAGTCGTGGTGGAAGGTACCATATGCATTCACACCACGAATATTCATGCATTATTTGATCCGGGTGCTACTCATTCTTTCATATCTAGTGATCTATGTGCTTCTATGTGCCTACCTGTTACTTGTACGAATTCTTGTTATTTTGTGAGTTCTCCTCTTGGAGGAAATTTGCAGACGGATCAGATTATTTGGGGTTGTTCGATTTTAATAGAAGGGAAAGATTATCCAGCGGATTTCATTGTGATGCCTATAAAGAGATATGGGGTAATCTTCGGGATGGATTGGTTATATCGGCACCGGGCCAAAGTGGATTGTTTTAAGAAGAAAATTAAGTTGGGGGAAGAGTTGATTGGAGAAGTGGGATCGAAGAATGTACTGCTCTTATCCTTTGTGGAAGCTTGTAAGCTAGTAAGAGAAGGGGCTATGGGATTCGTTGCGTATCTTCTCAGTAAGCCGAAGGATCATATTAAGTTTGAGGAGACCGCACTTGTTAAGGATTTTCCCGATGTGTTTCCGGAGAATTTAGGTTATTTGCCACCGGATCGGGAAATTGAATTTGTTATTGATTTATATCCGGGATCACAACCGTACTTGAAGAATTACTTAAGATCCCTTATAGAATGGCTCCGGCGGAGTTGAAAGAATTGAAAATTCAACTTGAAGAATTACTTAAGATTGGATACATTCGGCTGAGTTCGTCTCCGTGGGGTGCTCCGGTTCTCTTTGTTAAAAAGAAAGATGGAACGTTGAGAATGTGTATAGATTATCGGGAGCTTAATCGGAGAACTATCTGTTAAGAATAGTGCCCTAGAAAGCCGATTGTATATCCGCTTTGTGCTTTTCCTTATTGTAATCACAGACAATCTTTGAATGAAATAACGAATTGAGGCAACACTTCTTTATATGCTCTTGTTTGGTATGCGTTTACTTTATCTGTGCATGTATGAGAACTCCCCTAATCCTCATGACTTTAGGACTCTACCATTTACGTGAAATGGTTCATGAAACGAGCCCTATATCACATAAGTCATGATTAGTAAAATACTCCAAGCCGATTAGTCCTGGAGACTGTGGGAGTGTCAACCTGACTCCTCTAAGGCTTGCTTGTGGGATCACGCCCTTAAGAAGGACCACCTTGTTTCATGGAGGTGGAAAGTGTATAGTTGATACGTGCGTGATACATAAGGGTGCATACTTTAATAAGTAAGTTCACTGAGGTGCCCCGTGTGAGAAGATTCCTAAATGGGAAAAGAAGTTTCTATTTCAGGAAATGGAAATTTCCAGATTAGGAAATATCTCACGAGTCATTGATGTGATTAATTGATCCTTAGACTTGATGTTCCTTGTCACTTTTTGAGTTAACTCTGTAGTCCTAGGTATAAGCTTTAAAGGGTGTCGCCTTAGACAACTGATTCAAGGCTTATGCTGGGGCTGCACAAGTGATTCATTAAAGTGAATGAGAATCAAGAAAGGACTTACACTTGCATTTGCAAGGTGATCTCTTATTGTGTAAGTCATTCATATGCTATATGGAGTCCTTGGCCAAGGCAGTACATCAAGACATCAAGAAAAGGGTTTCTTGGATTGAGATCAAATGGATATGAAATGCACTTAGCTTTAAGACCGGATTATTAGGGTTTTGATTATTCCCTTACCCTAGATCTTGGTTGAGAGATAGTAAGTAGGAGGATTGTATCTCACATGAATCAATAACTTAAAGGTTCTGTCGAATCCGAACATTCCAATTCAGCTAGGGGTTAAACACCTGTTGCTAGACTATGGTCGTTTAATCTGTGGACTGATTAATTAATTAGTGAATTAATTAATTAGGGTCACTGCTAGTTGAATTGAGAACCTAGAGGGTCACACACAACAACTTGGTTACATGAGTTGAGGCTTTAAAATGATTAAACGAGTTAATCGGGCCTAGAGGGTTCCACATGTGTGAAATCACACGTGTGGGTCACGTGACTGGACACGTGTCATTACGACACGTGTGCCACACGTGACTATTTAATTGGATATCAAATAATTAAGTTGTTAATTATTTAATAGACTTTGGTTTAATTTTTGAATTAAAAAGAAAGTTTTATTTTGGAGAAAAATAATCTAGTTAATTAATTAGATAAAATAAGTTATTTATTTAAAATAAATAAAGTATAAAATTATCCAAAAATAGTTTGGATATTTTTAGCTCTCTTGAAAGTTGATTTGAATTAGAATTCAAAGTCAAAGTCAAAGTTACTTGATGATCAAGTAATAGGAGAGAGAGAGAGACCAAAATCCTAGCCCATAAAGGACTAGGATTTTCGGTCCTCCCCTCATTATAAATAGGGGAGCTCGAGCTCCCCTTAGAGCTAATTGGCAATTCTTTTGGTTCATGTGTTGAACACCATCCTTTCTCCAAGATAAACGAAACCCTAGGTTAAGCCTAAACACTAACTAGAGAACTAGCATCCTTACAAGTTAGATTGTGGTCAAGTTGGTGGAGTATCTCTAGAGAGCTTCAAGTTAGAAGTTTGAAGATTCGAGCTTTACCAAGGAGAGGGGATCAAGCCGCGAGAAGAGCGTTCTTGGGTGGCTTGAAATGCTTCAAGAAAGAATAAAAGAAAAGTAAGTTTCTTATCTCTACGAATTTGGTTACACTATTGCGAGTCGTAGATCCTTTTTGTTGGAAAATTTTTAAATTTCCGCTGCTTTCTGATTCGTGTTTCCAAGAAGTGGTATCAGAGCCACCTCGTTAATCGTGTTTCTGATTCGTCTCAATTATTCTGAATTTGATAGAAATTCTTAGGCTTGATGCGATTGAGTATTTGTAATTGTTTTAGAAAGCCTGAATTACCAAACTGTAATTTTTCCTGAATGTTTCTGAAAATTGGTTTTTGGAAAATTGAATTTCGAAAAACTATTTTAGATTTGAAACTGTATAAACTGTTTTTGGATTTCCTGGATTGGTTTTGCTTTTGAACGAAAACACGAAATGAAAACCCGGATTACGACGAACACGCGAAACACAGCGCGCAAAGGCGTCGCCGCCCAGCACCCTCCCGCAACCCCGCGGGAGGCCTTCCAGGCGCGCCTAGTCACGCCTGCCACCAACGCCCGCAAGTGGCCGGGAGGGCCGCGCTCAGCACGCACGCCGCGCGCACTAGCGCGGCCTTGGCCGCACGCTGTGCGCGCCCGTGCGCTTGCGACACGCACGGCCTCCTTTCTCGTACGGGCCCCGTTTTCGTGATCCGTTTTCTTGTTTCGTGCAATCCAGTCCCAATTTTTTTTTTTTTTTTTTTGAATATTTATTTTAATTTTTGAATAAAACTTAAAATTGGGATTTTTGAGAAATAGAAACGGTTTATATTTTGGGAAAATACATCTTTGATAAAATTATTAATTTTCAGAAATTAATTGGAACTTTATTTATTTTTGTTAATTTGGGATTTATTGAAAACTGTTATAAATAAGACTCGCATCAAGTCGTGTTTTAAGTCATTAAGACTTGAAACGGGAATTTTAATTTATTGGCTAAATTTAAATTGTCAAAAGCATGTTAGGTGATCATGGGTTTAGACTTATGTATGGTTTTAATTTATGCACATGGATGGTTTAAATTGGGGTTGGAGCCCTATAGTTGTGTTTTTCAATTGAGGTTGGAGCCTCACTTATGTGCGTACTGTTATGTGATTTATTATGTGGCTTTCCAAATTACTGTTTTTTAGGCCGGGGTATGCCCCGTGTAATTGTCTAAGGCCAATATGAAGATTGAGCCTTATTACTTTATGTCTTTTTCTTTTTATTGTAATTTGAGAGTAGAGATAGGTGGTGAGGTTTTATTTTCATTTTGGAGACAATGCACCCATGGAGTAAGATGGACCACATTCAAATAACAAGGAGGCCATAAGTGAAGAACCCTCAAAATGTTAGGGAGGGGAATCTCAATTGTAAAAATGTAATAGAGATAGGGCTCGTATTTTGTTACCGCTTTCCCTTATGTGATTTAAACTGTTTATGTGCCATATATGTTAGAACTTGTGATGGTGGAGTGGCTCCCACATATCACGCATAAGATAGGTAGAACCCATGATCATTACATGTTAGTATCATGCTAGGACATGTTATCTGTTTATGTGCTTGTTTGAAATGCATTTAAGTGTACTTGCATTAATCAAGACTAATAAAATTGGATAACATATATGTTGGTGAGGTCGAACCGGACAACTCTCCGGTTGATTCGAAAATTCCCATTAAAATATTAAGCTAATTTTGAACAAATAGGTATTTAATTCGAGATGCAAATTTTGAATTAAATTCCTAGCATTCCATCAATAGGTTTTAAGTTTAGTAAGTGAAGCTAGTTATTGTCCGCGAGTCGTGGGATAGCTAGTGGAGCTTATTAGTTCTTAGTTACCTAATTGATCATTTTAAATGGTCAATATTTCGTGGTCAATTTTGGCAAGGGCGATGTCCGCGAGTCGTGGGTTGTTTGAACTAAGTTTTGATCATGATCTTATGATTGATGGGTCTAGCTTAACGCCTAAGTAAATATGGATGTCGCACGAGTCGTGGGTCCATATTGAAAGATAGGTGATGCAAAAACAATTACTAAGAGTTCTAAAGGTGTTAGAATTGGTATGTTGTACCTACCTAGGGTTCTTACTTAGAATGTCCCCGAGTCGTGGGTTCGAGGTAAAATGCCTAGGATCTTAGTACCCATTGGGAAACGTGTTCCTCGTAGATATTTGGGAATTCTAGATCTTTGAAAAACAGTGGGAGCTACATTAGATTAAAGACCTTATCTTTTGTATATCGTTATAATTCAGCATGCTCACTAGTTCTCTGTTTTACCATTTAGGTCGTAGATTCTGTGAGTCTCTACGTGGTTTGAAATGGCAACCAAAAACCCTCTTGTATCAATCCTCAAGTCAAACAAGTTGACTGGTCCCAACTATTCTGATTGGCTGAGGAATCTAAAAATCATTTTAGATTCTGAGAAGAGAACTTATGTTCTCTTCGAAGGGGAGCCTAGTCCCGAAGGGGACGCTCCCACTCGGGCCGACCGGGACGTGATCCAGAAGTGGAAGGATGATAATCTCCAAGGTCGTTGCCTTATGTTGGCTAACATGTCTCCTGACTTGCAAAGGCAACATGGGGCCATGAAATTTGCTTGGGTGATTTACGACCACTTAGAGCAACTTTACCGCCCTCATGAACGTGCTACAAGGTATAACACTTCAAAGGAATTGTTCCACTTGAGAATGAGGGAAGGTTCAAGTGTCCATGAATATGGACTCAAGTTTCTCGCCCTTACTGAGAAACTTGCTTCCATAGACATGCCACTGAAAGATGAGCTTTCAGTGGACTTGCTGCTAGCCTCGCTCCCACAATCATTCAACCCTTTTGTCCTTAACTTCAATATGAACCATGCTGCTGCTACTGTAGCTGAGCTGATTAGTCAGCTTGTGACTGCTGAAAGCACGATCAAGAAGGACAATAAGGTTTTGATGGTGAATGCTCCATCTTCCTCTTCTGGGCCTTCTAAAGGTAAGGGCAAGAAAGCCCAAAAGAAGAAGAAGAAACCCCTTAGGCCCACTGGTGGCGTTTCGAAGGGGAAGGCCCAAAAGAAGAAGCGTGATCAAAAAGAGGATGTTTGCTTCCATTGTGGCAAAGCGGGACATTAGAGGAGAAACTACCCAGAGTACAAGGCTACTCTAAAGAAAGGTATTTTTCTCGTTGAAATAAATCTTTCTATTAATTCTAGTTCTTGGGTACTTGATACCGGTTATGGAACTCATATCTATAATGATGTACAAATGCTAAGTGAAGTCCAACAACTCAAAGACGGAGAATGTGTCTTGAAGATCGGCGATGGCTCAAATGTTGAAGCTCGAGCTTTAGGCACAATTAGATTAGATTTAGGTAGTTTTGAGTTAGTCTTAAACAATGTCCTTTATGTACCGAGCATTATTCGTAATATAATTTCAGTTCCAATATTAGATTGTGAAGGCTATGAAACTTATATTAAGAATGGTAAATACTTTATCAAACGGAAGAACTCTTCCGTTCACATCGGTACTCTAAGTAATGGACTTTATCTAACTCAAAATATCAATATTATGAATATACAACGAGAAACGAAGCGTAAGAGAGATGACAAAGTTTTAGCTCCCTTATGGCACGCTAGATTAGGACACATTTCCAAGAACAGAATTAGCAAGACAAACACTTTAGGGTCATTCTCTGAAAATGATCTCAAAGAGTTAACTTCTTGCGAATCCTGTCTCAAAGGAAAGATGTCGAAAGTTCCTTTTAAAGGGACTGTGGAACGTACCACTAAGGTTTTGGATTTGATCCATTCTGATGTTTGTGGACCGCTTAGTGTAAGCACTAGAAACAATCATCAGTATTTCATAACCTTTACCGATGACTTTAGTCGATATGGTTATGTATACTTAATGAAGTATAAATCTGAAGCTTTTGAGAAATTCTTAGAATTTCAAAAGGAGGTTGAGAACAAAACTGGTCATAAGATCAAAGTACTTCGATCTGGTCGAGGAGGTGAGATAATGGGATTCGTGTTTCCAAGACTATCAAGAATAAATATCCATTACCCCACATCGAGGACTTGTTTGATAGGTTGCAAGGTTCGGGGGTTTATTCGAAATTGGATTTAAGGCAAGGTTACTACCAGTTGAAAATCCGGGAAGAGGATATACTTAAGACAGGATTTAATACCCGATATGGACATTATGAATTAATCGTGATGCCTTTCGGTTCGACTAATGCCCCTGCAGCATTTATGGATATGATGCATCGGACTTTTCGGCCTTATTTTGATAAATTCGTGGTAATCTTTATTGATGATATTCTGGTTTATTCGACGACTTCGGAAGATCAAGCCAGACATCTCAGATTGGTATTGGAAACTTTGAGAGAGCACCGGTTGTATGCGAAGTTTAGCAAGTGTGAGTTTTGGATCGATCGGGTTACTTTTCTAGGTCTTGTTGTCTCAAGTAAGGGCTTGGACATAGATCCTTCGAAGGTCGAGACGGTTATGCAGTGGCAGAGTCCGAAGAATGCTTCCGAGGTCAGAAGTTTCTTGGGTTTGGCTGGGTATTACCGAAGGTTTGTCAAGGATTTCTCAAAGATTGCAGCTCCTTTAACTCGGTTGACACGGAAGGAAGTCAAGTTTGATTGGGATGAGGCTTGTGAGGCGAGTTTCCAACTTTTGAAGGAGAAGTTGACCACTGCACCAGTGTTAACACTCCCTGAACGCACGGAAGGATACATGTTTTATACGGACGCCTTGAAAGAAGGATTGGGATGTGTTTTAATGCAGGATGGTAAGGTGATAGCCTATGCCTCGAGGAAACTGGAGGATCATGAATAGAATTATCCCACTCACGATCTCGAGCTAGCGGCAGTGATCTTTGCTTTTGGGAAGTGGAGACACTACCTATATGGAATTCCTTTCGAGATCTTTTCTAAGCACAAGAGTCTTCAGTATTTGTTTTCTCATAAGGAGTTAAACAAGAGACAAAGGCATTGGATGGAGACTTTAGCGGATTATGAGTGTACGATCCGATACCATCCTGGGAAAGATAATGTGGTCGTGGATGCACTTAGCAGGAAGGCTAGTGTGTCTAGTGTGAAAGTGGAAGTTGAAGTTGAATCTGAATCTTTCAAGTTAAGAGCAGGTATTCGGAATATTACAGTACAACCAGATCCTCAACAACGGATATTTGAGGCTCAGGGAAAGGATCCCGAGGTTCAGAAATTAGCTGAGAAAGCTAGAGTGGATCTCGAATACCCGTTTGGATTTGATGATATGGGACTCTTAAGGTTCAAGAACAGGGTTGTTGTGCCGAATGAATTGAAGAGGATTATCTTGGAAGAAGCTCACAGATCAGGGTATTCGATACATCCCGGGGGAAATAAGATGTATAAGGATTTGAAGCAGTTCTATTGGTGGAACAGTCTTAAAAGGGATGCAATTAATTTCGTGAAACATTGCTTGACTTGCCAAATTGTGAAAGCTGAGCATCAGAAGCCATTGGGGCTACTTCAACCGCTACCTATTCCGGAATGGAAATGGCAACAAGTGGCGATGGATTTTGTTTCGGGTCTTCCTAGAGTAAAGGGTGGTTGTGATAGAATCTGGGTGATCATGGATCGTTTGACGAAATTGGCTCATTTTCTAGCTATTCGGATGTCGGATAAGGTGAATAAGTTAGCCAAAAATTATGTTGATGAGATAGTTCGACTACATGGTGTGCCGGTCAGCATTGTATCAGATCGAGATCCGAGGTTCACTTCTAGACTTTGGCAAGAATTGCAAAGAAATCTGGGATCAAGGCTTCAATTCAGTACAATTTTCCATCCTCAGACAGATGGGCAGTCGGAGAGGTTAATCTAATATTTGGAGGATATGTTGAGAGAATGTGCATTGGATTTCTCGAGTTCGTGGAATGAGCAATTATCTCTGATTGAATTTGCTTATAATAACAGTTTCCAAGCTTCGATAGGAATGGCGCTTTATTTTTCGATCTTTAGGAATGGAATTGGACAAAACAAGAGAGAGTGAAACAGGGGGAAAAGAAAGAGAAGTCTTCTAAGGCCGTGCAAGCGGCGATTGATAAGGTTCATGTAACATCCCAATCGTCCGGCCCTACAGGTACGTTGTAACGAGAGTGTTATTTGCTTTTAAATTAATTAATTAAGCAATGGTGTGTTATTTTAATTATTACGTAATTATATGAAACTACTTGAATTATTTGATTTAAATGCCAAAAATGTGTCTAAGTGTTTAAATTATTTGAAATCTTCTAATATGTGAATTTATATTATATGAATTTATTTCCCGAGCATGCTAATTTCGTGAATTATGTGATAAACGTGATTTAAGGATGTAATTGTGTAATTTTATAATATGTGGACTTGATTGAAATTTGGTCCTTGGACTTAATTGCAACTTTTTGAAAGTTTTGGACTCATTTGAAAAATGAGTCATTTTAGTACACTTCTGTACATTTTAATTTGTATCTTGAGCTACGGCACTCGGATTCAAGTCCCGTCTTCGACGTTCAACTCCTTTCAACGATCCGGACGCAATGGAACTAGTTTCGTAATTTTTCGATGCTGTTTAGACCTCCGACGATGCGAATTTCAGCCCCTCGTGCCCTATTACACACCTATGACCTATATTTTGAGATATGGGACCCATCCTTCACCAATTCTTTGAATTATAAGCCATTTTCAGCCATATATCCTCTCATTTTCTTCCTCCCTCACACGAGATCAGCAGCCACAAGAGCAAGGAAGAGGGATTTTCACTATTCATCATCTTCAAGCTCAAGATTTGCTCAATATCTTCTAGCTTTCTTTCATCTTCAACAATCTGAGGTAAGATCCGTAATCCTTATGATTTGTGCTTCAATATATGCTCCATTTTGTATCGTAGACTTCAGGTTTTATGCATGATTCAAGAGAGGCATGAATAGTTAGGTTTTCTCCAAAATTTTTAATACATGCTCATATGTGTTTATTATGTGTTAGGAAATATACCATAAGTTAGGGAGTTTTCCTTTTTACAGATTCTGTGATCCCTGACTTATAGGGATTTAATCGCATAAATATACTTCCCCTGTAACAATGTATGATACAACAGAATGAATTCTACACAACTCTTTTCAACCCTAGATGCTTTAACATGGTATCAAAGCAGCGTTCAAAATCCTAGGGACTCAGAGTTATCATCATCGTCCTAAACCCTTCCAAACCTCTCGGCATCAATCAAGATGTCCAATCCCATAGAACCAAAACCAGAAACAGAGACATCCTAACAAATAACAACCCTGTTGCAAAACAATATGCAACAACAACAAACCATCACCAACCAAAACCTCTCAATAGGCATCAAATTAAACAGCGATAATTACCCGGTATGGGCCTGATTGATAAAGATGGCAATCGGAGGACGAGGCTACCTTCACACCTCACCGGAATTCCCCAAGCACCAAACACCACCGATGCAACATATGACCAATGGGAACAAAACGATCAAAATGTGTTCACATGGATCATTCAAAACATGGAAGCAAATCTAATAAACAACGTTTTGCAATACCCGACTGCGAAAGCATTATGGGACGGTCTTGCAACAACGTATGGCAGCGTTTCGGATCCTCTCCAGTTGTTTGATCTGCACAAAAGGGCAACCACACAGAAACAGGGCCTCGATTCTTTGGAAGATTTCTGGAACCATCTTCAAGGGATTTGGATGGAAATTGATGGAAAACAACCAAATCCAATGAAGTGTCCAGAGGATATTACAATTTTCAACCAAATCGTACAAGAACAAAGATTATATCAATTTCTCACCGGAATTGATGACAAGTACGATCCAATTAGGCGAGACTTACTGAAACTTGAGACGAAGCCCTCAGTCGAAACCGCGTACGCCACAATCTGGAGGGAGGCAGCCCGTCTCCAAATCTTGAGGACGACAACCAATGGAGACGGGGATCTCTCATCATCAGGCATTGGAACAGGCTTAGTGGTGAGAGGCGGCAAAGGTGGCCGGAAAATTGAGCCAAATCGGCGTACCGAGAACCGGCGATTCACACCCCAAGAAGACAAATCAGACCTGGAATGCACATATTGTGGAAAACCCAGGCATACGAAGGAGGGGTGCTTCAAGCTCATCGGATATCCCGAGTGGTGGGAAGGCAGCAAGAAGGAGAAACCCCGCACGACGGCAGGTGGCAGGCCGCGACGTGCGAATGCCGCTGTGGAACCACCGAATCAAAACTGGGCAACCGCGAAAGGGGGAAACGATGCCACCGGCAGGCCGCGACGTGCGAATGCCGCTGTGCAACCACCGAATCAAAACTGGGCAACCGCGAAAGGGGGAAACGATGCCACCACAGGCGTCATCAACACTCGAGACGCCGGTGCGGTGGTGTCCGGTCAGGCGATGGGAACAGCGGAGCGGAAAGCAAACATCGCCGCCGCTACTGGAGATGCAGCAGAAAGAGTCGGCTTCATAGGTAAAGGGTTTGAGTCAAATGGCTCAAACCCTAGGTTATTTGCTCATATATGCTCCCCCTTATCTCTATTTACGAATCAGCCCCCATTTTTGATAAAGTACTATGTGGTCCATCTAGTTTGCAAGCTTCACACAATACCTCACACAAATCATCAAAATGGGTACTTGACTGTGGGGCTACGGATACTATGACATATGATCCGTCTGATATATTTGAAATGTCCACCTTAAGCACTCCTAGTATTCAAACTGCTAATGGAGGTCTGATGGAAGTTAAAGGGGAGGGGTCTGTTCATATCTCACCTCGTTTGAAACTGAGAAATTGTCTTTATGTTCCGTCTCTGTCTTACAAATTGCTATCTCTCAGTCATGTGACAAGTGAATTGAATTGTGTGGTCCTCATATACCCTCGCTTCTGCTTGATAAAGGACATTCATACGAAGGAGATAGTTGGGTGTGGTACTGAGCGGGACGGACTTTATTATGTGGATGAATTGGAACAACCATCTCGAAGCCTTCTGTCAAAAGGATCCGCAGATACACAAGTTTGGCTTTGGCACCGACGCCTTGGGCATCCCTCTGTTGGGTATCTTCAATTGTTATTTCCTAACATTATGAATTCCAAGCTAGAGAATGAGTTCATTTATGTCCCTTTATCTCGTTTCTTTGCATTAAATACATGGTGGTTATGTGCATTAACTTCTACCATTAATGAACTTGAGCCTATGAAAGAAAAATGGGGGATTTTGGGCTCAAAACCGAACTGCTGTCACAACTCAAAGTTGCTTGTCAATATGCTACTGTTTTAATGATGTTTTGCATGAATTTAGAGCGTGAAATGCATGGTAAATGATCAGATTTCGTGGTGCTCTGTTACATGATGTTGTTGCCCTGCTTTAACCTTCATTTTAGATGCATTATGATTGAATTTGAGCCTAAAACGAACTGTTGCACGCTGCTACTTCTTGCACTCATTTGCTGTCAGTTTTGTGAAGTTTTGAACTTGATTCTTGCATGATTTGAGGCCTAACCTACATGTAAAGCTCCAGCCCTATTTTATGATCATGTTGCATGCTTTTAACCTTCATTTAGATGCAAATTGATTGAGTTTTAGGCTAGAAAAATGGACTACATACCTGCTGTCAATTTGCTGTCAGTTTTGTGCTTTTTAGCATGAAATTTTCATGGTTTTGGCTTGTTTTTCATTGCTTAATTGCTGCCCTACTATGCTGTGCTATTTCCTTGCATTTAACCATCATTTAGAGGCATATTATGTTGGAAAACACGAATCAGAAAGCAGCGGAATTTAAAAAATTTTCCCAACAAAAGGACCTTGGACTCGCAATCGTGTAACCAAATTCGTAGAGATAGAAAACTTACTTTTCTTTTGTTCTTTCTTGAAGCGTTTCAAGCCACCCAAGAACGCTCTTCTCGCGGCTTGATCCCCTCTCCTTGGTAAAGTTCGAATCTTCAAACTTCTAACTTGAAGTCTCTAGAGAAAGTCCACCAACTTGATCACAATCTAACTAGTAAGGATGCTAGTTCTCTAGTTAGTGTTTAGGCTTAACCTAGGGTTTATTTGATCTTGGAGAAAGGAAGGTGTTCAACACATGAACCAAAAGAATTGCCAATTAGCTCAAAAGGGGAGCATGAGCTCCCCTATATATAGGAAAGGGAGAGGGACGGCCGAACCTATTCCTTGTTGGACAAGGATTTGGTTCCTCTCTCTCCTATTACTTGATCATCAAGTATTTTCCAACTTTGACTTTGAATTCTAATTCAAGTCAACTTTTAGGAGAGCTAAAAATATCCAAACTATTTTTGGATAATTTTATACTTTATTTATTATAAAATAAATAACTTATTTTTATCTAATTAATTAATTTGTAATTAATTAACTAGATTATTTTCTCCAAAATAAGACTTTCTTTTTAATTCAAAATTAAACCAAAGTCTATTAAATAATTAACACATTTAATTATTTAATACATATATATATAATATATATATATATATTCACACGTGTGTGACATGTGTCACAGTGACACGTGTCACTCACGTGAGCCACACGTGTGATTTCACACGTGTGGAACCCTCTAGGCCTGATTAACTCGTTTAATCATTTTAAAGCCGCAACTCATGTAACCAAGTTGTTGTGTGTGACCCTCTAGGTTCTCAATTAAATTAGCAGTGACCCTAATTAATTAATTCACTAATTAATTAATCAGTCCACAGATTAAACGACCATAGTCTAGCAACAGGTGTTTAACCCCTAGCTGAATTGGAATGTTTGGATTCGACAGAACCTTTAAGTCATTGATTCATGTGAGATACAATCCTCCTACTTACTATCTCTCAACCAAGATCTAGGGCAAGGGAATAATCAGAACCCTAATAATCCGGTCTTAGAGCTAAGTGCACTTCATATCCATTTGATCTCAATCCAAGAAACCCTTTTCTTGATGTCTTGATCTACTGCCTTGGCCAAGGACTCCATATGGCATATGAATGACTTACATAATAAGAGATCACCTTGCAAATGCAAGTGTAGGTCCTTTCTTGATTCTCATTCACTTTCATGAATCACTTGTGCAGCCCCAGCATAAGCCTTGAATCAGTTGTCTAAGGCGACACCCTTTAAAGCTTATACCTAAGACTACAGAGTTAACTCATAAAGTGACAAGGAACCTCAAGTCTAAGGATCAATTAATCACATCAATGACTCATGAGATATTTCCTAATCTGGAAGTTTCCATTTCCTGAAATAGAAACTTCCTTTCCCATTTAGGAATGTTCTCACACGGAGCACCTCAGTGAACTTACTTATTAAAGTAAGCACCCTCATGTATCACGCACGTATCAACTATACACTTTACACCTCCATGAAACAAGGTGGTCCTTCTTAAGGGCGTGATCCCACAAGCAAGCCTTAGAGGAGTCAGGTTGACACTCCCACTATCTGTAGGACTCATCGGCTTGGAGTATTTTACTAATCATGACTTATGTGATATAGGGCTCGTTTCATGAACCATTTCACCTAAATGGTAGAGTCCTAAAGTCATCAGGATTAGGGGAGTTCTCATACATGCACAGCTAAAGTAAACGCATACCAAACAAGAGCATATAAAGAAGTGTTGCCTCAATTTGTTATTTCATTCAAAGATTGTCTGTGATTACAATAAGGAAAAGCACAAAGCGGATATACAATCGGCTTTTAGGGCACTATTCCTAACAATCTCCCACTTGCCCGTCAAAGCCATTCTAAAGCTACTCGAAGTCCCATCTTCTGAAGATGACCTTGGAAAGCTTCTCGACTAAGGGGTTTAGTAAGTGGATCTGCCACGTTCTCTGCTGATGTGACCCTCTCAATTTGCACATCTCCTCTTTTGATAATATCACGGATTAGGTGATACTTCCTCATAATGTGCTTGGTCCGTTGGTGAGATCTTGGTTCTCTTGCTTGAGCAACCGCCCCAGTGTTGTCACAAAACACAGTAATGGGGTCTTTCATGCTAGGAACAACATTCAACTCTTGAATGAAGTTTCTAATCCAAACACCTTCCTTAGCTGCATCATTTGCAGCTAAGTATTCGGCCTCAGTGGTCGAATCTGCAGTGGTTGTTTGCTTGGAACTCTTCCAACTCACTGCTCCGCCGTTTAGGTAGAAAATGTATCCTGACATTGACTTAAAATCATCTAAGTCTGATGCAAAGCTTGCATCGCAGTATCCTTCGACAGTAAGATCTTTCTGACCTCCGTAAACTAAGAATAAATCTTTAGTACTTTTCAAGTACTTAAGAATATTCTTCACGGCAGCCCAGTGACCATCTCCAGGGTCAGATTGGAAACGACTTGTCACACTAAGTGCATAAGCCACATCCGATCGAGTACATAACATTGCATACATTATGCTACCTATTGCTGACGCATAAGGTGTATGAGTCATTCTCTCCTTCTCAAGGTTAGTCTTAGGACACATCTTCTTTGAAAGACATGTTCCTACACTCATAGGAAGGTTCTTAACCTTTGCTGACTCCATATTGAATCTCTTCAATACTTTGTCAATGTACATCGACTGTGATACTCCTATTAACCTTCTAGATCTATCTCTATAGATTTTAATTCCAAGGATATAGGACGCATCACCAAGATCTTTCATCTCGAATTGGTTCGATAACCATAACTTAGTCACTTTCATGTCATCCTTCGAATTCCCAATAAGAAGGATGTCATCAACATAAAGTACTAAGAATTGCACTGAGGTCTCCAATTCCTTTCTATACACACATGATTCATTCGAAATTTGGATGAAGCCAAACGCTTTGACCGATTCATCAAATCGAATGTTCCAATTCCTAGAAGCCTGTTTCAATCCATAGATTGATCTTTGGAGTTTGCAAACATTTTGCTCACTCCCACTTAATGTGAAACCTATGGGTTGCTCCATATAAATGTCTTTGTCAATGTCACCATTGAGAAAGCCAGTTTTCACATCCATTCGCCATATCTCATAGTCATAATATGCAGCAATGGCAAGCATGATTCGAATGGACTTTTGCATTGCAACTGGTGAAAAGGTTTCATCAAAGTCCATGCCGGGTCTTTGAGTGAATCCTTTTGCAACCAGTCTTGCTTTGTAGGCTGCAATGCTTCCATCAACTCCAAGCTTTCTCTTAAAGATCCATTTGTAACTTACGGGTTTGACCCCGTCAGGCAAATCTACCAAGGTCCAAACTTGGTTGAGTTCATGGAATCCATTTCGGATTTTATGGCTTCTATCCACTGTTCAGAGTCAGAATCTGAAAGTGCCTCCTCATATGTTGAAGGATCATTATCCTTTTGAGAGATTTCATGGAAGAATCCATACAATCTCTCCGGCTGTCTAGGAGTGCGTTCAGAACGCTTTAGAGGAGGATTTACATGTGTATCGAAATTCGTGATTGGTTGTGGTTGATCAGTAGGGGACGTTTCTTCAGTGGGTGGCGTGGGGTTACTTTGTACTTCTTCTAATTCTATGATCTTGCCTTTCTTTTCTTTAAGGAACGGTTCCTCAAGAAAAGTGGCATTTCTGGAAACAAACACCTTTTGCTTAGATTGATCATAGAAGTAGTATCCTATGGATCCCTTAGGATAACCTACAAAGTAGCATAAGTTAGAACGAGATTCTAACTTTTCTCCCACTGTCCTCTTCACGTAAGCAGGACAACCCCAAATTCTTAAGTAAGAATAGCTAGGGATTTTACCATGCCACATTTCATGGGGCGTTTTAGTGACTGACTTAGAGGGAACTAGATTCAAAATCTTTGCTGCACTTTCTAGGGCATAACCCCAGAAAGAAGGTGCTAAGTCAGTGAAACTCATCATGGAACGAACCATATCAAGTAAGGTTCGATTCCTTCTCTCAGAAACTCCATTAAGCTGAGGAGTTCCCGGAGGAGTCCACTGAGAGATAATCCCATTATCTTTGAGATGATTAAGGAATTCTTCACTAAGATACTCGCCTCCTCGATCAGATCGAAGTGCTTTGATCTTGTGACCAGTTTGGTTCTCAACCTCCTTTTGAAATTCTAAGAATTTCTCAAAAGTTTCAGATTTATACTTCATTAAGTATGCATAACCATACCGACTAAAGTCATCAGTAAAGGTTATGAAATACTGATGATTGTTTCTAGTGCTTACACTAAGCGGTCCACAAACATCAGTATGGATCAAATCCAAAACCTTAGTGGCACGTTCCACAATTCCTTTAAAAGGAACTTTGGACATTTTTCCTTTGAGACAGGATTCGCAAGAAGTTAACTCTTTGAGATCATTTTAACAGAATGATCCTAAAGTGTTTATCTTGCTAATTCTGTTTTTGGAAATGTGTCCTAATCTAACGTGCCATAAGGGAGCTGAAACTTTGTCATCTCTCTTACGCTTTGTTTCTCGTTGTATATTCATAATAATGATATTTTGAGTTAGGTAAAGTCCATTACTTAGAGTACCGATGTGAACGGAAGAGTTGTTCCGTTTGATAAAATATTTACCATTCTTAATATAAGTTTCATAACCTTCACAATCTAATATTGGAACTGAAATTATATTACGAATAATGCTCGGTACATGAAGGACTTTATTTAAGACTAACTCAAAACTACCTAAATCTAATCTAATTGTGCCTAAAGCTCGAGCTTCAACGTTTGAGCCATCGCCGATCTTCAAGACACATTCTCCTTCTTTGAGTTGTTGGACTTCACTTAGCATCTGTACATCATTACAGATATGAGTTCCACAACCGGTATCAAGTACCCAAGAACTAGAATTAATAGAAAGATTTATTTCAACGAGAAAGATACCTTTCTTTAGAGTAGCCTTGTACTCTGGGCAGTTTCTCCTCCAATGTCCCGCTTTGCCATAATGGAAGCAAACATCCTCTTTTTCATCACGCTTCTTCTTTTGGGCCTTTCCCTTCGAAATGCCACCAGTGGGCCTAAGGGGTTTCTTCTTCTTCTTTTGGGCTTTCTTGCCCTTACCTTTAGAAGGTCCAGAAGAGGAAGATGGAGCATTCACCATTAAAACCTTATTGTCCTTCTTGATCGTGCTTTCAGCAGTCACAAGCTGACTAATCAGCTCAGCTACAGTAGCACCAGCATGATTCATGTTGAAGTTAAGGACAAATGGGTTGAATGATGGTGGGAGCGAAGCTAGCAACAAATCCACTGAAAGCTCATCTTTCAGTGGCATGTCCATGGAAGCAAGTTTCTCAGTAAGGGCAAGAAACTTGAGTCCATATTCATGGACACTTGAACCTTCCCTCATTCTCAACTGGAACAATTCCTTTGAAGTGTTATACCTTGTAACACGTTCATGAGGGCGGTAAAGTTGCTCTAAGTGGTCGTAAATCTCCCAAGCGAATTCCATGGCCTCATGTTGCCTTTGCAAGTCCGGAGACATGTTAGCCAACATAAGGCAACGGGCTTGGAGATTATCATCCTTCCACTTCTGAATCGCATCCCGCTCGGCCCGAGTGGGAGCCCAGTCCCGAGAAGAGAACATAAGTTCTCTTTTCAGAATCTAAAATGATTTTTAGATTCCTCAGCCAATCAGAATAGTTGGGACCAGTCAACTTGTTTGACTCGAGGATCGATACAAGAGGGTTTTTGGTTGCCATTTCAAAACACGTAGAGAATCACAGAATCTACGACCTAAATGGTAAAACAGAGAACTAGTGAGCATGTTGAATTATAACGATATACAAAAGATAAGGTCTTTAATCCATTGTAGCTTCCACTGTTTTTCAAAGATCTATAATTCCCAAAGATCTAAGAGGAACACGTTTCCCAGTGGGTACTAAGATCCTAGGCATTTTATCTCGAACCCACGACTCGCGGACATTCTCAGTAAGAACCCTAGGTAGGTACAACTTACCAATTCTAACACCTTTAGAACTCTTAGTAATTGTTTTTGCATCACCTATCTTTCAATATGGACCCACGACTCGTGCGACATCCATATTTACATAGGCGTTAAGCTGGACCCATCAATCATAAGATCATGACCAAAACTTAGTTCGAACGACCCATGACTCGCGGACATCGCCCTTGCTAAAATCGATCATGAAATATTGATCATTTAAAATGATCAATTAGGTAACTAAGAACTAATAAGCTCCACTAGCTATCCCACGACTCGCGGACAATAACTAGCTTTACTTACTAAACTTAAAACCTATTGATGGAATGCTAGGAATTTAATTCAAAATTTTTATCTCGAATTAAATACCTATTTGTTCGAAATTAGCTTAATATTTAATGGGAATTTTCGAATCAACCGGAGAGTTGTCCGGTTCGACCTCACCAACATATATGTTATCCAATTTTATTAGTCTTGATTAATGCAAGTACACTTAAATGCATTTCAAACAAGCACATAAACAGATAACATGTCCTAGCATGATACTAACATGTAATGATCATGGGTTCTACCTATCTTATGCGTGATATGTGGGAGCCACTCCACAATCACAAGTTCTAACATACATGCCACATAAACAGTTCAAATCACATAAGGGAAAGCGGTAACAAAATATGAGCCCTATCTCTATTACATTTAACAATTGAGATTCCCCTCCCTAACATTTTGAGGGGTCTTCACTTATGGCCTCCTTGTTACTTGAATGTGGTCCATCTTACTCCATGGGTGCATTGTCTCAAAAATGAAAATAAAACCTCACCACCTATCTCTACTCTCAAATTACAATAAAAAGAAAAAGACATAAAGTAATAAGGCTCAATCTTCATATTGGCCTTAGACAATTACACGGGGCATACCCCGGCCTCAAAAACAGTAATATGGAAGGCCACATAATAAATCACATAACAGTACGCACATAAGTGAGGCTCCAACCTCAATTGAAAAACGCAACTATAGGGCTCCAACCCCAATTTAAACCATCCATGTGCATAAATTAAAACCATACATAGATCTAAACCCATGATCACCTAACATGCTTTTGCAAGAATTTAAATTTAACCAATAAATTAAAATTCCCGTTTCAAGTCCTAATGACTTAAAACACGACTTAGATGCAATTCTTGTTCAAGAGCCTTTTCAATAAAACCCGAAAAAACAATAAACCAATAAAATTCCAATTAATTTCCAAAATCAATAATTTTATTCTTTCATTATTTTCAGAAAATAAAATTTGTAATTTTTCCAAAATGCAAATCGCTTTAATTTCTCAAAAAATCCCAATTTAATCAAAATTTTAAAATAATTTTATTTTATCAAAACTGATTTTAAAAGATAAAATTAAAATAAAATTAAATCGTGATTTTAAGGATCGAAAACACGAAAAACACAAAACACGAAAACGAGCCCAAAAACGACCCAGCCGCGGGAGGCACCGCCGCGCAGCAGCGCGCGCGGACGCGCGGCAGTTGTCGCTCGCGTGCACAAGCTGGGCGTGCATCATGCGCGCGCCGCGCGCAGCAGGGCCCGCCGCGACTAGGCAGGCTGTGCAGGCGTCCCGCGCGGTTGCGGGACGGAGGCACGCCCGGGATGGCTCCCGCGCGGTTGCGGGAGGGGCTGGGAGGCGTGCGCGCAGGCCTGGGGCGTGCTACACATTGGCACGTCCCAATCCCGCGCGTTTATTTTGCGTCTCGTTTCGTGTCTAGGTTTCTTAAAACCAATTCAATCCAAAATTAAAAATTCGATTTTGATAAATTTCAACTAAAACGATTTTCAAAAACAGTTTTAGAAATTCAGGAAAAATTACAGTTTCGTATTTCAGGCTTTCGAAAAGAACTCAAGAATACACAATTCGCATCTAAGCCTAAGAATTTTTACCAAATTCAGAATAATTGAGACGAATCAAAAACACGATTAACGAGGTAGCTCTGATACCACTTGTTGGAAAACACGAATCAGAAAGCAGCGGAATTTAAAAAATTTTCCCAACAAAAGGACCTTGGACTCGCAATCGTGTAACCAAATTCGTAGAGATAGAACACTTACTTTTCTTTTGTTCTTTCTTGAAGCGTTTCAAGCCACCCAAGAACGCTCTTCTCGTAGCTTGATCCCCTCTCCTTGGTAAAGTTCGAATCTTCAAACTTCTAACTTGAAGTGTCTAGAGAAAGTCCACCAATTTGATCACAATCTAACTAGTAAGGATGCTAGTTCTCTAGTTAGTGTTTAGGCTTAACCTAGGGTTTATTTGATCTTGGAGAAAGGAAGGTGTTCAACACATGAACCAAAAGAATTGCCAATTAGCTCTAAAGGGGAGCATGAGCTCCCCTATATATAGGAAAGGGAGAGGGACGGCTGAACCTATTCCTTGTTGGACAAGGATTTGGTTCCTCTCTCTCGTATTACTTGATCATCAAGTATTTTCCAACTTTGACTTTTAATTCTAATTCAAGTCAACTTTTAAGAGAGCTAAAAATATCCAAACTATTTTTGGATAATTTTATACTTTATTTATTATAAAATAAATAACTTATTTTTATCTAATTAATTAATTCGTAATTAATTTACTAGATTATTTTCTCCAAAATAAGACTTTCTTTTTAATTCAAAATTAAACCAAAGTCTATTAAATAATTAACACATTTAATTATTTAATACATATATATATATATAATATATATATATTCACACGTGTGTGACACGTGTCACTCACGTGAGCCGCACGTGTGATTTCACACGTGTGGAACCCTCTTGGCCCGATTAACTCGTTTAATCATTTTAAAGCCTCAACTCATGTAACCAAGTTGTTGTGTGTGACCCTCTAGGTTCTCAATTCAATTAGCAGTGACCCTAATTAATTAATCAGTCCACAGATTAAACGACCATAGTCTAGCAACAGGTGTTTAACCCCTAGCTGAATTGGAATGTTCGGATTCGACAGAACCTTTAAGTCATTGATTCATGTGAGATACAATCCTCCTACTTACTATCTCTCAACCAAGATCTAGGGCAAGGGAATAATCAGAACCCTAATAATCCGGTCTTAGAGCTAAGTGCATTTCATATCCATTTGATCTCAATCCAAGAAACCCTTTTCTTGATGTCTTGATCTACTGCCTTGGCCAAGGACTCCATATGGCATATGAATGACTTACACAATAAGAGATCACCTTGCAAATGCAAGTGTAGGTCCTTTCTTGATTCTCATTCACTTTCATGAATCACTTGTGCAGCCCCAGCATAAGCCTTGAATCAGTTGTCTAAGGCGACACCCTTTAAAGCTTATACCTAAGACTACAGAGTTAACTCATAAAGTGACAAGGAACCTCAAGTCCAAGGATCAATTAATCACATCAATGACTCGTGAGATATTTCCTAATCTGGAAGTTTCCATTTCCTGAAATAGAAACTTCCTTTCCCATTTAGGAATGTTCTCACACGGGGCACCTCAGTGAACTTACTTATTAAAGTAAGCACCCTCATGTATCACGCACGTATCAACTATACACTTTGCACCTCCATGAAACAAGGTGGTCCTTCTTAAGGGCGTG
Organism: Lantana camara; assembly: GCA_037501455.1. Classification (NCBI taxonomy): domain Eukaryota; kingdom Viridiplantae; phylum Streptophyta; class Magnoliopsida; order Lamiales; family Verbenaceae; genus Lantana; species Lantana camara. The sequence continues at coordinate 49,737,216 of CM074861.1, forward strand.
ATCCCACAAGCAAGCCTTAGAGGAGTCAGGTTGACACTCCCACTGTCTGTAGGACTCATCGGCTTGGAGTATTGTACTAATCATGACTTATGTGATATAGGGCTCGTTTCATGAACCATTTCACCTAAATGGTAGAGTCCTAAAGTCATCAGGATTAGGGGAGTTCTCATACATGCACAGCTAAAGTAAACGCATACCAAACAAGAGCATATAAAGAAGTGTTGCCTCAATTCGTTATTTCATTCAAAGATTGTCTGTGATTACAATAAGGAAAAGCATAAAGCGGATATACAATCGGCTTTTAGGGCACTATTCCTAACATATTAGATGAGTTTTAGGCTTGAAAATCTGCTACAAACCTACTGTACGTGTTGCTGTCAATTTTGGGAAATTTTGGCTTGAATTGAATTTTTGCATGTGTTGGCCTGGATTCTTTGTGCATTTGTTGCTCTTGTTTTGCTGCATTACTACCTTGCATTTTCCATCCTTAATCAACCTATTTTGTTGGAGATGAAGCTACTGCTGCTCCTGCTGCGAATTCCTTCAAAAGAATATGTATTGACACGGCCGCGTCAAGATTTGAACTAAAACGGACACGGCCGTGTTGGGTTCTCGGATTTGGAAAAATAAATTGGACACGGCCGTGTCCATTTTCAATTGAAAACCAACACGGCCGTGTCATGCATCTGAATTTAATATTTATCTTGGAATTCTGCAGCTACGTGCATGCATGATTAATATGTATTAAAATGTGATTTTGGGGATTTGCATGTTCACGTGGGGGGGCTTGCATATTTTAATTCCCATGCATAAATCAATGTTATGTGCATGTGTGTATAATTATATATATATACATATATATATATATATAGATATATTACATTAATATGCATGTGTTAGTGTATATAAACAATAACATGCATGATATATATATATGTTTAGTTATTAATGCATGAAAGTGCTGTATGTATGTAACACTCCAGAGCGAAGGGCGCCACATCCCCCGCACCGTAACCCAGCACGTGAAGCGAAATGGGAACTCCGTCCACGTATCAAGCAACGGCGAACGGGTGACAAATAAAAATCCAACCTAAGCTAGGCGGTCTACACCTTACTCAGAGCACGCAATAAAACAAGTAACGAATGCGGAAGCACCAGAATCTCATAAAGCAAATAAACATACTCAAGACATATCAAACTTTCGATTCAAGTTATACAAACTTTACAATTTCGAATTTAAAGCATAACTTATACATATTTCAGAATTAGCCAAAATGCATAAAGAAAACGAAAATACAATGCATGAGACTCAAGCTATCCTCAACCCTGACTCAAAGACAACCGCCTAGCTCCAACACCTCAGAACGGGTACCTGCAACTCAAATCAAAGGGGGAAAAAGATAGAAATAACAAGGGTCAGTCCTAGAGACTGGTGAGGGGGCTAACACACGCACACATACATATACATAAGAGCAAAGCATTTACAAAGCTGAGAGGGGTTCGTGAACCAGGCTTGGTTTTTGCATTCTAAGACATTTAACCCGTGGTAATACATATAAAGAAAGAAGTTTGGAGCCGAAGGCCAAATTCAGTCAAGTTTTAGAGTTTAGAAATCCACCCCCGTTTCACAACCCTAAACGAAGACATAATGAACTGAAAGCTTAAATCCATCACCCTTACTTACTCCATACACCAAGGCGAAATGAAAACAAAACAAATCATAACCCAACTCCACCCCAACACCGTTTTGGGAAGAGAAGTGCCCCTCTCAAACCCCACTGATAACTGAATGAGACGGGGGATCCGCCCGCTCCTTCGACGGGTCACTAAGCACACCGCTGGCTCAAGAAGACCCGCCTTCCCCTCGACCTCCCGAGGATGGGCGAAGTCTCCCTTTTGTGGAGTCGTGTTGATGAGAGAGCCCGGCGACCCCATGGCCTCCCCGGGATCACATACCACTTCTCCGGGGCCCAAACTTACACTTACACTTATACTTGCACTTATCACACTTACCATGCAAAGCTTATCCACAATCTCGTCACGCTTACACACACACACACACATAACAAAGCTTGTCAAAACGAAAGAAAATAGAACTTACATACTTATAAAAGCGTTTTCAAATTCTCAAGACAAACGGGACAAATCCCATGAAATACGTATCCAAACACATAGCTATATATATACATATATAAGTCGCATGCGGGTTCGAAATTCAATTAGGGTCTTAGGTCATCATAACTAAAAGGAAAGAAAACCTCACCTGGACGACCAAACCAACCAAAACGGACCAAAAGGAGTCAAACGAACCACTTCCTCAACAACGGAACGAACCTAAGAGCAAAACAATGAGCAAGAGGCAAACTTAGACTCAAATGAACCATATTAACACTCGGTGAATGCGCATGAATGCATAAAAGATGATATTATGTCATGAACACGTTCATGTGCACTATTAAGGAATTTAAATCATATAATCAAGTCATTCAATCCTTCACTCACTTTCATTCGAATTCATAATTTCACGTTTCCAATCAATTCAAGAAATTCAAGGCACAAGATCCAACATTTAGGCAATTAAGAGCATTGAAGTAAATTAAGTTCGACACACACTCAAACGTATTCAATCTATCACAAAACTCTACTACATACACCCTTTTACATAATATAACATATTTCCAAAGTTTGAAAACAAGAACAAATCACAAGATAAGGGAAATGAGTTATGGAAATCACAAACGCCACAAAACGCACATAAACGGCATTCAACAAAAGCATGCCTAAATCTCATCCAAAAGTTATGAAATTGAACGACAATACTCCCAACACATAGTATAAAAATTTCATCACAAATGAAGACAAAGACATTCAAGAGGTGAAACAAACCAAAAACCGAAAAGGAAAAACCAAGAGCTGCGCAGGGGAAGGGACACGGGGGTGTCCCTCAACTTAGCTAAACTGAGCCACGCCCGTGGCTCAGTACAGTCAGGCCCAGGAATCCTGACCCGCCCGTGTCTCACATTTCAATGCGACACGGGGGTGTCTCGGTACAGGTTCAAAATCGCATACAAAGTTTTACTGGCAAAACTGACCCTAAACAAAATCAGTTCAAAAGCATACCAAATCAACTCCAATTTATATGAAACTTGATATACAACATATTTAGCATGTTAGGAACATATTTCATTTAGAATTAAAAGGCTAAATCACGCGTTAAGATCACCGAAATCATGCAGCAACTCTGGAGCGCCAAAAACGGACATATGAGCTCGATTGGTTCAATCATGCCATGATCAAGTACTTAGGGGCTGAATATGAAGCTAAAACTTTAGGGAATGAATATTAACATGATAAGAAACTAATATACTCCATGTATGTTCAAATTGACGCGAATTGGAGCACATTAGAACCACCAAGTAATCACAAAATGCAACAGCAGCAGTTCGGTTCGCGCATAGCATACAAACAGGCCATCATGCTTCGATTTAGGAGCTGAAAATGGATCTAAAAACTTGCAAGAGAAGGGCTAACAAATAAACCAATTAGTATACAACATCTCCATGTAAATTCACACGAATTGGAAGTCATTAACTCAAGCAACAAAGCACAAATTCACACAGCAGTTTTCAAGCTCAAAACTCATCATATAAATCAAGGTTTCAATCATGTTATCAAAGAGAAAACAACCCTAACACATCTAGAATGAAGTAAGAATCAAGAATGGAAGTAAAGGAGTTCATATAATCACCAAAGAAGCCTCAAATCAGCCACAAATTCAAGCTAAGGCAAGAAAGCAACAAATGACCTCTAACCCTAAATATTCATGCAAGTCTCCATATCCTTATTAAATCTGATGCATTTAATGAATTTCAAGAATAAAATGAAGCATAGAAGAGAGGAGAATACATAAATATACTTACCTTTAAGAGTTCATGGAGTATGGAAGAGATTGGCTCCAAAAATCACAAGGTCTTGAAGAGGGCTTTCTTCTTCTCCTCTTCTCTTCTCTCGATCTGTTGCAGCACAAATGAGGGGGGTTTGGCTCGGTTTTCAGATGATAAGGGAGAGGGAGAGAGTTAACTCAAGTCAAGTTATCAAGGGTTAGGCTTAGGTTGAGTTAAATTGGCCCCACAAGTACATGACTAGTCAAAGAAGGTGGCTTAAGCACAAGCTGTTCGTTCCGGTCGAAAAATGAGGGACTAAACGAGCTTAGAAAAATACCAAATCAGGTTCCTTGCTTCATCTCTTCGTTACGAGTCCAACGCATCTTCCGGAATTCGAATCCGAATTCCCTAGCTCAAGTTATGGCCTCCGGAACAAGAGGCGCGCTAAAACTAGTTAGGCCCTCATGTCCCTCGTCAAAACATAAGGTTTAAAACCTCGATAAACGAACACGAAAACTTAAAACGAGCATTCAACCAAATTCATAAATCACATATGTCACGCATATCAAAATTTCACACAAATCGGAATTGAATTCCGGCACATAACGAGCAATTTAAGCGCATGTAAACTTAAACGTTTAAAATCAAAGTTCAAGAATATAAACAATTAATTTCATATTAATTCAAATAGTCATATAAGCATTAAAATAACATTCAAATACGTAATTAAATAATTTAAAGCACATAAAACCCTCTCGTTACGGCGTACCTGGAAATCCGAACGATCTGGGATGTTACAATGTAGGTGTTTGTGCATGTGTGTGAACGTGTGTTTGCATGCATGTGGTGTGTGTTGTTACGTGCATGTGCATGTATATATATAATATATGCTAAATTTGTTTATTAATTTGTATAATATGCTATGAATCTTAGTTTAATTAATTTATTTAATTTAAATGAGTGATATGTGTTATAAACCTTATTTAATTTTATGAATCAATTTGTTTATAATATTAACTTGTTATATGATATGTTATAATTCATGGTTTGATTTTATGAACTTAATTGAATATAGGTTGCATGAGATACCTTGTATGATTTGAATTTGAGATTTAATTTAGATGCTCGATTAATTACGCTCTCACGTTCCTTTAAATGACTTAAGTATTTTTCTATGTGCTTGAATGAATTAGAACTTTGTCTATTTATTTAATATGTCAATCCCTTATCTCTTTTATGATTTTTATGCTAAGTGAATATATTAAATGTCTTATATTGACTTCATGAATTTATTTGATACGAGATATGATCTTAAGTGGTATATTTAACGCTTCCTTGCATTTCTTGCTCTCTTTATAAACTTAAACTTATGAATGCTTGAGATAAGCCATAATATGGTATTTTATGAGTTTATTTCATAAGTAGTGAATTTAATTCTTGAATTATTTGTGTGATATTTCTTTATTTGCCACAATATGCCTAAGTATAAGCTTATTTGAAGTACATTGCATCATATGCACCCATATTCATCGCCGAGCGTCTAATTGGTCCATATTGAGTCTAAGGTTGTTTCTGTTATTTGTTTTGTCCAGTGATTCGTCTCGTGGGTGACGACGTGGTTCCGTGAGCATCCTTTTGCTCTTCTTTTGTCCCTGCTTCGTCTTGAAGGTGAGGTTTTGTTCTTTTAGTTAATATGACCTATGTAATAGCCAAAGGTGCTTTGTCCCACATCGGATTAGAGGTGGGCTTGAAGCCACTTTATAAAGTGGTGGATCCCCCTCCCCTTGTAGAGGCCTTTTCCTGGGTGGTTCCCTTCGGGGTCTGGTTCCCACCTGGGAGAAACAAAACCGTGAGGGTGGTTCCCTTCGGGGTCTGGTTCCCATCCAAAGCGGACAATATCGAATGGCGGGTTTTCGGGCTGTTACAAATGGTATCAGAGCCGGGGACCCGAATTCGGTGTGCCAGCGAGGACGCTGGGCCCTCTTAAGGGGGGTGGACTGTAATAGCCAAAGGTGCTTTGTCCCACATCGGATTGGAGGTGGGCTTGAAGCCACTTTATAAAGTGGTGGATCCCCCTCCCCTTGTAGAGGCCTTTTCCTGGGTGGTTCCCTTCGGGGTCTGGTTCCCACCTGGGAGAAACAAAACCGTGAGGGTGGTTCCCTTCGGGGTCTGGTTCCCATCCAAAGCGGACAATATCGAACGGCGGGTTTTCGGGCTGTTACAACCTACAACCCTAATTTGTATTTTGAACCCGCATGCGATGTATATATATATATATGTATTTAGATACGTGTTTAATACGTATTTTGTGGGATATGTCCCGTTTTGTCATGAGACTTTGAAAACGCTTTTATACATATATACACTCTATTTTCGTTGCTCTCTTGAAAGCTTTGGTAAGTGTGTGTGTGTAAGCGAGATAAGCCTTGTGATAAATATAAGTTTTGTGATAAGTGTAAGTTTGGGCCCCGGAGTAGTGGTATGTGATCTCGGGTCAGCCATGGGGTCGCCGGGCTCTCTCATCAACACAACTCCACCAAAAGGGAGACTTAGCCCATCCTCGGGAGGTCGAGGGGAAGGCGGGTCTTCTTGAGCCGACGGTGTGCTACGTGACCCGTCGAAGGAGCGGGCGGATCCCCCGTCTCATTCAGTTATCAGTGGGGTTTGAGGGTTAGCGCCTCTCTCCCCAAAAGGTGTAAAGGTGGGATTGATTTTTGTACTTTGCTTTTGTTTATGTTATGGAGTAAGTGGGTTAGAACTCGTTCTCGCCGAGTTATTATGCTTTGTTCATGGTTATGAAACGGGAGTGGATTTCTAAACTTTAAAATTTGGTTGATTTTGGCCTTCGGCCTTAAACCCTTTTTTCTTTATACGTAGTGTCACGGGTTAAAATGTTTTAAATTGTAAAAACCACCCCCGGTTCATGAGCCCCCCTTTAGCTTTGATTATGCTTTGTTCTTATATATGTATGAGTGCGTGTGTTTAGCCCCTCACCAGTCTTTACGATTGACCCTCGTGGTTGTTTTTCCCTTTTTTTTTTCCCTTTTTGAGTTGCAGGTGCTTAGAGGTTGAGCTAGGCGGTTGTCTTGTGTTGTGGTTGTGGATAGCTCGAGTTCCATGCATTGTATTTTGTTTCTTTTCGAATTTTGCTAGTTTTTGAAATATATATAAACTTGTGTTTTAGAATTTTGGATTTTGGATAATTGTATGACTTAATTTGGCCCGGGTTGGGCATAGCATGTATACTTGTTTTATTTACCCCTAGTTGGAAAGCATGTATGTTTGGTTATTTGAACTCCTGGTGCTTCCGCATTTGGTATTATTTTTATTGCGCGCTCTGAGTAGGGTCTAGACCGTGTGACGCCCCGTATTCTCGAAGGGCGTCCCGACGACATTAACAAGTAAGTCTTTACACTTGTGTGTGTTTAATTTAAGAGTTCTTGAATTACGTGATTTAATGTAAATCCAATTTAATATGTGTTCATTCGAATTATTCTAAGATTAATTGCCAACTTGATTAATTACGAGCATATTTAACCCTAACTATCTAATTTGATTTAATTCAAATTTATTCCATGAAATAATTGTCAAGTTGATTTTAAGTCCATCATGTTACTTAATTTGTTTAATTTCGGTTTACTTAAATTACTTGAGATTAATTGTCAATCATGTGTTTACGAAATGTCGTTAAATTGTACGAAAGGTTTCTAAAATTAAATTGAATAAAACTCTAATTGGTAAATCTATCTCTTTCATTTTAATTTGTAAAATTAATTCGGAGCTTGAATGTTTAATCGTAACTTTACCAATTTTATTTACGATTATTTGCACGCGCTATTACTCTTTGCTACGCGATAAGAATACCCGGTTGTATATAGCTTGTGCACAAGACACATTTCTCCCAATCCATTTTCTCTTTCTCTCTCTCCTCTCCCACTCTCTCTCTCCCGCGGGTCACTATGCGCGGCTTCGTTTACGACCCCATAACTCGATCGTTTCTCGACGGAATTCAACAAACGAATAGTCCATTTCGATTATCTCAGCGAGACCGACGCAAGAGTACAATTTCATGGCCTAACGATGAACGGTGGTGGAGTTATGGCCGGATTTCAGTAGCAGCGGCGGAGCTGTCAGACCGCCACCACTTCGCCGGCGTTTCGCGGCATTTTCCGGCCACTTCCTTGGTACACGCGCCCAAGACCCAGTAAGAGGACATCCCGGTGCTTCGTTTGACGTCGGCGGCACGGCCATCGGAGCAGTGACGGCGCCGCACGCGCCGCCCAAAGCTCGCGGCGTCGGCCTGAGTTACTGTAGCAGCGGCGGCAAAAACTTTGACGGCCAACGGGGGCCTTTTCCGGCCATCGTTTGGTCTCAGGATCTTCACAAAAGTTGTTCGGAACGACGAGAACTAGTGATCTGTGATCAGGCGACTCCAGATTCGGTGGTTTGGCGGTGGATCGGCGGCGGCAAAGTGGCGGTGCAACGGCGGCACTAGCTCCGAGGATTTTTTCGGAAAGCTACCTTAGGGCTTTCGAAGAGCTCGTCATGGGTAAGACAACACCTCTTTCGGATCGCATTTTGGTTCACCGGTTTTGAAGTAATTTGAGTTTGAAGATTTAGGGTTTTCGTGTTCTTAGATTTCAGATATAGGACAATCGGCTTGGAATTTCCAGAAATTGATTGAGGATTCGGAACGGGTACGAAGACTTCATTCAGGACTGATTTTTTGGGATTTTTCCGGCGACTTTTGACGGCGGCCCGGCGACTCCGGTGGCGGCACTCCAGCGACTTTCGGACAGAATGTTCATCTCGTTGTGGTGAGTTCAACGCCACTTTCTGTTCGCTAATCGGACACTCGATCTATTTATTACGAATTATTTTACGTAATTGTGATTATTTGAATTAATTGTTTTAAGTGCAAATAAATTGGTTATTGTTGGTTTGTTGATCGAGATGTCTTCCAATCATATTCGAAAACATGTATTGAATGGATTGTGATATGCATGAATGTTTCGATTTACAATTTGAATCCCGATGTGATGAATTTATGCTATGTGTTTAGATATGAAGGGGTGTTAGTGTAATATTTAGAAACTAATCTTTTATGTGACTAAATGAACTTGAATGATATTTTAGAAGAACGAAAATGTTGTGATTTCTCTATATGAATTTGAGACGTTCTCAATGTTATGTTTATTGTAAATTGTGTTTCAAATATAAATTTAGATACATGAAAGATGCTTGAACAACTTGAGACTTGATGCATGATGGGAGTTAGAATTTTAATATCTTGATTTACTCTTACTACTTGAAAATGGTATATTATGAATTACGATAAATTGATAATTGTAATGCTTGTAAGTAATTAATTCCTAGTTGAATAATTGTATAAACACTTTAAATGAACAATTATGCTTAGTAATCAACTAAGGGGATGTATGTGTAATAATTCTAAACTTTTATAAATAACTTAGGGGATGTAAGTGTAATATTTATGAAACTATGTATGTGACTTGAGCTTGTGTACCAAACATGTTGTGAAGTTGTAAAGTATGATCTTAAGTGAATTAAATGCACTCTTTATTTGTACCAAGCATGCCATCTACGTACAACAACTTTGTATGTTTATATAACCAAGTTGCTCTTACTTATGCACTTTATAACTCGACATGAACTTGATGCTTAATTCTAACATTATAATTGAACCCTGTGACATTGGATGATTTAATACGCATTTTGTGAATACATTGACTTCCTAAATTGATCTTGCATCTTTAGATATGGAATTGCATGATGGTTGCTTGTAAATATGATCTTGTTGAGCATTGATATGCCTTGATTGACCACGACACCTTATCTAAGCACAACATGAACACTTATGCATAACCACGATCATGTTGAGCAACGCCGTGCGTCTTGTCTGGTTTATATAGAGTCTAAGTCTGGGCTTCTGTATGTCTTGTCACAGAGTTTGGTGGTACCGGTGGGCCGAGGTTTAGAGTGTTTGGCCCTTCACACTCTCAGACTCTACTTTCACGAGGTGAGGTTTAGGATTTGGTATAATTATGCGACGTATGGCCTTTACATGTTGATTTCTACCCTTGCATGCGAGTATACTCTATTATAGATATGTATGTGCTGAATATGATATGTTGATGATCTTGTGTGAGTCCTACGTGGATGGAGGTCATGAGGCTTAAAGTTCCAGCGCGTAGGAAGGGTGTAAATATAAAACCAGTTTTTGAGGCATATGTAAGCTATTTTGGAAAACACTTGTGTTCTAATTCTATAACGAGATTTGCCATGAAAGATTGGTATCTGTTCTGTTCTGTTCTAATGTGGATCCAGGAGCTGGTACGAGTGGAGACCGGTATGGCATAGGGCCGTCGGATAAGCCACTGTGCTAGTTTCCATTTGAGATATCATTGCGCGACCTTAGGGTGATGAGAGAGGCGTGATATCTTGAGCCTTCGGTGTTTTATCCGGGGATGACTCTTGTGGGTTCGCTACCCTCTTGAGATCGAGTCTATTTTAGACGATGTTATTATAGATGGTTTTAGGGATTGTACATCCCCTCCATCATTGGTGTAGCGGTTGGATTGATTGTGATTTATGTTCTGAGGAGTAAAGGTGGGAAGCTCGTACTCGCCGAGCAGTTGATTATGTTATGTTATGGAATTATGAATCGGGATAGAGTCTTTCTGGAAAATGGTTTCTAAACTTATATCTATATCTTATTCGGGTTCTTTCAAAATGTTTTGGTATGTAACACCTATCCCCGGTTCATGAGTCCACCCTTTTTATTCTATGTTATGCTCCTTATATATATATATATTGTGGGTGTGCGTTAGCCCCCTCACTCGGTCAAGTTGACTGACCCCTCATTTACACTTTTAGTTGCAGGTTGTTGGCGTTTGCTAGGCGGAAGTGAGTCCTTTGAGTTGCACTTCGTCGGTCTAGTCTTTTTATTTGCATTTGTCGTTTCACACACTTTACTTATGCTTTGGTTTGTAGACTTGAGATTATACTTTACTTTTCGGTAGCCCTGCGTGGCACTCTCATTCGGCCCTTGTGGCACTTGATGATTATTACTTAATGTTGATATTCGGGACTAGGGACTTATGCTAGTTGAACCCTTCACTTGTTATGTTTGTTGATCTATTGTTCGGGATTAGGTATCTATGCTAGTTGAACCCGTCACCTGCTTTGCATGCTTTGTTTTAAATGCTTCCGCTATCTATTGTTGTTGGTTTTAATTGCTTCCGCACTCTGAGTGTTGGTCAAGTTAGATCCGCCTAGCCTAGTGTGTGAGTTGGTCTCCCTTTCGCTCTGATTCGGATTCGGGGCATGGACTTTCATTTTATGTTCCGGGTCTAGGTCATAGTGCGGGGGATGTGGCATCCTCCGTTTGGGGTGTTACATCCTTAAGTGGTATCAGAGCTCTAGGTTGCAAAACCGAGCTCTTGAGTCGTGTTGAGTCTGTCTAGGTCGTACGGCATAGGAATAACTGTGCATTGCGTTTGTTTGACTTGATAGTTTGACCCTTCGGCATGAGTTATTTCGTGATTATATGATTGTGTGCACATTATGACATTGATTATGCAACATCTTATTTTATGTGCTTTATAAGTTACAACTAATTGTTGCATTTACGTGATATACTTGTTACATTTCATTTGCATCCTAATTCGCATGCATCGAATTTAGTGTTTGAATTTCAGGGTGCCCTATGAGTCAACACTAAGATTGCCCTCCGTCAACACTACCTATTAGCACTACAACCAAAATACGTCATAATTCGAAGATGAAAGGATTCTTTACCAAGATCAATGTTCATGAAAAGGTTCATAGTTGAAGGAATGAGATTGCTGTATTATTGGCTTACTATCATAAAGTCAATTGAAAGATGGAGTTTGATGAATTTTCACCTTGAGGATTTGTTTATTTGGAAGTAGTCACCTTGTTGAGGAAATGAGTCAATGGAGGAGAATCTGATCAAGTAGAACTGTTTTGAAGGAGTTTGATGAGCTTTCGCCTTGATGATTCATTTATTTGGAAGTAGTCACTTTGTTGATGGAAACGAGTTAATGTAGAAGAATCCGATCAAATAAGATCTGATCAAGTTCAAGGGATGTGGATAGGTAACCATGTTACTTAAGCAACGAGCTATAAACCATCGGTGAGTGTTGAAGGTTTTGGTGCCGTTTAAGAGTTAACGAACGACAAGACAAGATTGGTTGTTAGCTCTTTGGGTGTTTCTTCAAGATGAGATGGATGACATTATTGATGTGGGAATATAACACTTAGATGCTGAAAGACTTTATCCAAGTTTCAGAACCATATACCATGAATTGCTTTGGGAAGTGCTTAGCACCACGATCTTCCAACGAAACTCTGAGGTAAATATCTAATTGACAAATGAATCATGGACAACTCCTTGAAGATGAGCAGACTAAGATTTAACACATAAATGAGAATTCTTGGGACTGAAGATGATTTTAGTTGAGCAAGGATTACTGTCTAGTAAGGAATTTGGTGATAAACGAGCTTTGCTGAGTTACCGCTTTATGAAAAGACTCAAGACAAAGAGGTTCAGATGACGAGGGTTGCATCATTGTCGGCTTAATCAACTCCTACTACTTCATCTCAACTTCCTGTCAAGAGTTTGACACTACGGTGATCGGTAGGCATTCATGGTATTTGCATACATGCATCGCTTAAATACTCTTACCTTGTTTTGCTTGATGTGGGTGACGACCATTGTTGTTTTAATTGTGATAACTTGGATACCTGATCTAGCAGTTGTAACTTGAAATTTCTACTTGTTATGAACCGTTGCTGATGAATGAGTTATGTACTTATGTGAACTATTCACGCCTATGTGATTTAAAACTCTCGTGATTGCTCACTAACTTCTCATATAACATACATACATACTGTAACCTTATTTTATAGGGATTCCATCGCGATATCCCCCTTGAGTTGAGGTATGAGCGTTGAATCTATACTCAAGGGACACCGATATCAGTTGTATAAGGTACACCAAACATGCATCGCATACTTTTCGTCAAGTGTTACTATGATGTGTGTATGTATGAATAACTGACCAGTGGATTTATGTGCAAGAGAGACCTTAGGTTCCCTCTTTTTACGTGTTGGAGAGATGTAGGATTCTCTCTATTTATGTGGTAGAAAGATGTTGGAATCTTTCTAAGTTTTGTGCACGAGATATGTTGGATTCTCTTGTACTTAGATATTCGGAGATGCTGGATTCTCTTGAATCTAAGAGTTTGAGGAATGCTGGATTTTCTCAAACTAGAATGTTGGCAGATGCTGGAATCTGTCCGACTTAGGTTGAGAGACGGGGTTCTCTCAATTATGTGCTTGAGAGACGGGGTTCTCTCTTTTGTGTGTTCTCGAGATACGGGGTTCTCTCTCTTGTGGGTGCTGAGGGACGGGGCTCTCTCACTTACGTGCTGGGAGATGGGATTCTCTCTTGTTTGTTGTGGTTGTGTTACGCGTTGATCTGACTACGGGTAGCAAGTGGTGCATCGGAGACGACATCGAGGTTGGGTGCAGTTGCAGCTATCAGATCATGGGAAGGACTGACCGAGTTCAAAACAACTAATGGATCAAGTACTCGCACTGACCTCGACGATAACAAAACATCCTAAAGGAGGTTCGGTGTAGATGACAAGAGTAAGCCTCACCATTAGAGTTATGATCTTATGCGAGTTCGGGAGAAGGGTTGGAGCACTACAACTCGAGGATCTACATTTTAGCAGTGGAACCTGGGGACCAGGTTCTCTTAAGGGGGGAAGGTTGTGACGCCCCGTATTCTCGAAGGGCGTCCTGACGACATTAACAAGTAAGTCTTTACACTTGTGTGTGTTTAATTTAAGAGTTCTTGAATTATGTGATTTAATGTAAATCCAATTTAATACGTGTTCATTCGAATTATTCTAAGATTAATTGCCAACTTGATTAATTACGAGCATATTTAACCCTAACTATCTAATTTGATTTAATTCAAATTTATTCCATGAAATAATTGTCAAGTTGATTTTAAATCCATCATGTTACTTAACTTGTTTAATTTCGGTTTACTTGAATTACTTGAGATTAATTGTCAATCATGTGTTTATGAAATGTCGTTAAATTGTACGAAAGGTTTCTAAAATTAAATTGAATTAAACTCTAATTGGTAAATCTATCTCTTTCATTTTAATTTGTAAAATTAATTCGGAGCTTGAATGTTTATTCGTAACTTGACCAATTTTATTTACGATTATTTGTACGCGCTATTACTCTTTGCTACACGATAAGGATACCCGGTTGTATATAGCTTGTGCACAAGACACATTTCTCCCAATCCCTTTTCTCTTTCTCTCTCTCCTCTCCCACTCTCTCTCTCCCGCGGGTCACTATGCGCGGCTTCGGTTACGACCCCATAACTCGATCGTTTCTCGACGGAATTCAACAAACGAAAGGTCCATTTCGATTATCTCAGCGAGACCGATGCAAGAGTACCAATTTCATGGCCTAACAATGAACGGTGGTGGAGTTATGGCCGGATTTCAGTAGGAGCGGCGGAGCTGTCAGACCGCTGCCACTTCGCCGGCGTTTCACGGCGTTTTCTGGACACTTCCTTGGTACACGCGCCCAAGACCCAGTAAGAGCACATCCCGGCGCTTTGTTTGACATCGGCGGTGTGGCCATCGGAGCAGTGACGGCGCCGCATGCGCCGCCCAAAGCTCGCGGCGGCGGCGCGAGTTATTGTAGCAGCGGCGGCAGAAACTTCAGCGGCCAACAGGGGCCTTTTCCGACCATCTTTTGGTCTCGGGCTCTTCACAAAAATTGTTCGGAACGACGAGAACTAGTGATCTGTGATCAGGCGACTCCAGATTCGGTGGTTTGGCGGTGGATCGGCGGCGGCAAAGTGGCGGGGCAACGGCGGCACTAGCTCCGAGGATTTTTTCGGAAAGCTACCTTAGGGCTTTCGAAGAGCTTGTCATGGGTAAGACAACACCTCTTTAGGATCTCATTTTGGTTCACCAGTTTGGAAGTAATTTGAGTTTGAAGATTTAGGGTTTTCGTGTTCTTAGATTTCAGATCTAGGACAATCGGCTTGGAATTTCCAGAAATTGATTGAGGATTCGGAACGGGCACGAAGACTTCATTCAGGACTGATTTTTCGGGATTTTTCCGGCGACTTTTGACGGCGGCCCGGCGACTTTCCGACGGCTCCGGTGGCGGCACTCCGGCGACTTTCGGACAGAATGTTCATCTCGTTGTGGTGAGTTCAACGCCACTTTCTGTTTGTTAATCGGACACTCGATCTATTTTTACGAATTATTTTACGTAAATGTGATTATGTGAATTAATTGTTTTAAGTGCAAATAAATTGGTTATTGTTGGTTTGTTGATCGAGATGTCTTCCAATCATATTCGAAAACATGTATTGAATGGATTGTGATATGCATGAATGTTTCGATTTACAATTTGAATCCCGATGTGATGAATTTATGCTATGTGTTTAGATATGAAGGGGTGTTAGTGTAATATTTAGAAACTAATCTTTTATTTGACTAAATGAACTTGAATGATATTTTAGAAGAACGAAAATGTTGTGATTTCTCTATATGAATTTGAGACATTCTCAATGTTATGTTTATTGTAAATTGTGTTTCAAATATAAATTTAGATACATGAAAGATGCTTGAACAACTTGAGACTTGATGCATGATAGGAGTTAGAATTGTAATATCTTGATTTACTCTTACTACTTGAAAATGGTATATTATGAATTACCATAAATTGATAATTGTAATGCTTGTAAGTAATTAATTCCTAGTTGAATAATTGTATAAACACTTTAAATGAACAATTATGCTTAGTAATCAACTAAGGGGATGTATGTGTAATAATTCTAAACTTTTATAAATAACTTAGGGGATGTAAGTGTAATATTTATGAAACTATGTATGTGACTTGAGCTTATGTACCAAACTTGTTGTGAAGTTGTAAAGTATGATCTTAAGTGAATTAAATGCACTCTTTATTTGTACCAAGCATGCCATCTACGTACAACAACTTTGTATGTTTATATGACCAAGTTGCTCTTACTTATGCACTTTATAACTCGACATGAAGTTGATGCTTAATTCTAACATTATAATTGAACCCTGTGACATTGGATGATTTAATATGCATTTTGTGAATACATTGACTTCCTAAATTGATCTTGCATCTTTGGATATGGAATTGCATGATGGTTCCTTGTAAATAAGATCTTGTTGAGCATTGATATGCCTTGATTGACCACGACACCTTATCCAAGCACAACATGAACACTTATGCATAACCACGATCATGTTGAGCAACGCCGTGCGTCTTGTTTGGTTCATATAGAGTCTAAGTCTGGGCTTCTGTATGTCTTGTCACAGAGTTTGGTGGTACCGGTGGGCCGAGGTTTAGAGTGTTTGGCCCTTCACACTCTCAGACTCTACTTTCACGAGGTGAGGTTTAGGATTTTGTATAGTTATGTGACCTATGGCCTTTACATGTTGATTTCTACCCTTGCATGCGAGTATACTCTATTATAGATATGTATGTGCTGAATATGATATGTTGATGATCTTATGTGAGTCCTGCGTGGATGGAGGTCATGAGGCTTAAAGTTCCATCGCGTAGGAAGGGTGTAAATATAAAACCAGTTTTTGAGGCATATGTAAGCTATTTTGGAAAACAGTTGAGTTCTAATTTTGTAGCGAGATTTGCCATGAAAGATTGGTATCTGTCCTGTTCTGTTCTGTTGTGGATCCAGGAGCTGGTACGAGTGGAGACCTGTACGGCATAGGGCCGTCGGATAAGCCACTGTGCTAGTTTCCATTTGAGATATCATTGCGCGACCTTAGGGTGATGAGGGAGGCGTGATATCTTGAGCCTTCGTTGTTTTATCCGGGGATGACTCTTGTGGGTTCGCTACCCTCTTGACATCGAGTCTATTTTAGACGGTGTTATTATAGATGGTTTTAGGGACTGTACATCCCCTCCATCATTGCTGTAGCGGTTGGATTGATTGTGATTTATGTTCTGAGGAGTAAAGGTGGGAAGCTCGTACTCGCCGAGCAGTTGATTATGCTATGTTATGGAATTATGAATCGGGATAGAGTCTTTCTGGAAAATGGTTTCTAAACTTATATCTATATCTTATTCGGGTTCTTTCAAAACGTTTTGGTATGTAACACCTATCCCCGGTTCATGAGTCCACCCTTTTTATTCTGTGCTATGCTCCTTATATATATATATTGTGGGTATGCGTTAGCCCGCTCACTCGGTCAAGTTGACTGACCCCTCGTTTACACTTTTAGTTCTAGGTTGTTGGCGTTTGCTATGCGGAAGTGAGTCCTTTGAGTTGCACTTCGTCGGTCTAGTCTTTTTAATTGCATTTGTCGTTTCACACACTTTACTTATGCTTTGATTTGTAGACTTGAGATTATACTTTACTATTCGGTAGCCCTGCGTGGCACTCTCATTCGGCCCTTGTGGCACTTGATGATTATTACTTTATGTTGATATTCGGGACTAGGGACTTATCCTAGTTGAACCCGTCACTTGTTATGTTTGTTGATCTATTGTTCGGGATTAGGTATCTATGCTAGTTGAACCCGTCACCTGCTTTGTATGCTTTGTTTTAAATGCTTCCGCTATCTATTGTTGTTGGTTTTAATTGCTTCCGCACTCTGAGTTTTGGTCAAGTTAGATCCGCCTAGCCTAGTGTATGAGTTGGTCTCCCGTTCGCTCTGATTCGGATTCGGGCATGGACTTTCATTTTATGTTCCGGGTCTGGGTCATAGTGCGGGGGATGTGGCATCCTCTGTTTGGGGTGTTACAGACCGCCTAGCTTAGGTTGTGTTTTTGTTTGTCACCCGTTCGCCATAGCTTGATGCGTGGGCGGAGTCCCTATTTCATTTCACGTGTCGGGCTATGGTGCGGGGGATGTAGTGCCCTTCGCTCCGGGGTGTTACATCCTTGCGTGGTATCAGAGCACTAGGTTGCAAAATCGGAGCTCTAGTGTCGTGTCGGGTCTGTCTAGGTCGTTCGACTTAGGATTATGTGATTGGTTGTATTCATTTTCATCATTTTGTGACTTATATGATTTTATTTGTATTAATTGTTCACATGAACATGCACTAAACCCTTCCATGCATCGATATGACTTGAATTGTGGTTCTTATTCAGGATGTCATCTCAACACACAACCATGGGAGAAGAACGAAGGCCACCGATATACCAAGAATTCCGGAATTGCAACCCTCCTATGTGGTTTGGAGGCGATGATGGGAAAGCCGAGCAATGGATTTCTGAGATTTCATGGATTTGGGATACTCTATCGGGAACATCCCAAGATAGAGTGAATTGCACTCCCCATGTACTTAAAGGACAAGCTTTGATTTGGCTTAAGGAAATAAAATTGTGGTTTAAGAGGTCCGGGGAAGAGTTTACATGGGAGAATTTTGTTCGGGAATTCCACAACAAATACATTCCTTCGAATGCATGAATAAAGAGACTTCAAGAATTTCGAGATCTCCAACAAGACTTAAGGATGGCCGAAAATTACATGGAGGAACTAGAGAGATCGGGCCCGTATGGTACACAAGTTATTAATAATTACCGACTTAAGGCCCAAAATTTCATGCAAGGACTCAAGGGTGAAATCCAACAAACCCTCTCTACTTCAACGGTCAACCATTGGTCGGAGGCAATGAAAAAGGTGGTTCAACATGAGATAGATAAGCAACATTTGAAATCCCACACTCTTCAATTGGGACAAGGATCTTGTTCGAGCTCAAGGTTGGGCAAGAGGCCGGTGTCACAAGAAAAGCCTCATGATTCCCAAGATGTTAAACCATCCAAGAAGAAAAGGAAGTCATGACAATCAAAACCGACTCCGGAGTTTACTCTAACAGCTCCAGTTCGATGTGCTTATTGTAAGGGTCCGAATCATATGGAAGAGCAATGTCGGAATAAGTTAGGTGCTTGCTTTAAGTGTGGTGAGCTCGGACACATGGTGAATAGTTGCCCATACAAATTCAAGCTAAGACCTTCAACGAGCCGTAACTCCCGGATTTCGATTCCAACCCAAGGGCAAGCCAATCTTAACCCCACTACTTCGGTGAAAGGTACACAAAGCATTCATAGCATCTCATCTCATGCATATTTTAATCTTGGGAAAACCTAATTGTTTACTGCCTACTTTTTATTCCTTGGTGCTTCTTGGCTCTTACTTGGTATATGTTTCATTTACTTCTTAGTTCTTCCTTGTTATGTGCTTTCTTTTCCTTTTATGTTAACTCTCTTTTGGAGAGAGTTTGGTGCGTTGAGTGCTCGAGAGTGTTTGGTGCGTTGCGAGGGTCAAGCTGCTTCTGGTGAGCGGTTTGGAGGTGCTTAGGTCCCGTTGAGTTGGGAAGTTGCTTTTAGGAGGTCCGTTCGGGGCTCAACGATATCTACCGGTGTTGGATTGAAGGCTAATCCGTTGATATTTCTTATCGAAGAGCCGAGAATTGCCTCAAGGGAGAAGTCTATCGTGTTAGCGGGGAATACTAGGCAATCTTCTTTAAGAAAGCCAACCCGTTGACATGTGGGACAATTAAGAGGCACGGTTTTGAGTGGGAAGAGGCGGTTGAAGAGAGTCACCTTCATACTTAAACAAAGGATTTCAAATAAATTCAATTAATCAAATAAACATTAAAATATCATATAATTGTATAATTAAATAATTTAAATACGCATATTACACTCTCGTTACAACGTACCCGTAGAGCCGGCCGAGTGGGATGTTACAGTCGCCATATAGATACCTGAACCACGGCCTAAGTTGGGACTACACAAGTGGCATATGAGAATTGTTGGAATCAATAAAGGACCTACACTTGTTGTAGGCAAGATGATCTCTTAATTCACAAGTCATTCATGATTCCATCTTAAAATCCTTACGCAAGGTGGTTAGATCAAGACATCAAGAAAATGGGGTTTTCCTGGATTGAGATCAAATGGAATATGAAGGGAACTTTGTTTTAAGATTATGGTTAGTAGGGCTCTATATATTCCCATGCCCTAGATCTTAATCAAGAGATAAGATGGTAGGAGGATCGTATCCCACATGATATCATTGACTGAAAGGTTCTTTCGAATATACATTCACATTTCGGGTAGGGGTCACACACCTGTTGCTAGACTATGGTCGTGTGATCTGTGAGGTAATTAATTAATACCACTGCTAACTGAAATTGAACCCAGAGGGTCACACAGAAATACCTGGTTTAAAGGGTATTATTAGAAAGATCAAATAATTGATCGAAACGAGACCACACCTGTATGGTACACGTGTGGGAGTCAAGAGCGCGCTTGGACGCCTGACTCCAATTACAGAATTGGATCATGTGTTAATTAATTGTAGGATTAATTATTAAGTCCAAATATAATTAATTGGAGAATTAATTATAAATCCGAAATATAATTAATTGGAGAATTAATTATAAATCCCTAAATATAATTAATTGGAAAATTAATTACATAGCCAAATGAAATTAATTGGAGAATTAATTTTAGCCCGTTAGAATTAATTAGTAAATTAATTCTAAAGCCCTTGAAAGAATTAATTGGAGAGTTAACTCTAAGTATTTAATTATTTGCTTGTTTTAAATTGATTAGAATAAAGAAATAAATAAATATCTTCTATTTTATTATTCTAATAAAGTATTAATTCTAATATGATTAGAATAAATATTATTAAGATAAGATATTTAGTTATTACTAGAATAATTAAATATTCCTAAATTAGTTAGGAGCTCTTTTTCTATAAAATAAATATCTTATTTTAAAGAAGATATTATTTTACTTAGAGAGAAAGAAAACTAGAAGACAAGTCAAAGTAAGAATCCGATTCCTACATGACCTAATAGGGTTTCGAACCATACCCTATAAAAGGGGCATGGAGTTCGAAATTTTGGGGCTTACAGGTGATGTGGAGATCATATCCAACCTTCATGGAATTTTGGGGATAATTCTCTTGCTCTCTTTTCTCGTTTCATGTTTCTTTAATACACATGTTATAGTACTAGCATACTCACTGACATGATTTGAATCTAGGTTGGTGTGGATTAATACTCTAGAGGACTTCTACTTTTGAATCTCGAAGAAAGAATCGATCAAAAAACGGGGATTCATGCCGCATGAAGAACGTTTGAGGGCGGCTCAAAACGTTTCAAGAAAGCTTCAATTGTTGTAAGTTTCTTGAATTCCCATCAGTTTTGGAACGAACATTGCAAGATCACGATCCCTTTTCGAAAAATTTTTAAACTTACGCTGCTTTAACTCTGTTGTTTTCCAACAAGTGGTATCAGATCCACCTTGCTACTTTCGTTCCGAAATGTTATTGTTTTGAATTTTGTCAAAAAATTCTTGGATTTGGAAAATTCCCACATTTCCTTAGCTGTTTTGCATTAACTTGAATTTGGAAAATTCCCACATTTCCTTAGCTGTTTTAAAGGAAATTTGCAGGTTGAGACCCGATTGTATTTCGAAATGTATCAGATCGTGCATTTAGTTACCAAACCTTTTCATCCTTCTCATCAAGTTCATCTAATTCCTTTGGAACTTTGATTGCGTTTACCTCTTTCATTGGAATCTCTGGACCTTTGGTGACAATCCACTAGAGTTTGAAGTCAAGTCCCATAAAAAATTCCTCCATGCGATTCTTCCAAGTAGAGTGATTAGTACCATCAAAAAGTGGTGCACGTGTGTGAGAGGGGGCTTCAGCAAAATATTCCATTTTAGTAGCGGATTTGGATCGAATGAAGGTGATTACACCTTGTTTTTTGAAAGAACACTTGCTCTAGTACCAATTGATACTCAGTAGCAATGGAATTAATTTTTCAAGTGAAAGCTTCAAGCTGTAAAAAATGGAATATAAAGTGAAAAACAACACAAGCGATTTATACAGGTTCGGCAAGCCTACTACTGTCCTCAAGTTGTGAGCTTGGGAGTTTTCAAAGATATCTTTTATTAGCAACTTTAAGATTACAAGAAAAACCATGCAATCTTATACACCAACACTTAGTGAGATAAATAAGTTTCACAGACTTATCTTTCTCACCTACGCACACGAAAGAAAAAGGTTCCCTCGTCTCTGGAGCTAACAGAAGATAGTACCAGAGAATACAAAAGCGAAGATCTACCGTCTCCAACACTCAGAATCACTCAGATTCCTAACAACACTAAACTGAATCACTTGGATTCTCACAAGACCGAACTGAATCACTCGGATTTTCACAAAACCGAATCACTCAGATTCAACAACTGCACCAACGATTTTTACTCGTCTTGCTCAGAAGGGCTGGAAGATTTATCTTGTTTCTTGGTTAAAGTCCTTCATATATTTGAACTGTTCTGGAACTAGCCGTTGAGATATGATTTACTTGCCAAGTAATTTCCAGCTTGATTGAGGGAATGAAACCCCTAAGATTTCGTGATTAATGATTTGAAAAAGCTCTTCCATGAGTTTTCATTGATTGATTGGAACTTTCCATTTGCTCCTGCAAAACAGATTTCTTCCAAACAGGATAGCAGACAAATAGGGAATCACCAAAAGCATTTATCAACATGTTATGTATTTATTATGTGACTTTCCTTATTATTGTTTTTAGGCCGGGGTATGCCCAGTGTATTTGTCTATGGTCAATATGAAGATGGAGCCATATTATTTTATGTTAAAAGAGTAGAACTTACGAAGTGGGGATTTTTTTTTTTCATTTTGGAGACAAACACCCAAGGAGCAAGAAGGATCCACAAGGAACACTTGAAGAACGGTGGCCATAAGAGAAGACCCCTCAAAATGATATGACCTGTCTTATGTGGCATGAATGTTAGAACTAGTGATTATAGAGTGGCTCCAATAATTGCACATAAGATAGGATACCCATGATCATCTCATAGTAGTATCATGTTAGGACATGTTATTTGCTAATTGCTTTTGTGATGCATTTTATGTGAAACTGCATTAAACAAGACAATTAAAAATGCATAACTGTACATGTTGGTGAGGTCAAGACCAGACAACTCTTCAGTTAATTCGAAAATCCCTAATTAAAATATTGAGCAACTTTTGAATAAATAGGTAGTCTATTACGGTAATAAAATTCCTAGGATTCCATCAATAGGATTTAAGAGTTAGTAGGTAAGCTAAATTGTAGCACCCCAAGCGGGAGGCACCATATCCCCGCACTATAACCCAACACGTGTAACGAAATAAAGATTCTAGACACGTACCAAGTCATAGCGAACGGGAGACAAAACAAAAACACCAGGCCTAAGCTAGGTGGTACCTAACCCTGTACAAACGAAAAGATACAAAACATGACAGCGGAAGCAATGCAAAATGTCAACTTTTAAAAACTTTCATACATCAATAACAATTGTACGGGTTCAACTACTCCAGGGAACCTGTCCTATCCTTTCCCGAATAACTATACAACAAAACGAGTTCAATTGGCCCTAGAAACCTGTCCCAAATAGTCATACAATCAAAACGGGTTCATCTAATCCAAGCACTTGTCCTAACCTGTTCTAATTTCAAACATTCAAATCATACATGCAAATCTGTACAAAATAAATCTTATACAAAGTTTCCAACATAATTCAAAACAAAATACATAACAAACTGAAACGAACAGACACGGACCCAACAGACACGACATACCGCCGCCTAGTACGAACTCCCAGAGCAAAACCTGCAAGCTAAAAACATAAAGGGGGAGGGATCAGTCCAAAGACTGAGCGAAGGGGCTAATGCACGCATACTATACATATATACGACCATGTTGCAATAGGGTATAACTATATCCTAACCTCACCTGGTACCAAACAAAGCCGAAGACACAACAAATGGTCCACCCTGGAACCTGCACGACTCACTTGTCACCACCCCGAGTGCACCTGAACAACTAAACACACAAAATAAAGTTTTAAACCCAACAATAACCACAGAGTGATGCACGACAATGTCCAACATGATATTGGTATGCATCAGTGTCCGTATTGTTCTTCTAGTGTGGTGTCGTGGTCAAATTAGGCACATTAATGCTTAACAAGGTCATATTTATAAGCAACACTTCAAAACATACGTATAAAGTAGATTCAAGTAATCACAGTAATTATTCAAATCCAATCTAGGCAATTAAAGTATCCAAAGTATGCGTAAAAGGCCTAATCTTAAATAGGGATAACTGTACGTGAAGTTGTTGTACATACACGACACGTTGAGACACTTATAATATGCATTTAATCACATAAAGTCACACTTTATAATTTCATAACATACTTAAAATACAAACTCAAGCATTGCATAGATTCATATTTTTACAAATATTACACATACCTCCCCTTAGGCAAATTCATAAAGGTTTAGAAAAATTACATAAACATCCCCTAATGAGATTAAGCTCTAATTAATCAACCTATCGTTGTTTAGTCTAGACACAATTAACATTAAAGATGCATATATACACAAGAGGCACATAACCAATAGGCATAACCGAATTCATTACGAGAATAATGCAATTATAAATTTGTGTAAGTCAATTAGTTACTAAAAATCCTAAATTATCTCCTACGCCCAATTTCTCAAGTAGATGCGACCGTTCAGCTTATTAATTTATACATAGAGTGAAAAGTAAACAACAATAGCAATTAAATTAGCACCTATATATTTCATAATTCATTTAATACATGATTTCGTATACATTGGAGTACATTTCGATCGAGGAATCAAGCAATTAGCAATTAAATTACATTTAAGCAATTAAATAAAAAATTCTCAACTATACAAAATAAATCATAACAAATAAATCGAGCGTCCGATTAATGAACGGGAAGTGGCGTTGGACTCACCACAACGAGCCGAACAACCTGTCCGAAGGCTGCCTGAACGCCGCCGCCGGGGCCGCCGTTCGGCCTCCGTCGGAATGTGCCAGAAAAATCCTGAAAAATCACCCATGCAAGTACTCCTCGTGCATATTCCAATTCCTCGATCAATTTTTGAAAATTCCAAGCCAATCGTCTCCAATTTCAAATCTAACAATATGAAACCCCAAAATCTTCAAAATCAAATTACTTCCAAACCGGTGAACGAAAATCGAATTCGTAAAAGGCATTGTCTTACCTATGATGAAGACTTCAAAATGCCCAAGGAAATGGCCGAAAAATATCGCCGGAGCTTAGACCGGCATTGAACCGCCATTGTGCCGCCGTGGATCGCCGCCAATAGCCGATTCTTAAATCGAGACCTACACGAACAGCTTGGCCTCATCGAGTTCACTAACTTCTCTTAAGGGCCCGACACCAAAAACCCACCGGAAAAGCCCCAAATCACCACCAACATCCGCGCCACCGCTGCCACACCGGAACCACCACCTGCGGCCAAAATTAGCTTAAATCAAGGCCAAAAATAAACTCAAGGGGTCGGAAAAGGGTAGGAACCACCAACCTTTGTCAAGAAAAACCGCTGGAACGCGGCGGCAAACGACGTGAACTTTGGCTGGCGAGTGCGGCTTAACCGCCGCCCCGATGGCGGTGCCACCTACATGGAAATGATCGTCGAGGAGTCGCCTTCCAGATGCCGATGGTCGTGTCTCAAGAATATAGCCGAAAACCACCGAAATGGCCGACGGAGTCGCGGTGGTTCCGTCTCCCTCCAACCGCAACTGAAAATCGTGAATATCTCCACCGTCGTTCGTCCTGGAGTTGAGATCTTGGTACGGTTGTGTTCATGTCGTCGAGCTCTTCGAAATGGACTACTCATTCGTCGAATTCCGTCGAGAAACGACCGAGTTCCGATTAGTGTATGTTTGTGCGTGTGAATAGTGATGGAAAGGAGGAAATCACGGAAGAGAGAGAGAGAGAGAGAGAGAGAGAGAGAGGAAGAGCTAGCTGAAGTCTGGCACGTATAATGAGGATCCGGGTGTTTTTTTTCGAGTCCTTTCGCGTAAAACGATCGGTAGGAAGGGCTAACGACGTCAGAATTGGCAAACTTAGAGTCTACGGACTCATTTCGCTATCTCGAATACGTTAAAGGGATCCAAGAGGTCGAAATCTCATTCGAACGAGAAATGACCGAAAAACCCCTAAAAGGAGAAAATTGCAAACAGGCCCCTAAACTCTAAAAGAGTTCAAAATAGGGCCACGTAAAGCACAAAATCACAGAATTAAACACATAAAGAAGTTAAAACGTGGCGTACCTTATACGTCGGACGAGCGGGATGTTACATAATTGTTGTCCCACAAGTCGTAGGGTAATTAGTGTAGCCTATTAAATCTTAGTTTCTTGATTGATCACCTTAGGTGATTGATATTTCTTGATCATTTTAGAATGGGCGATGTCTCACGAGTCGTGGGTCGTTCCGGACTAAGTTTGGTTGAGATCTTAAGATTGATGGGTTCTGCTCAACACTGAAGTAGATATAGATGTCTCACGAGTCGTGGGTCCATGATTGAAAGATCAGTGATGCAAAAACATTACTAGGAATTGCATGGAGATGGAATTGGCAATTTCATACCTACCTAAAGATTCTTAGACCTTTGGATGTCTCACGAGTCGTGGGTCCAAAACTAAGAATGCTTGGGATCGTAGTACCTACTGAGAAAACAAGTTTCTTCTAAGGTCGGTTGAGATTTATAGACCTTATAAAAACAGTGGGAGCCACATACGAGAAAAGACATAATCCTATGTGTTACGTTATTATTCAATATGCTCACATTTTTTCTGCTTAGCATTTAGGTTGTAGTTCTGTGATTGTCTACAATTGAAATGTGACCCATTAGTATCCATCCTTGAGTCAAGTAAGTTGACTAAAGTCCTAACCACTCTGATTGGCTTCGAATCATAAAATCTGTCTTAAGATTCCAAAAGAGAAAATTGTTCTCTAAAAGGCAAACTTTTCACATATTGTGAAAATTTGACCTGGGCTTAAGAGAAGCAATTGAAAAGTGAAAGGAAATTCTCCAAACACTTAAGAGCAATTGTACTCCCTCATAAATATGTTACAAAGTATAACACATTATAGGACCACTTAAGAGCAACTGTACTCTCTTGCGAGCGTGTTACAAATCGAAGGAATTGTTCCAAATTTATATGAAGGAATGCACGTGTAACATGGACTGAAAGTGCTCACTATGGAGGACCTTGCAGGCTCGTACGCAAACTAAGAAACGAGTTCTTAGTCCACTAATTACCTGAACTGCTTCTATCATCATTTTAGACCCTTTTGCTCAATCTTAGATGATGCTATTGTAACATAGTTGATCAAATGAGTTGATAACTTAAAAGGGCATCCTTATGAAGAATTAAAAGGTGATGATGATTAGTTCTTCTTCTAAACCTAATAAGGTAAAGGCATCTAGGCCAAAGAAGAAGAAACCCTTAAAACCCGATGGAGGGTGAGAGAAGGGAAAGCCTAAAAGAAAGATCAGACTTTAGCTTTCATAGTTGCAAACTAGGGCCTTGGAAAGGAACTACAAAGAGTTTAAGGATACTCAATGTGTCTCTCGTTGTGGTAATTCCAATAGGATCAGAATTCACTAGTCTTGAGTTAATTTTACATAAACTGTTGTGGAAAATTCATAGCATTGATGTTTTGAACATACAACGAGATAACATAAGTAAGTAAGATGACAAAGTTTCAAATAAATTTGGAACGTCCTAAATGGCATTAGCAAGTTAATCATCTTAGGATCATTTTATGAAAATGAACTCAAAGACTTAACTTCCTAAGAATCCTATTTAGAGGGAAACTTTCCCGAAACCTCGTTTATGTGAAACGAGAAACACGCTCCAAAGTTCATATGGATCTCGATCCACACTAATGATTTTCGATTGTTTAATGTAAGCACTAGTCAAAATCACTAGTTTAATCATTATGAATGTGCGTACTTACTGAAGTACGAATCTGAAACTTTTGTGAAATTATTAGAATTTCAAAACAAGGAAGGTTAGGAACCTTGGTAGTCATAAGACATAAGTGGCTCGATCTGATCGAGATATAAGATATCTTGGTGACTAATTCCTTAGTCATCTTAGAGATAATAAGATTATCCCTCAGTAAGCTCATTCGACAACATTTAGTTTTTAAATGAAGGAACATAACCCTATACGATATGGTTCGTTCTTGTTACTGACTTACCTTCATTCTGAACTTATGCTTCAGAAAAACGGGGTTGGGATTTTGAATCTTGCACATTCCAAGTCAGCCCCCTTAAATGCACTATGAATTGTGGCATTCAAAATTCCTAATATTTCTTATCTTAGAATTTTAGGATTGTCTTCCTATATGAAGAGGACAGTGGGAGTCTTCTTAAGAGAAGAATATAGTGGGAGATAAACTTGAAACAAGTTCAAGTTTATATGAACAATATATAGTATTGCTTTTGCAATTCTTTTAATCAAATCTTGTTTGTTTTAAAGAATGTATCTCTCTTGAGTCTTCTTACTTGAAGAAGACATTGAGAGATAGGCTTGAAACTAGTTCAAGTTTATGCATACAGTATAGAATATTGCTCTACGATTCTCTTAAACAAATATTATTTGTTTTAAAGAATATACCTTCCTTAAGGAATCGTTCGTAAGAGAGAAGAAAGGTAGGCCCAAAGACTTCAAAAGGTTTGAGGACATAACCCATGCCGCGAAAATGAAGAGATGAACTGTTCTGATAAAGTTTAGCCAATTTTAAGGAGATAGTACACGAGTAAACTCTTCTCTGTCGATATATGAAAGAACGCATTCCTAGATAGCCTGTAAGATAATATGGTTTTCTCCATAAAATATTCTTAAGTGGATATTTTGTAACATCCTGCTCGTCCGGCCATACAGGTACGCCGTCGTGAGAGTGCTACTTGCGTATTTAAATTATTTATTTATGCGATTATATGTTTATTATAATGTTTATGTAACGCCCCGTGTTTTCACACGTGCCGGTAAGAGTTACGTGCGCAATTACATTTAATTATATGATTTTATATCTTGTTTTACTAATTGAATTTGTTTCTAATTTGATTTAATTGTTTAAATTTTATATGAATTCTAATTTGAGTTATGAATATATGAATGAATTTGTGAGAATGCGAATTTTGTGGATTCGGTGTTAATTGAATGAAATTATATGTTTCGTGTAATATGTGGGCTTGATTGTAACTTATTTGAATGTTTTGGACTCAATTGGAAATTGAGTTTGGGCTTAATTGCCACTTTTTGAAAGTTTAGGGACCTATTTGTATATAGGCAACCCTGAACGGTTTTCGCGATATCTTGAGCTCCGGACCTCGAAATCGAGATCCGTAACCTGCGTTGAGCTTGTCTCGATGTTACCTATCCATTAAACTTGACCTTGTATTGTTTCGATACCGTTTGAATCTCCGTCAACGAATCTTTCCACGACCCCGTTTCTTATAGCTTGTTGAAACGTTTACTAAACGAACCGGGCTTGAACCGACCCGTATCCTACCCATCTAGCACTAAATATCAGCATTTCCTCCTCCTTTGCTCCCATTTTGATCGATCAAATCATCATCTCAAGAGATCAAGAGAAGCTCCAAGAAACCCTTGTTTTGATCATCCACACTTTGAGCTCAAGATTAACCTTCATCCAATCTTCTTCCAAGGTAAGGTATGGAATGTTTTTCTCTCATTCTCCTCTTCATTTTCTTCCGATTATATCTTGGTATAAGTTGGAGAATCATGTGTTATGAAGAAAAGCTTGAAAATGAGTTATATGATATGAATTCTTGATTCCATGAGTTTAAATGGTTTAATTTGGGATTTGAGTTATGGAAATTGTTGCATGATACTTCCTTATCATTTATATATCCTTGGTTTTTATATTGATGGATCATAACATGAATTACCATTAATGAAGCTTGAAGCTTCCATGAATGAAAGCTTGTGTTTGGGTGATCTTTGGCCAACTTTGGGTGTGAATTCTTACATATTTGAATGGAGTGCATGATATATGTGAATTATATGACTTGAATACATGTTTATGAGTATATAAGAGCTTCCTTATGGATGCCCCTGTTTTCCAAGCTTTTCCCTCGAGAAACAGAGCTTTTGCTTTGTTTTCTCTTTGAAAACGATGAGCTGACACGGCCGTGTCAGCTTTGAACTGAAAATGGACACGGCCGTGTTGGGCTCTCGACTTTTATTTTTCTGAATTTAAATCTCGGACACGGCCGTGTCCATATGCTTTGAAAACTCAACACGGCCGTGTCAAGCCCTCAACTTTGAATTTTCCTGATTTTAAACCTCGGACACGGCCGTGTCCGTTTCCTTTGAAAAATTAACACGGCCGTGTCATTTGAATGGCAGCTTTGGGGGGAACTCTTTTATTGCTTGTTTTGCGTTTATTGCTAGTAATTGTGAATTATATGTAACGTGATTGTATTAAAGCTATGTTTTATGATTGATATATGCTATTGGTGACCATGTGAATGAAAGTATGAAAGTATGAACGATGTGAACAGGATTGAATACGGTTTTTACCGTATAATGAACGAAACTTGGTGAATTATGTGTTTAATTGAACTCTGTGCAATAAACAAAACCAATGAAGAATTAGACCCCTCTTTCCGGAAGAACTGGAAATATCATATTGATTATTGTTGCCTTTTAAGTATTCCTTAGCAGGTTATTGCATAGTCGATCGTCTAATGTGGTCATGATTGAGTCTCACACTACCTTTGTCACACAGATCTTGATCCAGTGGGTGACGAGGTCGAGCAGTGAGGTCTTGGTCGGGTTCTTTTATCTATCAGGTGGGTTTTTCTTCTATTAGATAACAATATGACCCGAACACCTAATGTGCAAGATTTTATCCAAAACCCTATATAGGTATTTATGCCAAGTTTTTAACGAGCAAATGTTTTTGAACGAAAGCCTTTATTATGAATGTCCTACCAAAATGCTTTGGCGAGAAATGTATGAATGATCACAATGAATGAGGGCCCGGGACTTAGTGTATTGGTGAACCGGGGAAGCATGGGCTGACGGGAATCCACATATACTAGTCCCAACAATTTCGGCAACCTAGATTTCACTAGGAGATTAGTGGATGAAAGGGGTCCCGCGCTTTTGGGGATTCATGTACCCCTCTAGCATTAATGAATGAGGGCTCGGGCCTTGCAAACCCGTTCCCTACCCGGAGGGAAAAGGAGTTTATGAACGATTGAATGAACGATCGAATGTATGTGCACGAAAGAATGTAATGTATGAATGAATGATTAATGGATTACACGTGGTGGTGGTTGGAGATCATGCACGCCCTCTCGCCGGGCTATTAATGACCTAATGAATGAAACGAATTGTTATAATCCTATTCATTGTACTTTATGTTCCCACTTGGGAGAAAGGCTTCTAAACCTCGAATAAGGATTATAACTTGCATGTATGTGTTTCAATTCCGCAATATTATGATATTATGCCTATCTCTTTACACCTACCAGTCTGTCTAAGACTGAACCCGGAGTTGTTTCAGTTGTTTTTGCAGGAAGGGGGATGCTGGGCAGGATACCAGTCAGGGAGAGTCTTGCATCGTGTCTAGCCTTTCCTTTACACGCATATGATTACTTCTGTTACATTTGGATTTTGTATATGTATGGAGCGTACAGGATATGGTACCTATATGTATCTTACATGAAAGATTGGTACATAGAGCGTATAGCTCAATATATGAATTACATGTTGGTACCTAGAGCATTTAGCTCAATATATAATATATGAATGGTTGCTTCCGCATTTCTGTTACTATGATTGTTGTGGTTGTTGTTGGGGTTTAAGTTATAGGTTAGTCCCGCCTGGCTTAGCGAGTGTGTATGTCTCCGTTCGCTATGATTCGACACGTGTACGAAAATCCATTTCGTATACGGGTCGGGTCATGGTGCAGAGGATGTGACGTCTCGCGCTCGGGCGTTACATCCTTTGAGTGGTATCAGAGCCCAAGGTTGCAAAACCAGGGTTCTAGTGTCGTGTGGAGTCAGTAGGTCGTTCGGCTATAGGAATTACTTGTGAATGGAGCATTTGCATTTTTATATGATAAGGTGCTTTGATTCCTGACTTGAATGCTTGAATGAATTTAATGCATTGTCACCCATGAACTAAAATTAGCACGCATGTTAGTGTTTAAGTGAACAGGATGCCTCATAGAAGACATCGGGAAAGGTCTCCGGATCGTCATCATCATGGAGATTGTTCTCCTAATCCTCCATAACCGCCTATGAATATGGAGCATTTTATGGAAGCGGTATATAACTACGTGGAACAAAGAAGGGCTCAGGATCCTCCAGTACAACCGCAGGCTGAGCAACAAGCACCTCCTCCAAATAACCCGAGAGATCATCATGGGTTGTTTTTTAGTTATAATCCACCAAGGTTTTCCGGTTCGGTGGATGATGCGATATCGGAGGGATGGTTGACAAGGATTGAGAGGATTTTCAATGTTAGACAGTTCACATCTCAAGAAAAGGCCCAGTTTGCTATTTTCCAACTGGATGGGGAGGCATATGATTGGTGGGAACGTACTAGAGAGAAGCTCGAAGTGGAAGGAGAAGAAATTAATTGGGAAGCCTTTCTAAGGGAGTTTAGAGAAGCTTTTGTGCCGGAAGTTGTGCGAGAGAGAAAAGAACAAGAATTTATGGATTTGAAGCAAGGGACTCGGACGGTGGCCCAGTATCTTTCTCTTTTCAACTGGCTTGGCAAATATGCATCTCACATTACAAGGGATGAAAAGAGAAAGGCAAAGAGGTTTATTTCGGGGTTGAGACAGGATCTAAGACACGGGCACGCAGGCCATAACTTTGAATCTGTTGCTGATACTGTACAAAGGGCATTGGTGTTGGAAGAGGAGTATAAGAAAAAGGACCCCTTACCTAGTATGCAAATGGGACAAGGATCGGGGTTTGGAAAGGGAAAAAGGCCTATGGTATCTCCTCCTCAGCCATTTCAAGGACCAAACAAGAGGTTTAAACCTATAGGAGCTGCACCGCCGAAGCCAGAAGCACCTCTAGCTGCTAATGATCTTCGACATGATAGGCCACCTTGTATGCATTGTGGAGGCCCTACCCACACCTACAATACTTGCCGAAGGAGGTTGGGACAGTGTTTGATTTGTGGGAAGACGAAGCATATGGCCAATACTTGTCCAGACAAGACTCCAGGCTATCAACCGGGAGCTCAGAGGCCGATGATCCCAGCTCGTGCATATGCCCTTGCGGGTGAAGAGCAAGATGTGGAAGCCAATCCCAATGCTATGGTGGAAGGTACGATATGCATCCATGACACGAACATACATGCATTATTTGACCCTGGCGCTACCAATTCGTTTATTTCTTACAAATTAATTGATGCTTTGTGTTTGCCTCTTACGTGTTTAAATGCTTGTTATGTAGTGAGTTCGCCGTTGGGTGGAAGTCTTGAGACGGATCGGGTGGTCAGAGATTGTATGTTTGGGTTTGAAGGCAGAGTATATCAGGCAGATTTGGTGGTAATGCCGACGAACAGATATGGGGTTATTCTGGGAATGGATTGGTTGTTTCGGTACCACGCCACGGTTGATTGTTTCACCAAGACAGTTAAGTTGGGAGAAGAAGTGACAGTGGGGAAAGAATCAGAGATTGCACCTCTCTTGTCGTTTACTGAGGCTCATAAGTTGATAAGGAAGGGGGCAACGAGATTTATTGCCTATATCTTGAATAAGCCGAAAGATCAGGCAAAACTCGAAGAGACAGAAGTGGTGAAGGAATATCTTGAGGTGTTTCCCGAAGTTTTAGGTTCTTTGCCTCTGGATCGAGAGATCGAACTTGTAATAGACTTATATCCGGGATCTGAACCTTATTCTAAGACTCCTTACCGGATGGCACCGGCAGAGTTACAGGAGTTGAAAGTTTAGCTGGAAGATCTTCTTAAGAATGGTTATATTCGGCCGAGTTCATCACCGTGGGGCGCGCCGGTTCTCTTTGTTAAGAAGAAAGATGGAACTTTAAGGATGTGTATTTACTATCGGGAGTTGAATCGGATGACTGTAAAGAATAAGTATCCTTTACCTAATATAGAGGATTTGTTTGACATGCTACAAGGGTCGAGAGTGTATTCCAAGCTCGATTTAAGGCAAGGATATTATCAGTTAAAGATATTCCTAAGACAGGATTCAATACCCGGTATGGACATTATGAATTTGTGGTGATGCCATTTGGATTAACTAATGCGCCGGCAGCTTTTATGGACATGATGCATCGGATTTTCCGGCCGTATTTGGATAAGTTTGTTGTGATCTTCATCGATGATATTTTAGTATACTCAAGGTCAGAAGAGGATCATTCTCGGCATTTGAGATTGGTATTGGAAGCTTTAAGAGATAACCAGCTCTATGCCAAGTTCAGTAAATGTGAGTTTTGGATTGACAGGGTGAGTTTCTTGGGACATATTATTTCGAGCAAAGGATTAGAAGTGGATCCTTCAAAAGTAGAAGCAGTTTCACAGTGGCAGAGTCCTAAGAATGTTTCTGAGATCCGAAGTTTCTTGGGTTTAGCCGGTTATTACCCAAGATTTGTTAAGGATTTTTCTAAGATTGCGGCTCCGTTGACCCGATTAACCAAGAATGAAGTTCAGTTTAAGTGGGATGAGAAGTGTGAAGTTAATTTTCAGCTCTTAAAGGATAAGTTAACTTCTGCACCGATACTTGCACTTCTGGATGGTATTGAAGGGTTTATGGTGTATACGGATGCTTCCCATGAAGGCTTAGGTTGTGTTTTGATGCAAAATGGGAGAGTAATTGCTTATGCCTCTAGGAAATTGAAAGAGCATGAGAAGAATTATCCCACTCACGACCTCGAACTTGCAGCGGTGATTTTTGCCTTAGGGAAGTGGAGACATTACTTGTATGGAACTTCTTTTGAGATTTTCACCGATCATAAGAGTCTTCAGTACTTATTCTCTCAGAAGGAGTTGAATCGAAGGCAACGAAGATGGATGGAGACTCTCGAGGATTATGATTGTGTGATTAAGTATCACCCAGGCAAAGCTAACGTGGTTGCGGATGCATTGAGCAGGAAGGCTAGTGTATCCAATTTGAAGGTAAATATTGGACAACCAATGGAATTGGTTAAGATAATGGCTCGTATTGGTAATATCTCAATACGTCCAGAGTTAAGGCAACAGATATTTGAGGCACAACGGACGGATGTTGAGATTCAGAAGTTGATGGAAAAGGCTCGATCAGACTCCGAGTGTCCGTTTGGATTCGATGATACGGGAATCTTTCGATTTAAGGACAGAGTGGTAGTTCCAATGGAGTTGAGAAGAGCTATTTTGGATGAAGCTCATAAAACTGTGTATTCGGTACATCCTGGTGGAAACAAGATGTATCGGGACTTGAGACAATATTATTGGTGGAACGGGCTAAAGAGAGACGTGGTGAGTTATGTGAAGCATTGTCTGACTTGTCAGCTAGTGAAAGCTGAGCATCAGAAGCCATCACGATTGTTACAGCCACTACCTATTCCAGAATGGAAATGGGAACAGATAGCAATGGATTTTGTATCGGGTTTACCTAGAGTGAAGGGTGGATTCGATGGAATTTGGGTAATCGTGGACAGGTAAACCAAGTCAGCCCATTTTCTTGCAGTTCGGATGTCAGATAAGATAGGTAAGCTGGCTAAGAGGTATTGTGATGAGATTGTTCGGTTACATGGAGTGCCAACAATTATTGTTTCAGACAGGGATCCGAGATTCACTTCCAAGTTCTGGCAAGAGTTACAGAAGTGTTTGGGAACTAAGCTTCAGTTCAGTACAGCTTTTCATCCATAGACAGATGGGCAATCTGAAAGGTTAATCAGATATCTTGAGGATATGTTAAGGGCGTGTGCGTTGGATTTCTCGAGTTCATGGAATGAACAATTGCCCTTAATTGAGTTTGCCTACAATAACAGTTACCAAGCTTCTATAGAAATGGCACCGTATGAGTTTCTTTATGGAAGAAAGTGCCGATCCCCGTTGTTTTTCGACTTGGAAGAATGGAAGTGGAGTAAGCAAGGAGGGGTACAAAGAGGTGAAAGGAAAGATAAACCTTCCAAAGCTATTCAAGATGCTATTGAAAAAGTTCAGATTATCCGACAACGGATGAAGGTAGCTCAAGATCGACAGAAGAGTTATGCAGATAAGCGAAGGAAAGATCTTGAATTTGAAGTTGGGGATAGGGTATTCCTGAAAGCTTCACCTCGGAAAGGATTTACCCGAATTGGAAAAGGAGGAAAGTTGAATCCCCGATATTTGGGACCTTATGAGATTTTAGAGAGAATCGGAGATACAGCTTACAGATTGGATTTGCCTCAAAGTTTAACGGGTATTCACAATGTCTTTCATGTATCGCAACTTCGGAAGTACTACCCCGATGAGTCCGTGATTATACCGGTTGAAGAGGTTGAGCTTGAACCGAATCTCACTTTTGTTCAGAAACCAGTTAAAATTCTGGATCGGAAATTTCAAGAACTTCGGAACAGACGGTTTCCCTTGGTGAAGGTGTTATGGCGAAGTGATAAGACGGAATAAGCTACGTGGGAAACAGAAGAGAAAATGAAGAAGTTCTATCCAGAGTTGTTTCCGACCGAGCAATGAATTCGAGGACGGATTCTCTTTAAGGGGGAGAGGTTGTAACGCCCCATGTTTTCACACGTGCCGGTAAGAGTTACGTGCGCAATTACATTTAATTATATGATTTTATATCTTGTTTTACTAATTGAATTTGTTTCTAATTTGATTTAATTGTTTAAATTTTATATGAATTCTAATTTGAGTTATGAATATATGAATGAATTTGTGAGAATGTGAATTTTGTGGATTTGGTGTTAATTGAATGAAATTATATGTTTCGTGTAATACGTGGGCTTGATTGTAACTTATTTGAATGTTTTGGACTCAATTGGAAATTGAGTTTGGGCTTAATTGCCACTTTTTGAAAGTTTAGGGACCTATTTGTATATAGGCAACCCTGAACGGTTTTCGCGATATCTTGAGCTCCGGACCTCGAAATCGAGATCCGTAACCGGCGTTGAGCTTGTCTCGACGTTACCTATCCATTAAACTTGACCTTGTATTGTTTCAATACCGTTTGAATCTTCGTCAATGAATCTTTCCACGACCCCGTTTCTTATAACTTGTTGAACCGTTTACTAAATGAACCGGACTTGAACCGGCCCGTATCCTACCCATCTAGCACTAAATATCAGCATTTCCTCCTCCTTTGCTCCCATTTTGATCGATCAAATCATCATCTCAAGAGATCAAGAGAAGCTCCAAGAAACCCTTGTTTTGATCATCCACACTTTGAGCTCAAGATTAACCTTCATCCAATCTTCTTCCAAGGTATGGTATGGAATGTTTTTCTCTCATTCTCCTCTTCATTTTCTTCCGATTATATCTTGGTATAAGTTGGAGAATCATGTGTTATGAAGAAAAGCTTGAAAATGAGTTATATGATATGAATTCTTGATTCCATGAGTTTAAATGGTTTAATTTGTGATTTGAGTTATGGAAATTGTTGCATGATACTTCCTTATCATTTATATATCCTTGGTTTTTATATTGATGGATCATAACATGAATTGCCATTAATGAAGCTTGAAGCTTCCATGAATGAAAGCTTGTGTTTGGGTGATCTTTGGCCAACTTTGGGTGTGAATTCTTACATATTTGAATGGAGTGCATAATATATGTGAATTATATGACTTGAATACATGGTTATGAGTGTATAAGAGCTTCCTTATGGCTGCCCCTGTTTTGCAAGCTTTTCCCTCGAGAAACAGAGCTTTTGCTCTGTTTTCTCTTTGAAAACGATGAGCTGACACAGCCGTGTCAGCTTTGAACTGAAAATGGACACGGCCGTGTTGGGCTCTCGACTTTGATTTTTCTGAATTTAAATCTCGGACACGGCCGTGTCCATATGCTTTGAAAACTCAACACGGCCGTGTCAAGCCCTCGACTTTGAATTTTTCTGATTTTAAACCTCGGACACGGCCGTGTCCGTTTCCTTTGAAAACTCAACACGGCCGTGTCATCTGAATGGCAGCTTTGGGGGAACTCTTTTATTGCTTGTTTTGCGTTTATTGCTAGTAATTGTGAATTATATGTAACGTGATTGTATTAAAGCTATGTTTTATGATTGATATATGCTATTGGTGACCATATGAATGAAAGTATGAAAGTATGAACGATATGAACAGGAATGAATACGGTTTTTACCGTATAATGAACGAG
Organism: Lantana camara; assembly: GCA_037501455.1. Taxonomy (NCBI): domain Eukaryota; kingdom Viridiplantae; phylum Streptophyta; class Magnoliopsida; order Lamiales; family Verbenaceae; genus Lantana; species Lantana camara. Next base: position 49,775,451 of record CM074861.1, read on the forward strand.
ACTTGGTGAATTATGTGTTTAATTGAACTCTATGATATTCATGACCATAATTTGAACATATTGTTGCCTTTTAAGCATTCCTTAGCATGTTATTGCATAGCCGAGCTTCTAATCTGGTCGTGATTGAGTCTCACACTACCTTTGTCACACAGATCTTGATCCAGTGGGTGACGAGGTCGAGCATTGAGGTCTTGGTCTGGTTCTTTTGTCTATCAGGTGGGTTTTTCTTCTATTAGATAACAATATGACCCGAACACCTAATGTGCAAGATTTTATCCAAAACCCTATATAGGTATTTATGCCAAGTTTTTAACGAGTAAATGTTTTTGAACGAAAGCCTTTATTATGAATGTCCTACCAAAATGTTTTGGCGAGAAATGTATGAATGATCACAATGAATGAGGGCCCGGGACTTAGTGTATTGGTGAACCGGGGAAGCATGGGCTGACGGGAATGCACATATACTAGTCCCAACAATTTCAGTAACCTGGATTTCACTAGGAGATTAGTGGATGAAAGGGGTCCCGCGCTTTTGGAGATTCATGTACCCCTCTAGCATTAATGAATGAGGGCTCGGGCCTTGCAAACCCGTTCCCTACCCGGAGGGAAAAGGAGTTTATGAACGATTGAATGAACGATCGAATGTATGTGCACGAAAGAATGTAATGTATGAATGAATGATTAATGGATTACACGTGGTGGTGGTTGGAGGTAATGCACGCCCTCTCGCCGGGCTATTAATGACCTAATGAATGAAACGAATTGTTATAATCCTATTCGTTGTACTTTATGTTCCCACTTGGGAGAAAGACTTCTAAACCTCGAATAAGGATTATAACTTGCATGTATGTGTTTCAATTCCACAATATTATGATATTATGCCTATCTTTTTATACCCACCAGTCTGTCTAAGACTGAACCCGGAGTTGTTTCAGTTGTTTTTGCAGGAAGGGAGATGCTAGGCGGGATACCAGTCAGGGAGAGTCTTGCATCGTGTCTAGCCTTTCCTTTACACGCATATGATTACTTCTGTTACATTTGGATTTTGTATATGTATGGAGCGTACAGGATATGGTACCTATATGTAACTTACATGAAAGATTGGCACATAGAGCGTATAGCTCAATATATGAATTACATGTTGGTACCTAGAGCATTTAGCTCAATATATAATATATGAATGGTTGCTTCCGCATTTCTGTTACTCTGATTGTTGTGGTTGTTGTTGGGGTTTAAGTTATAGGTTAGTCCCGCCTGGCTTAGCGAGTGTGTATGTCTCCGTTCGCTATGATTCGGCACGTGTACGGAAATCCATTTCGTATACGGGTCGGGTCATGGTGCGGGGGATGTGATGTCTCGCGCTCGGGCGTTACAGTTTAATTGCTATTCTTGAATTTATTTGAATTATTTGCTAAGCACGTGTTTAGAATTTTGAACGTTTTTGTCAATTTTGCTTCGTTTTTTATCCGATTAATTTCCGATTTTTGTGATTATGTGATATGCATGAATTATACATGTTATATATGTATTTAATTACTCGTTGCATGTTTTTGAGTTCATTTGATACGGTTTTTGAACTGTTATATTTGTTAGGGACTTAAGGGCCTAACTAGCTTTAGCACACCTTGGGTTCCGGGAGGCGTAACTTGAGCTCGGGAATTCGAATTTGAATTTCGGAAGATGCATCGCACTTGTGTAGCACCCAAGCGTATGGACCACACCCCCCGCACCAAGATCCAAACCAGGTTATGAAATGGAAAGTTCATACCCGAATCCAAACCTTAGCGAACGGGAGACCAACTCACTCACTAAGCCAGGCGGAGCTAACTAAACTAATTTAGAGTGCGCGGATGCTAACAAAACAAATTCAAAACAAAAAAATAGATGTATCACATAAATACTTATAGGTACCATCACGGATATTCATATCGTATTTACATATAGGTACCAACATTCACAACCTATACACTATCCAATGGCCATCCCGGCCTCATCATAAGTAAATATAACAATTCTTCAGGTTACCAATTCATGAGTATACAAAATATGAAGGAATGTATGTAAATATGCAACTAACACGACCTAGACTGGCAAGTGTACAAAACAAACACGCTTCTCCGCCTAGTTCGGGTCAAAAGAAGCACCTGAAACTGAGAAGAAAAGAGGGGTCAGTCAACTAACTGAGTGAGGGGGCGAACGCACACACACACCCTATATATAAGGCAAAACACGTATCAAAAGTAGATTTATAAACCGGAATAGGTTTTGCATTCCAAATGTTTCAAAATAAAACATAAATATATACTTAAGACCATTTCAAAGACTCTATTCCAATTCATAACTCCCATAACAGATCACAACACATGCTCGGCGAGAACGAGCATCCAACCTTTACTTCTCATAACAACCAAAAACAGAAATAAAAAACAAACCCAACCTCTCCTCCGATGATGGAAGAGCCACGCGCGTAGCTCAAACCATCCTTAACTTAACTTAACAAACTCAAACGTGGTAGCTAACCCACAACGTGCCCTCTCCGGTTTTCACACCGAAGGCATCAAGATATCACACCTTCCCTAGTTCCTGGGGTTGCGTATGATACCTTGGATGGAGACTATGCACAGGGCGAGCCCCGACAGTCTAACACCGTCCCGGGGATTCCTTACCCATACCTCTTTGGGATCCACATATACAAATACATAACATAAAAAATCTTTCATTGCTTTACTCGCTACAGAGCTTAAATGAAAAAACTTTGCAAAATAGCTTATATATGCCTTCATAATTAACTTTTCCAAAGCAAATTTGGTTCATAAGGCATAATCATATCATAATCAACATTTATTTAAGTATATATAATATACTCATGCACAGCTCGAAAACATCACGTAAAGGCTTTAGGTCAATAACTATACAAATCTTAAACCTCACCTTGTGCTTGACAAGAGTAGGAGTGTGGAGGGGCAACTTAGGTCTCGGGCTCGTCAAAGGGAACCTCCTTTGAAAAGAAAACACAAAAGCCCAAGACTTAGACTCTATATGAACCGAAAACGACGCACGGCAAGTGAAAAGGATGCATGAGATGCAATGAATGCCATATAATTCCACCAAAATCCAAATTCATGCATAAACAAGCTAAACGATGTAAAAGTAACTAATTAAGGATCATATAAGACATATAAGAGCAATTAGGAAGCAAAGGAATCAAACCGAGAAAGCCAAAAAATCACACAACAGGCCACGGGCTTAGAAACGTCCATGTGGTATTTTGAAAGGGGGAAAACACGGGCGTTTCCAAAGCTACTGCCTCAAAACGAGAGCTCCTAAACGGGCATTTAGAAAGACAGTTCAAACATCAGACGCCCGTGTGAAAAGCTACTGACCCTCTTCTGCTCCTCGAAACGGGTGTTTGCAAAACCAGTTCAAACATCACACGCCCATTTCCAAGACTGAAAATCGAATTTTCCCGCTAATGCAAACGATCGTGTGGGATTTTCAAAGGGGTACCTCATGGGCATTTGCCCTGAAATTGCAGAGCGTAAATGGTTCGGGAAAATAGGGGAACGAGGCAAAAAGGCACAAACAAGCTCAAAACTCAATCAAAACACATGAAACTCATACACAATCATGAATATAATACAAGAATCATATATACATGCTTAAACTTCGAGAAAAACAAGAATTGAATGCGTATTGAACAAACCCATAAATGAAGAAATTCATGCTCAACAAAAGAATCATGCATTTAATCCATTCTCCAACCAAACTCATACAATAAATGTGACCAAGGCAACATGTATAGCTCATAATTGGGATCAAATACCAAAAGGAACCATTCAAGATCACATATTCATCAAAATGGCTTAAACCCTCACTATTCATGCAATTACTCAAACATGAAGAAATACACCAAATGAGAAGGGGTTTTGGGCATGAAATCGAAGAGCACAACACGAGATTTCCGAAACTTACTCAAGCTTGAAGTCTGGTGAAGAAATGAAGAAGATATGGCTTGAAGAAAATTGATCAAGAATAAAGGGTTTGCTTGGCTTCTTCCTTAGCTTGGAGCTGATGCTTTTCACGTAAAATGGAGAGAAAGGGAAATTGTTCAGCCTTTAAGGTCTGAACCGGTTCGGTTCACGGGTTCAGTTTGAGGTTTTTTCGGTATGGTTTGGTTCGATCGGTTTAGGGTCCAACAAGCCAACTTAAATCACATAATTCAAATAATTTACGTATTTACTTATTTCAAATAAATTCAAATAAGATCAAATAATTAATTAAAGCGCAATTAGTAATTAAATTACACATTTACATGTACCAACTGTAGACCGGGGTGTCACAACCTCCGCCCCTTCAAAGAACCTGTCTCCAGGTTCACTACTCAACCCGAGAACAAAGTCGGATATAACTCTCTCATCTTCGCTTCGGTTTCCCAAGTAGACTCTTCGGATTTCTGATCTCTCCATAATACTCGGACCAAAGGAATCTTCTTATTTCTCAACACTTGGATCTTTCGGTCTTGAATCTCAACTGGATGCCTTACTATAGTCAAATCCGGCTCAAGTTGCACTTCTTCAACAGGGAGTACGGTTGCTTCATCGGGATAATATTTTCGGAGTTGTGAAACATGAAACACATTATGTATCCCGGTCAATTCGGGCGGTAGGTCCAATCTATACACTACTTCTCCAACCTTTTCGAGGATTTCACATGGTCCAAGGTATCTAGGTTTAAGTTTCCCACCTCGACCAATTCGAGAAAAGCCCTTTACATGAGATGCTTTCAAGAAAATCCGATCTCCTACCTCGAACTCAAGGGGCCTTCTCCTCTTATCCGCATAGCTTTTCTGACGGTCTTGAGCTGCCTTCATTCTCTGTTGAATCAGTTTAACCTTAGCAGCGGTTTTATCTAACTTCTCCTAAGGTGTAGCTCTTTCGAGCTTATTCCCTTCCGTCCACCGCCAATCCTCAATGTACCAAAAGAGAGGCGATCTACACTTCCTTCCATACAACGCCTCGTAAGGAGCCATTCCAATCGAAGTTTGAAAGTTGTTGTTATAGGAAAACTCGACCAGAGCTAGTTGCTTGTCCCACTTCTCCTTGAAATCCAAAGAACACGCCCTTAGTAAATCCTCCAAATACTTAATTAATCTTTCTGATTGTTCGTCGGTCTGAGGATGAAAGTGGTGCTAAAATTAAGCCTTGTACCCAACCGTTTCTGAAGATCTTACCAAAACTTAGCCGTAAACCGAGTATCACGATCAGAAACAATGCTAGCAGGATCTCCGTTTAATCTAATAATTTCATTACAATGTAATTCGGCCAACTTTGGAGTCTTGTAGAACATCTTAACTTTGAGAAAATGAGCAGACTTGGTCAAGAGATCGACTATCACCCAAATTCCATCATAACGTCCTCTAGATCTTGGCAAACCGGACTCAAAATCCGTAGTCACTTGCTCCCATTTCCATTCGGGTATTGGAAGTGGTTGGAGGGTTCCTCCCGATTTTTTATGTTCAGCCTTTACCACTTGGCACGTGAGACATCGCCTTACAAAATTAGCAACATCTCTCTTCATGCCATTCCACCAAAAGTATTCCTTCAGATCTCGGTACATCTTAGTACCACCGGGATGAATGGAATATCTTGAACGGTTTCCTTCCTCAAGTACTAGCCTCTTGAGGCCTTCCGGTACACAAACACTTGTCTTGAACTTGAAAACACCGGAATCATCAAGCCCAAACTTTGTCTCTGGATCCACTCTAGAACGGAGTATCAACTTCTGAATCTCTACATCTGTAGCCTGAGCATCAATTATTCTCTATTTCAAGTCAGGTTGAACCGTGATATTAGCTAGTCAAGCCACTGAAACCACAACTGCAGAATCCTACTCTGAAGTCCCTACACTTAAACTCGAAACACTTGCTTTCCTGCTCAAAGCATCGGCCACTACGTTAGCCTTACCCGGATGATACTGAATCGTGCAATCATAATCTTCTAAGAATTCCATCCAACGCCTATGTCTGTTATTAAGTTCCTTCTGAGTGAAAAGATACTTGGGGTTCTTATGATCCGTGAATATCTCAAAAGTGGTCCCATAAAGGTAGTGGCGCCATTTTATCAAATCAAACACGACCGTTGGAAGCTCAAGATCGTGAGTGGGGTAGTTTTTTTCATGTTCCTTCAACTTCCTAGAAGCATAGGCCACCACTCGGCCATCTTGCATCAATACACATCCGAGGCCTTCCTTCGAAGCATCTGTGTAAACCGTATAGCCTTGGATCCCTCTGGTAGGGTGAGAACTAGTGACGAAGTTAACCTTTCCTTCAAGGCTTAAAAACTCCTCTCACACTCATCATCCCACTCATACTTTGCCTCCTTCTTGGTTAATCGAGTCAACGGGCATGCAATCTTGGAAAAATCCTTCACGAATCTCCTATAGTAACTGTAACAGCCCTAAACAGGGCCTAGTTGGAATTGGTAAGCCTTGAAAGAAAGTGAAAGCAATTTATAGACTTTGATCCGTCAAATGTTCTTCATGTATCACATTTCTATGTGTTTTAAGTTGTTCTTACGTGCTATTATGTGACTTTGGGAGAGATCTCAACTAAAACCCCATATTACTATTCATTTCCGAGCCTCCATTCCCTCAATAGAATACTAAAAACTCAAATCTGTATCTCTTGAATACCTTAACTCACATCTCTTGTTTTAATATCATTTTCGGAAATTTAACATCATAGTTACGATTTTATCCCCATGTTATTATTTATCCACTAAACAATATCCTCTTCTCTCATTCGTAGAACCTTAGAGGTATGAAACTTATATTTTTCTATCACTTACATATGCTTTCTATGACCCAAAACTCTTTACAAAAAATTGTTGATCAAAATTACCATTAGGTCCCTTGATCACTATTCATTCCATACAATTAGGAATTTCTCGGAACACTTTTTCCTATCCAATATTATAGTCAAATGAATCCTTGAATCATTTCGAGAATTTTAATATCATCCACAAACCCTAAGTCCTATTCTAACTCAAGTACAATCGAAAATCACTTTAAAACCCTAGTTACTATTCTTACCGTAAACAACTTTTTATCCGTACACTTTTTGATATTCAATATCATAGTCAACACGATCCTTGAATTATTTTATGAATTTTCATACATTTACCAAAACTTGATTCCAACCGTAGCATATTTTATAAATATTTTCCTTTTTTAAAAATTATCATTTTATTTCAAATAATTAGCTTTCATTCAATATTCAAAATTATACTTAAAACGTTTCTTGAATTTTTCTCTAAACTATCATAATATTTCCAACCTTTAAACTTCATCATAGCTTCGTTTATATAATTTTCTCATGATTTTCATCATCTGTAACGTTCATAATTTATAAACGAAAACTCTAAATATTTCATATTTATAATCATAACGAAGCTTATTTTTCACTCGTTCTTTCATTAATTTACTACTTCAAGTTTTCACCTCTCGACTCTTGAATAAATTTTATATCATTTTATATTTATTTTTATTCAACATGACATCATCCATGACAGCATAGGTCTTCTACAAAGTTTAAATAAATGAATATAATTCACCCACATTTCTTATATAGCTTCCAAGCATTTGTTTAAAATGTGAGACAACCACATTTCCTACATAGCTACCAAGCATTTGTTTAGGTTATGAAGCATCCACATCTCCCCTAAACTCTTAGGAATTGCAACATAAGCCCCTAAATCCCAAGTATAAATACCCCTCCAAGCTCATTTCCAAGACTACACAAAATTCACTCCATCTCTCTCCCTCTCACGCCACTCCTCTCTCCCTAGGCTAAGGTGTGTTTTATTTTATTATTTCATGCTTTATATTATGTTCTTAGTATAATAATAGTAGTAGCATGCTTAGATTTAATTAAATTATGTTTTAGGAATTTATTTTATGAAATATATGCTATTTATGCTAGTTTAGGAAAAATATGATAATATATGTGAATTTTATTTAATTAAATGCATGAATTATGATATGATATAGTATATTCATATGTTTAAGTATTCATGATCTTGTTTGATTAAATTCATGCCTAGAATAATTTATTTAGAATTATTTTTCATAGAAAATTTGTATATCTTGCTATATTATGCTTCAAATTCTATGTTATAAATATGAATATGATCAATCATGTTACACACCCTCTTTGAATATTCAAATGGACTTAAGAACATGTTCTTAATGTTCTTGGACATGTGTGTGTGTGTGTGTGTGTGTGTGTGGCGTGTGACTAGTGTGTGTGTGTGTGAATTTGATTTTATGTTATAAAGTGTTTAATTCATAAGAAATTGAATAGTAAATCTTTTCAATAGTAATTTTGACTTTTTGGTCAACCCATATTCTGATAATTTCGAAATTTATATTAAATTAATTATAAAATTAGTTTTGGAATTTTTTAAATAAGGATTTTATCCGAATTTTCCAAAAATCGATAATTGTGTAACATTTTCCAAATATAACCTACATTGTCAAATTAAATCCTAAATTTCATTTCAAATCTTATAATTAGGATCATGATGTGATTAATAAATATTTAATTAGTTAAAGATTTCATAAAACCTAATTAATTAAAGAAATTCACTTAAACGGTGAAAATAAGGGTTTACCGGGTAAAAATTAAAGTTCACCGGATTTTTCTAACATATTACCCTTTTAGGTGTAAATATTATATGATTAAAATAAATAAGATTTCCTCATTAAAATTTATGAACTTATTTTATAATATAAAAGTTTACTAAGATTCATAATTTAATAACCACTTGTTTTAGAAGTCTTGTTTGAATGCTAAAGTTGTTTTTTATCATAACTTTATTATGTGATCTCATTCCATGATTATGACATGTTTTATGATAACTTGTCTATGTGAGTAGTTTTGGTTACGAAATAGAAACTTATAGTTGATCACCACTCATAGGTGAAGATCTGGACGGACTAGGACTCCGGTATTATTACATAATACCTGGTTTACTGTAGGTGAGGTTAAACGTTTTCAACTGGGATCCTGAGTATATATATATATATGAAACATTTTATGACCTACCATAATACCATTAAAATTTTTATTCCTTTATAAATGATACTGCCCTTTTTGAAAATACTTTGATATCAACTTATATTGTTCCAATCTCGATACTATGCTACCGTTTATCGGGTATCGTTAAAGGCAAGCAAAATATATTTTCTTATTGTGGGCCCGGTGGTCTTGGTAGAAGTAGTAGTCCGGGAGGCATGGGCCGAGGTCTACTATTATACCAGCAGCCAACTAGATCTTGGTGGTGGTCTAATTGGAGGTTAGTTATTCCACATCAAGTGACGGGAAAAGGTACGTCCCTCCCAAGTTCATGTATATCGTCACTAGGGGTAGCTCCCTGAGGTGACACCGGAGGAAGAAGGATGGTATCGTTGTATTTCTTTTTATTAAGTAACGACATCTTGATCAATGTCGTTACGAATATTCTTGGTTTTTAAGGAGTTAAGGTTGGAGAACGCCTAGCTTGCGGGCACCATATTGTTTCACAAAAGGGGTTCATATTTTCTTAAAAAAAGTATAGTACAAAATCCCCCTACCCCTTTATCTTCAAATAAATATGAACCCAATATTGATATTGTTGTAGTATTTTCCTATTATCGGGTACTAACCAAGGAGTTTCTTGGTTAATCCCACTATAGATACTGATTTCACATTACTCTCAAAATTATTACTTCATTCTTATTCAATTACTATAAAAGATCCGTTCAAATAAAAGTCTCTTGGTAAAAATCCTAAAGTTTTATAGTTTCACTCAACCACCCCTCACTTAGTCACTTTGACTAACCCCTCGCTCTTTTCAAATTCATGATTTCAGGTATTGCCATCGCTCATTAGCTGGTATCTTGAAGCATAGAGAGTCCATTATCTTGTGCATATTAGATCAAGTTTATTAACTAAGCCAAGTCAGACTATAATCTTGTATAGTTATTATATTACTCCAGTATCATACTCTTAGATCATGAGCAACTCTAACCCTACGGTATTGCTTCTAAATTTTCATGAGCTTCAAATTATTCCAAATTCTTTTATTGTAGCACCCCAGACGGAGGATACCACATCCCCCGCACTAGGACCCAAACCCGGTCATGAAATAGGAAGTCCATGCCCGAATCTGAACCATAGCGAACGGGAGACCAACTCACACACTAGGCTAGGCGGATTTAACTTGACAAAACACAGAGTGCGGAAGCAATTAAAACCAACAACAATAGATAGCGGAAGCATTTAAACAAAACATGCAAAGCAGGTGACGGGTTCAACTAGCACAAATACCTAGTCCCGAATATCAACATACATAACAGGTGATGGTTCGACTAGCATACATACCTAATCCCGAATATCAATTCATAAACAAATATAATAATCAGCATAAGTATCATCAATATCTAATAACATCCAAATACTAGCTTACTAACCCCACATGGGTTTAAGTCTAAGTAAAACATAAACATAACCTTCAAGTATGAAACATAAATACATAACATAAGTAAAGTATGCGACAAATGCATCCTAACTCCAACTAGACTGACAAGTGTGACTCATAAGACTCACTTCCGCCTAGCTCAAGCCAAAAGAACCTGCAACTAAAAGATAAAATGAGGGGTCAGTCAACTGACTATGTGAGGGGTGAGGGGCCTAACGCACACCCACAATATATATATAGAGCACATCACATAACTTAAGGGTGGACTCATTAACCGGGATTAGGGTTTTGTACGCCAAAACAGTTGAAATACCCAAAATAGTATAAGTTTGGAAAACCATTTAGAGAAGCCTATCCCCTTTCACAAATCTCATACATTCATAACATATACCCGGCGAGTACGGGCTTCCCACCTTTACTCCTCATAACTGAACAAAACATAAAGCAAAATCAATCCATCCTCTACTCCAATGATCGAAGAGCTACGCGTTGGCCCTAACCATCCATACATAATACTCACAAGGGGTAGCGAACCCACAAGTGCCCTCCCCGGCTGTACACCGAAGGCTCAAGATATCAAGCCTTCCCCTATCTTCCTTAAGAGTCGCGCAATGATATCTCAAATGGAACTACGCACAGGTATATCCCCGACGGCCCTAACCGTCCCGGGGGCTCCTTACCCATAGCTCCTCGGATCCACATACATACATACATACAAATACCAATATTTCATGGCAAACTCGCTACAGAATCATAACATATCATATTTTCCAAAATGGGTTACATATGCCTTCATATTTAATTTTCAAAACCAAGGATGGTCCACAAGGTCATAATCATATCATATCCAACATATATCTAATCATATATATATAGTATATAGTCGCATGCGAGGATTGAAATCATCATATTAAGGTCGTAGGTCGCTTAACTATACAAAATCCTAAACCTTAACTTGTGCAAGTAGAGTCTGAGAGTGTGAAGGGCCAAACACTCTAAACCTCGGGCCCACCGGCACCACCAAACTCTGTGATAAAACATGCAGAAACCCAGACTTAAACTCTATATGAACCAAGTAAGATGCACAGTGTATCAAGAGATGAATGATATGTAAAATGGAATGAAGTGTACACATAGGTCACGTAGCATAGTTCACATATTCCACCAGATCATGCAACTAACGAAGTATTAAGGTTTAACAATGCATTATGGAATGATATGAATCACTTAGGTCAAATTGCGTAACATAGGACAAACTTTCATACGAAGTTATTCAATTAAAATGACGTATTATCATCTAAGAATGGAATCGAAGTCATATCATAATATATAATTCATAAAGCATTTCAAACGGGTCAAGTAGACACAAAAGATCATGCATAAAAGGGAAACAGGGGGTTGGGAACAGCCATTCCCATGCATAGCTTTGCATGGGAACGGTCCTTCCTGCGGACCACTCCAGCGAAGCTGGGAACGGCCGTTCCCAGTACAAGGCATAAATGGGAACGGTCCTTCCCATCTTCGGCCCCAAATTCCAAACCCTAGCCCGGAAGGGCCGTTCCGGGCTCAAAGCACAAACGGGAACGGCCGTTCTGGCCATAGATCTGGAGCAGAAACTTGACAGTTTCGGGAAGAAGAAGGGGAACACCAAAAATCATCAAACCAACACGAAATCTACCATAAAACATCACGAAATTCAACTATATCATCATATAACTCATGCTTAGCATCAAAACATCAATTAGTTCAAGTTTAGGAAGGTTTTGCCCAAAATCTCAAACACCCATTTTCATGAATTTCAAGCTTAAACATGAAGATATGAATCCCTAGTCTTCCTACACGAATTTCTAGTAACTAAGACACATAAGGAGCATTCAAATCATCAAAGCTTGCTAAAGGAATTCAAGATCTCATCATATGAACCATATTCTTCAAGTTGGGCATAAATCACCATTTTCACAAGACTTCCTCATACAAGCTCATACATTCAATTTCATGCTAGGATTCATAGATAGAAATGAAATACACATCAAGGGAAATTCGTAGCTTACCTTGGCTCTTGAAATGATGAAGAAACGAGGGAGATATGAGCTCTTGAAGGTGTAGGAAAGTCTTAGATCTTTTTCCTCTCTTGAAGCTCTTCCATGGTTGATATGATTTGTGTGAAATGAGGTTTGAAATGAAATGAGAAGGGATAAAGCTATTTATATGGTGACTAATAGTTCTAGGTCAAGGTTAGGGTTTCCAAGATATAATATGAGGCTAGAGGCTTTATTAGGATTTGGGCTCAAATAAATGACTTCCGGCCCAATAGGTCAAAACAAGGTCTAAACGGTTTTCGAAAAATATAAAGTAAATTCCGTTGGACCCGAATCACCGAATCAAGTCCAATGGTGGGGTCGGAATTCGAATTCGAATTCCCGAGCTCATATTGGTCCCGAATAACCCAAACTCACCTAACTTAAGTTAGGCCCAAAACACACAAATAGGTCCAAGTCCTATTTAAATCCAACTCCGAAAATTTATTTAAATTCATCCAAGTTCCATTCTTAAGTTGTCATGCAAGAATTCATATTTTACCATTTCGGATTTTAGTCAATTAAGTCACGTTTTCAATCAAAGTTGGAATTAAACACTTAAAAAAGGAATTAAATCACATAAGTGCGTAACATAATCTCTCTCGTGACGCATACCTGTACGATTTATCGAATGGGGCATCACAGTCTCCCCCCCCCCTTAGGAGAACCTCGTCCCCAGGTTCGTGGCTTGGCTTCAAACAAACCCGGACACAACTTCTTCATCTCTTTCTTAGTCTCCGAAGTTGATTCCTCCGATTTCTGTCCTTTCAACAACTCGATCTCGTCTGGATACTTCACAACCATCAAGTCTGAGGTAAATGGTAATTCTTCTATTGTAAGAACAGTCGACTCTTCAGTGTTGAACCAACGTCTCTTAAAGGACGTCCCGTTCTTGCTTCTTGTAGTCCGTAATCATCGACGTGCATCGCAACCAAGACAGACAAATAGAATCCTATCTCTCTGCACAAAAGGTGAGAGAACCCGGTCTCTCGAACACAGAAAGTGAGAGAACCCCGTCTCTCAAGCAGACAATTGAGAGAACCCCATCTCTCAACCTAAGTTGGACAGATTCCAACGTCTTCCAACATTCTTGTAACACCCCCGGAGCGAAGGGTACCACATCCCCCACACTAAGGTCCAACACGAGTAACAAAAAGGAAGTTCGCACCCGTATCAAACCATAGCGAACGGGAGACACACGAAACTCACACCCTCGCTAGGCGGCCTAGACCCTCAAGAACTGCGAGGATTAAAATCAGAGTAGCGGAAGCAAATCATATACCAAACATGATTCCCAAGATCACATATATACATATCAAAATGGGGAAGGGTCAAGTATTCCAATCAACATGCTAGCTTATATACAAATGTACAATGCCATCACGGTCAAAATAGCATAAGTGTATACCGAATACATAATCCAAAATGTGTAACGTAAGGAAAAGGAAAATCCACTATGATGCATGAAGACCCAAGCTATACCACAAGTAAACCCAAAAGACACTTGTCGCCTAGCTTGGCTCGGAAGAACCTGCAAACTCAAAAGAAAGGGAAAAGGGGAAAAACAACAACGAGGGTTAGTCCTAGCGACTAGTGAGGGGGCTAACTCACGCACCCGATATATATGTATATAGAGCAAAGCATTTAATCAAAACGGAAGAATCCTTGAACCGAGAGTGGTTTTTGCAAGCCAAATTAATTCCCGTGATATAGATATATATTGGTTAAAGGAAAGGAAAAAGGCCAAAAGCCAAACTCCAAGTTTTAGGTAAATTAAGAATCTACTCTCGTTCCATAGATCATAAAAAGCTAAACCAACTCGGTGAGTACGAGTCACACACATCCCAACTTCCATATACAAAGATTAAAGCAAAACAAAACAAATCAGAATCTATCCCCAACACCGGTTGATAGAAGGGTTGATCGGCTCTAACTATCCACATACACAGACGAGACAAGGTTTAATTACTACCTTGAAACCTTCGGCGGTTGCCTCCGTCGGCTCAAGAGAAACACCCTTTCTCAACCTCCCAAGGTTGGGCGAGACTCTCAAATGGAGGTGTTGATGGAAGAGCTTGGCGACCCCTCGGTCGTCCCGAGATTACCATACCACACTCCGGGGCCCAAACATATCACGAAAGTCACACAAACATACCTCAAAGCTTATCTTTCAAAGCCACATCTCGCTTACACACACACACTTGCACAAAACTAAACTTTTCAAACGAAAGCAAAATAGCTTATATACTTATACAAAACGTTTTCAAACTCTTATAACAAATGGGAGAAGTCCCGCAACATATGTATCATACACTTATTTACCCTATATTATACGTATTCGCATGTGAGGTTTCAAATCAAATAGGGTTATAAATCGAGTAACTAGAAGAACAAAAACCTCACCTTGTCAACGAACGTAGTGGTGACAAAAGTGTGATAACCGGACACCTACGAAGCAAGCTCGTCCTCTATAGGGAGATCCTCTGAACAAGACAAACAACAAGGAACACTCTTAGACTAAATATGAACCACATTGACGCTCGGTACATGCGTATGTATGTTTATGATGCAAATGATATGAAATGAATCCACTTTTAGATCATTTGTGAGCATTCAATGCATATACGGACATAAATCATAAACGAGGAGATAAATCAAAGCACAAATTCATAACATAAGGCTTAACACAAAATATATAACAAGTTGGTCATGCATACACACCAAAACGAGGCAAGAAGGAACAACAAGAAGCAACGAAAAGGAAGCAAAACCAAGCAAAGACGGGCGAAAAACTATAGTTCCTAGGGGACACGCCCGTGCCCCCTTGGAAGGGCAAGTTGAGACACTCCCGTGTCTCAGTACAGAAACTGAACAACAGAACCCTGAAGGTGACACGCCCGTGTCACCAACAAAGGGCAAACCGAGACACCCACGTGTCTCGGTACAGAAAAACGAACAACAGAATCCCGACGGTGACACGCCCGTGTCACCACAAAAGGGCAAATCGAGACACCCCCGTGTCTCGGTACAGAAAAATGTAATCGGCTCAAACAACAAACTCAGCAACCCCATTAAAACTAAACACTCATACTCTAACTACCAAGTAAGGAAATGCAATAAATGCTAAGAATTAAGTCCTAGGAGCATAATGTCATCATCAAATCTCAAGAAAACAAGAATGGAAGCAAAGATCAACAAATTCTCCCAACATCTACTATTCACAAGCTTGCTATATCTCATCAATCAACCATGGAAATGAACTCAAGAGCACACAAAAGAGAGAAGAGAGAAAGTAGATGGCAACCATGAACTCACCTTTCAAATTTGAGAAGCTTGGGTGAAGATTTGAGCTCAAAATCAAGAAAAGGGACAAAGGGGTTTCTTCTTCCTTCTTAACTCAGAGGGAGAGGGAGGGATTGAATCAATTTTCAGAGGTTAAGGGGGAGAGGAGAGCTTAACTCATGGATACAAAGTCAAGGTTAAGGTTGGGTTGAGTTAAGAGGGGTCCACAAAGACTTATTAGGTCAAAAAGGTGTCTCTCAAGCATAAGGGGCTCGTTACGGGTGAAATTCGAAGGTCTTAACGAGCTTAGAAAAATGTGAGGCTTGTCCCATTAAACCCAAATCGTCGAAACGAGTTCAACGGAGGTGACGAAATTCGAATCCGAATTCCCGAGCTCAAGATAGACGTTCTCTGCTGATGCGACCCTCTCAATTTGCACATCTCCTCTTTTGATAATATCACGGATTAGGTGATACTTCCTCATAATGTGTTTGGTCCGTTGGTGAGATCTTGGTTCTCTTACTGGATCAACCGTCCCAGTGTTGTCACAGAACACAGTAATGGGGTCTTTCATGCTAGGAACCACATTCAACTCTTGAATGAAGTTTCTAATCCAAACACCTTCCTTAGCTGTATCATTTGTAGCTAAGTATTCGGCCTCAGTGGTCAAATCTACAGTGGTTGTTTGATTGGAACTCTTCCAACTCGCTGCTCCACCGTTTAGGCAGAAAATGTATCCTGACATTGACTTAAAATCATCTAAGTCAGATGCAAAGCTTGCATCGCAGTATCCTTCGACAGTAAGTGTAGCGCCCCAACGGTGGGCACCACACCCACGCACCATAGCTCAACACGTGTAACGAAACAATGACTCCGCACACATGTCAAACCATAGCGAACGGAGACAAACAAAAACAAAACCAAGCCTAAGCTAGGCGGGACATAGACCCTACACACACAATACTTAACAAATATGCGAAAGTGTGATCATGCCAAACGAAAATTCAAAACAATATAAGCAGGTGACGGGTTCAACTAACATAGATCCCTAATCCCGAATATCCAACATAAATCATAAATGCAAATGGGTTCATCTAATCCGAGCACCTGTCCTAACCTGTCCCGAATTCAAATCATAAATGAACAAATCATACTTAAACATATCCGTTCATAGGTTACTAATACAAAGCTAAAACTGAATTCAAAATGCAAATGCAAAGACCCAACTAATACGAGACTCGACTCCAAGATAGACTGACACCACCTAGCTCGGACTCCAAAGCAAACCTGCAGAGCTAAAAACATAAAGAGGGAGGGGTCAGTCACACTTGATTGAGCGAGGGGTTAACACACGCACGCTATACATAATATACATACCAAAGCACGTAAAAAGAAGATGTTCATGAAGCCGGGAGTAGTTTTTGCACGCCAAAACATTTGCCCGTGATAATACATATAAAGGGTGATTTAGCAAAGCAGAACAAATGAAACTTAACTTATTTAATGCGTACATTCAGAACATGCAGACTAAGCACACATATCCAAACACATTTTATTAGGTTAAAAGTATATCAAATTTTATCTTAATTTGAGAATCTACCCCCGTTTCACGAACTTATAACAGACAGACATAACAAAACTCGGTGGGTACGAGCACATAGATAGACTAAACAAAATAGAATAAAACAAAACATACCAGGTAGGTGTGATGGAAGGGTTTCGCGACCCTAGCCATCCTAAAACGGTAGAGGGGAGTGCTCACTGCTGCTCAAACCCTCGGACTCCATCCCCCACTTCCTCAGGTGGGTTCCGGTACATCCCTTACATGAAAACTGGGGCCCCACCCTAACACTTACACTTACACGAAAATCGGAAGCTTAAACCCGCTAGACTCACACTTATATACATAGCACATGCATATCGTACATATCACGCGGACCTCAGAATCATAACAGAATCAAAGCTTAGCGTACATAGGCTTATACATAGCTTCATACTTGCAAACTTATGGCAAAGCCAACAAATACATATTTCACACATATCTACATATACATAGAGGCTTATAACTCGCATGCATACGAAAACTGGCACATTTCATTAGGGTATAACTATATCCTAACCTCACCTCGAACCAAACGAAGACGAAGACAAAGCAGTTGATTCACCCCGGAATCAACTTGGCGAACAAAACACCACCCCGGGTGTACCTGGACAAACTGAAGACAAAAGACAAGACTTAGACTCAAGAATGAACGACACAGACGCACTGCGTATGTTCATGCATATAAGAGATGCAATCAAGTAGGCATAACACATATTCGAATCAATTACATGCAATCCAAGACATTAAGTAGCTTAACATATTCATTTACAATCATATAACACGTTCATGCGCACAATCAATGCATATTACAAGGTAGAGATCCATAACAAGGTGCATAGGTGTTTCGAGCAAATATTTCATATTAAATAGGCAACATAAAAAAAATATAGCAACAAGTACATACACATAAGTAAGTTAAGACAAGTTGGGAATGGGTTCGGAGGTGGCAAGGTGCAAGAAAAGTGGAAGAAAAGCATAAGAGATGGTTTCGAGCAAAAACTGACAAAAGCTAGAAATTTTCCGAAACGGACAAGCTGTGGGAAAACGGTCATAACTTGAGTTTAAGAAATGGGAATTGATTTTTGTTTCTTGGAAAAGCTGTAGACACAAATATCTTTAAAATTCTAGGTGGCTCAAAACGTGGTTCAAAGCGAGGCGAAAATGGTGTACGTTTGAAGTTGGACGAATGCAGAATTTCGGCGTGATGGCGATACAAATTTCAAATGATTATATCTCACAATCTAGAATGAATTTTGAGGTGATTCCAATTGGAGGATGTTCTAGACTTCAAGAAGTTTCCGTAGGTTCAGAAACAAGGCCAATCGGAGTTCAAACGAGGTCAGGACGGCCGTGTCAAAATTGGCCTAGAAACTGACACGGCCGTGTCGGAATAAAAATTCCAACTCGAGGGCTTGACACGGCCGTGTCGGAAATGAACTAGGGGCTGACACGGCCGTGTTGGGTCGTCTTCTCCGAAAAATCACAGCAACAAAGCAAGAGCTCGACGGGGGTGGTTCCCAAAGCACCCCAAACCACATTCCGATCAATTAGTACACCAAAAACACTCAAATTCAAGGTATAACACATATATATAATACATTAGAACATAAATCGGGGTTCGAAACGAGTCTAAACACCCAAAACATGAAACCTACACTATTCATCACTTCTCGAAATAGACACATAGACAAGGAATCGAGCTACAAAAGAGGTATTAACTCGAAGCACGTAACGAGAGGGTCACAAATCTTATCTTGGATCGTTGATTGAACGGACGGGGTCAGGGTTCTTGAGCTCAAAAGGGGTTGGGTGGCTTCCTTCCTTTCTCTTCTCTTCTCTCTTCTTTCTTGCTTGAACCGAACCAAAATGGGGTGAAAGAGGGTTCGGTCCTCTCTTGTAGGGCCAAGAAACGGGTCGGTTCCAACGGGTAGGGTTAAACGGTGTCCGGTCCATTCGGATCGGATTTAAAACGATAGGGCTAACAAACGGCTTTGAAAATATAAAGTTAATTTCATCGAATCGGAATCGTCGAAACGAACTCAATGAACGGGTCGGAATTCGAATTCAAATTCCCGAGCTCAAGATTGCCACGAAGGCCAAAACACCCTAATTAATTAGGTCCCTAAACTTCAATTATTGGGCATTCAAGCCCAAACAATTAATTAAATCCTAAAGCGCACGAAACTTAAATAAATTACACGTTGACATTTAAAGCATACGAATCACATAAATACATAATTAAACTATCTCGTGATACGTACCTGGAATTGCCGAAGTAGTGGGATATTACAAACTCTCTCCCTTAAAGAGGACCTGTCCCCAGGTCCTACCGCTCGAGTAAGAACTATGAGCAACTCTCCCGTAATCACCCAAGTTCGAGGTTCATGATGTCCCGACGAGGGTTAGCTCGAGAAAGGTCTTCAAGCACCAAGGGGTTTGAACTTCGCTCCAAGCTCAACACGAACTTGATCCCGATTTGGAATAGCTCAAACGTTTTCGCACGATAGGAGGGTCCAAAAATGATTCAACTCCCACAGTTTGAATCCATCTAAACCACCCACAACTCGGAATCACGAATGGGGTTATTAGGGAACTTCCACCATTCGTTCTCCAACCCAAACGGGCCTTCTAAAACCACTTCAACCTTTGGCTTGAAGTTGACGTTCGAACCGTTGCTTGCCTCTAACTAAAGACTCTTGGAAGATCGTTGGGTAGACCTTTGCAAAGCACGACCCTCAACTAACTGCGAAGCAAAAGCACCTGAACACTCAAAGCAACCGCAAAAGGTAACAAACAACAAACACACACAAGCAAAGTTAAAAGATACATGATGCACGTGATATGGATGTTCAAGTGTACCTTTCACCAGTGTATGAGTGTTCGTGAGGATTTGATCATCGCCGAAATCTTTTTCCCCCCATCTTGAAATCCTAGATGCACTCGTCACTTTAACACTTTCCATTATCTTCATTCCACGGTTGTTATCTACTCTTGGATTCTTTCCCCAAACCCGACTTTTCCTTTGCTCGGATGTTTCTTTGAAAAGGGGTCAAGAAACAATCCCATCTCCTTCATCCTTTGAAACTTAAGGTCCCTTGGGACCTCCTTCTCTTAGGAACGATTGAAAAATCCCAGAACTGTGGTTAATCCTCGAGCCTAAACTTTTGACAATTCGCTCCTTCCTTCCAAGATACAATTGAATAAATCGCCATGCCCCGGTGATATTTTCCCAAAGTAACACGTACTTGGGGTCATTCTCAATATCGTATCCTTTGATTTGAAATATTCAACTCTATGTATAAATTCCTAAATTTAATCTTCTCCTCGATTCATTTTTGGTGTCACCCTATTCTCGGCATTCATAATCCCCAAAGAAGGTCCTCAATTCGATCCTTATCCTACTCGTTTCTTCCAATATCATCATGGAATTCATTTCATAATTGAGTTCTATCTTTAGCCAATCACCCTAGTCCTAGATTCCTCGCTTAAGTGTTCTCTTGGTCCTGATTTTATTTCCAAGAATTGGATCTTCAGTTCTTGGTTTATTAACATGTCGTCTTGTATAATTCTTCGAACCCGGTGGTTCCTCGACAACCTCTAAGTCCAAGTTCTTCACCGATATGATTCTTGTAGAAAATGCCAAAAGGCCTTCTTCGGAAGACGAGCTTTAACTTTCTTCAAAGCACTCTCGGATCCCATGTCTTCAACCCGGTATATAGGTTTCTCAAGCCTGATTCCTTGATATATCTTCGTATCACCCCATAGTCGGCAACCCAATCTCCAGGAAGACCTTTAATTCGCTCCTCACTTCAAGCATCTCCTCCCATTTCGTAAGGCTCAAAACTCGGTCGTATGAGTGAATCAACATTCTACAATTAAACACTAAATATGCATGTCGGGTTATATGTATAGATGAAATGTATCATAGAGTCACTCGAGCACGTAGAAAATGCTACACATTGGGATTATAACACCGAGGACAATTTAATTACAAAATTTAATATGTTATGAATGCACGTGCCATGAATGTAACTACCTAAATTCTCGGGTTCATGTAGGTCTCCAATTTGAAGTCGTCGACCTCGCGTTCCGTGCTTGTTAGCTCTCGATTGGTCACACTTAGAGATCTTGTGCTCGGTTGATCCACAAGCATAGCATCTCTTCAATCTATCCCCACAAGCGTCATAGGCATGGTTGGTCCCTCCGCAATGGGTACAAGGTTGAAGCACTTTCTCCGACTTTGAAAAGTTACTGGCCTTATGCTTCTTCCCACGGATCTTCTTGGTTTGATTTCCCCAATTGGTGTGATTTTCTTCTACTTGTAGATTAGAGCATAGACCCAATTCAAGTCTAGGCTCCGATTCTTCCTTCTCTTTACTTCTTGTTAGAATCCATGTTTCGACCTTTAAAGCTCTTTTGATTTCGTCCCGGAGACCTTCCATGTAACATCCCGACTGATCAGACTTTTCAGGTAACCTCTTATGTGCGTTATTTAATCATTACTTTAAGTGATTAAGCGATGTTTAATTGCTAACGTGGATTAATTGAAGTTATTTGAACTTAATTTCTTTGGTATGAATTTGTTTAACTTGAACGTTTAATTTTCCTTCACTTTGTATTTTGCTCGTTCTAGATTCGTATTTAATTTTGACTTTTGTGAATTCGTGATATGTGTTAATTATATGCTTTATGGACTCGGTTATATTCTCGTTATATGTTTTGGTATTTGTTTTGGTTACCTTTTTGGGTTCGTTTTGGAGACGGGACCTAAAGGAGGCTAAAGAGCATTTAGCGCACCTTGGGTTCCGGGACACGTATCTTGAGCTCGGGAATTCGGATTCGAATTCCGTTACCTCCGTTGAACTAGTTTCGACGATTCGGGTTTAATGGGACAAGCCTCACATTTTTCTAAGCTCGTTAAGACCTTCGAATTTCACCCGTAATGAGCCCATTATGCTTGAGAGACACCTTTTGACCTAGCTATGACTTTGTGGACCCCACTAAACCTTAACCAAGCCTTAACCTTGAGTTAGACCTTGAGTTGAACCCTCTCTTCCCCTTTTTCTACTGGAAACCGAGCCAATCTCCCCCTCTCTCTCCCGAAACCGATCAGCACAAGGAAGCAAGAAGGAAGAAGAAAACCCTTTGTCCATTTTCTTGATTTTGAGCTCAAATCTTCACCCAAGCTTCTCAAATTTGAAAGGTGAGTTCATGGTTGTCATCTTCACTCTCTCTTCTCTCTTTTATGCACTCTTAAGTTCATTTCCATGGTGGATTGGTGAGATATGGCAAGCTTGTGAATAGTAGATGTTGGGAGAATTGTTGATTCTTGCTCCTTTCTTGTTTTCTCGAGTTTTGATGTTAATATTATGCTCCTAGAACTTAATTTTTAGCATTTATTGCATTTCCTTGCTTGATAGTTGGAGTATGAGTGTTTAGTTTTAATTGGGGTTGCTGAGTTTGCTGTTTGAGCCGTCTTCGTTTTTCTGTACCGAGACACGGGGGTGTCTCGGTTTGCTTTTTGTTGGTGACACAGGCGTGTCACCTTTTGTTTTCGTTGTTCGTTTTTTTATACCGAGACATGGGGGTGTCTCGGCTTGCCTTTTGTTGGTGACACGGGCGTGTCACCTCCAAGTTTCTGTTGTTCGTTTTTCTGTATAGAGATACGGGGGTGTCTCGGCTTGCCCTTCCAGGGGGGCACGGGCGTGTCCCCTAGGAACTCTAGTTTTTTGTCCGTCTTTGCTTGGTTTTGCTTCCTTTCCGTCGCTTCTTGTTGTTCCTTCTTGCCTCGTTTTGGTGTGTATGCGTGACCAACTTGTTATATTTTGTGTTAAGCCTTATGTTATGAATTTGTGCTTTGATTTTTCTCCTCGTTTATGATATATGTCCGAATATGCGTTGAATGCTTACAAATGGTCTAAATGTGGACTCAGAGGTTCTCCCTGTAGAGGACGAGCTTGCTCCGTAGGTGTCCGGTTGTCACACTTTTGTCTCCACTACTTTTGTTGACAAGGTGAGGCTTTGTTCTTTTAGTTATTCGACCTATAACCCTACTTGATTTGAGGCCTCGCATGTGGATACGTATAATATATGGTAAATAAGTGTATGATACTTATGTTGCGGGATTTATCCCATTTGTTATAAGAGTTTGAAAACGTTTTGTATAAGTATATAAGCTATTTTTCTTTCGTTTGAAAAGTTTAGTTTTGTGCAAGTGTGTGTGTGTAAGCGAGATGTGGCTTTGAAAGATAAGCTTTGAGGTATGTTTGTCTGACTTTCGTGATATGTTTGGGCCCCAGAGTGTGGTATGGTAATCTCGGGACGACCGAGGGGTCGCCGAGCTCTTCCATCAACACCTCCATTTGAGAGTCTCGCCCAACCTTGGGAGGTTGAGGAACGGTGTTTCTCTTGAGCCGGAGGAGGCAACCGCCGAAGGTTTCAAGGTAGTACGATCAACCCTTCTATCAACCGGTGTTGGGGATGGATTCTGATTTGTTTTGTTTTACTTTGATCTTTGTATATGGAGGTTGGGTTGTGTGTGACTCGTACTCGCCGAGTTGGTTTAGCTTTGTATGATCTATGGAACGAGAGTGGATTCTTAATTTACCTAAAACTTGGAGTTTGGCTTTTGGCCTTTTTCCTTTCCTTTAACCTATGTATATCTATATCACGGGAATTAACTTGGCTTGCAAAAACCACTCTCGGTTCAAGGATTTTTTGTTTTGATTAAATGCTTTGCTCTATATATATATATATCGGGTGCGTGAGTTAGCCCCCTTACTAGTCGCTAGGACTAACCCTCGTTGTTGTTTTTCCCTTTTTTCCCTTTCTTTTGAGTTTGCAGGTTCCTCCGAGTCAAGCTAGGCGACAAGTGTCTTTTGGGTTTACTTGTGGTATAGCTTGAGTCTTCATGCATCGTAGTGGATTTCTTCTTCTTTTGCTTATGTATTTTAAGATTGTGTATTCGATATACACTTATGCTCTTCTGGCCGTGATGGCATTGTATATTTTGTATATGATCGAGCTTGATTACTTGACCCTCCCCCATTTTGATATGTATATGTGATGATCTTGGGAATCATGTTTGGTATATGAATTGCTTCCGCTACTCTGATTTTAATTCTCGCAGTTCTTGAGGGTCTAGGCTGCCTAGCGAGGGCGTGAGTTTTGTGTGTCTCCCGTTCGCTATGGTTTGATACGGGTGCGAACTTCCATTTCGTTACTCGTGTTGGACCTTAGTGCGGGGGATGTGGCACCCTTCGCTCCGGGGGTGTTACATCCTTGCGTGGTGTCAGAGCTCTCGGTTACAAAACCAGAGCTCTGGAGTCGCGTTGAGTCTGTCTAGGTCGTTCGGTATTGGAGTATGTGATTATTTTCATTCATCTACACCTCAATGTGACTTAATTGTTTAAATTCCAGATAATTGATTTCATGATTATGAACTGAACCCCATGCATCGATATCTTCTTGATTTTTGAATTTGCAGGATGCCTCCAAGAAGGAGAGCAGATAGGGAGCAGACTCCTGATCTCAATCAACCACCTCCTCCGATGAATGCTGAGAATATTGTGCAGGCTCTTTTGAATCAGCTTCAGCAGAATCAAAGAGATAATCCACATTGGGAAGGACAAGGTGGGCAAGTAACTTCGGCCTTTAAGGAGTTCAGAAACAACAATCCACTTAAGTGGTATGGAGGAGATGATATCCAAGCCGAAGAGTGGTTGTCAGAAGTTGTGGGAATTTGGGAAATTTGCCCCGCTCCTTCGCATGAGAAAGCTGTTTGCACGGCCCGGTTTGTTCAAGGTCCCGCATCCAATTGGTTCAAAGCTACAAGAGCCCGATTGGAAAGGAGTGGAGAAGAGTTTGATTGGGAAAGCTTTGTGAGAGAGTTTCGTCACAAGTATGTTCCACCAAGTGCTCGTGAGAGAAGACTTCAGCAATTTACAGAATTGAGACAAGGGGACCGTTCGGTTGAAGAGTATATTTTGGAATTTGAGAGACTTGCACCGTATGCTCCACATATCACCAATGATGACACCTAGAAAGCCCATAATTTCGTTCATGGCTTGAGATATGATATCTAAAATGCTCTTAAGGCTGCTACCGTGGATACGTGGGAAAAGGCTACGAGGAAGTCGATCAAAGTGGAAGCTAACAACACAAGAGTGAGACCGACTTACTCTTCGGGCCAAGGTTCGAGCTCTAATTTGGGGAAGAGGCCTGCATCCTATGGTGGGCCTCCGGTCTTCAAACCCCAAGGTCCTACTACTTTAGTCAAGAAAGCTCGACCTCCGGTACCGGCGGCACCAGCTCTATCGGCCCCGATTCAATGTAATTATTGCAAAGGTCCCAATCACACCGAGGAGAATTACCGGAAGAAACTGAGAAGATGTTATAAGTGTGGAGAGTCTGGTCATTTGATTAGTACTTGTCCTCAAGCGAGAGCACCTCAGCCTCGAGCTCCTCAGCCGTTGAATGTGATGCCTCCGAGAGCACCGATCCAAGCGAGAGCTTATGCTTTGGAGGGCGAGGAAGAGAATGTAGAGGTGGATGCCAACGCCGTGGTTGAAGGTACTATCCACATTCGTGGCATTCCATTGCATGCATTGTTTGATCCGGGAGCAACGCATTCATTTATTGCTTCCTGGCTTGTTTCTACTCTTCCATTGTTTGTTGCTTGCCTAGATAATTCTTTTATTGTTTCTTCTCCCCTTGGTGCTACTTTGGCTACGAATTGTGTTTACCGTGGTTGTCCGGTGGTTGTGGAAGATCAAGAGTATCCGGAAGATTTGATCAAGATGCCGATTAAGAAGTATGGTGTGATTCTGAGAATGGACTGGTTGTACCGTTACCGAGCCATGATGGATTGTTTTGCCAAGAGGGTGACTTTGGGTTCTACGGTCTTTGCGGGTCAGAGGTTGAAGACCTGCCCGTTTATTTCCTTCATGGAAGCAAGTAGATTGTTCGGGGACGGTGCGACGGGCTATGTGGCCTACCTTTTGAATAAGCCAAAGGATCAGGCCAAGCTCGAAGAGACGGAGATCGTGAAGGAATTCCCCGATGTGTTTCCGAAGAATTTGGGATCTTTACCTCCGGATTGGGACGTCGAGTTTGTAATAGATCTCTATCCCGGAGCAGAACCGTATGCGAAATCTCCCTATAGGATGGCTCCAGCCGAGTTGAAGGAATTGAAGATGCAATTGGACGAGCTCTTAGAGTGTGGTTACATTCGCCCAAGCACTTCTCCGTGGGGTGCTCCGGTCCTGTTTGTAAAGAAGAAAGACGGGACTTTGCGAATGTGTATTGACTACCGTGAACTGAACCGGTTAACGGTTAAGAACAAATACCCGTTTCCTCACATTGAAGAGTTATTCAATCTCCTACAAGGCTCGAGTGTTTATTCCAAGGTGGATTTAAGGCAAGGGTATTACCAATTGCGTATCCGGGAGGGCGATATACCGAAGACGGGTTTCAACACGAGATATGGGTATTTCGAGTTTGTGGTCATGCCTTTTGGTCTTACCAATGCCCCAGCCGCGTTTATGGATATGATACACCGAATATTCCGGCCTTACCTCGATAAATTCGTGGTCATCTTTATAGATGAGATTCTGGTGTATTCGAAGTCCGAGGAAGAGCATACGCGGCATTTGAGTATTGTCTTGTCTATGCTTCGGGAGCACAGATTGTTCGTCAAGTTCAGTAAGTGCGAGTTCTGGTTGGATCGAGTTTCCTTTTTGGGTCACTTCATTTCAGGGAATGGTATAGAAGTGGATCCTGCGAAGATCGAAACGGTTATGATTTGGAAGCAACCTAAGAATGCCTCGGAAGTGAGAAGTTTTCTCGGGTTGGCAGGGTACTATAGGCGCTTTGTGAAAGATTTCTCGAAGATTGCCTCCCCGTTGACCCGGTTAACTAAGAAAGAGGTGAAATTCGAGTGGGATGAGGCGTGTGAGAAGAGTTTCCAAACTCTTCAGGAGAGGTTGACTACTGCACCGGTTTTAACCCTACCCGAGGGTTTAGAAGGCTACTCAGTTTATACCGATGCTTCGAAGGAAGGTCTCGGTTGTGTGTTAATGCAGAATGGTAAGGTTGTAGCCTACGCCTGAAGGAAGTTAAAGGATCACGAGAAAAACTATCCCACTCATGACTTCGAACTCGCCGCGGTGGTGTTTGCTTTGATGAAATGGCGACATTACCTTTATGGAGTTACTTTTGAAGTGTTCACCGACCACCAGAGTCTTAAGTATCTGTTTACCTAGAAGGATTTGAACGTAAGACAGAGGAGATGGATGGAGACACTTGAGGATTATGATTGTAAGATTCAGTACCATCCGGGTAAAGCCAATGTGGTGGCGGATGCTTTGAGTAGGAAAGCGAGTGTTTCAGGTTTGGAAGCAGGTTCTAGTAGACAAGGTTCAGTGATTCTGGTTTCAGAGTCTCGTTTGGCTAATATCTCAGTTCAGCCGGTTTTGAAGTAGAGATTGATAGAAGCTCAATCTGTGGATCCCGAGATTCAGAAATTGATAACTAAATCAAGGATTGATCCTGAAACCAAGTTTGGATTTGATGATTCAGGATTGTTCAGGTTTAAGGCTCGGGTTTATGTTTCGAAAGATCTTAAGCAGTTGGTACTTGATGAAGCCCACAAGTCAGTGTATGCAGTACATCCCAGTACCACCAAAATGTACAAGGATCTAAGGACTTTATATTGGTGGAACGGCATGAAGAGAGACGTTGCTAACTATGTTAGAAGTGTCAAACATGCCAAGTGGTGAAAGCAGAACACTAGAAACTGGGAGGAACTCTCCAACCACTTCCAATACCCAAGTGGAAGTGGGAGCAAGTGACAATGGACTTCGTGTCTGGCTTGCCAAGGAGCAAAGGAGGTTCTGATGGAATTTGGGTGATTATTGATCGGTTGACGAAGTCGGCACACTTTCTTAAGGTGAAGATGTCCGATAAGGTTCCTAAGTTGGCCTGGTTATATCGGAAGGAGATTGTTAGATGGCATGGTACTCCGGTCAGCATTGTTTCAGATAGAGATCCTCGGTTCACATCCAGTTTTTGGCAGGAATTACAGAAGTGTTTGGGGACGAACCTTCAATTTAGTACTACATTCCACCCACAGAGGGATGGCCAGTCTGAAAGGCTAATAAGGTATCTCGAGGACATGCTTCGTGCTTGTGCCTTAGATTATCAGGATTCATGGGATGAACAGTTGGATTTTATTGAGTATGCCTACAATAACATCTTTCAGTCTTCTATCGGGATGGCATCATATGAGGCTCTTTATGGAAGGAAGTGCCGATCCCCTCTCTTTTGGGATATAGATGAGTGGAGATGGACTAAAGATGGAAAGCTCGAGAGAGCTAAAAAGCCTAAGGAAATTCAGGATACCATTGAGAGGGTGAAAGTGATTAAACAAAGGTTGAAAGCAGCACAAGACCGGCAGAAAAGCTATGCAGATAGGAGAAGACGCCCCTTAGAGTTTGAGAAAGGAGATAAGGTCTTTTTAAAGGCATCTCCTAGAAAAGGGTATGCTCGGATTGGTAAAGGCGGGAAGCTTAACCCTCGCTACTTAGGCCCCTTTGAGATCCTTGATCGAGTTGGGGAAGTAGCCTACAGACTTGATTTACCACCGATTTTGACCGGGATTCACAATGTGTTTCATGTCTCGCACCTTCGGAAACATTATCCCGATGAGTCTTCTATTCTTCCAGTTGAGAAAGTTCAATTAGAGCCGGATTTGACTTTTAAGAAGTGCCCAGTTCAGGTGTTGGATCGGAAGATGCAAGAGTTGAGGAATAGACAGATCCCTCTTGTGAAAGTCTTGTGGCGTGATCAGGAATCCGAGGAAGCCACTTGGGAGACTGAGGATAAGATGAAACAATTGTATCCAGAACTTTTCAAGGCCTCGCCTCGGACCTGAGGACAGGTCCTTTTGAAAGAGGGAGGTTTGTGACATCCCGACTGATCAGACTTTTCAGGTAACCTCTTATGTGCGTTATTTAATCATTACTTTAAGTGATTAAGCGATGTTTAATTGCTAACGTGGATTAATTGAAGTTATTTGAACTTAATTGCTTTGGTATGAATTTGTTTAACTTGAACGTTTAATTTTCCTTCACTTTGTATTTTGCTCATTCTAGAATCGTATTTAATTCTGACTTTTTTGAATTCGTGATATGTGTTAATTATATGCTTTATGGACTCGGTTATGTGCTCGTTATATGTTTTGGTATTTGTTTTGGTTACCTTTTTGGGTTCGTTTTGGAGACGGGACCTAAAGGAGGCTAAAGAGCATTTAGCGCACCTTGGGTTCCGGGACGCGTATCTTGAGCTCGGGAATTCGGATTCGAATTCCGTCACCTCCGTTGAACTCGTTTCGACAATTTGGGTTTAATGGGACAAGTCTCACATTTTTCTAAGCTCGTTAAGACCTTCGAATTTCACCCGTAATGAGCCCATTATGCTTGAGAGACACCTTTTGACCTAGCTATGACTTTGTGGACCCCACTAAACCTTAACCAAGCCTTAACCTTGAGTTAGACCTTGAGTTGAACCCTCTATTCCCCTTTTTCTGCTGGAAACCGAGCCAATCTCCCCCTCTCTCTCCCAAAACCGATCAGCACAAGGAAGCAAGAAGGAAGAAGAAAACCCTTTATCCATTTTCTTGATTTTGAGCTCAAATCTTCACCCAAGCTTCTCAAATTTGAAAGGTGAGTTCATGGTTGTCATCTTCACTCTCTCTTCTCTCTTTTATTCACTCTTAAGTTCATTTCCATGGTGGATTGGTGAGATATGGCAAGCTTGTGAATAGTAGATGTTGGGAGAATTGTTGATTCTTGCTCCTTTCTTGTTTTCTTGAGTTTTGATGTTAATATTATGCTCCTAGAACTTAATTCATAGCATTTATTGCATTTCCTTGCTTGGTAGTTGGAGTGTGAGTGTTTAGTTTTAATTGGGGTTGCTGAGTTTGTTGTTTGAGCCGTCTTCGTTTTTTTGTACCGAGACACGGGGTGTCTCGGTTTGCTTTTTGTTGGTGACACGGGCGTATCACCTTTTGTTTTCGTTGTTCGTTTTTCTGTACCGAGACACGGGGGTGCCTCGGCTTGCCTTTTGTTGGTGACACAGGCGTGTCACCTCCAGGTTTCTGTTGTTCGTTTTTCTGACCGAGACACGGTATGTTTGTGTGACTTTCGTGATATGTTTGGGCCCCGGAGTGTGGTATGGTAATCTCGGGACGATCGAGGGGTCGCCGAGCTCTTCCATCAACACCTCCATTTGAGAGTCTCGCCCAACCTTGGGAGGTTGAGGAAGGGTGTTTCTCTTGAGCCGACGGAGGCAACCGCCAAAGGTTTCAAGGTAGTGATTAAACCCTGTCTCGTCTGTGTATGTGGATAGTTAGGGCCGATCAACCCTTCTATCAACCGGTGTTGGGGATGGATTCTGATTTGTTTTGTTTTGCTTTGATCTTTGTATATGGAGGTTGGGTTGTGTGTGACTCGTACCGTCGAGTTGGTTTATTTTTGTATGATCTATGGAACGAGAGTGGATTCTTAATTTACCTAAAACTTGGAGTTTGGCTTTTGGCCTTTTTCCTTTCCTTTAACCTATGTATATCGAATTAATTTGGCTTGCAAAAACCACTCTTGGTTCAAGGATTTTCCGTTTTGATTAAATGCTTTGCTCTATATATATATATATCGGGTGCGTGAGTTAGCCCCCTCACTAGTCGCTAGGACTAACCCTCGTTGTTGTTTTTCCCTTTTTTCCCTTTCTTTTGAGTTTGCAGGTTCTTCCGAGTCAAGCTAGGCGGCAAGTGTCTTTTGGGTTTACTTGTGGTATAGCTTGAGTCTTCATGCATCGTAGTGGATTTCTTCTTCTTTTGCTTATGTATTTTAAGATTGTGTATTCGGTATACACTTATGCTCTTCTGGCCGTGATGGCATTGTATATTTTGTATATGATCGAGCTTGAATACTTGACCCTCCCCCATTTTGATATGTATATGTGATGATCTTGGGAATCATGTTTGGTATATGAATTGGTTCCGCTACTCTGATTTTAATTCTCGCAGTTCTTGAGGGTCTAGGCCGCCTAGCGAGGGTGTGAGTTTTATGTGTCTCCCGTTCGCTATGGTTTGATACGGGTGCGAACTTCCATTTCGTTACTCGTGTTGGACCTTAGTGCGGGGGATGTGGCACCCTTCGCTCCGGGGGAGTTACATTCCATAAAATTCCTAGCCTTCATCTCTTCGTTCTTCGTAATGTGGGGCACATAAACACCCAATCTCTCGAATTCCTCCAAGTATTCCATAATTGTTTTATCTCCTTGTTTTAACGCGAGAAATTCTTCAAGTCTTCGTTCTTGTAAGACTGCCGGTGCGAACCTCTTCCTAAATTCTCGAACAAATACGTCCCATGTCATCTCTTCGTGCATTGCCTCTAATTGTTGGATGACTCCTTTCCATCGTTGTCTTGCTTGACTTTGTAGAAGTTGTATCGCAAGACGGGCCATGTCTTGGGAATTACACGGCCATAACTCAAATATGTTTTCTATCTCCGAGAGCCATTCTTCGGCTTTTAAGTCATCTCCTTCTCGGAATTGGGGAGGGTCAAATGCCTTGAATTCCCGGTACATCATTGCCATTCGATTTATAGGTGGAACTTCGGTTGAGGATTGACCTTGATTGTACGGATGTTGGTGAGGAAGTTGACCATAGTGTTGCCGACGTGGTGGCATCCTGAAATCTGAACAACTACAATAGAGGTATATGCGTGTCGATTAGTATGTGAATATGTCACGTAATTAAACCAATCAAGAGCAATTAAGCGATGCAATGTATTGCACAATATAAAAATAACCAAGTAATAGAAATTTTCACATGCAAAGCAAATCAAATCATGATGCAAACGTGCACATAACCAAATTATCCTATGCCGTACAACCTAGACAGACACGATACGACACTGAACCCGGGTTTTGCAATCAGGGGCTCTGATACCACTTAAGATGTAGCACCCCAACGGTGGGCACTACACCCCCACACCATAGCTCAACACGTGTAACGAAACAAGGACTCCGCACACATGTCAAACCATAGCGAACGGAGACAAACAAAAACAAAACCAACCCTAAACTAGGCGGGACATAGACCCTGCACACATAATACTTAACAAATATGCGAAAGTGTGATCATGTCAAACGAAAATTCAAAACAATATAAGCAGGTGATGGGTTCAACTAACATAGATCCCTAATCCCGAATATCCAACATAAATCATAAATGCAAACGGGTTCATCTAATCCGAGCACCTGTCCTAACCTATCCCGAATTCAAATCATAAATGAACAAATCATACTTAAACATATCCGTTCATAGGTTACTAATACAAAGCTAAAACTGAATTCAAAATGCAAATGCAAAGACCCAACTAATACAAGACTCGACTCCAAGATAGACTCACACCGCCTAGCTCGGACTCCAAAGCAAACCTGCAGAGCTAAAAACATAAAGAGGGAGGGGTCAGTGACACTTGACTGAGCGAGGGGTTAACACACGCACGTTATACATAATATACATAGCAAAGCACGCAAAAAGAAGATGTTCATGAAGCCGGGAGTAGTTTTTGTATGCCAAAACATTTGCCCGTGATAATACATATACACGGTGATTTAGCAAAGCAGAACAAATGAAACTTAACTTATTTAACGCGTACATTCAGAACATGCAGACTAAGCACACATATCCAAACATATTTTATTAGGTTAAAAGCATATCAAATTTTATCTTAATTTGAGAATCTACCCCCATTTCACTAACTTATAACCGACAGACATAACGAAAATCGGCGGGTACGAGCACACAGACAGACTAAACAAAATAGAACAAAACAAAACATACCAGGTATGTGTGATGGAAGGGTTGCGCGACCCTAGCCATCCTAAAACAGAAGAGGGGAGTGCTCATTGCTGCTCAAACCCTCGGACTCCATCCCCCACTTCCTCAGGTGGGTTCCGGTGCATCCCTTACATAGAACTGGGGCCCCACACTAACACTTACACTTACATGAAAATCGGAAGCTTAAACCCTCTAGACTCACACTTATATACATAGCACATGCATATCGTACTTATCATATCGTACGTACATATCACGCCGACCTCAGAATCATAACAGAATCAAAGCTTAGCGTACATAGGCTTATACATAGCTTCATACTTGCAAACTTATGGCAAAGCCAACAAATACATATTTCACACATATCTACATATACATAGAGGCTTATAAGTCGCATGCATACGAAAACCGACATATTTCATTAGGGTATAACTATATCCTAACCTCACCTCGAACCAAACGAAGACGAAGACAAAGCACTTGGTTTACCCCGGAATCAACTTGACGAACAAAACACCACCCCGGATGCACCTGGACAAACTGAAGACAAAAGACAAGACTTAGACTGAAGAATGAACGACATAGACGTACGGCGTATGTTCATGCATATAAGAGATGCAATCAAGTAGGCATAACACATATTTGAATCAATTACATGCAATCCAAGACATTAAGTAGCTTAACATATTCATTTACAATCATATAATACGTTCATGCGCACAATCAATGCATATTACAAGGTAGAGATCCATAACAAGGTGCATAGGTGTTTCGACAAATATTTCATATTAAATAGGCGACATAAAACAAATATAGCAACAAGTACATACACATAAGTAAGTTAAGACAAGTTGGGAATGGTTTCGGAGGTGGAAAGGTACAAGAAAAGTGGAAGAAAAGCATAAGAGATGGTTTCGAGCAAAAACCGACAAAAGCTGGAAATTTTCCGAAACGGACAAACTGTGGGAAAACGGTCATAACTTGAGTTTGAGAAATGGGAATTGATTTTTGTTTCTTGGAAAAGCTGTAGACACAAATATCTTTAAAATGCTAGGTGGCTCAAAACGTGGTTCAAAGCGAGGCGAAAATGGCGTACGTTTGAAGTTGGACGAATGCAGAATTTCGGCGAGATGGCGATACAAATTTCAAATGATTATATCTCACAATCTAGAATGAATTTTGAGGTGATTCCAATTGGAGGATGTTCTAGACTTCAATAAGTTTCCGTAGGTTCAGAAACCAGGCCAATCTGAGTTCAAACGAGGTCAGAACGGCCATGTCAAAATTGGCCTGGAAACTGACACGGCCGTGTCGGAATAAAAAAATTCCAACTCGAGGGCTTGACACGGCCGTGTCGGAAATGAACTAGGGGCTGACACGGCCTTGTTGGGTTGTCTTCTCCGAAAAATCATAGCAACAAAGCAAGAGCTCGACGGGGGTGGTTCCCAAACCACCCCAAACCACATTCCGATCAATTAGTACACCAAAAACACTCAAATTCAAGGTATAACACATATATATAATACATTAGAACATAAATCGGGGTTCGAAACGAGTTTAAACACCCAAAACACGAAACCTACACTATTCATCACTTCTCGAAATAGGCACATAGACAAGGAATCGAGCTACAAAAGAGGTATTAAATCGAAACACGTAACGAGAGGGTCACAAATCTTACCTTGGATCGTTGATTGGACGGACGGGGTCGGGGTTCTTAAGCTCAAAAGGGGTTGGGTGGCTTCCTTCCTTTCTCTTCTCTTCTCTCTTCTTTCTTGCTTGAACCGAACCAAAATGGGGAGAATGAGGGTTCGGTCCCCTCTTGTAGGGCCAAGAAACGGGTCGGTTCCAACGGGTAGGGTCAAACGGTGTCTGGTCCATTTGGATCGGATTTAAAACGGTAGGGCTAACAAACGGCTTTGAAAATATAAAGTTAATTTCATCGAATCCGAATCATCGAAACGAACTCAATGAAGGGGTCGGAATTCGAATTCGAATTCCCGAGCTCAAGATTGCCACGAAGGCCAAAACACCCTAATTAATTAGGTCCCTAAACTTCAATTATTGGGCATTCGAGCCCAAACAATTAATTAAATCCTAAAGCGCACAAAACTTAAATAAATTACACGTTGACACTTAAAGCATACGAATCACATAAATACAGAATTAAACTCTCTCGTGATGCGTACCTGGAATTGTCGAAGTAGCGGGATGTTACAGTAAGATCTTTCTGACCTCCGTAAACTAAGAATAAATCTTTAGTACTTTTCAAGGGTCAGATTGGAAACGACTTGTTACACTAAGTGCATAAGCCACATCCAGTCGAGTACATAACGTTGCATACATTATGCTACCTATTGCTGATGCATAAGGTGTATAAGTCATTCTTTCCTTCTCATGGTTAGTCTTAGGACACATCTTCTTAGAAAGACATGTTCCTACACTCATAGGAAGGTTCTTGACCTTTGCTGACTACATATTGAATCTCTTCAATACTTTATCAATGTACATCGACCGTGATAGTCCTATCAACCTTCTAGATCTATCTCGATAGAGTTTAATTCCAAGGATATAGGACGCATCACCAAGATCTTTCATCTCGAATTGGTTCGATAACCATAACTTAGTTACTTTCATGTCATCCTTTGAATTCCCAATAAGAAGGATGTCATCAACATAAAGTACTAAGAATTTCACTGAGGTCTCCAATTCCTTTCTATACACACATGATTCATTCGAGATCTGAATGAAGCCAAACGCTTTGATTGATTCATCAAATCGAATGTTCCAATTCCTAGAAGCCTGTTTTAGTGCATAGATTGACCTTTGGAGTTTACAAAACCGTTTGCTCACTCCCACTGAATGTGAAACCTATGGGTTGCTCCATATAAAGGTCTTTATCAATGTCACCATTGAGAAAGGCAGTTTTCACATCCATTTGCCATATCTCATAGTCATAATATGCAGCAATGGCAAGCATGATCCGAATAGACTTTTGCATTGCAACTGGTGAAAAAGTTTCATCAAAGTCCACGCCGGGTCTTTGAGTGAATCCTTTTGCAACCAATCTTGCTTTGTAGGCTGCAATGCTTCCATCAACTCCAAGCTTTCTCTTAAAGATCCATTTGCAACCTATGGGTTTGACCCCATCAGGAAAATCTACCAAGGTCCAAACTTGGTTGGAGTTCATAGAATCAATTTCGGATTTCATGGCTTCTATACACTGTTCAGAGTCAAAATCTGAAAGCGCCTCCTCATATGTTAGAGGATCATTATCCTTTTGAGAGATATCATGGAAGAATCCATACCATCTCTCCGGTTGTGTAGGAGTGCGTTCAAAACACCTTAGAGGAGGATTTACATGTGTATCAAGATTCGTGATTGGTTGTGGTTGATCAGAAGGGGATGTTTCTTCAGTGGGTGGCGTGGGGTCACTTTGTACTTCCTCTAATTCTATGATCTTGCCTTTCTTTTCTTTAAGGAACGGTCCTCAAGAAAAGTAGCATTTCTGGAAACAAACACCTTTTGCTCAGATTGATCATAGAAGTAGTGTCCTATGGATTCCTTAGTATAACCTACAAAGTAGCATAAGTTAGAACGAGATTCTAACTTATCTCCTATTGTCTTCTTCACGTAAGCAGGACAACCCCAAATTCTTAAGTAAGAATAACTAGGGATTTTACCATGCCACATTTCATAGGGCGTTTTCGGGACTGATTTAGAGAGAACTAGATTCAAAATCTTTGCTGCACTTTCTAGGGCATAACCCCAGAAGGAAGGTGGTAAGTCAGTGAAACTCATCATGGAACGAACCATATCGAGTAGAGTTCGATTCCTTCTCTCAGAAACTCGATTGAGTTGAGGAGTTCCCGGATGAGTCCACTGAGAGATAATCCCATCTTTGAGGTGATTAATGAATTCTTCACTAAGATACTCGCCTCCTCGATCAGATCGAAGTGCTTCGATCTTGTGACCAGTTTGGTTCTCAACCTCCTTTTGAACTTCTAAGAATTTCTCAAAAGCTTCAGATTTATACTTCATTAAGTATACATAACCATACCGACTAAAGTCATCGGTAAAGGTTATGAAATACTGATGACCGTTTCTTGCACTTACACTAAGCGGTCCACAAACATCAGAATGGATCAAATCCAAGACCTTAGTGGCCCGTTCCAAAGTTCCTTTAAAAGGAACTTTGGACATCTTTCCTTTGAGACGGGACTCGCAAGAAGTTAACTCTTTGAGATCATTTTCAGAGAATGATCCTAAAGTGTTTATCTTGCTAATTCTATTCTTGGAAATGTGTCCTAATCTAGCGTGCCATAAGGGAGCTGAAACTTTGTCATCTCTCTTACGTTTAGTTTCTCGTTGTATATTCATAATATTGATATTTTGATTTAGATAAAGTCCATTACTTAGAGTACCGATGTGAACGAAAGAGTTGTTCCGTTGATAAATTTACCATTCTTAATATAAGTTTCATAACCTTCACAATCTAAAATTGGAACTGAAATTATATTACGAATAATGTTCGGTACATAAAGGACTTTATTTAAAACTAACTCAAAACTACCTAAATCTAATCTAATTGTGCCTAAAGCTCGAGCTTCAACTTTTGAGCCATCGCCGATCTTCAAGACACATTCCCCTTCTTTGAGTTGTTGAACTTCATTTAGCATCTGTACATCATTACAGATATGAGCTCCACAACCGGTATCAAGTACCCAATAACTAGAATTAATAGAAATATTTACTTCAATGAGAAACATACCTTTCTTTAGAGTAGCCTTGTACTCTGGGCAGTTTCTCCTCCAATGTCCCGCTTTGCCACAATGGAAGCAAACATCATCTTTCTCATCATGCTTCTTCTTTTAGGCCTTCCCCTTCGAAATGCCACCAGCGGACCTAAGGGGTTTCTTCTTCTTCTTTTGGGCTTTCTTACCCTTACCTTTAGAAGGCCCGGAAGAGGAAGTTGGAGCATTCACCATCAGAACCTTATTGTCCTTCTTGATCGTGCTTTTAGCAGTCACAAGCTGACTAATCAGCTCAGCTACAGTAGCACCAGCATGATTCATATTGATGTTAAGGACAAATGGGTTGAATGATGGTGGGAGCGAGGCTAGCAACAAGTCCACTGAAAGCTCATCTTTCAGTGGCATGCCCATGGAAGCAAGTTTCTCAGTAAAGGCGAGAAACTTGAGTCCATATTCATGGACACTTGAACCATCCCTCATTCTCAAATAGAACAATTCCTTTGAAGTGTTATACCTTGTAACACGTTCATGAGGCTGGTAAAGTTGCTCAAAGTGGTCGTAAATCTCCCAAGCAAATTCCATGGCCTCATGTTGCCTTTGCAAGTCCGGAGATATGTTAGCCAACATAAAGCAACCGGGCTTGGAGATTATCATCCTTCCACTTCTGGATCGCATCCCGTTCGGCCCGAGTGGGAGCGTCCCCTTCGGGACTAGGCTCCCCTTCGAAGAGAACCTAAGTTCTCTTCTCAGAATCTAAAATGATTTTCAGATTCCTCAGCCAATCAGAATAGTTGGGACCAGTCAACTTGTTTGACTCGAGGATCGATACAAGAGGGTTTTTGGTTGCCATTTCAAAACACGTAGAGAATCATAGAATCTACGACCTAAATGGTAAAACAGAGAACAAGTGAGCATGATGAAATATAACGATATACAAAAGATAAGGCCATTAATCTAAAGTAGCTCCCACTATTTTTCAAAGATCTATAATTCCCAAAGATCTAAGAGGAACACGTTTCCCAATGGGTACTAAGATCCTAAGCATTTTACCTCGAACCCACGACTCGCGGATATTCTAAGTAAAACCCTAGGTAGGTACAACTTACCAATTCTAACACCTTTAGAACTCTTAGTAATTACTTTTTTGCATCACCTATCTTTCAATATGGACCCACGACTTGTGCGACATCCACATTTACTTAGGCGTTAAGCTAAATCCATCAATCATAAGATCATGATCAAAACTTAGTTCGAACGACCCACGACTCGCGGACATCGCCCTTGCCAAAACTGACCAAGAAGTATTGATCATTTAAAATGATCAATTAGGTAACTAAGAACTAATAAGCTCCACTAGCTATCCCACGACTCGCGGACAATAACTAGCTTCACTTACTAAACTTAAAACCTATTGATGGAATGCTAGGAATTTAATTCAAAATTTGCATCTCGAATTAAACATCTATTATTCGAAATGAGCTTAATATTTAATGGGAATTTTCGAATCAACCGGAGAGTTGTCCGGTTCGACCTCACCAACATATATGTTATCCAATTTTATTAGTCTTGATTAATGCAAGTACAATTTAAATACATTTCAAACAAGCACATAAACAGATAACATGTCCTAGCATGATACTAACATGAGATGATCATGGGTCTATCCTATCTTATGCGTGAAAAGTGGGAGCCACTCCACTATCACAATTCTAACATACATGCCACATAAACAGTTTATATCACATAAGGGAAAGCAGTAACAAAATACGAGCCTATCTCTATTACATTTTCAATTGAGATTCCCCTCCCTAACGTTTTGAGGGGTCTTCACTTATGGCCTCCTTGTTACTTGAATGTGGTCCATCTTACTCCATGGGTGCATTATCTCCAAAATGAAAATAAAAACCTCACCACTTATTCTACTCTCCAAAAAAAATAAAAGAAAAAGGTACTGAAAAGTAATAAGGCTCAATCTTCATATTGGCCTTAGACAAATACTCGGGGCATACCCCAGCCTCAATACAGTAATATGGAAAGCCACATAATAAATCACATAACAGTATGCACATATGTGAGGCTCCAACCTCAATTGAAAAACGAAACTATAGGGCTCCAACCCCAAATGTAAACCATCCATGTGCATAAATGTAAAGCATACAAAGTCTAAACCCATGATCACCTAGCAAGCAAAAATTGCAAGAATTTAAATTTAACCAATAAATTAAAATTCTCGCTTTAAGCTCTAATAGCTTAAAACACGACTTAGATGCAATTCTTGTTCAAGAGCCTTTTCTATAAAACCCGAAAAAACAATAAACAAATAAAATTCCATTAATTTCTGAAAAATAATGATTTTTATTATTTCAATATTTTTAGAAAATAAGGTCTGTAATTTTCCCAAAATTTAAATCACTTTAATTTCTCAAAATCCCAATTTAAACAATTATTACAAAAAATAACTTTTTAATTTAATAAAACAAAATTTTCAGAAAATTAAATCGGGATCTCAAGGACCGAAAACATGAAAAAACGAAAACGTGAAATTCGGGCCCCGAACCGCCCGGAACGAGCAGCTACTCGCCGCGCGCGCCAGCCTCGCTAGGTGCCGGTAGCGCCCGCGCGAGCTAGACATGCGCCCTGCGCGCAACGCGCGCAGCTCGCACGGTTGCGGGAGCGTGCGGGAGGCTGACCCACGTGGTTGCAGGACAGGTGCCCCTAACGTCGCGTGCGGTTGCGTTACGGTGGCGTGCGGGGTTGGGGCGTGCTACGCGTTGTCACATTCCAACCTTGCGTGTTTGTTTCGTGTTTCATTTCGTATCTCAGGTTTCTCCAAAACCCGGTTCAATCCAAAATCAAAATTATGATTTAAACGAATTTCAACTAAAACAGCTTTTCAAAAACAGATTTAAGAAAACAGTTTTCAGAAATTATTAGGAAAAACACAGTTTCGTATTTCAGGCTTTCTAAAAGAACTTAAGAATACTCAATTCGCATCTAAGCCTAAGAATTTCTACCAAATTCAATATTTTTAGAAAATAAGGTCTGTAATATTTCGTGTACACGGCATATCCTTCTAACCCGTCCGGAAGAGTTAACACCGGGGCTGATACCAATCTTCTCTTCAATTCATTGAAGCATTGCTCACACTCATCATTCCAATCATACTTAACATCTTTCTTTGTCAACCGAGTTAAAGGGACGTCAATTTTAGAAAAATCTTGCACGAACCTCCTATAATTCCCCGCCAATCCTAAGAAGCTCTTAATCTCGGAGGCATTCTTTGGTCTCTCCCACTTCAAGACGGCCTCGATCTTGGAGGGATCAACTTCCAACCATTTCCCAAAATTATATGCCCCAAGAAAGAAACTCTGTCAATCCAAAACTCACACTTGCTAAACTTGGCGAATAATTGATGTTTCTTTAAAGTCCTCAACACCAACTCGAGGTGTCTTGCATGTTCCTCGACCGACTTGGAGAAAACCAGAATATCATCAATAAAGATCACCACGAATTTGTCAAGGAAAGGCCGAAAGATCCTATGTATCATATCCATGAAAGCGGCGGGAGCATTTGTCAAACCGAACGGCATAACCACGAACTCGTAATGTCCATATCTTGTATTGAAGCCCGTTTTCGGAATATCCTCGGCTCGGATCCGTAATTGATAATAGCCTTGTCTCAAGTCAAGCTTCGAATATACCTTGGATCGTTGGAGTATATCAAATAACTCCTCGATGTGTGGAAGAGGATATTTATTTTTAATTTTCATCCGATTCAGTTCCCGGTAATTGATACACATCCACAGAGCACGGTCCTTCTTCTTTACAAACAATACCGGCGCTCCCCACAGTGACGAACTTGGTCTAATGTACCCGACTTCAAGAAGACCCTCAAGTTGCACCTTTAATTCTTTCAACTCAGCCGGAGCCATCCGATATGGAGTCTTAGAATACGGCTCGGCATTCGGATACAAGTCAATTACAAACTCTATTTCTCTCTCTGGTGGCAACGAATCCAAATTTTCTGGAAATACTTCGGGGAATCTCTTAACAACTTCTGTTTCTTCCAATTTAACCTGATCCTTGGGTCGGTTAAGTGTATCAGCTATGAATCCCGTAGCCCCGTCAGGACCAATTTTTGAACTTCTGCAAAAGATAATAGAGGCACCGATTTCGAACTCCAGCCCGTAATAACATCTGAACCCAACTGGACTCTCTTGGCTCGACAATCCACGGTGGCATTATGTTCAAATAACTAATCCATCCCCAATA
The DNA here is from genome assembly GCA_037501455.1 of Lantana camara. NCBI lineage: Eukaryota > Viridiplantae > Streptophyta > Magnoliopsida > Lamiales > Verbenaceae > Lantana > Lantana camara. The sequence continues at coordinate 49,817,863 of CM074861.1, forward strand.
TAGATCCATACCGTGACATCTGCAATTCAATAAAATCCATAGAGAAAACTCAACCCTCAATACTCACCGGCATCGCTCGAAAAACCCGGTTAGTTTCTATACTACCACCGAAAGGAGTACTAACATGATAATAAACAGAAGATAGAGTAGCACATATAGGCAAATTCATAGAAATAGCACAAGAAATAAAGTAGTGGGTGGCTCCCGGATCAAATAAAGTATGTATGTTCGTGCCGTGAATCCAAATAATACCTTCCACCACGGCTGTAGGGTCCACGTCAGGATCCGCTTCCTCTTCTTCCAAAGCATAGGCTCAGGCTCTAATCATCAGCCTCTGACCCCCGACAGGCTGATCCCGGCGATCCGGACATGTATCCACTCGATGATCGGCATCCCCACAAATTAGACATAGCCTGAGACGTCTTCTGAAATTATCATAGTGATGAGTAGGCTGTCTACAAAAGGTACATTTTGGTTTCTCGGGAGGTGGTGGTGTAGTAGAAGGCTGAGTAGTTTTCTGAGTCGGCCCTTGCTATTTAAACTTCTTCATTGGACCCTTGGATGGTGGAGGAACTATCTCGTGAGTGATTGGCCTTTTTCCCTTATTATACCCCGCTCTTGATCCCGATCCTGAGCCCTGTCCTGACCGATAAGTGGACCTACGTGCATTGACCGAATCTTCCACTTTTAAAGCCTTTTGTGTGGCCTTTTTCCAGGTGCTAGTGTTGACAGCTTCGATCGCCGCTTGAACGTCCGGCCTCAGTCCCTGAACAAACTGCATAGCTTTATGGAAATCATCGCCGGCAATATTGGGAGCATATTTGGATAACCTTTCAAATTCGGCTATGTACTCGGCCACAGATCTCCCTCCTTGTTTAAGCTCTGTAAACTCTTTAAGTCTTCTGGTACGCAAAGAGGGTGGAATGAACTTATTCTTGAACTCTCGCACTAAAACATCCCAAGTAACCTCTTCTCCGGCCGCATCAAGAAAAATTTTTGTACTCTCCCACCACGAGTAGGCTTCCCCTTGAATCAAAGTGAGGATACACCGGGCCTTCTCTCTAGAATCGCAAGGAATAAGGGCCCAGATCCTTTCCACTTCCTTAAGCCACTGTTCGGCTTGCATATCAGTTCCTTTAAAGAATCGGGGTGGATGTTGGTTTTGAAACTCCCTTAATATAGCTGAAATCGGGGCCGGCGGTGCTGCTGGAGGAACCGGTGGTGCAGGAGGCACATAATCTCTCAGTCTCTGATCTATTAGTTGAACCATAGAATTTAGGAAGTCCTGCGGTTGTGCTTGAGAGGGGGGTGGAGGTGGAGGAGCATGCTCATGACGGTGATGCCTGTGTCACAGAGAATGCTCTCTACGAGGTCTTCCACATGGCATACTGAAATTCAAAACACTGTACATGCATGTTCAATTAACAAGTGCAAATGAGTGCAATGAAACTCATAATTCACATAAGTCACATAATTCAAATAATTCAAGTAGTTCAAACAAATCCAAGTATATTCAATTATAATGCAAGACTCGCAATTAATCAATTAATCCTATGTCGTACGACTTAGACTCGACATGACACGACACTAGAACCTCAGTTTTGCAACCGGGTTCTGATACCACCTTAGGATGTAGCACCCTTAACGCAAAGGCACCACATCCCCCGCACTATAGTTCAACCCACATATGGAACGGGTACCCATATATGAATCAAGCCTATAGCGAACGGGAGACAATAAAACACTTCCCAAGCTAGGCGGGATACCCTCAAATAATATAACAACTCAGAGCAAAAGCGGAAGCATAAAGATATACATTCATTCCATTACTTGGTTTCATATTCCAAGTACGTATTTACATCACCAACTGTCAACTACCAAATATGAGTCATGATATATACATAAATGTCAAGTTCACCAAAAGTTCCAAATATCCATAACATGTATCATTTGCATCATAATATAAAAGACCAATGCTAGACTCCCAAAAGCTATAAAACTGACTCAGACCCCGCCTAGCACTCGATCTGCACGACCTGAAAATTGGGAGGTATCAGTTTATGAAAGACTGAGTGAGGGGTTATAATTTAAAAGCGCAAATACCATGCAAATTGTAATCTCAAGTAAGATTTTCATAAAACGGTATTAATTCATAAAATAATATAGTGCTCGCCCGAGATTACAACAATTCTATTTTCAATTCAATTATTTCAATACAATTCGATACAATCAATCGGTGGCCCGGCGAGTGAGGAAAAATCTCCAACCTTTCTCCGACAGTGTACAATAATTCAATTTTATCAATTAAGTGATCAAGCAATCAATTCGGTGCACAATTAGACAGTTTCAATCAATCCATCCTTCTTCCTCCGGGTGATGGGGGAGGCAAGGCCCCTCCATCTAATCTCATTGAGTATAGGGTTCATGATTCCCTATACCCGGAACTCCTTCCTCCACTAATCTCCTAGTGGATTCAGGGGTCATCCCAAAATCGGTGAGGATAGTGCAAGAGTTACCCGTCAGCCCTTGCTTTCCCGGCTGGCCCAATACACTACCCTCGGGCCCAAAGTGAACATGCTTTACTCGCCAAAACGTTCAATCAATTCAATTCAATATCAATAACAATCACTCGGTACAATATCAATCGATCAATGAAATAACAATTCAATTTTTCGGAAAACTATAGATATAGTTATTTGTTTTGGTCCAAAATCACATAGGGTTGTAGGGTTCTTTTATAAATAGAAATAACCTCACCTTTACCAATAGAAGAAGAAAGGATACACCCTATAGAGCATGTTCCTCGTTCCCCGGACCGTGGTCTGTGTAACAAAGGGACAAGTGTACATAAGACTCTACCCTTAAGAACCAATGAAGACGAACGGCATGATCCACTAATGTCACCCATACAATTTCAGTCAATAATAACCATAACATGTACAATTTAGCGCTTAAAATAACAATGATCAAGTGTTTGAGATATAAATCAAAGTATTCAAATACTACACAAACCTCCCCTACGGACTTAATCGATGAAATTATATGATATGAACGTTACACACAATACAATGCATTATATACCATCATAATGAAGTGTTCATGCTAGAAACGAACCAATAAAACCATGCACGAGAAGTTGAAAATTCAAAATTTCATGCAGACTTAGACAGGGTCGCGGTCGCGACCAAAATCATGCACAAAATGGGTCGCTGTCGCGACTGGGTATTTTTGCCCGAATTTTTGTCCAATTTTTTCAAAATCTCGAAACTTGCCAAAAAATGTGTCACGGGCACGGTCATTTTCTTTGAAAAAGGGGTCGCGGGCGCGGTCACCCTATTTTGGCCGAATTTTCTTCCATTTTTGCAAAATCTCCAAACTGGGCCAAAATGGGGTAGCGGCCGCGACCAATTTTGTACGTAAAAAGGTCGTGGGCGCGACCACAAGCGTAGCAACAAAAAAAAAAGGGGAGAAAACAAGGGATTCCATGCAAAACCAACCCAAATCAATATATCTCCAAATTCCAACCATAACTAATGCTTCATATCATCAAATATACATCATACTTCAACCATCTATCAAACTAACCAAGGATCATGTATCAAAATGTCAAGAATCAAGCTTAAAACCCATAACATACACATGCTTCCAATCCTTCTTGAACTTCAAGAATTTCTTGCAAAGTTCACTCCAAATGATCAATATCAGGCCCTCAACTTCAATCATGCAAGAATTCATCACTAAATCCCTAAATCCATACTTGATCACATATTCAAGAATTTTATAGAATTTCTAATTTCTACCTTGAATCAAAGAGATGGTTGATGAAATGATGATATGTTGTTGATGATGCTTCTAACTCTTCGATTCCTCAATTATGGATTGAATTATGGGTGAAATCTTCTTCCCTCCTCAAGGTGTAAATGTCGGTATTTGCTATGTGTTAGTGTGTGAAATCCCTGTTCTTGGAACATAATGGAAGAATTAAGGTGAATTAAGGGATATATCCTAAAGTCTTGTATGGAAATATGTGATTCATCCCTATTTGCATAAAAGTCCCTTGTTATTTAAATTAATACACTTAGGTATAATCTCTAACAAATAATGCAATTATCTCCAAGTCATGATATACATTTAATTACACAATTTCACATAAGGAACAATTAAGGATCATATAATACAAGTATGTCACTTATTTCACTTATTTCATATAACTCATATAAATGACCTCTCATATAATGGTATGGAGACATATGAAATTAATTATGATGAAATTTGCAATTAAACAAATAGAATAAGCAAATTTAAACCTCCCAACTCCCGAAGACCCACAAGTGGAGTGCTTACCTGAACTTCCGGAATTTGGCGCATTACATAAATATAACAATTCTTCAGGTTACCAATTCATGAGTATAAAAAATATGAAGGAATGTATGTAAATATGCAACTAACACGACCAAGACTGGCAAGTGTACAAAACAAACACACTTCTCCGCCTAGCTCGGGTCAAAAGAAGCACCTGAAACTGAAAAGAAAAGAGGGGCCAGTCAACTGACTGAGTGAGGGGGCTAACGCACACCCACACACTATATATATAAGGCAAAGCACGTATCAAAAGCAGATTTATGAACCGGAATAGGTTTTGCATTCCAAATGTTTCAAAATAAAACATAAATATATACTTAAGACCATTTCAAAGACTCTATTCCAATTCATCACTCCCGTAACAGATCACAACACATGCTCGGCGAGAACGAGCTTCCAACCTTTACTTCTCATAACAACCAAAAACAGAAATCATAAACAAACCAAACCTCTCCTCTGATGATGGAAGAGCCACGCGCGTAGCTCAAACTATCCTAAACTTAACTTAACAAACTCGCGCGGGTAGCTAACCCACAATGTGCCCTCTCCGGTTTTCACACCGAAGGCATCATGATATCACACCTTCCCTGTTACACCCCGATTTCTCGGCTGTACAGGTACACACGCCACACGTGTAAGTTTTAGATATAGGATTTTCTTGATTCCTTTTTCTGCCTAATTGCGTTATTTTAATTCCCTTGACTTGAATAGCTGCAATTATATGATTTAAATTTTCTAGTCTTTGTGAAATTTATTACGTGAATTGTATATTTATTTTCCCGAGTATGATTAAGTGTTCAATTAATTTTAATTGTGAGAATTCTATGCCTATTTGTTCTTAATTGAAGCTTTGTATAACTTATGAACTTAATTGATAAATTTCTTGAGGACTTAATTGCTACATTCATATCTTTGTTACCTAATTGCATTCATTTAAATCTTCCAAGGACCAAGTAGCAATTTTTCACCTTTTCTCCTCTTCTTGATCGATATAAACTATACACACACATACATACACTCATTTCTTCATCTCTTTCACATGAACAAACCTTTCTTCCCCTTTCTTCTCATTCAACTGAGCCATCCAAAGAAGCAAGAGACCAAGGAATTCCTCCATTTTCATCAAGATATCCAACTCTATACTTCTTCCATTCCATCCCCTTCCATCTTCCTCTTCAAGGTAAGCTATGTATGTATATATATGATGGTAAAGCTTGGAGTATGCTAGGGTTTTGTGGTTCTTTGCTTCCTACAAGATTATATGAATCATATATAATGATCTTGAGTTGGTTTTGTGCATTTATATAAAGAGTTGCATAAAGTTTGAGCATGAATGATCATATTCAATTTAAGGGTTTCATATGGAGATCTTGATGAATTAATGTATGATATCTTGGTTCTTTTGATGTCTAATTGAAATATATGGTAGGATACGTGTTTATGAACTTATGCCTTAAATTTGGTTGCATTTGGTTGAGCTTTGGAGTGGTTTTTGCCCCTTTTCTTCCCTCCACGCACGAACCCCCTGTTTTACTTCTTTTTCTCGCCCAGAAGGACTACCCGGGCGGGTACTTTTTTGTACTGAAAAGTACCCGGGCGGATAGTTTAATCCAGAGAGTTTCTGCACTCTTTTTCCCCGGCCGGGTAGATTTAGCCTTGTATTTTCCCTGGCCGGGTAGTCCCTCATCCGAACTCGGATTGACCTGATTTTTAAACCATTGGAAACCTATTGAAGTCTAAAAAAACCTCTAATTGGAATCGTCTCAATATCTTTTGTCATTTGTGAGATATAATCAATTCTTTTTTGTGTCGCCACTTCGCCAGAAATCTGCTTTCGTCCAAGTTTAATCTTACGCCATTTTCTCCTCGCTTTGAACCAAATGTCGTGCCATATATCATTTTAAAGGTATATGTGTCTAGTTTCATTCCCAATAAACAAAACCCAATTCCAATTTATAGAACTCAAGATATTTCCATTTTCCTACAGCTTGTGCACCCCCCAAAAACTGTCAGCTTTTCCTAAACTTCGCCAAAACCGTTGTTCTTGCATTCCTTTCATCCCTTTGGCTCCCGTATGTGACTTATATGAATTATATGCTTACTTAGTTGGTATTTATGCTCTTATGTGACACTCATTGGTCTTTACTTGCCTAAACTTGATTGTGTGAACTCGTGCTTTGTATATGAATTGAATTCGTCTGAGTAATTGAGCATATGAACACGATCACACCATTCCATGAAATTCTTATGCTTTATTCATATTGAAACACGTCATGACAAGTTTTATCACTTCATAAACATTCTTATTGTGCGTCCTACTTGGTTCCATTTTGAGTCGTGTCTCACAAGTACACTGTATCTTCTTTCTTATTCAGTGATCTCCTCGGTGGAGATGTTTGGGATTCGTGATCTCTCTCTCTGGGTCTTTCTTGCACATGGAGGTGAGGGTTTTCTTTATAAACGACCTATAACCTTGCATGAATTAAAAGTATGCCAAATGGTTTTCATATCAAAGTTAACCATATCTTTTATACCGGCTATGTACCGGAAATGATTTATAAACTGCATAGTGTTAATCCTAGCCTGTTTTACGAGATATTCCTGATTGCCCCCGGCTTTCCTAGCTCTGGGCTAGCCGGTGTGGATCTTGTACCTATTCCTGGGGCCCAGGGGCTTGTGTATTGAGGGAACCGGGGAGGCATCGGGCCGACGGTGAACTCTTGCACAGGTCCCATCCTGTTGGACTACCCGGATACCCACCAAGAGGTTTGGTGGCAGATGGGGCTCCGATCTGAGGGAGTCATGAACCCGAAGATCACCCTGATGCGCGGATGTAGAGGTTATCTACCGGCCACATTGCACCCGGAGAAAGAAGATTAATTTACATTTGTTTTTCCCGCCTGATAATTAATTATAACTCCTGTTTCCTGCTTGTTTCCTGATTACCTGCTTATACTTGTCATTTAATAAGTGAAAAGTGGAGTCCAGGATGGAATAAGTACACGTTCTCATCGGGTCCCCTTAAAATGTTAAACATAGATATCCGTAACCTCTAGTAGGCCTCCAGTCCCTGTTCAACACCTGAGTTCGTGGATCGGCAAGGTAAAATAGGCTTCAACAGAGGGCGTACGGATATCGACACATGCATATTATATCCCGTTTATCTGACCTGCATGCTTGAACATAATTCCACCCGTACGTATTGATTTACTTCTGATTTCTGTCTCCTGTTTTAATAACTAATAATGTACAGTGGAATTATGCCTGCCTGTCACCTGTCTATATATATATATGCGTGTGTACCCCCTTCACTCGGTCAGTTGACTGACCCCTCCCTCTCGTTGATTTAGTCTTGTCTTGTAGGTTCTGTGGTCGTTAGGCGGGAGTCTTTTGAGGTTCTTGTTTGAGTCTTGGTCTAGCTAGCACTACATTATACCGCCTTCACATTTCCTGTTTTATTTTAGGCCTTGTCGGCCAATGTATTCCACTTTTTCTTTATTGAATTCGGGACAGTTTAGGACAGGTTGTATTTTCTTTAGTTGAACCCGTTTTACTTTCCTGCTTGTATTGTTATTATGTATTGGTTGTGAATACATGACTGCCTTATTCCTGCTGCTCTGTTCCTGTTGATTTGTTGGTAGGGTCTAGTCCCGCCTAGCACAGGGTTGTTTTTTTTATTTCTGTCTCCGTTCGCTATGAGCTTAGTTCATGTATGGACTTTCCATTTCATGGGTGGACGGGGCTCATAGTGCGGGGGATGTGGTGCCCTCCGTCTAGGGTGTCACATCCTAAGGTGGTATCAGAGCTCCAGGTTGCAAAACCGAAGTTCTAGTGTCGTGTCCTGTCGAGTCTAGGTTGTACGGCTTAGGAACTACCTATCAACGTGAGCATTGCATTGCTTTTGAACCTTGAATTGCATTCCGTTCAGGACCTTGTTGGATTATATGTTATGTATTGCATCAATCCATGGCCTTGGTGTTGATTATGTGTCATGAGCATGCTCTAATCGCATGCATTTATTCTAGAATTAAGTTGTAATTATAGGTGACAAAGATAATATCAAACCACGGCCAATCTCTATGACAACTACGAACTGTCACAAGCTCTACTTTCAAGCATGGAAGATGTAGGAATGCACCGGGGAATTTCATACATGAATTTGAGAAAATGACCATTCCTCAATGGAGCTACGGTTTGCAATGTAGAATCTGGAATAGAAGGTCGATTTTGGGAAAATTCAGAAGTTTTGTGGTGGTTGGTGAATGTTCAATGAAATAGTAGTGGGGTGTATGATGATTACGACTCACAAGAATCAACAAATACACCTACATTATAAGAGTTAATCAACCAGATTCAACGGGATTGTCTAACTCAAGGCATATAGCGAAGAAAATCTCAAAGGTACTTTAGTTTGAAGTTCGGATCAACGAAGAGGCGATGGTGATCAAGAGGGCTAGAGGCAAAGTCAATTTTCGACAGATAAGCAACAAAGGTCTTTAAGGATGAATCTCCAAGTGAATCAAGCTAATTGGTTTCAAGTTCGGAGTAGAAGATTCAGGATATACCCAAATTTGTGAAAGGTGAGCAAGGTGAATCGGCAAAGTAGAACTTCCAAATAAATCAAGTTTTGGAAACCGAGTACGGAAAGAAAGAAAAGAAGAGGAAATGGGATACTTAGGGTTTCGAGTAAAGAAGAAGCTGGGTTTGAAAAGGGTTAAAGAAAATTAATCCAACATGGTAAATACAAACTTAGAGAAGGCAACAATGCTAAAGGTTTTATCTTCGATCGCATTGGAATTTATCTTCCAGATCCAAGCTGAATTATCGTGCTGTGAGGTTGAATTGGGAGATATAGAACAACAAATGGAAACGATAAAGTAAGGCAAAGAGCTTTTGGAGGAAACTGTGAAATCAGGTTTAAGTAATCGGAGGATTAGTTTATTCCATCAATTTGAGCTCATAAAGTATAAGTCAAGAGAACGTTGATCAAGGTGTTAATCAAGGTAAAGATTCGCAACTTCTTTGGAGGTCGATACTTGGGAATAAGTCGAAATACCGATTCTATGGGTTTAGAAGACTTTGGTTTCAAGAAGTTGTAATCTCGAGCTATGGAGACTCACAAATTGATACAAGGAAAACTTATGAAGATTTTGAAGACCGTTGGAAAAACGAGAGATGATCAACAAGATCAAATCGAACCGTAATTTAGGAGATGAAGAACAAGTTACTGAGCTAAAGTTGACCACTACGGTGACAGGTGTATTGCATTCATGGCACGTGCATCATGCGTCGTATTGAATTGTTTAACCTCCTTTAATTATACGTATGTGTGCATTTCTACTTGATAATTGCCCCAATGTGTTGCATCTTTGATTGCTTGCTACGTGCATTAGCATCTTAATCCCACATGCATTGTTTAGTGTTTACTTGGTAGGAAATTTCTCCCACTTCGTTCATCAAGTATTACTCCGACGGGGTCTTACTCGAATCAAGACAGGAAAAATATTGGATTGCAAGGTATTTGGAATGAAAGGGAAAGGAAAATAAGGAGGCCTGGAAAGTAGAACTGGAGCTTGGAATGAAGGAAGTAGGTTGTCGTCCCTACCAAACACTTCAAAGTGAATGTGAGTAAGATCACCAAACACGTCTAATAGCGAGGACCATTTACACCAAGGAAGCTAGTTAAAGAAGTGAGAATCTTAAATTCGAGAAGCAATGTAACGAGTTCAATGGTTAGAGATAGGAATTCTTAAGGGGGAGAGCTTGACCGGGAAATAACTTAAATTCGTGGTTGTGCTCGAATGGATCACTCCTAGTGAGAACCATGGAAATGCAAGAGTCAACAAGTAACTGGGTTCTACGCCAGTGGCAAGAGATGAAATGGAAGGTGTAACATTCAAGAGAATTTCAAGATCGAAGTGAATGAAGATTTGGGAATAATATTGGAAGGGATAAGTGCTTAGAAAGATGAAGATATGAATTCAAGGAATGCTTGGGATTGGGAACTATAAGACAGGGTAAAAGATTGATCGTCGGTAATTTCGGTCGGAGGATCAGCCTCGCTAATTTCTTACTATGGGACTTACAAACTAAATCTACAAGGTTGAAAAGGTTGTATACGGTATAACGTATCTCATGCATTGGAGACGATGGGATTGTGAAGGAATTACAAGAATTGGTAAAGAGGGTGTCGGATAATAAAAGCTGATCCAATCATCATATTATGTGATAGACGAAGTTAGAATCAATTCAAGTGTCGAAAATGAGAGTTAATTCAACCTAGCGTTGGAACAGGAATACCTAGAAGAAAAATACATAACATGAAATGATGGGTTACCGTCTCATCTATCATTTTTCAAGATTAACCGGGGATGTTATTAGGATTGGGGTATGGAATTTGAGCTACTAAAGATTAGCTCAAGTATTCGAGTTGGAGACTAGAACTCAAGCAATTAAAGGCTAGCTTGAGCAACAAAGAAGGTCGAATGCGATTCGAGATGGACAACGAGCTAATGGGGTTAAGATCAAGTGCACACTAAAATTTGGAGTTTCGGACCGCATTGTTTAGAAAGGATAAAGGAAAAGATTATGGAAGGGAGACTGAGTGGTCGTTTAAGTAATGAACATATCGGGGATTTGAATACATGACACAAACGGTAGAGGAATCTTCAAGAGCAAATTAAGTGATTGAATAGGAGCACTACAATGGAAAAATCCCAAACAACGGTGAACGGTACATCAGGTATCCATGGCATATGCATACATGCAACTTTCATTCGAATAATCTTATAATGTTAAGTGCTTTGATTGTTTGTTGTATTAACTGCTTTTATGTGATTGATACTTGATGTATTTGATTTCCCCTACTTGTTTCTTGTGTGGTTGATGTGTGATTGTTTATTTAAGTGTTGTTTTGAGAGCTTGAGAGTTTCTCTTTCTTTGTGTTTGAGAGACAGGGTTCTCTCATTGTCTGTTCGAGAGACGGGGTTCTCTCATTGTTTGTTTGAGAGACGGGGTTCTATCTCTTTGTTGTACTACTTGCTTTGTTTGATAGAATTCCGAGAGTTTAGGCTTCGGTGAGTTAAGGGTCGTGGTTAACAACAACTGAAGACCCCTTGTGGCTTGAAGACCTTTTCCGAACTAATTCCTGACGGGGAGTTGCTAACCCGCATGGGATGAACACGGGAGAGCTGCTTAAGAGTCCAGAACTCGAGGCAGTGGACCTGGGGACCAGGTCCTCTTAAGGGGGAGAGGTTGTGACACCCCAATTTCTCGGCTGTACAGGTACGCGCTCCACGCGTGTAAGTTTTAGATTTAGGATTTGCTTGATTCCTTTTTCTGCCTAATTGCGTTATTTTAATTCCCTTGACTTGAATAGCTGCAATTATATGATTTAAATTTTCTAGTCTTTGTGAAATTTATTACGTGAATTGTACATTTATTTTCCCGAGTATGATTAAGTGTTCAATTAATTTTAATTGTGAGAATTCTATGCCTATTTGTTCTTAATTGAAGCTTTGTATAACTTATGAACTTAATTGATAAATTTCTTGAGGACTTAATTGCCACATTCATATCTTTGTTACCTAATTGCATTCATTTAAATCTTCCACGGACCAAGTAGCAATTTTTCACCTTTTCTCCTCTTCTAGATCGATATAAACTATACACACACATACATACACTCATTTCTTCATCTCTTTCACATGAACAAACCTTTCTTCCCCTTTCTTCTCATTCAACTGAGCCATCTAGAGAAGCAAGAGACCAAGGAATTCCTCCATTTTCATCAAGATATCCAGCTCTATACTTCTTCCATTCCATCCCCTTCCATCTTCCTCTTCAAGGTAAGCTATGTATGTATATATATGATGGTAAAGCTTGGAGTATGCTAGGGTTTTGTGGTTCTTTGCTTCCTATGAGATTATATGTGTAATATCCCACATCGGATTGGAGGGTGGATTTAAGCTGCTTTATAAGTAGTGGAGTTCCCCTCCCCTGAGTAGAGGCCTTTTGGGCCACTGGGGTAACCAGTGGTTCGAAACGTAAAACCGTGCGGCTTGGACCAAAGCGGACAATATCGAAGGGCGGGTCTTACGACTGTTACTGTAATGGTATCAGAGCCAGGGCCCGGGTTCGGTGTGCCAGCGAGGACGCTGGGCCCCTATGGGGGGGTGGATGTAATATCCCACATCGGATTGGAGGGTGGATTGAAGCTGCTTTATAAGTAGTGGAGTTCCCCTCCCCTGAGTAGAGGCCTTTTGGGCCACTGGGGTAACCAGTGGTTCAAAACGTAAAACCGTGCGGCTTGGACCAAAGCGGACAATAACGAAGGGCGGGTCTTAGGGCTGTTACTATATGAATCATATATAATGATCTTGAGTTGGTTTTGTTCATTTATATAAAGAGTTGCATAAAGTTTGAGCATGAATGATCTTATTCAATTTAAGGGTTTCATATGAAGATCTTGATGAATTAATGTATGATATCTTGGTTCTTTTGATGTCTAACTGAAATATATGGTAGGATATGTGTTTATGAACTTATGCCTTAAATTTGGTTGCATTTGGTTGAGCTTTGGAGTGGTTTTTGCCCCTTCTCTTCCCTCCACGCACAAACCCCCTGTTTTTCTTCTTTTTCTCGCCCAGAAGGACTACCCGTGCGGGTACTTTTTTGTACTGAAAAGTACCCGGGCGGGTAGTTTAATCCAGAGAGTTTTTGCACTCTTTTTCCCCGGCCGGGTAGATTTAGCCTTGTATTTTCCCCGGTGGGGTACTCCCTCATCCGAACTCCAATTGACCTGATTTTTGAACCTTTGGAAACCTATTAAAGTCTAAAAAAATCTCCAATTGGAATCGTCTCAATATCTTTTGTCATTTGTGAGATATAATCAATTCTTTTTGGTGTCGCCACTTCGCCGGAAATCTGCTTTTATCCAAGTTTAATCTTACGCCATTTTCTCCTCGCTTTGAACCAAATGTCGTGCCATATATCATTTTAAAGGTCTATGTGTCTAGTTTCATTCCCATAAACAAAACCCAATTCCGATTTATAGAACTCAAGATATTTCCATTTTCCTACAGCTTGTGCACCCCCGAAAACTGTCAGCTTTTCCTAAACTTCGCCAAAACCGTTCTTCTTGCATTCCTTTCATCCCTTTGGCTCCCGTATGTGACTTATATGAATTATATGCTTACTTAGTTGGTATTTATGCTCTTATGTGACACTCATTGGTCTTTACTTGCCTAAACTTGATTGTTTGAACTCGTGCTTTGTATATGAATTGAATTCGTCTGAGTAATTGAGCATATGAACACGATCGCACCATTCCATGAAATTCTTATGCTTTATTCATATTGAAACACGTCATGACAAGTTTTATCACTTTAAAAACATTCTTACCGTGCGTCCTACTTGGTTCCATTTTGAGTCGTGTCTCACAAGTACACTGTATCTTCTTTCTTATTCAGTGATCTCCTCGGTGGAGATGTTTGGGATTCGTGATCTCTCTCTCTCTGGGTCTTTCTTGCACATGGAGGTGAAGGTTTTCTTTATAAACGACCTATAACCTTGCATGAATTAAAAGTATGCCAAATGGTTTTCATATCAAAGTTACCCATATCTTTTATACCGGCTATGTACCGGAAATGATTTATAAACTGCATAGTGTTAATCCTAGCCTGTTTTACGAGATATTCCTGATTGCCCTCGGGTTTCCTAGCTCTGGGCTAGCCGGTGTGGATCTTGTACCTGTTCCTGGGGGCCAAGGGCTTGTGTATTGAGGGAACCGGGGAGGCATCGGGCCGACGGTGAACTCTTGCACAGGTCCCATCCTGTTGGACTACCCGGATACCCACCAAGAGGTTTGGTGGGAGATGGGGCTCCGATCTGAGGGAGTCATGAACGCGAAGATCACCCTGATGCGCGGATGTGGAGGTTAGCTACCGGCTACATTGCACCCGGAGAAAGGAGATTAATTTACATTTGTTTTTCCCGCCTGATAATTAATTATAACTCCTGTTTCCTGCTTGTTTCCTGATTACCTGCTTATACTTGTCATTTAATAAGTGAAAAGTGGAGTCCAGGATGGAATAAGTACACGTTCTCGCCGGGTCCCCTTAAAATGTTAAACATAGATATCCGTAACCTCTGGTAGGCCTCCAGTCCCTGTTCAACACCTGAGTTTGTGGATCGGCAAGGTAAAATAGGCTTCAACAGAGGGCGTACGGATATCGACACATGCATATTATATCCCGTTTATCTGACCTGCATGCTTGAACATAATTCCACCCGTACGTATTGATTTACTTCTGATTTCTGTCTCCTGTTTTAATAACTAATAATGTACAGTGGAATTATGCCTGCCTGATCACCTGTCTATATATATATATATATATATATATATATATATATATATATATATGCGTGTGTACCCCATTCACTCAGTCAGTTGACTGACCCCTCCCTCTCGTTGTTTTAGTCTTGTTTTCCAGGTTCTGTGGTCATTAGGCGGGAGTCTTTTGAGGTTCTTGTTCGAGTCTTGGTCTAGCTAGCATTACATTGTACCGCATTCACATTTCCTGCTTCATTTTAGGCCTTGTCGGCAAATGTATTCCACTTTTTCTTTATTGAATTCGAGACAGTTTAGGACAGGTTGTATTTTCTTTAGTTGAACCCGTTTTACTTTCCTGCTTGTATTGTTATTATGTATTGGTTGTGAATACATGACTGCCTTATTCCTGCTGCTCTGTTCCTGTTGATTTGTTGGTAGGGTCTAGTCCCGCCTAGCACAGGGTTGTTTTTTTTATTTCTGTCTCCGTTCGCTATAAGCTTAGTTCATGTATGGACTTTCCATTTCATGGGTGGACGGGGCTCATAGTGCGGGGGATGTGGTGCCCTCCATCTAGGGTGTCACATTCCCTAGCTCCTGGGGTCGCGTATGATACCTTGGATGGAGACTATGCACAGGTCGAGCCCCGATGGTCCAACACCGTCCCGGGGATTCCTTACCCATACCTCTTTCGGATCCACATATACATATACGTAACATACCAATCTTTCATAGCTTTACTCGCTACGGAGCTTAAATGAAATAAACTTTGCAAAATGGCTTATAAATGCCTTCATAATCCAAAGCAAATTTGGTTCATAAGGTCATAATCATATCATAATCAACATTTATTTAAGTATATATAATATACTCTCATGCACGGCTCGAAAACATCACGTAAAGGCTTTAGGTCAATAACTATACAAATCTTAAACCTCACCTTGTGCTTGACAAGAGTAGGAGTGTGGAAGGGAAACTTAGGTCGAGGGCTCGCCAAAGGGAACCTCCTTTGAAAAGAAAACACAAAAGCCCATGACTTAGACTCTATATGAACCGAAAACGACGCACGGTAAGTGAAAAGGATGCATGAGATCCAATGAATGCCATATAATTCCACCAAAATCCAAATTCATGCATAAACAAGCTAAACGACATAAAAGTAACAAATTAAGGATCATACAAGACATATAAGAGCAATTAGGAAGTAAAGGAATCAAACCGAGAAAGCCGAAAAATCACATAATGGGCAGTGGGCTTGGAAACGGCCGTGTGGTATTTTCAAAGGGGGACCACACGGGCGTTTCCAAAGCTACTGCCTCAAAACGAGATCTCCCAAACGGGCGTTTGGAAAGACAGTTCAAACATCACACTCCCGTGTGAAAAGCTACTGACCCTCCCCTGCTCCTCGAAACGGGTGTTTGCAAAACCAGTTCAAACATCACACGCAGTTTCCAAGACTGAAAATCGAATTTTCTAGCTAATGCAAACGGCCATGTGGGATTTTCAAAGGGGGACCTCACGGGCGTTTGCCCTGAAATTGCAGAGCAGAAATGGTTCGTGAAAATGCACAAACAAGCTCAAAACTCAATCAAAACACATGAAACTCATACACAATCATGAATATAATACAAGAGTCATATATACATGCTTAAACTCCGAGAAAAACAAGAATTGAATGCGTATTGCATAAACCCATAAATGAAGAAATTCATACTCAACAAAAGAATCATGCATTTAATCCATTCTCCAACCAAACTCATGCAATAAATGTGACCAAGGCAACATGTATAGCTCATAATTGGGGTCAAATACCAAAAGGAACCATTCAAGATCACATATTCATCAAAATGGCTGAAACCCTCACTATTCATGAAATTACTCAAACATGAAGAAATACACCAAATGAGAAGGGGTTTTGGGCATGAAATCTAAGAGCACAACACGAGGTTTCCGAAAATTACTCAAGCTTGAAGTTTGGAAAAGAAATGAAGAAGATATGGCTTGAAGAAAATTGATCAAGAATAAAGGGTTTGCTTGGCTTCTTCCTTGGCTTGGAGCTGATGCTTTTCACGTAAAATGGAGAAAAAGGGAAATGGTTCAGCCTTTAAGGGCTGAACCGGTTCGGTTCACAGGTTCAGTTTGAGGTTTTTCTGGTATGGTTTGGTTCGATCGGTTTAGGGTCTAACAAGCCAACTTAAATCACATAATTCATATAACTGAAATAATTCACGTATTTACTTATTTCGAATAAAATCAAATAAGATCAAATAATTAAATAAAGCGCAATTAGTAATTAAATCACACATTTACCTGTACCAACTGTAGACCGGGGTGCCACAACTTGTAATAAAGAAAGGACGACAAGGAACCTAGACTCATATTTTTCTAAGCCCATTTGATCCTCTAAATTTCGCCCGAACCTCGCACCTCGCACCAAAGTAACATCTTTTGACTAGTCTTGAGTTGTGGGGACCACCCTAACCCCAATTAAGTCTTAACCCTTGACGTTTATAACCTTCGTTCAGCTCTCTCTCTTCCCTAGCCCCCTCCCCCCCCCCCCCAATTCGAAACAAACACCCCCAAAAGAAGAAACTAGTAGCCAAGTTCAGCTCCAAGAAAGAAGAGAAGAGAAAGAAGGGGCAACTATTCATTTCTCCAAGTTTTGAGCTCAAACCTTGATCAAATCTCTTCCAATTCAAGAGGTAAGTTAATATTTGTGCTCTACTTCCCTTTGTGGTCATTTTAACTCCAACTTTGCAAGATTTCATCCATGTTTGAGCATTCTATGATATATAGCATGAATAGTAAGGGTTTGTAGCTACTTTGATTAATTTGCTTGCTTCCATGTGTTTTCTTTCGATTTGAGGTATCCTAATTGATCTTAAGATATCCATGAGTGATTATATGAACTGATTTTGTATGCTACTTGAGGGATTTTTTAGATGCCATTGTTGTACATTGAAGCTTGTGTAAGAACATGAACTTGTCTATGCATCTCGTCCTTTCTCCTCACTTTAGCTTCGGTTTTTGCAAGAATTAGGGCATGAATCTTTGTATATTTGTTGCATAAACCTTTCATGAGTGTTGGCTTGGGTGTAGGGTGAGTTTCTTGGTGTTTTGGGGCGGGAACAGGGGCTGGAATTCGAAAATTCCAGCCCTGCACGGGCTAAACCCCGATAGCGGTTTGTGGCTTCTTTAGGAGTAACGAGTAACAGTCGTTACTCCCAACCTAGGGCTTCTGTTCCCACTAATGGCCATTAGTGGGGGTGTGTGGAGTGGGGAGTAATGGCCTTTAGTTCTCCCTGCTTGCCTGTTTGTGTGTTTTCTTCGTTTGTTTGTTTTTTTCTTTCGTTTCCCTCCCCGGGTATTGATCCTAATGTGAAGTATTCTTGTTTGTATGTATGAAATGTTGTGCTATGACTTGTTAATGCATGAATTTGATACGTTTTATGTTTGAATAATGTGGTATGTATGTTGTATTAAGCTTCTAGGTTTATTTAACGTGAAATGTGCATTGTATGACTTGATATGTCCTCCTACGTGCATGCATGATTTCATACCTTGTTTGTTTACCTTGCATGTAATTTCCTTGCTCTTTCTTGAAGTGTATGTATTGCTAACATGTTGCATGATCCCTTATACTCATTATATTAGAATTATGAACTTGTTTAACGTGAATTATGTGACCTTTGATCCGGTATGGCTTAATATGGCCTTATATGACCTAAGTGCTTTCTCATGGCATTCTTTATGCCTCATTTGCATTCATATGCATTAGCCGAGCATCTAATTGGTTTATATTGAGTCTAAGTTTACCTCTCGTTCTTTTTTTTGTTCTTAGGTTTGTCCCGTTGTTGAGAAGGTGGTCCTTTCGGTGTCTTTCTGTTCGTCGAGAAGTGTTGGATCCTTTCGAGTAGTATTCGGGGAGATATGGATTTTCCTGAATTTAGGAGTTTGAGTTTTCTCAAACTTAACTATCCGAATAACGTTGTTTTCTTGGATTTAGGTTGAGGGAGTGTTGGAGACTCTCTTACTCTGTGTTCCAGAGACGAGGTTCTCTCGTTGTTTGTGAGAGACGGGGTTCTCTCATTGTTATTCGAGACACGGGGTTCTTTCGGTGTTGCTTACTACTTGTTTAGCTTGCCTCTGGTGGCAGCTTAGAATCTCGGGTGTTTAGGTCTCGATGAGTTGAGGGTCGTGACTGGACCACATGCCTCATGAAGCGGCTTTGGAGATTTTGATGCTTCTGGTGGAGGATTTGAATGTCCGACATCAAATCGTGCTCATGGTATGTTGAAGACCCCCTTTGTTGTTTGAAGATCTAACCTGAACCGATTCCTGTTAGGGAACTGCTAATCCCGAGTGGGATGAACATGGGAAGCTTTGTTAAGTCCAAAACTCAGAACTGTGAATCCGAGGACGGATTCTTTTATGGGGGAGAGGTTGTAATGCCCCGACTTTTCGACCGTATATGTATGACGTATGTGTTTACCTATTTGCGCGAATTAATTATTTATAAGTGTTTCATAGTTTTAATTTTATTATTAATTTATTATTATGTGTTTATTTGAAATATTTGAATATGAAGTTCATTTCAATTCTTGAATGCTTTGCACTTGAGTGATATGATCGCGTTTCGTTTTTATCTGATTTGACATCGAAATTTTGTGAAATTTTAGTATGTTGTATATTTATATGTTTTGAACATGTCTATGTGCTCGTTTCATGTTTTTTATCTTGTTTGATGTGATAACGAATTTTATTCTTGTAACGAGACCAAAATGGGAGCTAAAGAGCATTTAGCGCATCTTTGGTTTGGGCGCCATATCTTGAGCTCGGGAATTCGGATTCGAATTCTTCACCTTCTCTGGACTCATTTCGAGGATCCAAGTTAAATGGAACAAGCCTCATATTTTTCTAAAATCGTTTGGTACCCCGAAATTACCCCGTAAGTTTGCCTCGCGCCTAAATGACCACCTTTCACTAAATTGCACATAAGTCCCTTATTTTTCCACCTTTTTACATGATTTTTGGCCCCACATCTTCACAACACAATATAATCTCATCCCTTTCCTCATTTTGACCGTTCGTAACCAAGAAAGAAAGGAGAATCAGCTGCAAACTTGGAGAAACCCTTACTTTCCCATCACCTTCATTCACTAAGGGGATATTGAGCTCATATCTTTATTTTTCTCCATCATCTTCAAGAGATAAGTCCATATTTGTGTTTAGCATCATTATGTGGTCAATTTCATCCATAATTTTCAGATTTTAACTTGAGTTTGATATGGTTTTGAGGCATTGGATGAATAGTAAGGGTTTGGGATGAAATTTGAACTCATATGCTTATCCTTGTGATTTCTCTTCAATTGATGACATTTATATGACCACATAAACTTCATTCATGATTTTATGGACTTGAATTAGATGGTGGTTGAGAGTATTGAATGTTACCATTAATGAACTTCAAGATTCTTGAAGTTTTCTCCATGAATATGTTGTTGCTTTGAAACTCCTTGTTGCCGGCTACTTTGTTCGAAGTTTAGAGGCTGGAATTTCATGTTTTGTGGCTGAGTATTCGTGGTTTGTTTGCTACCTTGTTGCCTTGAATGTTACTGGTGTTGTATACGTTTGGAACAGCGGACGAAGATGGCCTGCTGCTCATATCCGTGACTAAAATATTCTCCCCGGGCCGAGGAGAATTACGCCTTGAAGTCCCCGGCTGGGGATTTACCCCTTTTTCTTCCAGTAGCTTTTTCCCCGGCCGGGAGTTGTGGAGAAAATTTTTCCCCAGGCGGTGTAACACCCACATCGGAAGGCGTCACATCCCCCGCACCACGTGTCCAATCCATGCACGAAATTAATTTCCATACACAAACCAAACAAGTGGCGAACGGTAGACAAAGAAAAACTCGACCTAGCTAAGCGGGGCAAACCCTTAAACCAAATAAAACCAACGATACAATAACATTAAGTGGAAGCATATAGACAATATTAACACATGATTAAGTTATACAATCAAAGGCCATTCCGGCCACCACATATATAGACAATAATTCTTCCAAAATAGAATAATACATAGTAAAAGTATAAGTATGATATGCCAAAGGAAAGACAAGCTAGGACTAGAAAGTAAAGAATCCAAGACGACCTTAACTCCTCGCCAGTCAGTCCTAAGACTGAGTGAGGGACAATATACATATATCACATGCGCATGCAATCCATAATCCCGAGTAAAGTGTTAGAAAATCCCAAGTGGGTAGTGTAAAATAGATATTGCTCGGAATTACGGAGGTCATATTATTACTTGAAGAAACATAATTTAACGTGGCCCGACGAGTGGGCAATTCTCCAACCTTACTCCCATAGTGTGTGATTTAAAACATAACTTAGGCGTTCATGCATACATAACCACATCATAATCATAATCATATTCATAATCATATCGTGAGAAAACATAATTTTCCATCCGTCTTCCTCCGGGGCGGTGGAAGGGTTTGCAAGGCCCTAGCCACCTCATGAAACAATATCGAGATGAGGGATCATGACTCCTTCGCGCTCCTTCGATGGGTTAACAACCGGCTCAAGATTATCCCACCTCCCACACTACACGATCGCGTAAGATACTCTCAAAGGGTACTATATCCAATGGCTTATCCGACGACCCGATGTCGTACCGGTCTCCATTCATATATTTCCCAGTGGGTCAACAACATGTGCGTTATTCTCACCAAAACATTTTCATAAAACGTTTGAAAACCTTTCATACATAAACCATTTTCCAAGTATACATCTATTAATACATTTTAGCTTAAAAGATCACACAAGGTATTAAGGTTCTAAAATAACTAAAACAAAACCTCACCTTGACCAAAAGAGAAAGGATACGAGAAGACTATGGACCCTGATCCTCGACCAGATCGAGCTCTATGCAAGAAACATGAGTGTACATAAGACACTAGACAAATGAACCAAGTAATCAACGAACGGCATGCTCATGATATGGAAGGATGATAATTATAATTCATGAGAATGTTCATGCATGATTAATGCTTCATGTAATGGTAAATGAAGCATATACTTCATATAAATCACATACGGGAGCCAAGGAAGTGAAAGAAATGCAAGAAGATGGGTTTTGGCGCAGTTTGGCAAAAGTTGACAATTTTTGGAAACGCGCAAGATGTGGAAAATTGGGAATATCTTGAGTTCTAGAAGTTGGAATGGAGTTTTGTTTGTTGTATATGAAATTAGGCAAATAGATATTTCCAAGCATATATGGCTCGAATTCTAATTCAAAACGGAGTGAAAATGGCATAGGTCCGAAGTTGGGTTAATGCAGATTTCTGATAAAATCGCGACACCAAAAAGAATTGATCATAACTCACAATCTAGAAAATATATTGAGGTAATTCCAATTGGAGAGTATTCTAGACTTAAAGATTTTTCTAATGGTTCAAAAATCAGGTCATTTGGAGTTCATATGAGTGAGAAACTCCTGTTTAAAAAATGCACTAGAAGCAGACACGGGCGTGTCGGAACGCGCGAATGAGGCAGTAGCTTCCGACACGTGCGTGTCGGAAATGCACTGGGGAGTGACATGGACGTGTCAGAAGCCTCTGGGTGAAAAAATAGGGTAGGTCTCGGAAAAAGGCTCCCATGGCTTCCCAACACCAAACAACAAGAATCAAACACCTCAAAACTAACCTACAACACCAATATACATCTCATACTTCAATTACAACACATAAATCAATCATTTGAGCACTTAGATCAATCAAACAAATCCCATATAAACCTTGCTATCCAACAAGCCAATAGTTCAAGATATTCATGCAATAATTCAAAGATACATGCATAAGAAGTCACATATTCAAACTTGAATCAAGAATAAACATCTAAGTCAAGAAGCCCTAGTTCATCAATTTATAATCAATCCCAAATATACCATACCAACCTTGGAATGAAAGAAATGAAATGAAGAAAGGTTGAAGATGGAGATGATGATGCTTCTTGATGGATTGATTCTTCCCTTCTTCTTCTTCTTACTTGTGATCCAATGTGTGTGTGAATGATGGAGATGAGTGTGTGTAGTAGAGAAATGGTGTGTGTTTGTGTCTTGCAAATATGATTCAATGTATATGTAATATATGTATAGATATAAGATATATATGTATAAAGTCAGAAAGTAGATATTATATATATTATATGTATATAATCAACTTAGTGCTCATTAATATATACCTATATATTGTATGTGATTGTATTAGTGTAGAAGAGATATCTCTCTCTCTCTCTCTCTCTCTCTCTATATATATATATATATATATATATATATATATATATTACATATAAAATTGCATGTTTCATGAATAATATGCATGAAGTGAATGACAATATGTATCTTAAGGAATTTGAGTAATGTATTGTTGGAAAATACGAATCAGAAAGCAGCGGAATTTAAAAATTTTCCCAACAAAAGGATCTTGGACTCGCAATCTTGTATCCAAATTCGTAGAGTTAAGAAACTTACTTTTCTTTTGTTCTTTCTTGAAGCGTTTCAAGCCACCCAAGAACGCTCTTCTCGCGGCTTGATCCCCTTTCTTTGGTAAAGCTCGAATCTTCAAACTTCTAACTTGAAGCTCCCTAGAGATAGTCCACCAACTTGATCACAATCTAACTAGTAAGGATGCTAGTTCTCTAGTTAGTGTTTAGGCTTAACCTAGGGTTTATTTGATCTTGGAGAAAGGAAGGTGTTCAACACATGAACCAAAAGAATTGCCAATTAGCTCTAAAGGGGAGCTTAAGCTCCCCTATATATAGGCAAGGGAGAGGGGCGCCGATCCTAATCCTTGTTGGGCAAGGATTTGGTCCCTCTCTCTCCTATTACTTGATCATCAAGTATTTTCCAACTTTGACTTTGAATTCTAATTCAAATCAACTTTCAAGAGAGCTAAAAATATCCAAACTATTTTTGGATAATTTTATACTTTATTCATTTTAAATAAATAACTTATTTTATCTAATTAATTAATTCATAATTAATTAACTAGATTATTTTTCTCCAAAATTAGACTTTCTTTTTAATTCAAAATTAAACCAAAGTCTATTAAATAATTAACACATTTAATTATTTAACATATATATACAATATATATATTTATACACGTGTGGGACACGTGTCACAAGGACACGTGTCACTCACGTGATCCACACATGTAGTTTCACACGTGTGGAACCCTCTTGGCCCGATTAACTCGTTTAATCATTTTCAAGCCTCAACTCATGTAACCAAGTTGTTGTGTGTGACCCTCTAGGTTCTCAATTCAATTAGCAGTGACCCTAATTAATTAATTCGCTAATTAATTAATCAGTCCACAGATTAAACGACCATAGTCTAGCAATAAGTGTTTAACCCCTAGCTGAATTGGAATGTTCGGATTCGACAGAACCTTTAAGCTATTGATTCATGTGAGATACAATCCTCCTACTTACTATCTCTCAACCAAGATCTAGGGCAAGGGAATAATCAGAACCCTAATAATCCGGTCTTAAAGCTAAGTGCATTTCATATCCATTTGATCTCAATCCAAGAAACCCTTTTCTTGATGTCTTGATCTACTGCCTTGGCCAAGGACTCCATATGGCATATGAATGACTTACACAATAAGAGATCACCTTGCAAATGCAAGTGTAGGTCCTTTCTTGATTCTCATTCACTTTCATGAATCACTTGTGCAGCCCCAGCATAAGCCTTGAATCAGTTGTCTAAGGTGACACCCTTTAAAGCTTATACCTAAGACTACAGAGTTAACTCATAAAGTGACAAGGAACCTCAAGTCTAAGGATCAATTAATCACATCAATGACTCGTGAGATATTTCCTAATCTGGAAGTTTCCATTTCCTGAAATAGAAACTTCCTTTCCCATTTAGGAATGTTCTCACACGGGGCACCTCAGTGAACTTACTTATTGAAGTAAGCACCCTCATGTATCACGCACGTATCAACTATAAACTTTGCACCTCCATGAAACAAGGTGGTCCTTCTTAAGGGCGTGATCCCACAAGCAAGCCTTAGAGGAGTCAGGTTGACATTCCCACTGTCTGTAGGACTCATCGGCTTGGAGTATTTTACTAATCATGACTTATGTGATATAGGGCTCGTTTCATGAACCATTTCACCTAAATGGTAGAGTCCTAAAGTCATCAGGATTAGGGGAGTTCTCATACATGCACAGCTAAAGTAAACGCATATCAAACAAGAGCATATAAAGAAGTGTTGCCTCAATTCGTTATTTCATTCAAAGATTGTCTGTGATTACAATAAGGAAAAGCACAAAGCGGATATACAATCGGCTTTCTAGGGCACTATTCCTAACATGTATATATAAATATAGTTATAAATACATATGAGTTATGTTATGATATAAATGTATGAAATATGCATATGTTAGAAAATGATAAAAGATGAAATTAAATTAAATTTAATCAAATAGGCAATTAATTCATATAAATTCAAATAAACACATAATTTCCTAAAGCATGCGTACAATTTCTAACACTCAACCTCACACGTGTCGCATGCGTACCTGGAATGAAGATACGGGGCGTTACAACCCTCCCCCTTAAAAGACTCTGGTCCCCAGATTCACTCGCCCTGAAACAACTCCGGATACAAACCCTTCATCTTGACTTCGGTTTCCCAAGTGGCTTTCTCGGTTTTGTCACTTCTCCATAAGACCTTTACCAAGGGAATTTGCCGGTTTCTCAATACTTGAAACTTGTGATCCAAAATCTTTACCGGCTTCTGCACAAAGGTTAAATCCGGTTGTAGATCCACTTCTTCAATCTCATCAACGGGAAGAATTTCGAATTCATCGGGGTAGTACTTCCTTAACTGTGACAGATAGAAGACATTATGAACTCCCGTTAATCTCGGTGGTAGGTCCAACCGATAAGCAACTTCCCCAACTCTTTCAAGAATCTCAAATGGACCTAAAAATCGAGGGTTAAGCTTCCCTCCTCTTCCAATCCGAGCAAAACCCTTGCGAGGAGACGCCTTTAAGAACACTCGGTCTCCAACCTCAAATTCAAGATCCTTTCTCCTATTATCCGCATAGCTTTTCTGTCGATCCTGAGATGCCTTCATCCGTTGTTGGACCATTTGAACCTTCTCGACCAAATCTCTTACCACCTTAGAGGGTTTTTCCACTTTCTCACCCTTCTTCTTCTTAACACCCTCTTGCTTTGTCCATTTCCATTCCTCGAGATCGAAAAACAACGGGGATCGACACTTCCGTCCGTAAAGTAACTCAGAGCGTGCCATACCTATGGAAGCTTGGAAGCTATTTTTGTAGAAGAACTTGATCAAAGGTAATTGTCTATCCCAAGAGGTTTGATAATCCAACACACAAGCCCTTAGAAGATCCTCAAGATACCGAATTAACCTCTCGGACTGACCGTCGGTCTGTGGATGAAAAGTAGTGCTGAACTTAAGCCTCGTACCCAACATTCCTTGTAACTCTTGCCACAACCTCGAAGTGAATCTCGGATCTCTATCTGACAGAATGCTAACCGGAATCCCATGAAGACGGATAATCTCTCTGACATAAAGCTCGGCTAGCTTATTGATCTTATCAGACATCTGTACCGGCAAGAAGTGAGCTGACTTAGTCAACCGATCGATAACAACCCAAATTCCATCATAACCGCCCTTAACTCTTGGTAACCCGAAACAGAATCCATAGTTACTTGTTCTCATTTCCATTCCGGGATAGGTAGCAGCTGAAGAAGACCTCCGGGCTTTTGATGTTCGGCCTTCACTTTCTGACAAGTTAAACAATGTTTAACAAACTCGGCAACATCCTTCTTCAATCCATTCCACCAATAATATTCCTTTAAGTCCTTATACATCTTATTACCTCCCAGGTGGACAGAATAAGCCGACTTGTGAGCTTCCTCCAGAAACAACCTTCTCAATTCCTCGGGAACAATCACTCTGTTCTTGAACCGAAACAAGCCCGTCTCATCATACCCAAACGGACATTTCGGATCATCCCTTGCCTTGGCCATGAGCTTCTGAATCTCGGATCCCTTGTTTGAGCCTCAAATAACCGGTGCTTCAACTCCGGTTGTATGGTGATGTTAGTCACCCGAGCTTTTACCACAATTGGCTCATCCTTACTTCCTTCATCCGCTTTTAAATCCGATACATTAGCCTTCCTACTAAGTGCATCGGCAACGACATTGGCCTTACCAGGATGATATTTGATCTTGCAATCAAAGTCCTCAAGAGTCTCCATCCATCTTCTTTGCCTCATATTTAAATCCTTTTGGGTAAATAAATATTGAAGACTCTTGTGATCGGTGTAAATCTCAAAAGGAATACCATACAAGTAGTGCCTCCACTTTCCAAGAGCAAATACCACGGCACCGAGTTCCAAATCGTGTGTAGGATAGTTCTTCTCATGATCCTTTAACTCTCTAGAGGTATATGCAATAACTCTCCCGTTTTGCATCAAGACACAACCCAATCCTTCCTTAGAAGTATCCATGTACACTGCATAACCTTCGGAGCCTTCGGGAAGTGTCAAGACCGGGGCTGTAGTCAATTTCTCCTTCAAGAGATTGAAGCTCTTATCGCACGCCTCATCCCACACGAATTTCACCTCTTTCTTGGTCAATCGGGTTAAATGAGCGGCGATTTTCGAGAAGTCCTTCACGAATCTTCCATAATATCCCGCTAAACCCAAGAAACTTTGAACTTCAGAGGCGTTCTTAGGTCTCTCCCACTTAGAAACTGTCTCAATCTTAGAGGGATCCACTTCAACTCCCTTTGCCGAAATAACATGACCCAGAAATGAAACCTTATCAATCCAAAAATCACACTTGCTGAACTTTGCAAAAAACTGATTATCCTTGAGGGTCTGTAGAACCAATTTAAGGTGCCTTGCATGTTCCTAGGCAGACTTCGAATACATGAGAATATCGTCTATAAATATCACCACGAACTTATCCAAGAAAGGCCTAATATTCTGTGCATCGTGTCCATAAAAGCTACGGGGGCATTAGTTAATCCGAACGGTATCACTACAAACTCATAATGCCCGTACCGAGTGTTAAACCCTGTCTTCAGGATATCCTCTTCTTGGATCCACAATTGATAGTACCCTTGATGAAGATCGAGCTTGGAGTAAACCTTAGAACCTTGAAGGATATCGAATAACTCTTCAATCCGTGGAAGGGGGTATTTGTTCTTAACCATCATCCGATTCAATTCTCTATAATCTATGCACATCCTCAAGGTCCCGTCTTTTTTCTTTACAAACAGGACCGGTGCACCCCAAGGTGACGAACTCGGACGAATATACCCACTTGACATCAATTCCTCAAGTTGCTTCTTCAACTCCTTCAACTTGGAAGGAGCCATCCTGTAAGGAGTCTTGGAAAACGGCTTAGCATCCGGGTACAAGTCAATTACAAACTCTATTTCTCGTTCTGGAGGTAAAGACCCCAAACTCTCCGGAAAGACCTCGAGAAAATCCTTTACAACTTCCGTTTCCTCAAGCTTAGCTTGATCCTTTGGCTTGTTAAGAATGTAGGCCAAGAAACCCGAAGCACCATCACGAATTAACTTAGAAGCCTCGGTAAAAGATAACAAAGGTGGAGTCTTTGAACCTAAACCTACAACAACTTCGAAACCTAACTGGACTCTCTTAGTTCTACAATCAATCTTAGCATCATGCTCAAAGAGCCAATCCATACCCAAAATCGCACCATACCGACTGATAGGCATCTCAATAAAGTCCGTTGGATAGTCACGACCCTCAATTCTCACCGGAACTCGCCGAAGCACCCGATCAGAAACAAGGCTCCCCCCTAACGGGGAACTAATCACATAGCAAGTTGAGGCACATACAACAGGCAAGCACAAAGAAGCAACTATACCACAAGAAAGAAAAGAATGTGTGGCTCCAGGACCAAATAATGCATGAATGTTCGTGCCATGAATGTATATGGTACCTTCCACGACGGCAGTGGGATCAATCACGGCGTCCTGCTCCTCGCCATCAATGGCGTATGCTCTAGCCCGAACCATTGGTCTCTGTCCTCCCATCGGACCCGGTCTAAACTTATCACATCCGGCCATTTGATGTTTCATTGATCCACAAATCAAACAAGCTCCGAGTCGGTGGCGACAAGTCTCCCAAGTGTGTGTAGGACCTCCACAATGTGTACAAGGTGTAGTTTGTTGAGGATTTAGAGGAGCTTGTGGAGGTGGTTGTGCCGGCCCTGCCACTCGGGGTTTCTTTCCGGGACCCTTTGCATAAGGAGCTTGAGCCCTCCTATGCTCAACATAGTTATAAACGGCCTCCATGAATCCTTCAATGTTCATTTGAGGAGCATGTTGAGGTTGTTGTTGACACCTAGGAGGCGAAGGTGTCCTTCTGTCTTGACAAGGTTGACCACGAGCCATCTACAATAATAAACATTAAGAAATGCATGTCGAGATTAAGCAATATATCCATGGTATGTAAATAAAATGCACCAAATAACCAATCAAGAATGCTCGAATAACAATGCAAGACCTTCAAGTTGACACGTAATTCCTAAGCCGTACAACTTAAACTGGCAAGACTTGACTCAAGAGCCCGGTTTTGCAACCTGGGCTCTGATACCACCAAAGGAGTGTAACACCCGCACCGGAAGGCGTCACATCCCCCGCACCACGTGTCCAATCCATGCACAAAATTAATTTCCATACACAAACCAAACACGTGGCGAACGGGTGACAAAGAAAAACTCGACCTACCTAAGCGGGGCAAACCCTTAAACCAAATAAAACCAACGATGCAATAACATTAAGCAGAAGCATATAGATAATATCAACACATGATTAAGTTATACAATCAAAGGCCATTCCGAGCACCACATATATATACAATAATTCTCCCAAAATAGAATAATACATAGTAAAAGTATAAGTATGATATGCCAAAGGAAAGACAAGCTAGGACTCGAAAGTAAAGACTCCAAGACGACCTTAACTCCCCGCCTAGCTCGACCTGCAAAAGTCTAAAAACAACGTGGGGTGTTAGTCTTAAGACTGAGTGAGGGGCAATATACATATATCACATGTGCATGCAATCTATAATCCCAAGTAAAGTGTTAGAAAATCCCAAGTGGGTAGTGTAAAATAGACATTACTCGGAATTACAGAGGTCATATTATTACTTGAAGAAACATAATTTAACGTGGCCCGACAATTGGGCAATTCTCCAACCTTACTCCCATAGTGTGTGATTTAAAACATAACTTAGGCGTTCATGCACACATAACCATATCATAATCAAAACCATATTCATAATCATATCGTGAGAAAACATAATTTTCCATCCTTTTTCCTCCGGGGCGGTGGAAGGGTTTGCAAGGCCCTAGCCACCTCATGAAACAATATCGAGACGGGGGATCATGACTCCCTCCCGCTCCTTCGATGGGTTATCCATCGGCTCAAGAGTATCCCACCTCCCACACTACACGGTCGCGTAAGATACTCTCAAAGGGTACTATATGCAATGGCTTATCCGACGACCCGATGTCGTACCGGTCTCCATTCACATTTTTACCCGGGGCCTAATAACATGTGTGTGATTCTCGCCAAAACATTTTCATAAAACTTTTGAAAACCTTTCATACATAAACTATTTTCCAAAATATACATCTATTAATTCATTTTGGCTTAAAAGATCGCACAAGGTATTAAGGTTCTAAAATAACTAAAGCAAAACCTCATGTTGACCAAAAGAAAAAGGATACGAGAAGCCTATGGACCCTGCTCCTCGACCAGATCGAGCTCGTGCAAGAAACACGAGTGTACATAAGACTCTAGACAAATGAACCAAGTAATCGATGAACGGCATGCTCATGATATGGAAGGATGATAATTATAATACATGAGAATGTTCATGTATGATTAATGCTTCACGTAATGGTTAATCAAGCATATACTTCATATAAATCACATAAGGGAGCCAAGGAAGTGAAAGAAATACAAGAAGATGGGTTTTGGTGAAGTTTGGCAAAAGTTGAATGAATGAATGCACGGGCCCAGGGACTTGATGCATGAGGCTATCTGGGGAGGCAAGGGCCGACGATGATCCCCGTGCATTAGTTTCATATTGAACTACGGCGAAACCAACCTCGTTAGGAGTTGGCGAGGAAGGGGAACCGGGCTTTTGGGGCTTCATGAACCCCTCTAACCGTATTGATTGGGAGGCGTGTTCTCCTGGATGGGTCCCCCGAGGCGCTGGTGACACCATCAGGGTCCACCAGGATAATATCTTCCACTACACATGGTAGACGCATTTCTAACCAGAGGGAAAAGGAGTAATTGTTAATGCATGATTGATCGAATGAATGATAATGATTGAATGATGGAATGAACGAATGAATGTTGCATGATCGCTAATGAATGAATGCATAAATGGATAAATGCACACACGAGGTGAAGGTTGGAGAATTTGCCCACTCGTCGGGCTCATGTAATGACCGATTGAATGAATGAATTATGAAATTGATCGTTGTAATCTCGAGTGTTGTTTTCCTTTGTTTTCATTCTTTTTACCACTTGGGAAATGTTTTTAAACCTCGCACTGGATTATAACTTGCATGTGTGGGTGCTAAATTCTGGAGTATTAATATATTATGCCCTGTTTTATACCCACCAGTCTCCTATAGACTGAACCTGGCTTTGTGATGCCCCGTCCGATAGATCGTACAGGTATGCGCCATGAGAGAGTTTACCTTACGCACTTATGTGATTTAATTTCCTTTTTATATGTTTAATTCCAACTTTGATTGAAAATGTGACTTAATTAACTAAAATCCAAAATGGTAAAATATGAATTCTTGCATGACAACTTAAGAATGGAACTTGGATGAGTTTAAATTAATTGTTGGAGTTGGATTTAAATAGGGCTTGGACCTATTGATGTGTTTGGACCTAACTTGAGTTAGGTGAGTTTGGGTCATTCGGGACCAATATGAGCTCGGGAATTCAAATTCGAATTCCGACACCACCATTGGACTTGATTCGGTGATTCGGGTCCAACAGAATTTACTTTATATTTTTCGGAAACCGTTTAGACCTTAAACTTTTTAATTTTGCCTTTTGGGCCGAAAGTCATTTATTTGAGCCCAAATCCTATTAAAGCCTTTAGCCTCATATTATATCTTGGAAACCCTAACCTTGACCTAAAACTATTAGCCACCATATAAATAGATTTATTCCTTTTCATTTCATTTCAAACCACACAAGTTAGCCTCAAAGAGAATCATGGAGAAACTTTAAGAGAAGATCGAGACTTGAACCATCTTGCATTCTGAGAGCTCATATTCTTTGATTCCTCATTCCTTCACAAGACGAGGTAAGCTTTGGATCTCTTTTGATGAGTATTTCATTTCTATTCTTGGATTGGAGCATGAAATTGTTAGTATGAACTTGAATGATGAGATCTTGAATTCCTTAAGCAAGCCTTGATGATTTGAATGCTCCTTATGTGTCTTAGTTGCTCGAAATTCGTGTAGGAAGACTAGGAATTCATAACTTCATGTTTAAGCTTGAAATTCATGAAAATGGGTGTTTGAGATTTTGGGCAAAAACATTCCTAAACTTGAATTAATTGATGTTTTGATGCTAAGCATGATTTATATGATGTTATACCTGAATTTCGTGATATTTTATGGTGGATATCGTGTTGGATTGATGATTTTTGGTGTTCCCTTTCTTCTTCCCGAAACTGTCAAGTTTCTGCTACAGATCTATGGCCGAAACAGCCGTTCCCATTGGTGCTTTAAGCCCGGAACGGCCCTTCCGGGCTAGGGTTTGGTTTTGGGCGGCCGAACATAGGAACGACCGTTCCCATGTGTGCTTGGAATGGGAACGGCCGTTCCCAGTCTCGCTTAGCCTTGGCGTAGGAAGGACCATTCCCATGCTATGTTGTGCATGGGAATGGCCGTTCCCGTGCATCTGTGACCCCTTTTACTTGCTTTTTCGTGTGTATTTGATTCGTTTAAGTTGCTACTTGACTTGTATGCTCCGATAAGACTTGTAATGCAATCTCTGAACCTTTATACTTCCTTACTTGCATGATTTACTTGAATATTTTAATTGACCCTTGTGACCAACTTGACAAACATCATTCCATTTTGCATGTCATTCATACTTTGTACGCCGTGCGTCTTACTTGGTTCATGTAGAGTCAAGTTGGGCTTCTGTATGTCTTATCAAAGAGTTTGGTGGTGCCGGTGAGCCCGAGGTTTAGAGTGTTTGGCCTTTCACACTCTCAGACTCTACTAGCACGAGGTGAGGTTTAGGATTTTGTATAGCTATGCGACCTATAGCCTTTATATGCTAATTTCTACCCTTGCATGCGAGTATGGCCTATTATAATTACGTATGTGTTGGATATGATATGTTTATGACCTAGTGAATCAACTCTGTTTTGGAAAATTAGATATGAAAGCATATGTAAGCTGTTTTGAAAAGTTATGTTATGTTATGATCTGTTCTGTAGCGAGTTAGCCATGATATATGGTATTTGTTCTGTTCTGTTCTGTCTGTAGATCCGAGGAGCTATGGGTAAGGAATCCCTGGGACGGTATAGGGCCGTTAGGGCTTGGCCTGTGCATAGTCTCCATTTGAGATATCTTCACGCGACCCGTGCTGTAGGGAAGGTGTGGTATCTTAAGCCTTCGGCTAAGGCCGGGGAGGACTCTTGTGGGTTCGCTACCCCTTGAGGGTTTGTCTGTTCTGGATGGTTTGGGGACGGTACATCTCCTCCATCATTGGTGTGACGGTTGGATTTGATTTTGTATTCTATGTTTTGATATGTTCTGACGAGTAAAGGTTGGAAGCTCGTACTCGCCGAGCATGTGATCTGTTCTGTCTGGGAATCATGAATCAAGATAGAGTTTCTGAAATGTTTTCTAAAACTTATATATCTATCTTTTTGGGTACTTTTGGAAATGTCTTTGGTATGTAACACCTATCCCCGGTTCATGAGTCCACCCTTCTGATATGTGTTGTGCTCTATATGTATTTTGTGAGTGTACGTTAGCCCCCTCACTCGGTCAAGTTGACTCACCCCTCATTTAACTTTTAGTTGCAAGTCTGTTGGCGTTTGCTAGTCCTGAGTGAGTCCTTTGAGTTGCACTTCGTCGGTGTAGCCTTTCTAGTTGCATTTGTCTTTCATACACTTTACTTATGTCATGGCTTGTAGACTTGCGATTATACTTTACCTTTCTGTAGCCCTGCATGGCATTCGTATTCGGCCCTATGTGGTACTTGATGATTATTACGTTATGTTGATCGAATATTCGGGACTAGGTATCTATACTAGTTGAACCTGTCACCTGTTATGCTTGTTGATATTCGGGACTAGGTATCTATGCTAGTTGAACCCGTCACTTGTTTTGAATGTTGATTTAAATGCTTTCGCTATCTTGTTTTGAATGTTTGAATTGCTTCCGCGCTCTGAGTTTTTTCGAGTTAGACCCGCCTAACATAGAGTGTGTGTTTGTCTCCCGTTAGCTCTGATTCGGATTCGGGCATAGACTTTCATTTCATGACTGGGTCTGGGTCACAGTGCGGGGGATGTGGCATCCTCCGTTTGGGGTGTTACATCCTTAAGTGATATCAGAGCTCTAGGTTGCAAAATCGAGCTCTAGTGTCGTGTTGAGTCTGTCTAGTTGGTACGGCACAGGACAATGTGATTATGTGACTCATTTACTTGAATACTTGTTTATTTCTAATACATGTATACATACACACGTACTAATCCACATGCATCAATATTGCTTGAATCTTTGCATTTCAGGATGCCTCCTATACGTCTGACCGAGAGGCTTCACCGGATGCGCCTAATCCGCCTCCGCCACCACCATTGAATGCGGAGAAGATTGTTCAGGCACTTCTCAATCAGTTACAACAGAATCAGAGACTGCAGACACCACCAGTTGATGGTCAGGATGGTACTATCTCAGCTGCGTATAGGTTGTTTCGGAACAACAACCCTCCTAAGTGGTTTGGGGGAGATGACATTAAGGCTGAGGTGTGGTTAGCTGAGATCAATGGTATTTGGGGGATTTGCCCAAGGAGTTCTCAGGATAGGGCTGTTTGTACTACCCGATTCATTCAGGGACAGGCAGCTAACTAGCTCAAGGGAGTTCGATCCAGACTTGAGAGGAGTGGTATGGAGTTCATTTGGGAGACTTTCGTGCATGAGTTCCACGAGAAGTTTATACCTTATAGTGCACGAGAGCGCAAACTTCAGGAGTTTTCTGAGCTGAAGTAGGGATCCAGATCTGTTGAGGTCTATATTTTAGAGTTCGAGAGACTAGCCCCCTATGCTACCCACATCACTAATATTGATTCACACAGAGCCCGTCACATCCTTCATGGGCTTCGAGAGGATATTCAGAGAGCTCTTCAGGCTATCAATGTGAGCACTTGGGATAAGGTTACTAAGAGGGCTATTTAGGTCGAGGCTCAGAGACAGAGGTTGAGGCCCCCATCCTTCTCTTCGGGGCATGGTTCGGGTTCTGGATCTGGCAAGAAGCCCGCTACTCATACTTCTTCTACTACTACACCAGCTTTCTGTCCACAGGGCTTTATTAAAAAGAAGCCCCGTCCCGCTGCTCCTACAGGACCACCAGCATTACCGACACCAGCTCCAGCTCGTTGCTCTCACTGTCAGGGTGCTCACCCGTTGGAGAAGTGTTGGAGATATTTGGGTAGATGCTTTGTGTGTGGATCGGCTGAGCACATGATGGATACTTGTTCGAAGAAGAAGTCGGTAGTTCAGACTCATGCATATGCTCTGGATGGTGAGGAGGAGGCAGCAGAGATTAACCAGAATGCTGTAGTGGAAGGTACAATACATATTCATGGCATATCATTACATGCATTGTTTGATCCTGGGGCTACTCATTCTTTTATTGCCCGGGATATTGTTACTTCTTTGCCTTTGCTTGTTGAGATATCTGCGCATGTGTTTGTGGTGAGTTCTCCCTTAGGGGGGAGCTTGGAGACGGACAGAGTATTTCGTGAGTGTCCGGTGAGTTTTGAGGGTCGAGTTTTTCCTGCTGATCTGATTGTGATGCCGACGGGAAGGTTTAAGGTGATTCTTGGGATGGATTGGCTTTCCCAACATGGTGCAGTTATGGATTACCGTTTGAAGAGGATTTCTTTTGATTCTGCGGTGTTTTCGGGAGAGAGTTTGGGATCCAGCCCGTTTATATCCTTTGTTGAGGCTAGTAAGTTAGTCCGGGATAGTGCTACAGGTTTCGTGGCTTACCTTCCAAACAAACCCAAGGACCAGGTCAAGCTTGAGGAGACGGAGGTCGTTCGGGAGTATCTGGGTGTGTTCCCAGAGAGTCTGGGGTCCTTACCACCAGACAGGGATATTGAGTTTGTAGTGGACCTCTATCCCGGAGCTGAGCCCTATTCGAAAACCCCATACAGGATGGCTCCTGCCGAGTTGAAGGAGCTGAAGAAGCAGTAGGATGAGCTTCTGGTCAGCGGATACATTCGTCCGAGCACTTCTCCGTGGGGTGCTCCCGTTCTGTTTGTTAAGAAGAAAGATGGGATGTTAAGGATGTGTATAGACTATCGTGAGTTGAACAGGATGACAGTTAAGAACAAGTATCCATTACCCCATATCGAGGAGTTGTTTGATAGCTTGCAGGGTTCAAGAGTGTACTCCAAGTTGGATTTGAGGCAGGGTTATTATCAGTTGAGGATTAGAGAGGAGGATATCTCTAAGACTGGATTCAACACGAGATATGGACACTTTGAGTTTGTGGCTATGCCGTTTGGGTTGACGAATGCTCTTGCTGTATTTATGGATATGATGTACCGGGTGTTTAGACCGTTCCTTGATAAGTTCGTGGTGATCTTTATAGACGACATCTTGGTGTATTCAAGGTCGGTTGAGGAGCATGCTCAGCATCTTCGGATTGTGCTGGAGACACTTAGAGAGCACAAGCTGTATGCTAAGTTCAGTAAGTGCGAGCTTTGGATTGATCGAGTCACTTTTCTGGGTCATATCATCTCAGGCAATGGAATTGAGGTCGACCCCTCTAAGATTGAAACGGTGTTACATTGGGATAGGCCTAGGAACGCCTCTGAGATA
The DNA here is from genome assembly GCA_037501455.1 of Lantana camara. NCBI lineage: Eukaryota > Viridiplantae > Streptophyta > Magnoliopsida > Lamiales > Verbenaceae > Lantana > Lantana camara. Next base: position 49,854,749 of record CM074861.1, read on the forward strand.
CGGATTTTTCTGGGCTTGGCAGGTTATTATAGGAGATTTGTGATAGATTTCTCTAAGATTGCAGCCCCATTAACTTAGTTGACCAAGAAGGAAACCAAGTTTGAATGGAATGATAGTTGTGAGATGAGTTTTCAGACTTTAAAGGAAAGGTTGACTACAGCACCGGTTCTCACCCTACCCGAGGGACTTGAGGGTTATGCAGTTTATGCAGATGCTTCTAAGGAAGGACTGGGTTGTGTGTTGATGCAGAATGGTCGGGTTGTGGCTTATGCCTCTAGGAAGTTGAAGGTGCATGAGCAGTATTACCCCACCCATGATCTAGAGCTTGCACCAGTCGTGTTTGCATTGTCTAAGTGGCGCCACTATCTCTATGGTGCTACATTTGAGGTATTCTCGGATCATAAGAGTCTTCAGTACTTGTTCACGCAGAAAGAGCTTAACTTGAGACAGAGGAGGTGGGTTGAGTTCTCAGAGGACTATGATTGCACGATTCAGTACCATCCGGGTAAGGAAAATGTGGTTGCCGACGCGTTGAGCAGGAAGGTCAGTATTTCGAGTTTGGTGGCAGGGTTTTCTGAGCAGAGTTCAACTATTATGGTTTCGGTGACTAGGTTAGCCAACCTCACGGTTCAGCCCAATTTGAAGCAGAGATTGTTGGAGGCTCAGTCTACGGATCTCGAGATTCAGAGATTGGTTGCTCGTTCTAGAGATGATCCAGAGACTAAGTTTGGGTTTGATAATTCTGGTTTGTACAGGTTCAAGGCAAGAGTGTGTGTGCCTAACCAGCTCAAGAGGGTAATACTTGAGGAGGCGCACCGCTCCGATTATTCCATTCACCCAGGAGGTACGAAGATGTACCGGGACTTGAAAGAGTTGTATTGGTGGAGTGGCATGAAGAGGGATATCGCATTCTTTGTGAAGCGATGTCTGACATGCCAGATGGTTAAGGCAGAACATCAGAAACCGGGAGGTACTCTCCAACCACTTCCGAAACCGGAGTGGAAGTGGGAGCAGGTGACTATGGACTTTGTGTCCGGCCTGTCGAGGTCTAGGAGAGGATTCGCTGGGATTTGGGTAGTGATAGACCGTTTGACTAAGTCTGCCCATTTTCTTAAAGTTCGGATGACGGATAAGGTACCTAAGTTAGCTAAATTGTATTGTAATGAGATAGTGAGACTACATGGAGTTTCGGCTAGCATCGTGTTAGATCGGGATCATTGGTTTACAGCTAGTTTTTAGCAGGATCTTCAGAGGTGCTTGGGTACAAAGCTTAAGTTTAGCACCGCATCACATCCTCAGACTGATGGACAGTCAAAGCGGCTGATTAATTATCTTGAGGACATGTTAAGGGCGTGTGTATTAGATTTTAAGGATAAATGGGATAAGCACTTGACCTTGGTTGAGTTCTCTTACAACAACAGTTACCAGGCTTCGATTGGTATGGCCCCTTACGAGGCACTCTATGGGAGGTAGTGTGGGTCGCCACTGTATTGGGATATTGAGGATTGGCGATGGACTAAGGAGGATAAGCTCACGAGAGCAAAGGCCCCGACTAAGATTGAGAAGACGGTTGAGAAGGTTAAGTTGATTCAACAGAGAATTAAAGTAGCTCAGGATAGACAGAAGAGTTATGCCGATAAGAGGAGAAGGCCCCTCGAGTTTGAGGTCGGAGATCGTGTCTTCTTGAAGGCATCTCCTAGGAAGGGCTTTTCTCGTATTGGTAGAGGAGGGAAGCTTAGCCCTCGATATCTTGGACCGTTTGAGATTCTAGATAGGATTGGAGAGGTGGTGTATAGGTTGGACCTACCGCCGAGTTTGACTGGGATTCATAATGTGTTCCACGTTTCACAGCTTCGTAAGTTCTACCCCGGTGAGTCGATGGTTTTACCGGTTGAAGAGGTACAGCTTGAGTCCGATTTGACGATTGTGAAGCACCTGTTGAGATTCGGGATCGGAAAGTACAAGTGTTGAGAAACAAGCAGATTCCCTTGGTCAGAGTGTTGTAGAGAGATCAGAAATCTGAGGATTTGACTTGGGAGACTGAGGAGAAGATGAGGAAGATGTATCCGGAGTTGTTTTTAGCAGCGAACCTGAGGACAGGTTCTCCTAAGGGGGGGAGGTTGTGACGCCCCATCCGATAGATCGTATAGGTATGCGCCACGAGAGAGTTTACCTTACACACTTATGTGATTTAATTTCCTTTTTATGTGTTTAATTCCAACTTTGATTGAAAATGTGACTTAATTAACTAAAATCCAAAATGGTAAAATATAAATTCTTGCATGACAACTTAGGAATGGAACTTGGATGAGTTTAAATTAATTGTTGGAGTTGGATTTAAATAGGGCTTGGACCTATTGATGTGTTTGGACCTGTGACACCCCGACTTTTAGACCGTACAGGTATGACGTATGTGCGCGATTTACCTTATTTAACTTCATATTCTTTACTCTTTTAATTCTTATTTCTAAATATTTCTTATGAATTCGAATGATACTTATTCGATTATGTACGTAAGTTGTTATAGATTGATTCGTTGATGCTTGATTTGATTTCAAAAAATTTTCATTGTTTGAATATGTTGGAGAATTACGTGTTATGAACTTTGATTATGCTCGTTATATGTTTTTGAATTTATTTGTTGAGCTTTTGAATTAATGGTTCGTTCGGAACCTAAAGGAGGTTAAAACGCTTTTAGCGTACCTTGGGTTCCAATGTGTGTATTTTGGGCTCGGGAATTCGGATTCGAATTCCGTCACCACCGTTGAACTCGTTTCGATGATTCGGGTTCGGTGGACTAAGCCTCATAACCTTTTTAAGCTCATTTGATATTCCGAAATCCGACCGGAAACTCACCTCGCTCTTATATGACTACCTTTCACCTATTTGCATATTAGACCCTCAATTCTTGACATATTACCCTCAAGCTTGGCCCCACTTTACACCAAAACTCAGCATATTCATCTCTCCCTCTCTCAATGTCGGTATACACAAGGAAAAAGGGAGAAAAGTGCAGCAACTTGGAGCTTAAACCCTTCACCCGTCACTATTCATCCCAAGGAGGTTTTGAGCCCTAAACTCCATTTTCTTCCATCTTCTTCAAGGGGTAAGTTAGTATATGATATGTACATGATTATATGAGTATTTTGAGCTATTGAATCCATACTTTGAGCTAGGTTTGATATAATTATGGAGCTTAACATGAATTTTGAGGGTTTGATGATCTCATGCAATTCTTGGAGTTAAGCTTTGATTTGAAGATATGTACTTGATCCCTTATGACTCTAATATGCTTATATGATCTCTTTTGTTATTATGGTTGAGCATGGTAGAAGATGCCATTAATGGAATTCAAACTCTTGCATGAGAATTCTTGATATATATGATGATTCTTGAGTTTTTATGATGATTATATGTTGAATATGAAGTGATTTGCTATGATTTGCTTGAGTTTTGGGGCATGAGGTTGTTGCTTGTTGTTGCTGCGTGTTGCCCTGCTTCCTTGCTCTGTTTTTCCCGCAGAGTTACTGTTGCTGATGTTATTTTTTTTCGAAGATGAAGGGCCAACACGGCCGTGTCAACTTTGTACATGTTTTGGACACGGCCATGTCAGCCTCTCGACTTGGAGCAAATTATTTTTATAAAATCAGACACGGCCGTGTCCATTTTGTACTAAAACCCAACACGGTCATGTCAGCCTTTCGTATTAAGCTCCTAAATTAATTTTAATCGGACACGGCCGTGTCCATTTTGAACTAAAACCCAACACGGCCGTGTCATTTGAAAATATGGCGGCGGCAATTACTCGTTTTATTGCTTCGTTGTTTTCTTTGTGTTTTCTTTCTCCGCTTATGACTCGTATGTATTGTTAGCTTGTTATATTACGCGTTAGGTGCTTCGCTTTGAACTGGTGACCTTATTTTCTATGAATTGTGTGAATAAGAATTGGTAGGATTATTGGACACGTAATTTCATTTCAATTGCATTAATAAGCATTGCCGAGCGTCTATTTGGTTCATATGTGAGTCTAAGTCTTGGGTCTTGCTTTCTTTTGTGTTTCAGAGCCTCTTCCGGTCGCACAAGAGCCCGAAGCTTAGGTGGTCGGTTGCCGTTTCGATCCTATCTTTTGTCTCTTTTGTTAAGGTGAGGTTAGGAATTTGGTTAGCTACCCCGTATGTTTTTGGTAATGTAGGTCCTACGGTTTGATTCCCGACACACCATGGATGCAAGGGTGGATTTATGATTTGATATTTATGTTTAGAGGAGTAAGGGATAGTCCGTTCTCGCCGGGCTTTTATTATGTTCTGACTGATGGATTATGAGTCGAGATAGATGCTTTTCTTACTATATATTAATTTCGGGAAATGGTTTTGGTGTGCAAAACTCTAGCCTCGATTCATGACTATCACTTTTGATTTGTGTTGTGATCTATACGTATTTAAGGTGTGGGTGTGTTAAGCCCCTCACTCAGTCGAGTTGTGAGTATGACCCTTTCCTTTCGCTTTCAGGTGTGCCGAGCCAGGCGGGGAAGTGCGTCGAGTCGAGTCGTACTTAGCCGTTTAGGTCGAGTTTCATTCATTTTCTTGCCTTTTGATTACAGTTTCTATATATTTGATATTATAACTTGTCTTTTGGAGAATTTCGAATCGATGAATGTGTATACTGAACCCTTTTGGGCTGTGAAGCCAATGTATATGATGTGTATGTTAGCTAGAGCTCTCTTTCGATCCTTGTGTTATTGCTTCCGCTTTACTGTTGGTTTTGCGCGATCTGTTTGTGGTTAGCCCTGTTTAGCCTAGCGTGTGTGTGTAGGTTCCCGTTCGCTTAAACTTGGATTCATGTATGGAAATCCATTTCATATGTGGGTTCTGGTTTAGGTGCGGGGGATGTGGTGGCCCACCTCTCCGGGCGCTACATCTAAAAGTGGTATCAAAGCGCTCGGTTGTAAAACCGGAGCTCTTGGGTCGAGTCTGGTGAGTCTAGGTTGTTCGGCTTAGGACAACATGGTTATATGCATTTATGTGATTACCTGTTTACTTTCTTGTTAATAGTGCACATGAACATGTATTAACCCTCACGCATATGAATTGGAATCTCTTGTTTTGTAGAAATATGCCTCCCCGAAGACACCATCGCCGAGATAGATCTCCGGAACATCGTCATCACCGAGATCATTCTCCACAACATGAAAATAACAATCCACCACCACCACCTCAAATGGATCCCGGAAACTTTATGGAAAGATTGGCCGTATTTTTGGAATAAAGGGCTCAGGAAAGGAATAATGCACCTCCGGCCGGGAATCATGGAGGGAATGCTATCACTGCTCTTCTTCGGGAATTTAAAAATCAGAATCCACCGGTTTTCATTGGTGGGAATGATGTGCAAGCCGAGGAGTGGCTAATCGAGATAAATCGAGTATGGCGCCTCATTTCTTGTGACCCCGATGGACAAGCTACAGTGCACTCTTAGCATGATACAGGGACATGCCTATAGTTGGTGGACTAGCACTCAGATTAAGTTCCAAGCTTCCGGGGAAGAGATTACTTGGGATATCTTTGAACAGGAATTCAAGAACAAATATATCCCTAAGGCTACGAGAAACCGAAGGTTGAGAGAATTTATGGATTTGAAACAAGGGAGTATGTCTGTTACTGATTATATCGACGAGTTTGAGAGACTCTCCCGTTATGCCCCTAATATCGCTAATGACGATGAAGCGAAGGCCTCTCAGTTTCTCCAAGGACTACGGGAGGATATGAAAGATGCTTTGGAAGCAGCCAACACGAGCACATGGGCGAAAGTAGTTGATAAGGCTCTCAGGGTCGAAGAGAGAGTGGTTTTGAGGAGGAGGACTTCACATTCAGGGCAAGGGTCCAGCTCAGGGACTTTGAATAAATTTGAAAGAGGCCAGCCTTTCAAACTTTTCAACAGGCTAAGCCTCAGAACAAATCATTCAGACCAGCGGGACCAATTCAAGCCAAGCAACCTTTAGCACTTCCAGCACCACCTAAAGTGCAATGTACCTATTGCAAAGGCCCTCACCACGTGGATAATTGCTTCAGACTCCATAAAAGGTGTTTCCTTTGTGGAGCACCGGATCATATGATGAACACGTGTCCGAAGAAGAAAGACAATCCGAGGCCTGCAATTCCATCTAGGGCATATGCGTTGGGAGCTGAGGAGGAGCAAGCTGTAGATGTCGACCCAAACGCGGTGATCGAAGGTACTATAAGCATCCATGGCACTACATTACATGCATTATTCAATCCCGGGGCTACTCATTCATTTATTTCCCGGGATATTGCTGCTTCTATGTTCTTGCCTATTTCTTTATGTGCGCATGACTACGTGGTTAGTTCCCCTCTTGGTGGTAGCTTAGTATCTTGCAGGGTTTTTCGGGGTTGTCCAGTTAGCTTTGAAGGCCGAGTCTTTCTGGCAGATTTGAATGAGATGCCTATGCGGAGGTATGATGTTATTTTGGGGATGGATTGGTTGTATGAGTATGGGGCTCAGATGGATTGTCGGGAGAAGAAAGTTTCCTTCGGTTCAGTGGTGTTTAAGGGCGAGAAGGTTAAGTTAAGCCCGTTTATTTCTTTCATGGAGGCTAGTAAACTGGTCCGGGACGGAGCAACAGGTTTTGTGGCCTATCTTTTGAATAGACCGAAGGATCAGGCCAAACTTGAAGAGACGGAGGTCGTGCGACAGTATATTGATGTTTTCCCTGAGACTTTGGGTTCTCTACCTCCCGAGAGGGACATCGAGTTCGTAATTGACCTTTATCCCGGAGCAGAGCCTTTCTCGAAGACTCCCTATAGAATGGCTCCTGCAGAGTTGAAGGAATTGAAGTCGCAGCTTGATGAACTTCTAGCTTGCGGGTACATTCGCCCGAGCACTTCTCCGTGTGGTGCTCCCGTGCTATTTGTAAAGAAGAAAGATGGAACGTTACGGATGTGTATAGATTACCGTGAGCTGAATCGGATGACCGTGAAGAATAAATACCCTTTGCTTCACATCGAAGAGCTATTTGATATTTTGCAAGGGTGTAAGGTTTATTCCAAGTTAGATTTGAGACAGCGTTACTATCAGCTGCGGATAAGGGAGGAGGATATCCCTAAGACTGGATTCAATACTCGCTATGGTCATTTTGAGTTCGTTGTGATGCCTTTTGGGTTAACTAACGCTCCAGCCGTATTCATGGATATGATGCACCGAGTGTTCAGGCAGTTCCTTGACAAGTTTGTGGTAATTTTTATAGACGACATTCTGGTGTACTCTAGGTCGGCTGAAGAGCATGTTCAGCATCTCCGGATTGTTTTGGAAACCCTAAGGGAGCATAAGTTGTACGCCAAGTTTAGCAAATGCGAGTTTTGGATCGACAGGGTCGTATTTTTGGGTCATATCATCTCGGGTAATGGAATTGAGGTGGATCCATCTAAGATTGAATCCGTGCTTCGTTGGGAGAGACCGAGGAATGTATCAGAAATTCGGAGTTTTCTTGGATTGGCCGGTTACTACAGAAGGTTTGTTAAAGATTTTTCTAAGATTGCGGGTCCGTTGACTCAGCTGACTAAGAAAGAAGTGAAGTTTGAGTGGGATGATAAGTGTGAAGCAAGTTTTCAGAATTTGAAAGTGAAATTGACTTCAGCACCAGTTCTCACCCTACCCGAGGGCACCGAGGGTTATGCAGTTTACACGGATGTTTCTAAGGAAGGTCTGGGTTGTGTTTTAATGCAGCATGGTACAGTGGTAGCTTATGCTTCGAGAAAATTGAAGGAGCATGAGAAGAATTACCCTACCCATGATTTGGAATTAGCAGCCGTTGTGTTTGCTTTGATGAAGTGGCGACACTACCTCTACGGTACAACGTTCGAGGTGTTTACGGATCACCAAAGCCTCAAGTATCTCTTTTCTCAGAAAGATCTGAATGTAATACAGAGGCGTTGGATGGAGTTATTAGAGGATTATGATTGCAAGATTCAGTACCATCCGGGTAAAGCGAACGTGGTCGCCGATGCCTTGAGTAGAAAGGCGAGTGTGGTTAATTTGGAAGCAGGTTCTTCAAGCTCAGGATCAGAACTCTTGGTTTCAGGAACTTGGTTGGCTAATCTTACCGTAATACCGGATTTGAAACAGCAGTTATTGGAGGCTCAAACCTTGGATGTTGAGATTCAGAAGTTGATAGCTCGTTCCAGAGATGATCCAAATTCTAAATTTGGATTGGATGACTCAGGTTTGTTAAGGTTTGGATCGAGAGTTTGTGTTCCAACCGAGCTCAAGAGGCTGGTTTTAGAAGAAGCACATCGCTCGGGGTACTCGATTCATCTGGGAGGTACTAAGATGTATCGAGACCTGAAAGAGAAATTCTGGTGGAATGGCATGAAAAGGGACGTCGCGAACTTCGTGAAGCGATGTCTTACGTGTCAAAAGGTGAAGGCAGAGCACCAAAAACCGGGAGAAACTCTCCAACCACTTCCTATTCCCAAGTGGAAGTGGGAGCAAGTGAATGGACTTTGTGTTCGGCTTGCCTAGAGTCAAAGGAGGGTTTGATGGAATTTGGGTGGTTATCGACAGGTTGACTAAGTCTGCCCATTTTCTTAAGGTTCGGATGTCTGATAAGGTACCGAAACTAGCAGAGTTGTATGTGCGGAAAATTGTAAGATTACACGGAATTCCAGTCAGTATAGTTTCGGATCGAGATCCGAGGTTCACTTCGATCTTTTGGCAGAATCTTCAGAGATGTTTGGGTACCAAGCTCAAGTTCAACACCGCTTCGCATCCTCAGACATATGGTCAGTCGGAGAGGTTAATTCAGTATTTGGAGGATATGCTTAGGGCGTGTGTTTTGGATTTTCAAGACAAGTGGGACGAACATCTGGCTTTGGTTGAGTTTGCGTATAATAACAGCTATCAGGGTTCGATTGGAATGGCTCCTTATGAGGTACTTTATGGAAGGAAGTGTAGATCCCCTCTATTTTGGGTTATAGAGGATTGGAGATGGACTGAGGAGCATAAACTCGAGAGAGCCGAACCTAAAGAAAATATTGCTGCTACGATTGAGAAAGTTCATCAGATTAGACAGAGAATGAAAGCGGCTCAGTCTCGTCAGAAGAGTTACGCCGACAAAAGAAGAAGACCTTTACAGTTTGAGGTAGGAGATAAGGTCTTTCTAAAAGCATCTCCGAGAAAGGGCTTCACTCGGATTGGCAAAGGTGGGAAACACAGTCCCCGATATCTTGGACCGTTTGAGAATTTGGAAAGTATTGGAGAAGCGGCGTATAGGTTGGATTTACCGCCGAATGTGACCGGGATACACAACGTGTTTCACGTTTCTCAACTCCGTAATTATTATCCCGATGAGGCAACAATTCTCCCAATTGGAGAGGTTCAGTTAGAGCCGGATTTGACGATTGAGAAACATCCAGTTGCAATTCAGGATCGAAAAATGCAAGAGTTAAGAAACCGATAGATTCCTTTGGTCAGGGTACTTTGGAGAGATCAGAAATCAGAGGAATCCACCTGGGAAACTGAGGAAAAGATGAAGAGATTATATCCAGAGTTGTTCAAGAACTCGGTTCGAACTTGAGGACAAGTCCTTTTTAAGGGGGAAGGATTGTGACACCCCGACTTTTAAACCGTATAGGTATGACGTATGTGTGCGATTTACCTTATTTAACTTCATATTCTTTACTCTTTTAATTCTTATTTCTATATATTTCTTATGAATTCGAATGATACTTATTCGATTATGTACGTAAGTTGTTATGGATTGATTCGTTGATGCTTGATTTGATTTCGGAAATTTTTCGTTGTTTGAATATGTTGGAGAATTACGTGTTATGAACTTTGATTATGCTCGTTATGTGTTTTCGAATTTATTTGTTGAGCTTTTGAATTAATGGTTCGTTCGGAACCTAAAGGAGGTTAAAACGCTTTTAGCGCACCTTGGGTTCCAATGTGTGTATTTTGGGCTCGGGAATTCGGATTCGAATTTCGTCACCACCGTTGAACTTGTTTCGACGATTCGGGTTTGATGGACTAAGCCTCATAACCTTTTTAAGCTCATTTGATATTCCAAAATCCGACCGGAAACTCACCTCACTCTTATATGACTACCTTTCACCTATTTGCATATTAGACCCTCAATTCTTGACATATTACCCTCAAGCTTGGCCCCACTTTACACCAAAACTCAGCATATTCATCTCTCCCTCTCTCAATGTCGGTATACACAAGGAAAAAGGGAGAAAAGTGCAGCAACTTGGAGCTTAAACCCTTCACCCGTCACTATTCATCCCAAGGAGGTTTTGAGCCCTAAACTCCATTTTCTTCCATCTTCTTCAAGGGGTAAGTTAGTATATGATATGTACATGATTATATGAGTATTTTGAGCTATTGGATCCATACTTTGAGCTAGGTTTGATATAATTATGGAGCTTAACATGAATTTTGAGGGTTTGATGATCTCATGCAATTCTTGGAGTTAAGCTTTGATTTGAGGATATGTACTTGATCCCTTATGACTCTAATATGCTTATATGATCTCCTTTGTTATTATGGTTGAGCATGGTGGAAGATGCCAGTAATGGAATTCAAATTCTTGCATGAGAATTCTTGATATATATGATGATTCTTGAGTTTTTATGATGATTGGATGATTATATGTTGAATATGAAGTGATTTGCTATGATTTGCTTGAGTTTTGGGGCATGAGGTTGTTGCTTGTTGTTACTGCGTGTTGCCCTGCTTCCTTCCTCTGTTTTTCCCGCAGAGTTACTGTTGCTGCTGTTATTTTTTTTCGAAGACGAAGGGCCAACACGGCCGTGTCAGCTTTGTACATGTTTTGGACATGGCCGTGTCAGCCTCTCGACTTGGAGCAAATTATTTTTATAAAATCGGACACGGCCGTGTCCATTTTGTACTAAAACCCAACACGGTCGTGTCAGCCTTTCATATTAAGCTCCTGAATTAATTTTAATCGGACACGGCCGTGTCCATTTTGAACTAAAACCCAACACGGCCGTGTCATTTGAAAATATGGCGGCGGCAATTACTCGTTTTATTGCTTCGTTGTTTTCTTTGTGTTTTCTTTCTCCGCTTATGACTCGTATGTATTGTTAGCTTGTTATATTACGCGTTAGATGCTTCGCTTTGAACTGGTGACCTTCTTTTCTATGAATTGTGTGAATAAGAATTGGTAGGATTATTGGACACGCAATTTCATTTCAATTGCATTCATAAGCATTGCCGAGCGTCTATTTGGTTCATATGTGAGTCTAAGTCTTGGGTCTTGCTTTCTTTTGTGTTTCAGAGCCTCTTCCGATCGCGCAAGAGCCCGAAGCTTAGGTGGTCGGTTGCCGTTTCGATCCTATCTTTTGTCTCTTTTGTTAAGGTGAGGTTAGGAATTAGTAGCTAAATACCCTATGGCCTATATAATATGATGAATTTTTCCCTTGAATGCGGATATGGTACATATATCTAAAAACGAGTGCTTAATTTATGTTTATGATTTTATGGAATAACTTTGGTCTCTTGGAAACGATATATGTACGAGTATATATAAGCTTAATTTTAAATCTCTTTTAGTATGTTTTATTGTGTTGAGCGAGTATGCCCTGAAAGATGGGATTTTTGGTTTTAGCTGGTTCGTGGTGTTGGAAAACCCGAATCAGAAAGCAGCGGAATTTAAAAATTTTTCCAACAAAAGGATCTTGAACTCGCAATCGTGTATCCAAATTCGTAAAGATAGAAAACTTACTTTTCTTTTATTCTTTCTTGAAGCTTTTCAAGCCACCCAAGAACGCTCTTCTCGCGGCTTGACAACCCGTCCCTCGAAAGTCTCTTTCTACTTCAGAATCCATTGTCGGGATAACAATCCACACCAACCTAGATTCAAATCATGTTAGGGAAGTTCTTAACAATATAACATAAAGAAAGAAACATGAAGCGAGAAAGGCATGATTGAAACTCCCTTCGAAAACCAGTTTTGCGAAAGTAGAAATCTGCCAGCCATAAAATCCTCGTGAAAAAACTCATCTTTCAGGATATGGACGAACGGTTTTCGCCATCTTCTTTGGTTCGATTTTTTCACTCGTTTTCTGTTGGGTTCAGAATCGTTTCATCATCCCTTCTGATCGTTTTGCTTAATCCCCACTTTTGGTAAAGCTCGAATCTTCAAAACTTCTAACTTGAAGTCTCTAGAGATAGTCCACCAACTTGGCTACAATCTAACTAGTAAGGATGCTAGTTCTCTAGTTAGTGTTTAGGCTTAACCTAGGGTTTTATTTAATCTTGGAGAAAGGAAGGTGTTCAACACATGAACCAAGAATTGTCTACTAGCTCTAAAGGGGAGCATGAGCTCCCCTATATATAGGAAAGGGGAGGGGTGGCCGAACCTAGTCCTAATGGACAAAGGATTTGGTCCCTCTCTCTCCTATTACTTGATCATCAAGTATTTTCCAACTTTGACTTTGAATTCTATTTCAAGTCAACTTTTAAGAGAGCTAAAAATATCCAAACTATTTTTGGATAATTTTATACTTTATTTATTATAAAAATAAATAACTTATTTTTATCTAATTAATTAATTCATAATTAATTAACTAGATTATTTTCTCCAAAATTAGACTTTCTTTTTAATTCAAAATTAAACCAAAGTCTATTAAATAATTAACACATTAATTATTTAACATCACATAATCACGTGTGGCACACGTGTCTTAATGACACGTGTCCAATCACGTGAGCCACACGTGTGATTTCACACGTGTGGAACCCCTTAGGCTCGATTAACTCGTTTAATCATTTTTAAGCCTCAACTCATGTAACCAAATTGTTGTGTGTGACCCTCTAGGTTCTCAATTCAATTAGCAGTGACCCCAATTAATTAATTCACTAATTAATTAATCAGTCCACAGATTAAACGACCATAGTCTAGCAACAGGTGTTTAACCCCTAGCTGAATTGGAATGTTCGGATTCGACAGAACCTTTAAGTCATTGATTCATGTGAGATACAATCCTCCTACTTACTATCTCTCAACCAAGATCTAGGGCAAGGGAATAATCAGAACCCTAATAATCCGGTCTTAAAGCTAAGTGCATTTCATATCCATTTGATCTCAATCCAAGAAACCCTTTTCTTGATGTCTTGATCTACTGCCTTGGCCAAGGACTCCATATGGCATATGAAAGACTTACACAATAAGAGATCACCTTGCATATGTAAGTGTAGGTCCTTTCTTGATTCTCATTCACTTTCATGAATCACTTGTGCAGCCCCAGCATAAGCCTTGAATCAGTTGTCTAAGGCGACACCCTTTAAAGCTTATACCAAAGACTACAGAGTTAATTCATAAAGTGACAAGGAACCTCAAGTCTAAGGATCAATTAATCACATCAATGACTCGTGAGATATTTCCTAATCTGGAAGTTTCCATTTCCTGAAATAGAAACTTCCTTTCCCATTTAGGAATGTTCTCACACGGGGCACCTCAGTGAACTTACTTATTAAAGTAAGCACCCTCATGTATCACGCACGTATCAACTATACACTTTGCACCTCCATGAAACAAGGTGGTCCTTCTTAAGGGCGTGATCCCACAAGCAAGCCTTAGAGGAGTCAGGTTGACACTCCCACTGTCTGTAGGACTCATCGGCTTGGAGTATTTTACTAATCATGACTTATGTGATATAGGGCTCGTTTCATGAACCATTTCACCTAAATGGTAGAGTCCTAAAGTCATCAGGATTAGGGGAGTTCTCATACATGCGCACGTAATGGAAACACACAAAACACGTATTGGCATATAAAGAAGTGTTTGCCTATAATCAATCGTATATTATTCAAAGATTGTCTGTGATATAAGAAAAGTCCCAAAGCAGATTACGTCGAATCGGCTTTCTAGGGCACTATTCCTAACAATCTCCCACTTGCCCGTAAAAGCCATTTAGGTACTCCAAGTCCCATCTTCTCAAGATGCACTTAGAGACCCTATTGACTTTGGGCGTTTCCAAAGTGGATCTGCTATATTCTCTGCTGATGTGACCCTCTTGTTTACACATCTCTTAGGAAACACCTTTTCCTTATAAAGTGATTCGTAATCACGTGTTCAGTCTCTTGGTGAGGTCTTGGTTCTCTAACTTGAGCAACCATCCATTTTATCATACAATATGATAAAGGAGTTGTTTCATGCTAGGAACTTCATCTAACCAGTTAGATGGAGTTTCTTACCCAAACACTTAACTTAGCGTTATATAATACGACTAAGTTCTCAACTACGATAGTCGAGTTTTGCAATGTCCGTCCTTAGAACCCCTTTCCAACACATTGTATTACCATTCTGGTAGAAGTCGTATCCTTTCAATGATTTCATAATCATCTATGTTTGATGAACGGTTACATCAAATATCCTTCTAACAACAAGATCTTTTGGGCTCTGTAAATTAATACATATCCTCATTTCTTCTCAAGTACTCTGAGGACATCCTTTACAGAAATCTAATGACCTTCTCTGAGGTCATATTAGATTCGGCCTACTACGCTTAGTGTTGCGCTATATCTAATTTAGTACATAGCTTTTCATACATTATGCACCCTTTCACTTAAAGGGATTTTGGACATTCTAACTTTCTTAAAGTTATCTTAGGACATATACTCTTCAAAAGAGATGTTCCATTGTCCATACTAAACTCCTTTTAGTATTATGGTTATGTACTCGTTTTGTGATAATCCTTTTATTCTCTTAGATCTATCTTCTATAGATCTGAATGTCGAGAATATAGGATAATCACTAAGATCTTTCATGTCAAATTGTTTCTTAAACAAGAATTGGTAACTTTCACGTCATCCTTGACATTCCTAATGAGAAGGATGTCGTTTTTCTAAAGAACCAAAAATTGACTCTTACATCACTAACTTTCTTATGTACACTTTTGAGACTTATTCGACTTCCATCTGTGTCAAACGATTTGACTATCCTATGAAATCGAATTGTCTAACTCCTAGAAGCCTTTATCAATCCACAGAGTGAGATTAGGGATTTGCATACCTTATGTATACTCCCACTGAGTATGAGATTTATAGAAATACCTTATTTCAGTCTCTTTCAATCTCATATTGAACAAGATAGTTCTCATATTCATTTATCATATCTCATAGTCAGAATATGAGGATGTGGTAAACATAATCCAAATGGACTTTTGCATTTCAATCGTCAAGAAGGTTGTAATGCTTTCCATTTACTCGAAGCTCCACGAGCTTGATCCTATCAGGTGGATCAACCAAGGTCAAAACTTGGTTTGAGTATATGGAATCCATATTAGATTTCAAGGCTTGCTTACACTACTCAGATTCCAAATCTGACAGTGTCTCCTCTTTAAGTAATTCCTTGGCTATCTAGGAACGCGTTCTAAACGCATCTTAAGAGAAGGGTTTCACACGTGTACATACTCTAAAATTTGGCTAAGTTTTTATCAGATGGGCTCGTTTCTTCTATATGTGGCATGGATATTTATTCTCAAATTTCTTTGAGGTCTGCTTGCTTGTCTTTCTTCTTCTATAGGAACGATTCCTTAAGAAAGATACATTCCTTGAGACAAACAACCTTTGTCTAAGGGAATCGCAGAAATGATATCCAATATTGTTTGTATAAACTTGAACTCATTTCAAGCCTGTCTCCCACTATCCTCTTTACTTAAGAGGATTCCACTAAATTCTTGGACAAGAATAATTTGGGAATTTAGTGTGCCACATTGCATAGTGCATCTAAAGGACTGATTTTGGAAGGTGCAAAATTCAAAATCTCTAACTGCATATTCTAGGAGTTTATTCCTAGAATGATTATAAGTCAGTAAAGTTTGCTATGGAATGGACCATATCCTATAAGGTTTCATTCCCTCATTCGGAAACACTAAGGTGTTCTCGAATTAGTTTACTGAGAGATAATCCTATTATTTCTAAGATGACTAAGGAATTAGTTGATAAGATATTGGCTATCTCGATCATATCGATTTGCCTATAACTTATGACTACTTCGGTTCCTAACCTCCTTTTGAAATTCTAAGAATTTCTTATAAGTTTCGAATTTATACTTTAACAAGTACATTCATTCATAATGATTAAACTGACGATTGTATCTAATGCTTACATTAAGCATCTTACACTCATCAGCATGGATCGAAATCCACTATAATTTTGGAACGTTCCATGTTTCACCTAAACAATGTTCCGGGAACGTTTTCCCTTTGAGATAGGATTCACAGGAAGTCAACTCTATAGGTTCATTTTCATAGAATGATCCTAAGGTGTCTGACTTGCTAATCCTTTTATATCTCAACGTTCCAAAGTAATTCGAAGCTTTGTCATCTCACTTACTTTTGTTATCTCGTTGCATGTTCAGAACATTAGTACCTTGAGTCTTTGCACAACGGATTATGCAGAATTGACTCAAGACTACTGAATTCTATTCCTAGTAGAATTGCTAAACGAGGTAACATTTCAGAGTACTCATACTCTTTGCAGTTCCCTTTCAAAGTCCTTATTTGCTACCATAGAAGCAAACGTCCAATTTGATCTCTAGTGTCTTTTGGGCGTACCCCTTACATGCCCCTCCATTGGGCTCTTAAGGGTTTCTTCTTCTTTAGGCCTTCAAGCCTTTAACTTAGGGAGTTTTAGAAGAAGAGTTAACCATCTCAACCTTTTATTCCTTCTTAAGGATGCTCTCAACCATTATCAACTTAAATGATTAACTATGCTACATTAGCATCATTCTAGTTGAGCATAAAGGGTTTGATTGATAGTCGAAGCAATGTAAGCAATCAGTGCATTGAGAACTCTTTTCTCAGTTGATGACCGAGACCATAAGATCTTCAAATAAGATCTTTAGACCTTGTTCGTGTGCAATTGTTTCCTCATTTGGAATATTGAATAATTCCATAATGTTATACCTTGTAACGTTTTTATGAGGTGGTTCAATTGCTTTTAAGTGGTTTGGAAAAATCCATTCACCTCAGATTGCTTCTCTTTTGGCCCGGGTCGACTTTTCACAATTGAAAACTTCGCCCTTTAGAGAACGCCTTTCTCTAGTCTGATTCTAAAATGAATTTTAGGATCCGAAGCCATTTAGAGTTAGTCAGGACTTAGTCAACTTATTTGACTTAAGGATGGATACGAATGGGTTTGCATTTCATATTGTAGAGAATCACAGAACTACAACCTAAATGCTAAGCAGAGAAACTAGGTGAGCATGCTGAATAATAACGATATACATAAGATAAGGTCTTTAATCTAATGTAGCTCCCACTGTTTTTCAAAGATCTATAATTCCCAAAGATCTAAGAGGAACACGTTTCCCAACGGGTACTAAGATCCTAAGCATTTTACGTCGAACCCACGACTCGCGGACATTCTAAGTAAAATCCTAGGTAGGTACAACTTACCAATTCTAACACCTTTAGAACTCTTAGTAATTGTTTTTGCATCACCTATCTTTCAATATGGACCCACGACTCGTGCGACATCCATATTTACTTAGGCGTTAAGCTAGACCCATCAATCATAAGATCATGATCAAAACTTAGTTCGAACGACCCACGACTCGTGGACATCGCCCTTGCCAAAATTAACCACGAAATATTAATCATTTAAAATGATCAATTAGGTAACTAAGAACTAATAAGCTCCACTAGCTATCCCACGACTCGCGGACAATAACTAGCTTTACTTACTAAACTTAAAACCTATTGATGGAATGCTAGGAATTTAATTCAAAATTTGCATCTCGAATTAAATACCTATTATTCGAAATGAGCTTAATATTTAATGGGAATTTTCGAATCAACCGAAGAGTTGTTCGGTTCGACCTCACCAACATATATGTTATCCAATTTTATTAGTCTTGATTAATGCAAGTACACTTAAATGCATTTCAAACAAGCACATAAACAGATAACATGTCCTAGCATGATACTAACATGTAATGATCATGAGTTCTACCTATCTTATGCGTGATATGTGGGAGCCACTCCACAATCACAAGTTCTAACATACATGCCACATAAACAGTTTAAATCACATAAGGGAAAGCGGTAACAAAATACGAGCCCTATCTCTATTACATTTAACAATTGAGATTCCCCTCCCTAACATTTTGAGGGGTCTTCACTTATGGCCTCCTTGTTACTTGAATGTGATCCATCTTACTCCATGGGTGCATTGTCTCCAAAATGAAAATAAAACCTCACCACCTATCTCTACTCTCAAATTACAATAAAAAGAAAAAGACATAAAGTAATAAGGCTCAATCTTCATATTGGCCTTAGACAATTACACGGGACATACCCCGGCCTCAAAAACAGTAATATGGAAAGCCACATAATAAATCACATAACGGTACGCACATAAGTGAGGCTCCAACCTCAATTGAAAAACGCAACTATAGGGCTCCAACCCCAATTTAAACCATCCATGTGCACAAATTAAAACCATACATAGATCTAAACCCATGATCACCTAACATGCTTGGAATGCAAGAATTTAAATTTAACCAATAAATTAAAATTCTCGCTTTAAGCTCTAATAGCTTAAAACACGACTTAGATGCAATTCTTGTTCAAGAGCCTTTTTCAATAAAACCCGAAAAACTATAAACTAATAAAATTCCAATTAATTTCTGAAAATTAATAATTTTATTCTTTCAATATTTTCATAAAATAAAGATCGTAATTTTCCCAAAATTTAAATCGATTTTAATTTCTCAAAATCCCAATTTAATCAAAATTTTAAAATTAATTTTATTTTGATAAAACTGATTTCAAAAGATAAAATTAAAATAAAATTAAATCGGGATTTTTAAGGACCGAAACCACGAAACACGAAAACACGAAAACATGCCCGAAACCACCGGTTCATGAGGGCACCGCCGTGCGGCAGCATGCGCGCGCGCGCGCGCCAGCAGAGCGCACAGCGTGCGGCAGTTGCCGCCCGAGTGCGCGCGCTGGGCGTGCACGCCGCTCGCGCGTTGCGCGCAGCAGTGCCCCGCGTGTGCGGGCAGTCTCGGCCAGGCTCCCGCGCGGTTGCGGGAGGTGCTAGGCTGGACGTCCCGCGCGGTTGCGGGACGTGTGGGTGGTGACTCCCGCACGGTTGCGGGAGCCTCGTGCGGGCAGTCCCGCACGGTCGCGGGACTGGTGAGCAGCGACGATTGGCTAGGCCTCGCGTGCTACGCCTTAGCACGCGCGAGCCTGGCCTTTTTTGTTCGTAACGCGATTTCGTGTTTCGTATCTCAAGTTTCTCAGAACCAATTCAATCCAAAAATTAAAATTACGATTTAAACGAATTTCAACTAAAACAGCTTTTCAAAAACAGATTTAAGAAACAGTTTTCAGAAATTCAAGAAAAATTACAGTTTCGTATTTCAGGCTTTCTAAAAGAACTCATGAATACCTAATTCGCATCTGAGCCTAAGAATTTCTACCAAATTCAGAATAATTGAGACGAATCAGAAACACGATTAACGAGGTGGCTCTGATACCACTTGTTGGAAAACCCGAATCAGAAAGCAGCGGAATTTAAAAATTTTTCCAACAAAAGGATCTTGAACTCGCAATCGTGTATCCAAATTCGTAAAGATAGAAAACTTACTTTTCTTTTATTCTTTCTTGAAGCGTTTCAAGCCACCCAAGAACGCTCTTCTCGCGGCTTGACAACCCGTCCCTCGAAAGTCCCTTTCTACTTCAGAATCCATTGTCGGGATAACAATCCACACCAACCTAGATTCAAATCATGTTAGGGAAGTTCTTAACAATATAACATAAAGAAAGAAACATGAAGCGAGAAAGGCATGATTGAAACTCCCTTCGAAAACCAGTTTTGCGAAAGTAGAAATCTGCCAGCCATAAAATCCTCGTGAAAAAACTCATCTTTCAGGATATGGACGAACGGTTTTCGCCATCTTCTTTGGTTCGATTTTTTCACTCGTTTTCTGTTGGGTTAAGAATCTTTTCATCATCCCTTCTGATCGTTTTGCTTAATCCCCACTTTTGGTAAAGCTCGAATCTTCAAAACTTCTAACTTGAAGTCTCTAGAGATAGTCCACCAACTTGGCTACAATCTAACTAGTAAGGATGCTAGTTCTCTAGTTAGTGTTTAGGCTTAACCTAGGGTTTTATTTAATCTTGGAGAAAGGAAGGTGTTCAACACATGAACCAAGAATTGTCTATTAGCTCTAAAGGGGAGCATGAGCTCCCCTATATATAGGAAAGGGGAGGGGTGGCCGAACCTAGTCCTAATGGACAAAGGATTTGGTCCCTCTCTCTCCTATTACTTGATCATCAAGTATTTTCCAACTTTGACTTTGAATTCTATTTCAAGTCAACTTTTAAGAGAGCTAAAAATATCCAAACTATTTTTGGATAATTTTATACTTTATTTATTATAAAAATAAATAACTTATTTTTATCTAATTAATTAATTCATAATTAATTAACTAGATTATTTTCTCCAAAATTAGACTTTCTTTTTAATTCAAAATTAAACCAAAGTCTATTAAATAATTAACACATTAATTATTTAACATCACATAATCACGTGTGGCACACGTGTCTTAATGACACGTGTCCAATCACGTGAGCCACACGTGTGATTTCACACGTGTGGAACCCCTTAGGCTCGATTAACTCGTTTAATCATTTTTAAGCCTCAACTTATGTAACCAAGTTGTTGTGTGTGACCCTCTAGGTTCTCAATTCAATTAGCAGTGACCCCAATTAATTAATTCACTAATTAATTAATCAGTCCACAGATTAAACGACCATAGTCTAGCAACAGGTGTTTAACCCCTAGCTGAATTGGAATGTTCGGATTCGACAGAACCTTTAAGTCATTGATTCATGTGAGATACAATCCTCCTACTTACTATCTCTCAACCAAGATCTAGGGCAAGGGAATAATCAGAACCCTAATAATCCGGTCTTAAAGCTAAGTGCATTTCATATCCATTTGATCTCAATCCAAGAAACCCTTTTCTTGATGTCTTGATCTACTGCCTTGGCCAAGGACTCCATATGGCATATGAAAGACTTACACAATAAGAGATCACCTTGCATATGCAAGTGTAGGTCCTTTCTTGATTCTCATTCACTTTCATGAATCACTTGTGTAGCCCCAGCATAAGCCTTGAATCAGTTGTCTAAGGCGACACCCTTTAAAGCTTATACCAAAGACTACAGAGTTAATTCATAAAGTGACAAGGAACCTCAAGTCTAAGGATCAATTAATCACATCAATGACTCGTGAGATATTTCCTAATCTGGAAGTTTCCATTTCCTGAAATAGAAACTTCCTTTCCCATTTAGGAATGTTCTCACACGGGGCACCTCAGTGAACTTACTTATTAAAGTAAGCACCCTCATGTATCACGCACGTATCAACTATACACTTTGCACCTCCATGAAACAAGGTGGTCCTTCTTAAGGGCGTGATCCCACAAGAAAGCCTTAGAGGAGTCAGGTTGACACTCCCACTGTCTGTAGGACTCATCGGCTTGGAGTATTTTACTAATCATGACTTATGTGATATAGGGCTCGTTTCATGAACCATTTCACCTAAATGGTAGAGTCCTAAAGTCATCAGGATTAGGGGAGTTCTCATACATGCGCACGTAATGGAAACACACAAAACACGTATTGGCATATAAAGAAGTGTTTGCCTATAATCAATCGTATATTATTCAAAGATTGTCTGTGATATAAGAAAAGTCCCAAAGCAGATTACGTCAAATTGGCTTTCTAGGGCACTATTCCTAACACGTGGGCCCTGGAGACGTGGGTAAGGAAGGCCCGGGGTGATCACGGGGTCGCCGGGTTTAACCCCTGTGCACGTTCTCATTTGAGATATTCACGTGCGACCTAGGGAGGTTGGGAAGGCGTGATATCTTGAGCCTTCGGTGGATAACCGGAGAAGGCATAACGTGGGTTAGCTACCCCGTATGTTTTTGGTAATGTAGGTACTAGGGTTTGATTCCCGACACACCATGGATGCAAGGGTGGATTTATGATTTGATAGTTATGTTTAGAGGAGTAAGGGATAGTCCGTTCTCGCCGGGCTTTTATTATGTTCTGATTGATGGATTATGAATCGAGATAGATGCTTTTCTTACTATATATTAATTTCGAGAAATGGTTTTGGTGTGCAAAACTCTAGCCTCGATTCATAACTATCACTTTTGATTTGTGCTGTGTTCTATACGTATTTAAGGTGTGGGTGTGTTAAGCCCCTCACTCAGTCGAGTTGTGAGACTGACCCTCTCCTTTCCCTTTCAGGTGTGCCGAGCTAGGCGGGGAAGTGCGTCGAGTCGAGTCGTACTTAGCCGTTTAGGTCGAGTTGCATTCATTTTCTTGCCTTTTGATTACACTTTCTATGTATTTGATATTATAACTTGTCTTTTGGAGAATTTCGAATCGATGAATGTGTATACTGAACCCTTTTGGGCTGTGAAGCCAATGTATATGATGTGCATGTTAGCTAGAGCTCTCTTTCGATCCTTGTGTTATTGCTTCCGCTTTACTGTTGGTTTTGCGCGCTCTGTTAGTGGTTAGCCCCGATTAGCCTAGCGTGTGTATGTAGGTTCCCATTCGCTTAAACTTGGATTCATGTATGGAAATCCATTTCATATGTGGGTGGGTTCGGGTTTGGGTGCGGGGGAAGTGGTGGCCCACCGCTCCGGGCGCTACAGGACCTAACTTGAGTTAGGTGAGTTTGGGTCATTCGGGACCAATATGAGCTTGGGAATTCAAATTCGAATTCCGACACCACCATTGGACTTGATTCGGTGATTCGGGTCCAACAGAATTTACTTTATATTTTTCAAAAACCGTTTAGACCTTAAACCTTTTAATTTTGGCTTTTGGGCCGAAAGTCATTTATTTGAGCCCAAATCCTATTAAAGCCTTTAGCCTCATATTATATCCTGGAAACCCTAACCTTGACCTAAAACTATTAGCCACCATATAAATAGATTTATTCCTTTTCATTTCATTTCAAACCACACAAGTTAGCCTCAAAGAGAATCATGGAGAAACTTCAAGAGAAGATCAAGACTTGAACCATCTTGCATTCTGAGAGCTCATATTCTTTGATTCCTCATTCCTTCACAAGACGAGGTAAGCTTTGGATCTCTTTTGATGAGTATTTCATTTCTATTCTTGGATTCGAGCATGAAATGGTTAGTATGAACTTGAATGATGAGATCTTGAATTCCTTAAGCAAGCCTTGATGATTTGAATGCTCCTTATGTGTCTTAGTTGCTCGAAATTCGTGTAGGAAGACTAGGAATTCATAACTTCATGTTTAAGCTTGAAATTCATGAAAATGGGTGTTTGAGATTTTGGGCAAAAACATTCCTAAACTTGAATTAATTGATGTTTTGATGCTAAGCATGATTTATATGATGTTATACCTGATTTCGTGATATTTTATGGTGGATTTCGTGTTGGATTGATGATTTTTGGTGTTCCCCTTCTTCTTCCCGAAACTGTCAAGTTTCTGCTCCAGATCTATGGCCGAAACGGCCGTTCCCATTGGTGCTTTAAGCCCAGAATGGCCCTTCCGGGCTAGGGTTTGGTTTTGGGTGGCCGAACATAGGAACGACCGGTCCCATGTGTGCTTGGAATGGGAACAGTCGTTCCCAGTCTCGCTTGGCCTTGGCGTGGGAAGGACCATTCCCATGCTATGTTATGCATGGGAATGGCCGTTCCCGTGCATCTGTGACCCCTTTTACTTGGTTTTTCGTGCGTATTTGATTCGTTTAAGTTGCTACTTGACTTGTATGCTCCGATAAGACTTGGAATGCAATCTCTGAACCTTTATACTTCCTTACTTGCATGATTTACTTGAATATTTTAATTGACCCTTGTGACCAACTTGATAAACATCATTCCATTTCGCATGTCATTCATACTTTGTACGTCGTGCGTCTTACTTGGTTCATGTAGAGTCAAGTTGGGCTTCTGTATGTCTTGTCAAAGATTTTGGTGGTGCCAGTGAGCCCGAGGTTTAGAGTGTTAGGCCTTTCACACTCTCAGACTCTACTAGCATGAGGTGAGGTTTAGGATTTTGTATAGCTATGCGACCTATGGCCTTTATATGCTGATTTCTACCCTTGCATGCGAGTATAGCCTATTATAATTACGTATGTGTTGGATATGGTATGTTTATGACCTAGTGAATCAACTCTGTTTTGGAAAATTAGATATGAAAGCATATGTAAGCTGTTTTGAAAAGTTATGTTATGTTATGATCTGTTCTGTAGCGAGTTAGCCATGATATATGGTATCTGTTCTGTTCTGTTCTGTCTGTGGATCCGAGGAGCTATGGGTAAGGAATCCCTGGGATGGTATAGGGCCGTCAGGGCTTGGCCTGTGCATAATCTCCATTTGAGATATCTTCACGCGACCCGTGCTGTAGGGAAGGTGTGGTATCTTGAGCCTTCGGCTAAGGCCGGGGAGGACTCTTGTGGGTTCGCTACCCCTTGAGGGTTTGTCTATTCTAGATGGTTTGGGGACGGTACATCTCCTCCATCATTGGTGTGACGGTTGGATTTGATTTTGTATTCTATGTTTTGATATGTTCTGAGGAGTAAAGGTTGGAAGCTCATACTCGCCGAGCATGTGATCTGTTCTGTCTGGGAATCATGAATCGAGATAGAGTTTCTGAAATGTTTTCTAAAACTTATAAATCTATCTTTTTGGGTACTTTTGGAAATGTCTTTGGTATGCAACACCTATCCCCGGTTCATGAGTCCACCCTTCTGATATGTGTTGTGCTCTATATATATATATTGTGGGTGTGCGTTAGCCCCCTCACTCGGTCAAGTTGACTGACCCCTCATTTAACTTTTAGTTACAGGTCTGTTGGCATTTGCTAGGCGGGAGTGAGTTCTTTGAGTGGCACTTCGTCGGTCTAGCCTTTCTAGTTGCATTTGTCTTTCATACACTTTACTTATGTCATGACTTGTAGACTTGAGATTATACTTTACCTTTCTGTAGCCCTGCGTGGCATTCCTATTCGGTCCTGTGTGGCACTTGATGATTATTACGTTATGTTGATCGGATATTCGGGACTAGGTATCTATGCTAGTTGAACCCATCACCTGTTATGCTTGTTGATATTCGGGACTAGGTATCTATGCTAGTTGAACCCGTCACTTGTTTTTCCACGTTCTGAGTTTTGTCGACTTAGACCTGTCTAGAATAGAGTGTGTGTTTGTCTCCCGTTCGCTCTGATTCAGATTCGGGCATGGACTTCCATTTCACGACCGGGTCTGGGTCACAGTGCGGGGGATGTGGCATCCTCCGTTTGGGGTGTTACAGGCTTTGTTTTCAGTTTTCCTTTGTAGGTGTGGGAGTGCTATGTGGGATTTCGAGTCTTTCAGAGTCATGCATTAGAGTTAGGTTTATTATTACACACACACTCACATTTACATATTGTATATTGTTATGAACGCCCTCGGCGCACTTGGTATTTTGAGGCTGTGAAGGCCATTGGTACTTGTATATCTTTTGTATGTTAGAGCCTGTGGCTCATTGTGAATTATAATGTTTAAATATTTAGCTTCCGCATTTGTTGCATAACTCTGGTCTCGCTTAGAGTTTTGGATTGAATGGTTTAAGGGTTAGTCCCGCCTAGCCTAGCGAGTGAGTTGTGTCCCCGTTCGCCTTGATTTGGCACCTTTCTGGATTCTCCATTTCATATATGGGTTGGGTCTAGGTGCAGGGGATGTGGCGTCACGTTATCTCTGGTTCCAAGTCAATGTACTAATCAAAAGCATTTTCTTTGAGTGATCGCACAAATTGTTTCACCAGCTGATCACCATATGTTTCTACATTGTTGCATGTTTCTATAAATGGGCCACATGTTGATTTGGATTGCCTTTTCCATTCAAAATGTTGGAAATATGGTGGATGATAACCAATCGGCATCCTCAAGGAGTCAATATATTTAGAGCATGGTTTTGTGTATGTTATAGATTTTAAATTTGGTACATTATACTGAGTTGTAATTGTGTCTGCAATCATATATTGCAACTCTTGGATAGATACTGCTGAAATGAAGTAGTAGGGTTCTTATACTTCTGCATTGACTCATGTACTCGAGAGCTCGAGTTGACTTGTTTTCCATTTGTATTAGATTGAAGCAAAATTTGATGATTGAGGATAGATTCTTTCGAATTTCTTTTCTCTAACTTGTCGATAAATTGGGTGATTTGAATGTCCTTATCTTCTTCTAAAGTCTTTTGTAGATCATTCATCGCTTGAGTCAGTTGGGCAATTTGTTCTAAATATAAGAGGACACTTTTGAGTCGATAGCCTTGAGACTTGTTGGATTTGAATCGTCTTATGAGTGGGAGTTAGAGAGTTTGCCTTTTGTAGATGATTGCAATGTAGCATCATTTTGTTTGTTCTTCAAAGCTAGTTGGTTTTTTAGGATCCATTGAACAAATTCTCGCACCAAAAAAAAATTGAACAAATTCTGATGTAGGAATTAAATGTAGAAAGAAATTAAAGAGATGAGAGGTAAGATTGGTCCCACCAGGCATATCAATTTGTTTGCACTAAACATTCGCGTTTATTGATTTTTGTAAACACAAGATAAATAGTACAAATGATTTATGGATCTAAAGTAAGAAGGTGACCCTTTCAATTTTCAACTTAATCTTCAACTTTAAAGTTGTTGGAATATTCGACTCATTCGATTGATTTGATGGTTCAATCTTCTTCGAACTTTAGAACACACCTTCAAGACAGAGAACTTTGACCTTCTTCTTCTTCGTCTTTTTGTAATGTGCATAGAATGAACTACCCATGACCCTTTTATATAGACGTGAAATTTAAGAGTTAGAGTTCAACTCAAACTTACATATATAACCAAGTAATTTTATTTGATATTATAACTTGAAAAAAATAATCTAAAGTTATAATATCAAATAAAATTACTTGGTTATTTATGTCTTTAATATATTTATTTTCAAAGAAAATAATATCTAATAGGACTTGAATATGATTGGCTCGTGTGATGTGGTGTGCCACATGGTGCCACTTGATTTTTCTCGACTTTCTTAAGCTGTAAGACTTAATTTAGTTGATAGAAATATTTAATTAATAAAAGGGCTAATCACAGAAACCCCCCTATCCTTTGGGGGTTTTGGCACTTTCCCCCCTATACTTTCATTCTTGGCATTAAACCCCCTAACCTTTGAAAAATATTACACTTAACTCCTTCAAAAAAATTTGATCATCGATTTCTCCTCCGTCATAGCAACCCAAGCTTCAAGACCACCGTCATCGTGTTCGTCTCTCCAAGGAGAACAAAGCCCATACCCCAGCCAACCCTATTGGCCGCCAAAAGCTTCGTTCGTCGTGCGTCGTCTTTAACCGATGATTTTTACTTCGTCGGTTGTCGGATTTTGATTTCGAAACCATTATTGTGTTCCTTGCGTCGAGAGCTTCGATTTGATATATTATATCTACACATTTGAGATCAACTTTGTATAGATTTGCTTTGTTAAAGTTTGTTACAAGGGGTTAAGTATGATATTTTTCAAAGGTTAGGGGGTTTAATGCCAAAAATGAAAGGATAGGGGGGAAAGTGCCAAAACCCCCAAAGGATGGGGGGTTTCTATGATTAGCCCTTAATAAAATAATATCAAATTTTTAATCTTAATTTTCGAAATTATATATTTAATATTATTCTACTAAATACAAATATTTCTGTAAAATAAATCCTGGGCAACATAATATATATATATATATAACAATGATGTAGTTAACGATGCTGGCTCAGAATCTGATTTTGTGAAAAATCCTAAAAGTGCCTGCAAATTATGGAAGACGTAGGGGTAGGGTTTTGCGGTGGAATATATTAGAGATTGGAGATGTTGTTATTACTCTCTGTGTGTGTGTGTGTGTGTGTGACTTGTCAAGCAATTATAAAATAGGGTTACGAATGTCTTCCATGCAGTGGAAGAAAGGTGCCAACTGGAATATCCATTTGTTTTGGGGTCTGTTGCCTCTTTTCCTTTTGTCTATTCTCTGCAGTCTTTTTAAGTCTTTCTTACCATTTAAAGCTTTCTGGTATGATTGAAACAACACAATCTTATTCATTTATTTACTACATGTTGATTTTTCTTATTTATAGTATTGCCCCTATGTGATTCCATATTTCATTTTCAGCCTGCACATTTTTCCTTTTTTTTTTTATTCAACGAATATACTTAATTGACATACTTATGCTATACGAGTTCGATGAAATTGAGAGAATATATATGGGAATTAAACATGAAAAGGTTTGTACATTTTCTAGCTTTTGTCGGATAAATAATTTTTATTAAAATATTGCATTTGCTACCGCGGCCATTACTTAATTTTCATTTGAGATGGTATCATATTTTGATTACAAATTTTAATATAATTTATGGGAGTGGTGGTCGAAACTAAAATTTAATTTCAATATTCTTATTTATGCATCTTAGGAAAATGCGATAATATATGTATAACACACAACAACCAATTGATATATTAATACTCTATTTTATTTAAGTTGGGCCAAACTTCATGTTACTACACTATTTATTTAATAACTTATTTTTGTTTTTTTGATAAATATATGATTTTTTTGTATTTTATAGGCTAATCGGCTAATATTTCAATGAGAGGATCGTAATTAAAACTAAATATTTTAATCTTGAAAAATATATATAAGTCTAAAAATTTACATGAAAAAAATATATTGTTTTCAAAATGATCGAGTAATTAATATTGAAAAGACAATAAACAAAAGAAACGTTCAGGTAATTTTCTCGTACATAACACAAGAAATTTCCCATTTAGTATGTGCATGTAATAATTTGTCATCTGTAAAAGGGGTAATTTTGTACACCACTCCTCTTTTGTTTGTTTGGTTTTTTTTTTTTTTTTTAAGGTTGGCGCCCATAAGAGTGGGCAACAGACACCCAAGAAATACTAAACAACAGAAGACATGTCCATCTGAATATAATTAAAAGCTACAGCAGGGAAGACAGAAGTATTCGTCTCACGCGAAGAGAAACATAAGACAGAAGTTAATGAATTCGAAGCGAGAAGAGAGGCTACCAATGTCCATCAAGATATTTCCAATGGGAGAGGTTTAGTGTGTTTTTTTCTCCTGATTGTTGAATTAGTGTAATTATTTTCTGATCTTTAAAATATATCATATTTATCATTTTCAATAAATTTTGATCATCGATTTCTTTTCTATTATGGCAACCCAAACTTTAAAATCATTATCAGTTTCTCTCTCCAAAACGAACAAAACCCGTATTATAGTCGACCCCCAAAACCGATGCAAATCTCTGCCCGTTGTGGGCCATTTTTGACCGATAATTTATCATTCGTCAGTTGTCGGATTTTAGTTTCAAGATCATCGTTATATTTTTTAAATCGAATTTTTAGATTTGATATATAATATCGACACAATTGAAATTTGTTTTGCACAGACTTACAATGTTAAAAAATGTTAAATGTAATATTTTTTAAAGGTTAAGGAACAAACGCACTAATTCAAAAGTTAAGAAATAAAATACATAAGAGCCAAATAAATAAATAAATGAATATGTGGGATTAACCCTTTGTAAAAATATGTCAATATAATAAAATATAGACTAAAATTATATCCAGACCCTTTGTAGTTAAACGCATTTATATCTGAAGCCTATATAATTTTAGAAAATTATGGTTTTAATTCTCATGATTTGTTAATAGACATAATACCCCTTTTTGGCCTCTGTGATTGGGGAAAAAAAATTAGTTTTCATTGACATTTTGATGTGTACTTCCGATCGAAAGTATTTCACCATTATCACCCTAAGTTTAATATTTTTCATTTTTAATAAGATTGAATCGTTTTAATTATTGAATACCAATCATTTTAAGAAGTTTTTATGTTGCCGGTAGTTATATTAATTTGAGGCTTTAATGGTGTTCATGATTCAATTTTAAAAGATATCAGTATTATATATATAATTTTGTTAATTAAAAAATATTAAAATCCTATCAAACCCTAATAAATGAGTGATTTTATAATTATTTAGTAAATATTTTTCGAAAGTAAAAGAGGCCTAAGTATGAATACATCATATATATCAGCAATACGAGTATAGTATAGATATGTCCACCTAGTTTCGCTGCCCCCACCAATTCTCTTCTCCACTCTGAAACCCATCATTTGCCACTTCTCACTTCTGTGGAGGAAACAAAACCCCCAAAAAATACACGAAAATTGAGGGAAAAAAATGGCATTGAAGATTAATGCCATGAACTTTCAATCAAAAAAATGCCCATTTTTCGCTCTTCCATCTGTGGCCAGTCTCAGATCTTCAAAGGTCTTCATGGCTTCCACTCTCCGCTCTACTTCTAAGTAAGCTATACTTCAGTTTCATGGCTTTTTCTAGTTATTAATGTGTTTAATGCCCAATCGGCATTTGTTTCCGTCCTTTTAATTTTAAAAATTTCCATTGTAGTTTGGATGTTTCAGTGGGTTAAATGTTTAATCTGTAATTTTGTCTTTTTAGTCTTGACGTTTTGATATAAATTGCTCGTCATATTGAAGTGGTTTAGAAAGTTGATTTTGCTTGAGACTGATGTTCTTTGCTGAATTAATGGCTATAATATGCACAGCAGTGATAATCTTTTTTGTTTTTTAATTAACGTGTAGCATGATATTTCTCTGAATTCTTTATAATTTTATCAACTTAAGAATTTCTTGGTTGTGTCCGTCTATCTGCCTAATTTCTAACTGTATAAAAAAATGAGTTTCTAGATATGAATATTGGGCTCGCATTAATCGATTGACCTGCAGTATTCAGTATCTATTTTCTACGGTTTTTGCAAATTGGTTTTTGCTAGGAAGAAGAAAAGCTTTAGATTTATTCGTTCTCCCTTGATATATTGGTTTAATTGTGGAAATGATAAAGAATTGTGCAGCTTGTACATAACTATTGTAGTGAGCAAGACTTTTAAAGAA
The DNA here is from genome assembly GCA_037501455.1 of Lantana camara. Lineage (NCBI taxonomy): Eukaryota > Viridiplantae > Streptophyta > Magnoliopsida > Lamiales > Verbenaceae > Lantana > Lantana camara. The sequence continues at coordinate 49,885,799 of CM074861.1, forward strand.
TTTTTCAAGGATAAAGTTGTGTTCGTTTGTTGGCTGAGTTTGGTTGAGTCAGAATCAAATAGCTCCCTCACCCCCCCCCCCCCCCCCCCCCCCCCACCACTCTCTCTCTCTCTCTCTCTCAAATGGAACGCGGTGTGTAGGGTGGGGGCTTCAGGTCTTTCTCACTGCTTAAAGATGTATCATGTCGAGGGTGTTTGCAAATGCTAAATATGTACTCTATGTATTTAGAGTTTTCTCTTGCGGAGCCTTTGCAACTCTAGCTTCTGCCTTTTCCTTTTCAAATTCAAAAAAAATAAAAAATGAAAGAAGCCAACAAGCAGGTAGCATCAGGGATTTGATTTTCCTCTTCTAACATTTGAAGGTCAGAAAACAAACACTCCTGTTTCTGGTTTCTCTTTTAAGCACGGCAGCTTCTTCTTTCCTACTTCTCACTTTTAGAGTACTACAGCTTCTTCAAATGCAAAAGCATTTGCAAACACCCTCAATATTTATTTTGACGCAAGTTGGTATTTTGTTTTATTATTTTCAGTGATGATGCAAATTATTTTGTTACCATTTTGTTTTGTTAAACTTAGAATGAACGTTTCTTCTGAAAAGTTTAGTCCAATTACTTTAATTATTCAAGAGTTCTGCCTGGTAACTTGATAGCATACTCAGTTCTCCTTACCCTCCCGGTCGAGAAGCTCCATGCAGATTTCACTGTATTTGATTTGGATTTCCAGTTTATATTGAATTATTGAAGTCAGATATTGAAGTAGCGGACCTCTCACTGTAAAACCTATGATGCATGTCACTCTCTCTCTCTCTCTCACACAAACACATACATACACACACTCAGTGGTTTTTTGTTTCTGTTTCTGCTTTGTTACAGGGAGGTTCAGATTTTTTGAGAAGCCATTTCTGTGTCTACTTTCTCTTAATAGGAGAACTAATATCAGTTATCAAATTAAATCATATTTTTTTTTTTTGGTAGAATCATCTATTGGACTGGTTAAAACTTAAAACACAGTTTTCTTGGAAAAGGATATCTTTTTATTTTTAGAAAAATATGTCTAAAATGAATCCAACTCTCAGCGAACTGATTTTTTTTTCTCTTTTCTTCCATTTGTCTAATTTGTGTCAGGGAGGTTGAGACTGCGAAGAAGCCATTCACTCCGCCACGTGAGGTTCATGTTCAAGTGACACACTCGATGCCACCTCAAAAGATAGAGATTTTCAAATCCATGGAAGATTGGGCGGAGAACAATATCCTTACTCTCCTGAAGCCTGTAGAAAAATCTTGGCAACCTCAAGATTTCTTGCCCGATCCATCTTCTGATGGGTTCCATGATCAGTTGAAGGAATTAAGAGAGAGAGCACAAGAGATCCCAGATGAGTATTTTGTTGTTCTTGTTGGAGATATGATAACTGAAGAAGCTCTCCCCACATACCAAACAATGCTCAACACCTTAGATGGTGTGAGGGATGAAACAGGGGCCAGTCCGACTTCATGGGCCATTTGGACGAGGGCTTGGACTGCTGAAGAGAATAGGCATGGGGATCTTCTTAATAAGTATCTCTACTTATCGGGACGTGTTGACATGAGGCAGATTGAGAAGACTATTCAGTATTTGATTGGCTCCGGAATGGTGAGTGTTGCAACAACCATCATACCAGCTGATATATATTCTTTTAACAATCTTTATTTTTTGGAATGCTTTTCTCATGCTATTGTTGCTATGTTAACTTCGTAATTACTAAGTTATTATTTTAGAAATATAGCACTTTTAGTTATATGTATATTTACAGTTTAGTCAGCACAAAACCCCTGTTAGGCTGATGAGCATATTAGATCCTATATGAAAATAATCTCGTAAAAAATCATTTGAAATTTAAAATATTTGCATAGTTGCATCTCATGTGCATCAACCACTCAAATTTTATTTTTCATCTATTTCCTTTCTGAACAACTTTAAAATGGTAAATTTAAAATTTTCTGGTGCAAGTGGAAACCAAAGGAGGTCGTGTGCAAATTTATACATTTTCTTATCATTGAATTTTTTGTGTTTGTTAGCCAACATATGGGGTTGGGTGCCAATTAACTTAGCCATGGAAATAGTTTCGGAAAAGAAAAGAAAAAGGTTTCTTGTTCCATATTCCCTTAAATTCTTTCCAACATTTTTCAGGATCCAAGGACAGAAAACAACCCTTACCTTGGTTTCATCTACACATCGTTTCAAGAACGTGCAACTTTCATCTCCCATGGTAACACCGCCCGACTGGCTAGGGAGCATGGTGACATGAAACTGGCACAAATCTGTGGTACTATTGCCGCTGATGAAAAGCGTCATGAAACTGCATACACAAAGATAGTTGAAAAGCTCTTTGAAATGGACCCTGATGGAACCGTGCTTGCTTTTGCTGACATGATGAGAAAGAAAATTTCTATGCCTGCACACTTAATGTATGATGGCCATGATGATAACCTTTTTGATCACTTTTCGGCTGTCGCACAGCGTCTTGGTGTTTATACAGCAAAAGACTATGCTGATATATTAGAGCACTTGGTTGGTAGATGGAAAGTGGAGAATTTAACCGGTTTATCAGCTGAAGGGCAAAAAGCTCAAGATTATGTGTGTAAATTGCCTCCAAGAATCAGGAAGTTGGAGGAGAGAGCTCAAGCACGAGCCAAACAAGGACCAAAGATCCCGTTTAGTTGGATATATGACAGAGAAGTGCAACTCTGAGTTCAGCTACTTTTGCATCTATTTGCAAGGTAAGGAAAGATGAATTTACGCGTAGAATAAAATTATTGAAATTATATGTTTTAAAATAATAGTTGAAAGATATGAGTGTGTACATCCATATATTTTTTGGATAATTACAGTGCCATTCACTAAGGTTTGGCGTAATTACACAAACTTCCCATATCTAAGAGTATATTACACCCCGTATCAACGAATTTTGTTAATATGATATCTTTTCTTTTGTATAAAATGTATACCCTATTTTGACTTGATGATCAACATTAAATTTAAATTTATGACTATGATAGCATGTATTACACCAAACCTCATGGTATGTAAGGACGCTTTTGTAAATAGCCAAAGCTCAGGGTATGTTAGTGTTATCTTCCCTATAATTTTATATTGATTGTATGAACGATTGAAACTATAGTAACATTTTAGGGGGAAAACATAAACAGTATTTGACTCATTCATACACTTGCTTATGTTATCGAAAACATTTTTCAGGATCCCAATTTGCCGGATTTGTGATCGAGAGGTTGGACTCGGAGTAGTTGGTGATTGGACAAGATTTTCTTGGTATGACAAAAGAGAAATTTGGAGTTCGATTTATTTGCTGTTGTGATTTTTTGTTTTTTGCTTTGTTGGAAAGGGTTGTGTTGTTGGGAGTCAAGGAGGCTGTAGATACCGTTTTGTTCTATTTTTGTGTTGCTAGATTTTCATATAGGGCAGCTTTTAATTTTTAGTTGTGATGTTATTTCTTTATAATATGTTATCGTATGTTTGTTAGTGTAGCTTTTGTGACTATTTTATAAGTGAAAAATGTTGTGTAAGGCAATTTTGGTGATCGTTGTGGTCGTTTTTTCCCCTCCAAAATAAGATTTTCTGCTCTCGTTGCAATCTTCGATTGGCCAATGTGTAATTTATTTGAACGATTATTTCTATTGTTTGTGGTACTTTGTGGTGTGAGAATGCTGAGTATATCATTTCTATTGGTAGAAGGAATGTGGATCTCAACCTTACTGACTCTTCAACTTTATGGAGTACGGTTACATTTACAATAACATAGCTAATGTAGAGAATAAGGGCAGAAGTTTCCTGGCTTAACGTATGTGTGAAGTTGAAATTTGAATTGGTTGCTGAACTTGTCTGATTTTAATTGTATTCTTGGAATGAGAGAAACTATTAAATATCTGGGATTTAGATCGGTACATATTAAATTGGATTAGTGATTATAAAAAAAAAAAAAAAATCAAGCACATTATTCAATAATTAGGGTTTAGATCGACACATATTGAACTGATTGGTGTTTATAAAAAATTAGACCCCAAATTTAAATTTAAGTTTAATATTCTAATTAAAGAAAGAGTAGAAAGAAAAGAATATTAATATTTACGCAAGTTTGTTCATAATAGTTCCACACTACCTAAGAGAATATTAGAGCCCAAGGGACGCCCAAGTCTTTTTTTTTTTTTTAGGGATATAACCCTCAATTTCTTTTTTATTATCTGACGTGACTCTAATTTCCTTTTCTTTTTGTTTCTCCCGATAGACACGCTGATATTCAAATTTCAGATGTGAGATCTCTCAAATCTTACTTCTCTCCTTTCGCCGTATGTGAGATCTCTCAAATCTTACTTCTCTCCTTTCGCCGTCTCGTTGTCTTCTGCAATCGCCGTCTCGTTGTCTTCTGCAATTGCCTGCATCTTCGTCTTCTACAACTAGTTTTGCCTGCATCTTTGTCTTCTACAACCAGATCTGCAATCGTGTTTGCCGGCATCTTCGTCTTCTACTGTAGCACCCCAATACGTAAGGATGCCACACCCCCGCACTATAGGTCGATCCACCTACGAAACGGGTAATCCGTACACGAACCAACCTATAACGAACGGGTGATAATGCAAATAAAAGGACAAGCTAGGCGGAACTAAACTTATACCTGCGATAGAATAAAGCGGAAGCATACTCTATTTAGTATCAAATATAACTATTAAAACATGTTATAACATTGATCATTCGTTAAATAACTCGTATACTAGTTCACGTATTAATACATTATCATCTCCTAAAATACATAACAAGCAACCTTAACAATAATTCCTTTGAAATGATAAATAAATAAATGCACCGTGCGGGGCTCGAATGCAAGGACTCGACTCAGCTCGATTCCCGCCTAGAGTGTATGTAACACCCCGCACGTGAGGTGCCACATCCCCCGAACTATGACCCGACACGTGTACGAAATGGAAGGTCCGCACACGCACCAAGTCATAGCGAACGGGTGACAAACAAAAACACACGCACTAGCTAGGCGGTATCTAACCCTGCACAAAAGAAAATATGCAAAACCTGACAGCGGAAGTAGCACGGAATGCCAACTTACAAAAACGTTCATACGTTAAACATATTGAGCAATACAGAGATCAAAATCATCTACACGGGTTCAACTAATCTATCGAACCTGTCCTATCCTGTCCCGAACATTCATACACAAAACAGGTTCAACTAATCCAAGCACCTGTCCTAACCTGTCCCGAATTCCAAACATTCAAATCATAGATTCCAACCTGCACAGAACATATCTTATACAGAATTTACGAATCATAAATCAGAATAAAATACTTAACAAACTTAAACGAACGGACACAGACTCAAAAGACATGACACACCACCGCCTAGCACGAACTCCAACGACCTGAACCTGCAACTAAAAACATAAATGGGGAGGGGTCAGTCCAAAGACTGAGCAAGGGGCTACCCACACACACCTACATATATATAGAGCACAGCACGTAGAAGAAGCAACGTTCGTGAACCGGGGGTTAGTTTTTGCACGCCAAAACAGTTTCCCGTGATAGTAAATATATAGTGTGACTTATCAAAACGTAACGAACAAAACTTAGCTTAAGCATATCTTAGAACATACGTTCAACTCATGCAGACTTAGCACACGTATCAAAACATAACTTTAGTTTAATAACAAAAATCTAATTTTATCTTGACTTAAGAGTCTACCCCCGTTTCACGAACTTATAACCAACAGACATAACAAAACTCGGCGGGTACGAATCACATCACCAAACTTCCAGAAACAAAGGGACAAAATAAAGAAAAACAAAACAAGTTCCAACCTGCACACCGGATGATAGAAGGGTTGACGACCCTAACTATCCAAAAATCACACGAGACAAGGCTTAATTACGGCCTTGAAACCTTCGACGGTTGATTCCGCCGGCTCAAGAGAAACACCCTTCCCCAAACCTCCCGAGGTTAGGTGAGACTATCAAAAGGAAAATGTTGATGGAAGAGCTCGGCGACCCCACGACCGACCCGAGGTTACCATACCATTCTCCGGGGCCCAAACACACAGACAAACAGACATATATCAGAAACTTAACCCGCCACACACACAGACAGACAGACTTATCTCATGCATATCGTACTTATCATATCGTACGTACATATCACGCTGACTGACCTCGAAATCATAACATATCAAAGTTAAGCATACATAGGCTCGTACATAGCGTTTCTTACTTTCAAACTTATGAAAAAACAATCAAAGTACATATTTCACACATATCTACGTATATACAAGGGTTATAAACCGCACACATTCGAAAACGGGCACATTGCAATAGGGTATAACTATATCCTAACCTCACCTGGCACCAAACACAGCCGAAGACATAGCAGATGGTTCACCCCGGAACCTGCACGACCCACTTGTCACCACCCCGGGTGCACCTGAACCAACTGAACACACAAAACACAACACACGACTTAGACCCAGACTTAAACAACCCCAAAGAGACGCACGACAAATGCAATCACACAAGCAGGGATCAAATGCCTAGCAATTATTTGCAGAAGAAACATTACATAATTTAATCAGATCATATTATTCATTTATCACACAAACAATTCATGGATCGTATAACAAATTTAATTAACAAAGTTTACTTAATCTCTTTCATGCAAATTCACGTAGCACCTTTCATACAATTGACACATATTAATAAATCAAATAAATCATAATAGCATGCTTCCTAATTCATACAAATTTCACGAGGTTACCAATCAAATTCTAACCCTACTCAATTCATACAATTCATATTTTACATATTCAATTCATGTATTACATATTAGATCCAAATTCAATTTAGGTAATTAAACTTTAATTGCAAAAGTCTCAAATTAATCATCCAAGGCATGCTAATTCAACTTTTACTTAAATCAAAATTAGCTTAATCGTTTTCAAATGATAAGGTTCAATTAATTCAAGTTATATAAATATGTATTTTCTAAAATTACATAAACACCCCTTGTACAGGAATTATACCCAAATGGCATGAAACTAAACTAGTATCAACAACAATTCATAAATTTATACATTCATAATTCATTACATATTTTCTAATACCAAGCAATGCATATTCATCAATTTATCGAACATACAAGTACGAATTACATTTTAAACAATTAACAACTAATACAATTTTGGCATAACGGGGTTCAAATTACAATTCAGAGCATCAATGCATATCATGTAGCACCCGAGCGTAAGGTACCACATCCCCCGCACCGAGACCCGACCCGTATATGAAATGGAAGTCCATACACGGGCCAAATCCGCGGCGAACGGGGACACAACACACACGCTATGCTAGGCGGGACTAACCCCTAAACCAATCAACTCAAGAAACATAAGGAATCAGAGTTAAAGAAAGTTTTACGGAAGCCATAACGATAAAGCATATACAGTGAGCCACCAAGCTCCAAAAATAGATATACAAGAGCATTCAAATATGCAATGGCACTCATGGCCTACAAAATCGTAACGCTCCAATCTATAACAGGATCAAATACAAAAGTAGCAACCAGAGTATGAATATGAGACTGAAAAGAAGTACTATACACAAATGCAAGACCTAGACGACTTGTATTCCCGCCTAGCACTCCTATACCTGCACAAAGCAGCTGAAAACAACCGGGTTCAGTCTAAAAGAGACTGGTGGGTATAAAAACGGGGCATAAGATATACAATATTGCATAATTTAAACACATACATGCAAGCCCTAATCCCGTGTGAAGTTTGATAAGAATTTACCAAGTGGTTAAAACAATGAAGACATCAACGGGATTACGACGTTCATTTTCCTTCATAATTGTTCATAAGGGTTTAAGCTCGGCGAGTGAGCGTGCACAATCTCCAACCTTCTCCTCGTGTAATCATATCATAATTATTGGTTGTCATACATATCTTTCGTGCACATACATAAATGATCATAATCATACATATACACCTTCTTCCTCCGGGTGGTGGACAAGTTAGCTAGACCTGACCACCGGTTCATACATAGGCCAATGGGGGTACATGAATCCCCCAAGGGCACTCAGCTCCCATTCCTCGCTAAAACTCCTAGCGAGGGCCAGTATCACCGTAGTTGGTTGGAACTAGTATATGGGATCCCCGTCAGCCCTTGCTTCCTCGGTTAGCCACATATACTAAGTCCCGGGGCCCGAACAATCATATATATAAATGTGTCTCGCCAAACCTAAGGTAGGGTTTCACAATTAAAAAGGGCATACATTTGAAATCATTTACCCAACATGACTCGATTGATATAAATATATTATTTTGGCTTAAAACTTTGCATATAAGGGATTTATAGGGTTGTTTTAACTAATAGAAGAAAAACCCACCTTTACCAAAGCAAAATAAAGGCACAAACGTCTCAATGCTCGCCCTCGTCTCCGACAAAACCCGAATCTGTGCAAAAGAAAAGGTATGAGACGCAATGACCACATATGACGCTCGGCAATGAGGTGAATATAACATGAATGCATAAATGATCATGTTATATTATAAAAATGTTCATGTGCACGATTAAAGAATTTAAATCATATAATCAAATCATTCGTTCATATATTCTATTCAAATTCATAATCTCATAAATTCATAATTTCATAAATTCATATAAATTTCATAAATTCATAAATTCATAATTTCATAATTCATATCAATTAATCTAACATTCAATTAATAAGCATAACACATATAATATTCATATTCACTTATAGGGATAAAATAAATAAAACGTTCAATCGAAAGTCAGTAGAATAAATACGCGAAATAGAATTCAATTAATTTCAATAATTAAATTAAATCAAATAATATTTAAAATATATAATAAATATATATAATATAATATATATAAATAATCATATATAATAATATACAATATATATAATATATACATATATACACGTACACACTCACACACACATGCATGCATAATTACTATATATTATATACATATCCCATGCATGCAAAATATATATACACTTCAAGCATAATATATATACTATATATATATATTGTATACATGCATGCAAAACACCACACAACTCTGCACAAAAAGGAGCAACAAAAGCAGCAAAGGAAGACGCAGAACAGATCAAGAAAAACGCAGCAAAGTTCAGCAAAACGGGGTGACACCCCCGTGTCACCCTCCAAGCCAAGGCCGAGACACCCCCGTGTCTCGGTACAGAACAACCAGCCCTCCCAGCACCCCCGTGCCTCGCCGGAAAAGCAGAAATCGACACCCCCGTGTCCCAAACCAGAATCATACTCTGTTTTTAACAGAAAATTACAGCAACAACTACAGCCATGAACGAGCAAGGAAGGCAACAATATCATGCATGAAAAGCTGTAAAAGACTCAGTTAAACACACCCAAGAATCCATGAAAGAGACAACAAGAAGGAAGAAGGAATTGACAACAGTTTGACAGTAAACTCCAAGCCCAAAAACCGATCAAAACTGGAGGAAAAACAGAGCATGCTTGCTCACAGCTCAAACAACTCAGATCAGGTTCAAAAAGCCAACAATTGTGCAGCAAAATAACATGAAACCAACACAAGATTCAGTCCCAAACAAACTCACACAAGAAGGAAGCCATACGTGACCAACATGTGGGATTTTCTCAAAATTTCATAAGTGATATCTTATAAATATCTCAATAAACACGAAAGCAATGATCATAATTGATATGAGGATGTTAAAACAATTAATCTCAGGCTTGGAATCAATCAAAATCATTGAGAATCAAAGGAGATCAAGAATTTATACAAAAACCTTCATTTTCGGAAAAATGGCCAAAAATGAGGAAACCATGCTCAAAATCATGAATGGAAAGATGAAAATGATCAGAATTAATCATACAATACAACCTTAAGCTTACCTTGATGATTGGTTGAAGTTTGGAGGAGATTTGAGCTCCAAAATCTCCAAGGGATGAAGGTTACGGGATTGGAGAGAAAAACAGTAGCTTTGGCTGATGTTTGGGGTTTGTGGGAGGGTTATCTCGGTTAGGGCTTGATATGTACTGATAGATGGTTGAGTTAGGGTTAAAAGGAATCAAACCATGGTTAATTTGGTTGTGGTTTGGCCATGTTAGGGCTGAATTAGTGCAACAAGGTCAAGTTGGTCTCCGTTTCGTTTTTCGGTTGGATTTCGGAGTTTCAAATGAATTGGGAAAATTATAAGGCTAAGTTTACTAAACTCGAATTTTCGTTACGAGTTCAGCGGAGTTGACGGAACTCGAATCCGAGTTCCCGAGCTCAAGATATTAAATTCGGAACCAAGGTACGCTAAGTGCTCGTTAGCTCCCGTTTTGGTTCCTCAATTAAAATTTAATTCGTTAACATAACAAATGAATTCAAAAACATAATTTGAGCATAAAATCATGTCCATAACACATAAATGTACGACATATTACAATTTCGTGGCAATTAGATATCATATCATAAGAGAACGAAGCACAAAATGAACAACATGCATATTCCAAACAATTCATGCATAAATACATAAAATTTCATGCAAAAATATATTAGGTTGCATGCATAATTAAAATCTTCATGCAAAAATATATTGTACGTATAAATATTTATATATATATAAATAATCAATTAATTAATTAAAACATGATTAATTAATGTAACATATAATTAGTATAATCATTAAATTAATAATATAGTAATTAAACATATATATATATATAATGCGAAATATATATATATATAATTAATAATATTAAAGTAAAATATTATAATATAATATAATAAAATAATAACAATTATTATAAAATTAAATTTAAAACACGTAAAACAATTAATTCGCGCAAATAGGTAAACACATACGTCCTACCTTTACGTCCGAAAAGTCGGGGCGTTACAATCTCTCCCCCTTAAAAAGAATCCGTCCTCGGATTCACTGCTCGCTCGGAAATAACTCGGGGTGAAACCTTTTCATCTTATCCTCCGTCTCCCACGTAGCCTCTTCGGTTTTATCACTTCTCTAAAGAACCTTGACTAGTGGAATACACCGTTTCCGAAGTTCCTAAAATTTTCGATCCAATATCTTAATCGGCTTCTGAACGAAGGTGAGATCCGGTCCTAATTCCACTTCTTCAACCGGTAAAACCTCGGACTCATCTCGAAAATACTTTCGGAGCAAGTGTTAGATTTTCCTCCTCGTCCAATCCTTGAGAATCCTTTTCGTGGGAAAGCCTTTAGGAAAACCTTATCTCCAATCTCAACCTCCAATTTCTTCCTCCGAAGATCTGCATAACTCTTTTGTCGATCCTGAGCGACCTTCATCCGTTGTCTAATTATCTGGACCTTGTCAATAGCCTCTTGTATAGCCTTAGAGGGTTTTTCCTTCTTTTCCCTTCTTTTAATCCCTTCTTGCTTGGTCCAGTTCCATTCCTCCAAGTCAAAGAACAACGGTGATCGACATGTACGTCCATAAAGAGCTTCATAAGGGGTCATTTCAATCGAGGCTTGATAGCTATTGATGTAAACAAACTCGGTTAACTGTAACTGTTCATTTCACGAACTCTGGAAGTCCAATGCACATGCTCTCAACAGATCCTCCAGATACTTAATCAACCTTTCTGATTGTCCGTCGGTCTGAGGATGGAAAGCTGTGCTGAATTGAAGCCTTGTTCCCAAACACTTCTGCAATTCTTGCCATGACCTTGAAGTAAATCTGGGATCCCGATCCGAGACAATACTAACAGGTATACCAGGAAGCCTGACAATCTCAACATTGTATCTCTTAGCCAACTTACTCACTTATTGGACATTCTGGTTGCAAGAAAATGAGCGGATTTCGTCAACCTGTCCACGATAACCCAAATTCCATCAAAACCTCCTCTCACTTTCGGTAATCCTGAAACAAAATCCATAGCTATCTGTTCCCATTTCCTATCCGGGATAGGCAATGATCGAAGTAGCCCTGATGGCTTTTGATGTTCCGCCTTAACCGCTGGACAAGTCATGCAGTGTTTCACAAAGTTGATAACATCCCGTTCTCATCCATTCCCCCATCAAAATTCGCTTAAGATCCTTATACCTCTTGTTCCCTCCGGGATGTATCGAATACCCTGACCGATGGGCTTCCTCAAGAATAATCCTGTTTAATTCTTCCGGGACAACGACTCTATTCTTGAATCTTAGAAGTCCCGTATCATCAAACCCAAACGGACACTCTGAATCAGCTCGAGTTTTCCCAGCTAATTTCTGAACCTCGGGATCAATCCTCTGAGCATCAAATAACCTCTGTTTAAGATCTGGTCGAACCGTAATATTCCGAATACTAGTCCTCAGTCTGAACAACTCATTCTCATCTCCAATTTCCACTTTCACTTCGGACACACTAGTTTTCCTACTAAGTGTATCCGCGACCAAATTGGCTTTGCCGGAATGATATCGGATTGTACCCTCATAATCCGCCAAAAGTTCCATCCAATGCCGTTGTCTCTTGTTCCATTCCTTATGTGAGAGTAAGTATTGGAGACTTTTGTAATCAGAAAAGACCTCGAACGAAATTCCATGAAGATAGTGTCTCCGCTTACCCAAAGCAAAGATCACTGCCACTAATTCCAAATCATGAGTGGGCAATTCTGTTCATGCTCTTTCAATTTCCTTTAGGCATAAGCGATTACTCTTCCATTTTGCATCGACACTCATCCCAAACCTTCCTTTTTAGGCGTCCGTATAAACCGTATATCTTTCTGTACCTTCGGGAAGTGCTAATGCAGGAGCGGTGGTCAACTTTCCCTTACAAGATGAAAGCTATCCTCACATGCCTCGTCCCACTCAAACTTAACCACCTTCTTAGTCACTCGGGTTAAAGGAGCTGCAATCTTCGAAAATCCTGTACAAATCTTCGATAGTAATCTGCCAAACCCCAGAAACTCCTTACTTCTGAAACATTTTCGGGCTTTACCATTGAATAACCGTCTCAAACTTAGAAGGGTCTACCTCCAAACCTTTCCTTGAAATAATATGACCCAGAAATGTTACCTGATCAATCCAAAACTCTCCTTTGCTAAACTTAGCATACAATCCGATGTTCTCTTAAGGTATCCAACACCATCCTGAGGTGCCTTGCATGATCCTCCGGAGTTCTCGAATAAACCAAGATGTCATTGATGAAGATTACCACAACTTATCCAAATACCATAAAGCAGCCGGAGCACCCCAATGTGACGAACTTGGCCGTATATATCCAACTTTGAGTAATACCTCTAATTGAATCTTTAACTCTTCCAAATCAGCCGGATATTCTTTCCCTTCAATCAAAACTGAACACTCCCGAACCAACTGATCTGTCTGAAGACTCCCACCAAGTGGCGAACTCACCAAATAACAAGAAGAAAAAGCAAATAACAGGCAAGCACAGAATAGCAACTGAGTCACAAGAAATAAAAGAATGCGCGACACCCGAATCAAAGAGTGCATGAATGCTCATGTTATGTATGCATAGGGTACCTTCTACCACTGCTGTGGGACTGATCTCGGCATCTTGCTCCTCACCTTCGATGGCGTAAGCACGAGCCGGGATCATTGGCCTTTGAACTCGTCTTTGATATCCGGGGTCTTTATAGGGGCAAGTATCCGCCATATGGTCGCCTTTTCCACATATAAAGCACAAATTCAACCTCCTCCGACAGTTATAGTAATTATGAGTTGGTCCTCCACAATGTGTACAAGGAGCTTGAGCCAATCTCGCCTCACTCGGACCTTGTCGATCCCTCTTTGGTGCCATGGGTAGAGCCTTTGGTCGAGTCGGTGCGGCCTTAGAACCTTGTCCTCCAAACCGAGGTTTCTTAAATGGACCTTTAGGAAGCGGACTAGCTTGAATCATCGGCCTCTTTCCCGAATTCGATCCGGAACCTCTTCCCATTGGAGCTCTAACAACCGGATCCTTCTTTTTGATTTCCTCCCCTTGCGTAGTAGACTGTCTGACTCCAGATATCCTCTCTACTCGAATCAACCAACCCTCCGAGACCGCATCATCGCTAGCACCAGAAGATCGAGGGGGGTTATAACTCAGAAACACCCCATGAGGGTCTCTATTGTTATTATGATTCGGTGGAGGGGCTTGTTGTTCTGCCTGTTGTGGTGGGTGAGCTTGAGCCCTCCTATGCTCTACATAGTTGAAAACCGCTTCCATGAAATTCCCCATATCCATCGGTAGTGCTTGTGGTTGGGGTGGAGGCGTAGGGGATCGATCATGATGACGACGATGTCCGGGAGATCTCTCACGATGTCTACGGGGAGGCATCCTGTTCAAGAAATACTGAAATGCATGCTATTTTTAGTCCATGCATGCAAGTGCAATTAATTCGATCAAAATTCAAGATTTAAAACACACAAGCACGTAAACAATGCATATGCAACACATTGACAAGTTGTTCCTAAAGCCGAACGACCTAACTCACTCAACACGACACTAGAGCCCGGGTTTTGCAACCCTAGGCTCTGATACCACTTAAGGATGTAGCACCCGAGCGTAAGGTACCACATCCCCCGCACCGAGACCCGACCCGTATATGAAATGGAAGTCCATACACGGGCCAAATCCGCGGCGAACGGGGACACAACACACACGCTATGCTAGGCGGGACTAACCCCTAAACCAATCAACTCAAGAAACATAAGGAATCAGAGTTAAAGAAAGTTTTGCGGAAGCCATAACGATAAAGCATATACAGTGAGCCACCAAGCTCCAAAAATAGATATACAAGAGCATTCAAATATGCAATGGCACTCATAGCCTACAAAATCGTAACGCTCCAATCTATAACAGGATCAAATACAAAAGTAGCAACCAGAGTATGAATATGAGACTGAAAAGAAGTACTATACACAAATGCAAGACCTAGACGACTTGTATTCCCGCCTAGCACTCCTATACCTGCACAAAGCAGCTGAAAACAACCGGGTTCAGTCTAAAAGAGACTGGTGGGTATAAAAACGGGGCATAAGATATACAATATTGCATAATTTAAACACATACATGCAAGCCCTAATCCCGTGTGAAGTTTGATAAGAATTTACCAAGTGGTTAAAACAATGAAGACATCAACGGGATTACGACGTTCATTTTCCTTCATAATTGTTCATAAGGGTTTAAGCTCGGCGAGTGAGCGTGCACAATCTCCAACCTTCTCCTCGTGTAATCATATCATAATTATTGGTTGTCATACATATCTTTCGTGCACATACATAAATGATCATAATCATACATATACACCTTCTTCCTCCGGGTGGTGGACAAGTTAGCTAGACCTGACCACCGGTTCATACATAGGCCAATGGGGGTACATGAATCCCCC
The DNA here is from genome assembly GCA_037501455.1 of Lantana camara. NCBI lineage: Eukaryota > Viridiplantae > Streptophyta > Magnoliopsida > Lamiales > Verbenaceae > Lantana > Lantana camara. Next base: position 49,901,216 of record CM074861.1, read on the forward strand.
AAGGGCACTCAGCTCCCATTCCTCGCTAAAACTCCTAGCGAGGGTCGGTATCACCGTAGTTGGTTGGAACTAGTATATGGGATCCCCGTCAGCCCTTGCTTCCTCGGTTAGCCACATATACTAAGTCCCGGGGCCCGAACAATCATATATATAAATGTGTCTCGCCAAACCTAAGGTAGGGTTTCACAATTAAAAAGGGCATAAATTTGAAATCATTTACCCAACATGACTCGATTGATATAAATATATTATTTTGGCTTAAAACTTTGCATATAAGGGATTTATAGGGTTGTTTTAACTAATAGAAGAAAAACCCACCTTTACCAAAGCAAAATAAAGGCACAAGCGTCTCAATGCTCGCCCTCGTCTCCGACAAAACCCGAATCTGTGCAAAAGAAAAGGTATGAGACGCAATGACCACATATGACGCTCGGCAATGAGGTGAATATGACATGAATGCATAAATGATCATGTTATATTATAAAAATGTTCATGTGCACGATTAAAGAATTTAAATCATATAATCAAATCATTCGTTCATATATTCTATTCAAATTCATAATCTCATAAATTCATAATTTCATAAATTCATATAAATTTCATAAATTCATAAATTCATAATTTCATAATTCATATCAATTAATCTAACATTCAATTAATAAGCATAACACATATAATATTCATATTCACTTATAGGGATAAAATAAATAAAACGTTCAATCGAAAGTCAGTAGAATAAATACGCGAAATAGAACTCAATTAATTTCAATAATTAAATTAAATCAAATAATATTTAAAATATATAATAAATATATATAATATAATATATATAAATAATCATATATAATAATATACAATATATATAATATATACATATATACACGTACACACTCACACACACATGCATGCATAATTACTTTATATTATATACATATCCCATGCATGCAAAATATATATACACTTCAAGCATAATATATATACTATATATATATATTGTATACATGCATGCAAAACACCACACAACTCTGCACAAAAAGGAGCAGCAAAAGCAGCAAAGGAAGACGCAGAACAGATCAAGAAAAACGCAGCAAAGTTCAGCAAAACGGGGTGACACCCCCGTGTCACCCTCCAAGCCAAGGCCGAGACACCCCCGTGTCTCGGTACAGAACAACCAGCCCTCCCAGCACTCCCGTGCCTCGCCGGAAAAGCAGAAATCGACACCCCCGTGTCCCAAACCAGAATCATACTATGTTTTTAACAGAAAATTGCAGCAACAACTACAGCCATGAATGAGCAAGGAAGGCAACAATATCATGCATGAAAAGCTGTAAAAGACTCAGTTAAACACACCCAAGAATCCATGAAAGAGACAACAAGAAGGAAGAAGGAATTGACAACAGTTTGACAGCAAACTCCAAGCCCAAAAACCGATCAAAACTGGAGGAAAAACAGAGCATGCTTGCTCACAGCTCAAACAACTCAGATCAGGTTCAAAAAGCCAACAATTGTGCAGCAAAATAACATGGAACCAACACAAGATTCAGTCCCAAACAAACTCACACAAGAAGGAAGCCATACGTGACCAACATGTGGGATTTTCTCAAAATTTCATAAGTGATATCTTATAAATATCTCAATAAACACGAAAGCAATGATCATAATTGATATGAGGATGTTAAAACAATTAATCTCAGGCTTGGAATCAATCAAAATCATTGAGAATCAAAAGAGATCAAGAATTTATACAAAAACCTTCATTTTCGGAAAAATGGCCAAAAATGAGGAAACCATGCTCAAAATCATGAATGGAAAGATGAAAATGATCAGAATTAATCATACAATACAACCTTAAGCTTACCTTGATGATTGGTTGAAGTTTGGAGGAGATTTGAGCTCCAAAATCTCCAAGGGATGAAGGTTACGGGACTGGAGAGAAAAACAGTAGCTTTGGCTGATGTTTGGGGTTTGTGGGAGGGTTATCTCGGTTAGGGCTTGATATGTACTGATAGATGGTTGAGTTAGGGTTAAAAGGAATCAAACCATGGTTAATTTGGTTGTGGTTTGGCCAAGTTAGGGCTGAATTAGTGCAACAAGGTCAAGTTGGTCTCCGTTTCGTTTTTCGGTTGGATTTCGGAGTTTCAAATGAATTGGGAAAATTATAAGGCTAAGTTTACTAAACTCGAATTTTCGTTACGAGTTCAGCGGAGTTGACGGAACTCGAATCCGAGTTCCCGAGCTCAAGATATTAAATTCGGAACCAAGGTACGCTAAGTGCTCGTTAGCTCCCGTTTTGGTTCCTCAATTAAAATTTAATTCGTTAACATAACAAATGAATTCAAAAACATAATTTGAGCATAAAATCATGTCCATAACACATAAATGTACGACATATTACAATTTCGTGGCAATTAGATATCATATCATAAGAGAACGAAGCACAAAATGAACAACATGCATATTCCAAACAATTCATGCATAAATACATAAAATTTCATGCAAAAATATATTAGGTTGCATGCATAATTAAAATCTTCATGCAAAAATATATTGTACGTATAAATATTTATATATATATAAATAATCAATTAATTAATTAAAACATGATTAATTAATGTAACATATAATTAGTATAATCATTAAATTAATAATATAGTAATTAAACATATATATATATATATAATGCGAAATATATATATATATATAATTAATAATATTAAAGTAAAATATTATAATATAATATAATAAAATAATAACAATTATTATAAAATTATATATAAAACACGTAAAACAATTAATTCGCGCAAATAGGTAAACATATACGTCCTACCTTTACGTCCGAAAAGTTGGGGCGTTACATATCACATTTCATTAAATGTAAGATTTCGTATACATCGGAGTTCATATAAATCGATAAGTCAAGCAAATCGCAATTAAATTACAATTAGAACAAATAATTAAATATTCACAATTACACAAATAAATTAACAGAAAATATAACGAGACGAACATTCTGTCCGAAGCCCGGCAGATCGCCGCCACCGGAGCCGTTGGAACAGTGGCGCGCCGCCGCTCGGCCGCCGCTGGAGCGTGCCGGAAAAAACCTGAAAATTCCCTCGTGCAAGAATTCCTCGTCCTCAATCCAATTCCTCGATCAATTTCTGTAAATTCCAAGCCAATTGTCTCCAATTTCAAAACCAAGAATACGAAAACCCTAGAATCTTCAAACTTCAATTACTTTCAAACCGGTGAACCAAAATGAGATCCGAAAGAGGCATCGGCTTACCCGTGATGAGCTTTACGAAAGCCCTGAGGTAGCTCGCCGAAAAAATCCCCAGAGGTGGCGCCGCCGTTGAACCGCCACTGTGCCACCGCGATCCGCCGCCAATCGGCCAAATCTGGAGTCGTGTGATCAAAGGCCACTAGTTCTCGTCGTTCTGAACAACTTTCGTGAAGCACCCGAGACCAAAAGATGGCCAGAAAAGGCCCCCGTTGGCCGTTGAAGTTTTTACCGCCGCACACCTCCCTGGAACCACCACCTACGGCCAGAATTGGGTGAAAACGATACCGGAAATGAACTCGGGGTAGTCGAAAACCTTGGAAAGCACTAACCTTGGTCCGAAAAAGCCGCTACAGTGTCGTGCCACCGCCGCGGCGAGCTTCGGCCGGCGCGTGCGGCCCAACCGCCGTGTCGATGGCGGCGCCGCCTACGTCAGAAGAAATGCTGGGAAGCCTTCTCCATGGGTCTGGGGCGCGTGTCGCCGGAGGATCGTCGGAAGCCGCCGCCGGGAAAGGGCGGCGAAGTGGCGGCTCCACCACCTCCTCCAGCCGCGACTGAAAATCGATGATAACTCCGCCGTCGGTCGTCGGTTGGTCGAGTTCTTAGTACAGTTGTGACCGCGTCGTCGAGCTCATCGAAATGAACTATTGGATCATCGAATTCCGTCGAGAAACGAGCGAGTTCCGGGTAGTGTGTGAAAACACACCGTGAGTGTGTGTGAACAGTGAAAATCACAGGAGAGAGGGAGAGAGCTGAAGTCTGCTGCGTTTGGCACGAAATACGGGGATCCGGGTATATATCTCGGGTCCTCGTACGCGAAAAAGGTCGGAAGAACGGGCTAACGAAGTCGGAATGGGGCAAACCCAAAGTCTACGGACTCGTCTCGATGTCCCGAACGCGTTGAAGGGGTCAAAAAGGTCGAAAACTCGATCGAACGAGAAATGACCGAAAAACCCCCTAAAAAGAGAAAATTACAAAGGGGCCCCTAAACTCTAAAAGAGTTCAAAATAGGGCCACGAAAAACATAAAATCACATAATTAAACACATAAAAAGGTTGAAACGTGGCGTACCTTATAAGTCGGACGAACGGGATGTTACAATGTACCTGCAAGAACACTGCATGTATATCGATTTCCCGAATAACTCCATCACTCCCACAAACCCTATCACTCCAATAAACACCATCACTCCAGTCACTCCATCACTCCAATAATGGGAAGGTTGCGAGCCTTCACCATTCATGATAACACGATAACATGATACTCGCAGCGTTAGGATTCTAGAGGTGGCTCCTACGGGTTCAGGAGGTGGCTCCCACACATGTAGCACTTTGCCCCGCAGGTTCAAGAGGTGGCTCCCATGTGCGTAGCACGCTGTCCCGTATAGCACTTAGCTCCTGCGACTGACGAGCGGTACACGGTAACACGATAACACGATAATCACGATGCATGCATTGCTTTGCATGATCATGATATTAACACGATAATCACGGTACACGCATTGCTCTGCACGACTATGACCTTAATCAAGCTACACACATTGCTTTGCATGGCCTGACTTGCTTGCTGACCGGTGGCACGATGACTCATGGATGCGTGAACGTGCTCATTGATCTCAATCTCTGCCCTGGAGAACACTGGACAAGAAACAGAAACATTTGTGCACTCATGAGACATAACTCGATAATGTTACCAAAATGTAATGCACGACATAATCATGTAACGAGGTAATATACGTTAACAAATGTAGTATGATATATTCTTGCATGTAATTGATCATATAATAGCATGTTGGGATCAATTAAGGGTATAGGAATGAAATTGGAATTTACTATTTTTATGCAGAAACTTACTGCCTCTCCAGGGGCCTGGGAACGGCCGTTCCGGCCCTTAGTTCAAAATGGGAAGGGCCGTTCCCAGCTCCCCGAAGTTTCTCCCCGAATATGAGAACGGCCGTTCCCGCATATAAGCCAAAACGGGAAGGGCCGTTCCCGCCCTCGCCGCCATGCAATCCTATTTAAATATGGGAACGACCCTTCCCAATAACAAAGGGAATGGGAAGGGCCGTTCCCGCTGTGCAGAAGATGCAGAAACAGAGCAGCAGAACAGGGGAAGCTCGAACCATACCCAAATCTCATCAAAACTCATATAATTCAATTCCATATGGTATAATTGAAGAAAGGAAATATGTATACATGTTTAAGATACAATAAAACTAGTGTAAACACTTATATCATGCTTGAATCTCCAGGAATCATCACTTCACCCCTAAACATGAACTCATCCCATAACCTCACAAACTCCATAATATATGCAAGGACTTCAGATTCAAGGCTCCTAATCATGCTTCTAGCATCACATAAACAAGTTATTATATAAAATCACAACCATAGCTTCAAGCTCTTGTATTCAAGAATTCATGTATTCATATCTTATCTTTGAAAGAGAGAGATGATGATGAAGATGATGCTCCAAGGCCCTCAATTCCTCAAAGATTTTAGCTTGAAATAACGAGATTCCCTTTTTCTTCCTTGATGTTTTTGGTTCGGCCATGGAGGAAGCAAAATGGTGGGTTTGTATGATACGAAATTAATCATGGAAGATGGAAGAAGATATATCACGTAATTCATGCCTTGGTTTTGATGAAATGCTTTAAATTGCAATTAAGTCCCTTGTTTATGTAAGTTATGCAATCAAGTTTCATTCCTACAATTTAATTCACTTTGGTCCAACAATTATCCATGCAATTTGGTCCTCACATTTAAAATGATGATCAAGTAAGGACATATAAACAATTAAGGCACGTTCGGGACTTAATTCATGTAACAATTAAATTCAATTTATAGAATAATTCTCAAATTGACACATATTTCACATATTCACATTGAAATATAATTTATATGATTTATTATAAAATGTAAGAATTTAATAAATACAAGAATTAAAATAATTCTAGCTCTCAGAAAATTCACACGTGTCGCGCGTACCTGGAAGCTGGAATTTGGGGCATTACATCTACAACCCATAGCCGCCTGCGTCTTCTAAGCCCACAATTGCAGAAAAAAGATAAAGAAATAATTTTATGTTTTGAAAATCATAAAATCTTATTGTTTTCTTCTATTCTTCTGTATTTTTTTTTCTTCCTCTATTTTGGTTTGATTTTGAGATTCTATATACTTTGAAGATCGACTTGTTCGATTGCAATGATCGAGTGCAGCGATCGACAGATCGAGAACTCGATCATAATGATATCGAGTTCTCGATCAATTGAAGAAATCTCAATCTTCCAAGAAAAAAAAAGAAAAAAAAAAAAAGAATAAACGAAGATAAAATAAAAAAAAATTGAAGATCGATATGTGGATCCTATTTATTTTGGTGAATAAAAAAAATATAAAATTAAAGAATAAAAGAAAATAAAGAAAAAAAAACTTTTCTTCAAGATCGAAATGTTCGATCACTCGATCGAACATGTGAAAAATAATTATATTTAATATTTATCTTATTAGACATAATTAAAGAAAGGATTATATAGTGAATGGTTTTGAAATTAGGTATTATATTCCAAAATAAAGACAGACTTGACCCTTTTTGCTAAATCCCCGAACTATCTAATCCCAGACACTAAAATAGTTCCCATCCATGAAAATAAAAGGATTAGTACATTACATGAAAACTAAGAAAATCTGTCCTAATTGGTCATTTTACATATTTTGAGACAAGCCGTAGATTACGCAAAATATCTACGTTCCCATTTCATATTTACTTAAACAATGTACTGGGCTTATCTATATATATATATATATATATATATATATATATATATCATGTAACTTTATAAAGAAATGCTTATAGATAGCACATTAACTCGGGGCATATGACAAATCTTGTGCCATTCTGAATCCTCATCAGCATCCAGTAGTAGACAAAAATGAACATCCAATAAGGCATTGCATTGCATTTTCAGAGGGACTCCTTAATCTTTGGCAATCAAGCAAGTGTAATACCTTAAGGCCACGTTTGCATTGTTCGTTGTGATTATGTGTGTTGCTATGTTTTGAAATCCGGACCGGACGTCGAACCGAAGTACTTTACTGGTTACTGGTTTTACTACGTCATAATTAAATAATAAATATATTTAATTATATATTTAAGAATATAATATTATTAATATTAACAACAAATACAAAAACAACCAATTAGTATATATATATATATATATATATATATATATATATATATATATAATCTTTGAAAAAAATATTTATATAATAATTAACATCATTGGACTTCTATGTATTAATATTCATCCCATTAATTAGTGCATAACTAATTAAACCATAACCCAACACCAAGGCCCAAGCCCACCATCCTAAAACCTAATCATTAGGTTTTAGCCTAATATATAAAAATCTGATTTTCATCCAGTTTTTGGGTTTTTAGTCGGCGGTTGCAGTGCTTCAATCTCTTTCATATTCTGGTAAATTTCTCAATGATTCCTTGCTTAATCTCCTCTCCTCTTATTCCTTCTTTCATTTCTTGCTTAATTTTTTAGTAAATGGTGTTCGTATTTTTTCCCAATCACTCAAAATCCGAAAGTTCAAATTTTAAATTTTTTTTTGAGAAAATTGATGGCTCTCTATGGCGGAATTTCATAATTTTTTTTCAAATACCGATCCAGATGGTCCGTTAACCAGTCCGGTTCGCCTCTTTTACCGATTTTTAAGTGGTCCCTGCCGGTTCTTGCTGGTCCAACCAGTCACCAGTTTTTGGGGCTAGTTCGGATCGGACAGGTGGCCGGTCACCGGTTGAATCGGTCCGACCAGCCGGTCCGGTCCAGTCCGGGTTTCAAAACACAGGTATGTTGTGTTAAGGCGTGTCTGTGAATGTTGTACACGTATTACTACTTCAAAACACACCATGATTTTGTAAGTCTATTTTTGTTTGTCGTATAGTTTTGCAGAACCCATAATACGAGTTAGAAGCACATTTACCTAAATATCCTCCGCAGAACTTCACGTTCAGACTGGACTCTCAAATCCTAATTAAATTCGAGGAAGAAAACTCTTCACCATCGTTTTATTTCCGTTGGGCCAAAGTAAACCTTTCACCATTTCTTCTTTGTCGTGCCGCCACAGGTAAGACCTATCGCCTCTGCCACCAACCAACAACTCAGATCCCCCACCCCCCAAATTCTGCCACCCCCATCGCATCTCTTTTGAAGTGTGATTTCAGCAAATTTGTCTTTCCTTCAGCTTTTCTTCCCTTCAATCTACCTTTCCAATTAATTATTGAAATGGGATGGAGATCTTCTTTTATAGAATATTTTGAGCGAAATAAATTTTTTCAAAACTGCGAAAAAGCTAGAGATGGGATTTTCAATGGCAAATGTATGTATATTAATTGAAGTTTTGGATAGATGAGTAGTTTCCACGTCATGTCAAGAGGCATGTTTTCTCAAACACGCCAAAATTGCGTGTTATATTTTCACCCATTATCACATCAATGACACGGGCCACGACCGGGTCAACAACAAAAAAAAGTAAACAAAGAATAAGTCATGTTAAAATCCGAAAACATGCTCAATTCAACAATGTAAACGGGCCTAAGAGATGGCAGATTCGCCAGTCATTCAGGCAATGCATCTATTCCCATTAACTGCCTTAACTTTGAGATATTTAAATACAATAAAGGTATGTTTTTATCGAGTGAGGTACAATGTAAGTTTTTTGCTGAACCTGAAAGTATTCCCTATCTTGGACCGGGGCGCCATCCCCTCAGCCTAAAATTTTAAGCACCAAAAGAAAAAAAAAAAGAAAAGAAAAAATTTGATCATTATTGTGAATTTGATGGAAGGAGTTTGAGTGTGATCATTGTAAGTCAAGGTTAAGACTAAAGATGGAAGAAGTTTGAGTGTGATCATTTTTGTGAATTTGATCATATTAAGAAAAATGTTTTAAATTGAAGAAAGAGCTTAGAGGCAATCATGATGGGTACGAAAAGTGAGACCAGAAAAATAATGATCGTGTTGCTACTATTACTTCCAATGATGATCTTATTTTTGCAAATAATCACAATATCATTGTCGTAGCTGGTGATGATTTCATTTGGGTTATTGATAGTGGTGCCTCATTTTATGTAACTTTGAGAAATGATTTATTCATTTCATATACTTTTGGTGATTTTGGAGTTTTGAAGATGAGAAATGATACAGTGGTACCGGTAGTAGGCAGTGGGACTCTTTATTTGAAAACTAACAACGGGATGAGTTTGGTGCTTCATGATATTAGGCATGCACCTAATGTTCGTTTGCATCTTATCTCTGTAGGGAGGCACTTTATTTTGTCACCTTTATTAATGATTATTCAAGAAAGGTTTGGGTTTATGTTTTAAAAATCAAAGATCAGGTATTGGATGAGTTTAAAGTTTTTCAGGCATCAGTTGAGAGAGAAACTGAAATGTATTCGTACTAACAATGGTGGCGAGTATTGTGTCCATTTGATTCTAATTTCAGAGAATAGGACATTCGGCATCAAAAGACGCCTCCTAAGATACCTTAGTTAAATGACTTAACAGAAAGGATGAATATGACCCTAGTGGAGAGGGTCAGATGTTTGCTTTTAAAGGCAATGGTACCTAAAGCTTTTTAGGGAGAGACTTACTTCTGCTTATATAATTATTTTATCTTTGTAACACCCCGCACGGTGGGTCACCCCATCCCCCGCACTAAAGCCCAATCTGCATACGAAATGGAGTGTCTGTACATGAACCAAACAGTAACGAACGGAAGACTGATATACACACCTAGGCTAGACGATACGTAGACCCCGATTTCAAATTTCAAAACAACAACAAGAACAAATACGGAGAGTAAAGATCAAAGCATAAACATAAATTCAACCAAATATCAAATAACGGGTTCAACTAACATAGGTCCCTAATCCCAAAATCATAAAGTCACAATCATACAAATTTACAAATTAAACACGGGTTCAACTAGCCTAGAAACCTGCCCGATTTCAAACACAACCAAATTACCAAAACATAACTTAACAAAGTTCGAAATATAATGAAATGCAAAACTAAAATAATTCAAACGGACCCAAAAATAACTAGGAGACACAACGGACTCGACTCAACCGCCTAACTTGAACTCCAGAGTAAAACTTGTAACTAAAAACATGGGGAGGGAGAGGGTCAATCCACTGACTGAGTGAGGGGCTACACATGCACGCTACATGTATATGATAAGGAGCATAACTGTAGCACCCTGAATGTAGGGTCGCCACATCCCCCGCACTAAGGCCCAAACTCGATTCTGAAATGGGATATCCGTACCCGAACGAATCAAAGCAAACGGGTGACCAACTCACATGCTAGACTAGGCAGAGCTACCATTAAACCAACTTAGAGTGTGCGGAAGAAATTAGAACAATTAACAACATATGAACGGAAGCTTAAAACAATAATAATAAACAAACATATAAGTATCAATCATGAGCCCATACGACTCTCAAAAAATAAAGCATAAGTAAATAAGAGTGTGTATGTAGACAAATGCATCCCACTCGACCAATACAGACAAGTGCAACACGAGAGACACACTTCCCCGCCTAGCTCGACTCCTAAAAGATCCTACAACTAAAAGAGAAGGAGAGTGGTCAGTCAACTAACTGAGTGAGGGGGCTAACTCACACCTGCACACTATACATATAGAACAAAGTATATATCAAAGGTGGACTCATGAACTGGGAATAGGTTTTGTACGCTAAAACATTTTAAAACAAACTTATACCTATATATATATATATATATATATATATATATATACCCCTTTAGAAGACACTACCCCGATTCACAATTCCAGAACATAACATAAATGAGTACGAGCTGCCAACCTTTACTCAGAATAGAACAAAACAGAAATAGATAAACAAATCCCTCCACTACTCCAATGATGGAAGAGCCACTCGCAAATTTAACCATCCCGAACTGAAGAAACCCACAACGTGTCCTTGCCAGTTGTTATACCGACGGCATAAGCATACCACGCCTTCCCTACTCCCGGGGTCACACATGATACCTCATAGGGGGACTACTCACAGGCCGAGCCCTGGTGGCCCGATACCGTCCCGAGGATTCCTTACTCGTAGCTCCAGGGACCATAAACACCAATATTTTATGGCTAAACTCGCTACAGAATAGAACTAAACATAACTTTACTTTTAAAACATGCTTACATAGGCCTACATACTTTTCTTTCCAAAAAACGAAACTTATTCATAAGATCATAATCATATCATACTTAACAGTTATTTAACTATAACATATATAGTCGCATGCGAGGATCAAAACCATCACATAAAAGTCGTAGGCATATAACTATACAAGATCCTAAACCTCACCTTGTGAAGACAAAAGACAGTGAGTGAGTGTGGACACCAAATCAAGCCTCGGGCTCACTATCGGCTACCTCCTCCAAAAACAAACATATAAAAGCCCAAGACTTAGACACATATGATCCAATCAAGATGAACGACAATGCATATGAATGCACAAATGATGTTGTTTATTAGAAAAGCCATTGAATGGGAAGGAATTCTGTATTTCTGTATTGTAAAGAAAACACCGTACAAGGCTATATAAGTACACTATACATATAAGCTACGAAAGGAAAGTAAATCAAGGGAAAATAAATACACGATTACACAATCCCTGACTTCTAGCCTTCTATATGTTTACACTCCCCCTCAAGTTGTATAGTCGGATCCCCGATTTACAACTTACTTAAAACTTCTCCGAATATCCTCCCGTTGATCGCCTTGGTTAGAATATCTGCCAGCTGGTCCTCTGATCTTACAAACGGAAGTGTAATGACCCCTTTCTCAATCTTCTCTTTGATAAAATATCGGTCTACTTCCACATACTTGGTTCGATCGTTTTGCACAGGGTTCTCTGATATACTGATTGCAGCCCGATTATTACACTTCAGGCTACATGCTCTGGTTGGAGGAATACCAATCTCAGTGAGCAACTTCCTCAACCAAAGGACCTCTGCTACTCCACGTGCAATTCCTCAAAATTCTGCTTCTGCACTGATAAGGCTACCACCTTCTACTTTTTACTTTTCCATGTTACAACATTCCCCCCTACTAGTGTGACGTATCCATAGGTGGATCTCCGATCACCTGGGCTCCCGGCCCAATCTACGTCTATGTACGCCTCGATCTCTAAATGTCCATGTTTCTGAAAGAGGACACCTCCTCCTGGACACCCTTTCAGATACCGACACACCCTGAGTGCTTTATCCATGTGTTCTTTCTGAGGGCGGTGCATGACCTGACTAAGGACCCCCACAGCATAGGCGATGTCGGGTCTGGTGTGGGATAAGTATATCAATTTCCCTACCAAGTGCTGATACTGTAACTTTTCTGCCTCTTCTGCTCCTTCCACTATTCTCAACCCATGATTGATTGTCATAAGTGTATCTGCTGGTCTACATTCTAACAACCCGGTTTCTACCAAAAGGTCTAGCACAAACTTCCTCTGTGAGATATATATCCCTCGTTTTGACCATAACACTTCTATCCCGAGAAAATATTTCAGCTGTCCTAGGTCCTTCATCTCAAACTCCCTGAATAAATTCGACCTTAGCTGAGAAATTTTTTCAGAGTCATCCCCTGTAATGATCATGTTATCTACGTAGATGTTAAGGCATGTTACCCGTCCACCTCTCCGTTTGATGAAGAGTGTATGGTCTGAATTACTCTGGTGATACCCATACTGTTTCATGGCTGCTGAGAACCTCCTAAACCAGGCTCTGGGTGACTGTACAAAGCTTTTCTCAACCTGCAAACCTCATATTTCCTAAATTCCCCAGTGAACCCCGGAGGGGGTTCCAGTACACATCTTCCTGAAGATCTCCATGCAAAAAGGTGTTCTTGACATCAAACTGATGAAGTTCCCAATCTCGGTTGGCTGCTATCGAGAACAACACTCTGATAGTGTCAATTTTTGCCACCGAGTAGTCTATCCCATATATCTGTGTGTACCCTTTTGCCACTAACCTTGCTTTATATCTCTCAATACTCCCATTTGCTATGTTTCATTGTAAACACCCAAAGACACCCTACCGTTCTTTTTCCTGGGGGATGATGCATTTTTCCCATGTCCTATTTTTCCCGAGTGCCTCCATCTCTACTTCCATGGCCTGCACCCATTTCTCATCTGTAAGGGCATCTTCCACCTTGCTCAGGATTCTAACCGAATGAATAGTAGTAGTGAACACCTGGGCCTGTCTAGAAAGATTCCTCCTAACCGCGTTGACCACAGGATATCTCGGGTTCCGACCTATAAGTTCGGGCTCATACCGCTTGGGAGGAATGCCTCTGGTTGATCGAGGCGGTAACACATATCTATTTGTAACTCCTGTACTGTTCTCCCCTGTATCTCAATCTCCCCTTGTTCTCCACTGTTCCCCGCACTGTTAGGATCATACGAAATAATAGAATCGAGACCGGCCAGAGATTGAGTCTAATTACTAACCTCAGGAATATTCGTCGGGGTAACGGGCTCAGTGGCAGATTTAGAGGGTTGTACTGCGGGAGATGATGGCTCGGTGGTTTCGCCTACTTGCTCTGTTGGGACTGTGTTTGGCCAGGGCAGTGGTGGTACCCTGCTCAGTGGGTCCTGTTCCCTGTTCCCCCCCGACCACTGAGCGGGGAGGTAAAATAGTACTCAGTCTCAATAAAGTCACAGTCCATAGTGATATACATACGACGGGACGGGGGATGATAGAACCTACACCCCTTCTGGTTGACCCCATAACCCAAGAAGATACATTTAAGGGAGCAAGGTTCAAGTTTATAGCGCGTGGTCTGGGGGAGATGGGCAAACACTGAACACTCAAACACCCGCGGTTGTAGGTTAAGGATAAAGGGGATGGTAACTTGGCTGGCTAAGCTTTTTAGATGAGTGTTAAATTTCAGGGGTTTGGAAGGTAGCCGGTTAGCGAGATAAACTGAGGTGGCAACCGCCTTAGGCCACATAGACTGGGGACAATGCAACTCAATAAGAAGGGATCGGGACATCTCAAGCAACTGACGGTTCTTTCACTCGGCCACCCCATTATGTTGTGGGGTATGTGGATAAGAGGTTTGGTGGACTAACCCATGGTCATGGAAAAACTGTTTCAGGGTGGAGTTAACAAATTCCCCACTATTATCAGACCGAAGTACCTGGATATGATACTGATATTGCGTACGTACCAGATGAAAAAACTCAATGAATTTCAAAGGAACATCAGACTTATTCTTTAAAAAATACACCCAAGTCATTCGTGAACAATTATCAATAAACAAAACAAAATACTTAAAACCATGACTTGACTCAGAGTTCGGAGCAGGCCCCCATATCCGAATGAACTAAAGAAAACATAGTTTCAGACTTGGACTTCGAAACAGGAGAAGGCTGTCTATGACTTTTTGCGAGAATACACGTTTCACAAGAAAACTGACTATCTTTAGAAAATAACTTGGGAAATAACAACTGAAGGTACCCTGATGACGGATGACCCAGACTGCGATGCCACAACCACTGCTGGCGGTTCACTGTCCCGTGAGCAAGCGCTGCAGTTCCCTGTTGAGCCACCTCATCGACGTAGTACAACCCCGTTCCTCAGTACAACGCCCAATCACCATCCCTGATCGAATATCCTGCAACAGACAAAAAGATGGGAACATCAGTACCATGCAGTTTAACTCTTTCGTAACTTGACTTATAGACAGGAGTTTATGAGACAGACTGGGAGCATAATGACAGTCTTTTAATTTCAGATTTGGTGACAAGGTCACCGTTCCTACGCCTTCCACTAAGGAAAGCCCACCATTTGCACTAACTATCCCTGTTATAGGTGGGGCCGTGTAGTTCTCCAGGTCGGTTTTGTCATAAGTCATGGAATCAGTGGCCCTACAATAAAAAATCCACCTCGAATTCTTGATAGGGCCCTGGGTGCTGAATTGAGGTGCTGTACCTGCTTTATGTGTATTAGAAGTGGGGCCCCTTTTACAAAGAAAGTGGGGAAGGGACCCATTTACACAAGGGGAAAAATCTGGGGGTAAATTGCAAGAACTACAAATATCATGGGTACAATTTAAAAAAAGGGTTGATTTATCCAAACAAGAAAGGAGTGAGGGGTAGGACGGTAAATTCCATCCGTGCCCTATACCTAAATTGGCTTCCCCTTTCTCCTTGCCATACTCAGCCGCCATTTCTCCTCCAGAGCTGCTCTCTCCTCCATTTTTGCTCTCCCCTCTATTTCTCTTCTCTGTTCCGGTTCCGGCATCACTCCCGTCGGTGGCGACCGACGCCGTCCCATACCCGGCCATCGCGTTGTCCCTCTGGCAACCTCTCCACCCCTCTGGCCATCCGATAATCTCGAAACAGCCTTCTTTCGTGTCACCGACGCATTTACAGTAGCTACAGGTCACTAGTTCGTTGCTGTTGCTCTGACGTGGAGTCGCCGGCCTCGGTCTAGGTGGCCCACTCGCCTGAACTAATTTTTGCTGTCCGATTCGTAACCTTCCATGGCCGAAACTCTCTCGCCCTTGACTTTCGACGACTAAGCCCGTTTCGATGCCCGTTTCAGATGCCGATGATGAATTCCGACCCCCCATTATCTCTCACTGGTTTTCTTCTCACCGTATGGTAGCATAGGCCTTCTCAACTGTAGGCAACGGGTCTTCTTTCAATAGATCCCATCGCTCTGAGTCGTATCTATCATCAATCCCGGTGAGAAATTGGAATAATTGGGTCTCGAATCTGAGGCGATTGAAAGCCGTAATGTCCCGGCCACACGCCATTGGGTTAGGTTGCCGGAGTTCAATTTCTCTCCAAATCCGCTGAAGGTTGCTGTAATATTTCTCGATACTATCTGTTCCCTGTCTGAGATTATTGGCTCTGATCATAAGGTCGAAAATCTGAAGACCATCTCCACTCTGGCTGTAAGTGGAGTTCAGGCCATCCCACATGGTTTTAGCCGAGGCGTATTCGGTGAATAGACTGACTAATTCGGGCTCCATGTTGTCCAAGAGCCATGTACAGACGATGAGGTCTGTTTGTTCCCACTTGGGGTAAGCCGGAGAGTCCGCCACTGGTGGTGGTGGTGCCCCGGTGATGTGGCTGAGCTTTCTTCTCCTTCCGATCGCCATCTTCATTAGTCGTGACCAAAGGGAGTAGTTAAATTGACTGATTGTGGCATATTGTTCTGATTATTTTCTGTTTGGGGTTGTAGGTTTTAGAACTTGGTTTCGATACTACTCGCTAACTGTGTGGCCAAGGAATCGACGGGCTGCTGCGATTCCTTGTCGGAGCTTGATATGATGCTGTCATCGGCCATGGCCGGTAAAAGGTGAGGTACGTGATGAGCAAGGTCGAATCCGTTTAATGGATCGCCAGCTCTGATACCATGTTGTTTATTAGAAAAGCCATTGATTGGGAAGGAATTCTGTATTTCTGTATTGTAAAGAAAACACTGTACAAGGCTGTATAAGTACACTATACATCTAGGCTACGAAAGGAAAGTAAATCAGGGGAAAATAAATACACGATTACACAATTCCTGACTTCTAGCCTTCTATATGTTTACAAATGCAATGTTCATGATGCGTGTCCACATAACGAATCAAATGAACCCATTCAAGGAAAAACGAGACACATAAAGGCATATAAGGTCAATCATATATAGTTAACAAGTTCACTTAGTAGGGACATGATCGGGGCGGGAAAAAACGAAAGAAAAGAATTAACCGCGAAGACAAAGTTCAACAACACACCTTGGGGCCAAACAGGGTATCACGGCCGCACCACAATTTCTACAAAAAATTATCGTGCCCGCGACGAACCAAAATAGAAGTGGGAAAAGGTTTTTGGAACTCGTCGAGGCGGCGATCAAAACCAAAGAAAAATATTCGCTGCCCGTGATGTATAAATCGAGATAAAATGCTAAATATTCGCACGACCCCATTAGGTTTTAGTTCAAAATTCATCGCGGCCATGACGAGTACTCAACGTTTTCAGAAGGTCTCTAATGGTATCACGGCCGTGATCGTTCCAAAAATAGGCTGCGACCCCTTTACAGCAACAACAATGGCGGAAAAGCCATCTAAAAATCAATAAAAACGCCACAAACCGAACAAGCTATATACAATACACATTATAATATGCCAAGACTCCAACTAATTCATTCTTTAACATCATATTCATCAACCAAGATAAGGATTAGTACATTATAAACATTTTCAAGCTTTCAAGCTCCTTAATGACAACTCTCAATATCTCCAACTGCCAACCTATTCAATGCATTAAATATAGCAAATACAACATAGAGAATTCATATACACTTATATCCTTTCATATAATTCAACGTATGTCATATTCAACAAATTTCATAAACCTTTACTATTCACATACAAACTCATACACATACATACACTTAGTCTCCAACTACAAATCATGGATAGAATCAAAGAGCACAACGAGGGGAGTTTGTAGCTTACCTCGGATCACGAAATGATGAAGAAACGAGAGAGGTACGAGCTCTTGAAGGTATAGGGCTTGGGGAGCTTTCTTTTTTCTTTTTCTTGGAGCTTGGAACGATGGAGTGAAAGTGAGGGAAGAAGGAAATGGTTAATCCATTCAAGGGATGAGCCGGTTCAGTTCAGGCAATCGACCCGATTCAAAAGTTATCCGGTCCGTTTGGATCAGATTTTAAAACGATAGGGGATTCAAACGGCTTCAGAAAAATATGGGGCTGATTCCATTGGATCCGAATCGTTGAAACGAGTCCAACGGTGAAGTCAAAATTTGAATTCAAATTTCCGAGCTCGTAGTAGCCCAAACTGGCCCAAAATCACTTAATTACAATTAAGCCCACAAACTTTCAAAAAGTTATAAATAGGCTCAAGTCCTATTTTCAATTCAACCCCAAACAATTCAAATAAATTTTAATTAAGCCCAAACGAAATACAATTCATATCAAATCATAAAACTAACATTCCGACAAGAAAATTCATAAATTAACATATGAGTTCATATATTCAAATATTTCAATTATGCATTTAAATCAATTAATTCGTGTAGAACAATTATAAAATAATTAAATCATATAAAAGAGAATTAAATGACATAAATATGTAAATAAACACTCACGTGACGTCATACATGTATGGACGAATGGACGGGGCGTCACAATAACACGTTTAAAACGTAAATGTTCATTAACCGGGGATAATTTTTACATGCTAAAATGTTTTGCCCGTGATAATACATATAGGGATTTTCTAACAAAACAAAACATAACCGAAACAAAGCGTATCATAACGTAAAGTATCATAACATAACATATCATAACATATTTCACTTAACTTATCTTATCAAAACGTATTCCAATTTTATCTTAGTTAGAGAGTCTATCCCCGTGGCATAAATCATGGCAAATATAACTTAACTCGGCCGGTACGAGCATCAAACCAGTCTTACTCCCAAAATCATACAAAACCAAAGTCAGACATACCATAACAAATCCATCCTTCACACCGGGTGTTGCAAGAGAGTATACCCCCTTACCATCCAAACAAATTGATCGAGGTCGTGAGTCCATGACTCTCACGCCTCAGGACTCCATCCCCCACCAAACTTCTTAGTGGGTTTTGGGTTGATCCTCATAAGATATGGAAACTATGCACAGGAGTAAATTTCGATGGCCCGACACCGTCCCGGGGTTCCTTACCCAAAATCTCCGGGGCCTAATATATCATATCAGAACATAACATATCATAACCCAATACATACATATTATACGATACCATACATATTCCATAGCTTACCTTGCAACAAGCTATCCTTCTGACATGGTGCTTAGCTCATGGGAGGCACACTGATTGTAGCATAATGCTTTACTTACCTCTCTGTATCATTCCAACGCTTGTCCTTCGGACGTGGGGGCTTGGCTCATGAAAGGCACACGGTTTGGAGCATAGGTTAACGTTGCCAAATTTAACAAAACAAAACAAGCTTACATATGCCTTTACATAGCGTATCATGCGTAGAAATATATAACAAAATCATAAGATACATATTCCACACGTATTTACTTATACTTAGGGCTTACTAATTCGCATGCATTCAAAATGAGCACATAAGTTATGGGGCCATGTGACATCCCTGTGCCACATCGGGAAAGTATGAATGTTAAGTTCAGTATGTAAGTTAAAGAGTCCAAGTATAACCAATGGATATCTCTTTTGGGTAGTGGTTTAGGCCCAATTTCAGGTTATACTCGGTGGACTTGGAGACTTGCGCTCGCATCCAACGGGCCCGCATCGTGACAGATGGTATTAGACCCGCTCGTCAGCCGCAGGAGCTAAGTGCTATACGGGGCAAAGTGCTACGCACATGGGAGCCACCTCTTGAGCCTGCGGGGCAAAGTGCTACATGTGTGGGAGCCACCTCTTGAGCCCGTAGGAGGCACCTCTAGAGTCCCAACGCAGACGAGTCTTTCATGGGCTATATGTCATGCGGCGATGAGGACGTCGCGATTCTGAAGGAGGGGTGATTATGACATCCCTATCCCACATCGGGAAAGTATGAATGTTAAGTTCAGTATATAAGTTAAAGAGCCCAAGTATAACCAATGGATATCTCTTTTGGGCAGTGGTTTAGGCCCAATTTCAGGTTATACTCGGTGGACTTGGAGACTTGTGCTCACGTCCAACGAGCCCGTGGACCCGGGCCGCGACAGGCCATAATTATAATCCTATCCTCACCCTAAACCAAACGAAGCTGAAGATAAGATGATTGGTTTACCCCGGAACCTACACGGCTATCGGGTCACCGCTTGGGTGCACCTGTACGAACTAGATACAAAATGCAAAACTTAGACTCAAAGATGAACACATAGACGCACGACAACATATGCATGTAGTAGATGCAATATATATGATTCATGATCCCAATTCATATATGTTTCACATAATTAGAAGGCAAGAAAGTTATAATAAGGCAATTAAGGTAATGCATAACATTTAACAATCACAAAACATATTAGGATCATGCTTGGGGTGAAGAAAGAACTGAAAAAACGAGCAAAACTAGAGAAAATAGGATCGAAACATCAATTCTTGTGTTTCCTTGCACTACGTCGTGGGCGTGATAAAAATGAGCTGAGAAGCATCGCGGCCACGATGCGATGCCAGAAAACCCCCCTGGAGTGCCCTCGCGGCCACAACAAAACCTTGGAAAAAGCCTCGCGGCCGCGATGGCGTTCCAGTAGCCTAAAACCCAAAAGGTATTGCAGTGGCTAAAAACCCAAAAGGCCTCGCGACTGCGATCGTATTACACATAATTAGGTCACAGCCGTGACCGACCTCCAGTAAGAAATTGCAGAACATCCATGATAGTTGTTCGAGTAGGGGAGGTTTCCAACCTCTCTAAGGTACTTCCCTTTCAACAAACCCCCCCCTCCAAAAAAAAACCTATCAAATACGAACCCACAACAACAATAAACACATTGCAACACATATCGAATCACGAATCGAGCTCAAATATAACAAAATCCGAAACCCTTACTATTCATTTATCTTCCCAAACCTACAAATATGCACACATTCACATCACATAATTCACATAAAATTAAAGTTTGAAACGAGTAGAGTACGTTGATTACGTTGGATCTTCGAGTGATCGGAAGATGACGAAGAACTTTGAGCTCAAAGGGTTGAAGGTATATGGTGCTCTTCTTCCTTCTTCCTTCGCTGCTATCACGTTGAAATGGGGGAAAGAAAGAAAAGGGATATAGGGTATAAAAGAGCTGAAAACGGGTCAGCAATAGTAGAAATGGGTTGGATCTCAAGAATTAATTCGGTCCACGAGGTCGGATTTAAAAGCCAGGGTTCTCAAACGGCTTCAGAAAAATATAAGTTTAGTATTATTGGACACGAATTGTCGAGATAAATCTTCTGGCAAAGTTAAAATTCGAATCCAAGTTTCAAAGCTCAAAGTGGCCGAAATGGCCTCGAAACGGCCTAATTACAATTACACCCTCAAACTTCCAAAATGAATAATTGAGTCCAAACACATATTAAATTAAGTCCTAAACTATCAAATAAGTACAATTAAGTTCACATTAGCACTCAGACCATGAAATAACACATAATTACGTAAATAAACTCACTCGTGGTGTCACACCTGACCTATTGGAGAAGCGCGGCGTCACAGTCTTCTTCTATTGCATTGCAGGCTGATGTTCCTAATAGGGTATGGTATGGTAAAGATGTGTCATATTATCCTTTAGGTGTGTTTGGTTGTAAAGGTTCTAAATAGGTACCTAAGAATGAGAAGTCTAAGTTAGACACGAAAAATGAGAGAATATATATTTCTTGGGTATGGATAGGATGAATTTGGTTACAGGTTTTATGATCCATTTGAAAAGAAACTTGTCAGAAGTTATGATGTAGTCTTCATGGAGGATCAAATCGTTAAAAACATCAATAAATCAAGTATTTTGGAGTCTCTAGGTGGTGATGACTTGATAATTTTGGATCCTAAACCTATTCAGAATTTTCCTGATGTAGTTCAGTTGAACAATCAGAATAATGTAGAGACGGAGGTTGATCATGATTATACTGAGAAAGATCATGAAATGCAAAATGGGGAAGATACTCCAATTATTAAGAAACCTTCAATCCAACTCAAAAGATCTATAAGGAGTAGAATGTAGTTTGTTAAGTACCTACGTAGTGAGTATGTGCTTTTGACAGATGGAGGAGAGCTTGATTGTTATGAAGAGGCTATGGACAATGAGCTCAAGAAAAATTATTTGAGAAATGAAAGATGAGAGGAAATCTTTACACGAAAATCATACTTTTGACCTTGTAAAGTTACTTGAAGGCAGAAGAGCTCTGAAAAACCGATGGATTTATCGGGTAAAACAAGAAAAGAACACTTCGCTTGTAACACCCCGACTTTTCAGCCATACAGGTATGACGTAATTGCACATTTAAATTCCTTAATTATGTGATTATATGTTTAATTAAGGTTAATTGTTATTCCTTTTTAAATTATTTGAATTCATATTTGAACGTTTATACTTCTTTTGTTGCTAATTGCTCCGTCTTTGATTGTTTTTGAATCCGATTTTTGTGCCTACTTGCCACGCATGAAATTTGCGTGTTATCAACTTGTGAATATGCTCATTTTATGTTTTTGAGTTTGTTTGTTGAGCTTTTGGAGTGTTTGTTTTGTTTGGAACTTAAAGGAGGTTAAAACGTTTTAACGCACCTTGGGTTCCAGGTTGTGTAATTCTAGCTCGGGAATTCAGATTCGAATTCTATCACTTTTGTTTACCTCTTTTTGATGATTTGGAGTTTCTAACCTCGTTTGATACTTCGAAATTTGACCGAAAGTTCACCTCGTGCTTATATGACTACCTTTCACTTATTTGCACATTAGTTCTTCAATTCTAGACATATTACCCTCAAACGTGGTCCCACCAACCACCAACTCAATATACCATGCTTCTTTACCTCCTTCATCTTGGTTCAAACAAGAAAAGGGGAGAAATTTGAAAAACTTTGGAGAAAAACCATTCCATTTTTGCCACTATTCACACCAAGGAGTTTGTGAGCTCAAAACTCCATTTTCCTCCATCATC
The DNA here is from genome assembly GCA_037501455.1 of Lantana camara. NCBI lineage: Eukaryota > Viridiplantae > Streptophyta > Magnoliopsida > Lamiales > Verbenaceae > Lantana > Lantana camara. The sequence goes on from CM074861.1 coordinate 49,924,198, forward strand.
TTCAAGAAGTAAGTGTATATTTGATATCACCATGCTTATGTGATCATTTTAATCCATTAATATCATACTTTGAGCCAAGTTTGATACAGATATGAAGCATGGATTGATAACTAAGCGTTTGAGGATCTCTTGTCATTTATGGAGCTATACATTGGTTTGATGATATATATATGATCTCTTAAACTTTATTCATGAATATATGATCCTATTTTTGTCGTTGGTTGAGTGTATGGCATATCACAATATGAGCTTCAAGCTTTTGTGCATGAGATGGATGATTTATGTTGCTTCCTTGCCCTCTTTGTCTTGCTTAGTGATTTGGGAGAGGTTGTGCCATGTTATTGCACGTATTTAATGCATTTTATGACTTGATGATTGTTGCTTTGATGTGCTGCTGCGTGCCCTGTTTTTCTCCCCTGTTTCTCGGATGAATAACTATAGCTGTTGTACATTTTTTTTCGGAGAAGAAAGGCCAACATGGCCGTCTTGGCTTTGAACGCAGAATTGGACATGGCTATGTCGGAACTTCGACTTGGGCTGATTATTTTTATAAAATCGGACACGGTCGTGTCATACACGGTCGTGTCCAATGTTCGAGATTGGCCCCTGAATTTATTTTAATCGGACATGGCCATATCTATTCTGAACTAAAACCTAACACGGCCGTGTCATGTGTGTGCAGCGGCGACGGTCGTTCCTTTTGTGATTTCGATACCATTCTTCGTGTTTTCTTGCTTCTTTTATGACTTGTATGCAATGATACTTGTTATATTACGTGTTATATGCATGGTATTGAATTTATGACTCCGTTTGATACGAGTTTTCGAGTATGAATTTATATGATTTAATGGTACATTTTTGTATTCCATTTGCATTCATTGCATTCATAAGCATCATCGAGCGTCTATTTGGTTCATAATGGATTCTAAGTCTCGGGTCTTTGCCTTTTTGTGCTTCAGAGCCTCTTCCGAACGTACGGGAGCCCGAGGTTTAGGTGATTAGTGGCCGTTCTGATCCTACCTCTGCTACCCTTTTGTTATAAGGTAAGGTTAGGAACTTTGTATTAGTTATCGACCTACGACCTATTATGTGTTGTTTTACACCCCGTGTGTGAATATATATATCTTATATATATTAAATACGCATGTTTAATCTATGATTATGGCCTTATGGAAATGTTTGAATCTTATGGAACGGTATAAGTATGAGCATATATAAGCTTAAACTTTTGAACTCTTTTACTTTATGTTTGAGCGAGTTATACCCTGAAAGATGAGAATGTGGTTCATTGTGGTATGTTGGGCCCCGGGAATTATGGGTAAGGAATGCCCGGGACGGCAAGGGCCGTCTGGTTTGGCCTGTCTTGTTCCCTTTGAGATATTCACTTACAACTTATGGAGGTTGAGAAGGCGTGGTATCTTGAGCCCTCGGTTTATAACCGGGGAAGGCATATCGTGCGTTAGCTACCCCGTATGTTTTTGTATTGCAGGTGGAGAGGTTTTGATTCCCAAAACACCAAGCTTGTGGGGTTGGATTTATGTTTATGATTTTGATCTATTATGTTATGTTTGTGTAGTTAGGGCAGTCCGTTCTCGCCGGACGTTTGTTTTGTTATGTATCGATGGTTATGGATCGAGATAGGATTCCTTTTATGTATATTACGTTATTCTTTTGAAAATGCTACCCTAGCCTTGATTTATGACTATCCTTCTAATATATGCTCTGTTATACTTATATGTGTGTTTGGGTATGCATTTAGCCCCTCAGTCAGTTGAGTTGTAGACTGATCCCTCTCCTTTACCCCTTTCAGGTTTGCACGAGCTAGGTGGGGAAGTACGTCGTGTCGAATCGTACTTAGCTGTTTAGGTCGAGTTTACATTCCCTTCTGCATCTTTTGATTACTCCCACTTTTGGAATATGTATATGAACTTGAATACTTGTATTTTTGGGCCTCGTGGTCATGGTATATATATGTTAATGCATGTTGGATCGAGCTCGTTTAGATCCTGGTTATTGCTTCTGCATTTCTGATTATGTTTGAGCGCTCTGTTTTTCTTTAGCCCCGTTTAGCCTAGTGTGTGAGTATAGGTCCCCGTTCACTTAGACTTGGGCTCATGTATGGAGGTCCATTTCATTTGTGGGTTCGAGTTTAGGTGCGGGGGATATGGTGGCCCATCGTTGCGGACGCTACATCCTAAAGTTGTATCAGAGCTCCCAGCTGCAAAACCGGAACTCTAGAGTCGTGTTGAGTTTGTCCAGGTTATACGACATAGGACAACGTGGTTAAGTGATTTACGTGGCTTATTTGATTATTATCTTGTTAAATGTGCAATTGAACATGTATTGACCCGCATGCATATGAATTGAAATGTTTTGATTTTGCAGAATCATGCCTCCTAGAAGACATAACCACCGGGATAGATCCCCTGAACACCGCCATCACCGGGATCATTCTTCGCAACAAGAAAACAATAATCCACCACCACCACCACAAATGGACCCCGGGAAATTCATGGAAAGATTAGCGGTATTTTTGGAACAGAGGGCTCAAGAAAGGAACATTGCCCCTCAGGCCGGGAATCATGGAGGAGGGTGTCTTACTACCATTCTTAGGGAATTTAAAAATCAGAATCCATCGGTTTTCATTGGTGGAAATGATGTTCAGGTGGAGGAATGGTTAATCCAAACTAACAGGATATGGGGTATTATTCCTTGTGGCCCGATGGAGAAATTACTGTGCACTCTTACAATAATTCAGGGATAGACTTATAGTTGGTGGTCCAGTGTACAGGTGAGGTTGGAGGCTTCCGGAGAAGAGATTACATGGGATGTCTTCGTGTGGGAATTCAAGAATAAATATATTCTGAAGGCTACGTAACAGATTATATCAACGAGTTTGAAAGACTTTCTCGTTATACTGCTAACATTGCTCATGATGATGAAGCTAAGGCCTCTCAGTTCCTCTAGGGTCTTCGGGAAGATATGAAAGATGCTTTGGAAGCTGCTAATACAAGCACATGGGCGAAAGTGACCGATAAAGCTTTGAGAGGTGAAGATAGGGTGGTCCTGAGAAGAAAGGGTTCACATGCGGGATAGGGTTCGAGTTCGGGGAGTTTTAATAAGTTCAGGAAGAGGCCGACGTGTAACACCCGGGCACAAGGTGCCACATCCCCCGTACCAAGACCCGACCCGCATATGAAATGGATAATCCACACACGAGCTGAGTCACGGCGAACGGGGATATACGCACACACTCTCTAGGCTAGGCGGGACTAACCCTTAAACCATAACTCAGAGTAACGCCAATAAAGCGGAAGTAAGAACAATCATATATCTAAGTACCATGAGCCTTCAAGCTCCAAAAATAGAATTCATATACCTATACCAACCAAGTATTTCAAGTTCTGACAACATGACGCTCCATAACCATATCCAAATACAAAAGGGGAAACATGAGTGCGAGTGTAACAAAATAAGAGAGCTAAACACTAATGCAAGACCTAGACGACTTGTATTCCCGCCTAGCACTCCTTAACCTACACAAAAGTCACTGAAAACAAAACGGGTTCAGTCCAAAAGGGACTGGTGGGCATAAAACAGGCATAGTATATAAGTATGGCAGAATTTAAACATATACATGCAAGCTATAAACCCATAAGAAGTTTTAAAAGATTTCCCCAAGTGGGTGTGACAAGGAGAGATATCTACGGGTTTATAACAGTCATATTCATTCATAAATAATCATAGGATTTCAAACTCGGCGAGTGAGCGTGCATAATCTCCAACTAACACCTTGTGTATTCATATTCATAGTTTCATTGGTTATCACACGTATCATTTTGTGCACAATCATACGATTCACAATCATACATATACACCTTTTCCCTCCAAGTGGTGGACGGGTTTGCACGACCCGACCACCGGTCCATACATAGGCCAGAGGGGGTACATGAATCCCCCAAAGGCACTCAGCTCCCATTCCCCGCTAATCTCCTAGCGGGGTCCGGTATCACCGTAATTGGTTGGAACTAACACATGGGATCACCGTCGGCCCTTGCCTCCCCGGATAGCCACATGTATTAAGTTCCAGGGCCCGTGAATTCATAACAATCATATCAATGATATCTCGCCAAAACATAGGGTAGGATTCCTAAAAGAAGGGTTATACGTTCGCAATCATTTACTCTAGAAAAGACTCAATATATATTTATAATCATATTGCTTTGGCTTAAAACCTTTCACATAGGGAGATATATCGGGTCGTTTTATCTAAATAGAAGAGAAACCCACCTGAAACCGACAAAAGAAGACACGAAAGCCTCACTGAGCGGCCTCGTCTCCAACAGGATCAAAATCTGTGCAAGAAAGGTGAGGTGAGACTCAATATGACCAAATAAGACGCTCGGCAATGCAATGATCATGATATGAATATGTAAAAGACAAGATTATGTTCATGTGCACTATTAAGGAATTAAATCATATAATCAAGTCATTCACTCATTCGTTCATTTCATTCGAACTCATAATTCCATAATTTCAAACAAACTGATTCAAGAACTTCATATAGAATCGAGGCGCAAGTTAAATCACATTTAAAATTAGAAATAAACAATTACATATATCCAATTAAACCAAATAACAATTAATACATAACAAAAAAAATATATATATATATATATATATATATATATATAACACGCACGTACAAAAGCATGCAACCACAATAAGCAAGAAAGCAGAAGGTGACACGCCCGTGTCACCATTACAAGGCAACCCTTGACACCCCCGGGTCACGGTACAACGGAGTATGAAATCAGAAGGTGACACGCCCGTGTCACCAATACAAGGCAAACCGTGACACCCCCGTATCACGGTACAGCAAAACCAGACCAACATGCACCCCCGTGTCTCGCTGAACAAGGTAAAGTTGACACGCCCGTGTCAACTGTACGTAGCAGAAAAAAAAAACAGAGCAACAGTAGAACAAGAACGAAACAAAAACAACAACCAACAAATGATCCATAATCAAGTTCAACCGCATAGATTTCATGCTAGAACCATACTAGCTTACATATAAATCATTAAAAATTCATAAAAACACATATTTCCACCTTAGATCATCAAAGAATTCATCAATACAAACCCATTTCATCATTCATGCTCCAAGTCCATAACTCTCAAGATATAGGCATAAATCTTAAGCTTACTATTCACAAACATATTTCCAACAACAAATACACACATAAACCAACATATAGCAAAGCCCTCTTCATACCAAAAATTTCAAGAAAATCATCCATGCTCCAAAATTACCTCAATGAAAGAAATGGAAGCTAAGATAAAGAGATGATGCTTGAATGATCACAAAACCCACAAATATGAAGCTTGAATGATGAAATCTTCCTCTACTTGATGAGGGTTTGTCTTGGTTGAAAGGAGGAAGAAAGAACAATGTGTATGTAATGTGTTTGTATGAGAATGAGAGGCATGATACGTGATTTGCTGCTATGAAGGAGAAAGAAGTGGCCAATTTGCTATTAAGTCCTCCTATTATCTAAGTCATGCAATTAGGTTCAATTCCATAACAAATGAGCAATTAAGTCCAATGTAATTAAGTCCTTAAAGTTCAGGAAATGATCAAATAAGGTCACAACGAAATTAAGTCAAGCTCGGGAAATTAATTCGCGTTGCAATCAAGTTCGATTTATGCAATAGATATCAATTGACATGAATTTCACAAAAATACTAAATATTAAATAACTTAGAATATAATAGTTAACATAATTAATATATATATATACATATTTATATAATCATATAAGATATTAATAACATTTAAAATAAAGTAACTAACATTTAATATAATTAAACAATAAAATTAAATATGTAAATCACGTATGAATAATTATTTCACGGAATTTGGTAAACACTTACATCATACCTGTACGGCCGAATTATCGGGGCGTCCCAACCTCTCCCAACAACAAATACACACATAAACATATTTCCAACAACAAATACACACATAAACCAACATATAGCAAAGCCCTCTTCATACCAAAAATTTCAAGAAAATCATCCATGCTCCAAAATTACCTCAATGAAAGAAATGGAAGCTAAGATAAAGAGATGATGCTTGAATGATCACAAAACCCACAAATATGAAGCTTGAATGATGAAATCTTCCTCTACTTGATGAGGGTTTGTCTCGGTTGAAAGGAGGAAGAAAGAACAATGTGTATGTAATGTGTTTGTATGAGAATGAGAGGCATGATACGTGATTTGCTGCTATGAAGGAGAAAGAAGTGGCCAATTTGCTATTAAGTCCTCCTATTATCTAAGTCATGCAATTAGGTTCAATTCCATAACAAGTGAGCAATTAAGTCCAATGTAATTAAGTCCTCAAAGTTCAGGAAATGATCAAATAAGGTCACAACGAAATTAAGTCAAGCTCGGGAAATTAATTCGCGTTGCAATCAAGTTCGATTTATGCAATAAATATCAATTGATATGAATTTCACAAAAATACTAAATATTAAATAACTTAGAATATAATAGTTAACATAATTAATATATATATACATATTTATATAATCATATAAGATATTAATAACATTTAAAATAAAGTAACTAACATTTAATATAATTAAACAATAAAATTAAATATGTAAATCACGTATGAATAATTATTTCACGCAATTTGGTAAACACTTACATCATACCTGTACGGCCGAATTATCGGGGCGTCACAACCTCTCCCCCTTAAAAGAATCCGTCCTCGGATTCATTGATTGCTCGAAAACAGCTCAGGATGAAACTTCTACATCTTATCCTACGTTTCCCTCGTGGCCTTTTCCGTCTTATCACTTCTCCATAATACCTTAACTAGTGGGATTCGCCGGTTTCTTAATTCTTGAAATTTCCGATCCAAAATCTTAACCGGTTTCTGAACGAAGGTGAGATTAGGTTCAATTTCTACTTCTTCCTCGGGTAGGATCTCGGTTTTATCCGGATAATATTTGCGAAGTTGTGAGACATGAAATACATTGTGGATTCCCGTCAAACTTGGAGGTAGATTCAAGCGATAAGCCGTGTCTCCAATTTTCTCAAGAATCTCATACGGACCCAGATAACGAGAATTCAATTTACCTCCTTTTCCAATTCTCGAAAATCCTTTTCACGGTGAAGCTTTCAGAAACACCCTATTACCAACCTCAAACTTATGATCCTTTCTTCGCCGATCCGCATAACTTTTCTGTTTATCTTGAGCTGCTTTCATTCTTTTTTGAATTATCTGAACCTTATCAATCGCCACTTGTACGGCCTTAGAAGGCTTCTCTTTCTGCTCCCCTCGTTTCACTCCCTCCTGTTTAGTCCAGTTCCATTCCTCAAGGTCGAAAAATAAGGGAGATCTACACTTTCGTCTGTAGAGAGCTTCATAATGCGCCATCCCTATTGAAGCTTGAAAACTGTTATTAAAAGCGAATTCGATCAAGGGCAACTGTTCATTCCACGAACTTGAGAAATCCAAGGCACATGCTCTCAGCATATCCTCCAAATATTTGATTAACCTCTCCGACTGACCGTCTGTCTGAGGATGGAAAGTTGTGCTGAATTGAGGCCTTGTTCCCATATTCCTTTGTAATTCTTGCCAAAACCTAGAGGTAAACCTCGAATCCCGATCTGAAACAATACTAACCGGCACACCATGAAGTCGAACAATTTCCTCAACATACTTCTTTGCCAACTTATGTACCTTATCCGACATCCGAATAGCCAGGAAATGTGCCGATTTCGTTAATCTATCCATAATCACCCAAATCCCATAAAGACCACCCTTTACTCTAGGAAGACCCAAAACGAAATCCATCGCCACTTGTTGCCATTTCCATTCCGGAATAGGTAGCGGTTGAAGTAGTCCCGATGGCTTCTGATGCTCAGCTTTCACAGTTTGGCAAGTCAAACAATGTCTCACAAAATTTATTACATCCCTTTTAAGCCCATTCCACCAATAGAACTGCTTCAAATCCTTGTACATCTTATTACCTCCGGGATGTATCGAATATCCTGATCTGTGAGCTTCTTCCAAGATAATCCTCTTCAATTCATTTGGAACCACAATCCTGTTCTTAAACCTTAAGAGTCCCGTGCCATCAAATCCAAACGGGCACTCGGGATCCACCCTAGCTTTCTCAGCTAGTTTCCGAACCTCGGGATCCTTTCTCTGAGCCTCAAATAACCTATGTTGAAGATCTGGTTGTACCGTAATATTCCGAATACTTGCTCTTAACTTGAAAGACTCAGATTCCTCTTCAACTTCCACTTTCACAATAGACACACTCGCCTTCCGGCTAAGTGCATCAGCAACCACATTAGCTTTCCCGGGATGGTATCGGATTGCACACTCATAATCCGCTAAAGTCTCCATCCATCGCCTCTGTCTCTTGTTCAACTCCTTCTGAGAAAACAAATATTGAAGACTCTTGTGGTCCGAAAAGATCTCGAAAGGAATTCCATATAAGTAGTGTCTCCACTTCCCCAAAGCAAAGATCACTGCTGCTAGTTCGAGATCGTGAGTGGGATAATTCTATTCATGATCCTTCAACTTCCTTGAGGCATAGGCTATAACCCTACCATTTTGCATCAAAACACACCCCACTCCTTCCTTCGAGGCGTCCGTATAAACCATGTATCCTTCAGTGCCTTCAGAAACTGCTAATACCGGTGCAGTGGTCAACTTCTCCTTCAAGAGTTGAAAAATTGCCTCACATGCCACGTCCCACTCGAACTTGACTTCCTTCTTTGTCAACCGAGTTAAAGGAGCGGTAATCCTAGAGAAATCCTTGACAAATCTTCGGTAATACCCAGCCAAACCCAAGAAACTCCTGACTTCGGAAGCATTCTTCGGACTCTGCCACTGGATAACTGTGACGCCCCGATAATTGGGCCGTACAAGTATGATTTAAGTGTTTACCAAATTGCGTGAAAAAATTATTCATACGTGATTTACATATTTAATTTTATTATTTAATTATATTAAATGTTAGTTACTTTATTTTAAATGTTATTAATATCTTATATGATTATATAAATATGTATATATGTTAATTATGTTAACTATTATATTCTAAGTTATTTAATATTTAGTATTTTTGTGAAATTCATATCCATTGACATCTATTGCATAAATCGAACTTGATTGCAACGTGAATTAATTTCCCGAGCTTGACTTAATTTCGTTGTGACCTTGTTTGATCATTTCCTGAACTTTGAGGACTTAATTACATTGGACTTAATTGCTCACTTGTTATGGAATTGAACCTAATTGCATGACTTAGATAATAGGAGGATTTAATAGCAAATTGGCTACTTCTTTCTCCTTCATAGCAGCAAATCACGTATCATGCCTCTCATTCTCATACAAACACATTACATACACATTGTTCTTTCTTCCTCCTTTCAACCGAGACAAACCCTCATCAAGTAGAGGAAGATTTCATCATTCAAGCTTCATATTTGCGGGTTTTGTGATCATTCAAGCATCATCTCTTAATCTTAGCTTCCATTTCTTTCATTGAGGTAATTTTGGAACATGGTTGATTTTCTTGAAATTTTTGGTCTGAAGAGGGCTTTGCTATATGTTGGTTTATGTGTGTATTTGTTGTTGGAAATATGTTTGTGAATGGTAAGCTTAAGATTTATGCCTATATCTTGAGATTTATGGACTTGGAGCATGAATGATGAAATGGGTTTGTATTGATGAATTCTTTGATGATCTAAGGTGGAAATATGTGTTTTTATGAATTGTTAATGATTTATATGTAAGTTAGTATGGTTCTAGCATGAAATCTATGCGGTTGAACTTGATTATGGATCATATGTTGGTTGTTGTTTTTGTTTCATTCTTGTTCTGTTGTTGCTCTGTTTTTTTTTTCTGCTGCGTACAGTTGACACGGGCGTGTCAACTTTGCCTTGTTCAGCGAGACACGGGGGTGCATGTTGTTCTGGTTTTGCTGTACCGTGACACGGGGGTGTCACGGTTTGCCTTGTATTGGTGACACGGGCGTGTCACCTTCTGATTTCATACTCCGCTGTACCGTGACACGGGGGTGTCCAGGGTTGCCTTGTAATGGTGACACGGGCGTGTCACCTTCTGCTTTCTTGCTTATTGTGGTTGCATGCTTTTGTATGTGCATGTGTTATATATATATATATATATATATATTGGTTATGTATTAATTGTTATTTGGTTTAATTGGATATATGTAATTGTTTATTTCTAATTTTAAATGTGATTTAACTTGCGCCTCGATTCTATATGAAGTTCTTGAATCAGTTTGTTTGAAATTGTGGAATTATGAGTTCGAATGAAATGAACGAATGAGTGAATGACTTGATTATATGATTTAATTCCTTAATAGTGCACATGAACATAATCTTGTCTTTTACATATTCATATCATGATCATTGCATTGCCGAGCGTCTTATTTGGTCATATTGAGTCTCACCTCACCTTCCTTGCACAGATTTTGATCCTGTTGGAGACGAGGCCGCTCAGTGAGGCTTTCGTGTCTTCTTTTGTCGGTTTCAGGTGGGTTTCTCTTCTATTTAGATAAAACGACCCGATATATCTCCCTATGTGAAAGGTTTTAAGCCAAAGCAATATGATTATAAATATATATTGAGTCTTTTCTCGAGTAAATGATTGCGAACGTATAACCCTTCTTTTAGGAATCCTACCCTATGTTTTGGCGAGATATGATTGATATGATTGTTATGAATTCACGGGCCTGGAACTTAATACATGTGGCTATCCGGGGAGGCAAGGGCCGACGGTGATCCCATGTGTTAGTTCCAACCAATTACGGTGATACCGGACCCCGCTAGGAGATTAGTAGGGAATGGGAGCTGAGTGCCCTTGGGGGATTCATGTACCCCCTCTGGCCTATGTATGGACCGGTGGTCGGGTCCTGCAAACCCGTCCACCACTTGAAGGGAAAAGGTGTATATGTATGATTATGAATCGTATGATTGTGCACAAATATGATATGTATGATAACCAATGAAACTATGAATATGAATACACAAGGTGTTGGTTGGAGATTATGCACGCTCACTCGCTGAGCTTGAAATCCTATGATTATTTATGAATGAATATGACCGTTATAAACCCGTAGATGTCTTTCCTTGTCACACCCACTTGGGGAAATCTTTTAAAACTTCTTATGGGTTTATAGCTTGCATGTATATGTTTAAATTCTGCCATACTTATACACTATGCCTGTTTTATGCCCACCAGTCCCTTTTGGACTGAACCCGTTTTGTTTTCAGTGACTTTTGTGCAGTTTAAGGAGTGCTAGGCGGGAATACAAGTCGTCTAGGTCTTGCATTAGTGTTTAGCACTCTTATTTTGTTACACTCGCACTCATGTTTCCCCTTTTGTATTTGGATATGGTTATGGAGCATCATGTTGTCAGAACTTGAAATATTTGGTTGGTATAGGTATATGAATTCTATTTTTGGAGCTTGAAGGCTCATGGTACTTAGATATATGATTGTTCTCACTTTCGCTTTATTGCTGTTACTCTGAGTTATGGTTTAAGGGTTAGTCCCGCCTAGCCTAGAGAGTGTGTGCGTGTGTCCCCGTTCGCCGTGACTCAGCTTCGTGTGTGGATTATCCATTTCATAAGCGGGTCGGGTCTCGGTGCGGGGGATGTGGCACCTTGCTCTCGGGTGTTACATCCTTAGGTGGTATCAGAGGCTCGGGTTGCAAAACCCGGGCTTTCGTGTCGTGTGTGTCAGTCTAGGTCATTCGGCTTCAGGAACAACATGACAATGTGATTGCATATGTATTTTCTATGTGTTTATGTGCTCTAATTTTTGAATTGTGATTGAATTAATTGCACTCTCATGCATAGACTAAAGATAGCATGCATTTCAGTGTTTCTGTAACAGAATGCCTCCGCGTAGACATCGTGAGAGATCACTGGGGCGACGCCCACATCATGATCGTTCCCCTACACCACAAGAACAACAACCACAACCGCCTCCGATGGATATGGGAAATTTTATGGAAGCGGTCTTTAATTATGTGGAACATCGACGGGCTCAAGCTCCACCACCACAATCCGTTGAGCAACCGGCTCCACCGAACAATAATCGAGATTCACATGGGGTCTTTCTGAGCTATAATCCCCCTCGGTTCTCAGGCTCTATTGATGATGCAGTTTCAGAAGGGTGGTTGACTCGTTTAGAAAGGATTTATGGAGTTCGGCAGTTTACCACACAAGAAAGAGCTCAATTCGCCATATTTCAGCTTGATGGTGAAGTATATGATTGGTGGGAAAGAACGAGGGAGAAATTAGAAGTTGAAGGGGAAGAAGTCACTTGGGAAGTTTTCAAAAGAGAGTTTCGGGAGTGTTTCTTGCCGGAAGTGGTTCGGGAAAGGAAAGAGCAAGAATTTATGGAGCTGAAGCAGGGTAATCGTTCTATGGCTCAATATATTGCAGCCTTTAACAGACTTGGGAAGTATGCTACACATATTACTCGGGATGAGAAGTGGAAGGCGAAAAAGTTTATTGCCGGGCTGAGACAGGATTTGAGGCATGGTCAGGCGGGGTATAATTTTATATCTTTCTCAGACACAGTGCAAAGGGCTTTGGAGCAAGAAGAGGAATATAGGAAAAAGGATTCGATTTTCAAAGCACCAATGGGACAAGGTAGAGGCTCGGTATCGGGATCAAGTATGTGATACAATCCGGGCAAGAGGCCTATGACTTCAGCAGCTCCTCTTCAGAAAGAATATTTCAAGAAGCCGTGAATTGGAGGTCAGAATGTACCTCAGGAACAGGATGCTGAAGTGGATCCGACAGCCGTGGTGGAAGGTACCATAAGCTAATGAGAGAAGGGGCTATGGGATTCGTTGCTTATCTTCTTAATAAGCCGAAGAATCAAATTAAGTTCGAGGAGACAGCCGTGGTTAAGGATTTTCCCGACGTGTTTCCGGAGAATTTGGGTTCGTTGCCACCGGATCGTGAGATTGAGTTCGTTATAGACTCATATCCGGAATCAGAACCGTACTCTAAGACTCCATATAGAATGGCTCCGGCAGAGTTCAAGGAATTGAAAATTCAGCTAGAGGAATTACTTAAGATTGGATATATTCGGCCGATTTCTTCTCCGTGGGGTGCTCCGGTTCTCTTTGTTAAAAAGAAAGATGGAACGTTAAGGATATGTATAGATTACAGGGAGCTTAATCGGAGGACTATCAAGAATAAATACCCGTTTCAAGCCACACTTTGTCACCCAATTATTTTTTCTTCACTTGTTTCAAGCCAGACCCGATCGGAGTAACACTCGATGAACGAAGTGGAAAAAAAATTCCATCGAAGTTCGGATTGGATTGTCTACCTGCTCAAAACTTTCCGATGACGACTGAGGGAAACATGGCAACACGCGAACGATAAGTTCCCTCGATCTTGAGCAAGCTCCCGAATAAACCAAAATCATGGATCAATGGGTGACCGTGAATTCTCAGAATATAACCGGACTTCGAATAACACCGAATATTCCCAATTGCAAAAGAGTGATGATGGATGACATAGAAATATTCCTTTTCCTCCCCTTGATTCGGTAGGACTCAAGTTGATGCGATTATGGAACATAGAATGGATAAAGAGGAGAGCATCCTGACAATTAAACACTAAGTAATGCATGTTGGGTTAAAATGCCAATGCACGTATCACACTCGTAATTAATTAAAGACGTATCACCTCGGAACAATTACATTAATTAAAGGAACGCACATAAGTAAAGGAATTTAAATAATTTAAACAATGTACTTGGCACATCAAATATACATTCTCGAATAACAATTATAATAACATACTAAATAAAAGTCAAATTAAATTAATGCAACATATGATGCACGTGCTTATGAATACATTGAACCTGTCACCGTAGTCATGGGAAGCTTTATCTCGGCGCCTTGTTCGTTGGTTGTTGAGTTATAAGCTTGTCTCAGATTGTTGGTCATTTCTTATTTTTCCCACGGTCTTCTAACTCCTCAAACTCTCTATCTTCAACCTATATATCTCCATTCCCCGAGATTAAAATTTCTTGAACTCCAAATTATTCCACATCTATGAAATTGATGCCTTACGTTTCTCAAGGAATTAATCTCCAAAGGTTATCCTGGTCTTCATCATAGTTATTACTTTGATCGAAGCTTCATTGGTTTAATCTTTATGAGCTGAGGGTTGAACGAAATCATCTTTCAATTATTCATACTTGAGCACATAACCTTGCTCCAATAGCTTTTTATCTTTCTTTACCGTTTCCATTTGTTGCTCCATCCCCCAATTCGACCTCTTTCACAATAATTCGGATTTAATTTGGAAAATAAATTCCAACTCATCCAAAGTAGAACCCTTAATATCTCGACTTTGCATGGACTTGAAGTTACTATCTTGACCGTTTCCTTTACCTCCTTCTAATCTGGCTTTTCCTCACTCGAAGCCTAAAGTGATCTCAATTCCCTTATTCTTAGTATCTTCATTCTTTTGTATTCATCTAATCCCCGATTTATAGCTTTTTCCCATATTTTCCTTGACTTCTTTCCTGAGTTAGAGAATTTGTGTTGCATATCAACCCCGATTCCACTTTACAGTTAAATTCCTGAAGATCATTGCCTCCTTGTTGATAGAAACCTTGACCCTAAAACATCTTCGAGACTTTCTTCATTTTCTCTTATATAAATGATCCTACAAAAATCCGGATGAAATGGCTGTCGCAATATAAAGGTGTGAGTGTTAAACTTACAAGTTGTAGACACCACATCACCCTTACCATCATCTTATCGAGTAACACCAACTTCCATTAAACTTATAGGCTATTCTCATAATTGTTTCTTCTATTCCCGATCTTATTACTCGAACCATAGCTCCGTTAGAAAAACCATAACTCCCAACTTCCCATACACAATCCGGGTACATTTCTTACATCTTCCATGGTTGAACGTAAGACGGGAGATAATTCATTGTTGTCATGGAAATTGGCCATGGTTTGATATGATCTTCATAGCCTATAAATCAAAATCTATCCAAGACTAGATGCATGCGGTTAACACATGCTCATGCCACATAATTGATATCAAGTATGTGAATTTGATGCAAAATGCAGTAGATAAACCAACAAAATTTAAAGTAACCCATGTTGACATATAAAATTTCTACAAAAGTTTAAATAGACACGTTGATCATATAAATTTCCAAGCCATAGAAGGTCAATTAATCAACAACTAATGACACAAATCAATACCACGCACGAGTTATCAAGAAATTCAGAGATGTTCAGGCAGGTTCAAATAAAATGCATGACTATCAAATGATCAATTAATCCTATGCCGTACGACTTAGACTCACAAGACACGACACTAGAACTGCGATTTTGCAATCGGGCTCTGATACCACTTAATGATGTAGCACCCCAACCGGAAAGGCGCCACATCCCCTGCATTATGAGCCCGATCCACGCATGAAACGAAAAGTCCATACATGAACCCAACTCACAGCGAACGGGGACTCACTCACTCACTAGGCTAGGTGGGAACTAAACCTTCAAAACCAGATTAAAAAAAAAAAAAGAAACAAGGATAAATGACAAATTCAGAAGCATAGCATATATTCCAATACCCAAATCATGCAACATAAAGGGTTCAACTAGCATAAAGACCTATTCCCGAAAATTCGTACATAAACTTAATTGCATGATCATAATCATAGTCATAACAATGGTCCATTCTTGTGAAATACAATCTAATTACAAAATGCACATGGAGTGACCCAGACCTCCAAACCTGCAAAGAAACTGAAAATAAACTGGGTTCAGTCTATAGGAGACTGGTGGGTATAAAATGGGGTATATTAATATAATACTGCAGAAATTAAACACCCACACATGCAAGTTATAATCCCGCGAGAGGTTTTGGAAAAATTTCCCAAGTGGGTGAAAACAAAATAAAACAACGCTCGAGATTACAACACTCAATTTCATAACCCATTTGTTCAATCGGTCAATACGTGAGCCCGACGAGGGGGGTAAAATCTCCAACCTACACCTCGTGTGTGCATTAATTCATTCATTATCAATCATGCGACATTCATTTCATTCATTCATTCGATCATTCAATCTTTATCATTCATTCATGCATTAACAATTACACCTTCTTCCTCCGGGTGGTGGACGGGTTAGCAAGACCCGGCCACCCAATCATTGACGAATGGGGTTACATGAATTCCCCAATTGGAAATCAGCTCCCATTCCCCGCTAAAACTTCTAGCGAGGGCCGGTATCACCGCTATGATATGGGACTAGCACACGGGATCATCGTTGGCCCTTGCCTCCCTGGATAGCCACATGTACCAAGTCCCTGGGCCCCGTGGAATCGACCATGTCCTCGCCAAAACAATCGGTAAGTATTCGAAAAGGGGTTTAACAATCAAAATCATAGACTCCTTGAAAACGACTCGATATATATATATAGTACCTTTGGCTTGAAATATACACATTGGAATATATCGGGTCAGTTTTATCTAATAGAAGAGAAACCCACCTGTTACACCTTACCTAAACCAAGAAGACAAGAAGACTTGAAAGTGTCCTATGAACCCGGTACGTCTCTGCCCTGGAGAAAATTGTACAAAAGATAATACGGTGCATTTGGGAGGCTCAAGACTCTAAATGAACCACGTATGACGCACGACGACGCATTAGCGTGGTATGACATGCGTAAGAGTTAACAAAGTCTCATGCGGATGTTCATATGCATAAATAAAGCCACTTAGATATATAAATGATTCAATTACTCCATGCATGAATAAATCATGCTCATCATTACCATTCTTTCATTCATTATCGTTTACTCGTTCAATGTTCAATTCATTCTATGTTCATGCAAATAAGAAATGCAATTAATGTACATATAACTCATATCCAAATTAGATTTTCATAGAAAAAGGCATTACATAATACAACATATACATAACACATTTTAACAAAGCATTTTTATCAATTCAAGGTGAATGGAATCCATTAAACACATAAGGAATGCATTTATTGCAAAGAGAGTTACATTGTAGCACTTAAACGTTTACACTTTCTTTTCAAGTTTGCACAATGAATTTATAATATAAAATTCAGAAATTTAGAAAAATATACCATATATTATCATTAATCAAGCCTATATATCATATAATTCACATATGGGAGCCAAGAGAGTGAAAGGAAAGCAAGAAGAGAGGTTTTGGTGATGTTGGGCAAAAACAGACAATATTTGGAAACGTACACGTTGTAGGAAAACTAAAATACGTTGAGTTATAGAAGTTGGAAATACATTTTCCTTGTTGGGTATGATACTAGACTCAAAGAGCTTTCCGGTGATATATGGCTCGTTTTCTAGTTCAAAGCGAGGTGAAAATGGCGTACGCCCGAAGTTGGATGAAAGCAATTTTCCGGTAAAGTGGCAACACCAAAAAGAATTTATCATATCTCACAAACTAGAAAAGATAATAAGGTGATTCCAATTAGAGAATGTTCTATACTTCAAGAGGTTTCCATGGGTTCATAAATCAGGTCAAACGGAGTTCAGACGAGGGAGTCATGTCCGTGACAAAATTGCACTAAATATTAGTCACGGCCGTGATTGAAAAATGGCCAGTTCTCGAGATGTTGGTCGCGGGCACGACCCCCAATTCCTGCAGTAGTGAAAGGCTTCGGGAAAATAGGGCAAAACTCGATTTTTACCTCGCAATCCACTTTCACACCAAACCAATGCTAGAAATCAACTCCAAACTAACATAAAACATGTAACACCCCAAGCGGTGGGCCATCACACCCCCGCACTATGACCCAACGAGTGTACAAAATGGAGAGTCCGCACACGCACCAAGCCATAGCGAACGGGTGGCTGACAAAAACACACCCACTAGCTAGGCGGTACCTAACCCTGTACGAATGAAAGAATGCAAAACCATAACAGCGGAAGTAGTACTAAATGCCAATTTTCAAAAACTTAACACATCAAGCATACAACGCAGTACATACATTAGAATCAAATACACGGGTTCAACTAGTTCAGCAACCTATCCTATCCTGTCCCGAATAATTACACAACAAAACGGGTTCAACTAATCCAAACACCGGTCCTAACCTGTCCCGAATTCCATACATTACAGACATAACATAAATTTGTTCAGAACAACATAACACAACGAATAGAGTAAATTTATAAATTAATCAACTGAAATCAAACTCGAATGAATGCAAACCTACACAAATACAAAGACAGAACTCAACCCAAACAAAACGGAAGACTCGACTCAACCGCCTAGCTCGAACAAACTCCAAAGCAAACCTGCAACTCAAACAAAAGAAGGGGGAAAAAGAAACAACGAAGAGGGGTCAGTCCTAACGACTGGCGAGGAGGCTAACACACGCACCCATACATATACGTAGGAGCAAAGCATATATCACATTTTAAAAGATCATGAATCGGGGCGCGGTTTTTGCAATCTAAGGCATTTTTCACGTGATACTATATATAAGGAAAGTAGTTTAAGGCCAAGAGCCCAAAATTAACCAAGTTTTACAATTTAAAAGCCACTCCCGTTTCATAACCATAAACTAAAGCATAAACTCACCAACTCGGAGAGTTCACGCTTAACACACACTTGCTCAAAGCATAAACAGAAGCAAAACTCATAAACAATCCCACCGCCACACCATTGGGGAAGAGAGGTGCCCCTCTCGACCCTCCACAGAACAAAACATGTGAACCGGAGGATCCCGCCCGGTTCCTTCGACGGCCAGCCAAAATGCACTCCGTCGGCATAGGAGAACTAAGTCTCCCGTTGGTGGAGAAGTGTACAGGGTTCGTAACCGGCGACCCCGATGGTCGTCCCGGGTCTCCCTTACCCACAACTCCGGGGCCCAAACAGATCGACACCAACAGAAAATCGGAGACTTGCTTGAATCCGATACAAACGAAACAAAGCTTAAACTTAACACACTTACCAGACGAAACTTATCCGCAAATCATGTCCTGCTTATACTCACACACACTTACAGACACTCACACTTATCGAAGTTTTTCCAAACAAACGTAAAATAGCTTATATACATATACAAAACGTTTTTGAAGATCTTATAGTAAACTGGACAAATCCCACAGAATACGTATCAAGCATATATTTAAATACATATATATACATAGTCGCATGCAGGGCTCAAAACACAAAGAGGGTTGTAGGTCGATATACCTAAAACAAAGAAAACCTCACCTGGCACCAAAAGAAGCCAAAGACAAAGTAAACAGTTCACCCCGAAACCTGCACGACTCACTGTCACCACCCCGGGTGCACCTGATCCAACTGAACATACAAAACACAAGACTCAGACTCAAATCACAACCACAAAGACGCACGGCCATGCTCACGAATACAAATGATGCAACATATAATCCATATCTATTCAGTCAAGTCATTCAGGTCATATTATAATTCATATTACATATCAAGAGATGCATAGCTTATAAAATTCATAACATTAATTACATAATATAAATCAAAGCATTAGGAATTTAATTCTTATCAAGTATTAGGTCCCGAGACAAATAAACACAAATTGCATTTCGATTTTATTCATAAATCCACAATTGCCTAATTTATAATGTACTACCAATTAACATACTTAAGTAATTCATTTAAATTAAATACGACGTATCTTTCATGATTTATTTCTCAAGTTTCATGTAATCCCATTATCAAATTAGTTTTCAAATATTACACTAACACCCCTTAGATAAAATATTCTAAAGTAAGTAGGCATAAAACGGGATAATTAAATTCAACAAATCACGAATCAAATTTCCATACATTATAACATATTTCCAAGTATCATACAACTCATAATTTCAATTTATAATTCATAGAAGATCGAAATTTACAATTAAAACAATTAACGAAAATAAATACAACAACTTCAAAAATTCATATAAAATCAACCGGACATCCGATTGACGAACGGAAAGTGGCGTTGGACTCACCACAGCGAAACGGACCTACTGTCCGAAAGACGCCGGAATGCCGCCACCGTAGCCGGCCGAACAGCCACTGGCTGCCACCGGAACACCACCTCCGGTGGTCGGAAAAACCCCCGGAAGGACAAAAACGTGCGCCTCGACCTGCTTGACAAAAGCCCTCAACCAATTTCAGAAAATACCAAACACATTGGACTTCATTGACGAAAAACCGAAATAAATTCCAAAAACGAAACTTGAAATTAAATGCAAACCGCAAAACGAAAACGAAATCCGAACATACCGTTGGAAAGCCCGTAACGAGCCCTACGAAAGCCCCATAGCCAAACCCCGGAAAAATCACCGAAAAATCGGACAGCCGATCCAGATCCGGTCCGCCACCGGTTCGCCGTCGCCGGCCGATTCTCGAGTCGGGGCCAACGTCATCCGCTACGTTCCAATATTCTGAGCAACTTCCGTGAAGGAACCACCACCAAAACCGGCCGGAAAAAGGCCCCAAACCGCCGCCAAACGTCCGCCGGTGCGCCACTCGCCGGTTCGGCCATCTCCGCCGCGATTCGCTCAAAAAGGAGGCCGAAAACCACCAAGGCTTGTCGGAAATACGTCGGAAACCACCAAGGCTTGTCGCAAAACGCCGCCGGAAGGCGGCGGAACTTGCCGCTACAGTAGCCCCGCCGCCTGTCGCGATCTTCGGGCGGCGCGTGCGGCGCCGTCACGGCCCGGATGGCCGCGCCGCCAACGCCATACGCTGCGTCGGGGAGTCTTCTTACTGGGTCCATGGTGCGTGTCTCGAGATCGCCACCCCCCGCCTGTGCATCTGAAAATCGGCGAAAAGGGCCGCCTTTGGTTGTCGTCGGGCCATGATCTTGGTACGGTTGAGACCGCGTCGTCGAGCTCGTCGAAAAGCACTATTGGTTCGTCGAAATCCGTCGAGAAACGAGCAAGTTTGGATTATGTGTGAAAACACACCTTCGAGTGTGTATGTACAGTGTTGATCGCGGGAGAGAGACAGAGGAAGCTGAAGCTCAGTTATGGCACGGAAAACGATGAAGATAGATATTTATCCCGGTCCTCGCGCGAAGAAACGATCGGTAGAAAGGGCTAACGACGTCAGAATTGGGCAAACTTAGAGACTACGGACTCTATTCGATGCCCCGAACACGTTAAAGGGGTCAAAGAGGTCAAAATCTCGTCCGAACGAGAAGTGACCGAAAAACCCCTAAAAAGAGAAAATTGCAAACAAGCCCCTAAACTCATAAAGAGTTCAAAATTGGGCCGTGCAAAGCACAAAATCACATAATTAAACACATAAAAAGGTTGAGAAGTGACGTACCTTATTTCTAGGTCGAGCGGGATGTTACAAACTTCCCTCCTTCAAAAGGACCTGTCCTCAGGTCCTACTGCTGAGTTGAAGAGTTTCGAACTAGAATACTTCAATCCATCTCCCAAAATCATATAGTCATAGCCCTGGCTGTGAATTTTACCCCTTTGATGCCATCATCTCCCTTCAGGGTTTGGTTGCCTCAGAGATCTGTCTGAGCACTTTATTCAATCACCCCTAGGTCACGGCACTCCAAGCTCGACACCGTCGCATCCTCATCGCTTAATGGCTGAAGTCAGGCCACCCACAACGCAACGGCAACAAACAAGAGAGAATCCCATCTCTCAACACTCAAGTGAGAGCACCCCGTCTCTCGGCACACAAAAGAGAAAACCCCGTTCCTCAGCACATAAGGGAGAGAACCCCGTCTCTCCGGCACAGAATTGAGAGAACCCCGTCTCTCAACCACATAATCGAGAGAGCCCCGTCTCTCAACCTAAGTCTGGCAGATCCGCACCTCCCAGACATTCTAGTTTGAGAAAATCCAGCACTTCTCAAGCCCGTAAATTTGAAAGAATCCAACATCTTCGAATATCTAGCTCCAAGAGAATCCAACATCTCTCGTTCACACGAATAGGGAGAATCCCGCATCTCCCTAACACATAAATAGAGAGAGATCTCAACAACTCTCTAGCACACAAGTCCACTAACTCAGCAATCAAACAAACACACATTGGAGCAAACACTGGACGCAAAACATGAGATGCATGTTTAGTGTACCTTATCACAACTGATATCGGTGTCCCTGGAGTATAGACTCGTCATCCATGCTCAACTCAAGGGGGATATCGCGATGGAATCTCTGTAAAATAAGATTACAATATATGTATATGCATGAAAGGGGTAATGAGCAATCAAGAACATTAAACATAGAGGTACAAATAATTTACACAAGCATGCAATCAAATCAGCTTGGCAAGTGTTTACAAACAACAGAAAACTTTAAGTTACGAAATTAAATCAATTAGCCACGTTATTACACACGTTGTCACACACGTCAAACAAAATAAAATATAATTACTTATGCAATGCATGTGTGCAAATACCATGAATGTTTAATGTACCGTTCACCGTGGCAGTGAAGTCGTGGTTGACAATTTCTTTAACTTGAAAGGATAATCAAATCCTTAACTGGCCATAGTTCCAACTTCCCATTTTGCATTCTTTGGTATTTCCTCGCATCCTCTGGTTCAAAAGGGTCTCAAACCGTTTCAATTAGTTTTCGGAGCCAAGTGATCCGTAGGGTTTCCCGAAGTCCCGGTAAAATTCGTGAGAAATAGAATTTGCTGCCTTCATCATCGGTAAGGTTTCTTATAACGTGCGTGCAGGGATCAATGGAGAATCCTTAATCAGTCCCACTTTGCTACCTTCATTATAACTGATGCTCCCGTCCTCGTAATTTGGTGAAGTTGGCTTTCAAAAACATTGCCACGAAATTCCTTATTTTAAAGTTTTCCTTTTTTCCATAGTACAAGGGTAACTACTCTTGTTGATGTCTTTAAAATAGTCTGACCCTCCCTTCAATGACTCTGAATGGTACAAATGCTTCAATTTCTTCATTGCTACCTCACGCCATCCAGAGTTAGAAATCCTGGTGTCCTTGTAAAACGTGTTACTCTCGAGCACCTCGAAGTTGTTAGGTACAAATCCCAAAGGCACCTCGATAATTAAAAGATCTAATATCTCTCTCGTATTCGAGTATCTTCTTTTATCCACCCAATATCCTGACTGTGCTAGCTCGATCATTCACTATCTGGTCAACCCTTGTTCGAATTCCAATGAGGCTTCAACTAAGACAGCACTTAGTGAATCAGATAGATGACCACCTAAAATACAATCACGATTCTAATGCATGTGGGGTTAGGGATGTGAATGGCATATACTCATTAATCAGTAAGGAAAACAATCAAGCACGTAAAGCAAATGTTCAAAATAATTATAATTTAATCCAATGCATGATGCATGTGCTATGAATGCATGATACCTGTTTCCATTATATTAGCATCGAGCCCAGACTGAGTTCTTGTAGAGATTCGTTTGCTCCAACTAGTCAGAAGATGGAAGTCTCAAATCCTCTTTCATAAATTTGTAGAAGTGGGAAGTGTTGTCACGATCAATTACAATTTTGGCGCCAAGGAGTCACCCTACAATTCATAATTTGAATAAATATTTATGCATAGGAGTTAGTGAGTGAATATGTCAAGTAATGAAAACAATTAAGAGCACCTACTAAATGCAGATGCAACACATAATTTACCAAAAAATTTAAAGCATAACAATGATAATTTTATAAAAAACATAATCATAGTGTACACATAATCACATAAACTCAGACAAATTCATACAGAGGAGTCAATATTTCACATTAAACGAATGTAATGCACAAGTACTCCTATGCCGTACGACCTAAACTGACACGACATGACTCCAGAGCACCGGTATTGAACCTGGCACTGATACCACTCAAGATATAACACCCCAAGCGGTGGGGCATCACACCCCCGCACTATGACCCAACGCGTGTACAAAATGGAGAGTCCGCACACGCACCAAGCCATAGCGAACGGGTGACTGACAAAAACACACCCACTAGCTAGGCGGTACCTAACCCTGTACGAATGAAAGAATGCAAAACCATAACAGCGGAAGTAGTACTAAATGCCAATTTTCAAAAACTTAACACATCAAGCATACAACGCAGTACATACATCAGAATCAAATACACGGGTTCAACTAGTTCAGTAACCTGTCCTATCCTGTCCCGAATAATTACACAACAAAACGGGTTCAACTAATCCAAACACCTGTCCTAACCTGTCCCGAATTCCATACATTACAGACATAACATAAATTTGTTCAGAACAACATAACACAACGAATAGATTAAATTTATAAATTAAACAACTGAAATCAAACTCGAACTAATGCAAACCTACACAAATACAAAGACTGAACTCAACCCAAACAAAACGGAAGACTCGACTCAACCGCCTAGCTCGAACAAACTCCAAAGCAAACCTGCAACTCAAACAAAAGAAGGGGGAAAAAGAAACAACGAAGAGGGGTCAGTCCTAACGACTGGCGAGGAGGCTAACACACGCACCCATACATATACGTAGGAGCAAAGCATATATCACACTTTAAAAGATCATGAATCGGGGCGTGGTTTTGGCAATCTAAGGCATTTTTCACTTGATACTATATATAAGGAAAGTAGTTTAAGGCCAAGAGCCCAAAATTAACCAAGTTTTACAATTTAAAAGCCACTCCCGTTTCATAACCATAAACTAAAGCATAAACTTACCAACCCGGAGAGTTCACGCTTAACACACACTTGCTCAAAGCATAAACAGAAGCAAAACTCATAAACAATCCCACCGCCACACCATTGGGGAAGAGAGGTGCCCCTCTCGACCCTCCACAGAATGAAACATGTGAACCGGAGGATCCCGCCCGGTTCCTTCGACGGCCAGCCAAAATGCGCTCCATCGGCATTGGAGAACTAAGTCTCCCGTTGGTGGAGAAGTGCACAGGGGTCGTAACCGGCGACCCCGATGGTCGTCCCGGGTCTCCCTTACCCACAACTCCGGGGCCCAAACAGATCGAAACCAACAGAAAATCGGAGACTTGCTTGAATCCGATACAAACGAAACAAAGCTTAAACTTAACACACTTACCAGACGAAACTTATCCGCAAATCATGTCCTGCTTATACTCACACACACTTACACACACTCACACTTACAGAAGTTTTTCCAAACAAACGTAAAATAGCTTATATACATATACAAAACGTTTTTCAAGATCTTATAGCAAACGGGACAAATCCCACAAAATACATATCAAGCATATATTTAAATACATATATATACATAGTCGCATGCAGGGCTCAAAACACAGAGAGGATTGTAGGTCGATATAACTAAAACAAAGAAAACCTCACCTGGCACCAAACGAAGCCAAATACAAAGTAAACAGTTCACCCCGGAACCTGCACGACTCACTGTCACCACCCCGGGTGCACCTGATCCAACTGAACATACAAAACACAAGACTCAGACTCAAATCACAACCACAAAGACGCACGACCATGCTCACGAATACAAATGATGCAACATATAATCCATATCTATTCACTCAAGTCATTCAGGTCATATTATAATTCATATTACATATCAAGAGATGCATAGCTTATACAATTCATTACATTAATTACATAAAATAAATCAAAGCATTAGGAATTTAATTCTTATCAAGTATTAGGTCCCGAGACAAATAAACACAAATTGCATTCCGATTTTATGCATAAATCCACAATTGCCTAATTTATAATGTACTACCAATTAACATACTTAAGTAATTCATTTAAATTAAATACGACGTATCTTTTCATGATTTATTTCTCAAGTTTCATGTAATCCCATTATCAAATTAGTTTTCAAATATTACACTAACACCCCTTAGATAAAATATTCTAAAGTAAGTAGGCATAAAACGGGATAATTAAATTCAATAAATCACGAATCAAATTTCCATACATTATAACATATTTCCAAGTATCATACAACTCATAATTTCAATTTATAATTCATACAAGATCGAAATTTACAATTAAAATAATTAACGAAAATAAATACAACAACTTCAAAAATTCATATAAAATCAACCGGACATCCGATTGACGAACGGAAAGTGGCGTTGGACTCACCACAACAAAACGGACCTACTGTCCGAAAGACGCCGGAATGCCGCCACCCTAACCGGCCGAACAGCCACCGGCCGCCACCGGAACACCACCTCCGGTGGTCGAAAAAATCCCCGGAAGGACAAAAACGTGCGCCTCGGCCTGCTTGACAAAAGCCCTCAACCAATTTCAGAAAATACCAAACACATCGGACTTCGTTGACGAAAAACCGAACTAAATTCCAAAGACGAAACTTGAAATTAAATGTAAACCGCAAAACGAAAACGAAATCCGAACATACCGTTGGAAAACCCATAACGAGCCCTACGAAAGCCCCATAGCCAAACCCCGGAAAAATCAACGAAAAATCGGACCGCCGGTCCAGATCCGGTCCGCCACTGGTTCACCGTCGCCGGCCGGTTCTCGAGTCGGGGCCAACGTCATCCGCTACGTTCCAATATTCTGAGCAACTTCCGTGAAGGAACCACCACCAAAAGCAGTCAGAAAAAGGCCCCAAACCGACGCCAAACGTCCGCCGGTGCGCCACTCGGCGGTTCGGCCATCTCCGCCGTGATTCGCTCAAAAAGGAGGCCGAAAATGAGTTCAGGGGGTCGAAATACGTCGGAAACCACCTAGGCTTGTCGGAAAACGCCGCCGGAAGGCGGCGGAACTTGCCACTACAGTAGCGCCGCCGCCTGTCGCGATCTTCGTGCGGCGCGTGCGGTGCCGTCACGGCCCGGATGGCCGCGCCACCAACGCCATACCCTGCGTCGGGGAGTCTTCTTACTGGGTCCGTGGGGCGTGTCTCGAGATCGCCGTCGGAAACCGCCACGAATGGGCGGCGAAGCGGCGGCTCCGCCACCCCCCGCCTGTGCGTCTGGAAATCAGCGAAAAGGGCCACCTCCGGTTGTCGTCGGGCCATGATCTTGGTACGGTTGAGACCGCGTCGTGAAGCTCGTCGAAAAGCACTATTGGTTCGTCAAAATCCGTCGAGAAACGAGCAAGTTTGGATTATGTGTGAAAACATACCTTCGAGTGTGTGTGTACAGTGTTGATCGCGGGAGAGAGACAGAGGAAGCTGAAGCTCAGTTATGGCACGGAAAAAGATGAAGATAGATATTTATCCCGGTCCTCGCGCGAAGAAACGATCGGTAGAAAGGGTTAATGACGTCAGAATTGGGCATACTTGGAGTCTACGGACTCGATTCGATGCCCCGAACGCGTTAAAGGGGTCAAAGAGGTCAAAATCTCGTCCGAACGAGAAGTGACCGAAAAACCCCTAAGAAGAGAAAATTGCAAACAAGCCCCTAAACTCATAAAGAGTTCAAAATAGGGCCGTGCAAAGCACAAAATCATATAATTAAACACATAAAAAGGTTGAGAAGTGGCGTACCTTATTTCTAGGTCGAGTGGGATGTTACATAACATGTATATGATCATATATATCAATTAAGCAACATTTAATCCAAGAAACATGCTTTGATTCATCAGAAATCATCATCCAAACCCCACAAAATTCCATGCCTTCAACTCTCATATAAACTCAAGAAATCATGTAAGCTTCAAGTATAAAGCTCCTAACATGCTCCTAATCAATTATAATCAAGAAAATTATAACATACTCATCAAACCCTACTTCATATAAATCCAAGAGATCAAGCAATTCCTCCATTTATACCTTGAAATGAAGAAAGAAAGGATGAAATGATGATATGAATGTGATGCTCCAAAATATGAAATTTCTCTTTCTTGAATTTAAGCTTGAGATAAAAAAAATCCCTCCTTCCTCTCTTCTTGGTGTGGAGATCGGTATTTAGTGTGCGTGTATGTGTGGAAATTTGATGAAATGTAAGAGTGAAGGAAAGAGATGAATATATTCCAAAGTCTTCCAATAATAAAGATGACTCAACATATTTTGCACATAAGCCCCTCAAGAATTAAAATGAATGCCAACAAAATTTCTTCTCATGGAAATTTATCAATTAAATACATTCATGTTAATGCAATTAAGTCGACATATTTATGAAATAATCAAGCAAGGTCTCGTAATAGCAATTAGACACGTTAGCAATTAATTCACGTTTGTTTCACGTTAATGAAAAATTCATATATTGTCACGTAAACATGTTGAAATTTAGTTCATATAACTTTCATGAAAGGCAAGAATTAATAAACGAAAGAATTAAAATAAATCCTAACCCTCGAAAACTCACACGTGTCGTGCGTACCTGAATAACTGAAAATTGGGGCGTTACAGGGAGGGTTACTATCAGCTGCATATTAGGGACGAGGATATTCCGAAGACTGGGTTTAATACTCGGAATGGGCATTTTGAGTTTGTTGTGATGCCTTTTGGGTTAACCAATGCTCCAGTCGTGTTCATGGATATGATGCACCGAGTTCAGGCAGTTTCTTGACAAGTTCTTGGTAATCTTTATAGACGACATTCTGGTGTACTCAAAGTTTGTTGAAGAGCATGTAGAGCATCTTCGGATTGTCTTGGAAGCTTTAAGAGAATATAAGTTGTATGCCAAGTTCAACAAATGTGAGTTCTGGCTCGACAGGGTTATATTTCTGGGCCATATAATCTCGGGTAACGGGATTGAAGTTGATCCAGCTAAGGTTGAATCCGTGCTGGATAATATCGCAGGATAGAGATCAGAAGTTTTCTTGGATTAGCTGGATATTCCAAAGACTGGGTTAAAATAGATATCAGAAGTTTTCTTGGAGTAGCTGGATATTATCTGTAGCACCCGGGATGATAGGCACCACATCCCCCGCACTATGAGTCTAATCCACATATGAAATAGGCAGTCCACACATGAATCGGACTCATAGCGAACGGGTGACAATCAAAAGAACAACCCTGACTAGGCGGTAGCTAACCCTGGAACAATCAACAAAAACCAAAATGCGGAAGCAAGGAAATCATTTATGTAATATCCATGAAATAAATGAAATCCAATACGAATATAAATACGGGTTCCACTAATCAGTACACCTGTCCTAACCTGTCCCGAATCAATATCAATTCAATAAGGGCACACCGGCCAAGAATAATAAATCAATACAGTACTTAGAGACAATATAATATGCAGTGAGTGTAAATGAGTGAGACTAGAACAATGACTAGACACTCTAACTCCGCCTAGTAACCAACGCCTGCAAAAGAAACTGGAAAAGGGGGAAGGAGGGGTCAGTCTCTAGAAGACTAAGTGAGCAGGAGCGATACATATCATATAGAAACATGCACATGCAAGTCATAAATCCCAAGCAAGGTTTTATTCAAAATTAATTCCCAAGAGGGCAAGAAAATAACGAAGCGATGCTCGGACTTTACGACTACTCATATTAAATTCATTAAGTTCATAAATCATACTTAATCAATAAGGCTCGGCGAGTGAGCGTGCACAATCTCCAACCGAACTCCGACCGTGTACGACAAATATCATTAATACATTAAATAGGTGATCATGCAATATATCATAATACACAAAGATCACATATCATGTCCTAAACATATTCGTTTGGGCAATCCGTTTCCTGGCCTTCCCGCACAGTGCTTTTCAATCATAATCAATTATAATCAATCATATTCAATCATAAATAAGTTCCAACCTTCTTCCTCCGGGTTGGTGGTGGGTTTGCAAGGCCCGACCACCCAATCATTGACCAAAAGGGGAACATGACTCCCCAGAAGGCACTCAGCTCTCTTTCCCCGCCAATCTCCTGACGAGGTCCGGTACCGCCGTTCAATAGTGGGACTAGTGTGAGGGTTTACCGTCAGCCCTTGCCTTCTCGGGTCCCCACTCACACCAAGCCCCTGGGCCCCATTCAGTGCAATCAATCATTCTTTCTTTTCTCGCCAAAACATTTGATCCATGAGTAAGATAACATATCCATCATTTATTAGAAAAGGGTTACTCGATAATAATTTACTCGATGACTCCACTTTGAAAATGGTATATGTATATATATATATAAGGTTTTTGGCCCAAAACTTATCACATAAGGGTTGTAGGGATTGATATGTAACTAGAACGAGAACACCCTCACCTGGAATACCACGAGACAAGAAACAAGAGCAATACGGGTGCCTATTCAATCTGGAAGTCTCCGCCCTGGAAACAAACTGTACAAGAGAAGGAATAATGTGTACTTGTGAGAATTGACTCAATATGAAACCACATAGACGCACGGAAATGCTAAACACATGATATGAGATGTATAAGAAGGAAAATGATGTTATGGAGTTACATAATCAAGTAATTCGTTCAAGTACATTCCATACATGAGGGTTTCAAGCCCAATCATTTCATATCTTTCATAATTCATAGCAAATCAAGTCATGAACTTCATATAACCTTTATAACTCAAGTATATTAAGTTTACAATTAATAAATAGACAAAATAGAGACATTCAAATCACTTAAATCTCACAAAGTCACATATCAAATCCAACTATATCAATTTTATATAATTCACATATGGCATACTCAATTCATATATCACTAAACGGATTCAATTAACAAGTTTACCTAATTAAATCAAACAATATTCATATTGTTTACAAAATTACACATGCACCCCTTCAAGTTAGATAAATAGCTCAAATACGGCATATCGGAGTTCAAATTACAAATCAAAACATCAACATATATCATAGTTCATTTAATACATGCTTTCGTACACATTGGAATTCATATTGATCGACAAATCAAGCAATTGGCAATTCATTGCAATTAAAACAATTAATTTCAAATAAATAGAAATACACAAAATAAATCACAACAAATCAACCGGGCATCCGATTGACGAACGGAAAGTGGCATTGGACTCACCACAACGAAAGGGACCTTCTGTCTGAAAGTCATCAGAATGCCGCTACCGTAGCCGGCCGAACAGTCACCGGCCACCACCGGAACACCATCTCCAGTGGTCGAAAAAAACCCCGGAAGGACAGAAACGTGCGCGTCGGCCTGTCCAACAAAAGCCCTCAAACAATTTCAAAAAATACCAAACACACCGGACTTCGTTGACGAAAAACCGAACCAAATTCGAAGGACGAAAACTGAAATTAAACTTAAACCGTAAAACGAAAATGAAATCCGAGCATACCGTTGGAAAGCTTGTAACGAGCCCTACAAAAGCCCCTAGCCAAAACTCGGAAAAAGTCACCGGAAAATCGGACCGCCGGTTCAAGCCCGGTCCGCCACCGGTCCGCCGCCAACGGCCGGTTCCTGGAACGCCGCCGATGCCATCCGCTAAGTTTCATCATTCTAAGCAACTTTTGTGAAGGCTCCACCACCAAAACCGGTCGAGAAGAGGGCCCAATTCGCCGCCGAAGTTCCGCCGCTGCGCCACCGCCGATTCGGCCATCTCCGCCGCGATTCGCTCAAAAACGAGGCTGGAATTGGAACGGGAAGGGTAAAAAATGTAGGGTAGGGTAGAGATTTGCTGGCGAAAGTCGCCGGATCGTCGGCGGCGAAGTGGTGGCGGGTGGCCGCCAATGCGCCGCCGTCGGTCTTCAGTTCGCCACGATCTTGGTACGGTTGTGACGGGCTCGTCGAGCTGATAAATTTCCACTAATGGTTCATCGAATTCCGTCGAGAAACGAGGGAGAACGGGCATGTGTGTGTAATTACGGTCGGGAGAACGGGCTAACGAGGATATGTTGGGTCCTCGTACGCAAAAACTGTCGGGAGAACGGGCTAACGAAGTCAGAATTGGGCAAACTTAGAGTCTACGGACTTGTCTCGATGCCCCGGATGCAAAGGAGGGGTCAAAGAAGTCAAAATCTCTACCGAACGAGAAGTGACCGGAAAAACCCCCTTAAAGAAGAAAATTACAAAAAGGGCCCTAACTCTAAAAGAGTTCAAAAGAGGGCCACACAACGCACCAATCACATAATTAAACACATAAAAAGGTTAGAAGGTGACGTACCTTATTAATCGGATGAGCGGGGTGTTACATTATCGCAGGTTTGTGAAAGATTTCTGTAAGATTGCTGCTCCGTTGACCCGTTTAATTAAGAAGGAGGTAAAATTTGAGTGGGATGATAAGTGTGAAGCAAGTTTTCAGACTTTGAAGGTGAAGTTGACTTCAGTACCGGTTCTTACCCTACCCCAGGGCACCAAGGGTTATGCAATTTATACGGATGCTTCCAAAGAGGGTCTCGATTGTGTTTTAATGCAGAACGGTAGAGTGGTAGCTTATGCTTCAAGAAAATTGAAAGAGCATGAGAAGAATTACCCTACCCACGATCTTGAATTGGCTGCTATTGTGTTTGCTTTGATGAAGTGGCGACACTATCTTTACGGTATAACTTTCGAGGTATTTACTGATCACCAGAGCCTCAAGTATCTCTTTTCTCAGAAGGATTTGAATGTAAGACAGAGGTGTTGGGTGGAGTTACTAGAGGATTATGATTGTAAAATCCAGTACCATCCAGGTAAAGCTAACGTGGTAGCCGATGCCTTGAGTAGGAAGGCAGGTATGGCTAGTTTGGAAGCAGGCTCTTCGGGTTCAGGTTCAGAGATTTTGGTTTCAGGAACTTGGTAGGCTAATCTTATAGTAATACTAGATTCTAAATAGCAGTTGTTAGAAGCTCAAGCCTCGGGTGTAGAAACTCAAAAGTTGATAGCTCGTTCTCGAGATGGTCCGAATTCTAAGTTTGAATTGGCTGATTCAGGTTTGTTAATGTTCGAAACGAGAGTATGTGTTCCAAAAGAGCTCAAGAGGCTGATATTGGAAGAGGTACATCGCTCGGGGTACTCGATTCATCCGGGAGGTACTAAGATGTAGCGGGACCTGAAAGAGAAATTCTGGTGGAACGACATGAAAAGGGATGCCGCGAACTTCGTAAAGAGATGTCTAACGTGTCAAAGAGTGAAGGCTGAGCACCAGAAGCTGGGAGGAACTCTCCAACCGCTTCCTATTCCCGAGTGGAAGTGGGAGCAAGTGACAATGGACTTCGTGTCTGGCTTGCCTAGATTTAAAAGAGGGTTCGATGGGTTATGGGTGATTTTTGATAGGCTTACTAAATCAGTCCATTTCCTTAAGGTTCAGATGTCAGATAAGGTACCAAATCTGGCCGAGTTATATGTTCGAGAGGTTGTAAGGTTACATGGGGTTCTGGTTAGTATTGTTTTGGATCAGGATCCGTGGTTTACGTCGATCTTTTGGCAGAATCTTCAGAAGTGTTTGGGAATTAGGCTCAAATTTAGCACCACTTCGCATTCTCAAATGGACGGTCAATCAGAAAGGTTAATTCAGTATCTCGAGGATATGCTTAGAGCGTGTGCTCTGGATTTTCAGGATAAGTGGGACGAGCACCTAGCTTTAGTTGAATTTCCATATAACAACAGTTATCAGGCTTCGATTAAGATGGCTCCGTATGAAGCTTTGTATGGGAGAAAATGCAAGTCTCCTCTATTTTGGGATATCGAGGATTGGAGATAGACTGAAGAGAATAAACTCGAAAGAGCAGAACCTAAAGAAAAGATTGCTGCAACTATCGAGAAAGTGCATAAGATCCGATAGAGAATGACGGTGGCTCAGGCTCGTCAGAAGAGTTACGCCAATAAGAGAAGAAGGCTCTTAGAGTTCGAAGTCGGAGATAGAGTCTTTCTGAAGCCATCTCTCAGAAAGGGCTTCACTCAAATAGCTAAAGGTGGAAAGCTCAGTCCACGCTACCTTGGGCCGTTTGAGATCTTGGAGAGAATTGGAGAAACGGCGTATAGATTGGATCTACCGCCAAGTTTGACCGGTATACACAACGTGTTTCACATTTCTTAGCTTCGTAAGTATTATCCCGATGAGTCTACCATTCTTCCTGTTGAAGAGGTTCAGTTAGAGCCGGACTTGACAATAGAGAAGCACCCGATTGCAATTCAGGATCGAAAGATGCAAGAATTGAGAAGCCGGCAGATTCCTTTGGTCAGACTACTTTGGAGAGATTAGAAATCCAAGGAATCGACGTGGGAAACCGAGGAGAAGATGAAGAGGTTCTATCTTGAGTTTTTTGAGGCTTCGAATCAGACTTGAGGACAAGTCTTTTTTAAGGCGGCGCCCGAGGGGGAGGTCGGAGATTGTGACACCCCGACTTTTCGGCCGTACAGGTATGACGTAATTGCACATTTAAATTCCTTAATTATGTGATTATATGTTTAAGTAACGTTAATTGTTATTCATTTTTAAATTATTTGAATTCATATTTGAACGTTTATACTTCTTTCATTGCTAATTGCTCCGTCTTTGATTGTTTTTGAATCCGATTTTTGTGCGTACTTGCCACGCATGAAATTTAAGTGTTATGAACTTGTGAATATGCTCGTTTTATGTTTTCGAGTTTGTTTGTTGAGCTTTTGGAGTGTTTGTTTCTTTTGGAACCTAAAGGAGGTTAAAACGTTTTAACGCACCTTGGGTTCTGGGTTGTGTATTTCGAGCTCGGGAATTCGGATTCAAATTCCGTCTCTTCCGTTGACCTTGTTTCACTGATTCAGAGTTAGTGGACTAAGCCTTGTATTTTTATAACCTCGTTTGATACTCCAAAATTTGACCGAAAGTTCACCTCGCGCTTATATGACTACCTTTCACTTATTTGCACATTATTCCTTCAATTCTTGGCATATTACCCTCAAACTTGGTCCCACCATCCACCAACTCAATATACCATGCTTCATTGCCTCCTTCATCTCGGTTCAAATAAGAAAAGGGGAGAAATTTGCAGAAGTTTGGAGAAAAACCATTCCATTTTTGCCACTATTCACACCAAGGAGTTTGTGAGCTCAAAACTGCATTTTCCTCCATCATCTTCAAGAAGTAAGTGTATATTTGATATCACCATGCTTATGTGATCTGTAACACCCCGCATTTTCGGAGCAAGATACGATGTCGTTTTGGTGCGATTAGACTATTATTTATTTAACTCGGCTTGTGCTTGAATTGCCTTATTCATGTTTTAATAATTTAATTGACTCAATTGCAATCTTATATAAATATGTGAACTTAATTGAGATATGTGTTTCATTCTTAATTGCTCTTTAATTTAAATTATGTGGGCTGATTTGAAATTAATTAAAATTGGGGATCTATTTCTATTTATGCGAAATTCAATTTGGGCTTGATTGGACTTTATCTTTCAATTCTGGGGGCGCTTTTATAATTATCGAAACTTTAATTGGGCTTGATTTAAATCATACTTAATCTGTGGACTTGATTGTATAACTTTAACCTTTAAGGGACTTGATTGCAATTTTGGAAGAAAACCCTCTTTATCTGCTGAAAACCCTAGCTGCTACCATTTCATTTCTCATTCCCTCCTCTCCTCCCCTCTCTTTCGAGAAGCAGCAACACAGCAGCTGCTGCGTCAATCCCCACCACCGCCGCAACACCTTCTTCTCCGGCGAGCTCCGCCACCGACCACCACTCCATCAGCCATGCCTTCCGACAACTTTCTTCCTTCGCTTCTTCTCGGTCCCCTCTCACCGATACGCCGCCAACGCTAGCCGTCACCGCCTGCAAACGTCTTCTTCTCCGGCAAACGACCACCGCCACCGTCGTAGCTCAGATCCGGCAACCCCACTCCACCTTTGACCACTCCGACTTCGATCTGGGAGAGGCAGTCATCAGAGCTTCCTCACTCAGCAACCCCGCCGCTGCCACCGTCGCTGCTTCGGCCAGCGCCACCATAGCTCTGTTCTCTCCTCCCTCGTTCAGATCTGATTAGGGGCGGGGGTCATCTCCGTCAAGGCTGCAGCTCAAAGCAACCGCCATCATCTCAGCCGAGTATCGCCAACCACCACTTTGCCACAGTTCAGACACCACCGCCTTGTCTCTGGTGACAACCACCATCTCCGCCCCAGATCCGACAGCCCCATCACTGAACCACAGCCTGTACACCCTCTGTTCGCCTCCATTTTAGCCCGTCATCACTACATTCAACCTTCTCTCTCTCGCCCAGGTCTGGAAAGGAGGCTAAAACCGCAGCACCACCAAACTGCCGCCACAGTCAGCCTGCTCTCACTCTCTTTCTGGCCGGAAACAGAGAAATCGAAAAGGGAAACAAGGTCGAAGGGATAAAGCAATAGCAGTGATTTCAGCAGCCTAGTACTATTCTTTTCTCTAATTTGCCGAATTGTGAGACACGAATCCTTCTTTTCCCAATTCTGTACGCTTTGCAATTGTAGCATTAGCCTAATTATTTCTTTTGAGTTATTTTTTATAAACTCGACATTATTTCAATGTAATATTGGGCTTTTGATACTCGAATAAAGTTTGTTAAATAAAGATTGGTAAATATATTATGAGATTTTCATAAACATTCAGAATTGGGTATATAAGTTTATAACAGTATGATTGCAAATAAAGTTGTATAGAATCTGTGAATGTAAACGATTTGGACATGAGATTAAACGTGACTATGAACTGGTATTTTAGACACATCTTGCATAATTAGAATTTGCTTGATTCTTAAATTGATGGTGGTAATTATAATGAGTCTACTGTAGCCGAATTCCATATGTAAGTGTGGATCTTATTTGTAGAGATAGGATAATATGCATGTTTGTTCATGAGCTATAAATGTTTGGATTTGAAATTATATAGTGCGTATATGTATTCATACTTTGCAATGGACTTTTGAAATCTAAGAATGGATTTGTTCTTTTTAAATGTTTAGTTGAATTGAAGGGTTAACCTACAAACTTTGTTTTGTTAATGAACTTGCAGCAAGTTGCTCGTGGTCGTTGGAATGGAATTTATTGTTAACTTGCGGTGGGTGTGTGTTGCTGCTTGTGGGCGTGAGTTTTGCTTTATATATATATATGTATATATATATATATATATATATATATATATATATATATATAATTACGAACTTAAAACATTGAATGACAAGAATTGTTTCTAAAATGTGTTAATTGGTGGTGACAGGTTTAACTTGTAATCTATGTGGCTTTGAGTACATGCTGCTTTTGTATGTTTGTGAGCGTTGTGTTTATATATATAAATATACACGTAGCTTTTGTATTCTATATATATGTACATGTATGCCGATATTATGAATATATGAAGTGTTGTTTATATACATATATTAATAGGTGTAAGTGTTTTGTGTTATGTATATATAGATATACCACTGCATGCATGTGAATGATTTTGATGGTGTGCCTTGTACTTAATTTGGAGAGTGGAGCAATATATAAACCCTTTGGGAGATTTAGTACTTGAAGTGTAATTCTCATGCTAATTGAGTGATTTTATTAGCCGATTGATTTATGAATTAGTTATTCTGAATCGTGATTCTTTTGGAAGAGGAGTATGTTAATTGAAGTGGAATCTTGAATTGAATATACAATGTATTATTATGAATTAGACATTCCTATATGATTAATTGTTTGATTCTTAATCGAGCTCTTGAGTTGTGAAATTTTGAAATATTATGTATGGATACCTTGTGAATTATGGTATCCTAAATTATTAATAAATTATTAAATCATACTCTGGACCAAATTCACTTAAGCCAATTGATTAGATTCATGGTTGACACCTGTTGAATTTATTATTTAGTTTGCTTGTCTGTGTGAATTGTTTGAGATTAATTACATGTTTATCACAACGTGGAATATTAATTGTGTACATGAGCCCTTCAATGACATTCTTGTAATTTCTATGAACATGTCATATTGTTCCATGTCGTCTTACAATGATCGCCGTGCATCTTTGTGGTTCATGTCTGAGTCTTGTCTCATGAGTACACTGTATTTCCTTCTCTGTACAGTGATCTCCAGGGCGGAGACAACCTGGTCGAGCACGCACCCGTCTTGTCAGTTATCGTATCTTGTCGCTTCTCAGGTGAGGTTTAGGATTTTGTATAGTTATGCGACCTATGGCCTTAATATGCTGATTTCAACCCCTGCATGCGACTATATCTATTATATACGTACGTGTTGGCTATGATATGTTTATGACCTTGTGAAACCACTCTGTTTTGGAAAATTAGATATGAAAGCATATGTAAGTTGTTTTGAAAAGTATGTTACGTTATGTTCTGTAGCGAGTTGGCCATGAAATATTGGCATCTGTATGTATGTATGTTTGTATGTGGATCCGAGGAGCTATGGGTAAGGAGCCCCCGGGACGGTTAGGGCCGTCGGGGATATACCTGTGCGTAGTTCCATGGAGGTATGGGTAAGGAGTCCCCGAGACTGTTAAGGCCATCGGGGATATACCTGTGCATAGTTCCATTTGAGATATCATTGCACGACCTTAGGGTGATGAGGGAGACGTGGTATCTTGAGCCTTTGGCTAAGGCCGGGGAGGACTCTTGTAGGTTCGCTACCCCTTGAGGGTGTGTATGTTCTAGATGGTTTGGGGACGGCACATCCCCTCCATTATTGGTGTAAAGGTTGGATTGATTTTGTATTTTATGTTCTGATATGATTCTGAGGAGTAAAGGTTGGAAGCTCGTACTCGCCGAGCATGTGTTCTGTTCTGTCTGAGAATCATGAATCGAGATAGAGTTTCTGAAATGTTTTCTAAAGCTTATACTTATAACTATCTTTTGGGTACTTTTGGAAATGTCTTTGGTATGCAACACCTATCTCCGGTTCATGAGTCCACCCTTCTGATATGTGCTATGCTCCATATATATATACAGTGGGTGTGCGTTAGCCCCCTCACTCGGTCAAGTTGACTGACCCCTCATTTACACTTTTAGTTGCAGGTTGTTGGTGTTTGCTAGGCGGAAGTGAGTCCTTTGAGTTGCACTTCGTCGGTCTAGTCTTTCTATTTGCATTTGTCCTCTCATACACTTTACTTATACTTAAGACTTGTAGACTTGAGATTATACTTTACTATTCGGTAGCCCATTGTGGCACTTGATGATTATTAATTTATGTTGATATTCGGGACTAGGGATTTATGCTAGTTGAACCCGTCACTTGTTATGTTTGTTGATCTATTATTCGGGATTAGGTATCTATGCTAGTTGAACCCGTCACCTGCTTTGCATGTTTTGTTTTAAATGCTTCCGCTATCTATTGTTGTTGGTTTTAATTGCTTCCGCACTCTGAGTTTGTCAAGTTAGATCCGCCTAGCCTAGTGTGTGAGTTGGTCTCCCGTTCGCTATGATTCGGATTCGGGCATGGACTTTCCATTTCGTGACCGGGTCTGGGTCTTAGTGCGGGGGATGTGGCAACCTCCGTCTGGGGTGTTACATCCTTAAGTGGTATCAGAGCTCTAGGTTGCAAAACCGAGCTCTTGAGTCGTGTTGAGTCTGTCTAGGTCGTACGACATAGGAATAACTGCGCATTGCATTTGATTGACTTGATACTTTGACCCTTCGACATGAATTGTTTCGTGATTATATGATTGTGTGTACATTATGACTTCGATTATGCAACATCTTATTTTATGTGCTTTATAAATTGCAGCTAATTATTGCATTTACGTGATGTATGTGTTACCTTTCATTTGCATCTTTAAGCCGCATGCATCGAATTTAGTGTTTGAATTTCAGGGTACCCTATGAGTCAACACTGAGATTTTCCTCTGTCGACACTGCCTATTGGCACTACAATGGAAACACACCATAATTCGAAAGTGAAAGGATTCTTTACCAAGATTAATGGTCATGAAAATGTTCAAAGTTGAAGGAATGAGATTTACTATATTGACTTACTGTCTTAAAGTCAACTGATAGATGAAGTTGACGAATTTTCGCCTTGAGGAATCGTTCATCTGAAAGTAGTTACCTTGTTGAGGCGACGAGTTAATGGAGAAGAATCCGATCAAATAAGATCCAATCAGGTTTGAGGGATGTGGATAAGTAACCATGTTACCTAAGCAGCGAGCTACAAGTTATCGGTGAGTGTTGAAGGTTTTGGTGTCGTTTAGAGTTAACGAACGACAAGACAAGATTGGTTGTTAGCTCTCTGGGTGCTTTCTTTCTGCTGAGATGGAAGATTCTGCTGAGGTGGAAGATTCTGCTGAGATGGGAATAGATCACATAGATGCAAAAAAATTTATTCAAGTTTTAGAATCATATACCATGGATTGCTTTGGGGAAATGATTAATACCACTAGCGCCGAACTTAGTTCTGAGATAGATTTATGATTGACAACCGATTTATGGGCAATTCTTGAAGATGAACAGGTTAAGGTTTCACACATGAATTAGGATTCTTGGTGGGAATCGAAGATGATTCTGGTTGAACAAGGGCTACGGTCCGGTAGAGAGTTGGATTGTAAGTAGGCTTGTTGGATCACCTCTTCACACAAAGGATTCAAGATGAAGAAGTCCAGTTGACGAGTTTTGCATCATTGTCGGCTTAATCAACTCCTACTATTTCACCTCAACTTCCTGTCAAGAGTTTGACACTACGGTGATCGGTACACCAAGCATTCATGGCATTCGCATACATGCATCGCTTAAGTATTCTTATCTTGTTTTGTTTGATGTGTGTGATGATTATCGTTGTTCTGATTGTGATAACGTGGCTACCTGATCTAGCATTGATAACCTGGAATATCTGTTTTGGTGAACTATTGCTGAAATGAATAAATTACGTGTTTATGTGGATTAAGCATGTCTATGTGATTTAAAACTCCCTTGATTCCTCACTAACCACGCATATAACATACATACATACTGTGACCTTGTTTTACAGGGATTCCATCGCGATATCCCCCTTGAGTCGAGGTATGAGCGTTGAACCTATACTCAAGGGACACCGATATCAGTTGTATAAGGTACACCAAACATGCATTACGTACTTTTCGTCAAGTGTTACTATCATGTGTGTATGTATGAATGACTGATCAGTGGATTTATGTGCAAGAGAGACCTCAGGTTCGCTCTTTTTACGTGTTAGAGAGATGTGGGATTCTCTCTATTTATGTGCTAGGAAGATGCTGGATTCTTTCTATGTTTCGTGCACGAGAGATGTTGGATTCTCTTGTATTTAGGTATTCAGGAGATGCTGGATTCTCTTGAATTTAGGGGTTTGAGAAATGTTGGATTTTCTCAAACTAGAATGTTGGGAGATGTTGGAATCTGTCCGACTTAGGCCGAGAGACGGGGTTCTCTTAATTCTGTGCTTGAGAGACGGGGTTCTCTCAAATCTGTGCTCGAGAGACGGGGTTCTCTCACCTCTTGTGCCGGGAGATGGGATTCTCTCTTGTTTGTTGTGTTTGAGTTACGCGTTGTCCTGGTAATGGTCTGCAAGTGACGAGTTTACGACGCCATCGAAGATGAGTGCAGTGATAACAATCCGTCTTGTGGGAATGGTCGAACAACTTGACGAAAGCAACTATCCAGTACTAAGACGGATCCTAGTGACAGCGAGACACCGCGAAAAATGTTCAGTAAAGACAATGAGAGTAAACTTCACCACGGAGGCTATGTTTTACACAACTCCTTGAGAAAGGTTAAGACACTATCACTCGAAGCTTTTCCAGCTCAGCAGTGGAACCTGGGGACCAGGTTCTCTTAAGGGGGAAAGGTTGTAACACCCCGCATTTTCGGAGCAAGATACGATGTCGTTTTGGTGCGATTAGACTATTATTTATTTAACTCGACTTGTGCTTGAATTGCCTTATTCATGTTTTAATAATTTAATTGACTCAATTGCAATCTTATATAAATATGTGAACTTAATTGAGATATGCGTTTCATTCTTAATTGCTCTTTAATTTAAATTATGTGGGCTGATTTGAAATTAATTAAAATTGGGGATCAATTTCTATTTATGCGAAATTCAATTTGGGCTTGATTGGACTTTATCTTTCAATTCTGGGGGTGCTTTTATAATTATCGAAACTTTAATTGGGCTTGATTTAAATCATACTTAATCTGTGGACTTGATTGTATAACTTTAACCTTTAAGGGACTTGATTGCAATTTTGGAAGAAAACCCTCTTTATCTGCTGAAAACCCTAGCTGCTACCATTTCATTTCTCATTCCCTCCTCTCCTCCCCTCTCTTTCTGAGAAGCAGCAACACAGCAGCTGCTGCGTCAATCCCCACCACCGCCGCAACACCTTCTTCTCCGGCGAGCTCCGCCACCGACCACCACTCCATCAGCCATGCCTTCTGATAACTTTCTTCCTTCGCTTCTTCTCGGTCCCCTCTCACCGATACGCCGCCAACGCTAGCCATCACCGCCTGCAAACGTATTCTTCTCCGGCAAACGACCACTGCCACCGTCGTAGCTCAGATCCGGCAACCCCACTCCACCTTTGACCACTCCGACTTCGATCTGGGAGAGGCAGTCATCAGAGCTTCCTCACTTAGCAACCCCGCCGCTGCCACCGTCGCTGCTTCGGCCAGCGCCACCATAGCTCTGTTCTCTCCTCCCTCGTTCAGATCTGATTAGGGGCGGGGGTCATCTCCGTCAAGGCTGCAGCTCAAAGCAACCGCCATCATCTCAGCCGAGTATCGCCAACCACCACTTTGCCACAGCTCAGACACCACCGCCTTGTCTCTGGTGACAACCACCATCTCCGCCCCAGATCCGACAGCCCCATCACTGAACCACAGCCTGTACACCCTCTGTTCCCCTCCATTTTAGCCCGTCACCACTACCTTCAACCTTCTCTCTCTCGCCCAGGTCTGGAAAGGAGGCTAAAACCGCAGCACCACCAAACTGCCGCCACAGTCAGCCTGCTCTCACTCTCTTTCTGGCCGGAAACATAGAAACCAAAAAGGGAAACAAGGTCGAAGGGATGAAGCAATAGCAGTGATTTCAGCAGCCTAGTACTGTTCTTTTCTCTAATTTGCCGAATTGTGAGACACGAATCCTTCTTTTCCCAATTCTGTACGCTTTGCAATTGTAGCATTAGCCTAATTATTTCTTTTGAGTTATTTTTTATAAACTGGACATTATTTCAATGTAATGTTGGGCTTTTGATACACGAATAAAGTTTGTTAATTAAAGATTGGTAAATATATTATGAGATTTTCATAAACATTCAGAATTGGGTATATAAGTTTATAACAGTATGATTGCAAATAAAGTTGTATAGAATCTGTGAATGTAAACGATTTGGACATGAGATTAAACGTGACTATGAACTGGTATTTTAGACACATCTTGCATAATTAGAATTTGCTTGATTCTTAAATTGATGGTGGTAATTATAATGAGTCTACTGTAGCCGAATTCCATATGTAAGTGTGGATCTTATTTGTAGAGATAGGATAATATGCATGTTTGTTCATGAGCTATAAATGTTTGGATTTGAAATTATATAGTGCGTATATGTATTCATACTTTGCAATGGACTTTTGAAATCTAAGAATGGATTTGTTCTTTTTAAATGTTTAGTTGAATTGTAGGGTTAACCTACAAACTTTGTTTTGTTAATGAACTTGCAGCAAGTTGCTCGTG
The DNA here is from genome assembly GCA_037501455.1 of Lantana camara. Classification (NCBI taxonomy): domain Eukaryota; kingdom Viridiplantae; phylum Streptophyta; class Magnoliopsida; order Lamiales; family Verbenaceae; genus Lantana; species Lantana camara. The sequence continues at coordinate 49,967,751 of CM074861.1, forward strand.
GTCATTGGAATGGAATTTATTGTTAACTTGCGGTGGGTGTGTGTTGCTGCTTGTGGGCGTGAGTTTTGCTTTATATATATATATATATATATATATATATTTACGAACTTAAAACATTGAATGACAAGAATTGTTTCTAAAATGTGTTAATTGGTGGTGACAGGTTTAACTTGTAATCTATGTGGCTTTGAGTACATGCTGCTTTTGTATGTTTGTGAGCGTTGTGTATATATATATAAATATACACGTAGCTTTTGTATTCTATATATATGTACATGTATGCAGATATTACGAATATATGAAGTGTTGTTTATATACATATATTAATAGGTGTAAGTGTTTTGTGTTATGTATATATAGATATACCACTGCATGCATGTGAATGATTTTGATGGTGTGCCTTGTACTTAATTTGGAGAGTGGAGTAATATATAAACCCTTTGGGAGATTTAGTACTTGAAGTGTAATTGTCATGCTAATTGAGTGATTTTATTAGCCGATTGATTTATGAATTAGTTATTCTGAATCGTGATTTTTTTGGAAGAGGAGTATGTTAATTGAAGTGAAATCTTGAATTGAATATACAATGTATTATTATGAATTAGACATTCCTATATGATTAATTGTTTGATTCTTAATCGAGCTCTTGAGTTGTGAAATTTTGAAATATTATGTATGGATACCTTGTGAATTATGGTATCCTAAATTATTAATAAATTATTAAATCATACTCTGGACCAAATTCACTTAAGCCAATTGATTAGATTCATGGTTGACACCTGTTGAATTTATTATTTAGTTTGCTTGTCTGTGTGAATTGTTTGAGATTAATTACATGTTTATCACAACGTGGAATATTAATTGTGTACATGAGCCCTTCAATGACATTCTTGTAATTTCTATGAACATGTCATATTGTTCCATGTCATCTTACAATCATGGCCGTGTGTCTTTGTGGTTCATGTCTGAGTCTTATCTCATGAGTACACTGTATTTCCTTCTCTGTACAGTGATCTCCAGGGCGGAGACAACCTGGTCGAGCACGCACCCGTCTTGTCAGTTATCGTATCTTGTCGCTTCTCAGGTGAGGTTTAGGATTTTGTATAGTTATGCGACCTATGGCCTTAATATGCTGATTTCAACCCCTGCATGCGAGTATATCTATTATATACGTACGTGTTGGCTATGATATGTTTATGACCTTGTGAAACAACTCTGTTTTGGAAAATTAGATATGAAAGCATATGTAAGCTGTTTTGAAAAGTATGTTACGTTATGTTCTGTAGCGAGTTGGCCATGAAATATTGGCATCTGTATGTATGTATGTTTGTATGTGGATCCGAGGAGCTATGGGTAAGGAGCCCCCGGGACGGTTAGGGCCGTCGGGGATATACCTGTGCGTAGTTCTATGGAGCTATGGGTAAGGAGCCCCCGAGACTGTTAAGGCCATCGGGGATATACCTCTGCGTAGTTCCATTTGAAATATCATTGCGCGACCTTAGGGTGATGAGGGAGACGTGGTATCTTGAGCCTTCGGCTAAGGCCGGGGAGGACTCTTGTGGGTTCGCTACCCCTTGAGGGTGTGTATGTTCTAGATGGTTTGGGGACGGCACATCCCCTCCATTATTGGTGTAAAGGTTGGATTGATTTTGTATTTTATGTTCTGATATGATTCTGAGGAGTAAAGGTTGGAAGCTCGTACTCGCCGAGCATGTGTTCTGTTCTGTCTGGGAATCATGAATCGAGATAGAGTTTCTGAAATGTTTTCTAAAGCTTATACTTATAACTATCTTTTGGGTACTTTTGGAAATGTCTTTGGTATGCAACACCTATCTCCGGTTCATGAGTCCACCCTTCTGATATGTGCTATGCTCCATATATATATACAGTGGGTGTGCGTTAGCCCCCTCACTCGGTCAAGTTGACTGACCCCTCATTTACACTTTTAGTTGCAGGTTGTTGGCGTTTCCTAGGCGGAAGTGAGTCCTTTGAGTTGCACTTCGTCGGTCAGCATTGATGACCTTCAAGCTTTTGTGCATGAGATGGATGATATATGTTGCTTTCTTGCCCTCTTTGTCTTCCTTAGTGATTTGGGAGATGTTGTAGCATGTTATTGCACGTATTTGATGTATTTTATGACTTGATGATTGTTGCTTTGATGTGCTGCGGCGTGCCCTGTTTTGCTCCCCTGTTTCTCGCATGAAAAACTGTAGCTGCTGCATATTTTTTTTCAGAGAAGAAAGGCCAACACGGTCGTGTAACTTTGAACGTGAATTAGACACGATCGTGGCGTAACTTCGACTTGGGCCGATTATTTTTTTAAAATCAGACATGGCCATGTCCATTTTGAACTGAAACCCAACACGATCGTGTCCAATGTTCGAGATTGGCCCCTGAATTTATTTTGAATCGGACACGGCCATGTCCATTCTGAACTAAAACCTAACACGGTCGTGTCATGTGTGTGAAGTGGCGATGGTCATTCGCTTTGTGATTTCGATACCATTCTTCGTGTTTTCTTACTTCTTTTATGACTCGTATGCAATGATAATTGTTATATTACGTGTTATATGCATGGTATTGAATTTATGACTCCGTTTGATACGATTTTTTGAGTATGAATTTATATGATTTAATTGTTGCGTTTATCCATTCCATTTGCATTCACTGTATTCATAAGCATCACCGAGCGTCTATTTGGTTTATAGTGCAGTCTAAGTCTCGGGTCTTGCCTTTTTTTGTTTCAGAGCCTCTTCTGGACGTGCGGGAGCCCGAGGTTTAGGTGGTTGGTGGTCGTTCTGATCCTACCTCTGCTACACTTTTGTTATAAGGTGAGGTTAGGAACTTTGTATTAGTTGTCGACCTAGGGCCTATTATGTGTTGTTTTACACCCCGTGTGTGAATATATAAATCTTATATATATTAAATACGCATGTTTAAGCTATGATTATGGCCTTATGGAAATGTTTGAATCTTATGGAACGGTATAAGTATGAGCATATATAAGCTTAAACTTTCGAACTCTTTTACTTTATGTTTGAGCGAGTTATGCCCTGAAAGATGGGAATGTGGTTCGTTGTAATATGTTGGGCCCCCGAAATTATGGGTAAGGAATGCCCGGGATGGCAAGGGCTGTCGGGTTTGGTTTGTGCGTAGTTCCCTTTGAGATATTCACGTATGACTTATGGAGGTATCTTGAGCCCTCGATTTATAATCGGGGAAGGCTTATCGTGGGTTAGCTACCCCATATGTTTCTGTATTGCAGGTGGAGGGGGTTTGATTCCCGAAACACCAAGGTTGTGGGGTTGGATTTAGGTTTATGATTTCGATTTCTTATGCTCTGTTTGAGGATTTAAGGGAAGTCCGTTCTCGCCAGGCGTTTATTTTGTTATCTATAAAGGGGATTCCTTTTATGTATATTACTTTATTCTTTTATAAATGCTTTGGTATGCAAAACCCTAGCCTCGATTCATGACTATCCTTTTGATATATGCTCTGTTATACTTATACATGTGTGTGGGTGTGCATTTAGCCCCTCACTTAGTCGAGTTGTAGACTGACCCCTCTCATTTATCCCTTTCAGGTTTGCTCGAGCTAGGCGGGGAAGTACTTCGTGTCGAGTCGTACTTAGCTATTTAGGTCGAGTTTGCATTCACTTCTGCATCTTTTGATTACTCCCACTTTTTGAATATGTATATGAACTTGAATACTTGTTTTTTTGGGCCTCGTGTTTGGTTGAGCTCGTTTGGATCCTAGTTATTGCTTCCGCATTTCTGATTATGTTTGCGCGCTCTATGGGTCTTTAGCCCCACCTAGCCTAGTGCGTGAGTATAGGTCGCCGTTCGCTTAGACTTGGGCTCATGTATGGAGGTCCATTTCATATCTGGGTTCGGGTTTAGGTACGGGGGATGTGGTGGCCCACCGTTTCGGGCGCTACATCGTAATCGAGATACAAAGGCAGATTAGTTGTTAAAGGCTTTATTCAGGATAAAGGGGTTGATTTTGAAGAAAATTCTCCACCTGTTGCAAATATATTGTCAATCCGTCTTGGTTTGGGCTTAGCAGCTAGTCTTGATTTAGACGTTCAACAGATGGATGTGAAGACTATTTTCTTCCACGATGATTTGGAGAAAGAAGTTTAAATGGAACAGACAGAGGGTTCATTATGAAAGATAAATAAAATTTTGTATGCATATTGAAGAAAAAATGGTATAGTTTAAAACAAGCTCCAAGACAATGTTATAAGAAGTTTGAGTCAGTTATACTTCAACAGGGACATACGAAGACTACTGCTGAGCATTGGGTATTAAATTCTATGATTTTGATTTTATTATTTTGTTACTTTATGTTGATGATATGCTCGTTATTGGTAATAGTGCTTCTAAAATTGTCAAGTTAAAGAATGAGTTGAGCAAATTTTTTTGCAATGAAAGATTGGGGCCAACAAAACACATTCTTGGCATGAGAATTTTGTGTGACAGAAATGCCAAGAACTTATAATGTTAGGACTAGAGCCATAAAAGTCAGTCTTGTAGTAATCTACTTGTACTATTCTTTGTAAATCACAAATAATTTTTAAATAATAAACTGAATGATTCACAGGTCAAACACTTCTTTATATACTTTTGTATGTTTGTATGTTTACATTTACCTATGCATATATAAGAACTCCCGTAATCCATCAAGATTATAGGACTTAGTCATTTAGGATAAGTGACTCATGAAACAAGACCTAATTATACATGTTGAATTAGAAATCACTCCAAGTCGATGAGTCCAATAGACAGTGGGAGTGTCGATTAGGCTCACTTGAGACTTGCTCGTGGGATTACGTCCTTAAGAAGGATTATTCTGTTTCATGCAATGTAAAGTGCATTATCGATGCATACGTAATATATGAGGGTGGTCGTTCAATTGAATAGGTATATTGAGGTGTCCCGCATGAGAAAATTTCTAAATGGGAAAGGTCGTCTGTACTTTTAGACGTAGAGACTTCCAGATTAGGAAATATCTCACATGTCAATGATGTGATTAATTAGTTCTTAGACATGAGATTCCATTGATGTCTTATTTGAGCTAATTAGGTAATCTTAGGTATAAGGTAAAAAGAATGTCGTTCGAGACAGCTGAATTGTGGTTTATATTGGAGTTATAAAAGTGGCACATGAAGTCATGTGAGAATCAATAAAGGACCTACACTTGCTACAAGAAAGATGATCTCCAATTGTATAAGTTGTTCATATTTCATCAAGGAGTCCTTGGCCAAGGTAGTGCTTCGAGATCAAGAGGGGAGCCTTTTGGATTGAGATCAAATGGTTATGAAACGAACTTTACTTTAAAATTAAGATTATTAGGATTCTAATTATTCCATTGACCTAGATCTTGATCGAGAGATAAGTTTGTAGGAGGATCATATTTCATAAGTAATCATTGACTGAAACGTTCTTTTAAATATATACATTCATTATTCGTCTAGGGGCTACTGTTCGGGGTTTTCTCGAAAGTTTTATCTAAAACCCTATGTAGTGCAAGTGTACACTTGACAATTGTAGCACATAGGTGTCGATCCCATAGAGACGGAGAAAACCAACCAATCGCATCGTACATTCGTTAATCGATAGACCGGATTAATCATTTAGGGGGTTGTTCTAAATAGCATTCACAAATAACCAATTAACTGAATTAAATCAACATTGATGAGAAGTGGGGAATAATGAATTCATGGAGATTGATAGTAATGCAAGGATCAATGGATGTCTGATTTTTACAATTTTCATCACATAAATAAGCACAAGTCTTTCTAAAGATCAAACATGAAACCGAGTTAGTTCTCATTGCCTATTCTCATCATCCAATGTCTCCCTAACCAAGTTATTAGTACAAGATGATTGTAATTGAAAAGTAGCGCCTTTGACATACTTGTATTAATTACAAATTGCATAGTGTCAAGTTAAATCTCTTTATACTCAAAACCCTATGTGATACGAAATTCATTCCAAGTCTATTAGCATGTTTCTATTGTCAAATAAACTCTAAACCATATCAAAGGTGATCAGGTTCTATGTAGCACCCGGAGCGTGGACCACCACATCCCCGCACCTAAACCCGAACGCGCATATGAAATGGGAAATCTATACACGAGCCCAAGCCTAAGCGAACGGGAGACCACACACTCACTAGGCTAGGCGGAGCTAAACTTACTTAGAGCGCGCATCAAATATTCAAATAGAGGAAGCAAGGAGTTCTAACAATATAAAATTCAAGATTTAATCACATGCACCAAGTATACAAATATAAATATCGATGTCGAATCATAATTCTAAGATAATATTCATAACATTATATACAAGTCCAAAATATATATGCAATGCACCTAGCACGACCTAAACCCAAAAGTGAGACTCGACCGACCTACTTCTCCGCCTTGCTCCTAATAATAAGACCTGCAAACTAAAAGTGGTAAAGGAGAGGTGTCAGTCAAATCTCGATTGAGTGAGGGGGGCTAACACCCACATACTATACATATATAGAGCAAAACACGTAAAAGATAAAGGTTATGAATTGGGAATAGGTTTTGCATACCAAAACATTTTCATAAAAGTATTACATATCTTATACATATACATTACATTCATAAAGACTCTATTCCCATTCCATAATCCAAACATTTCATTAAAGCTCGACGAGTACGAGCATCCACCGTTACTTCTCATTCATTATATAAAAATAAAATCAAATTCAATCACTAACTTCGGTGATGGAAGGGTCGGCCAACCCACCCTTAGCCATCTATTAAATTAGTACATTCCTCGAGGGGTGGTTAACCCACATGAGTTCGCTTTGTAAATTCCTCGAGGGGTAGCTAACCTACACGAGTTCTCTCCAGGGTCGCGTGTAATACCTCCGAGGGAAACTATGCCCAAGCTTATCTTGATGGCCCTCTACCATACTGAGCATCCCAACCCGTAGTCTCCATGGATCTAAAATTACCTTTGCAAATCATTCTCGCTCAAAACGAACCATTAACATTACAAACATGGGCATTAAACTTTCATTAAAATGTGAGCTCATATATGGTCGTAGATATAGCCCTTTCGAAAGCCGAAACTTGATCACAAGATCATAAACATATTTTATATCACACATATTTAACTATATATATTATAGTCACATGCGGGCTAGAAAACGAGCATTTAGGGATTGTAGGTCGCTTAACTAGAAAGAAAAGAACCTAAACCTCACCTTATAACAAAATGGTGTTGCATGGTGCGAGAAAATGATCCCAAAAGCACCCCTATGACAAACAAACGTAACACTAAAGACTTAGACTCAATTATGTACCATTTAGATGCACGGCGATGTAACTGAATGCAATGTATGCATATGAAGTGCAAGAAGATACCACTTAAAAGCGTTCAAGTTCATATCTCATAAAACTCATATCAAATAACTGCATAAAATTAATAAAAGACATTTAACATATAATAGAACATGTTTACATTGCTTATAACTCAAAAACAAAAAAATAAGAGGCATAGGGAAGCAATTAAAGAAGCACTGTGACACCCCAACTTTTAGGCCGTACAGGTATGATGTATGTGCGCAATGTAAATTCCTTATTTGTACATTTACATGTATAATATATGTTTATTAAATGTTTAATTCTTATTCTTTTAATTATTTGAATTCTTATTTGAACGTTTAAGTTCGTTTTGTCAGTATTTGCTCCGTTCTTGCTCGTTTTCAATTCCGATTTTGTGCTTATTTGCCACACATGAGTCATACCTATTATGAACTTGATTATAAGCTCGTTTTATGTTTTTGAGTTTGTTTGTTGAGCTTTTGGGGTGTTTGTTTTGTTTGGAACCCAAAGGAGGCTAAAATGTTCTTAGCGCACCTTGGGTTCCGGGTTGTGTAACTCGAGGTCGGGAATTTGGATTTGAATTTCGTCACTTCCATTGACCTCGTTTCGATGATTTGGAGTCAATGGAGTAAGCCTTGTATTTTTTTAAGCTCATTTGATACTCCGAAATTTGACCTAAAGTTTGTCTCGCGCCTAAATGACCATTTCTCACTAAATTACACATAAGTCCCTCAATTCTTGACCAATTACCCTCAAACTTGGACTCACATCACCCCAATGCGGCATTATATCACCCCATAGCCTCCTAATTTCGACCAACACAAGCCAAGGAAGAGAATTTTTAGCTCTTTTGGAGAAACAAGCACAAATCCCGTCACTATTCACCCAAGAGGAATTTTGAGCTCAATTCTTCATTTTCCTCCATCATCTTCAAGTGGTAAGTGTATATTTGTTATCTCTATCCTTTCTTGGTCATTTGAATCCATTAATCTCAGATTTTGGCTTAGGTCTGATAGAGTTTTGCATATTGAAGTGAATAGTAAAGGGTTTGTATATATGTATGAGATCTCTTGCTTCCATGGAGTTATAGCTTGAATTGATGCATGAGAATTGACCACTTGAGCTTAATTTATGATTGTATGACTTCATTTTTGTTGGTGGTTGACTTGGTTAATAGTTTCCATTAACGCACTTGGAGTTTGAAGCTAGGAATTTGATGATTATATACTCTCCTCTTATGCTTTAGTTTGGGCTTGATGTGGATTTTTTTTATGCCTTGTTTTTGTGCTTATTTTCATCCATTTCATACCTCTATATGTTGGTTATATTGTGGCAAAAGAGAAGGGTTTTATGCAGAGGAGAACAGGTCCAAATTAGGCTTCTATTTTGTTGTTGCAGGGGCGGAACGACCATTCACCCGCGGCTTGTTTTGGCCCAAACGACCGTTCAGCGGTGCAGAGAGGTGCCCTAGACCGGAACGGCCGTTCTAGATTTTTCCTTACAGGTGGGAATGATCGTTCCCAGGTTCGAAGGAGGGTTCTGTCCTTCGAAAAGACCGTTTCGGATTTGTATGTGTTTTTCAGAATGGCCGTTCCCGGCTCCTGTGTGCTAACATGATTTGTTTGCTTCATTTCTTGCTCCGTATGACTTTCTCCACCCCTTATATGATTTCTATGCTTTGCTAACATGTATTTTTATATGTTATGTGCATTGTATTAAGTTTGTGACTCTATTTGATACGTGCTTTCCGAGTTATGATTGGTACGTTTATGCATTTCATTTGCATCCGTTGCATTCATGAGCATTGCCAGTCATCTATTTGGTTCATATTTGAGTCTATATCTCGGGTCTTCTCTTCTTTTATTTTAGAACCCCTTCCGGAGTTCGAAAGCCCGAGGTTTAGGTGGTTGCTCGCCCGACTTTGCCCTTCTACGTCGCTACTTTTGTTATAAGGTGAGGTTTAGGAACTTTGTATTAGTTATTGACCTATGGTTTAATATGTGATGTTTTCTCAACCCGTATGCGAATATATATCTTATATATATTTAAATATGCTTGTTTAAGCTATGATTACGATCTTATGAAAATATTTGAACCTTATGAAAACGGTATAAATATAAGCATAAGTAAGCTTAAGTTTTTGAATCCTTTTGTACGTTTACGTTATGTTTGAGCGAGTTGTGCCCTGAAAGATGGGATTTTGGTTCGATATGGTATGTTGTGCCCCGGGAATTATGGGTAAGGAATGCCCGAGACGGCAAGGGCCTTCGGGTTTGGCCTGTGCATGGTTCCCTTTGAGATATTCACGTGTGACTCTTGGAGGTTGGGAAAGCATGGTATCTTGAGCCTTCGGTGGATAACTGGGGAAGGCATATCGTGGGTTAGCTGCCCCATATCTTTTTGTATAGTAGGTGGAGAGGGTTTGATTCCCGAAACACCATGGATGTGGGGATGGATTTGTGTTTATGAATTTGGTTTTATGTTATGTTTTGAGGAGTTAGTGAAAGTCTGTTCTCGCCGGACATTTGTTTTTGTTTTGTATCGATGGATTATGGATCGAGATAGTATTTCTTTTATATTATATGTTATCTTTTGAAAATGATATGGTATACAAAACCCTGGCCTCGATTCATGACCATCCCTTTTGATATATGCTCTGTTTATACTGTGTTAGCCCCCTCACTCAGTTGAGTTTGACTGACCCCTCTTTTTTCCCTCCTTTAGTTGCAGGTTGCTCGTGCTAGGCAGGCAAGTTCATCGCTGTAGAGTCGTATTTTCTGGTTTAGGACAAGTCTGCATTACATTTGCATCTTCTGGATACTTTGGATATGCATTGATATATGTATGTTTATTTTGGAGAATTCTGGGAGACTTGTATATTATTTTTGAGCCGTGAGGCCGTGGTATATATATATATGCTAATTTATGCTTTGCTGAGGTGTTTTATGTTGAACTTGGTTCTTGCTTCTGCACTTTGTTATTTGTTTTGCGCGCTCTGTTAGTCTTTAGCCCCGCTTAGCCTAGTGTGTGAGTGTAGGTTCCCGTTCGCTTAGACTTGGGCTCATGTATGGAAGTTCATTTCATATGTGGGTTCGGGTTTAGGTGCGAGGGATGTGGTAGCCCACCGTTCTGGGTGCTATAAGCACGAAAGCTATGCATGCAAGATCAAATATCCTAAGATCATATCATATATAAAAACTTATTTTAAATAATTTAATAATTAAATACAAGATATATTATATAATATAATCTATATATATATAAATACATAACATATATATATATATATATATATATATATATATAACCTGCAGCTTTCAAATAGAAACAAATAAAACAAGGCATAAAGTACTTAATTTAATAGGTTTAACATATAAAATAATCTGCTCTTTAAAGCTTTAGATATCAGAACATTAAAACCATGCATGGAAACAATTGTGAAACAAGAAAAGAGCGTTCATGCATGGAATACAACCCAGCGCGGCCGCGACACCAAACCTGCGCAAAAGTAGCGCGGCCGCGCCACAATTACAGAAAGGCTACTGGACAAGCTACACAGTTGCGATATAGATGTTAACTCAGAATCTGCTCGGCCGCACCGCTGCTTCTACGCAAAAGAAAATGCAGCAACAACAACTATCCAAAAGCAGGGGAGAAAACACAAGGGAGAAGTAGGGGACAAAACAGTACCAAAGAAGGCAGCAGCACAACAACAAAAACTGAAGTAAATCGAGACACAACTCATGCAAATAGTAGATAGGAAATAGAGAAGGTAAATGATAAATTATTTCTAGTAAATCAGCACGTAACAACGGCTAAAACTGAGCATGGGAAAAAAGGGAAAATGCAGCATGTAGAACCCGAACGTAGGGTTCATGTAACACCCGAGCGCGAGATGTCACATCCCCCGCACCATGACCCGACCCGTATGTGAAATGGATTTCCACACACGAGCCCAAATCATAGCGAACGGAGACATACACACTCGCTAAGCCAGGCGGGAGTAGCCTATCACCTAAACCCCAACGACGACAACCACAATCAGAGTAACAGAAAGGCGGAAGGATTCATTCAAATACTATATACTGAGTTAGATGCTCTAGGTATCAACATGTATTCCATATATTGAGCTATGTGCTCTAGGTACCAACATTTAAATCTAAAAGATACATATAGGTACCATATACATGTACGCTCCATACATATACAAAATCCAAAAGTGATCAATAATGTAATCATATGCGTGTACAGGAAAGGCTAGACACTATACAAGACTCCCCTTCCGACTCGCATCCCGCCTAGCATCCCCTTCCTGCAAAAATAACTGGAACAACTCCGGGTTCAGTCTTAGACAGACTGGTGGGTATAAAAAGATAGGCATAATATCATAATATCGCGGAATTGAAACACATACATGCAAGTTATAATCCTTATTCGAGGTTTAGAAGCATTTTCCCCAAGTGGGTAAATAAAATACAACGAATAGGATTATAATCGTTCATTCAATTCATTAGGTCATTAGTGGCCCGGCGAGAGGGCGTGCATTATCTCCAACCATCACCTCGTGTAATCCATTATTCATTCATTCATACATTTCATTCTTTCGTGCACATACATTCGATCATTCATTCAATCGTTCATTTACCACCTTCTTCCTCCGGGTAGGGAACGGGTTTGCAAGACCCGAACCCTCATTCATTAATGCTAGAGAGGTACATGAATCCCCAAAAGCGCGGGTCCCCTTTCAGTCACTAATCTCCTAGTGAAATCCAGGTTGCCGAAATTGTTGGAACTAGTATAAATGGATTCCCGTCAGCCCAAGCTTCCCCGGTTCACCACTACACTAAGTCCCGGGCCCCCATTCATTGTGATCACTCAATCATTACTCGACAAACTTTTGGTAGGATATTCAAGAAAAAGGCTTTCGTTTAAAACCTTTGTTCGCTAAAACTTGATATAAATACATATATAGGGTTTTGGCCAAAATCTTGCACATTGGGTGTTCGGGGTCATATTGTTATCTAATAGAAGAAAAACCCACTTGGTGGACAAAAAGAACCCGACAAAGCTCTCACTGCCCGACCTCGTCACCCACTGGATCAATATCTGTGTGACAAAGGTAGTGTGAGACTCAATCATGACCACATTTGACGCTCGGTGAAGAAATGACATGCTATGGAATGCTTGAAACATAAACATGTCCAAATATGCTCATGAATACCATAGAATTCAATTAAACACATAATTCACCCATTTCATTCAATATACGGTAAAACCGTATTCATTCCAGTTCATATCGTTCATACTTTCATACTTTCATTCATATGGTCACCATTATCATATATCAATCATAAAGCATAGCTTTAATATAGTCACGTTACATATAATCCACCATAACGATCCATAAACGTAAAGCAAACAAGAAAAGAGGTTTCCCAAAGCTGTCAATTCAAATGACACGGCCATGTTGAGTTTTCAAAGGAAACGGACACGGCCGTGTCCGAGGTTTAAAAATCAAAAAATTCAAAATCGAAGGCTTGACACGGCCGTGTTGAGTTTTCAAAGCATTTGGACACGACCGTGTCCGAGATTAAATTCAGAAAATAATCAAAGTCGAGAGCCCAACACGGCCGTGTCCATTTTCAGTTCAAAGCTGACACGGCCGTGTCAGCTCGTCGTTTTCAAAGAGAAAACAGAGCATAAGCTCTGTTTCTCGAGGGAAAAGCTTTTGCAAAACAGGGGCAGCAACAAGGAATCTCTTATCCAACCTTAGACATGTTTTCAAGCCACAAAACTCAAGCAAATCCTGCAATCCAATCATATATGCAAGAATTCACCCTTAAAGTTGGCAAAAGATCACTCAAAACCAAGTTTTCATCCATGGAAACTTCAAGCTTCAACAATGGCACATCATGTAATACATAACCAACATGAGATTTAAAGTTATAGAAATGATAAGGAAGTTATAAGCAACACATTCCATGCATCAACTATCACTTAAAACCAAGGAAAGACATGGAACCAAGAATTCATACCATTGAATCCTTTTCAAGTTTTAATCTCAAACACATGATTCTCCAACTTATACCAAGATATAATCGGAAGAAAATATAGAGGAGAATGAGAGAAAAACAATCCATACCTTACCTTGGAAGAAGATTGGATGAAATTTGATCTTGAGCTTAGGGTTTGGATGATCAACAATGGAGGGTTTTTGGAGCTTCTCTTTTCGCTCTTGGATGATGAATTGATCGATAAAAAGTAGGAGCAAAGAGGAGGAAAATGCTGATATTTAGTAGAGAAATGGGTAGGATTCGGGTCGGTCCAAGTCCGGTTCGTTTAGTAAACGGTTCAAACAAGTTATAAGAAACGAGGTTGTGGAAAGGTTCGTTGTCGGAGGTTCAAACTGTATCGAAAAAGTATAAGGTCAAGTTTAATGGATAGGTATCGTCGAGACAAGCTGAACGCCGGTTACGGATCTCGATTTCGAGGTTCGGAGCTCAAGATATCGCGAAAACCGTTTAGGGTTGCCTATATACAAATAGGTCCCTAAACTTTCAAAAAGTGGCAATTAAGCCCAAACTCAATTTCAATTGAGTCCAAAACATTCAAATAAGTTACAATCAAGCCCACGGATTACACGAAACACGTAAATTCATTCAATGATCACCAAATTCACGAAATTCACATTTTCACAATTTCATTCATATATTCGAATCTCACATTGACATTCATATAAATTGTAAACAATTAAGTCAAATTGGAACGAATTCAATTAGCAAATCAAATTATAAAATCACATAATCAAATAAAAATGCGCACGTAACACTTACCGGCACGTGTGAAAACACGGGGCGTTACAACCTCTCCCCCTTAAAGAGAATCCGTCCTCGGATTCATTGCTCGGTCGGAAACAATTTTGGATAGAACTTCTTCATTTTCTCTTCCGTCTCCCCCGTGACTTCTTCCGTCTTATCACTTCGCCACAACACTTTCACCAAGGGAAACCGTCTGTTCCGAAGTTCTTGAAATTTTCGATCCAAAATCTTAACTGGTTTCTGAACAAAAGTAAGATTCGATTCAAGCTCAACTTCTTCAATCGGTATGATCACGGATTCATCGGGATAGTACTTCCGAAGTTGTGATACATGGAAGATATTGTGAATACCCGTTAAACTTGGAGGCAAATCCAATCTATAAGCTGTATCTCCGATTCTCTCCAAAATCTCATAAGGTCCCAAATATCGGGGATTCAACTTTCCTCCTTTTCCAATTCGGGTAAATCCTTTCCGAGGTGAAGCTTTAAGGAATACCCTATCCCCAACTTCAAATTCAAGATCTTTCCTTCGCTTATCTGCGTAACTTTTCTGTCGATCTTGAGCTGCTTTCATCCGTTGTCGAATAATCTGGACCTTTTCAATAGCATCCTGAATAGCCTTAGAAGGTTTATTTTTCCTTTCACCTCTTTGTACTCCTTCTTGCTTACTCCACTTCCATTCTTCCAAATCGAAAAACAACGGGGATCGACACTTTCGTCCATAAAGAAACTCATACGGTGCCATTTCTATAGAAGCTTGATAACTGTTATTGTAGGCAAACTCAATCAAGGGCAGTTGTTCATTCCATGAACTCGAGAAATCCAATGCACACGCCCTTAACATATCCTCAAGATATCTAATTAATCTTTCAGATTGCCCGTCTGTCTGTGGATGAAAAGCTGTACTGAATTGAAGCTTAGTCCATAGATACTTCTGTAACTCTTGCCAGAACTTGGAAGTGAATCTCGGATCCCTGTCTGAAACAATACTAGCTGGCACTCCATGTAACCGAACAATCTCATCACAATACCTCTTAGCCAATTTACCTATCTTATCGGACATCCGAACTGTAAGAAAATGCGCTGATTTGGTTAACCTGTCCACGATTACCCAAATTCCATCGAATCCACCCTTCACTTTAGGTAAACCCGATACAAAATCCATCGCGATCTGTTCCCATTTCCATTCGGGAATAGGTAGTGGCTGTAATAATCCTGACGGTTTCTGATGCTCAGCTTTCACTAACTGACAAGTCAGACACTGCTTCACATAATTCACCACGTCTCTCTTCAGTCCGTTCCACAAATAATACTGTTTCAAGTCCCGATACATCTTGTTTCCACCAGGATGTACCGAATAAACAGTTTTATGAGCTTCATCCAAAATAGCTCTTCTCAACTCTGTTGGAACTACCACTCTGTTCTTGAATCGAAAGATTCCCGTGTCATCGAATCCAAACGGACACTCGGAATCTGATCGAGCCTTTTCAATCAATTTCTGAATCTCAACATCCATCCGTTGTGCCTCAAATATCTGTTGCCTTAACTCTGGACGTACTAAGATGTTACCAATACGAGCCTTTATCTTAACCAACTCCATTGGTTGTCCAATATTTACCTTCAAATTGGATACACTAGCCTTCCTGCTCAATGCATCCGCGACCACGTTAGCTTTACCCGGGTGATACTTAATCACACAGACATAATCCTCGAGAGTCTCCATCCATCTACGCTGCCTTCTGTTCAAATCTTTTTGAGAAAACAAATACTGAAGACCCTTATGATCGGTGAAAATCTCAAAAGAAGTTCCATACAAATAATGTCTCCACTTCCCTAAGGCAAAAATCACCACTGCAAGTTCGAGGTCGTGAGTGGGATAATTCTTCTCATGCTCTTTCAATTTCCTAGAGGCATAAGCAATTACTCTCCCATTCTGCATCAAAACACAACCTAAGCCTTCATGGGAAGCATCCGTATACACCACAAACCCTTCAATACCATCCGGAAGTGCAAGTATCGGTGCAGAAGTTAACTTATCCTTCAAGAGCTGAAAACTAACTTCACACTTCTCATCCCATTTAAACCGAACCTCTTTCTTGGTTAATCGGGTTAACAGAGCCGCAATCTGAGAGAAATCTTTAACAAATCTTCGGTAATAACCGGCTAAACCCAAGAAACTTCGGGTCTCAGAAACATTCTTAGGACTCTGCCACTGTGAAACTGCCTCTATTTTAGAAGGATCCACTTCTAATCCTTTGCTCTAAATGATATGTCCCAAGAAGCCCACCCTGTCAATCCAAAACTCGCATTTACTGAACTTGGCATAGAGCTGGTTATCTCTTAAAGTCTCCAATACCAATCTCAAATGCCGAGCATGATCCTCTTCTGACCTTGAGCATACCAAAATATCATCGATGAAGATCACAACAAACTTATCCAAATACGGCTGGAAAATCTGATGCATCATATCCATAAAAGCTGTCTGTGCGTTAGTTAATCCAAATGGCATCACCACGAATTCATAATGTCCATACCGGGTATTAAATCATGTCTTAGGAATATCTTCCTCCTTGATCTTTAACTGATAATATCCCTGCCTTAAATCAAGCTTGGAATATACTCTTGACCCTTGTAGCATATCAAACATATCCTCTATATTAGGCAATGGATATTTATTCTTTACACTCATCCGATTCAACTCCCGATAGTCAATACACATCCTCAAGGTTCCATCTTTCTTCTTAACAAAGAGAACCGGCGCGCCCCACGGGGATGAACTCGGTCGAATATAACCATTCTTAAGAAGTTCTTCCAGCTGAACTTTTAACTCCTGTAACTCTGCCGGTGCCATCCGGTAAGGAGTCTTAGAATAAGGTTCAGATCCCGGATATAAGTCTATTACAAATTCAATCTCTCGATCCGGAGGCAAAGAACCTAAAACTTCCGGAAACACTTCAAGGTACTCCTTTACCACTTCGGTCTCTTCCAACTTTGCCTGATCTTTCGGCTTATTCAAGATATAGGCAATAAATCCCGTTGCCCCATTCCTTATCAACTGATGAGCTTCCGTGAACGACAAAAGAGGGACAATCTCTGATTCTTTCCCCACTGTCACTTCTTCTCCCAACTTAACAGTCTTGGTGAAACAATCAAGCGTGGCGTGATACCGAAACAACCAATCCATTCCCAGAATAACTCCATATCTGTTCATCGGCATTACCACCAAATCTGCTCGATATTCTCTGCCTTCAAACCCAATCATACAGTCTCTGACCACCTGATCCGTCTCAAGACTTCCACCCAACGGCGAACTCACCACATAACAAGCATTCAAACACATAACAGGCAAACACAAAGTATCAACTAATTTGAAAGAAATAAAAGAATGAGTAGCGCCAGGGTCAAATAATTCATGTATGTTCGTGTTATGGATGCATATCGTACCTTCCACCATAGCATTGGGATTGGCTTCCACATTTTGCTCTTCACCTGCGAGAGCATACGCACGAGCTGCAATCAGCGGCCTCTGAGCTCCCGGTTGATAGCCTGGAGTCTTATCTGGACAAGTATTAGCCATATGTGTTGTCTTCCCGCAAATTAGGCACTGTCCCAACCTCCTTCTGCAGGTGTTGTAGGTATGAGTAGGGCCTCCACATAATAGACATGGTGACCTATCATGCCGAGGATCAGAATTAGCTGGAGGTGCTTGTGGCTTCGGCGGTGTAGCTCCTGTAGGTCGAAACCTCTTGTTTTGCCCTTGAAATGGCTGTGAGGGAGCCACTATAGGTCTTTTCCCTTTTCCAAATGCCGATCCTTGTCCTATTTGCATGCGAGGTATGGGGTCCTTTTTCTTATACTCCTCTTCCAATACCAGAGCCCCCTGTACAGTGTCAGCAAAAGATTCAAAGTTATGGCCTGCGTGCCCATGCCTCAGATCCTGTCTCAATCCAGCTATAAACCTCTTTCCCTTTCTCTTTTCATCCCTTGTAATGTGAGGTGCATACTTCCCAAGCCTATTGAAAAGAGAAAGATACTGAGCCACCGTGGGAGTCCCTTGCTTCAAATCCATAAATTCTTCTTCTTTCCTTTCTCGAACGACTTCAGGAACAAAGGCTTCTCTAAACTCCCTTACAAACACTTCCCAAATAACTTCTTCTCCTTCCACCCCGAGCTTCTCTTGGGTGCATTCCCATCAATCACAGGCCTCTCCGTCCAATTGAAAAATAGCAAACTGGGCCTTCTCTTGAGAGGTAAATTGTCTGACATTGAAAATCCTCTCAATCCTTGTGAGCCATCCTTCCGATATAGCATCATCTACCGAACCGGAAAACCTTGGAGGATTATAGCTCAAAAACAACCCATGATGATCTCTCGGGTTATTAGGAGGAGGTGCTTGATGTTCAGCCTGCGGTTGTACTGGAGGGTCCTGAGCCCTTCTATGCTCCACGTAGTTATATACCGCCTCCATAAAGTGCTCAATATTCATAGGCGGCCGTGGAGGATTAGGAGAACAATCTCTATGATGATGATGATCCGGAGACCTTTCCCGATGTCTTCTAGGAGGCATCCTGTTCACTCAAACACTAACATGCGTGCTAATTTTAGTTCATGCGTGACAATGCATTAAATTCAATCAATCATTCAAGTCAAGAATCAAAACACCTTATCATATAAATGCAAATGCTCCATATTAACAAGTAATCCCTACAGCCGAACGACCTACTGACTCAACACAACACTAGAACCCTGGTTTTGCAACCTTGGGCTCTGATACCACTCAAAGGATGTAACGCCCGAGCGCGAGACGTCACATCCCCCGCACCATGACCCGCCCCGTATGTGAAATGGATTTCCACACACGAGCCCAAATCATAGCGAACGGAGACATACACACTCACTAAGCCAGGCGGGACTAGCCTATCACCTAAACCCCAACGACGACAACCACAATCAGAGTAACAGAAAGGCGGAAGCATTCATTCAAATACTATATACTAATAGCAACATGTATTCCATATATTGAGCTATGTGCTCTAGGTACCAACATTTAAATCTGAAAGATACATATAGGTACCATATACATGTACGCTCCATACATATACAAAATCCAAAAGTGATCAATAATGTAATCATATGCGTGTAAAGGAAAGGCTAGACACTATGCAAGACTCTCCTTCCGACTCGCATCCCGCCTAGCATCCCCTTCCTGTAAAAATAACTGAAACAACTCCGGGTTTAGTCTTAAACAGACTGGTGGGTATAAAAAGATAGGCATAATATTATAATATCGCGGAATTGAAACACATACATGCAAGTTATAATCCTTATTCGAGGTTTAGAAGCATTTTTCCCAAGCGGGTAAATAAAATACAACGAATAGGATTATAATCGTTCATTCCATTCATTAGGTCATTAGTGGCCCGGCGAGAGGGCGTGTATTATCTCCAACCATCGCCTCGTGTAATCCATTATTCATTCATTCATACATTTCATTCTTTCGTGCACATAAATTCGATCATTCATTCAATCGTTCATATACCACCTTCTTCCTCCGGGTAGGGAACGGGTTTACAAGGCCCGAACCCTCATTCATTAATGCTAGAGGGGTACATGAATCCCCAAAAGCGCGGGTCCCCTTTCAGTCACTAATCTCCTAGTGAAATCCAGGTTGCCGAAATTGTTGGAACTAGTATAAATGGATTCCCATTAGCCCAAGCTTCCCCGGTTCACCACTACACTAAGTCCCGGGCCCCCATTCATTATGATCACTCAATCATTACTCGCCAAACTTTTGGTAGGATATTCAAGAAAAAGGCTTTCGTTTAAAACCTTTGTTCGCCAAAACTTGATATAAATACATATATAGGGTTTTGGCCAAAATCTTGCACATTGGGTGTTCGGGGTCATATTGTTATCTAATAGAAGAAAAACCCACCTAGTAGACAAAAAGAACCCGACAAAGCTCTCACTGCCCGACCTCGTCACCCACTGGATCAATATCTGTGTGACAAAGGTAGTGTGAGACTCAATCATGACCACATTTGACGCTCGACGAAGAAATGACATGCTATGGAATGCTTGAAACATAAAACATGTCCAAATATGCTCATGAATACCATATAATTCAATTAAACGCATAATTCACCCATTTCGTTCAATATACGGTAAAGCCGTATTCATTCCCGCTCATATCGTTCATACTTTCATACTTTCATTCATATGGTCACCATTATCATATATCAATCATAAAACATAGCTTTAATATAGTCACGTTACATATAATCCACCATAACTATCCATAAACGTAAAGCAAACAAGAAAAGAGGTTTCCCAAAGCTGCCAATTCAAATGACACGGCCATGTTGAGTGTTCAAAGGAAATGGACACGGCCGTGTCCGAGGTTTAAAAATCCAAAAATTCAAAGTCGAAGGCTTGACACGGCCGTGTTGAGTTTTCAAAGCATTTGGACATGGCCGTGTCCGAGATTAAATTCAGAAAATAATCAAAGTCGAGAGCCTAACACGGCTGTGTCCATTTTCAGTTCAAAGCTGACACGTCGTTTTCAAAGAGAAAACAGAGCATAAGCTCTGTTTCTCGAGGGAAAAGCTTTTGCAAAATAGGGGCAGCAACAAGGAATCTCTTATCCAACCTTAGACATGTTTTCAAGCCACAAAACTCAAGCAAATCATGCAATCCAATCATATATGCAAGAATTCACCCTTAAAGTTGGCAAAAGATCACTCAAAACCAAGTTTTCATCCATGGAAACTTCAAGCTTCAACAATGGCACATCATGTAATACATAACCAACCTGAGATTTAAAGATATAGAAATGATAAGGAAGTTATAAGCAACACATTCCATGCATCAACTATCACTTAAAACCAAGGAAAGACATGGAACCAAGAATTCATACCATTGAATCATTTTCAAGTTTTAATCTCAAACACATGATTCTCCAACTTATACCAAGATATAATCGGAAGAAAATGGAGAGGAGAATGAGAGAAAAACAATCCATACCTTACCTTGGAAGAAGATTGGATGAAAGTTGATCTTGAGCTTAGGGTTTGGATGATCAACAATGGAGGGTTTTTGGAGCTTCTCTTTTCTCTCTTGGATGATGAATTGATCGATCAAAAGTAGGAGCAAGGAGGAGGAAAATGCTGATATTTAGTAGAGAAATGGGTAGGATTCGGGTCGGTCCAAGTCCGGTTCGTTTAGTAAACGGTTCAAACAAGTTATAAGAAACGAGGTTGTGGAAAGGTTCGTTGCCGGAGGTTCAAACTGTATCGAAAAAGTATAAGGTCGAGTTTAATGGATAGGTATCGTCGAGACAAGCTGAACGCCGGTTACGGATCTCGATTTCGAGGTCCGGAGCTCAAGATATCGCGAAAACCGTTCAGGGTTGCCTATATACAAATAGGTCCCTAAACTTTCAAAAAGTGGCAATTAAGCCCAAACTCAATTTCCAATTGAGTCCAAAACATTCAAATAAGTTACAATCAAGCCCACGGATTACACGAAACACGTAAATTCATTCAATGATCACCAAATTCATGAAATTCACATTTTCACAATTTCATTCATATATTCGAATCTCACATTAACATTCATATAAATTGTAAACAATTAAATCAAATTAGAACGAATTCAATTAGCAAATCAAATTATAAAATCACATAATTAAATAAAAATGCGCACGTAACACTTACCGGCACGTGTGAAAACACGGGGGGCGTTACAGTCCACATCCCCCGTACTAAGACCCAAACCCGGTCACGAAATGGCCACTCCGTAGCCGAAACCAAATCCTAGCGAATGGGAGACCAACTCACTCACTAGGCTAGGTGAAAGCAATAAATTAAAACCACAACAATTAAAATGGAGGCATAACATAAATACACATCATCGCCATCAACGTAACATCATGTACATTGGCCCACACGGCCTCACAAAACAAAAGTATTAAATCTCCAAGTATCAAGACATAGATATACAAAATAAATATAAAGTGTACATAGATATGCATCCTAACGAGACCTAGACCAATAAGTACGACTGGGAAGACACACTTCTCCACCTATCTCAAGTCCAAAACTTGCAACTGAACGATAAAATGAGGGGTCAGTCAACTGACTGAGTGAGGGGGCTAACACCCACCCACCCACACTATATATAAAGCATAGCACGTAACAAAAGTGGACTTACGAACCGGGAATAGGTTTTACAAACCAAAACCTTTCGAAACAACCATATATACTTGTAAACCGTTTTCATAAACTCTATTCCGATTCATAACTCCCATATCAAATCATATCATATGCTCGGCGAGTACGAGCCTCCTACCTTTACTCCTCATATCATATCAAAACATAAAATATAAATATATCCAACCGCCACACCCATGATAGAAGAGTCACGCGCGCGACCCTAACTATCCATATCTTTGACAAACTCATGTGGGGTAGCTAATCCACAATGTGCCTTCCAAGGCTTTCACACCGGAGGAATCAAAATATCACGCCTTCCTTAGGTCTGACGTCGGTCGTGGTACCTTGGATGGAAACTATGCACAGGTCGAGCCAAACGGCCCAGTACCGTCCCGGGGATTCCTTACCCATAGTTTTTAGGGCCCACAATCACAAATACATTCACAGACCCAATCTTTCATGGCAAACCTTGTTACCGAACTAGAACATAAACAATTTCCAACATAGCTTACATATGCTTTCATACTTAACTTTAAAAAAATCAAACTTATTTCATAAGGTCATAAACATATCATATCCAACACTTATTTAATCATATGTATAATATATAATCGCATGCAAGGCTCGAAAACGTCACATAAAGGCATTAGGTCAATAACTATACAAAATCCTAAACCTCACCTTGTGCTTGCAAAAGGAAAGAGTGAGAGTGAGCAAAGCTATACCTCAGGCTCGTTACTGGCAACCCCGTCTGAAAAAAAAAACATAAAAGCCCAAGACTTAGACTTTATATGAAACATATACGACGCATGACAAATGTAGAATATGCATAAGATATGATGCAAGTCACATAATAATAAAAAAATGCACTCATTTAGCCAAATAAACACGCAATAACTGAATCTCATGCATAAACAAGTCATACAGTAAGTTACGAGCTAAAAAGTATCGAATTAGCATGCGTATAAGTCACATAAAAGCAATTAAGAAGCAAAGGAATCAAACTGAAAAAGTTAAAAAACTCAAAAAGTACAGTGACCTCTGAAACGACCATTTTCGGCCTTAGTTCAAAGTCCAAACGACCGTTTCAGGTGCTACTGACTCTCCCCGAGGCTCGAAACGGCCGTTTCCATTTGCAGTACAAACTCTAAATGGCCGTTTCCAAGACTTAGACTCAAACTTTCCGCTAAGCTGAAATGGCCATTCGGACAAACCAAAGGGGCTCGAAATGGCAGTTTAGCCTGGAACTGATGTGCAGATCAGTTCACGAAAATCAAGGAAACGAAGTAAAATTGGCCAAAATGGACAAAACTCAACCAACAAGCTCGAAATTAAAACACAACCACAAGGTACAAATAAGTATCACATATACATGCATAAAACTCGAGAAAAACCAGAATGAAAGTCATATTAAACAAAAACTATTTTGGAGAAATTTGAAGTCAAAAATGGTAACAAGCATTTAATCCATTTACCAACCAACTTCTTGCAATTAATACAACATATTCGACAAGTAGAACTCACATACAAAGTCAAATTCCTAGAAAATCGATCACATAACACAAAATCTCAAATTTTAGGCCAAACCCTTACTATTCACAAGGTTGATCATGAGCATTCATATACTCCACCACAACTCAAGATATAGGAAAAATTAAGGACACATCACGGGGAATCCGTAGCTTACCTCGGCTTGTGAAAAAATGGAGTATCGAGAGAGATATGAGCTCTTGAAGGTGAAGTTGGAAATGAAGGGTTTTGGCTTCTTTCTCCTTGGGTAGCTGCTGATCACATAGTAAATGAGGAAGGAAGAAAAAGGGTTTAGCTGAACCGGTTCGGTTCAAGGAGCAACAATTCGGTTCAAAGCTCTCCGGTCCGGTTAGACCGATTTTTAAAAGGGTGTAGGGTCCAAACGGCTTCCAAAAAATATGGGATCAATTCCATTAAATCCGATTCACTGAATCAAGTCCAATGGTAGGGTCGGAATTTGAATCCGAATTCCCGAGCTCATATTAGTCCCAAAAACCACCTAATTGTAATTAGGTCCAAAACTAACAACGAATTACAAATTGCCCCAAGGCCTATTTCATATAAATTCCAACAATTAAAACAGATGCAATTAAGTTCATAAATCATATTAATTCATATAATTTAAGTATATATATAATTAGAACATAAAATAAGAATTAAATCACATAATTGCGTAAAGAAACACACAAATGACGTTATACCTGTACGGATTGCAGAACGGAAAGTCACAACCTCCCCCCCTTCGGAGAACATGGTCCCCAGGTTCATTGCTCGACCCGAGAACAACTCTAGATACAACTGTCTCATTTTCTCCTCGGTCTCCCTAGTGGATTCTTAGGACTTCTGATCTCTCCACAACACTCTGACCAAGGGAATCTTCCGGTTTCTCAACACTTGCATCTTCGGGTCTTGAATCTCAACCGGGTGCTTTACTATTGTCAAATCCGACTCAAGTTGTACCTCTTCAACAGGGAGTATGGTTGCTTTATCGGGATAGTATTTCCGGAGTTGTGGGACATGAATCACATTGTGTATCCCGGTCAACCTTAGTGGTAGGTCCGACTGACAGCCACTTCTCCAATCTTCTCAAGGATTTCAAAAAATTTGATGTATCTTGGATTAAGCTTCCCACCTCGACCTATTCCAGAAAAGCCCTTCCTAGGAGATGCTTTCAAGAAGACGCGATCTCCAACTTCATACTCGAGGGACCTTCTTCTCTTATCTACATAGCTCTTCTGACGGTCCTTAGCTGCCTTCATTCTTTGCTGAATCAGTTTGACTTTGGTAGTGGTTTTCTCAATCTTCTCCTGAGGTGTTGCTCTCTCGAGCTTATCCTTTTCAGTCCATCGTAAATCCTTAATATCCTAAAAGAGAGGCGACCTATACTTTCTCCCATAAAGTGCCTCGTAAGGAGCCATGCTAATAGAAGCTTGATAACTGTTATTATAGCCAAACTTGACCAGAGCTAAATGCTTGTCCCACTTCTCTTTGAAATCCAAAACACACGCTCTCAACAAATACTAGAGGTACTTAATTATCATCTCTGATTGTCCATCCGTCTGAGGATGCAAAGCGGTGCTAAACTTGAGTCTTGTACCCAACCATTTCTGAAGATCTTGCCAAAACTTAGTTGTAAACCGGGGATCACGATCGGAAACGATACTAGCAGGAACTCCATGAAACCTTACAATCTCATCACAATACAAGTCTGTTAGCTTAGGAGTCTTGAAAGACATCCGAACTTTGAGAAAATGGGCTATCTTGGTTAAACGATCGACTATAACCCATATCCCATCATACCCTCATCTGGACCTTGGCAAACCGGACACGAAGTCCATTACTACTTACTCCAACTTCCATTCAGGGATCGAAAGTGGTTGGAGGGTTCCTCCCGGTTTTTGGTGCTCAGCCTTCACCATTTGGCACATGAGACATCGCTTCACAAAAGTTCGCCACATCCCTCTTCATGCCACTCCACCAAAACAATTCCTTCAAATCCATGTACATCTTAGTACCGTCGGGATGTATGGAATAAACAGAACGGTGTGCTTCCTCAAGTATTACCCTCTAGAATTCTTCTGGCACACATACCTTTGTCTTGAACCTGAACAAGCCCGAATCATCAAACCCAAACTTCATCTCTGTATCAACTCTCGATCGGGCTATATCAATCTACGAATCTCTGCATCCGTAGCCTGAGCATCAATCAACCTTTATTTTAAGTTAGGCAGAACTGTGATGTTAGCTAACCGAGCCACTCAACCTAAAACTACTGAATCTTGACTTGAAGTCTCTTCACATAAACTCGAAACACTTGCTTTTCTACTCAAAGCATCGGCAACCATATTTGCTTTACCAGCCTGGTACTGGATCGTGCAATCATAATCCTCTAGAAACTCCACCCAACATCTCTGTCGATTGTTAAGCTCCTTCTGAGTAAACAAATACTTGAGGCTCTTATGATCGGTAAATATCTCAAAAGTAGCACCTAGAGATAGTGGCACCATTTAGACAAAGCAAACACGACCGCTGCAAGATCAAGATCATGAGTAGGGTAGTTCTTTTCGTGTTCCTTCAACTTCTTCGAAGCGTAGGCCACCACTCGGCCATCTTGCATCAAGACACATCTGAGGCCTTCCTTCGAAGCATCTGTTTAAACCGAATAACCCTCGGATCCCTTAGGTAGGGTAAGAACTGGTGCTGAAGTTAATCTTTCTTTCAAAGTTTGAAAACTTCTCTCGCACTCGTCATGCCACTCAAACTTTGCCTCCTTCTTTGTTAACCTAGTCAACGGGCATGCAATCTTGGAGATATCCTTCACAAATCTCCTATAATAGCCCGCTAACCCAAGAAAAATTCTCACCTCGAAGGCATTCTTCAGTTTCTCCCATTGAGCCACGATCTCAATCTTGGAAGGATCGACTTCAATTCCATTGCCTGAAATTATGTGGCTTAAGAATGTGACTCTATCGATCCAAAAATCGCACTTGCTAAATTTAGCATCAAGCTTGTGCTCTCTAAGTGTCTCCAAGATAATCCGGAGGTGATGTGCGTGCTCTTCTGCGGACCTCGAATACACCAAAATGTCGTCTATTAAAATCACCACAAACTTATCAAGGAACGGTCTAAACACTCGGTGCATCATATCCATGAACACGACTGGGGTATTAGACAATCCAAATGGCATCACCACAAACTCGAAGTGACCATACCGAGTATTAAACCCGGTCTTGGGAATATCTTCCTCCCGGATGCATAGTTGGTAATAACCTTTCCTCAAATCTAACTTACGGTACACTTGGGAACCTTGCAAGAGATCAAATAACATTTCGATTTGAGGTAAAGGATACTTGCTCTTCACTATCGTCCGGTTTAGCTCGCGGTAGTCTACGCACATCCTCAAAGTTCCATCCTTCTTCTTCACAAATAAAACAAGAGCACCCCACGGAGAAATGCTCGGACGAATGTACCCGCAAGCTAAAAGCTCATCAAGCTGTGCTTCAACTCTTTCAACTTAGCAGGAGCCATCCAGTATGGTGTCTTAGAGAAAGGCTCAGCTCTGGGATAGAGGTCAACCACAAACTCAATGTCCCTATCAGGTGGCAAAGAACCCAAACTCTCAGGGAAAACATCGGGAAATTCTCCTACAACCTCTGTCTCTTCAAGTTTGGCTTGGTCCTTCGGTTTGTGAAGAAGGTAAGCCATAAAACCTATCGCGCCATCCCGGACGAGCCTAATAGCTTCCACAAAAGACACAAATGGGCTGGACTTCAACCTCTCACCGTAAACACCACAGAACCCCGAAGAGACCTTCTTCTCATGGTAATCCATAACTACTCAGTATCTGAAAAGCCAATCCATCCCAAGGATCGCTCCATACGTCTTTATCGGCATCTCTATCAAATCTACAGGGAAGATACGACCCTCAAAACTCACCGGGCACTCCCAAAACACTGGGTCTGTCTCCAAGCGTCCCCCCAGAGGAGAACTCACCACATACACATGTGCAGAGATATCAACAAGCAAAGGTAAAGAAACAATAGTATCCCGGGAAATAAAAGAATGAGTGGCCCCGGGATCAAATAATGTATGTAATGATATGCTATGAATGTTTGTTGTACCTTCCACAACGGCATTCTGAATGATGTCAGCAGCTTTCTCCTCTCCATTCAGGGAGTATGCACGAGCCTGAATAGTTAGCCTCTTGTTTGGGCAAGTATCAATCTTGTTCTCAGAAGACCCGTACACATAACACTTGCCCAGTAACTTCTAACACTGCTCTACAGTATGCTTTCCCTTAAAATAGGAACACTAAACAGGAGCAGGCAAAGCTAGAGGTACAAAAGGCACTCCGGGACCGACAATACGAGGATTTTTATTCTCGAAACTCTGGGAACAAAAAGCCAGAGTAGAAGTAGTCTTAGGAGCATGAAAAATGGTCCTGTTATAGGATCCAGAGCCATGGCTAGAAGAGAAAGGTGGAGGCTTCAACCTTTGCTTTTGGGCCTCGACTTGAATTACCCTCTATGTCACTTTGGCCCAATTACTCACATTGCAAAGCGACTTGAAGTTCCGTGTGAAGCCTATAAAGAAAATGTCGGGCTTTGTGAGTATCATTGTCGGTGATATGGGTGTCATATGGTGCAAGCCTCTAGAACTCCAATATATACTTCTCCACTGTCCGAGTACCTTGCTTCAAATCAGAGAACTCTTGGAGTCGGTGCTCTTGTGCACTAAAGGGGATATATTTTTCATGGAATTCTTGCACAAAAGTCTCCCAATTGAATTCCCTCCCGGTCCTCTCCAACTTAGAACGAATACTCGTAAGACAATTTACTGCTTGCCCTCGAATAAAACGGTCGGTGCAAACAGATTTATCTTGAGAGCTCCCCGGACATATCTCCGAAATCCCCCTAATCTCGGCTAACCACTCCTCCGCCTTTATATCATCTCCTCCATACCATTTTGGAGGTTATTATTTCGGAATTCTTTGTACAGACTGGAGACCTCTTGTCCTTCATCCGTAGGAGTTTGTTAGCTCTGATTTTGTTGTAGTTGATTAGGAAGTGCTTGGACAACATTCTCCGTGTTCATAGTTGGTGGCGGAGGTGCATTCTGAGGAGGCGGTTGATTCAAATTCGATGTTTGTTCAGGATCCCTTCTTGTAGGAGGCATCCTGAAATTCACAAATTCAAGCAATATAGATGCATGTAGGTTAGTACATGTTCATGTGTACATTTAATAAAATAAACAAGTATTCAAGTAATCAAGTCACATAATCATGTTGTCCTAGGCCATACGACCTAGACGGACTTAACACGACACTAGAGCTCCGATTTTACAACCCAGAGCTTTGATACCACTTACGGTTGTAGCACCCGAATGAGGGGACCACATCCCTCGCACGAAGACCCAAACCAGGTCACGTAATCGGAAGTCGGTACCCGAATCCGAATCCTAGCGAACGGGAGACCAACTCACTCACTAGGCTAGGCGGAGCTAACAAAACACAAACGCAGAGTGTGCACAAGCAATATATTAAAACCACAACAATTAAAATGGAGGCATAACATATATACACATCATCACCATCAACGTAACATCATGTACATTGGCCCACAGGACCTCACAAAACAAAAGTATTAAATCTCCAAGTATCAAGACATATATATACAAAAAGAATATAAAGTGTATGTAGATATGCATCCTAAAGAGACCTAGACCAACAAGTACAACTGGGAAGACACACTTCTCCGCCTAACTCAAGTCCAAAACCTGCAACTAAACGATAAAATGAGGGGTCAGTCAACTGACTGAGTGAGGGGGCTAACTGTAACGCCCCAGTTTTTCAGTTTATAATAATGTGACGTAATTGTTTTTCAATTGCTCGATTTAATTAGTTAATTATATGATTTATTGTTTATAAATGGTTATGTTTGATTCAAACCATAAACTATTTCTATTTTAATTTAATTCATTTTATTTTACTTTGATAATTAGTGTTTAATTTCTTAATTGAGGTTTCACGTACCTTAACTGCTTCGGTAATTTCTTTAATTAATTATAACATGTTATTAGTTTGTTTAATTTATTTAAAATGGAATTTAAGTTTTAGTAATTCATTTATAACAATATGAATTCGTTCTTGCGCGTGAGTGTTTTATTTGTGCTCCATTCTTATATGTAATGATATCGGATTGGTATGAAAATTTAATATGTTGTAAATATGTGTGTTATGAACATGCCTATATGCTCGATTTATGTTTTCGGATTCATTTGACGTGTTTATGAATTTAATTTGATTTGTGGAACCAAGTCGGGGCTAACGAGCAATTAGCGCACCCTTGGTTCCGTGCGTGATATCTTGAGCTCGGGAATTCGGATTCGAATTCCGTCAACTCCGTTGCCTTCGTATCGACGATTCGGAGACAATGGGACAAGCCTCATACCTTTTTGAAATCATTAAGACCTCCGAAATCCAACCGTAACGGACAACTCGTGCAAGAAGAGCTCCTTTGGTTGACTAGTCTTCATGGTGGGACCCCATAACCCTCCCTAAACTTAACCATACCTTAACCATGGCTTGTATACTTGAGTTAAACCCTTCTCTTATCCTTTTTGCTGCAAAAAAACCGAACCATACATCTCCTCTTGCAGCTGGAACTGATCGAGAGAGAAAGAGGGAGGAGAAGGAAGAAGAAAACCTTGGCCTTTTGTGATTGTGAGCTCAAATCACCATTTTTCTTCACCAAAACTTCAAGGTATGAATATGTATGTCTTCTCTACTCAATTATGCTTGATTTCATCTATTTAAAACATGATTTGGATCAGATTTGATTAGGGTTTGAATTATGAGATTGGTATGAACTTTTAGGGATTTTTGCTCTTGTGACCTCTAGGCTTGTGTAGCTGATTTCCTTGCTTAAACATGATCATATAAACTTGTTTCTTGACCTATTTCTTTCCCAACTGATAGTATATGATGTTAGGAGGATTTCTTCTCTTGCTCCTTTTATGAAATTATGAGATAAGGAGCTC
Source organism: Lantana camara (assembly GCA_037501455.1). NCBI lineage: Eukaryota > Viridiplantae > Streptophyta > Magnoliopsida > Lamiales > Verbenaceae > Lantana > Lantana camara. Next base: position 49,998,712 of record CM074861.1, read on the forward strand.
CAAATTTGATGATCAAACTATTTTCCCCTGTTTTCGAACTGCTGTGTGAAATTTGGTGTTGTTGCATGATCATATGGCCTCCATTTCGTGTGAAAATGCATGGAGTTGATGTACACTTATTGTTATGTATGTTAGCACTCATGTTTCAAGTATTTGGATCCATTTGAAGCCTCAAAACCGAAATACCTAGCCTGTTTCTATGCATGCACCATGACAGATTTGTTGCTGTTGTGTTTGGTAACTTGTTGGTCCTTCTAATGTGCTTTAAATTGTACCATTTTGCATATATTTGAGGTATATTAGTTGTTTAGTATGTTAGCATGCATTCCCCAAAGTTTCAGATCCAAATTCAAGCCCTAAGTACTTGATCAAGGCATGATAGAATCATTAGGGCTCATATGTCCGATTATAGCGACCCAGTTTTGTTTCAAGGATTCGATGATCTTAACGTGTGATTTAGCTTTTGCACTCTAAATGAAAAATGTTCATAACATGCCAAATATGTTGCATATTAAGTTTCAGAGCATTTGGAGTTCATTTGGTATGTTTTTGGATTGAGTTTGTAAGGGATCAGTTTTGCCGGAAAAATTTCAAAGGGGATTAAGTTCTGTACCGTGACACCCCCGTGTCTCATTTACTCATAAGAGGGAGACACGGGCGTGTCACACTCTCTGGGCAGCTCTGTACTGAGCCACGCCCGTGGCTCAGTTGGGCAAGGGTTGGTGACACCCCCGTGTCACTTCCCATGTGCAGTCCGGGTTGCTTCCTCTTCGGTTTTTGATTTGTTTCACCTCCTTAATGACTTTATCTCCCTTTATGTTGAACTATGAACTTGTTTTGCTATGTATTAGGAGTATTGTGGTTTAATTTCATGATATTTGGATGGGTTTTAGGTATGCTTTTGCTTAATGCCGGTTATGGGTGTTTATGTGTCGTTTATGAATCGCCTCGCTTATTTTCTATATCTTATCACTTCTTCTTGTTGCCCAATCTTGAATATATGTTATGTTATGTAATATGAAGTATATGGTAACATTATGGGAGAGCTTGAATATGTTCTATGTTTCTATTTGAGTTCTTGAAATAAATTGATTGGACATATGGATTGAAGAATTTGAGTGATTTATGATCGAACAAGTGAATGAGTTGGTTATACGATCTTTATGCCTTCATATCATGCTTGTGCATTGCCGTGCGTCATATATGGTCCATTTAGAGTCTTGAGTCTCACGAACACGTCTTGTGGTCTTTTGTACAGTTTGTCTCCAGGGTGGAGAGCTTTTGATCGTTCAAGCACTTGGTGCTCGATCCTTGTTTCATCACGGTTCAGGTGAGGGTGGTTTTTGTTTTAGTTATGTAACAAACCCTACAACCCTTATGTGAAAAGCTTTGGCCAAAACCGTATGATTATATATATATGATTTTCAAATGGAGTTATCGAGTAAATTCTTCTGAGTTATACATATGAGCGTATATAAGCTTGAAAATGGTTTCGTAATGAGGCTATGCTCCAAACCGTGTGTCTTCATGCTAGCTACGGATTCGGATGACACGGAGAGGTACGTATATAGCATAAGCCGAGTTACACGGTAAGGTATGATTTCTTATAGTATGTATTTATGAATTATGATATGTACTTATGAATTGATTGTTTGGCGAGACACATTTCGGATTTCTGACGGAACGGGCCCCGGGACTTAGTATATGTGGCTAACCGAGGAAGCAAGGGCTGACGGGGATCCCATATACTAGTCCCACTACTAGACAGCGGTACTGGACCTCGTCAGGAGATTGGCGGGGAAAGGGAGCCGAGTGCCATCTGGGGAGTCATGTAACCCCTTTTGGTCAAAGACGGAGGTGGTCGGGTCTTGCAAACCCACCACCAACCCGGAGGAAGAAGGTTGGAATTAATTATAATTGACTGATTGATTGACTGAGTGAATATCGATTGATAGGCACTGTGCGGGAAGGCCGGGAACCGGATTGCCCAAACAATATATTTAGGGCTTAAACTATGGTCTGCCTGTATTATGATTTATTGCATGATCACCTAATCAATATAATATTGATAATTGTCGTACACGGTCGGAGTTTGGATGGAGGTTGTGCACGCTCACTCGCCGAGCCTTATATTTAAGTATGATTTACGTTTGGAATGAATTTAATTTGTCTTAGGCGTAAAGTTCGAGCATTGATTATCTATTTTCTTACCCTTAGTGGGAACCAATTACAAAATAAAACCTTGCTCGGGATTTATGACTTGCATGTGCATGTTTTATATATATATATCGCTCCTGCTCACTCAGTCTTCTAGAGACTGACCCCTCTCCCTCCCCACTCTTTTAGCGTGCAGGGTTGATCTTTGGAGTTTCGGGCTAGGCGGAGGTTTGGAGTTTTAAGTGGGTCGAGTTGTGCTAGGAGAGTCTCTGCATTCTCATCTGTATTGGAATTATGTATAACCCATTTCAGTTATGTCACGAAATTTGATACCTATGTATTTATTATGAAATTGGCTTTACTGGATTTTGTTATGAATTAAAAGAGGCCTGAAGAGCCCGAATTTCGTTTTGGCTTGTATTATTGAATTTTGGGCTTCGCTATGCATTATATTTCGTGGATTGGTAAACATTACAGGGTCTAGCTCCGCCTGGCTTAGGAAAGTTTTTATGTTTGTCTCCCGTTCGCTAGGGTTCGATACGGGTGCGGATTTACTATTTCGTTACTCGTGTTGAGCCTTGGTGCGGGGGATGTGGTGCCTCACGTGCGGGGTGCTACATCCTTAAGTGGTATCAGAGCCCGGTTGCAAAACCGGTGTTCTTGAGTCGTGTCGGAGTCAGTCTAAGTCGAACGGCATAGGGACTATGTGATATGATGTGCTTTGCATCGATCTTGAATATGGAATTTGGTTTCTCTTAAGAATTTTGTTGAATCACTTGTTGCATCTTATATGGATTCTTGTCTTTCGTATCGAATATGTGCCATGAGCATGCACTAATCGCATGCATCTACTCTTGAAATGAGTTATGATTTCCAGGTTATAAAGATGATATCAAACCACGGCCAAGTTCTAGGACAAAGAAGATTGATTGCAAACCTTTCTGAGACATGGAAGATGGGCAGGATACTCTGGGAAGAATGTGGAGAATGCTAGATGCGAGACTTCCCAAATAGGGCTAGAGACCAAGGATTAGGCTTCAGGATGGGAAGATTGAATTTAGAGACGCAATGGCAGAAGGACACTTGGTGAAATAAGGATTGATTGTGGGATGGTTATGATCTAGAAGATTGACCGATATGGCTCTGTCACATAAGGTGCCTTGGATTGGATGCACGGGATCTTTCAACCTAAAGAATAAAGTGAACGAACCTTGAAGATATTCTGATTCGGGACTTGATCGTTGAAGAGGTATCAATAATTAGGAGAAACTAAGATAAGATGGGTCCGGTAGGAGCGGTGCACATGGGGTCGATAAAGAAGGAATTCTGACTAAGCCTAGGAAATTGAAATCAAGTCTGTCGAAGTTAAGACCGGGAAGAGTTGGACTTGGTAGCTTTGGGATTTCGATCATGAAGGGAAACTCATAAATAGTATTCACGGGAATCTTGATCAAGGTGTTGATTGAGATATGAGTTCGTTTTTCCAAAACCAAGCTGAATTGCCATGTTGTGAAGTAAAATGGAAGATATGAAGCAACAAATGGAAATGGTAAAGAAAGGAAATCATGCGCTCAAATGTAAGCAGTTGGAGGTGAATTGAACTCACAAAGGATAGGTACAGGATTCTTGATCAAGGTGACAATTAGAAGTAAAGGTCGAATTGCGAGGAGAAGTGTGGATGCTAACTCAGTGGACGTGGAAGAAGTAAGGACCAAGAAATTGCAATCTCGGATAGTAGAAGATACAAGTGATGGACTCATGGAAAACTTGAAGACCGTGGGAAAGGCAAGGGATAATCACCAAGTCAAAGTAACCTCGGGATTGGAGGAACGAGGAAAAGCTACCGAGCTAACTACTTATCACCTTGGTGACAGGTTCTAAAACATTCATAGCATGTGCATCATATTTTGCATTAATTGTTTATTCTTTTCACCTTATGTTTATCTGTGCATTTCTAATTGGTTTCGTTGTGCTAAGGTATTGTATAATCGCTTGATGTATACGTGGCACATGCATTGTCATTTTAACCCAACATGCATTTTAGTGTTTACTTGATAGGAAGTTCTTTCGCCTCAACTATCAAGTGTCAGTTCAACCGAACCATACCTGATTTAAAGGAAAGGAAGTAATGGAATGTTCGGATCGGATAAGAATAGGAAAGAAGGATTGAGGGAGTTCGACATGAAAGAGCAAAATTTTAAGGGGGAGAGCACGACCGAGAGATAAAATGGAGGATGGAAATAGTGCTCGAATAAATATGTCAATAGCAACAACGGGGATGCAAATTAAGGAGAATCCGGATATCCTAATGGTGGCCATTGGAAATGAATAAGAGGATGGTAATGGTTAAGTTGTTAAGAGAGAAGTGACGATGCCAAATTCGGAGGAAGATTTTTCGAGATATAAAGAAGAAAGTTTATTGAATGACTCTATGTCTGGAATTCCAAATTGGGAGTGATGAAATTATATGGGAGTTTCCGTGACCTCCTAAGATGGAATTAACTAAAGGAAAAATTTGATCAATCTATTAGATGAGGTGATGTTGTCGACCAAGATTTATTTAGCAGAAGTATTAAGGGATCCGAGACAACATTATTAAGTTATCGGTTCTATCAAAGGTGATCCGGAAGGAAATCCACGAAGAAACCAAACCGGAGAAGATGATCATTGGAGGATTTACATTGAACTCCAAGAGTCGTCAAGAATATTCTATCTTCGATTCAAGAAATATGGAGCTAGATGCCAAATATAACCTTAAGGGGTCAAAGGGTATGAATAGATAACATGAACGGAAAATGGAAAAGGATTCGTGTTAAGGTAGATCCTAATGACGAATATCTCTAGGAAGGGATTGAATCGTCAAGGTTGTCAGGGGTAGTTATTCTTGGGGGTTTTTGGGAGGTCAAGCTAGGATGAGTAAAAAGAGTGGGCTGAATGGGGATTAAGAGGAATGATGGAGACGGGGAGCAATACCGGGCAGAAGGGATCTAAGAAGTGTAATCCCTGAAGGCTTCATTAATTGTTTCATTGGGGTATCCTGAAGAGGTTAAAGACAAACTGAGCACTGAATCTATCTTCGGGACAGATGATGCACTGAACAACGACAACTCACAATGTTAAGACTTCGTGACTACGGTGAACGGTATTTATAGCATTCATGAAGCATACATTCATGCAAATTCAATTTAATAGTTTCTTTGTCATATACATTGTTTTCTTGTCAAGTTAAATTACATGAAGTAGTTGATGATTAACGTGGATGATATCTGATGTTTACCTTGAGATGGCTTGTGTGATTTTGAATTTGGTTTTGTGTGAGTTGCTTGGGAGTATTGGAGACTTCCTTGCTTTATTTTCGATTAAGAGACGGGGATTCTCTTATTTTTGTTTGAGAGACGGGGTACTCTCTTTGCTTGCGAGAGACGGGGTTCTCTCATTGTTGTTGGAGAGACGGGGCTCTCTCATTGTTGCTCGAGAGACGGGGCTCTCTCCTTGTTGCTTGTGAGAGACGGGGAATCTCTCATTGTTTGTTTTCAAGCGTGCTTTGAATCCGAGGACGGATTCTTTTTAAGGGGGAGAGATTGTAACGCCCCAGTTTTTCAGTTTATAATAATGTGACGTAATTGTTTTTCAATTGCTCGATTTAATTAGTTAATTATATGATTTATTGTTTATAAATGGTTATGTTTGATTCAAACCATAAACTATTTCTATTTTAATTTAATTCATTTTATTTTACTTTGATAATTAGTGTTTAATTTCTTAATTGAGGTTTCACGTACCTTAACTGCTTCGGTAATTTCTTTAATTAATTATAACATGTTATTAGTTTGTTTAATTTATTTAAAATGGAATTTAAGTTTTAGTAATTCATTTATAACAATATGAATTCGTTCTTGCGCGTGAGTGTTTTATTTGTGCTCCATTCTTATATGTAATGATATCGGATTGGTATGAAAATTTAATATGTTGTAAATATGTGTGTTATGAACATGCCTATATGCTCGATTTATGTTTTCGGATTCATTTGACGTGTTTATGAATTTAATTTGATTTGTGGAACCAAGTCGGGGCTAACGAGCAATTAGCGCACCCTTGGTTCCGTGCGTGATATCTTGAGCTCGGGAATTCGGATTCGAATTCCGTCAACTCCGTTGCCTTCGTATCGACGATTCGGAGACAATGGGACAAGCCTCATACCTTTTTGAAATCATTAAGACCTCCGAAATCCAACCGTAACGGACAACTCGTGCAAGAAGAGCTCCTTTGGTTGACTAGTCTTCATGGTGGGACCCCATAACCCTCCCTAAACTTAACCATACCTTAACCATGGCTTGTATACTTGAGTTAAACCCTTCTCTTATCCTTTTTGCTGCAAAAAAACCGAACCATACATCTCCTCTTGCAGCTGGAACTGATCGAGAGAGAAAGAGGGAGGAGAAGGAAGAAGAAAACCTTGGCCTTTTGTGATTGTGAGCTCAAATCACCATTTTTCTTCACCAAAACTTCAAGGTATGAATATGTATGTCTTCTCTACTCAATTATGCTTGATTTCATCTATTTAAAACATGATTTGGATCAGATTTGATTAGGGTTTGAATTATGAGATTGGTATGAACTTTTAGGGATTTTTGCTCTTGTGACCTCTAGGCTTGTGTAGCTGATTTCCTTGCTTAAACATGATCATATAAACTTGTTTCTTGACCTATTTCTTTCCCAACTGATAGTATATGATGTTAGGAGGATTTCTTCTCTTGCTCCTTTTATGAAATTATGAGATAAGGAGCTCCAAATTTGATGATCAAACTATTTTCCCCTGTTTTCGAACTGCTGTGTGAAATTTGGTGTTGTTGCATGATCATATGGCCTCCATTTCGTGTGAAAATGCATGGAGTTGATGTACACTTATTGTTATGTATGTTAGCACTCATGTTTCAAGTATTTGGATCCATTTGAAGCCTCAAAACCGAAATACCTAGCCTGTTTCTATGCATGCACCATGACAGATTTGTTGCTGTTGTGTTTGGTAACTTGTTGGTCCTTCTAATGTGCTTTAAATTGTACCATTTTGCATATATTTGAGGTATATTAGTTGTTTAGTATGTTAGCATGCATTCCCCAAAGTTTCAGATCCAAATTCAAGCCCTAAGTACTTGATCAAGGCATGATAGAATCATTAGGGCTCATATGTCCGATTATAGCGACCCAGTTTTGTTTCAAGGATTCGATGATCTTAACGTGTGATTTAGCTTTTGCACTCTAAATGAAAAATGTTCATAACATGCCAAATATGTTGCATATGAAGTTTCAGAGCATTTGGAGTTCATTTGGTATGTTTTTGGATTGAGTTTGTAAGGGATCAGTTTTGCCAGAAAAATTTCAAAGGGGATTAAGTTCTGTACCGTGACACCCCCGTGTCTCATTTACTCATAAGAGGGAGACACGGGCGTGTCAAACTCTCTGGGCAGCTCTGTACTGAGCCACGCCCGTGGCTCAGTTGGGCAAGGGTTGGTGACACCCCCGTGTCACTTCCCATGTGCAGTCCGGGTTGCTTCCTCTTCGGTTTTTGATTTGTTTCACCTCCTTAATGACTTTATCTCCCTTTATGTTGAACTATGAACTTGTTTTGCTATGTATTAGGAGTATTGTGGTTTAATTTCATGATATTTGGATGGGTTTTAGGTATGCTTTTGCTTAATGCCGGTTATGGGTGTTTATGTGTCGTTTATGAATCGCCTCGCTTATTTTCTATATCTTATCACTTCTTCTTGTTGCCCAATCTTGAATATATGTTATGTTATGTAATATGAAGTATATGGTAACATTATGGGAGAGCTTGAATATGTTCTATGTTTCTATTTGAGTTCTTGAAATAAATTGATTGGACATATGGATTGAAGAATTTGAGTGATTTATGATCGAACAAGTGAATGAGTTGGTTATACGATCTTTATGCCTTCATATCATGCTTGTGCATTGCCGTGCGTCATATATGGTCCATTTAGAGTCTTGAGTCTCACGAACACGTCTTGTGGTCTTTTGTACAGTTTGTCTCCAGGGTGGAGAGCTTTTGATCGTTCAAGCACTTGGTGCTCGATCCTTGTTTCATCACGGTTCAGGTGAGGGTGGTTTTTGTTTTAGTTATGTAACAAACCCTACAACCCTTATGTGAAAAGCTTTGGCCAAAACCGTATGATTATATATATATGATTTTCAAATGGAGTTATCGAGTAAATTCTTCTGAGTTATACATATGAGCGTATATAAGCTTGAAAATGGTTTCGTAATGAGGCTATGCTCCAAACCGTGTGTCTTCATGCTAGCTACGGATTCGGATGACACGGAGAGGTACGTATATAGCATAAGCCGAGTTACACGGTAAGGTATGATTTCTTATAGTATGTATTTATGAATTATGATATGTACTTATGAATTGATTGTTTGGCGAGACACATTTCGGATTTCTGACGGAACGGGCCCCGGGACTTAGTATATGTGGCTAACCGAGGAAGCAAGGGCTGACGGGGATCCCATATACTAGTCCCACTACTAGACAGCGGTACTGGACCTCGTCAGGAGATTGGCGGGGAAAGGGAGCTGAGTGCCATCTGGGGAGTCATGTAACCCCTTTTGGTCAAAGACGGAGGTGGTCGGGTCTTGCAAACCCACCACCAACCCGGAGGAAGAAGGTTGGAATTAATTATAATTGACTGATTGATTGACTGAGTGAATATCGATTGATAGGCACTGTGCGGGAAGGCCGGGAACCGGATTGCCCAAACAATATATTTAGGGCTTAAACTATGGTCTGCCTGTATTATGATTTATTGCATGATCACCTAATCAATATAATATTGATAATTGTCGTACACGGTCGGAGTTTGGATGGAGGTTGTGCACGCTCACTCGCCGAGCCTTATATTTAAGTATGATTTACGTATGGAATGAATTTAATTTGTCTTAGGCGTAAAGTTCGAGCATTGATTATCTATTTTCTTACCCTTAGTGGGAACCAATTACAAAATAAAACCTTGCTCGGGATTTATGACTTGCATGTGCATGTTTTATATATATATATCGCTCCTGCTCACTCAGTCTTCTAGAGACTGACCCCTCTCCCTCCCCACTCTTTTAGCGTGCAGTGTTGATCTTTGGAGTTTCGGGCTAGGCGGAGGTTTGGAGTTTTAAGTGGGTCGAGTTGTGCTAGGAGAGTCTCTGCATTCTCATCTGTATTGGAATTATGTATAACCCATTTCAGTTATGTCACGAAATTTGATACCTATGTATTTATTATGAAATTGGCTTTACTGGATTTTGTTATGAATTAAAAGAGGCCTGAAGAGCCCGAATTTCGTTTTGGCTTGTATTATTGAATTTTGGGCTTCGCTATGCATTATATTTCGTGGATTGGTAAACATTACAGGGTCTAGCTCCGCCTGGCTTAGGAAAGTTTTTATGTTTGTCTCCCGTTCGCTAGGGTTCGATACGGGTGCGGATTTACTATTTCGTTACTCGTGTTGAGCCTTGGTGCGGGGGATGTGGTGCCTCACGTGCGGGGTGCTACACTAACGCATACCCAAACACTACATATATAAAGCATATCACATAACAAAAGTGGACTTATGAACCGGGAATAGGTTTTACAAACGAAAACCTTTCGAAACAACCATATGTACATGTAAACTGTTTTCATAAACTCTATTCCAATTCATAGCTCCCATATCAAATCATATAATATGCTTGGCGAGTACGAGCCTCCTACCTTTACTCCTCATATCATATCAAAACATAAAATATAAACATATCCAGCCGCCACACCCATGATGGAAGAGTCACGCACGCGGTCCTAACCATCCATATCTTTGACAAACTCACACGGGGTAGATAACCTACAACATGCCCTCCCCGACTTTCACACCAGAGGCATCAAAATATCACGCCTTCCATAGCTCCTGAGGTCGTACGTGATACCTTGGATGGAAACTATGCACAGGCTGAGCCCGACGGCCCAATACCATTCCGGGGATTCCTTACCCATAGCTCATAGGGCCCACAATCAAAAATACGTTCATAAAACCAATCTTTCATGGCAAACCTCGCTTCAGAACTTAAACATAAACGATTTCCAAAATAGCCTACATATGCTTTCATACTTAACTTTCCAAAAATCAAACTTATTTCATAAGGTCATAAACATATCATATTTAACACTTATTTAGTTATATATATAATATATAATCGCATCCGAGGCTAAAAAAAGTGACATAAAGGCTTTAGGTCAATAACTATACAAAATCCTAAACCTCGCCTTGTGCTTGCAAAAGGAAAGAGTGAGAGTGAGCAAAGCTATACCTCGGGCTCATTACCGGCAACCTCGTCTGAAAAGAAAACAAAAAAGCCCAAGACTTAGACCTTATATGAACCATATAGGATGCACGATATATGTAGAATATGCATGAGATATGATGCAAGTCACATAATAATAAAAAAAATGCACTCTTCTAGCCAAATAAACACGCAACAACTAAATCTCATGCATAAACAAGCCATACGGTAAGTTGTGACCTAAAAAGTATCGAATTAACATGCGTATAAGTCATATAAAAGCAATTAAGAAGCAAATGAATCAAATTGGAATAGTTGAAAAACTCAAAAAGTACAGCGGCCTCCGAAACGGTCGTTTCTGACCTTAGTTCAATGTCCAAATGACCGTTTCAGATGCTACTGACTCTCCCCGACGCTCGAAATGGTCGTTTCTATTAGCAGTACAAACTCCAAACGACCATTTCCAAGACTCAGTCTCAAACTTCCCGCTAAGAAGAAAGGGTCGTTCGGACAAACTAAAGGGGCTCGAAACGGTCGTTTGGCCTGGAACTGATGCGTAGATCAGTTCGCGAAAAATATGGGAATGAAGCAAAAATAGCCAAAACTCAACTGACAAGCTCGAAATTAAAACACAACCAAAAGGCACAAACAAGTATCACATATACATACACAAAACTCGAGAAAAATGAGAATCAAAGTCATATTCAACAAAACCCATTTTGAAGAAATTTGAACTCAACAATGGCAACAAGTATTTAATCCATTTACCAACCAAATTTTTTGCAATTAATATAACATAATAGATGGGTAGAACTCATATACGAAGTCAAATTCTAAGAAAATCGATCACATAGCACAAAATTTCAAATTTTTGGCCAAACCCTTACAATTGACAAGGTTGATCATAAGCATTCATATACTCCACAAAAACCCAAGATATAGGCATATAAATAAAGGGAACATCATGGGGAATCTGTACCTTACCTCGGCTCGCGAAAAGATGGAGTATCTAGAGAGATATAAGCTCTTGAAGGTGAAGGTGCAAATGAAGGGTTTTGGCTTCTTTCTTCCTTGGTTAACTGCTGATCATGTAGAAAATGAGGAAGGAAAAATAAGGGTTTAGCCTTTAAGGCTGAACCGGTCGGTTCAGGAGTAACAATTCGGTTCAAAGCTCTCCGGTCCGATTCGACCGATTTTTAAAAGGGTATAGGATCCAGACGGCTTCCGAAAAATATGGGATCAATTCCATTAAATCCAATTCACCGAATCGAGTCCAATGGTAGGGTTGGAATTTGAATCTTAATTCCTGGGCTCATATTAGTCCAAACGAACCCAAAAACCACCTAATTACAATTAGGTCCAAAACTAACAACAAATTATAAATAGGCCCAAGTCCTATTTCTAATAAATTCCAACAATTAAAATAGATGCAATTAAGTTCATAAATCATATTAATTCATATAATTCAAGTATACATAGAATTAGAATATAAAATAAGAATTAAATCATATAATTACGTAAAGAAACACACAAATGACGCCATACCTGTACGGATTGCAGAATGGGGAGTCACACAGCAGCAATTGGATAAGAAATGGAATGAAAAAAAGGTACAAATCAATACAAAATAACAACATTTTAGTACCTTAAATCATACACAACAACTGCAAACATATGGAGTTCACCCAAGTATAACCATGGTTTCTTGAAACAAAACTCAAGTGCATTAATGGCAACTTATTACACAATCAACTACCATGAAATAGGTCACCATAAATGCAATAAAGAAGCCACAAGGAGCAAGAAACAAGTCTGAAAACTCAACAAGATGCAAGGATGATCATATTCTTCAAGTTTTCATTTAACCCCTATCTATTCAACAAGAGCTCCATAACCTTAGCTTCCCAACATTGAAACATGATTATTATGGATCAATATATGCATAAGAATGTGGAGAAGAAGATTATAACTTACATTGAAGCTTGGAGAAGGAGATGAAGTCTTATGAGCGCAAAGGTATGAAAATGGTGAAAAATGGCATTGTTGCTTGTTTCCTTGCGTTGCTTCAGATTTGGTTCGATAGTGAGATGCATGAGGAAGATGTGGGAGTGTTTACTTCTGATTTTGGTCAAAGGAAGTACAAGAAATGAATAGTATAGCTCAAAAATAGGTCATAAGTGGCTTAAGGGGCATAGTGACTGAAATTTCCTTCGTTGGGGGTCGAAACGACTTCGAAAAATTATGAGACTTATTCCATTGGATCCAAATCATCAAAATGAGTCTGATGGAGAAGACGACACTCAAATCCAAGTGCCGGAGCTTATGTTATGATTAAAAGATTCAAGCATGGCCAATTTTCACAAAATGTTTCAAAACTTTTAGAAAAAGTGCAATTAAGACCACTGAGGTTTCAATCAAGTCCAAATCAAATTAAAATCATACAATTAGGTCCTTAAATCATATATAACACATAATTCACGAAATTAGCATGCTCAAGAATTAAATTCACATATCATAAATTCATAAATCATAAGAATTCATATCATAAATCACTTATAGCATATTCTTGACATTTAAATCAAATAATCCACATATATTTTCAAATATTTCAAATAAGAAATTGAATAAGAAAATAGATTTCAAATAAAGGTATCAAATAATTATGAAAATAAATGTAATTACGGAAACTAAACTCGCACGTGGGACAAACCTGCACGTACGAAGAGCGGGGTGTCACAATCTTTCCCCCGCCCCCCTAAGGGAACTTGGCCCCCAGGTCACCACTCTGAGTTCACCGACTCCGGATACAACTTCTCATCTTCTCCTCGGTCTTTCGAGTGGACTCTTCGAAATTTCGATCTCGCCACAATGCCTTTTCTAAGGGGGATACACCGGCTTCTCAACAGTTGACCCCTTCGGTCTTGAATCTTAATCGGAAGCTTCACAATCAAATCCGGTTCGAGTCATACGTCCACAATCAAGGGGAATGATTGTTTTTCTACTCTTGTAGGCGTAACTCTTCTGAGGGTCTTAAGTTATCTTCTTTCATCGACGGAACATCTTACCTCTTCTCATTTGGCACCCTAATTCCTCTCCAGGGCTTAACTTCTTCAACCCTGGTGTGGCTTGATCATGTCGACAAAGAGAATTTGGCCCTCAAGCTCACTGAACACTTATGAAAACTCTAATTCTCTCTAAGCCCCCTCAAGAGGAGAGCTTACCAAGCAATCATGTGCAAGTAGTTGGAACATCCAAGGAAATAGAAACAACAACAACCACACAACAAGAACATCCCAAAAAATAAGAGAATAAACGGTCTCGGGATCGACCAATGCATACGATGTTATGCCATGTATGAAATTGTACCTTCCACCGAGTTTTAATCAATCTCGACCGCTCCTTCTCTTTCTCCCAACGCATATGCCCGAGCTTGAATCGCGGGCCTTTGATTCTCGATTGGCACATAAGCCGGCCTCTTGTGCGGACATCGATCTAACATATGATCTGGTCACTAACATCCGAAGCATCTCTTATGAAGTTGCCTATAATTCTCCGATAAATGGTTGGTGCGATAGCAATGCTCACACTGGGGTCCTTGATAGCCAAAGGTAGTGTAGGATTCGCCAGCTTAGATTGCTTATTTTGAGGGTTAGGAGGGGGAAAAGCTTCATATGCCAGCCTCTTTCTAAGAGTTGATTGTATACCAGAATTAGTTCCTTGGCCGGATTGAGATAATTTCCTCCTAGCAACAACCCTCTCCTCAAATTTCAACGCTTTCTCTGTCACCATAGCCTATGTGCTTATATCTACGGCTTCCAAGGAATCCTTCATATCTTCCCGAAGTCCTTGTAAAAATTGAAGAGCTTTATTCCTGTCATCATTTGCAATATTCGGCGCATAGCGGGAAAGCCGATCTAAGTTGTTGAAGTATTTGGTTACGGTCTTCCCACCTTGTTTGAGATCCATGAATTCCCTCAAGCGTCGGTCACGTTCGGAGATGGGAATGTACTTGTTCTTGAACTCTCTCGTAAACACTTCCCAATTTACCTCCTCTCGGGTTGCATCCAACCTCGCTCTAATGCTCGACCACCAACTATAAGCGTGGCCTTGAATCATAGTGAGGGTGCATCGAACCTTTTCCGCAAAGCCACAAGGTATAAGCTCCCTAATTCTTTCCACTTTTATCAACCATTCCTCCACTTGTATATCGTCTCCACCCTTAAAACTTGGTGGATTTTGTCCCTGAAATTCCCTTAGAGCAGCGGTTATTAAAGTCCCCTCTTGATTGTCGGCCGCAGGTGTGTTTTAACGATATCTATTAACAAGATAAGTGCAAAGTCTTTCCATAAACCCTTCCGGTTCCATATGCGGTTGTGGTGGTGGTGGATTTTGCTCTTGTTGAGGAGAATGGTCTCGGTGATAGATCGGGAGATCTATCTCTACGATGGTGTCTACGTGGAAGCATCTACAAAAAACATGAAATTCCAATATATATACATGAGGGATAGTACATCTTCATGTGTATAATTAATGAGAATGAAGATAAATGTGCATATAAGTCACATAACCACGTTGTCCTATGTCATACAACCTAAACAGACTCAACATGACACTAGAACTCCGGTTTTGCAACCTAGGATATAGCGCCTGGAGCGTGGGCCACTTTAGGATGCAGCAGAAATAGGAAAAGAATTGGAATGAAAAAAGGCACAAATCCATCATACAAAAAAGCAGCATTTCAGTCCCTTAAATCATAAAAAACAGCAACATTTCAGCAAACATATGGAGTTCAAAAGCTCAAGTGCAACCATGGTTTCTTGAAATGAAACTCAAGTGCATTAATGGAAACTTATTACACAATCAACTACCATGAAACAGGACAACATAAATGCAATAAAGAAGCCACAAGGAGCAAGAAACAAGTCTCAAAACTCAAGAAGATGCAAGGATGATCATATTCTTTAAGTTTTCATTTAAGCACTAATTATTCATCAAGACCTCCATAACTATAGCTTCTCAACAGTAAAACATGATTCTTATGGATCAATATATGCAAAAGAATGTGGAGAACAAGATTCCTAACTTACCTTGAAGCTTAGAGAAGGAGATGGAGTCTTATGACCTCAAAGGTATGAAAATGGTGAAAAATGGCACTGTTGCTTCTTTCCTTGCTTTGCTTTTGATGTGGTTCAAAGGTGAGATGAATAAAGGAGATGTAGGAGTGTTTACATCTGATCTTGCTCAAAGGAAGTACAAGAAATGAATAGTATAGCTCAAAAATAGGTCATAAGTGGCTATAAGGGGCATAGTGACTGAAATTTGCTTCGTTAGGGGTCGAACCGACATTGAAAAATTATGAGACTTGTTCCATGGATCCGAATCGTCAAAACGAGTCCAATAGCCGGAGCCCATGTTGTGATTAAAAGACTCAAGCATGGGCAATTTTCACAAAATAGCTCAAAACATTTAGAAAAAGTGCAATTGAGTCCACTAAGGTTTTAATCAAGTCTAAATCAAATTAAAATAATGCAAATAAGTTCTTATATCATATATATCACATAATTCACAAAATTAGCATGCTCAGAAATTAAATTCACATATCATAGTTCATAAATCATAAGATTTCATATCATAAATCAGTTCTAGCATATTCTAGACATTTAAATCAAATAATCCACATATATTTTCAAATAATTCAAATAAGAAATTGAATAAGAAAATAGATTTCAAATAAAGGCATTAAATAAATATTGATAGTGCCAAAAATATTTCTAAGTGTTGACCTCCACCCTTTCCGAGGGCTGCTCCTTCGCGTTCCGCCTCAAGCAAGGTTCCACATACACATTGCACCTCAAGCGAGGGCCCTCAAGGCAGAGCTCAAACACATTCCGTACCTGGTACAAGGTATGTGAGGTCCGCATTATGCGAGGTCCGCACCGTACGATGTCCACATTATGTGAGGTCCGCATTATACGAGGCTTGCACTATGCGTGGTCCGCACCGAACGAGGTCCGCATCTTGCGAGGTCCGCATCATGCGAGGTCTGCATAATGCGATTGAGTTTGAGCGCTTTTGGCACTTGGTCACAACGGTTACCCATGTTCGCACATCTCATAACCGCTCAGTGCACGACCCCGCTGTACTAGCGCTTTAACCTAATTCAGATGGTATAAATAGTGTTTTTCTCATCAGAATCAGGTACGCACACTTTTACATACCGGAACTCTACCCAAATTTTCGGTCATCTTTCCCCCTAAGGCAATCTCACTGTCTTGAGCGTTGGAGTGCCTACACGGAAAACACGTCCCGCCTGGTATTCTTACATTTCATTGATCTTAGCAGGTAAAACAACCCACTCTCTGGCTGATTTGTTAGAGATTCGGAGGCGATTCCGTCCAATTTCCAAAGAACCAATTTCCAACATCATCAGGTTGGCGTCGTCTTTGGGAAAACCACCATTTTCCTAACTTTCTTCAAGTTACTTTTCGTGTTTTGTTTGAAAGAATGGCCGAATCTGACAACATTAGCCGTGGAGAGCGAAGCTCTACCTTGCCGCCGCGACTATCCCCAACCCGAGTAAGTCAAGCGAATGTCGACATGTTGCGCCGCCTGCCGCCGACGTTCCCGCATAAGAGAAACCGCATCGGAGCCACTGTGGTTTTTAGTCTGCTTGTCCAATCCATGAAAGCTCTCGGTATCGGAATAGGCCAAAATTCATTTAACATTCCAGCAGGTTTAAACCCGTTGCTACTAAACCCGTTGTTGTTCAATCCACTCTGGGGACTCCAAGGAGGAACGCAAGCCCAGATTCGAGGAGTCCCGTCCACCATTGCTCCACCTCGCACTACTATCTTGACGAGTGGAGCGGAATGCACGGCCAACCAACCGCTACAAGAGGAACTGCCCCTTCGAACGGATCCCCCACCCATTCGTACCGAGGTAAATCCAACGATAGCGGGACCGAGCCCAGTGTAAGACCCTATCCCACCTCCGGATGGTGATGACCAACTCCCGTTCGTATGACGCGATGGAAAATAGACCATGATGGAAGACAAGGAGGAACTGGATCCTCTCAATCCCACTCAACATGCTGAAACCCGAGTGGGGGAGAAACAGAATGGCCGCCTCACTCAGTTGGAAATGGAGAACCAAAACCTGCACGTTGCCCTAAGCAAGATCGTGGAAGGGTCTCAGGTTGGTGATCAAGAAGAAGTGCATCCTCGGCCCGCACGACATCGAGGCGAGGAGGTGGTCGATAAGCCCTCACGTCGTCCCGCCCGAGGCAATTGGGAGAGACCCATCGAACTCTCCCCTCGTTTGAGGAACAGACGACCTCGAAGATCGAGGGCTGAGCGAGCCTCACCTCTTTGCGAGAAGATATTGATGGCACGAGCAGGAAATTCAAAGGTTGCCACTAACGTTCCTTGCTATGATGGTACGGGTGATCCCGAGGAGCACTTAACAGCCTCCGAGCACCTCATGCATTTATATGAACATTCATTGGACTTCTGGTGCAAAATCTTCGTTACTTTGCTCTCGGGAACCGCTTATGATTGGTTCAAGCGGTTTCCCCCGAGCTCGATTCAGAGCATTGATGATCTGTACGAACAATTCGATAGCTATTTCAGCCTTTTGAAGGAAACCAAGTCACTATATACCTCTGGAATGTCGACCAGGGTCCCATTGAAACTTTATGGGAATTCTTCGGTCGTTTTGGTGCTGAACTAACCAAGGTTGAAATCCCATCCGGCGATTTCCTGAGGCAAGCGATTTACCAAAGGCTGAATGACTCCAAGATCAATACAGAGTGTGGAGATGCTATTGCCCTTCATAGACCCAAGGATATGGTTCAGCTCCGGAGGATAGCAAGTGAGTACATGGAGCAGGAGGATATGGCGCGCATGAAACAAGCGCGTAATCAGGACAGGCCATCACGGAACTCAAATCGGGAGGAGCATAGAGAAAGACGAGCGGGACCTCTCCCTGGGGGACCACGAGTTGAGCTTACCAAACGCAACTCCGAGATCCTGAACATAGCCGGTTCCAAGATGTTCAAAAAGCCCCACCCAGTGGCTCAAAGTGAGAGAAACTCTCGCTCCGATAAGTACTGCGCGTTTCATCAATAAAACGAGCATGATACGGATGAGTGCATTAGTTTGGAGAATGAGATCTAACGCTTGGTAGCCGGGGGCAAACTGTCGGAATTTGTTAAGTCTGTGGATTGGAATCACAAGAGACGAAAAGACAGGACTCGGTCACGTAGCCTGCATCATGAGCGACAAGCGGGTAAAGGTGACAAGCAGGAGCTGGATGACAATATGCCCACTCGAGGAGTTGTGAACATGATTGCGGGAGGAGCAACAAATGGTGACACCATGACATCCTGAAAGATAGCAGGGCGACGGTTTAGCCAAAAGCCCAACACTCCTGCTCAACATATTTTCCACATGTAGAAAGGCGAGGTCTTAGGTTTCACCGATCGTGATTTCGAAAATGTTGTGGTTGACAAGGATAGAGACTGTCCAGGTTGCCCGATGATAATCGATGTCTATATCTACAACACCAAGGTTAAAAGGGTGTTGGTAGATAGAGGCAGTTCAGTAAACATCTTGCCACTCTCCATCTTCAAGAAGTTGTGTGGCAAGGATGTCGAGCACGAGGCCATCGAGACCCCTCTCTTCGGGTTCGGTGGATCAGAGTTGTACGCTATTGACCAAGTGAGATTGGCAAGCTCCTTAGGTTGTTCTCCAAAAAGAGCCACGGTCCCATTGATATACACGGTGGTCGAGGTCAACCTCCCATACAACGTGATTCTTGGAAGACCCGCTCTCGCAAAGTTCAAAGCCATTCATTCAGCGTTCTATCGCAAAATGAAGTTCCCAACTCCTAACGGGGTAGGAGAAGAAAATTGTCAGCTGAAAGAGGCTTGGGAGTGCTATATGCTCTCAACCGCGAAGCCTAAGCCTATTCAAGAAACCTAAAGCCATTGGAAGCTGCTCACGAGGAATATGATGAGATGATTGATACGAAAGGGATCACTCATTCCCAAAAGCACAAGTTGGAAGCCAAACAAAGTGAGCACAATGAAACAAGGTTGAAGCCAACCGGAGACTTTACAGGGACTGAGCTCTTCCCCGGTGATAGCTCGAAAACAACTAAGGTTAGCGCTCAACTCAAAGGGAAGCAACAAGTCATGCTTATCGCTTGGCGGACACCAACAATACGCTGCTCCCTAAACCATGGAACGCAAACAACTTGAAAAAGCTTTGCACGTAAGGCTTATCATATTTTATCTAAGTATGTCATTCGTTTCATTTAGCATTCAGTTCATCTTAGCTTTCATTTTGCTTTAGCAGTTCAATTTGTGTTAGGAAGCAAAAAATATTTGTATTGCACAAGTGTTCCGTTCAGTTTTACTAATGAAAAGCAAGTATCTCGTAAGTCTTTCTGTTTCACCTTCAGTTTCAACACTTTGTAAAATTTTATTTTAACTTCTTGACTTAAGAAGCCTACTCAAAGGGCGGAGCCGAACCCCTCCGAACGGTTCAAACATGCTTTGTAGCATAAAATTTTACCGACTCGAACTCAAGCTCAAAATCAAGCTCCATACTTAGAAAAATTTCATTGAAAATCTGCAAACTCAACAATGCTATGGCTTGAAGTGCAAACCTGATACTTGTTCAATTTTACATTACCGAGTATAAGTTATGTGAATTACATGTGAATGTTCGAACATAACACTTAGACAATTTTGCACACAACTTGCAAACAATCTCATCCACAAATGCTATGAAGAAGACATACATTCATTCATACAAATCCATGCCAATTACATATTCTCCATTTCAAAGCATTGATATTGCAAAGTTCACGGGGCCCTCTACACAGCAAACTCGAGTGGCTCCCTTCTCGAAAATAAAAACAGAACAAGCTAAGTAAAGTGTCTTAAGATATGCCAATGTGATCAATGATATCACCGATAACAAATTCGACACCACCATCGTTCCCCTCGAAGCGCTCCGAAACAACACCCGCTTCCCAGTCGCATCAGCAGCGACCTCATCATTGATGGCACGCTCCTCGAACCTCCTCGTCCCCCTCATCATTGACGGCGTGCTCCTTGCGAGCCTTCTCTTCCCAATCGCGCTCACCTTGAGTCTCTTCGTCCCTAACACGCTCTTCTTGAGCATTCCCTCCAAGAGGAACGCCCTCACCCGCTGCATGAGCGGCTCCATTGGTAGCAAGTATAATGTTGAGCTCATCTAAGGTAAGCCCAAACCCATGGTTTCTAAGATTATTAGTGTCGGGGTCCCATCGTGCCCTCTTGGCCGACGATGGGCCTCATCTCACCATCCTTGTCGAGACTAATATCATCCACATTTGCATCCTCATGAATGGCCCCTACGTGATCGAGTTGGTGATAGGCGCGTTCAAATGCCTCTTGAATCTGTGTATAACTATTGAGGGTGCTTACAACCTCAAACACCAGGCTCTTCATAAAGCGCTTAATCCCTTCCATCAATTCAGCATGCGTCCTGACCACCGCATCACGTTTGGACTCTTCGAACTTCGCGCTTAGCTCAGCTCAGCGCAAGCCCGCTCACTCTCCTTGAGCAACTCTCCCTTCTCTACAAGCTTTAGCTTACACCTCTTCAGCTCTTCGTTGACATAGGTTATTTTCTCATTAACCTTTTCAAGGTCGTCCTGAAGGACTTTCTTCTTAGCTTCGAGGACTTCAAAATGCTCATTATGGCCAGAGACAAGGGTCGCCTGAACGTGAACCTCATTCTCCTTCCTGCTAATCTGTACGTTGGCCTTTTCAAGCTCCCTCTCAAGATCCTGAACTCTCTTTCAGGGTCAGCAACAACACTCCTATATAGGCGCTTGTACCTATCCTTTCCTTCTTTGTAAACAAGGGCTTTCATTTGGCTTAACGATAAGAAGTTGAGCGCGAGTTCGGATCAAAAGGGTGAACGGGAATATTCCAATCGAAGGGAGGCCATTTTAGGATTACTCCATGAGTGTCTCAATTATTCGACACTCGAAGAGTGGGGGGCAAATGATAGTGCCAAAAATATTTCTAAGTGTTGAGCTCCACCCTTTTCGAGGTCCGATCCTTTCAAGGTCCGCTCCTTCGAGTTCTACCTCAAGCGAGGCTCCACCTTCACGTTCCACCTCAAACGAAGCCCCTCAAGGTGGAGCTCGAACGTGTCCGGTACCTGGTGCGCGTTGGCCATATTGCGAGGTCCGCATTATGTGAGGTCCGCACTATACAAGGTCCACATTATGTGAGGTCCGCATTATGCGAGGCCAGCACTATGCGAGGTCCGCAACAAACGAGGTCCACATCTTGCGAGGTCCGTACTTTGCGAGATCAGCATCATGCGACGTCTACATAATCCGGTCGAGTTTGAGCGCTTTTGGCACTTGGTCACAGCGGTTACCCATGTTCGCACGTCTCTCAACCGCTCAGCGCACGACCCCATGGTACTCGCGCCTTAACCTAATTCGGATGGTATAAATAGTATTTTTCTCATCAGAATCAGGTACGCACACTTTTACTTACCGAAACTCTGCCCAAATTTTTGGTCATCTTTCCACCTAAGGCAATCTCCCTGTCTTGAGCGTCGGAGTGCCTACGCGGGAAACACCTCCCGCCTGATATTCTTACGTTTCATTGATCTTAGCAGGTCGAAGAACCCACTGTTTGGCTGATTTGTTGGAGATTCAGAGCCGATTCCGTCCATTTTTCGGCAAACCAATTTCCAGCATCATCAAATATGAAGATAAATGCAATTACGAAAAATTAACTCACACGTTGTACAAACGTGCACGTACTAAAGAGCGAGGTGTCACACTCTAATATGTCTATTATATCAATTTCATAACATGAAAATCATCCCTAAATTCAAGCATCACATATTCAATTCCAATCCATCATCATCCCCCCTACGAGGGAATTAACTACTCATCATTAACAACAAGAAAACACAATTATAGTCTAAAATACTCATACTCAT
Organism: Lantana camara; assembly: GCA_037501455.1. NCBI lineage: Eukaryota > Viridiplantae > Streptophyta > Magnoliopsida > Lamiales > Verbenaceae > Lantana > Lantana camara. Next base: position 50,021,214 of record CM074861.1, read on the forward strand.
AAATAATGATAAATAAAATCTCTAAAAATATTTATAAAACAAAGTGTAAAACCAAATTAAGAGATATTAGTTTGCATACCTGCTCAAAGTAAAATAGTGGAATTAATTCAACATAAAAAAACCGAATGTTTAACGAGGTGCAAGAAAACTTGATGGACTTCTTCTCTCCTTTCTTCGTCTCACACTGCTGTACTTTTCCAAAATCCAAGACTCCCCTAGGTCTTAGGGTTTTCAAGTATTTATATCCTCTTAATAAGTAAAAAGTCCAAAATGCCCGAGAGTCCACGTCTGGGGGGTTTTGCGGCCGCTAAATTCCAAAGGCAAAGTCTTTCGCAGCCGAGATTCTTAAAGAATCGCTATCGTGCTTTTTCCAGCTCATCACAGCCGCCAACTTTGCAGTGTATTTTTCCTTATGGCCGCGAGGTTCCTCTGGCAGCATCACTTTCGTGTTTGTTTCATCGTTTTTGCTCCAATCTTGCCAATTCCGACTTTTTAGTGAAAATTACCTGAAAGGGAAAATTGACTCAATAAATAGCTCATAATTGGCAAAAAAATGCGTGGAATATAGGCTCAAAATATCAAATATTTTTCGCCTAACAACCACACACTTGTTAACGGGTTGGAAAAATGAAAACGCAACGGAAAATTAAAAATTTTCCAATAAGAGAACCGCGAGCTTGCAATTTTTATTCCGAAACTCAAGTTTCTCAGTAACTTACTTTACTAGAATCTTTCTTGAAACGTTTTGAACCACCCTCAAAAGTTCTTCACGCGGTAATGAACATCCTGTTCCTTAATCAGTTCCTTTCTTCAAGACTTCAAAGAAGATGCCCTCTAGAATCTATCCACACCAGTCCTAGATTCAAATCAGATTAGTAAGTATGCTAGTACTATAATCTGTGTATAGAAACAAACATGAAATGAGATAATTAGAGCAAGAAAAATATCTCCCGTTAAGACCCAATTGATGTGTAAAATAATTCACGCATAAGTCTTCAAAGAATAAGCTGCATCTTTTCTACGGGTTAGAGTTGAGAGAGTTTTTCCTTTTCTTTTCCTGGAATAGAGAAGACACTTATTGAATGTCGGTCTTAGAGAATGAGAGGAAACTCTTCTCTTTTAACTTAGAGAAAAGAGTTTCTTCTTTAACTCTATTTTACATTATAAGATAATTAAGTAAATAATTAATAATTCAATTATTAATCAAATATCTTTAACCTAACTACTTTAGAATATTATCTTATATTTATTTATTTCATAAATAAATAAATTTAGACTTTATATATTATTTATTTCATAAATAAATGATTTATCCCTTTATAATATTATCCTTTATTTATTTCATAAATAAATAACCAGGATAATAACCACATGATATTAACTTTATATTTATTTTAGAAATAAATACTTGTGATAATAACCACATGATATTATCTTTATATTTATTTCATATATACTTAAGATAATAACCATGTGACGGCCTACGTGTCCGTACATACAAGTTCGTGTCATGTGTAAGTTTATTTTTCGTGATTGCCTTTACTTTTAATACTTTAATTGATTTATATTCTTGTAATTTAATTTTTATTCTATGAATTATATGAATTTATATGAAATTATATGAATTATTTGATTTAAAATGCCAAGAAATGCCTTAGGTGTTTATATGATTTGAAATCTGATGAATTATGAATTTATATGATATGAATTTAATTCTTTAGGATGCTAATTTCATGAATTATGTGATATAAATCCTTTAAGGGTGTAATTTTATTTTTTTAAAAATGTTTGGGACTTAATTGAAAACAGGTCTTGGACCTATTTAGCACTTTTTAAAGTTTAGGGACATATTTAAAAAATAGGCCACCTTGAACTGTTTTGCCGTTGGACTCCTTTCGATGATTTGGAGCCAACGAACTGACTTTGTACTTTTTTAACGTCGTTTGAACCTCCGACAAAGCAAATTTCTACCTAGATGACCCTTTTAACCTAACCCTACACATTTTTGGCCATTCTTGACCCGTTTTCTCTCTTGCGTGACCCGTATCTCATCCCTATTCAGCTATATTGTAACATCCCGACTGATCAGACTTTTCAGGTAACCTCTTATGTGCGCTATTTAATTATTTATTTAAGTGATTATGTGATATTTAATTGCTAACGTGGATTAATTGAAGTTATTTGAACTTAATTGCGTTGGTATGAATTTGTTTAATTTGATCGTTTAATTTTCCTTCACTTCGTATTTTGCTCGTTCTAGATTCGTATTTAATTCTGATTTTTATGAATTCGTGATATGTGTTAATTATATGCTTTATGGACTCGGTTATGTGCTCGTTATAAGTTTCGGTATTTGTTTTGGTTACCTTTTTAGGTTCGTTTTGGAGACGGGACCTAAAGGAGGCTAAAGAGCATTTAGCGCACCTTGGGTTCCGGGACGCGTATCTTGAGCTCGGGAATTCGGATTCAAATTCCGTCACCTCCGTTGAACTCGTTTCGACGATTCGGGTTTAATGGGACAAGCCTCAAATTTTTCTAAGCTCGTTAAGACCTTCGAATTTCACCCGTAACGAGCCCCTTATGCTTGAGAGACACCTTTTGACCTAGCTATGACTTTGTGGACCCCACTAAACCTTAACCAAGCCTTAACCATGAGTCATACCTTGAGTTGAGCCTCTATTATCCTTTTTACTGCTGAAAATCGAGCCATTTCCCCCCCTCTCTCTCCCAAAACCGATCAGCCAAGCAAAGTAAGAAGGAAGAAGAAAACCATTTGTCTATTTTCTTGATTTTGAGCTCAAATCTTCTCCCAAGCTTCTCAAATTTGAAAGGTGAGTTCATGGTTGTCATCTTCACTCTCTCTTATCTCTTTTATGTGCTCTTAAGTTCATTTCCATGGTGGATTGATGAGTTATGGCAAGCTTGTGAATAGTAGATGTTGGGAGAATTGTTGATTCTTGCTCCTTTCTTGTTTTCTTGAGTTTTGATGTTAATATTATGCTCCTAGAACTTAATTCTTAGCATTTATTGCATTTCCTTGCTTGGTAGTTGGAGTATGAATGTTTAGTTTTGATTGGGGTTGCTTAGTTTGCTCTTTGAGCCGTCTTCGTTTTTCTGTACCGAGATACGGGGGTGTCTCGGTTTGCTTTTTGTTGGTGACACGGGCGTGTCACCTTTTGATTTCGTTGTTCATTTTTCTGTACAGAGACATGGGGGTTTCTCGGCTTGCCCTTCCAGGGGGGGCACGGCGTGTCCCTTAGGAACTCTAGTTTTTCGTCCGTCTTTGCTTGGTTATGCTTCCTTTCCGTCGCTTCTTGTTGTTCCTTCTTGCCTCGTTTTGGTGTGTATACGTGAAAAACTTGTTATATTTTGTGTTAAGCCTTATGTTATGAATTTGTGCTTTGTTTTATCTCCTCGTTTATGATATATGATCGTATATGCATTGAATACTAGTAAATGATCTAAATGTGGATTCATTTCATATCATTTGCATCATAAACATACATACCCATGTACCGAGCGTCAATGTGGTTCATATTGAGTCTAAGAGTGTTTCTTGTTGTTTGTCTTGTTCAGAGGTTCTCCCTGTAGAGGACGAGCTTGCTCCATAGGTTCCCGATTGTCACACTTTTGTCTCCACTACGTTCGTTGACAAGGTGAGGTTTTGATCTTTTAGTTATTCGACCTATAACCCTACTTGATTTGAGGCCTCGCATGTGGATACGTATAATATATGGTAAATAAGTGTATGATACTTATGTTGCGGGATTTATCCCATTTGTTATAAGAGTTTGAAAACGTTTTGTATAAGTATATAAGCTATTTTGCTTTCATTTGAAAAGTTTAGTTTTGTGCAAGTGTGTGTGTGTGTAAGCGAGATGTGGCTTTGAAAGATAAGCTTTGAGGTATGTTTGTGTGACTTTCGTGATATGTTTGGGCCCCGGAGTGTGGTATGGTAATATCGGGACGACCGAGGGGTCGCCGAGCTCTTCCATCAACACCTCCATTTGAGAGTCTCGCCCAACCTTGGGAGGTTGAGGAAGGGTGTTTCTCTTGAGCCGGCGGAGGCAACCGCCGAAGGTTTCAAGGTAGTAATTAAACCTTGTCTCGTCTGTGTATGTGGATAGTTAGGGCCGATCAACCCTTCTATCAACCGGTGTTGGGGATGGATTCTGATTTGTTTTGTTTTGCTTTGATCTTTGTATATGGAGGTTGGGATGTGTATGACTCGTACTCGCCGAGTTGGTTTAGCTTTGTATGATCTATGGAACGAGAGTGGATTCTTAATTTACCTAAAACTTGGAGTTTGGCTTTTGGCCTTGTACCTTTTCTTTAACCTATTTATATCTATATCACGGGAATTAATTTGGCTTGCAAAAACCACTCTCGGTTCAAGGATTTTTCCGTTTTGATTAAATGCTTTGCTCTATATATATATATAGGGTGCGTGAGTTAGCCCCCTCACTAGTTATTAGGACTAACCCTCGTTGTTGTTTTTCCCCTTTTCCCTTTCTTTTGAGTTTGCAGGTTCTTCCTAGTCAAGCTAGGCGGCAAGTGTCTTTTGGGTTTACTTGTCGTATAGCTTGAGTCTTCATGCATCGTAGTGGATTTCTTCTTCTTTTGCTTATGTATTTTAAGATTATGTGTTCGGTATACACTTGTGTTATTTTGGCCGTGATGGCATTGTACATTTGTATATAAGCTAGCTTGTTGATTGGAATACTTGACCCTTCCCTATTTTGATATGTATATATGTGATCTTGGGAATCATGTTTGGTATATGATTTGGTTCCGCTACTCTGATTTTTATTTTCGCAGTTCTTGAGGGTCTAGGCCGCCTAACGAGGGTGTGAGTTTTGTGTGTCTCCCGTTCGCTATAGTTTGATACGGGTGCGGACTTCCATTTCGTTACTCGTGTTAGACCTTAGTGCGGGGGATGTGGCACCCTTCGCTCTGGGGGTGTTACATCCTTGCGTGGTATCAGAGCTCTCGGTTGCAAAACCAGAGCTCTGGAGTCGTGTTGAGTCTGTCTAGGTCGTTCGGTATAGGAGTATGTGATTATTTGCATTCATCTACACCTCTATGTGACTTAATTGTTTAAATTCCAGATAATTGATTTCATGATCATGAACTGAACCCCATGCATCGATATCTTCTTGATTTGTGAATTTTCAGGATGCCTCCTAGAAGGAGAGAAGATAGGGAGCAGACTCCTGATCTTAATCAACCCCCTCCTCCGATGAATGCTGAGAATATTGTGCAGGCTCTTTTGAACCAGCTTCAGCATAATCAAAGAGATAATCCACATTGGGAAGGACAAGGTGGGTAAGTAACTCCGGCCTTTTAGGAGTTCAGAAACAACAATCCACCTAAGTGGTATGGAGGAGATGATATCCAAGCCGAAGAGTGGTTGTCAGAAGTTACGGGAATTTGGGAAATTTTCCCTGCTCCTTCGCATGAGAAAGCTGTTTGCACGGCCCGGTTTGTTCAAGGTCCTGCATCCAATTGGGTCAAAGCTACAAGAGCCCGATTGGAATGGAGTGGAGAAGAGTTTGACTGGGAAAGCTTTGTGAGAGAGTTTCGTCACAAGTATGTTCCACCAAGTGCTCGTGAGAGAAGACTTCAGCAATTTACAGAATTGAGACAAGGGAACCGTTCGGTTGAAGAGTATATTTTGGAATTTGAGAGACTTGCAACGTATGCTCCAGATATCACCAATGATGACACCCAGAAGGCCCGTAATTTCGTTCATGGCTTGAGATATGATATCCAAAATGCTCTTAAGGCTGCTACCGTGGATACGTGGGAAAAGGCTACGAGGAAGGCGATCAAAGTGGAAGCTAACAACACAAGATTGAGACCGACTTACTCTTCGGGCCAAGGTTCGAGCTCTAATTTGGGGAAGGGGCCTGCATCCTATGGTGGGCCTCCGGTCTTCAAACCCCAAGGTCCTACTACTTCAGTCAAGAAAGCTCGACCTCCGGTACCGGCGGCACCAGCTCTACCGGCCCCGATTCAATGTAATTATTGCAAAGGTCCCAATCACACCGAGGAGAATTACCGGAAGAAACTGAGAAGATGTTATAAGTGTGGAGAGTCCGGTCATTTGGTTAGTACTTGTCCTCAAGCGAGAGCACCTCAGCCTCGAGCTCCTCAACCGTTGAATGTGATGTCTCCTAGAGCACCGATCCAAGCGAGAGCCTATGCATTGGAGGGCGAGGAAGAGAATGTAGAAGTGGATGCCAACGTCGTGGTTGAAGGTACTATCCACATTCATGGCATTCCATTGCATGCATTGTTTGATCCGGCAGCAACGCATTCATTTATTGCATCCCGGTTTGTTTCTACTCTTCCATTGCCTGTTGCTTGCCTAGATGATTCCTTTATTGTTTCTTCTCCCCTTGGTGCTACTTTGGCTACGAATTGTGTTTACCGAGGTTGTCCGGTGGTTGTGGAAGATCAAGAGTATTCGGCAGATTTGATCAAGATGCCGATCAAGAAGTATGGCGTGATTCTGAGAATGGACTGGTTGTACCATTACCGAGCTATGATGGATTGTTTTGCTAAGAGGGTGACTTTGGGTTCTACAGTCTTTGCGGGTCAGAGGTTGAAGACCTGCCCGTTTATTTCCTTCATGGAAGCAAGTAGATTGTTCCGGGACGGTGCGTCGGGCTATGTGGCCTACCTTTTGAATAAGCCAAAGGATCAGGCCAAGCTCGAAGAGACGGAGATCGTGAAGGAATTCCCCGATGTGTTTCCGGAGAATTTGGGATCTTTACCTCCGGATCGGGACGTCGAGTTTGTAATAGATCTCTATCCCGGAGCAGAACCGTATGCGAAATCTCCCTATAGGATGGCTCCAGCCGAGTTGAAGGAGTTGAAGACGTAATTGGACGAGCTCTTAGAGTGTGGTTACATTCGCCCGAGCACTTCTCCATGGGGTGCTCCGGTCTTGTTTGTAAAGAAGAAAGACGGGACTTTGCGAATGTGTATTGACTACCGTGAGCTGAACCGGTTAACGGTTAAGAACAAATACCCGCTTCCTCACATTGAAGAGTTGTTCGATGTCCTGCAAGGCTCGAGTGTTTATTCCAAGTTGGATTTAAGGCAAGGGTAATACTAATTGCATATCCGGGAGGGAGATATACCGAAGACGGTTTTCAACACGAGATATGGGCATTTCGAGTTTGTGGTCATGCCTTTTGGTCTTACCAATGCCCCAGCCGCGTTTATGGACATGATGCACCGAATATTCCGGCCTTACCTCGATAAATTCGTGGTCATCTTTATAGATGATATTCTGGTGTATTCGAGGTCCGAGGAAGAGCACGCGCGGCATTTGAGTATTGTCTTGTCTACACTTCGGGAGCACAGATTGCTCGCCAAGTTCAGTAAGTGTGAGTTCTGGTTGGATTGAGTTTCCTTTTTGGGTCACTTCATCTCAGGGAATGGTATAGAAGTGGATCCGACGAAGATTGAAACGGTTATGCTTTGGAAGCAACCTAAGAATGCCTCGGAAGTGAGAAGTTTTCTCGGGTTGGCAGGGTATTATAGGCGCTTTCTGAAAGATTTCTCGAAGATTGCCTCTCCGTTGACCCGGTTAACTAAGAAAGAGGTGAAATTCGAGTGGGATGAGGCGTGTGAGAAGAGTTTCCAAACTCTTAAGGAGAGGTTGACTACTGCACCGGTTTTAACCCTACCCGAGGGTTCAGAAGGCTACTCAGTTTATATCGATGCTTCGAAGGAAGGTTTCGGTTGTGTGTTAATGCAGAATGGTAAGGTTGTAGCCTACGCCTCAAGGAAGTTAAAGGATCATGAGAAAAACTATCCGACTCATGACTTGGAACTCGCCGCGGTGGTGTTTGCTTTGATGAAATGGCGGCATTACCTTTATGGAGTTACTTTTGAAGTGTTCACCGACCATCAGAGTCTTAAGTATCTGTTTACCCAGAAGGATTTGAACGTAAGACAGAGGAGATGGATGGAGACACTTGAGGATTATGATTGTAAGATTCAGTACCATCCGGGGAAAGCCAATGTGGTGGCGGATGCTTTGAGTAGGAAAGCGAATGTTTCAGGTTTGGAAGCAGATTCTAGTAGACAAGGTTCAATGATTCTGGTTTGAGAGGCTCGTTTGGCTAATATCTCGGTTCAGCCGGTTTTGAAGCAGAGATTGATAGAAGCTCAATCTGTGGATCCTGAGATTCAGAAATTGATAACTAAATCGAGGATTGATCCTGAAACCAAATTTAGATTTGATGATTCAGGATTGTTCAGGTTTAAGGCTCGGGTTTGTGTTCCGGAAGATCTTAAGCAGTTGGTACTTGATGAAGCCCACAAGTCAGTGTATGCAGTACATCCCAGTACCACTAAAACGTACAAGGATCTAAGGACTTTATATTGGTGGAACGGCATGAAGAGAGACGTTGCTAACTATGTTAGAAGATGTCAAACATGCCAAATGGTTAAAGCAGAACACCAGAAACCGGGAGGAACTCTCCAACCACTTCCAATACCCGAGTGGAAGTGGGAGCAAGTGATAATGGACTTCGTGTCCGGCTTGCCAAGGACCAAAGGAGGTTCCGATGGAATTTGGGTGATTACTGATCGGTTGACGAAATCGGCGCACTTTCTTAAGGTGAAGATGTCCGATAAGGTTCCTAAGTTGGCCCGGTTATATCGGAAGGAGATCGTTATATTACATGGTACTCCGGTCAGCATTGTTTCAGATAGAGATCCTCCGTTCACATCCAGTTTTTGGCAGGAATTACAGAAGTGTTTGGGGACGAAGCTTCAATTTAGTACTGCATTCCACCCACAGACGGATGGCCAGTCTGAAAGCCTAATAAGGTATCTCGAGGACATGCTTCGTGCTTGTGCCTTAGATTATCAGGATTCACGGGATGAACAGTTGGATTTGATTGAGTATGCCTACAATAACAACTTTCAGTCTTCTATCGGGATGGCACCATATGAGGCTCTTTATGGAAGGAAGTGCCGATCCCCTCTCTTCTGGGATATAGATGAGTGGAGATGGACTAAAGATGGAAAGCTCGAGAGAGCTAAGAAACCTAAGGAAATTCAAGATACCATTGAGAGTGTGAAAGTGATTAAACAGAGGTTGAAAGCAGCACAAGACCGGCAGAAAAGCTATGCAGATAGGAGAAGACGACCCTTAGAGTTTGAGAAAGGAGATAAGGTCTTTTTAAAGGCATCTCCTAGAAAAGGGTATGCTCGGATTGGTAAAGGCGGGAAGCTTAACCCTCGCTACTTAGGCCCCTTTGAGATCCTTGATCGAGTTGGGGAAGTAGCCTACATACTTGATTTACCACCGAGTTTGACCGGGATTCACAATGTGTTTCATGTCTCTCAGCTTCGGAAACATTATCCCGATGAGTCTTCTATTCTTCCAGTTGAGAAAGTTCAGTTAGAGCCGGATTTGACTTTTAAGAAGTATCCAGTTCAGGTGTTGGATCGGAAGATGCAAGAGTTGAGGAATAGACAGATCCCTCTTGTGAAAGTCTTGTGGCGTGATCAGGAATCCGAGGAAGCCACTTGGGAGACTGAGGATAAGATGAAACGGTTGTATCCGGATCTTTTGAAGACCTCACCTCGGACCTGAGGACAGGTCCTTTTGAAGGAGGGTGGTTTGTAACATCCCGACTGATCAGACTTTCCAGGTAACCTCTTATGTGCGCTATTTAATTATTTATTTAATTGATTATGTGATATTTAATTGCTAACGTGGATTAATTGAAGTTATTGGAACTTAATTGCGTTGGTATGAATTTGTTTAATTTGATCGTTTAATTTTCCTTCACTTTGTATTTTGCTCGTTCTAGATTCGTATTTAATTCTGATTTTTGTGAATTCGTGATATGTGTTAATTATATTCTTTATGGACTCGGTTATGTGCTCATTATAGGTTTTGGTGTTTGTTTTGGTTACCTTTTTGGGTTCGTTTTGGAGACGGGACCTAAAGGAGGCTAAAGAGCATTTAGCGTACCTTGGGTTCCGGGATGCGTATCTTGAGCTCGGGAATTCGGATTCGAATTCCGTCACCTCCGTTGAACTCATTTCGACGATTCGGGTTTAATGGGACAAGCCTCACATTTTTCTAATCTCGTTAAGACCTTCGAATTTCACCCGTAACGAGCCCCTTATGCTTGAGAGACACCTTTTGACCTAGCTATGACTTTGTTGACCCCACTAAACCTTAACCATGAGTCATACCTTGAGTTGAGCCTCTCTTATCTCTTTTGCTGCTGAAAATCAAGCCATTTCCCCCTCTCTCTCCCCCAAAACCGATCAGCCAAGCAAAGCAAGAAGGAAGAAGAAAACCATTTGTCAATTTTCTTGATTTTGAGCTCAAATCTTCACCCAAGCTTCTCAAATTTGAAAGGTGAGTTCAAGGTTGTCATCTTCACTCTCTCTTCTCTCTTTTATGTGCTCTTAAGTTCATTTCCATGGTGGATTGATGAGTTATGGCAACCTTGTGAATAGTAGATGTTGGGAGAATTGTTGATTCTTGCTCCTTTCTTGTTTTCTTGAGTTTTGATGTTAATATTATGCTCCTAGAACTTAATTCTTAGCATTTATTGCATTTCCTTGCTTGGTAGTTGGAGTATGAATGTTTAGTTTTGATTGGGGTTGCTGAGTTTGCTGTTTGAGCTGTCTTCGTTTTTCTGTACCGAGATACGGGGGTGTCTCGGTTTGCTTTTTGTTGGTGACACGGGCGTGTCACCTTTTGATTTCGTTGTTCATTTTTCTATACCGAGACACGGGGGTGTCTCGGCTTGCCCTTCCAGGGGGCACGGGCGTGTCCCCTAGGAACTCTAGTTTTTCGTCCGTCTTTGCTTGGTTTTGCTTTCTTTCCGTCGCTTCTCGTTGTTCCTTCTTGCCTCGTTTTAGTGTGTATGCGTGACCAACTTGTTATATTTTCTGTTAAGCCTTATGTTATGAATTTGTGCTTTGTTTTATCTCCTCGTTTATGATATATGACCGTATATGCATTGAATACTAGTAAATGATCTAAATGTGGATTCATTTCATATCATTTGCATCATAAACATACATACGTATGTACCGAGCGTCAATGTGGTTCATATTGAGTCTAAGAGTGTTTCTTGTTGTTTGTCTTGTTCAGAGGTTCTCCCTGTAGACGACGAGCTTGCTCCGTAGGTGTCCGGTTGTCACACTTTTGCCTCCACTACGTTCGTTGACAAGGTGAGGTTTTGTTCTTTTAGTTATTCGACCTATAACCCTACTTGATTTGAGGCCTCGCATGTGGATACGTATAATATATGGTAAATAAGTGTATGATACTTATGTTGCGGGATTTATCCCATTTGTTATAAGAGGTTGAAAACGTTTTGTATAAGTATATAAGCTATTTTGCTTTCGTTTGAAAAGTTTAGTTTTGTGCAAGTGTGTGTGTGTGTAAGCGAGATGTGGCTTTGAAAGATAAGCTTTGAGGTATGTTTGTGTGACTTTCGTGATATGTTTGGGCCCCGGAGTGTGGTATGGTAATGTCGGGACGACCGAGGGGTCAACGAGCTCTTCCATCAACACCTCCATTTGAGAGTCTCGCCCAACCTTGGGAGGTTGAGGAAGGGTGTTTCTCTTGAGCCGGCGGAGGCAACCGCCGAAGGTTTCAAGGTAGTAATTAAACCTTGTCTCGTCTGTGTATGTGGATAGTTAGGGCCGATCAACCCTTCTATCAACCGGTGTTGGGGATGGATTCTGATTTGTTTTGTTTTACTTTGATCTTTGTATATGGAGGTTGGGATGTGTATGACTCGTACTCGCCGAGTTGGTTTAGCTTTGTATGATCTATGGAACGAGAGTGGATTCTTAATTTACCTAAAACTTGGAGTTTGGCTTTTGGCCTTGTACCTTTTCTTTAACCTATTTATATCTATATCACGGGAATTAATTTGGCTTGCAAAAACCACTCTCGGTTCAAGGATTTTTCCGTTTTGATTAAATGCTTTGCTCTATATATATATATAGGGTGCGTGAGTTAGCCCCCTCACTAGTCATTAGGACTAACCCTCGTTGTTGTTTTTCCCCTTTTCCCTTTCTTTTGAGTTTGCAGGTTCTTCCGAGTCAAGCTAGGCGGCAAGTGTCTTTTGGGTTTACTTGTGGTATAGCTTGAGTCTTCATGCAAATACACTAAAGGGGAGACACACCCGTGCCTCTCTACGCCTGCAGATATGTATTGTTTTGTTCGTTGTTACCTATCCAAACGAGCTCCGTTTGACCTGAAATTTTAAGCATAGAAACCTCTTAAAGTGTAGAGTATTATGCCATTAGAATCATATTAAAACTATACTTTGATTATCAGATATAACCGATCCATTTTGGTGTTGCCACTTCTCTAAAAATCTGCTTTCGTTCCACTTCAAGCTTACGCCATTTTCACATCGCTTTGAACTAAAATTCAAGTCATATATTGTCGAAAATCTGTGTTTGTCTTGTTTCATATCCAATAAACAAAACCCAATTCCACAGCCTAGAACTTGAGATATTCCCCTTTTTCTGAAGCTTACACAATTCGGAAAAATAGTCAGCTTTTACCAAAATCCATTTCCTTACGTTCCTTTCACTTCTTTGACTTCCGTATGTGGTTTACATGGATTTTATGCATTCCTAATTGACAATTATCTTATTAAATTACACCTTGTGATTGAATGATTTGAATTCGTATGATTGAAGTACACGTTTATATGACTTTTGTGCATGAAAGTTTAAGTGCTATATTATGATCTTCCTTGCAACCGTTGCATTATTTATGTGTTTTAATGAATTCCTTTCACCTCAAATTGATTCCTATGCATTGTTAAAATGTAATATAATGTGTTATAATTTGAATATTGAACGGACAAACGATATTGAATGAACAAATGGTAATTAATGGACACTATCTATTCGTGTGATGAAAGATGGAATCGTTTATGTGTCTATGTGGCATTAATTGTGCACATGAACATCTTTATAGCAAAATGTTATTGCTCATGTATATCATATCACATTAATGCATTGCCGTGCATTTTATATGGTTCATTTCCTTTATGTGTGCATGTGTTTCCTTTATGTGTGCATGTTTTATCTTTATTTATATCCATTTGATCTCAATCAAGAAAGCCTTTTCTTGATGTCTTGATCCACTACCTTAGCCAAGGGTTTTAGGATGGAATATGAACGACTTATGCAATAAGAGATCATCTTGCTTAAAGCAAGTGTAGGTCCTTTATTTATTATCATATGAGTTCATGTGCCACTTTAGTGACCCCAACATAAGTCATAATTCAGGTGTTTAGAGCAATACCCTTTTAGACCTATATCTAAGATTACCCAATTAACTCACATCAGACAACCATGGAATCTCAAGTCAAAGAATTAATTGATCATGCCATTGAATGTGAGATGTTTCCTAATCTGGAAGTCTCTACTTCTATAAATGGATACTTCCATTCCTATTTAGGAATGTTCTCACGCGAGACAACTCAGTGTACTCATTCTATCAATGAGCAGCCTCGTGTGTTGCGTATGCATATACCATGCACTTTGTCATCCCATGAAACAGGATGATTCATTTTTAAGGACACAATCGCACAAGCAAGTCTCAATCGAGTCTAGCCAACACTCCCACTATTTGTTGGACTCATCGACTTGGAGTAAGTTCTAATCCAACTTAGATTTGGGCTTGTTTCATGTGTCATTAACCCCAATGACAAAATCCTAAAAGCTTGATGGATTAGGGGAGTTCTTAACACATGCACAAATAAATGAAACACATAAAACATGTATTGCATATAAAGAAGTGTGTGCTTATAATAATCAATCGTATATTATTCAAAGATTGTCTATGATACAAGGAAAATGCCAAAGCATATTATGTCGAACTGGCATCCTAAGGTACTATTCCCAACACTATGATCATTTAATATGTGAAATAATTAGTTAATATGAGTACTAATTAATTAGTGTCATTAGTAGTTAAATAATGAACTTAGAGGGTAGCACACAAATGTCGGGTCACAAGGGTCTGAGCCTAATCGATTAATCAAGTTGATTGAAGTGAACACAAAGGGCCAGGGGTGCCCACAGGTGTGGGACACAAGTGTGGGGTGTAGCTGTTGGAAAACAGCAGAGTAAACGCAGCGGAAGTTTAGAAAATTTTCCAAAAGGGATCTAAAAACTTGCAATGTTCGTATCATAACGTTGGGACTCAAAAAACTCACACGAATTGAAGCTTTCTTGAAACGTAATGAGCTGCCCTCAAATGTTCTTCATGCGGCATGAAAATCCTCGTTTCTTTATTCTTTCTTCGAGATTCCAAAGTAGAAATCCTCTAGAGTAATAATCCACACCAACCTAGATTCAAATCATGTTAGTCAGTATGCTAGTACTATAACATGCATATTAAAGAAACAAGAAACGAGTTAAAGGAGAGCAAGAGAATTATCCCATAATTCCATGAATGTTGGACGTGATTCTCCAAATCACGTGTAAGCCCTAAATTTGGAACCCCATGTCTTATTTATAGGGCATGGTTCGAAAACCCTAGTCTTGTAGGAGAGAGTCACCAACTTTGACTTTTCTTCTATTCTTTCCTTCTCTCCAAGAAAATTATATCTCATCTAAAATAAGATATTTATTTTATAGAAAAAGAGCTCCTAACTAATTTAGGAATATTTAATTATTGTAGCAATAATTAAATATCTCATCCTAATACTTTATTAGAATAATAAAATAGAAGATATTTATTTATTTATTTATTCTAATCAAATTAGAACAACTAAATAATTAAATACTTACAATTAATTCTCCAATTAATTCCATCTAGGACTTTAGAATTAATTCACTAATTAATTCTAACGGGCTAAAATTAATTCTCTAATTAATTTTATTTCGACTATATAATTAATTCTCCAATTAATTATATTTAGGGATTTATAATTAATTCTCCAATTAATTATATTTTGGCTTTATAATTAATTCACTAATTAATTATATTTGGGCTTGATAATTAATTCTCTAATTAACAAACACTGGATCCAATTTCTTAAATGGATCACACGTCCCAAACAATGCTCTCGATCCACACGTGTACTTTACACAGTGGTCTCGTTTTGATCAACTATTTGATCTTTCCATAATACCCTTTGTACCCGGTATTTGTGTGTGACCCTCTAGGTTCAATTTCAGTTAGTAGTGAGCCTAATTAATTAACACACTTTATTAATTAATTACCTCACAGATCACACGACCATAGTCTAGTAACAATTGTGTGACCCCTACTCGAAATGTGAATGTATATTCGAAAGAACCTTTTAGTCAATGACATCATGTGGGATACGATCCTCCTACCATCCTATCTCTCGATTAAGATCTAGGGCATGGGAATATCGAGAGCCCTACTAACCTTAATCTTAAAACAAAGTTCACTTCATATTCCATTTGATCTCAATCCAAGAAAACCCCATTTTCTTGATATCTTGATCTAACCACCTTGCGTAAGGATTTTAGGATGGAATCATGAATGACTTGTGTAATAAGAGATCATCTTGCCTACAACAAGTGTAGGTCCTTTATTGATTCCAAAAATTCTCATATGCCACTTGTGTAATCCTAACATAGGTCGTGGTTCAAGTATTTATATGGCGACACCCTTTTGAGCCTATATCAAAGATTACAGAGTTAGCTCATATGAGACAATGTGGAATCTTAGTCTAAGGATTAATTCCTCATGTCATTAACATGTGAGATATTTTCTAATCTAGAGGTTTCAGGAAACTTCCTTTCCCTTTTAGGAATCTTCTCACGCAGGGCACTCTCAGTGATGAAGTTCTTGTAACTGTCACCCTTATGTATTATGAACGCATCAACCCATGCACTTATCACCCCATAAACCGGGTGATCCTTCTTAAGGACATAACTACACAAGCAAGCCTCAGTAGAGGCAAAGTGGACACTCCCACTGTCTTTCGGCCTCATTGACTTGGAGAAGTTTCTAATCCTCACCTATGGAGTTAAGAACTTGTTTCATGTGTCATTCCCATAATGATGATGTTCTTAACGGCCTCATCAGATTAGGGGAGTTCTAGACATGCACACGTAATGGAAACACTCAAAACATGTATTGGCACATAAGAAATGTTTGCCTACGATTATAATCATTCCTATATTATTCAAAGATTATTTGTGATAAAGGGAACGTCCCAAAGCATAACAACTTTCTAGGGCACTATTCCCAACAATCTCCTACTTGCTCGTAAAAGCCTTTCAGGTCCATTCTAGGTCCCATCTTCCCAAGATGTACCCTTAGACCCTTATAGACTTTGGGCGTTTCCAAAGTGGATCTGCTATATGCTCTGCTGATGTGAATGTTTTTTAATTTGCACATCATTAAGGAAACACGATTTCCTTATTCACGTGATTCATAATCAAGCGTCTGGTCCCTTGGTCAGGTCTCATTTCTCTTACTCGAGCAACCATCCATTTTATCATACAATATGATAATGGTGTTGTTTCATGCTAGGAACTTCATCTACCCATTAGATGGAGTTTTTTACCCAAACACTTAACTTAGTGGTATTCAATACAACTAAGTATTCAACTTTGAGGTTGAATCCATAGTGCCTCTCGATTGGAACTCTTTCCAAAGCACTGTACTGCCATCTATGCAGATTGCGTATCATCTCATAGATCAACATCTATGATTTTGATGCAATGCTTACATCAAACTATACTTTAATGGCAAGATCTTGCTAGACTCCTAAAACATATCCTCTTTTCTTCTAACGTACTCAGAGGGTATTTTTACAGCAATCTAGTGACCTTCTCTAAGGTTACATTTAGAATAGGCCCACCACGCTTTGTGGTATCCATATCTCGTCAAGTTACATAATTTTACATACATTATGCACCCTTTTCCCGAAAAAGGTTTTGAACGTTCTAACTTTCTCATAGTTATTTTAGGACACATCCTCTTCAAAAGAGATGTTCCATTGTCCATTAGAAATTCTGTAGGAATCTTCAATACTAAACCATTTTAGTACAATGTTTATGTACCTTGACAGTGATAATCCTATTATTCTCTTAAATCTATCTCCATAGATATTTGTCTTGAGAATGTAGGATCTATCACCAAGATCGTTCATCTCACAAATGGTTCCTAACCATGCTTTGGTGTTTTTTATGTCATCCTTCACATTCCCAATGAGAAGGATGTCATTTTCACAAAGTACCAAAAGTTGAACTCTTAGCTTCTAACACTCTGTTGCACACGTGATTTTCAAATTCTAAGTCAAACAATTTTGCTTATTTCACTAATTCGAATACTCTAATTCCTAGATGCTTGATCCAATTTTGTAAATTGACCATTTGGAGTCTGCAAACCTTTTCCCTACTCCCACTAAATGTGAAATCCATGGATGTTTCATATTTATGTCTCCATCAATCTCATATTGATAAGACAAGCTTGATCCTATAAGGTAGTTCAACTAAGGTCCAAACTTAGTTTGATCATATGGAATCCATTTCAGATTTTATAATTATTTTCACTGCTCAGATTCCAAATCTGACAGCGCCTCCTGACAGGGTAAATAGATTAGTATCCACTTTAGAAGATTTCATGGTGAAAACCATATTATCTTACAGGCTATATAGGAATACGTTCTGAACGTATAGTGGGAGGAGAGTTCACTCATGTACTATCTCTTAAGATTGGCCAAGTTTTATCAGAACGGTACGCCCCTTCCTATTTGTGGCGTGGTTTTGTCCTCAAACCTTTTGAAGTCTTTGGGCTTACCTTTCTTCTCTCTTAGGAACGATTCCCAAAGAAAGGTATATCCTTTAAAACAAACAACATTTGTTCAAAAGAGTCGTAGAAACAATATTCTATTTAGTTTGCATAGACTTGAACTCGTTTCAATCTTATCTCTCAATTTCTCCTTCAATTAAGAAGACTCAAGACAGATACATTCTTTGTTCCAAAGAATTGCAAAAGCAATACTATATATTGTTCATATAAACTTGAGCTTATTTCAAGTTCATATCCCACTGTCCTGTTCTCTTAAGAAGACTCCCACTGTCCTGTTCATAAAGGAAGACAATCCCAAAATTCTTAGATAAGAAATATTTAGGGAATTTTGAATGCCACAATTTATAGTGCATTTAAGGGACTGATTTGGAATTTGTAAGATTTAAAATCTCAACTATTTTTTTCTGAAGCGTAAGTTCAGAATGAAGGTAAGTAATTCTCCATAAGGAACGAACCATATCCTATAGGGTTATGTTCCTTCATTCAAAAATACCATGTTCTTGAATGAGCTTACTGAGGGATAGTCCTATTATCTCTAAGATGACTAAGGAATTAGTCACTAAGATATCTTGTATCTCTATCCGATCGAGCCACTTATGTCTTATGACTACCAAGGTTCCTAACCTTCCTTATTTTGAAATTCTAATAATTTCATAAAAGTTTCAGATTCATACTTTAGTAAGTACATACATTCACAATGATTAAACTAACGATTTAGACTAGTGCTTACATTAAGCAATCCAAAATCATAAGTATGGATCGAAATCCATCATAAGTACGGATCGAAATCTATACAAGATATGGGACGTCTTGTCGTTTCATATAAACAAGTTTTAGGGAACGTTTCCCTTTAATGGGATTCTAAGGAAGTTAAGTCTTTGAGTTCATTTTCGTATAATGATCCTAAGATGATTAATTTGCTAATCCCATTTAGGACGTTCCAAGGTTATTTTGAAACTTTGTCATCTTACTTACTTATGTTATCTCGTTGTATGTTCGAAACATCAATGCTATGAGTTTTGCACAACAGTTTGTGTAAAATTAACTCAAGACTACTGAATTCTGATCCTATCGGAATTTACACAACGAGAGACACACAGAGTATCCTTATACTCTTTGCAGTTCCTTTCCAAGGCCCTAGTTTCCCACTATGGAAGCTAAAGTCTGATATTTCCCTTAGGCTTTCCCTTTTCTCACCCCTCCATCGGGTTTTAAAGGTTTCTTCTTCTTTGGCCTTGATGCCTTTACCTGAATAGGTTTAGAAGAAGAACTAATCATCATTATCTTTTAGTCCTTCTTAAGGATGCTCGCTTAAGTTATCAACTGATTTGATCAACTATGCTACAATAACATCATCTAAGATTAAGTAAAAGGGTCTATAATGATGCTTGAAGCAATTCAAGCAATCAGTGAACTAAGAACTCATTTCTTAGTGTACTGTGTGGCTGCAAGGTCCTCCTCAATAAGGAATTTTAGCCCACATTACACGTGCTTTCCTTTATACAAATATGGAACATTTCCTTCGATGTGTTATACTTTGTAACATGCTCGCAAGAGAGTACAATTGCTCTTAAGTGTTCCTATAATGTGTTATACATTGTAACACATTTATGAGGGAGTAAAATTGCTCTTAAGTGTTTGGAGAATTTCCTTTCACTTTTCAATTGCTTTTCTTAAGCCTAGGTCGAATTTTCACAATAGGTGGGAAAATTTCGCCTTATGGAGAACGATTTTCTCCTTTTTAATCTCAAAAAAGGGTTTTAAGATTCTAAGCCAATCAGAGTGGTTAGGACTTTAGTCAACTTGCTTGACTCAAGGATGGATACTAATGGGTCGCATTTCAACTTGTAGACAATCACAGAATTACAACCTAAATGCTAAGCAGAGAAAATGTGAGCATATTGAATAATAACGTAACACATAGGATTAGGTCTTTTATCGTATATGGCTCCCACTGTTTTTAGAAGGTCTACATATCCCAAACGATCTTAGAAGAAACTTGTTGTCTCAGTAGGTACTAGGATACCAAGCATTCTTAGTTTTGGACCCACAACTTGTGAGACATCCAAAGGTCTAAGAATCTTTAGGTAGGTATGAAATTGCCAATTCCATCTCCATGGAATTCCTAGTGATGTTTTTGCATCACTGATCTTTCAATCATAGACCCACGACTCGTGAGACATTCATATCTACTTCAGTGTTGAGCAGGACCCAACAATCATAAGATCTTAATCAAACTTAGTCCGGAACGACCCACGACTCATGAGACATCGCCCATTCTAAAATGATCAAGAAATATCAATCACCTAAGGTGACCAATCATGAACTAAGACTTAATAGGGTGCACTAATTACCCCACGACTCATGAGACAGCAACTAGCGTACCTATTAACTCTTAAATCCTATTGATGGAATGCTAGGAATTTTATTACCCTAATAGAATACCTATATATTCGAAAGTTGCTAAATATTTTAATTAGGGATTTTTGAATTAACCAGAGAGTTGTCCAGTTATTGACCTCACCAACATGTACAGTTATCTATTTTAATTGTCTTGATTAATGTAGTTTCACATAAAGTGCATCACAGAAACAATTAGCAAATAACATGTCCTTGCATGACACTAATATGAGATGATCATGGGTATCCTATCTTATGCCATATAAGATAGTTCATATTACATAGGGGTACATAATTTAATGGAACACCCTATCTATTACATTAATAGAAACCCTCCTAAACATTTTGAGGGGTCTTCTCTTATGGCCACCGTTCTTCAAGTGTTCCTTGTGGATCCCTCTTGCTCCTTGTATAACCGTCCGAAACAGGGGCAAGTTGGAAATTATGAAAATACCCCTACAACCCTAGAATTTTCCTACATTCCCGAAAGTACTTTTACTATCCAATATTGTGACCAAAAGAATCCTCACATTATTTCAAGGATCTTAACACTCTCCGTGAACCATAATTCTCATCCTAACTCTAGTAGCATCAAAAATCGACAAAACCCTAGCTTATAGTTCGATCGTAAATAACTCTTTACTCATCTACCTTTCGATATTCAATATTATAGTCAAAACGATCCTTGAATTATTTTGTGAATTTTTATACATTTACCAAAACTCGATTCCACCCATAGCATATTTTATAAATATTTTCCCTTTTAGAAATTTTCATTTTATTTTAAACAATTAGCTTTCATTCAATATTCGAAATTTTACTCAAAACGTTTCTTGAATTTTTCTCTAAAATATGATAATTTTTACAACCTTTAACCTTCGTCATAGCTTCATTTATATAATTTTCTTATGATTTTCACCATCTTTAATATTCATAATTTATAAACGAAAACTCTAAATATTCCACATTTATAATCAAACGAAGCTTATTTTTCACTCGTTCTTTCATTAATTTACTACTTCAAGGTTTCACCTCTCGACTCTTGAATAAATTTTATAACATTTTATATTTATTTTTATTCAACATAAACCTTCTAGAAAGTTTAAATAAATGGACATATTTTCCCCACATTTCCTATCTAATTACCAAGCATATGTCTAAAATATAATTCATCCACATTACCTAAGTAGCAACCAAGCATTTGTCTAGGATATGAAGCTTCCACATCTCCCCTAAACTCTTAGAAATTGCAAGGTAAGCCACGAAATCCCAAGTATAAATACCCCTCCAAGCTCATTTCCAAAACTACACCAAAATCCCTCACTTTCTCTCCCTAGTTCAGCCACTCCTCTCTCTCTAAGGTATGAGTCTTGTTCTTTTATTATTCCATGCTTTATATTATTTTCTTAGTATGATAATAATAGTAACATGCTTAGATTTAATTAAATTATGCTTTAGGAATTTTATTTTATGAAATATATGCTATTTACGCTAGTTTAGGAAAAATATGATAATATATGTGAATTTTATTTAATTAAATGCATGAATTATGATATGATATAGTATATTCATATGTTTAAGTGTTCATGATCTTGTTTAATTAAATTCATGTCAAGAATAATTTATTTAGAATTATTTTTCATAGAGAATTAATATATTTTGCTATATTATGCTTCAAATTCTATGTTATAAATATGAATATGATCAAGTGTATTACATACCATCTTTGAATATTCAAATAGGCTCAAGAACATGTTCATGTTGTTCTTGATCAATTTTAAGTGCACGTGTGATAGTGTGTGAGTGTGTGGGTTCGATTTTATGTTATAAAGTGATTAATTCATAAAAAATTGAATAGTAAATGTTTTCAATAGAAACTTTGACTTTTTGGTCAACCCATAAGCTGATAATTTCGAAAATATTATTAAAATAATTATAAAATAGGTTTTGAAATTTTTAAATAAAGATTTTATCCGAATTTTCCAAAAAAATGGGTAAATTGTGAATTATTTTCAAAATATAACCTACATTGTCAAATTAAATTCTAAATTTCATGTCTAATGTTATAATTAAGATTATAATGTGATTAATAAATATTTAAGTGGTTAAAGAATTCATGAAACCTGATTAATTACTTAATTTCCCTTAAACGGTTAAAATTAGAGTCTACCGGGAATTCTCTAACATGATATAGTTTATGTGTTTACTTGATGTAATCCTTTTATGCATGAACATTATGTGCTTATTTGATTAATATAAGGAACCTAGTTCTAAGCCTATAGTAGTTAATTGTAACACCCCGCACGTGAGGCACCACATCCCCCGCACTATGACCCGACACGTGTACGAAATGGAGAGTCCGCACACGCACTAAGTCACAGCGAACGGGTGACAAACGGAAACACACACACTAGCTAGGCGGTACCTAACCCTGTACAAAAGAAAATATGCGAAACATGACAGCGGAAGCCAGGCAAAATACCAACTTTCAAAAACATTCATACCTTAAACATACAGTGCCATACAAACATCAAAATCAACTAAATGGGTTCGACTAATTCGGTAAACCTGTCCTAACCTGTCCTGAGCAATCATATATTCACAACGGGTTCATCTAATCCGAGCACCTGTCCAAACCTGTCCCGAATTCCATACATTCAAATCATAAATCCAAACCTGCACGGAACATATCTTATACAGAATTTACAATTCATAAAGCAGAATAAAAATGCTTAACAAACATAAACAAACAGACACAGACTGAACAGACACGACAAAACACCGCCTAGCACGAACTCCAACGCGAACCCAAAGCTAAACCTGCACACTAAAAACATAAAGGGGGAGGAGTCAGTCCAAAGACTGAGCGAGGGGTTAACACGCACACTATAAATATATACAGAGCACAGTACGTTCAAAATTAAACTGTTCGTGAATCCGGGACTAGTTTTTGCACACCAAATCATTTCCTCATGGTAATATTTAAATAGGGTGACTTAGCAAAACAGAACAAACAAAACTTAACTTATATTTAACTTAAAACATACGTTCAAACCCATGCAGACCTAGCACACATATCCTGTAACAGCCCAAAACAGGGCCTGGATGAAAACAGTAAGTTAAGGGCATTGATAAAGCGTTTATAGATCGTGATTCAACTTTTTGAATCATCATGCATTGCATTCTTACATGAACTTTGTGCTCGTATATGATCTGACATGTTTTAAGGGGGGATTCTTGACCTTTGATACAGTTTACTATTTATAACCCGAGCCTACCTTGTTCATATTGCTACTCGAAACCTAGAGGTTCATCACACATGTTTCTCTATCGTTTAAACTTGTTTCCCGAGCTCAGAGAGTCTTTCTTGAACCATAAGGGTATTTTTGGAACTTACCGACCAAAGTTACTATTCATCCAAAAAAATGAGCTTTTGATTCTGATACCTTTCCCACCGAAGTTTACAGTCGAATCGATCCTCGAGTCAAGACGAGTCTTTTGAAATCATTCTTGGCTTGGAAATCTATTCTGGAACTTTGTTTTATTGAAAATATTTTCAAAAACCCTAGTTCACTATTTCTTCTACGAACGGTTTTAATTCGGAAAATGTTTTCTCTTCGGATTTGCACTACTTGAGCTATTTCAAGATTTTTGAGATGTTTTACAACGCTTGATTCAAACCCTGGCTTGAACTTTTGAAGCGTACGTTAGTACGTAAGAATTCACTATTCACTCTACGTTTTCAACTTTTTAACGGTAAAACGTTTTATATTCGATTTTGGACTCAAACCGCTTCTCGATTTATTTCTTGAATTTTGGGAACAACCCGGACTTGAAAATCATTCTAGGAAGTCGTTTTTCACTCGTGTTGAGTTTCGAGCTCAAAACATTTATTCATTAAAACTAATGTATCTTTCAAACGGTAAATCCGATTTCGACGAATGAATATGCGTTTCGAAGCTAATTTTTGCCCGGACGGAATGGTTACACTTCCAGCCACTTATTCTCGAGTCTTGGCCATGAAATTACAGAAATACCCCCCAGCAGTCCCATTTTTACCTTCATAATGCGTAAAGCTTCTAGAAGATGCAAGTGGATGAACTCTTGTTTTGCTCTCCTACCCTTAAGCCATCTTTCTTTGCAAGGTGAGGGGCTTCTTCACAACTATAAATACCCCTCTCATGCCATTAGAATCCTTGCTCAAAGTCTTGTGTTGACAAGCACTCCTCTCTCCCTCCTTTCCCCCTTGGTCGTCGGCCTCCCCTCCCCTTTGCTAGGTTAGTTGCTTTATTTTTATGTTATGTTTAGTTAGTTTATGTTTTTATGTTATGGTATGTTTATATTATCTTTAGGTTGGGTCTTAGGGTCTTCCCTAAGCCATATAGGATTTTATTTTATGCATTTATTATATAGTTTTCATGATATGTTTGAATAGTTGTTTATATGTTTTATTTGTTTAGTATATGCTTGAATATGTTATGAATTGCCCTAGTATATGCTATGATCATGTGATATGATTGTTATATTATGAGAATTGATGCATGATTATGGAATTTGAATTATGTTCATGCATGCTAGCTAATGGAATAGTGATTTACAATTTATTATGTCACAACTTGTTACATGTTACATGCCTAAAGGTATATGATATGATATGATATATGTTGTGACATGTTGTCACATTGTTATATGATTCTTGAATTACGAATTGAGCTTATGGTATGATATGGATTATTGGATTAGTGCCTTGATCATATGTTATGCACTTTAATAGTGTCACACGTTATAATCTAACATAGAATAGTGTTTCATAACTTGATCTTATGGCTTAATTAGATCTCTTAACCATAGGTTATACCTTTAACCTAGATCACACTTGATGATATTAACATGAACTTGAAACTATAGGTTTTAATCAAGATCATAATTTAATTAGGGTGTGTGTGTGTGTGCATGCCGTGTGTGTGTGTGTGTTCGTGCATGGTGTGTGTGTGTACCGTGTGTGTGGGTGTGTGTGTATAGTAAGGGTTCGACCCGACCCTTTGACCCGACATGTGGATAGTAACCTGTGAATAGTAATCGTGAATAGTACTTTTGAATAGTGCTTTTGAATAGTAAAAGTGAAATAAAACTTGTGCTTTCTTAATAGACATTTGCACCTAGGGTTTCCATATCCAGGGTCTAAAATGTGTTTTCAAAATGAGTTTTCTTTCGTGGACTTGTTTCTTAACCTAAGGTTTGCGATAGGATTCATAATTTGACTAAAGCTTACTCGGATATAGTAAGATCATAGTCTCACGTTAAGAGTAACTCACTTTAACATATTCCTTTGTGAGTTACCTTTCTTGAATACCTTAAATGGTATTACTCTCTTGTGTTACATGTTCTTTATATGTTCCTTGTTCATTGTTTCATGCATTTCATATGCATCTTGGTTAGTAGTGGGTCTTAGTTCTTAAGCTCACTCTAGTACACCACCTACAGGAGTTAAAGTTGAGCAATGGGATCCCCAGGGCACCACATAATCTGTCTACCTACCTTTTGTTACTATAGGTGAGGTGAAGTTATAAATGTTTTCCAACTGGAACCACGATTATACTATCGTATCATATGTTTTGAAATTCAAAGCTAAACCTCGTTTTGAACTATCCCTTTTATCGGGACATTCTTTTGAAAGGATCATTCATACTTTAATAGTATACCTTGATCTACAGCACATGTTTTCCAAAGTTCTACATTCTTGTTCAAAGATAGTTACATGATCTGCATATGTTTTCAAAGTACAGTTTCATATGTTTTACAGACAGCATCATATGTTACAGTTACAGTTTCACATGTTATAGTTAGCATACTGGAGTGGTACTCTGGTCACTGCTAATCTTAAATGCAAGCATACAGTTTACAGTTTGGGCCCGGCGGTTATGTGTGGAGGTGATGTTCGGGAGGTGTGCCCCAACGACATTACCAATACCGGCCGCCACACTTAGACAATTGACACCGACTTTTAACAGGAGGTTTGTTAAGTCAGGACAATCTGTCTAGGAACGGACAGTAAATCTGTTCCCATTACATGTTTACAGGTTGCCTAGGGCTAGCTACCCGAAGTGACAACCGGTGGAGGATGGTGCATGTTTGTATGCGTTGGTGAGAGTCGTTGTTGACCTTGGTCCGATAGTCTACTGTGTGCGGGGTTATTGTTGATCTTGGTCTGATACTGTACTATACGTGGAATTATTATTGATCCTGGTCCGATGCTCTACCAAATCATGTTTTTCTGGAGTAAGGATGGAGGAGCCTAGCTTGCGGGCAAAATTCTGTTTCATAAAGGATGGTTCATATCTGGAAAACTTCACTTTACCCTTATCCCGTTTTATGAAAGAACTATGAAAATGTGTGTGTGTGTGTGTGATAGCATTCATGAAAATGTTTTAAAACGTGCATTCTTTTACAGCATCACATTCAAAGAGTTTTATCAACCGAACTTGTTTCAAGTTCTTCTTTAAAGCCTTGCATTTAACAGTTCTGAACTTTACTTCAAATTCTTTATCACTCAGTACTTTCTTTTAAGTATTCCCTCACTTAGTCCTTTTGACTAATACCTCTCCCGTTTTCTTGCCTCGTGGTTTCAGGTCTTGCAGCCGCAGTCTAGAGGTATCTTGAAGCTCTAGATTATCATTTTGTTTCAGTCAGGACTTAGTATTACTTTCTTTTGTGTCCTGTATATATTTTATGGCTGCATTACTTTATGTTTCTGAATACTTGAGTATCTTTGTTATACTCTTGCTGCTACTCTGCTACCGATATTTTGAACTCTGATGTATTGGTATTTATATGTGAATATGTTACATGTTCTGATATGCCGAGTCTCTCTTACACGATCAATATGTTCTTGCTTGTTACATGCCATCATGCACATGTTTTGAAAAGTTTTAAAATACTCTGATTTTTTGCTGCATAGCCACATCGTTATACATATATAGTTCTGTGATAGACAGCCGTTCGCTGGAGTATTTCTTTAGTGATGGCTCACACCATTACTTGAGAGGTGCTTCAGTGCAGGGGTTGAGACGCCGCTCTCCTCTTGTTCCAGTATGGGTGGGGGCGTTACATATCCAAACATAACTTATTAAGTTAATAGTAAATCCAATTTTATCTTACTTAAGAGTCTACTCCCGTTTCACGAACTTATAACCGACAAACATAACGATACTTGGCGGGTACGAGCACACAGACAGACTGAACAAAACAAAACAAAACAAAACATACCACGTAGGTGTGATGAAAGGTTGTACGACCCTAGCCATCCTAAACGGAAGAGGGGAGTGCTCACTGCTGCTCAAACCCTCGGACTCCATCCCCCACTTCCTCAGGTGGGTTCCGGTACATCCCTTACACGGAAATCTGGGGCGCCAACTTACACTTACACAGATCACGAAAATCGGAAGCTTAACCGGCAACAGACAGACAGACGAACAGACATATCTCATGCATATCGTACTTAGCTATCGTACGTACATATCATGCAGACTGACCTCGAAATCATAACAAAATCAAAGCTAAGCTTACATAGGCTTATACATAACTTCGTACTTTCAAACTTATAGCAAAGCCAACAAAATACGTATCTTGCACATATCTACATATACATAAAGGCTTATAAACCGCATGCATTCGAAAACGAGCACATTGCAATAGGGTATAACTATATCCTAACCTCACCTGGCACCAAACACAGCCGAAGACATAGTAGATGGTTCACCCCGGAACCTGCACGACCACAAGTCACCACCCCGGGTGCACCTGTACCAACTGGACACACAAAACACAACACACGACTCAGACTCAGACTTAAACAACCCCATAGAGACTCACGGCAAATGCAATCACACAAGCAGGGATCAAATGCATAGCAATTATTCGCAGAAGAAACATTACATAATTTAATCAAATCATATTATTCATTTATCACACAAACAATTCATGGATTGTATAACAAATTTAATTAACAAAGTTTACTTAATTCATTTCATGCAAATTCACGTAGCACCTTTCATACCAATTCACACATATTAATAAATCAAATAAATCATAATAGCATGCTTCCTAATTTATACAAATTTCACGAGGTTACAAATCAAATTCTAACCCTACTCAATTCATACAATTCATATTTTACATATTCAATTCATGTATTACATATTAGATTTAATTACTAAGGTTTATCAATTCAAATTAAACAATTCATACTTTTCCCGAAATTACACAAACACCCCCTCTTAAATTAAACAATTAACAAATTCAACAAACCAGAATCAAATTGCAAATCAAGATGTTCAAAATTCAAATATATCAAATTGTATTCCATACAATAATTTCATATACATTGAAGTACAATTCGATCGGCAAATCAAGTATATCGCGTTTAAATTACAATTAGAACAAATAATTAAATATTCACAATTATACAAATAAATTCACAAAAAATAAACCGAGTGTCCGATTAACGAACGGAAAGCGGCAATGGACTCACCATAACGAGACGGACTTTCTGTCCGAAGCCCGCCGGATCGCCGCCACCGGAGCCCCCCGGAACAATGGCAGCCCGTCGCTCCGCCGCCGCCGGAGTGTGCCGGAAAAATCCCGAAAAATCACCCGTGCAAGGATTCGTCGTGCTCAATCCAATTCCTCGATCAATTTCTGTAAATCCCAAGCCAATCGTCGCAAATTTCAGTTTCAACAATACGAAGCCCTAAAATCTTCAAACTTCAATTACTTTCAAACCGGCGAACCAAAATGAGATCCGAAAGAGGCATCGGCTTACCCGTGATGAGCTTTACGAAAGCCCTAAGCTTTATCGCCAGAAAAATCCCCGGAGGTGGCACCGCCATTGAACCGCCGCTGCACAGCCTCCGTACGTCCATCTCCGGTCATCTTTTGCCCAAAATGACACCGGAATCAAGCTCAGGGGGTCGAAAGAGGTCGGAAACCGTTCCTACTCTTTGGAAAACACCGCCGGAGAATGCCCAACGTGGAGGCTACAGTGACGCGCCGCCGCGACGTCATCATCAGGCGGCGCGTGCGCCGCCGTCCGGCGACCGTTGGCCGCGCCGCCAATGCCATCCGCTGCGTCTCTTCTTCTTCTTGCCAGGGCCGCCGCGCGTGTCAACAAAATCCCATCGGAGAAGGCCGCAATCGTCGGCCGAAGAGAAGTCCTTTTTCCTCCTAACTGCGCGGCTGCCGGAACCACCACTTGCGGTGGTTTTCGTGATGAACGGAGGCCGGAATCAACACGGGAGGGTCCAAAAACGTAGGGTAGGGTGGTGGTTGGCCGGCGAAAGTCGCCGGATCACCGGCGGCGAAGTGGTGGCGCCACCAATACCTTCTGGCCGCCGTTGCGCCGTGGTGGGTTGTCGGTTGGCCGCAATCTTGGTACGGTTGTGACGGGCTCGTCGAGCTGATTAATTTCGACTATTGGTTAGTCAAAATCCATCGAGAAACGATCGTGTTTGGTGATGTGTATGAAATCACACCTCGGGTGTGTGTGAAACGCCTGGAGTGGGAGAGAGGGGAGAGGGACTGAGGTCTGGCATGCAAAACGAGGATCCGGGGTATTTAACTCGGGTCCTCGTACGCAAAAACGGTCGGAAGAACGGGCTAACGAAGTCAGAATTGGGCAAACTTAGAGTCTACGGACTCGTTTCGCTGCCCCGAACGCGTTAAAGGGATCAAAGAGGTCAAAATCTCGACCGAACGAGAAGAGACTAGAACCCTCCCCCCCCCCCCCCCCCCCTAAAAGGAGAAAATTACAAAAGGACCCTAAACACTACTAATAGGTACCAACATTATATATCAATACAATATCATCTCCAAAAATAAGTAACAAGGCATGATACACCATACATAAAGTACCAATACATGAACAAAATGTGAGATGAAGTGTGCTAGTCCCGAATTAAAGACAATCTAGACTCTAATTCCCGCCTAGCACGCCCTGCAAAACAACTGAAACGTTGAGGTGTCAGTCCAACACGGACTGAGCGAGGGGTATAAATAAATATAAGCGCACCTACATGCAAGTTATAATCTCGGGTAATAATTTGGGAAAATAACAATACGATTTAATAGAATAAGAGATACTATCGCCCGAGGTTACAACTAATTCAATTTCAATTTAACCAATTCAGTACAATCAATTTGTGGCCCGGCGAGTGAGGGCAAATCTCCAACCTTACTCTGACTGTGTACAATCAATCAATCAATTATTCAATAGTTAGGTGATCACGCAATTTATTACGGTGCACAATTAGCAGTTTCAATAACACCTTCTTCCTCCGGGTGATGGGGGGATTGCAAGGCCCCACCATCCAATCAATCTGGGCAGAGGGTACATGAATCCCTAAGCCCGGAACTCCTTCCTCCCCTAATCTCCTAGGGGGTTCAGGGGTCATCCCAATTTCGTGAGGATAGCTCTCGAGTTACCCGTCAGCCCATGGTTTCCCGGTTGGCTCGAGTCACTACCCTCGGGCCCACAGTGCAATACAATACTCGCCAAAACAATCAATCAATCAATTAATTCCTTCAATGGTTCGGTAAATCATTTGAAAACCAATCTCA
Organism: Lantana camara; assembly: GCA_037501455.1. Taxonomy (NCBI): domain Eukaryota; kingdom Viridiplantae; phylum Streptophyta; class Magnoliopsida; order Lamiales; family Verbenaceae; genus Lantana; species Lantana camara. The sequence continues at coordinate 50,052,058 of CM074861.1, forward strand.
TTTGAAAACTATAGATATATAGAGATAAGTTTGGCTTAAAACTTCACATAGGGTTATACGGGTCCTATGTATCTAGAATTAAACCTCACCTGAACAACCCAAAAACAACCAAGGAAACAGCTTACGGGGCCTGGTCCTCGTCGCGAGGAAGCTGGTCTGTGCAGGAAAGACAAATGTCCGTGAGACAAGACTCAAAATGTACCAAATAGGACGAACGGCGAAAATGCAACGAGATGACGGTATGATGGAATGTACCATGAAAATATCTTGTTTTGACATGTATTCAATCATATAATAGCAATTTGGGGTCAAAGAAGCCGTCGGATCGAGGGGCTAAAATCGCACTTTTATGCAGAAAGTTTTGTTCTGTCAGACGCACAGGAACGGCCGTTCCGGCTTCCCTTTGAAAATGGGAAGGGCCGTTCCCATGGCCCTTCAGAAACGCGCCAGCGTTTTTAAAAGGGAAAAACGTTTTAGCTGGGAACGGCCCTTCCGGCACACAAGCCAAAATGGGAACGGCCGTTCCCAGTCTCGCTGGCCTTGCTGACTCAGAATCATGGGAACGGCCGTTCCAGTTTTAAACTGAGGCTGGGAAGGGCCATTCCCAAATTACGAGAGCAGCAGAAAATGCAGAACAGAAGCAGAGCAGCAATGAAGCAACAACAACAACAACCCAAAAGGATTAAAACCAAGGTGAAATGCATAAATTTCATGCAATACACATACTATCATACTTAGGGATCAATAACAATTCATATAAACACTCATTTCCATGTTAGATCATCAAGAAATCATCATTCCAAACCCATATACTCACTCATGCTCCAAAGCCAAAATTCACAAGATATATGCATCAATCTTAAGCTTAAAGTTCACATACATATTTCCAACAACAAATACATAATTTAACCAAGCCATTTCAAAGCCCTATCTATGCCATATATTCAAGAAATTCATCCATTCTCCATAAATACCTCAAATGCAAGAAATAAGAGACAAGATGAAGATATGATGTTGATGATGCTCAAATGATCCTAAATCCCACAAAAACTAGCTTGAATGGATGAAATCTCCCTACTCCTTCACAAGGGTTTGTCTCGGTTGAAAGGGAAGAAAGGAGCAAATGTGTATGAATGTTTGTATGAAATGGAAATGTAATGGTACGTGATATGCTGCTACTCAAGAGAGGGGAAAAATAACCAATTTGCTATTTAATCCTTCCATTACTTAAGTCATGCAATTAGATTCAATTCCATAATAAATGATCAATTAAGTCCTACAATTAATTCATGCAATTGAGTCCCCAAGTTCATAAAAATGATCAAATAAGGTCACAACGAAATTAAGTCAAGTTCGGGAAATTAATTCACATTGCAATCACGTTCAATATATGCGATAAATATGATATGATATGAATTTCAATAAAAATACTTAGAATATAATTTTATAAAATTATGTCATGACAAGGAAAATGAATTAAATGATCAATTAATAATTAAATTACAACTCTCAAACCCACACATGTCGTTCATACCTGAATTGCCGAAAGCTGGGGCGTTACAATCCTCCCTCCTTAAAAGAATCTGGTCCCCAGATTCACTGATCGGAAGGGAACAACTCCGGATGGAACCGTCTCATCTTGTCTTCGGTCTCCCACGTGGCTTCTTCGGTCTTGTCACTTCTCCAAAGAACCTTAACTATGGGAATCTTCCGGTTTCTTCATTCCTGAAACTTCTTATCCAATATCTTAACCGGTTGTTGAACAAAGGTTAGATTCGGTTCCAATTCCACTTCTTCAACGGGAATGATCTCGGTTTTCGCCGGGGTAGTATTTCCTCAGTTGAGAGACGTGAAATACATTATAAATCCCCGTGAGGCTCGGTGGTAAGTCCAATCTTTAAGCAACTTCTCCAACCCTTTCCAAAATCTCATAAGGACCTAAGTAACGAGGCTTAAGCTTACCTCCTTTCCCAATCCGAGCAAATCCTTTACGTGGAGACGCCTTAAAGAATACCCGGTCTCCAAATTCAAACTCGAGATCCCTTCTACGACGATCGGCGTAGCTCTTCTGTCTGTCCTGAGCTGATTTCATAGCTTCAACGGCCTTAGAAGGTTTTTCCAACTTCTCACCCTTCTTAACACCTTCCTGCTTAGTCCATTTCCACTCTTCCAGGTCAAAGAACAACGGAAAACGACACTTCCGACCATAAAGTAGCTCATACGGTGCCATTCCAATCGAAGCCTGAAAACTGTTGTTGTACGCAAACTCAATCAGAGGTAGCTGATCGTGCCAAAAAGACTGAAAATCCAAAGAACAAGCTCGAGGTAAATCCTCAAGATATCTTATTAATCTCTCGGACTGACCATCCGTCTGAGGATGAAATGCTGTACTAAACTGGAGCTTGGTACCCAAAACCTCTTGCAATTCACGCCACAACTTAGAAGTGAACCATGGATCTCTGTCTAAAACAATACTAACTGGAATCCCATGAAGTCTAACAATCTCCCGGTTATAAAGCTCGGCTAGCTTACGAATCTTATACGACATCCGAACTGGCAGAAAATGTGCAGACTTCGTCAAACGGTCCACAATCACCCAAATTCCATCGAATCCCCCTTTCACCTTAGGTAATCCGGACACGAAATCCATCATTACCTGTTCCCACTTCCACTCAGGAATAGGTAACGGATGAAGAAGACCTCCCGATTTCTGATGCTCGGCTTTCACTTTCTGACAAGTGAGACAATGCTTCACAAACTCGGCCACATCCTTCTTCAATCCGCGCCACCAATAATATTGCCTTAAGTCCTTATACATCTTGTTTCATCCGGGGTGGATAGAATAAGCCGACCTGTGAGCTTCCTCGAGCAATACCCGTTTCAACTCTTCAGGTACAACCACTCAGTTCTTGAAACGAAGAAGACCGGTTTCATCGAACCCGAATGGACACTCCGGATCAGCTCTTGCCTTAGCTATCAATTTTTGAACTTCTGAATCTGTACTCTGAGCCTCAAACAACCTGTGCTTCAAATCTGGCTGAACCGAAATATTAGAAACTCGAGCCCTTAAAACAATTGGCTCGGTTCCACTACTTTCACCCACTTCCAAACTTGATACACCAACCCTCCTATTAAGTGCATCGGCGACCACGTTGGCTTTGTCGGGATGGTACTTAATCGTGTAATCATAATCTTCCAACCTTTCCATCCAACGCCGCTGCCTCATATTCAATTCCTTCTGAGTGAATAAATACTGGAGGCTTTTGTGGTCGATGAAAATCTCGAAAGACACCCCGTACAAATAATGTCTCCACTTTCCAAGTGCAAAGACTACGGCGGCGAGTTCAAGATCATGTGTCGGATAATTCTTCTCATGCTCTTTCAAGTTCCGAGATGCATAAGCAATTACCTTACCCTTCTGAGTCAACACACATCCCAAACCTTCCTTAGAAGCATCCGTATAAACAGCGTATCCTTCCGAACCTTCCGGAAGGGCTAACACTGGAGCAGACACTAACTTCTCTTTCAAGAAGGTGAAACTTCTCTCACAATCTTCATCCCAATCGAATTTCACATTCTTCTTCGTCAACCGGGTTAAAGGAGCTGCTAACTTGGAGAAATCCTTAACAAACCTCCAGTAATAACCTGCCAATCCGATGAAACTCCTGATCTCTGAGGCATTCCTAGGTTTTTCCCACTTCAAAACCGACTCAATCGTCGAAGGGTCAACTTCCAAACCACTACCTGAAATCACGTGACCCAAGAAAGACACCCTGTCAATCCAAAACTCACACTTACTGAATTTGGCAAATAACTGATGCTCCTTCAAAGTCCTCAATACCAACTGAAGACGCCTCGCATGCTCCTCGGCAGACTTAGAGAAAACCAGAATATCATCAATAAAGATGACCACGAACTTATCCAGAAAAGGCCTGAAAATCCTGTGCATCATATCCATAAAAGCTGCTGGGGTATTAGTTAACCCAAACGGCATCACTACAAACTCATAATGCCCGTACCGAGTATTAAATCCTGTCTTAGAAATATCCTCTGCTCGGATTCGCAACTGGTAGTACCCTTGTCTCAAATCCAACTTTGAGTAGACTTTAGATCCCTGAAGTATATCAAACAACTCCTCGATATGTGGAAGAGGATACTTATTCTTGATCGTCATCCGGTTCAACTCCCTATAGTCTATACACATCCTCAAGGTTCCATCCTTCTTCTTTACAAACAAAACCGGTGCACCCCAGGGAGAAGAACTCGGTCTAATGTACCCAATCTCCAACAACGCATCAAGTTGAGTCTTCAACTCTTTCAACTCGGCTGGACCCATACGATACGGAGTCTTGGAGTACGGCTCTGCATTCGGGTACAAGTCGATCACAAACTCAATTTCCCGTTCTGGAGGTAACGAATCCAATTCCTCAGGAAAGACCTCGGGAAACTCCTTCACTACTTCCGTTTCTTCCAACTTACTTTGATCCTTGGGTTTGTTGAGAATATAAGCAATGAAACCCGTGGCTCCCCCTTGAACCAACCTATGAGCTTCCGAGAAAGAAAGTAGAGGCACAGTCTTAGAACTCCAACCCACAACCAAATCTGATCCCAACTGAACCCTCTTCGCCCTGCAATCAACTGTGGCAAAATGTCTGTACAACCAATCCATGCCCAAAATGGTTCCATAGCAAGTCATCGACAGCTCAATGAAGTCTGACAAGAAAACTCGACCGTCGATGCTCACCGGAACCTCTCTAAACACCCGATCAGATTCTAAACTACCACCAAACGGAGTACTAACCACATAACATGCAGAAGAGCGAGTAACAGGCAAAGGCAAAGAAACAGATATAGCACTTGAAAGAAAGGAGTGAGTAGCTCCCGGATCAAACAACGTATGAATGTTCGTGCCATGTATGCAAATGGTACCTTCAACTACCGCGACTGGATCAATATCAGCATCCTGCTGCTCACCCTCCAAAGCAAAAGCACAAGCCCTGATCAGTGGTCTCTGTACACCCGGTGGTGGCATCCTGCGATCCGGACATCCGTCTACCATATGCTCGTCGCTCCCACAAAGTAGGCATAAACCCAGATGCCTCCTGCAGTTATCATAGATATGCGTCCTCTGACCATAGAAAGTACAAGCAGGACTCTCGGGTGGTGGTGGCAAAGCTGGAGCAACTGGAGCTCTAATCACTGGTCCTGCTGGTCGGGGCTTCTTCCCTGGGCCCTGCGGAGCTGGTGGTGGAGAAGAATAAACCATCGGCCTCTTGCCTGAAGCAGAACCCGAACCTGAACCCTTATACCCCGATCCGGAACCTCTGAAACCCGATCCGGACCCTGAGCCCGAACCTGAACTTGAACGGTAAGTAGACCGCCTCGCATTCACTGAATCCTCAACTAACAATGCCTTCTTGGTAGCCTTCACCCATGTGCTCGTGTTGACCGCCTCAATCGCTGCCTGAATATCCGGTCTAAGGCCCTGAACAAACTGCATCGCCTTATGGAAATCGTCACTTGCTATATTAGGAGCATACCGGGACAATCTCTCAAAATCGGCGATATACTCTGAGACCGACCTGCTTCCTTGCTTAAGTTCTGTAAATTCCTTCAATCTTCGAGTACGAGAAGATGGAGGAATAAACTTGTTTCTGAACTCTCTGACAAAGACTTCCCAATTCACTTTCTCGCCTGCAGCCTCTAACACAATCCGGGCACTCTCCCACCAAGAGTAGGCCTCACCCTGAATCAAAGAAATAGTACAACGGGCCTTCTCTTGGGACTCACAAGGAATGAGCTCCCCAACTCTCTCAATCTCCCTTAGCCACTGCTCGGCCTGAATGTCATTTCCTTTATAAAACTTGGGAGGATGCTGGTTCTGGAACTCCCTAAAAACCGCTGAGATCTGAGCTCCTGGCTGTGGTGGTGGAACTGGTGGTGGTGGAGGAACATAATCCCGGATTCTCTGATCAATAAGACCCACCACTGCGTTCATAAAGTCATGTGGCTGAGCCTGAGGAGGTGGAGAAGGAGGTGGTGATCTCTCCCGCCGATGATGACGACGATGTCGATGTCACGGAGAACGATCACGGTGATGTCTATCGCGAGCCATCCTGAAACCAAGTCACTATTATGCATGTTCGATTAGTAGGTGCAAATGTATGCAAATAATTCACAATTGCACATAAGTTATAAAATTCAAACAATTCACCAAATTCAAATGAGTTCAAATAAGTCAAGTAGGTTCAAATATGTCAAATAACAATGTAAGACTCTCAAGTTGACAATTAGTTCCTATGCCGTGCGACCTAGACTCACAAGACACGACACTAGAGATCCGGTTTTGCAACCGGGCTCTGATACCACCGTAGGATGTAGCACCCGGAACGCTAGGCACAACATCCCCCGCACTATAGCCCCAATCCACATATGAAATGGTCAATCCATACATGAACCAAAGCTATAGCGAACGGGAGACAAAAAAAAAACGACAACAAAGCTAGGCGGGACTAACCCCAAACCAAACAATCAATTCAGAGTAATAAAAAAAAAGCGGAAGCAATAATTCATTCAATACTTATAGGTACCATATTTACATATCTACTAATAGGTACCAACATTATATATCAATACAATATCATCTCCAAAAATAAGTAACAAGGCATGATACACCATACATAAAGTACCAATACATGAACAAAATGTGAGATGAACTGTGCTAGACCCGAATTAAAGACAATCTAGACTCTAATTCCCCCTTAGCACGCCCTGCAAAACAACTGAAAAGTTGAGGTGTCAGTCCAACACGGACTGAGCGAGGGGTATAAATAAATATAAGCGCACCTACATGCAAGTTATAATCTCGGGTAATAATTTGGGAAAATAACAATCCAATTTAATAGAATAAGAGATACTATCGCCCGAGGTTACAACTAATTCAATTTCAATTTAACCAATTCAGTACAATCAATTTGTGGCCCGGCGAGTGAGGGAAAATCTCCAACCTTACTCCAACTGTGTACAATCAGTCAATCAATTATTCAATAGTTAGGTGATCATGCAATTTATTACGGTGCACAATTAGCAGTTTCAATACCACCTTCTTCCTCCGGGTGATGGTGGGATTGCAAGGCCCCACCATCCAATCAATCTGGGCAGAGGGTACATGAATCCCTAAGCCCAGAACTCCTTTCTCCCCTAATCTCCTAGGGGGTTCAGGGGTCATCCCAATTTGGTGAGGATAGCTCTCGAGTTACCCGTCAGCCCATGCTTTCCCGGTTGGCTCGAGCCACTACCCTCGGGCCCACAGTGCAATACAATACTCGCCAAAACAATCAATCAATCAATTAATTCCTTCAATGGTTCGGTAAATCATTTGAAAACCAATCTCATTTGAAAACTATAGATATATAGATATAAGTTTGTCTTAAAACTTCACATAGGGTTATACGGGTCCTATGTATCTAGAATTAAACCTCACCTGAACGACCCAAAAACAACCAAGGAAACAGCTCACGGGGCCTGCTCCTCGTCACCAGGAAGCTGGTCTGTGCAGGAAAGACAAATGTCCGTGAGACAAAACTCAAAATGTACCAAATAGGACGAACGGCGAAAATACAACGAGATGACGAGTATGATGGAATGTACCATGAAAATATCTTGTTTTGACATGTATTCAATCATATAATAGCAATTTGGGGTCAAAGAAGCCGTCGGATCGAGGGGATAAATCGCACTTTTATGCAGAAAGTTTTGTTCTGTCAGACGCACGGGAATGGCCGTTCCGGGTTCCCTTTGAAAATGGGAAGGGCCGTTCCCGTGGCCCTTCAGAAACGCGCCACCGTTTTTAAAAGGGAAAAACGTTTTAGCTGGGAACGGCCCTTCCGGCACACAGGCCGAAATGGGAACGGCCGTTCGCAGTCTCGCTGGCCTTGCTGACTCAGAATCATGGGAACGGCCGTTCGCAGTCTCGCTGGCCTTGCTGACTCAGAATCATGGGAACGGCCGTTCCAGTTTTAAACTGAGGCTGGGAAGGGTCGTTCCCAAAATACGAGAGCAGCAGAAAATGCAGAACAGAAGCAGAGCAGCAACGAAGCAACAACAACAACAACCCAAAAGGATTAAAACCAAGGTGAAATGCATAAATTTCATGCAATACACATACTATCATACTTAGGGATCAATAACAATTCATATAAACAGTCATTTCCATGTTAGATCATCAAGAAATCATCATTCCAAACCCATATACTCACTCATGCTCCAAGTCCAAAATTCACAAGATATATGCATCAATATTAAGCTTCAAGTTCACATACATATTTCCAACAACAAATACACAATTTAACCAAGCCATTTCAAAGCCCTATCTACGCCATATATTCAAGAAATTCATACATTCTCCAGAAATACCTCAAATGCAAGAAATGAGAGACAAGATGAAGATATGATGTTGATGATGCTCCAATGATCCTAAATCCCACAAAAACTAGCTTGAATGGATGAAATCTCCCTACTCCTTCACAAGGGTTTGTCTCGGTTGAAAGGGAAGAAAGGAGCAAATGTGTATGAATGTTTGTATGAAATGGAAATGTAATGGTACGTGATATGCTGCTCAAGAGAGGGGAAAAATAACCAATTTGCTATTTAGTCCTTCCATTATTTCAGTCATGCAATTAGATTCAATTCCATAATAAATGATCAATTAAGTCCCACAATTAATTCATGCAATTGAGTCCCCAACTTCATGAAAATGATCAAATATGGTCACAACGAAATTAATTCAAGTTCGGGAAATTAATTCGCATTGCAATCACGTTCAATATATGCGATAAATATGATATGATATGAATTTGAATAAAAATACTTTGAATATAATTTTATAAAATTATGTCATGACAAGGAAAATGAATTAAATGATCAATTAATAATTAAATTACAACTCTCAAACCCACACGTGTCGTTCACACCTGAATTGCCGAAAGCTGGGGCGTTACAGCCACACAACGCACAAATCACATAATCAAACACATAAAAAGGTTGGAAGGTGACGTACCTTATTTAGCGGATGAGCGGGATGTTACATTAATACTTTCAGGCGCACTGGAATCCACATTATAATGTCTGACTACCGGTATAGGTGAGGGTTAAAATGTTTTCAACTGTAATCATGCTATATATATGTATCTATATAAAAACTATTTTCAAGCCTACCCATCATATTGATTTACTACCCTATATACATATTATTGTACTATAATGTCCCTCTTAAGGAAAATTACTTTCATGCCGGAATCAACGTTTTACTAGAACATTATATATTTCAAGTCCGTTTTATCAAAACATTGATTCCGGGTTATGCAAGCAAAATATTGTTCTTGATTCATGTTATGGGCCTCGGCGTGTAGCCGTGTCGAGCAATTACCCGAAAGGTATCGGGCCGAGGGTATTGTTGGTGACACGGACCGCCACCACCTCTTGGTAGTGGTTTAACTGGAGGTTAGTTACTCCACGCCAAGGGATGAGGGAGAGATAGCTGCCTCCCGAATCTAGTTCGTGGTCTCTAGGGTTCGATTCCCTATTGACATCAAGGAGTAGTGGAGTTAATATTCTTGGTTTTATTGAAGTATCGGAGCCTGATCAGCCCAATACTATTTTACCAATTATTCAAGGAGTTATGGATGGAAAGGCCTTGCTTGCGGGCATTAATGTTCTGGTTACAAACGGTTCATATTTCTACAAATATTCCAAACTACCCCTATCCCTGTTTTACAATTATTATGAACCGTTTCCTTTTTGTTATATCCTATTGTTAATATTTCAGATCAAGATCTTCTTGATCATATACATATATATATACATATATCAATAAGTTATTATACCCCCCTTCACTTAGTCACTTTGACTAACCCTCTCGCCTATTTTTAAAATGCATGATTTCAGGAATCAATGAACGACAACTAGAGGTATCTTGAAGCATTACAACCATAGGTGGGATCCGATCCTAAGAGTACACTGTCTTGAGCCTACTCTCTGTAGAAACAAACCATATCATACTTTGTCCTTGCATGTCAACCTGTTGTACTCTTTTGTGAACTACTTTGCTCAATAATGACAATCCTTGCTCATTGTACGTTATCCTCCCCGCTCAATGGTAAAGTTGAATCTCTTTATCTTCGGCTGCACTGTGTCACATACACCATTCATATATTATCCTGACCGTTCGCCGTAGTATTTCCTGAATGTTGGGTCTAACCTCCACTCAGGGAGTATTGCGGTGCGGGGTTGTAGTGTTGGGGAGGCGCGACATTGGGTGCTTGTCTCCAAAATGAAAAGAAAATTCCTCACTTCCTAAGTTCTACTCTCTTAACATAAAGTAATACGGCTCAATCTTCATAATGACCATAGATAAGTACACGAGGCATACCCCGGGCTAAAAATAATAATAAGGAAAGCCCCATAATAAACACATAACAGTACGCACATAAGTAGGGCTCCAACCCCAATTGAAATAACGCAACTAAGGAGCTCCGACCCCAATTGAAATCATCCATGTGCAGAATTTAAAACATTCATATGACTAACCCATCATCACCTACACTAGTATGACACGCTTGAAATTTAAATTTACCAACTAAATTTAAAATTCCCTTGACTTGAAGTTACAGTAACTTAAGTAATTTGAATATAGTTAACTATTCAATAATTTACTCAAAACACGAATTTCGGATAATGAAAAAAATTCAATTAATTTCAAAAATTAAATTTTTGTCAAAAAATATCATTCAAAGTGATATTATTAATTTCTCGAAAAATTAGAACTTGACTTTAATTCATAAAATCCCAAATTTTATAATTATTTCAAATAAATAACTTTATAATTTTAAAATAAAATCATATTTTAAAATAAAGTCAGACTTTAAAATTAATGGGATTATACAAAACTGGAATAACACGAAATGAATCAGGCCCGCGATAGCCCACACTAGGCGCGCGGCCGCCGCCCACAAGCATGCGAGCAAGGCGTGCGCGAGCAGGCAGCACCACGCTCACAGCCCGCGCGGCTATGCTAGGCGGACAAGGAAAAGCCGCGCCGCGGGCTGCACGATCGCGCCACGCACGTTGCTGCGCGTGCGTGCGCACTGAGCGCGTTGCCCTCCGCGCGGAAGGCGTGCGGGTTTTCCCGCACCGTTCAGGAACATAACGGCAGCAGCGCCTAGGTGCGTACGGGTTACGGTGGAGTGGGGCAGCTGCTTTCGCGTGCGGGTGAACCTGTTCCGAAATTTCTACAAATTCAATCAATCCAATTTCGAATTAAAACAGTTCATAATAAATCAGATTTAAACAGCTTAAAACCAAATTTATTCGGGAAACAATTTTCACAAAATTTTCAAGAAACAGTATTGATCCGATAAATTCTTATTTCAAACAAAAACTAAGAATACATAACATATATCCAAATTCAAGAATTTTCTGTCAAAATTCAATACAGTAAAGGTACAATACGAACGTTGCAAGGTGGCTCTGATACCACTTGTTGGAAAACAGCAGAGTAAACGCAGCGAAAGTTTAAAAATATTTCCAAAAGGGATCTAAAAACTTGCAATGTTCGTATTGTAACGTTGGGACTCAAGAAACTCTCACGAATTGAAGCTTTCTTCAAACGTATTGAGCTGCCCTCAAACGTTCTTCATGCGGCATGAAAATCCGTTTCTTGATTCTTTCTTCGAGATTCCAAAGTAGAAATCCTCTAGAGTAATAATCCACACCAACCTAGATTCAAATCATGTTAGTGAGTATACTAGTACTGATGAGGCCTGAAAATCATTCTCGAATCAGAGCCATCCACGTGGCAGCACACCGCTGACTAATACCCTTGACGCTCGTCTTGGTGGGCTCATGGGCCTTCACGCCGCTCAATTGCCAGCTAATGTCATCCATCAGCCAGCGGATGACCATTTGGACCAAGGGCCCCAACCAATGGGTTTGACGCTCGGACAGCGGCCCTCACGGTTATCCTTCACAGGGAAGCACCCACATGGGGGCCCCACTAGTACGCTCGGTATTCCGACGCTCAGGGGTTATATATCGCGAGGAGGCCCCCCATGCATTCTTCGAGCGTCACCAACGTTCGGGCATATCCATGCCCCGTTTCGCTGGATCCGAACCTCGGCAGAAAGAATCTTAGGCCCATCCTCCGCGTAACCCTCGTCAACAACCTCTGACACAAAAGTACTGTGCACCGCGCACCTGACACGCCGTCATCCTTTTCAGGGATGTCATCCTCACTCCACCAAAGTCTGACGCGTGTTAGGGCAACACAGGTTTGGGACCACATGGTCAATTTACCCATTTACCCCCATCCCTAACATATAAATAGGAGAGAAGCCATGCATTCTCTCCCAAGTGATCATCCGCATACTGAACCACACACACTGTTCTGGGCATTTTCTCAAGCTTTTCACAGTAACACTACCTTGGTAGCTTGCACACTTGGTGTTATCCTAGCTGGAAGAACCCACGCTCAAAAGGAAACCCAGATCCTGAGGCTCTCACGCCTGTGATGGTCTTTCCCTTTTCAAATAAATTCTAAAGTGTTGTTGCATTAGGAAACTCAGATTCCTGCACCATCATTTTTGGCGCCGTCTGTGGGAAACCATCACCAACTTCTTTGGTATTGCCATTTCCTTCCTCTGAAAGCTAGTTGAAAAGTAACACCCAAATCCTAAATCATGGTAACTGCAACAAGATCAGGAGCATTAAGAGAAAGAGGCTCTCTTCCCCCCATCAATGAAGAGAATCCAGAAGGCAACGTCCCCGCCGGGGAAGTAAACCCCTCAACCGCAGGAAACAGGGGCGGGAACACAGAACTCGCAGGGACAAATCTCCCGCTAGGTGGGAACGCCGGGGGAGGACCTAGCACCGTTATTCCTCCAGCAGCTTCCTACCCATACTCTGGGATGTATCCCATGGCCATGCCACCTCCAGGATACCCGTTCGTGCAGCCAGGATTGATGCCCGGATTGATGCCGGCGATCCAGCCTTACCAGGTGGGAACTCTGAATCTCCCCACGACGTTACCGAGGGAGATACAAGGGGTGGAGATGCCCCAGGTCACAGCCCAGCAACTCCAGGCGTTGTATGCTCAGTGCGAGAGCCAGGCCGTTCAGAATGCCTGGGAGCATTTCATGGCCGCGTACTTCCCATCGCAGGCTGGCGCTCGTCCGGCCCCACCACTTGGCGGGCTCCCCGCGCATCCTTTAACAATGGCCCAGAACGCGTTAAGGGCACAGCAACCTCCCCAACCACCGAATCCGGAGAATGAAGCCCCACCGAGGGTCCAACCAGAACGACCTGTGGGAGGAGATGAGAGGGCCCCTCGAAATGAGGTGGCCGGAGAAAATGAAGAGGTCCAGTCAAGGGCCGCAAGGAGGGCAAACCGCAGAAATGACGGTGACCCTCAGCTAGCAGCTGTGCAGGATCAGATACGAGGGCTCCAAAACGTGGTAGAGCAGCTCTCTCGAGCGCGGTCTCACGCTTCCCGCGATGGGGGCGAGAGGTCCAAGGCCAGAGACGCTCGGCGACCACGTAGCCCCGTTTCCCACCGAAGAAGAGAGGCCAGCTATGAAGATCCCGACGAGCGAGATTACAGGATCATGGCGGGCGATTCCCCCCTCGTCGAGGAAGTTCTGATGACCCGTGCAGGGAAGGGTAAAATTCCCTCATCAATCAATAGATATGATGGTACTTCGGATCCGGCCGAGCATCTGGACCATTTCGTACATCTAATGCATCTCTATGACCATCCGGACAACTACTGGGCCAAGGTGTTTGTCACCTCTCTCACAGGAATGGCCCAAGAATGGTACAAAAAGCTCCCCCCGCGCTCAATCAGAGGATATTATGACCTGACGGACGCCTTTGTCAGCCACTTCAACTCGCTAAAAGCGCCTGCCCCGGCCGCGACCGCTCTTTATAGCCTGGTCCAAGGGCCGAACGAGACCCTCAGATCCTTCATGGGGAGGTTCAATAAAGAGATCTTGCTGGTTGAAAAGCCCTCGATGGACTTTTTGAGACACGTTCTGTTTGGGGCCATCAACATGAAGCACTACGTCAGCAAGGAATTTGTGGAGGAAGTGGCCAAGAAGAAACCACGCTCGCTGATGGAAATTAGGGAGATTGCCGACTCCTTTTTTACCCTCGAGGATATGTACATAGCGAGGGATCAGAAAATGGCCAATGCCCCTCGCGCCAACAGAGCCCACGAGGACAAAGTGGAGCCCCACCGGAGTCATCGCCGCAGCCCAATACCCGCTCGCCGTCATTCCTCTCCTCCGCGGAGGCTCGAGCGTGTCCCCCTCAACCGCCCAATTGCAGAAGTTTATTCCCTGGCGGACCAGAAGTTGTTCAAAAGGCCGCCCAAGCTAAGAGAGACCGAGGCTCAAAAGCGCTCGGGGAAGTATTGTGCTTTCCATAAGCAGAAAGGGCATGACACTAACGAATGCCGTCACCTGGAGAAGGAGATTCAGCGGCTGATTGCTGGGGGGCACCTCAAGGAGTTTGTAAAAGCACTGGAAGGGTATGACGAACATTGCGCAGGACGGGCGCTCGAAAGAAGAGGAAGCCGCTCACGTTCCCGGAGTCCTCGTCGCCAGCGCCCTGAAACCAGCGAGCGTAACAAAGGGAAAGGGGTAGACATGGAAAATCAACCCTTCGCGGTCATTCACATGATTGCGGGAGGCCCCTCGGGAGGCGACTCCAATGCTTCCCGCCGCCGCCACGTACGGAGCTATAATCAAAGGCCGGCACTCCCTCGCTCAGTGCTCTCCGTGGACAGCTCACCGCGCTCAAAAGAGGATGATGTTATAGGATTTACAGAGAAAGATCTGGAACACATTGTAACACCCCATGGGATAGGGAAAACCTCTGACTGTCCCATGGTGGTTAGTTTAGACGTTCATAACCACACTGTAAAGAGGGTTTTATTTGATAGTGGAAGCTCTGTGAACGTTCTCCCTTACTCCACGTTTCAACAAATGAATATAACAAACATCCCCCTCGAACCTCTCAGAACTGCCCTCGTAGGGTTTGGAGGTTCCGAGATCGTCCCTCGGGGACAAATTCGCTTGGCCACCTCTTTTGGTCGCGCCCCACAGCGGAAAACTTTGAGCGTTCTGTACACCATCGTTGAGGTGGATCTTCCTTACAACATCATCATCGGGCGCCCAGCCCTCGTGGATTTCAAGGCTGTAATTTCCACCTATCATCAGAAGGTCAAGTTCCCAACCCCCGAGGGTACTGGAGAAATTCTGTGTAACGTCAAAGAAGCTTGGGAATGCTATATACTTTCGCTTCGAAGCCACAAGCCCAAACAGCCCATTCAACCTGGATCTACTAGAAAATCCGTTGATTTCCCTGAGTTAAATGAAGATGGCCCTGAGCGCAAAAGAGCCAAGCTGAACCGAAAGAAGAATAAAAAGAGGACAGCTGGAGACGTTCAGTGCTCGGAAAGTGGGCCACCGGGGGCCGTCGACGGTTCTTCCTCAGAAAACGAGGGTGATGAGCCCAAGAATACTCTCACTGGAAAGAAACGAGCGTTAGAAGCACCAAGGCCGGAGGTTCGGATTGAACCCACTGAGGAGTTTTTAACCGTCGAATTGGAGCCTGGAAATCCGGATAAAACAACCCAGATTGGCTCGAGCCTGGATGGACCCTCGCAAGTTTTGATGATCGACTTCCTACGGGAGAATATAGACGTTTTTGCTTGGAAAGCTTCTGACCTCACCGGGATAGATCCGAGCGTCATTGTCCACAGACTGAACGTAGATCCAGCCTTCAAACCCATCAAACAGAAGAAGAGGGATGTTCATGGATTTAGAAAACGGGTCATCGAAGAAGAGGTTAATAAATTGCTTGATGCTCAGTACATTGAGGAAATCTTATACCCAGAGTGGCTCTGTAATGTGGTGCTCGTTCCAAAGAGCGCCAATAAATGGCGTATGTGCAACGACTTCACTGACCTCAACAAAGCGTGCCCCAAAGACCATTACCCACTACCGAGGATCGATCAATTGGTAGATTCTACAGCCGGGTGCGAACTCATGAGTATGATGGACGCCTTCCAAGGATATTATCAAATTTTTATGGCGCCCGAAGATCGCCCCAAAACCGCGTTTATTGTGCATTTGGGGGTTTATTGTTTCAAAGTCATGCCCTTCGGGCTCAAAAACGCGGGAGCGACCTATCAACGCCTTGTCAATAGAATGTTCGAGCGTGAAATTGGAAAATCTATGGAGGTATATGTGGATGACATGATAGTCAAAAGTGAGCGCCAGCACTCCCATCTGGAGGATCTCAGGCAGACTTTTGATATTCTTCGTCGCTACGGAATGAAGTTGAACCCTTCAAAATGCACTTTTGGCGTTCGAGGTGGTAAGTTTCTGGGATACATGGTCAGTCAACGGGGCATAGAGGCCAACCCCGAAAAGATCAAAGCAATTTTGGATATACCCTCCCCTCGCAATCTGAGAGAGGTCCAGGTGCTCGTGGGTAAGATAATTTCGTTAAACAGGTTCATCTCCCGATCAGCGGACCGGAATTTACCCTTCTTTAAAATATTGCGCAACGCTCGGAACTTTACCTGGAACGAGGATTGCGAAAAGGCCCTGCAGAGCATGAAACAGTACTTGTCGAGCGCGCCTTTGTTAACCAAGCCAATCCCGGGGGAGAATTTGTTCGTCTATCTATCAGTCTCTTTAGAAGCCACGAGCGCTGTCCTCGTAGCAATCCGCGAGCGTAAGCATATGCCGGTATATTACCTGAGCAAGACTCTACAGGGGGCCGAGAAAAGATACATGGAAATTGAGAAATTTGCCTTTGCGCTCGTTAACGCATCCCGAAGGTTGAGGCCATATTTTCAAGCTCACTCCATCACAGTGCTTACAGATCAACCACTCAAGCAAGTGTTATCCAAACCGGATGTTTCGGGAAGGTTAATTAAGTGGGCAATTGAACTCAGTCAGTTTGATATCTCCTTCGAGCCTCGTACAGCCATCCAGGCTCAGGCCGTGGCCGATCTATTGGTAGAACGTTTCAATTTGGAGAGTGGGCCACCGGCGGACGAAGGTTTATGGCTTTTGCACACAGATGGCTCCTCGACCTCACAAGGGGGCGGTGCTGGGGTGACCCTCAGGGATCCCCTAGGAGCAGAAGTTGACTACGCAATCAAACTGGCATTTCAAGTCACCAACAACGAAGCTGAATATGAGGCCCTCATCCAAGGGCTCAGGATTGCGCTCCAAAATGGGGCCGCTCGTGTCACGGCATATGTTGATTCACAGTTGATTGCGAGTCAAATTGATGGTAGTTATGAGGCTCGAGAAGCCACCATGGCAGGGTACTTGTCGAGCGCCAAGGAGGAGATAGCGAAGTTCAAGGAATTCCATCTTTTGCAAGTTCCGAGGGCGGAAAACGAACACGCTGACGCTCTTTCGAAGTTTGCATCCGCCCTAGATGGCCATAATGAGCGCGCTGTTACATTTTTGAGAACGGAGGAGCCGCTGATAAGTAAAGGGGAACCTCCAAAAGAAGTGCACATGATTGACCCCTCCGAGCCTTGCTGGCTTGACGAAATTGTCAGATTCCTACGGGATGGAACATGCCCGAGCGACAAAGTTGAAGCTCGGAAGATCAAAAGCAAGGCCCCTCGTTTCTCATTGGATACTGAGGGTAGATTGTTCAAGCGATCCTTCCAGGGCCCGCCGTTGAGATGTTTGAGACCCTCGCAAGCTAAAGAAGTTTTAGAGCATGTACACAGTGGAAGTTGTGGAAACCACTCGGGCGGACGAATCTTGGCGAAGAAAATCTTAAGAAGTGGATTTTATTGGCCCTCGGTATTGCAGGATGCCATTAGATATTCCAAGAAGTGTCCCAAGTGCCAGTTCCATTCCAACACTCCTCAACTGCCGGCAGCTCAAATGATTCCTATCGATGTCTCGTGGCCCTTTGATCAATGGGGCATTGATATCGTGGGACCTCTCCCAATGGCGGTCGGGCAAAAGAAGTTCGTAATACTTGCTGTGGATTATTTCACCAAGTGGGCTGAGGCAGAAGCGGTCGCTAAGATAACGTTCAAAGTTGTAAGGGATTTCATTTGGAAGAATATCATCTGCAGATACGGCATCCCGAGGGTGCTCATTTCAGATAACGGTTCCCAGTTTATCGCTGCGGACACGCGGGATTGGTGCTACGAATTAGGGATCGAGCAACGATTCACTTCCGTGGGTCACCCTCAAGCTAATGGTCAGGCTGAAGTGACCAACCGAACCATACTCCAGCATTTGAAAACGATGCTCGAGAGTAAGAAAGGAGAATGGGCTGAAGAGCTTCAGGGAGCTCTATGGGCTTACCGTACTACTCCGCGAGCGGCAACGGGGGAAACCCCTTATTCCCTCGTGTACGGCTCCGAGGCCATGATACCTGCGGAGATTGCACAAGAATCCGCACGCGTAGCCTATTTCGAGCCTACAGTCAACGACGCCAATAGAGCGCTCGAGTTAGATTTGCTGGATGAAAGGAGGGATTCTGCGTGGGCACGCATTCACAAATACAAAGCAACCGTCGCCCGCCAGTATAATAAACGTGTTAAAGAAAGGACTTTCCAGCTAGGGGACTTGGTCCTCAAAAAAGTTGAAGTCTCAAAACACGTAGGTAAGTTGGACCCTAATTGGGAAGGCCCCTTCAAAGTCATTCAAGTGCGAGCGAATAACACCTACTTGCTAGAAACTTTGCAAGGCGAGCGTCTTCCTAGGCCATGGAATGCATGTAACCTTAGAAGGTTCTACGTGTAAACTTCAACCCCTTTGTAATGGCCCATCCGCGGCAGGAAATGTTTTTCCTTGATGAAAAGCGCGTTGTAATAATTCCCAAGAATGCATTTATATAACAGTGTTGATGTCCATCCACCTATAACAGTTTGGGCGACTTGTAAGAATAAATCCTAAAAATGAGCGCGTCGGACAATGGGGAGCGCAACGCTCAACATACGCCGTCTGAGTGCTCACCACTCCAGCACGTGCCCGCAATGACCCCATCTGACCCTCATCCAATTGGGTAAGAGTACGCTCGTAAATAGTGGACGCCACTAACACTACGGCTACGCTCGTTTTAACCCTTACTAAGCCAATCCTACAGGCCAAACGTCTACAGCCGACACTCAACTGAACCTTTATGAATTTCCTAAGTTCAAATTCAGGCCTCAAGGAGAATACAGCCAGGGAATATTCATGAGGATCACCCTCGCGCCTGTATTTCCTCAAAGGTTTTCTAAGTCCAAATGCATAGTTCATTTCTACTATGGCCAGGGAACCCTCCTGAGGGTCACCCTCGCGCCCATACTTGCAATAAGCCAACCGCCTGACGTCGCAAGCATCTAAACTTAATGAGCATGGTGATGAGTGTCAGAGGACCGTCGTAAAAGACACTCTGGCCTACTTACACACTTATCTCGAACGCTCGCACAACAGACATCAATATGAAAGCGGTGAGTGCAAGAGAATAACGTCATTCATTATTTAAAAGCAAATAAGACAACATCCAGACATCCAGACATTCAGATATTAAAAAACACAAGGAAGTCCAAGTATGTTAAAAAGTGACGGAGAGGATCCAAAATACTCAGGAAACAAAGGAAGAATTAAATACAAGAATAAAATTGTTCATAAAGGGAAAGAGGCATTCGAGCGAACAAAAGCAAGAAAATGGTAGCCTTGGAAGCTTCATTGGGCCGGAACGTCAGGCTCAGGAAGGGCGGTTGAAAGGGGAACTGGGGCCAACACGTTAGCGTCAGAAGTTTGGGCCTCGTCGGGTTCCTCCGCATCCTCCACGTCCATAAGCGTGCCCTCATCTTCTATCATGAGAGGCTCGGGATCCCTCCGGTTAGCGGCAATGAACTCCCTTTGGAGCGTCTCCACCAATTCCTGATACTCAGGCTCCGCCAGATTATCTGTGGGATCCTCCTCCTGGACCATTGGCTCGCCGTTCTCATCAAGATCCATGCGCAAACGAGCGTCGGAACGAGCGCTTTCCGGGGCCAGCCCAAACCTCACCATCTGCCCAATCGCCTTGTGAAAGAAGCGTCGAGCATTATCGAAGCATTGGATGTTGGCCGCGAACACAAAGGCCTTAGAGCGCACGAATTTCTTCACCGCCTCCCAAGATACCTTCGCCTCCAAGCCCTGTATTTTGCCTTGCAAATCAGCGAAGGCCTTGTTGGCTGCCTCGTTCTGGCGGGTGCTTTCCGCTAACTGCTCCCCCAGTTCCACATTTTGAGCCCTCAGCTGGTCTCGCTCCTCCTTCATTTTCTTGTGACGCTCGTCGAGAGTAAGGTAGGCCTCGTCCGTCTTTCGAAGGTTCTCCCTCGCTTGGTCCAAATCACGTTGGGTTGTGGTCAGTTGAGCGTGGAGGTTGTCGTAATCCTCTTGCAGTTGGACCGGGTCAGAGACGCGCAGCAATTTCTTGTACTTGGCTTTGTGCTCAGAATATGCTTGCGCTCGCCCTTGCAAGTTTTTCAGCCTCGGGATTACCTCCTGGAAGCAATAAACGAGGGTCATAATCCGAATGCGGAAGGAAGAAAAGAAAATTTGATATAGAGGAATAAAGAATTACCGTCAAAAGGACGTGGCATGCGTCATCCGCAACGCGAGCGGCATCATGATTGTTCAGCTTGTCATGATCGCCGGAAAATTGTAGTTTCCCAACGATGTCGGAGACAAGGTTGACGGAATAAGCGCTCTTCTTTAGGAGTACAGGGCCCTCAGTCCGCTGCCGCTTATAGCGAGAGTCACCCTTGCAGCCTATCTTCCAAAATACTTCATCCTCAGAAGATGAAGTGTCGCTGCCCTCGCCGCGGTGGCCCACGACCACCTCTTTACCCTTGCCTGAAATGGGGAGAGAGTCTGGCATCCTCTTTCTCTTCCCTTGACGGTAGGCACGGAGGATCTCGTGAATACGGACAGGCTCACCCGAGCGGTTCCGTGACCCGCTGGAACTGAGGGAAATTGGGCCCACGGGGGCAGCCGGCGGAGGAGTGGCCTCGTGGGTACCCTCCAACGTTAAATCCTCGATTGGGCCCCTTGGAGGAACTTCATTTCCTGCGCCCCCACGGGCCTGCCCTTGTCCTCTGCCCGCCGCTCGACGGTTTACCCTCGCCCTCGGTGGGCGGTTCTGCTGAGTTTGCGGCTGTTGAGGATCCGCGGCGGGCCCTTGAGCACCCAACATCCGTGAAAGGGCCTCAGCATTCATCCCTCGTGAGAGTATTTGGATACCTGTAAATGAAGGGGAACGAGCGTCAGAAGAACGGTTGTTTGAACTGTATAAACAAGGAAACAGGGATAACTGCTGGTCAGAGAACTATTCTAAAGGTTAGAGATGTTAGTTCCTAGAATCTAACCGTCGAGGGCCATGATGTCAGTAGGCGGGTGGAGTATCATTTCAGGGGGGCAGGATAATCCGTATCGGAACAACACTCCTTCATTCTTCACTAAGGTCTCCGCCTCAATCCACTTCTTCTCAGCCCTCATCTCGAGCGCCAACCCCATCGCCCACTCCTCAAAATCCTTGTTCCTCATCCTCTCTCTAATCAGTGGACCCTCACCATGAACCAGCCATTGCCGGTGAACTCCGAAAATTCCCCCAGGAGCCCCCACGAAAAAATATTTTTCCTTCCAGTGCTCGCCATACGAGGAAGATGGAGAATTTATCATCTTAAAGCCTGATTTGGCTTGAGCGTAGTAAAATCCATCTGTGGGCGACGAGCGTGGTGAGCGGGCCGCTTGGATCAAGCTGTCAAAATTGATGATCGAGGGTGCTTTGCCCAGGGCCTTCATCGTTATTATGAACGTGTTGATTAGGGCTATGCCGTTGGGAAGAATTTGTGAAGGGCAAAGCCCTAAGTGTTGGTAGATGTTGGCGGCCTCGCGAGCGATGGGAAACCTCAGGCCCCCAGCAAGAACGGCATCCCAGTATACAGTCAACATCCCGGGCGGTGGTCGATTGGCTCTTTCTCCCTCCTCCGGGAGCCTCATTGGAAACACGACTTCATCCCAATATGCCTTCGCCCTCAACTCATCCAAGTCACCGAGGGTCAGAATACTCTCAATTTCATCCGGAGACCTGTCAGTCTGATGGCGGTTGTCTTGCCTTACTCGAGTGACAGGTTCCTTGCCTCTCCTGTGACGCCTCCTGGAGGGTTCAGCCTCGAATGGACGCCCGGATGGTCCCGCTTCACCCTCGGGAGCCGCCATCGCTACTGTGATCCTGTGATCTTGGGGTCTCACAGCACTGTTCAAAACTGGGAGGGCTCTTTCCCCTTGTCTCATCATCTCCATCACATTGTCCATCTCCTCAAAAGGATCTTCCTGCTCACCGAGAACACGCTCGTCCATCCCCTGAACAACAGCGTTCACCTCTTCCTCCCCGGCGTCAACTGGAGCCTGGGCCACCGATATAGCCATGGGAATACCTCCAACTGGGTGCGCCCTAATTAGGGGAACGGCCACGGGGACATCGCCATGAGGAGAAGAGCTCCCCACGGACATCTCCTCAATCTCCCGCACATAATCATCGGCTTGATTTCCGGCCATGGTCAATTTTCAATTTTTCGGAAATGGGACTTTTCACAGAAAGATTAAGGGAGGATAAAGCTTCCAGGAACAAATTCAATGGTGGATAGCGGTTTTTCCCTCAAGGGTTTGTCTCACACAACCTAAAGCTAATGTTAGCACAGGGGAAATAAAAAATAACCAGGAGTTTGTTTACCTAAGATGTGGAGAAGAAGAAATTCGCCGGAGCAAAGGGCTCTTGCTATGGATATGCTTGAAGGAAGTCTGAATGCGTGAAAAAGCTTCCAAAGCCCTGCAAACCCTTATTTATAGGGGAGATGGAACATGGATTAGGTTTGAAAATTCAAAAAGGCAATCATTTCCCGCCTGGGGAACCCCCCACTTTTGGTAACCGCCTCACGTCTCCCGGAGTCCACGCGCCCACGTTCCCACTCAGCATTAAATGCGGACTTGACAGCATTTAATGCGATGTCAGTTTGTGTCCGTTACAGAAGGCCAGCAGTCTCCTCGAGGGTAATGCCCCCTCCCTCGGATATTTGAAATTCAGGATTCCTTCTTTATAAATTCTACAGTACGCTCGATGCGATACTACAGAATTTGGGGGGCAAAATGATGAGGCCTGAAAATCATTCTCGAATCAGAGCCGTCCACGTGGCAGCACACCGCTGACTAATACCCTTGACGCTCGTCTTGGTGGGCTCATGGGCCTTCACGCCGCTCAATTGCCAGCTAATGTCATCCATCAGCCAGCGGATGACCATTTGGACCAAGGGCCCCAACCAATGGGTTTGACGCTCGGACAGCGGCCCTCACGGTTATCCTTCACAGGGAAGCACCCACATGGGGGCCCCACTAGTACGCTCGGTATTCCGACGCTCAGGGGTTATATATCGCGAGGAGGCCCCCCATGCATTCTTCGAGCGTCACCAACGTTCGGGCATATCCATGCCCCGTTTCGCTGGATCCGAACCTCGGCAGAAAGAATCTTAGGCCCATCCTCCGCGTAACCCTCGTCAACAACCTCTGACACAAAAGTACTGTGCACCGCGCACCTGACACGCCGTCATCCTTTTCAGGGATGTCATCCTCACTCCACCAAAGTCTGACGCGTGTTAGGGCAACACAGGTTTGGGACCACATGGTCAATTTACCCATTTACCCCCATCCCTAACATATAAATAGGAGAGAAGCCATGCATTCTCTCCCAAGTGATCATCCGCATACTGAA
Organism: Lantana camara; assembly: GCA_037501455.1. Classification (NCBI taxonomy): domain Eukaryota; kingdom Viridiplantae; phylum Streptophyta; class Magnoliopsida; order Lamiales; family Verbenaceae; genus Lantana; species Lantana camara. Next base: position 50,075,908 of record CM074861.1, read on the forward strand.
CCACACACACTGTTCTGGGCATTTTCTCAAGCTTTTCACAGTAACACTACCTTGGTAGCTTGCACACTTGGTGTTATCCTAGCTGGAAGAACCCACGCTCAAAAGGAAACCCAGATCCTGAGGCTCTCACGCCTGTGATGGTCTTTCCCTTTTCAAATAAATTCTAAAGTGTTGTTGCATTAGGAAACTCAGATTCCTGCACCATCAAGTACTATAACATGCGTATTAAAGAAACAAGAAACGAGTTAAAGGAGAGCAAGAGAATTATCCCAAAATTCCATGAAGGTTGGACGTGATTCTCCAAATCACGTGTAAGTCCTAAATTTCGAACCCAAATCTTATTTATAGGGCATGGTTCGAAAACCCTAGTCTTGTAGGAGAGGGTCTCCAACTTTCACTTTTCTTCTATTCTTTCTTTCTCTCCAAGTAAAATAATATCTCAGCTAAAATAAGATATTTATTTTATAGAAAAAGAACTCCTAACTTATTTAGGAATATTTAACTATTCTAGCAATAATTCAATATCCCATCCTAATACTTTATTAGAATAATAAAATAGAAGATATTTCTTTATTTATTTATTCTGATCAAATTAGAACAACTAAATAATTAAATACTTAGAATTAATTCTCCAATTAATTCCATCAAGGACTTTAGAATTAATTCACTAATTAATTCTAACGGGCTAAAATTAATTCTCCAATTAATTTTATTTCAGCTATATAATTAATTCTCCAATTAATTATATTTAGGGATTTATAATTAATTCTCGAATTAATTATATTTTGGCTTTATAATTAATTCACTAATTAATTATATTTGGGCTTGATAATTAATTCTCTAATTAACTGACACATGATCCAATTTCTCAAATGGATCACACGTCCCAAACAATACTCTCGATCCACACGTGTAGTTTACACTGTGGTCTCGTTTCGGTCAACTATTTGATCTTTCCATAATACCCTTTGAACCCGGTATTTGTATGTGACCCTCTAGGTTCAATTTCAGTTAGCAGTGAGCTTAATTAATTAATACACTTTATTAATTAATTAGCTCACAGATCACACGACCATAGTCTAGCAACAGGTGTGTGACCCCTACCCGAAATGTGAATGTATATTCGAAAGAACCTTTCAGTCAATGACATCATGTGGGATACGATCCTCCTACCATCCTCTCTCTCGATTAAGACCTAGGGCATGGGAATATCGAGAGCCCTACAAACCTTAATCTTAAAACAAAGTTAAGTTTATATTCCATTTGATCTCAATCCAAGAAAGCCCCATTTTCTTGATGTCTTGATCTAACCACCTTACGTAATGATTTTAGGATGGAATCATGAATGACTTGTGTAATAAGAGATCTTCTTGCCTACAACAAGTGTAGGTCCTTTATTGATTCCAACAATTCTCATATGCCACTTGTGTAATCCCAACATAGGTCGTGGTTCAGGTGTCTATATGGCGATACCCTTTTGAGCCTATATCAAAGATTATAGAGTTAGCTCATATGAGACAATGCGGAATCTCAAGTCTAATGATTAATTCCTCACGTCATTGACATGTGAGATATTTCCTAACCTGGAAGTTTCAGGAAACTTCCTTTCCCATTTAGGAATCTTCTCACATGGGGCACTCTCAATGAGGAAGTTCTTGTAACTATCACCCTTATGTATTATGAATGCATCTACCCATGCACTTATCATCCCATCAAACCGGGTGATCCTTCTTAAGGATATAACTACACAAGCAAGTCTCAATAGAGGCAAAGTCGACACTCCCACTGTCTGTCGGCCTCATTGACTTGGAGAAGTTTCTAATCCTCGCCTATGGAGTTAAGAACTTGTTTCATGTATCATTTCCACAATGACAAAGTTCTTAACAGCATCATCGGATTAGGGGAGTTCTTGACATGCACAGGTAATGGAAACACTCAAAACACGTATTGGCATAAAAGAAGTGTTCGCCTGCGATTATAATGATTCGTATATTATTCAAAGATTGTCTGTGATAAAGGGAAAATCCAAAAGCATAACAACTTTCTAGGGCACTATTCCCAAGAGTAGTACCCCAAGCAGTGGGCACCACATCCCCCACACTATAGCTCAACGCGAGTAACGAAACAAAAACTCCGCACACCCGCCAAACCATAGCGAACAGGGGAGAAAAAAAATCAAAACCCTAGGCTAGGCGGTCTAGACCCTAATACAGAGCGCGTATCGGAACAAAAGCAAGTGCGGAAGCAATCGGATCCAAACATATATGCATACCATGAACAACAAATAAATGAAATTATACATGATAAGCCACCAAGGCCAATTTAAATCAAAACAAGTCTACAAAATCATGCTCAAGCTACAAACTGCTAGTGGGTTCTAGTACATCCTACAAGTGGAGATCATGCACAGGAGGTTTGTCCGGCAACCCCTTGGCCCTCCCGGATGCTCCTTACCCATAATCTTCGGGGCCCATCAAGTCACGTGCAAGTTCATATCAAGGTATCTATCTTTCATAGCCATTTCTCGCTACAAGTTCAAAACATACTCAAGGTTTTTCAAAACAAAACAAAACATATCTTATATACATATAAAAGCGTTTTCAAGATCTGCAACAAACGGGAAAAGCCCTCAAAATACATATCAAGCGCGTATGTATCATATACTATACGTATTCCACATGCAAGCTTCAAAATCACGCAGTTTTGTAGGTCGCAATAACTAAAAGAACAAAACCTCACCTTGACGAACAAACCGAACGAAGCAGAACAAACCACGCCTAGGAAGTGGCTCCACAGCAAGAGCTCCTTCTCAAGGACAAACCTAGACATATAAAGCAAGACTAGACTCAATCATGAACCATATAAATGCTTGGTAAATGCATATGGATGCACATGATGCAATACACGTCATATTTGTTCCAACTAATGCATATCGAGGCAAGTAGCATACTAGCGGATCCACGACATGTAAATCAAACTCGAGGCACATCAAATAAACATATAACACTTCATATAGTAGCATGCCATGAGCATACATAAGTCCAAGACAACTAAGGAATGCAAACGGTGCAAGAAAACGTCACACTTATCACTTGAATGCTTAAACATTCAATTCACCTACAAAGTTATCAAATAAAGCCATAAATTGAAATTAAATAATGAGGCATATCATATAACGACATATTGACATGTTAGGATCATGATTGGGGTGGGAGAAAATAAATACAATCAAGAATGATGGAATGAAAATGAGAAAACAACATACAACGACGTCAAACGAAACAAGAAGAAATAAGCACAAAACTCACGCCCTGCAGCATGACACGGGCGTGTCAGCTGCTAAGGCTAACCTGAGATATATCTGTGTCTCAGGTCAGTAGCCTCAACGACAAGAGACAAGCCCATGTCACCCAAACACAAGCACACACGACACGGGCGTGTCACGCCCTATAGCAGCTTCGTTTTGCTGCAATTGCAGCTAAACATGAAGAGGAAAAAGCAAGAAAAAAGGGCAGCAACGAGCAAGCAACAAACAACATCAAACCCAAGCACTAATCCCTCAAAATACATGAAAAAATTAGCCCAAAATCATCCCCAAGGTCAAGGAAACAAGGAGCAAGCATACAAGTTCCATATTCATACAAAAAGCTTCAAGCTTCATCAATGGTGGTTTCTCACACACAACACATGTGACATCCCGCTCGTCCAATTTGTAAGGTACGCTACGTTTCAATCTTTTAAGGTGTTTAATTGTGTGATTTTATATTTTTCGTGGCCCTATTTTGAACTCTTTTAGAGTTTAGGGGCCCTTTGTAATTTTCTCTTTTAAGGGGTTTTTCGGTCATTTTTCGTTCGATCGAGATTTTGACCTCTTTGACCCCTTCAACGCGTCCGGGGCGGCGAAACGAGTCCGTAGACTCTAAGTTGGCCCAATTCGGATGTCGTTAGCTCGTTCGTTTGATCGTTTTTGCGTACGAGGACCCGAGATATATACTCGGATTTCCTCGTTTTGCGTGCAAAAGATCAGATCTCAGCTCCAGCGTCTTCTCCAGCGTTCCAGTTACTGTTCACACGCACTCGAGGTGTGTTTACACACACATGCCCGTTCTCCCTCGTTTCTCGACGGAATTCGACGTTTGAGTAGTGGAAATTTATCAGCTCGACGAGCCCGTCACGATGGTACAAGAATCGAGACCCAAAACGCAGCGGTGGTGGCGCTACGGCACAGCAGCGGCGGCGCGACTTAGAGCCGCCACTTCACCGCCCAATTGCGGCGGCTTCCGGCCACCCTCCGGCGACACGAGCCCCCAACCCTTGACGAGGAGTTTCCGGCGCAACCCCAGTTCAAGCGGCGCCGCCATCGGGGCGGCGAGGAGGCCGCACGCGCCGCCCAAAGCGGACGACGGGCGGCGGCGCTACTGTAGCGGCGCGATTCCGCCACCTCCGGCGACTTTTTCCGGCGAACTTCGACGGTTTCCAAGGTTTTCCGAGGGCCTGATTCCATTTCCGGCCTCCTTTTTGGGCGAATCGCGGCGGAGATGGCCGAACCGGCGAGTGGCGCACCGGCGGCTTTTCGGCGGCGGATTTGGCCCTCTTCCGGTGGGTTTTTGGTGGTGGTTCCTTCACGGAAGTTGTTCAGAATATCGAAACGTAGCGGATGGCGTTGGCCCCAACCCGAGAACCGGCCGGCGGCGGCGAACCGGTGGCGGACCGGCCTGGACCGGCGGTCCGATTTTCCGGCGATCTTTCCGGCGATTTGACTTGGGGCTTTGGTAGGGCTCGTTACGGGCTTTCCAACGGTATGTCCGGATTTTATTTTCGTTTTGCGGTTTGTATTTAATTTCAGTTTTCGTCGTTGGAATTTAGTTCGGTTTTCCGTCAACGAAGTCCCGTGTGTTTGGTATTTTCTGAAATTGATTGAGGGCTATTGTTTAGTAGGCCGAGGCGCTCGTTTCTGTCCTTCCGGGGATTTTTCCGACCACCGGAGGCGGTGTTCCGGTGGCGGCCGGTGGCTGTTCGGCCGGCCACGGTGGTGGCTTTCCGGCGACTTTCGGACAGTAGGTCCGTTTCGTTGTGGTGAGTCCATTGCCACTTTCCGTTCGTCAATCGGATGTCCGGTTGATTTTATATGAATTTTTGAAGTTATTGTATTTTATTCGTTAATTGATTTTAATTGTGCAATTCGATCTTGCATGTGCTATAAATTGAAATTATGAATTGTATGATACTTGGAAATATGTTATGATGTATGAAAACTTGATTCGTGATTTATGGAAATTATTTGCCTCGTATTACGACTATTTACTTGAGAATAATTATTAATTAAGGGGATGTTAGTGTAATTTTAGAAACTAATTGATTATGAAGTTGTATGAAACATAAGAAATGAATTATGAATAGATACGTTGTATTTAATTTGAATAAATTGATCAAGTATGCCAATTGTTATTATATCGTGAAATATGCCAATGTGTAATTTATATATTTATTGTTATATAATTCATGTTAATTTCGTGAGACTTGGTGCATGATATGATTTGAATTCTTAATGTCCTACTTTATTTTATGTAGTTAATGTTATGAATTTTATAGGTATGCATCTTTTGATATGGAATATGAATTATAATATGCTCTGAATGACTTGATTGGATAGATATGGATTATATGTTGCATCATTTGTATTCGTGAGCATGGCCGTGCGTCTTTGTGGTTGTGTTTGGAGTCTGAGTCTTGTGTTCTGTGTGCGTTCAGTTGTTCAGGGGTTTTCCTGGGAGTGTCTGTCAGCTGTTTGGGTTCCAGTGGGGCTTCTTGGCTCAGGTTTTCCGTTTCGTCGGTGAAAGGTGAGGTTTTAGGAATTTTGTTTTAGTTACAGCGACCTACAACCCTCTGTGCTCGTTTTCAAGCCTGCATGCGATTATTCTATTATATTTATATAATAGATATGTGTGTTTATATGATATGTTTATGAATTTGTCATACGATTAAAGGTTTTCGAACTGTATATGTACGAGCATATGTAAGCTTGAAATGTTTTGCAATGAGGCTATGCTCCAAACCGTGTGTCTTCATACCAGCTGCGGATTAGGATGACACGGAGAGGTACGTTTATAGCATATGCTAAGTTGCAAGGTATGGTATGCTCCGATAAGGTACGTAAGTATGATTTTGATTCGATATGATAAGTTTGATATGTAGCGAGTTATGATATGATCTGTTCTGATATGCTCTGTTATGATATGTTGGGCCCTGAGACGTGGGTAAGGGAGACCCGGGACGACCATGGGGTCGCCGGTTATGACCCCTGTGCACGTTCTCATTTGAGATATTTACGTGCGACCTAGGGAGGTTGGGAAGGCGTAGTATCTTGAGCCCTCGGTGGATAACCGGGGAAGGCACAGTGTGGGTTCGCTACCCCGTGTGTGTTTGTATCTGTATGAGTAGTGAGGGTTTGCTCCCCGAACTACATGGTGTTGGGGTTGGATTGTTTATGATATTTGTTTGTTTTCTGATTTGATACGTATGATTCGATATGGAAGTAAGGTGGGAGACCCGTACTCGCCGGGTATATGTTTATGATCTGTTATGTTGATTATGAAACGGGATAGGAGCTTTCTCTTTTATTGAAATATGAATTTGCTCAGTTTGTTAAGTTTGAATAAGATAAGATACGTATCAGTTTGATTTGATAAGATATGTATAAGTTTGAGTTGGAAATGGTTTTGGTATGCAAAACCCTAGTCCCGGTTCATAATCTTTCTTTTGATACGTGCTCTGCTCTTTATTATGTATAGTGTGTGTGAGTTCAGCCCCCTCGCTCAGTCAGTGGACTGACCCTCGCCCCACCTATGTTTTAGTTTGCAGGTTCAGTTGTTGGAGTTCGAGCTAGGCGGCTTTGAGTCTGGTCTGTCGAGTCTGTGTCGGTCCGTTTGATTTTGTTAAGTATTTTGTTCTGAATTATTTATGAATCTATGTATATAGTATGTTCTGTACAAGATGATACTTATGCTTTGATTTTATGAATTTTCGGGACAGGTTAGGACAGGTTCGTAGAATTAGTTGAACCCGTTTACTTATGTTTATTGATTAAAGTTTTGTTAGTTCATATGTTGCATCGCTTCCGCATTCGGGTTTTTGCATATTTGGCTTGTACAGGTTTTAGGAACCGCCTAGCTTTGGTTGGATTTTTCGTTTGTCACCCGTTCGCTGTGACCTGGTGCGTGTGCGGATTTTCCATTTCGTACCACGTGTCGGGTCATAGTGCGGGGGTGTGGTGCCTCACCGTTGGGGTGCTACATCTTAAGTGGTATCAGAGCTACCAGGTTCAGAACCGGTGCTCTGGAGTCGTGTCGTGTCAGTTTAGGTCGTACGGCATAGGAATACTTGTGCATTGCATTTGGCAGACGTGAAATTTTGACTTGTATGTATGAATTGGTCTGAGCTTATGTGATTGTGTGCACACTATGATTACGATTTTTGTAAAATTATTATTGTTATGATTAAATTTTATTAAATTACGTATTGCATCTGCATTACTTAAGTGTTCTTAATTGCTTTCATTACTTGACATACCCACGCACTAACCCACATGCATAGATATTTGGTCCATTTGTGAATTATAGGGTGTTGCCTTGATGTCAAAAATTGAAGTTGATCGAGACAACACTTCCTACTGCTACAAATTCGTGAAGGAGGATTTGAAACCCTCATCTTCTGACTACTTGGATGAAAAGCAAATGGACCTCTACAAGAATTTATAACAAGGAATCAATGCTATTGCTATGGAAACGGGTATTATGCATACATGGCACGTGCATCATGCATTGGAGTAAATTTTAATTATTTTGGACATTTGTTCTACGTGCTTGATTGCCTTCTTTGCTGGATATGAGTGCACGCCATTCACATCCCTAACCCCACATGCATTAGCTCTGTGGTTATATTTAGGTGACTTCCTTACCTGTTCCAACGAGGATCGATTTTAGTGGAAGCAACATTGGGATTCGAACAGGGGTTAATCAGATGATGTATGATCAAGCTAACACAGTCAGGGTAGTGAGTGGATAAAAGAAGATACTCGAATATGAGAGAGATAAGAGATCCTTTAACTATCAGGGTGCCCTCAGGGTAGGTACTTATTATTTGGAGGTGTTCGGGAGTACATGTTTTATAAGGAAGCCAGAATTTCTAACTCTGGAAGGTATGAGGTGACAATGAAGAGATCAAGACACTTGTATCATTCAGAGAATTCCAAGCAGGAAATCGGGTTACTATTATAAAGACACTCACCAGAGTAGTTACACTTGCACAAAGGAAAAAGGGGAAAATTGTGCAAGCAATGGAATTTTGTGCCGAGGTCATTGAAGAACAACTTCACCAAATATTGAGGATAAGAATATCAACCACGACGACGGTGTACTAAGCAAGATTGTGTAAAAATTCTTCATTTATCTCTCCACGATTGTCTTGAGAGATTTTACCGTGAAAGAATGGTGATTTCCGATTACCGAGGATTCTATTGGGATTTCAAGAGATTACGCGGATCACTATACTCCGAGAATCAAGCGAGACGATCCAAGATCAGTTGAGTACCGGAGAATCTGAAGGAATACTAAAGAATGCAAGTTTGAACGGGAAGTTGGAACTATGGCCAGTTAAGGAGTTGATTAACCTTTCAAGTTAGAGAAATTGCCAACCTCGACTCCACTACTACGGTGAACGGTACATTGAGCATCCATGGCATTTGTACTCATGCATTTCATAAGTAATTATAATTATTTTTGCTTGACATATGTGACAATATGTAATGTTTGATGTTGCTCGAGTTTAATAACGTGACTAACTGCTGTAATTTTCATAACTTTAAAATTGTTGTTATTGTGAATTTTTGTAAACTATATGGATTACCTGCTTGCGTGAACTATCTGTGTTTCGGTGCTTATAATTTCTTTGGTTACTCACCAACCCTTCATGCACATACAAGCATATTGTGATTTTATTTTACAGAGATTCCATCGCGGTATCCCCCTTGAGTTGAGCATGGATGATGAGTCTATACTCTAGGGACACCGATATCAGTCGGGTAAAGGTACACTATACATGCATCTCATGTTTTGCATCCAGTGTTATTTTGATGTGTGTAAGTTTGAATGCTGTGTAAGTGAACTTGTGTGCTAGAGAGTTGTTGAGATCTCTCTATTTACGTGTTAGGGAGATGTGGGATTCTCCCTATTTATGTGATAGAAAGATGTTGGATTCTTTCTAAATTATGTGAGCAAGAGATGTTGGATTCTCTTGGAGTTAGATGTTCGAGAGATGCTGGATTCTCTCGAATCTAGGGTTTGAGAAATGCTGGATTTTCTCAAACTAGGATGTTTGGAAGATGTGGAAGTCTGCCAGACCTAGGTTGAGAGACGGGGCTCTCTCGATTACGTGGTTGAGAGACGGGGTTCTCTCAATTCTGTGCCTGAGAGACGGGGTTCTCTCCTTTGATGTGCTGGGAGACGGGGTTCTCTCTTTCTTGTGTGCTGAGAGATGTGATTCTCTTTTGTTTGTCGCGGCTGAGTTTCGCGTGGCCTGTTGTTGGTTTGCAATCGACGAGGAAGCGACGATTTCGAGCCTTGGGTGCAGTGGCCTAGTGGGGGATCGAACAAGTTTGAAGAGACCAACGGTCAAGTGTTTGAACAAACTTCTGTGACTACGGAACTCTGCAGGGAGTTGATGCAAACAGTGGGAGTAAACTTCATAGCCAGGGCTATGACTCTACACGATTTCAGGAGATGGATTGAAGTATTCCAGTTCGAAGCTTTACGACTCAGTAATAGGACCTGAGGACAGGTCCTTTTGAAGGAGGGGAGTTTGTGACATCCCGCTCGTCCAATTTGTAAGGTACGCTACGTTTCAATCTTTTAAGGTGTTTAATTGTGTGATTTTATATTTTTCGTGGCCCTATTTTGAACTCTTTTAGAGTTTAGGGGCCCTTTGTAATTTTCTCTTTTAAGGGGTTTTTCGGTCATTTTTCGTTCGATCGAGATTTTGACCTCTTTGACCCCTTCAACGCGTCCGGGGCGGCGAAACGAGTCCGTAGACTCTAAATTTGCCCAATTCGGATGTCGTTAGCTCGTTCGTTTGATCGTTTTTGCGTACGAGGACCCGAGATATATACTCGGATTTCCTCGTTTTGCGTGCAAAAGATCAGATCTCAGCTCCAGCGTCTTCTCCAGCGTTCCAGTTACTGTTCACACGCACTCGAGGTGTGTTTACACACACATGCCCGTTCTCCCTCGTTTCTCGACGGAATTCGACGTTTGAGTAGTGGAAATTTATCAGCTCGACGAGCCCGTCACGATGGTACAAGAATCGAGACCCAAAACGCAGCGGTGGTGGCGCTACGGCACAGCAGCGGCGGCGCGACTTAGAGCCGCCACTTCACCGCCCAATTGCGGCGGCTTCCGGCCACCCTCCGGCGACACGCGCCCCCAACCCTTGACGAGGAGTTTCCGGCGCAACCCCAGTTCAAGCGGCGCCGCCATCGGGGCGGCGAGGAGGCCGCACGCGCCGCCCAAAGCGGACGACGGGCGGCGGCGCTACTGTAGCGGCGCGATTCCGCCACCTCCGGCGACTTTTTCCGGCGAACTTCGACGGTTTCCAAGGTTTTCCGAGGGCCTGATTCCATTTCCGGCCTCCTTTTTGGGCGAATCGCGGCGGAGATGGCCGAACCGGCGAGTGGCGCACCGGCGGCTTTTCGGCGGCGGATTTGGCCCTCTTCCGGTGGGTTTTTGGTGGTGGTTCCTTCACGGAAGTTGTTCAGAATATCGAAACGTAGCGGATGGCGTTGGCCCCAACCCGAGAACCGGCCGGCGGCGGCGAACCGGTGGCGGACCGGCCTGGACCGGCGGTCCGATTTTCCGGCGATCTTTCCGGCGATTTGACTTGGGGCTTTGGTAGGGCTCGTTACGGGCTTTCCAACGGTATGTCCGGATTTTATTTTCGTTTTGCGGTTTGTATTTAATTTCAGTTTTCGTCGTTGGAATTTAGTTCGGTTTTCCGTCAACGAAGTCCCGTGTGTTTGGTATTTTCTGAAATTGATTGAGGGCTATTGTTTAGTAGGCCGAGGCGCTCGTTTCTGTCCTTCCGGGGATTTTTCCGACCACCGGAGGCGGTGTTCCGGTGGCGGCCGGTGGCTGTTCGGCCGGCCACGGTGGTGGCTTTCCGGTGACTTTCGGACAGTAGGTCCGTTTCGTTGTGGTGAGTCCATTGCCACTTTCCGTTCGTCAATCGGATGTCCGGTTGATTTTATATGAATTTTTGAAGTTATTGTATTTTATTCGTTAATTGATTTTAATTGTGCAATTCGATCTTGCATGTGCTATAAATTGAAATTATGAATTGTATGATACTTGGAAATATGTTATGATGTATGAAAACTTGATTCGTGATTTATGGAAATTATTTGCCTCGTATTACGACTATTTACTTGAGAATAATTATTAATTAAGGGGATGTTAGTGTAATTTTAGAAACTAATTGATTATGAAGTTGTATGAAACATAAGAAATGAATTATGAATAGATACGTTGTATTTAATTTGAATAAATTGATCAAGTATGCCAATTGTTATTATATCGTGAAATATGCCAATGTGTAATTTATATATTTATTGTTATATAATTCATGTTAATTTCGTGAGACTTGGTGCATGATATGATTTGAATTCTTAATGTCCTACTTTATTTTATGTAGTTAATGTTATGAATTTTATAGGTATGCATCTTTTGATATGGAATATGAATTATAATATGCTCTGAATGACTTGATTGGATAGATATGGATTATATGTTGCATCATTTGTATTCGTGAGCATGGCCGTGCGTCTTTGTGGTTGTGTTTGGAGTCTGAGTCTTGTGTTCTGTGTGCGTTCAGTTGTTCAGGGGTTTTCCTGGGAGTGTCTGTCAGCTGTTTGGGTTCCAGTGGGGCTTCTTGGCTCAGGTTTTCCGTTTCGTCGGTGAAAGGTGAGGTTTTAGGAATTTTGTTTTAGTTACAGCGACCTACAACCCTCTGTGCTCGTTTTCAAGCCTGCATGCGATTATTCTATTATATTTATATAATAGATATGTGTGTTTATATGATATGTTTATGAATTTGTCATACGATTAAAGGTTTTCGAACTGTATATGTACGAGCATATGTAAGCTTGAAATGTTTTGCAATGAGGCTATGCTCCAAACCGTGTGTCTTCATACCAGCTGCGGATTAGGATGACACGGAGAGGTACGTTTATAGCATATGCTAAGTTGCAAGGTATGGTATGCTCCGATAAGGTACGTAAGTATGATTTTGATTCGATATGATAAGTTTGATATGTAGCGAGTTATGATATGATCTGTTCTGATATGCTCTGTTATGATATGTTGGGCCCTGAGACGTGGGTAAGGGAGACCCGGGACGACCATGGGGTCGCCGGTTATGACCCCTGTGCACGTTCTCATTTGAGATATTTACGTGCGACCTAGGGAGGTTGGGAAGGCGTAGTATCTTGAGCCCTCGGTGGATAACCGGGGAAGGCACAGTGTGGGTTCGCTACCCCGTGTGTGTTTGTATCTGTATGAGTAGTGAGGGTTTGCTCCCCGAACTACATGGTGTTGGGGTTGGATTGTTTATGATATTTGTTTGTTTTCTGATTTGATACGTATGATTCGATATGGAAGTAAGGTGGGAGACCCGTACTCGCCGGGTATATGTTTATGATCTGTTATGTTGATTATGAAACGGGATAGGAGCTTTCTCTTTTATTGAAATATGAATTTGCTCAGTTTGTTAAGTTTGAATAAGATAAGATACGTATCAGTTTGATTTGATAAGATATGTATAAGTTTGAGTTGGAAATGGTTTTGGTATGCAAAACCCTAGTCCCGGTTCATAATCTTTCTTTTGATACGTGCTCTGCTCTTTATTATGTATAGTGTGTGTGAGTTCAGCCCCCTCGCTCAGTCAGTGGACTGACCCTCGCCCCACCTATGTTTTAGTTTGCAGGTTCAGTTGTTGGAGTTCGAGCTAGGCGGCTTTGAGTCTGGTCTGTCGAGTCTGTGTCGGTCCGTTTGATTTTGTTAAGTATTTTATTCTGAATTATTTATGAATCTATGTATATAGTATGTTCTGTACAAGATGATACTTATGCTTTGATTTTATGAATTTTCGGGACAGGTTAGGACAGGTTCGTAGAATTAGTTGAACCCGTTTACTTATGTTTATTGATTAAAGTTTTGTTAGTTCATATGTTGCATCGCTTCCGCATTCGGGTTTTTGCATATTTGGCTTGTACAGGTTTTAGGAACCGCCTAGCTTTGGTTGGATTTTTCGTTTGTCACCCGTTCGCTGTGACCTGGTGCGTGTGCGGATTTTCCATTTCGTACCACGTGTCGGGTCATAGTGCGGGGGTGTGGTGCCTCACCGTTGGGGTGCTACAACACACACACGAAATACATGTACAGGGAAAGAAAGAGCATGCTTCAATGATCACAAAACACTTAACCAATCAAGAATCGGAGCAAGAACGAGCAAGAAATCATCAATTTTCATCAAACCCAGCACTATTCATGTATATATCCAAAATTCAATCAAAACTCAATGAAATCATGCAAACTCAGGCTTGAAAGATGCACAATAAAGTGTAGAATAAGAACACATGCTTACCTCTTCGATTGGAGAACCGAAAATCCCTTTCTTTCTCCCTTCTTCTGCTCTCTGTCTAGGTTCTTGGGTTGGGGCTTATTCAAATGACTGAGTGAGGGGTAGGGTTAGATCTTAGGGTTATGTAGATTCACGAATCGGGTCAAATGGAGTTAAAATGAGTCAACTACGGGTAAAACAGTAAAAGGTGGAAAATCTGCATGATGTCTAAGATTCGGGCAAAATTCGGAGATTCAAATTAGCTTAGAAAATACAAGGATTGGCTTAAAAGCTTCAAATCTTTGTTACGAGTCCAACGCCTCTTCCGAAATTCAAATTCGAATTCCCGGGCTCAATTTATGCCTTCCGGAACCCAAGGTGCGCTAAAACAAGCTAGGCCCTCGAGTCCCTTAACAAACAAAACGGCTTAAGAACCGTACCAAATGAACTTATAAATGACAAACGATCATAAGCATACTTTCATAAATCACAAAATTCATGGACGGCAAGTTGGCATAAAAATCGGAATCACATACGGCCATATACGGGTCAAGTTTCAAGTATAATGAACATAACCGTATTAAAATTCATATTCAAAGTATAACAATTAATTCAAATGATTCAAATAATCACATAATCAATATAATAAACATATAATAATGTAATTACATAAATTAAAATGCGCACTTAGCACTCTCAAAACGGCATACTTGTACGACCGAAAACTCGGGGTGTTACAACTATCCCCCTTCAAAAGGACCTGTTCTCAGGTCCGAAATGGGGTCTTCATCTCCGAACCGCAAAGCTATCGAAACCTCGTCGATCAACGAAGTCATGAAAAAAATAGATTAACTCGTTAAAACGAGCAATCACTCAAATCTCACTAAAATCTCCTTAGTCTTAGCAAACCGGACACAAAGTCCTTAGACATTTGCTCCCACTTCCGAATAAAATTCAGAACTAGTTGGAGAAACTAGCCAGCTCTTGATGCTCGGTCTTCAACCAATGGCATTTTAACATTACTACACGGAGTTTGCAACATCTTTTCTTACGCCGTTATACCTTACCGCAGGGGCGGATGCAGGATTTTTTTCAGCGGGGGCTGAAAATTCCTATATCTTCGACGATTCTTGTTCCTTCAATTTGCTCCCACCATTTTTTCTCAAACTAAAGTTTTAACGTATAAATACTAAAATGGTCCCTTATTTTAGAAAAAAAAAACTAATGGTCCCTTATTATAAAAAATAAAAAAAAACTAAAATTTGTTTGGGGATTATAATATCCACTATCGAGTGTAGTAATTAATCATTTCGGTAAATTATATGTAAGTCAAAGTATAGACGGATGAATAAAAAAAACTATTAAGTGTTTTATATTCGAAATTAAAATTCGAATTCATAACATTTTATTAAAATAATATGTACTGAAAATTAGAATGTTTTGTGATATTAGTTATTTAACAGAGTTATGTTTTGATTAGAATTATCTGCGTGATATCATATCTTGATGATTCAATAGAACTCTTCGATCTTTTTCTAAAATATCGATGCATGATTACAAACTACAATACCAATTCAAAAAGATAATTATCAATTAGCACAAATTAATTTACTTCACAAAAATACACAACTTTTGCATAAATTAAAACTATAAAAATTAAATGGAAGCTTACCGTATTTGTAATGAGAGATAGAGGAATGAATCTACAATTGAAACTCAACCGAGAAATTTGCGTGGGTTTTAATTTTTAAGAAAGGGGAATGAAGACGTTTGGAGCAGGGGCGCTGGGGTATTTTTCTGATTTGGGAATTGGGGTGTATTAGTTATATAGAGTGGGGGAGGGGTATAAATTTGCAATAGGAAATTGAATTGGGGATTTTTTAGTGGGTGAGATATTATAAAATTTGTAATTAGAATTAGGCCTTTGTCGTGGGTGGGCCTTGGGGAATTGGAATTGGGGTATGAATTTGGAATAGGATTTGGGGCTGTGGTGGGTGGGCTGTGGGGCGGGGGGGGCGGGTGAGTGATTGCTGCATAGTTTATTTCATGTATACATGGGGGGGTTGCTGGTGTGGGGGCGGAAGGGGGGGCTCAAGCCCCCCCTTGTCCTACACTAGATCTGCCCCTGCCTTACCGGTTCTTCTACTCAAACACATAGTCGACAATACCCTTGTTGAAACCAACCTCGGTGTAGACCACAAAACTCTGAAAAAGAATGAACAACTCTTAAAGCAAGCGAAGGGTATTAATCTCCCACAATAAATTGTGCAGCTCACGATGGTTTACTCATCCTAAAGTCTCATCTTTTCTTTAGATAGAACAAAACATTCCACGAAGGAGTACCCAGAGGAGTGAATCACCTTCTAAGAGCTTGTCGAACTACGCCTTCAACTCCAACAACTCTGTTAGAGTCTTCCGAAAGAGAATCTCTACAAGCTTAGCACGATCCCTCGGTTAACCCAAAGGTAAGCCGCAAAGCTTGTTGCACCGTCCCAGATTGAACAACCACTCCTCAAAGGATATAAACGAGCTAGCCTTCATCTAATTCCCAAAAATATTGTTCAGCCCAAATGGACCTCCAAAAAGCAACCACCAACACAAAACAACGCTTAAACAACAAACCAACGCCTAAGGTAGCTCTATACCTCACTAGGTGCCTTCAAATATGTTCACCGGGCAGCTCGGCCCCCACAGCTCACCAACCACAGCACTCCTCACAAAACTCTCTCAAAGGAGGGAGTCCACACGAAAGAAAGGAAACAACAGGGTAGGCAACAAATAAACACCCAAAAGCAACAACGCAAGCAACAAGTAAACATAATAAGTAACGAAAAGAGAAGAGTAGTAGATAAATGGGTTTCCCCGAGAATAAGATATGTATGTATGAAATGCTATGAATGGTTAGTGTACCTTTCACCAAGGCGGTATTGTCGAACTCGGTGTCAATTTCTTTGCTTTCCAAAGTACAATCTTGGTCTTGAGCCGAGATTTTAAACTCACGGTACTTTAAAGGCTTCGTACTTGGATTCTTCGGGCAACCTCTCACCACGTGTCCCATTCTTTATACTTGAAGCAATCCCTTAATTTCTTTCTACAAATTCCTCTCATGAAATTCGGGTCTCGGATTCTTGTTCTTCGGCTAACTTTCCTCACTTGAAACATTCCTTCAATTCCTTCTAATTCTCTTCGATGTGATTCGGGTCTTAGCAAAAGGGTATTGAAATAATTCTGGTGAGGCAGGCATCGAACCCATCTTCGGTAGCCGGATCTTCTCCCTCTTCTTGATATTATCAATATCTTGAAATTCTTGAGAATTTCTCAAAATTCGGATCTCTTGCTTGGGCTTGAACTTAAATCTGGTCTTTGTCTCTTGTAAATAGTGTGAGAGACTCCAACCGTTGTATAACATCCCGGATTTTGGGGACAAGAAGAAATAGGTAAATAAAGGGTTAAAAGAAAACATCAATCTATTATGCGTTGCATTTTACGTGAATTATGTGCCTTTATGTTTCGATTTTTGATCCGTATTTTATTATGAAATCCCTATGACTATTCATTCACCAAGCCATAACCTACACACACATTCCTCATGAAACTTTAGAAAGTTAGGTTCCACATTTTTTCGGATTCATATCCTAGATCTTGTTGTTCCAAAACCTACTTCGGAAATTATTTGTCAAAAATTCTCTTTAGGTCCCTAGTTACTATTCACCCTTTCATGTAGGAATTTTTCGGGACACCTTTACGTATTAAATATTGGGTTTCAATGAATCCTTGCGAAATTTCATGAATTATAGTATCATTCCTGAACCCTAATTCTCATTGCAACTCTCGTAGTAACTGAAACCGGCTAGAAACACTAATTAACCCTAATTTAGGTGTTGGGTGGCGGGCCCAAAGCAGAGTAACGGTATAGCACAATATTTCAAAAAATTTCGCCCTAACCTCGTTATAATAATATTTCTAAAATATTTTAATAAACAGCGAAATAAATCGGGCAGAATAACTCTAATATATACATGCGTCGATAACATAATTTTAAATCATAGAGCATATAATCACAATATGTAAATATAATTTTGGCAACATAACGGTATTACCGTACTGTAAAATGTGTCTATCCAACACTTTTCCAGCACCTTTATATTTTCTCGTGAAACCGGCAGAGCTTCCCCGCAATATCCCCGATTAAGATTTTGGAGTGTGGGCTCCGGCAGTATTTCGCTAAATACTTTGAGAAAATATTTTCTTAGAATAACTCGTTTTCTAAAACTAGAAAATCTCTATTTTCTAATAATTAAGTGGATTATATATTAATTATATAACCACCTAATTAATTAATTAATCGTTAATTAAAAGGACTAATTAAATTTGAGAGAGAAAAAGCCTCGGAGCCTTGGACAACCTTTTAAAAGTGAAGAAAGAACTGAAACTGTTGCATGAAAATGAAATTGGCATGCCCTATTTATAGGTGAGAAATAAGGACTCCAGGCCATTTTTCGATTTTTGCCATGGCTTCCAAGATCTGATGGCAAATCTGAGCACGCTACGTGGAAGCTTGGAGTGCGTGGAAAGCAACGCCGCCGACCACGCTCCAATCGGGCTTGGCACGTGACCCCACGCGCCGCCAGAAGGTACTGTATGCGCATGGCACGTTTGGGTCACACACCTCCACGATGGGTTGACGCGTGGCAGGTTCAGTCGGTCCGACCGACAGTCCACTATCCCAGACCGGTTCAACCTTGAACGGTCGACTTAAATTGGTCTGACCCAATTTGACGTGGCAACTGTGATTCGTCCACGTGTCCGGGTCGGTCAAACCTTGACCGGCCTTATTCGACCCGCAACCGAATCCGCGTCCTGACCTGGTTCGGCCAGATCCAACCTGGGCCGCTGATCTACACGCATTGGAGCTATCCTCACCGTCCATGTGGCTCGCCACATGGTGCCCGATCAGCGCCACTTGGCGTCGACTTGCTGACATCGTGTGACACCTCAGCTGCCATATCAGTAATAAAAAGCCCTTTTTTTTTAAAAAAAAAAAATCCAACTCTTTTGAATTTAATTTATTTTCTCAAAATAAATTCCTTGGATATTTTCATACATTTTGAAAGTTCATTTCTCTCTCTCCTTTTAATATTTTCTCTTTGATCTTCGTTGGGGCTTGCGGGGGGACCTGCAGGACTAAGTAATTTTAGCTCCAAACGGGTCAATCTATTACCATCACATGATAATATTGGATTACCATTTAACAATTTTTAATTCCACTAAATAAATATTATTGCACTCTAAAATTAGTTAAATTTTTTACAAATTTCTCGATCTAGAATAATTTTGCATTTTACTCCTCTGTACAGATATCCATGAAAAATAAATCAGTACTACTATCATTTATTTTTCACTTCCAATCTGAAATTTCTTGATTTGCCTTAAGTGTAAATTCCCTGTATGTGAAACATATTCAACATACAACTTCGATGATGCATACACGAAGTACTTTGGCCAAAGATTTAATTCGAACTTTTGCAAATCTATTTCAGGGATATCTTTTAACCTTCCAGCAAGGCTACAGATTCCTCCATCAGTATTTCTCTTTAGCACATTTCATGCAATCTCTAAACGTACAAACTATTTTGGCCACTCGTTACCGAGACCTCACTTCTGAGTACATCACAGTGATTAACACTACAAGCCTAAAGTAGAAACACTGCCAGGATTAAGAGTCTAATGCTTCCGAGATTTTTGTTCACTTTAGATAGCAACATAAAATGAATAATCTCAGTGGTCCAGTTCGATGTTTCTGATCTCATTGAAAATCATCAATGTGTTATAATCGGAAACTCCATTTCCCTATGACGAAAGACTAGTCATCTTATATAACACATTATAGTCTCGATAAGAACATTTTCTGATCATACCAATTAGAACTTTAATGACACGTGATTTTTCTTGTATTTAAAGTTTTTTCCTATGAAACACATTTTATATAAAAATACCATCACACGTCATTAATTATTAAATTCATAAAATACTCATAACTTGTTATAATCTCAGTTTTATTAATCCAAAATATTTATAATATAATTAGATTTTCAGGGCATTAATCCCAACATTAGGTAGTTTTGAATTCAAACACTTTTCATATTAAATATTATGACCAAAATGATCCTTGAATTATTTTATGAATTTTAAGACTTTTTCCAAACCTTAGTTTAAATCCTAGCTCATTTTATAAAATTTTCCTATTTTTCCTAAAGCACTATTTCCACCGTAAAAATTAACTTTTAAACCGTATGGCGTTTGATATCCAATATTATACTCAAAATAATCCTTAAATTATTTTATGAATCATGAACACTTTCTCAGAAATCAATTCTTATCCTAGCTCCGTTTTGAGAGTTTTCTCTTATTTTTCAAATTTCCAAACGCCTACTACTTTAATTTTAGACGTTTAAACGTTAAGTGTTTATAACCATTGGGAAGCTCTTTGCATTCTCTTTCTTTTAAAATTTTCCTCATTCCAAAATAAAATCTAGAGATTCTACTACGTTTTTATTATTATTTTAACCCCATTTTAGATTTATTTTATTACCTAAGCACATACATCACATATACACCTAGCATAACACCTTAACACCCTATAATTATACACCTACCTATCCTAAGACCTTAGTCACTAAGTTAAAAAATTAATAATGTCACTTAGGTACCAATTCCATACCTATAAATACCCATTCCCAATTCATTTCCAAGACACACCAAAATCACTCCAACTCTCTCTCATTTTCGATCAGCCCCCTTTACTGTGACACCCCATCAGACCACACGTACAGGTTTGTGGCACGTGTTGTGACATCCCGCTCGTCCAATTTGTAAGGTACGCTACGTTTCAACCTTTTAATGTGTTTAATTGTGTGATTTTATATTTTTCGTGGCCCTATTTTGAACTCTTTAAGAGTTTAGGGGCTTGTTTGCATTTTTCTCTTTTAAGGGGTTTTTCGGTCATTTCTCGTTCGGTCGAGATTTTGACCTCTTTGACCCCTTCAACGCGTCCGGGGCGGCGAAACGAGTCCGTAGACTCTAAGTTTGCCCAATTTGGATGTCGTTAGCTCGTTCGTTTGATCGTTTTTGCGTACGAGGACCCGAGATATATACTCGGATTTCCTCGTTTTGCGTGCCAAAGATCAGATCAGCCCCAGCATCGTCTTCCTCCAGCGATCCGTCACTGTTCACACAGTGAAGGTGTAATTACACACATGCCCGTTCTCCCTCGTTTCTCGACGGAATTCGACGTTTGAGTAGTGGAAATTTATCAGCTCGACGAGCCCGTCACGATGGTACAAGAATCGAGACCCAAAACGCAGCGGTGGTGGCGCTACGGCACAGCAGCGGCGGCGCGACTTAGAGCCGCCACTTCACCGCCCAATTGCGGCGGCTTCCGGCCACCCTCCGGCGACACGCGCCCCCAACCCTTGACGAGGAGTTTCCGGCGCAACCCCAGTTCAAGCGGCGCCGCCATCGGGGCGGCGAGGAGGCCGCACGCGCCGCCCAAAGCGGACGACGGGCGGCGGCGCTACTGTAGCGGCGCGATTCCGCCACCTCCGGCGACTTTTTCCGGCGAACTTCGACGGTTTCCAAGGTTTTCCGAGGCCCTGATTCCATTTCCGGCCTCCTTTTTGGGCGAATCGCGGCGGAAATGGCCGAACCGGCGAGTGGCGCACCGGCGGCTTTTCGGCGGCGGATTTGGCCCTCTTCCGGTGGGTTTTTGGTGGTGGTTCTTTCACGGAAGTTGTTCAGAATATCGAAACGTAGCGGATGGCGTTGGCCCCAACCCGAGAACCGGCCGGCGGCGGCGAACCGGTGGCGGACCGGCCTGGACCGGCGGTCCGATTTTCCGGCGATCTTTCCGGCGATTTGACTTGGGGCTTTGGTAGGGCTCGTTACAAGCTTTCCAACGGTATGTTCGGATTTTATTTTCGTTTAGCGGTTTGTATTTAATTTCAGTTTTCGTCGTTGGAATTTAGTTCGGTTTTCCGTCAACGAAGTCCCGTGTGTTTGGTATTTTCTGAAATTGATTGAGGGCTATTGTTTAGTAGGCCGAGGCGCTCGTTTCTGTCCTTCCGGGGATTTTTCCGACCACCGGAGGCGGTGTTCCGGTGGCGGCCGGTGGCTGTTCGGCCGGCCACGGTGGTGGCTTTCCGGCGACTTTCGGACAGTAGGTCCGTTTCGTTGTGGTGAGTCCATTGCCACTTTCCGTTCGTCAATCGGATGTCCGGTTGATTTTATATGAATTTTTGAAGTTATTGTATTTTATTCGTTAATTGATTTTAATTGTGCAATTCGATCTTGCATGTGCTATAAATTGAAATTATGAATTGTATGATACTTGGAAATATGTTATGATGTATGAAAACTTGATTCGTGATTTATGGAAATTATTTGCCTCGTATTACGACTATTTACTTGAGAATAATTATTATTTAAAGGGATGTTAGTGTAATTTTAGAAACTAATTGATTATGAAGTTGTATGAAACATAAGAAATGAATTATGAAAAGATACGTTGTATGTAATTTGAATAAATTGATCAAGTATGCCAATTGTTATTATATCGTGAAATATGCCAATGTGTAATTTATATATTTATTGTTATGTAATTCATGTTAATTTCGTGAGACTTGGTGCGTGTGCGGATTTTCCATTTCGTACCCCGTGTCGGGTCATAGTGCGGGGGTGTGGTGCCTCACCGTTGGGGTGCTACATCTTAAGTGGTATCAGAGCTACCAGGTTCAGAACCGGTGCTCTGGAGTCGTGTCGTGTCAGTTTAGGTCGTACGGCATAGGAATACTTGTGCATTGCATTTGGCAGACGTGAAATTTTGACTTGTATGTATGAATTGGTCTGAGCTTATGTGATTGTGTGCACACTATGATTACGATTTTTGTAAAATTATTATTGTTATGATTAAATTTTATTAAATTGCGTATTGCATTACTTAAGTGTTCTTAATTGCTTTCATTACTTGACATACCCACGTACTAACCCTCATGCATAAATAAATGTTCATTTGTGAATTACAGTGTGTTGGCTCGATAACAAAATTGAAGTTGATCGTGACAACTGTAACGCCCCGATTTCTCGGACGTAAAGGTACGACGTATGTGTTTACCAAATTGCGCGAATTAATTGTTTTTACGTGTTTTATATTTAATTTTTATTATAATTGTTATTATTTTATTATATTATATTATAATATTTTATTCTAATATTATTAATTATATATATATATTTCGTATTATATATATGTATATATGTTTAATTATTATATTATTAAATTAATGATTATACTAATTATATGTTTTATTAATTAATTATGTTTTAATTAACTAAATATATATATATATATATATATTTATACGTGAAATCACATATATGCATGAAATTGTATTTTTGCATGGAAAATCATATGCATGCATGAGATTATAAAATTTTGCATGAAAATTATATGAATTGCATGTTTAAGTTATTCGTTTATTTTGTGCTTCGTTCTTATATGATATGATATCAAATTGCCACGATTTCGTAATATGTCGTACATATATGTGTTATGAACATGATTTAATGCTCAATTTATGTTTTTGAATTCATTTGATAGGTTAACGAATTTAATTTTGATCGAGGAACCAAAACGGGAGCTAACGAGCACTTAGCGTACCCTTGGTTCCGAATTTAATATCTTGAGCTCGGGAACTCGGATTCGAGTTCCGTCAACTTCGCTGAACTCGTAACGAAAATACGAGTTTAGTAAACTTAGCCTAACATTTTTCCCAATTCATTTGTAACTCCGAAATCCAACCGAAAAACGAAACGGAGACCAACTTGACCTTGTTACACTAAATCAGTCATATCTTGGCCAAACCATAACCAAATTAACCATGGTTAGATTCTTTGAAACCCTAACTCAACCCTCTATCATGCTATAATCAGCCTTGACCGAGATAATCAACACACAAGCCCCAAAACTCAGCCAAAGCTACTGTTTTTCTCTCCAGTCCCGTAACCCTTCACCATTTGGAGAATTTGGAGCTCAAATCTCATCCAAACCTCAACCAATCATCAAGGTAAGCTTAGGGTTGTATTGTATGATTAATTCTGGTCATTTTCATCTTTTTATTCATGATTTTGAGCATGGTTTCATCCATTTCTGGGCTTATTACCGAAAATATGAGTTTTGAGCAATATGTTGATCTTCTTCATTTCTCAACGGTTTTGCTTGATTCCAAGCTTGAGATTGATTATTTTGACATCCTCATATCATTTATGATCATTAATTTTGTGGTTGTTGAAGTATTTATGACATATCATTTATGACAAATTTCAGAATTTTCACGTATAGGTCACGTATGTCTTCTCCTCTTGTTTGAGCTTGTTTGGAATTGATTTACTTGATGAATATATAATGTTTTGCTGCTTCTTGGTTGGCCTTAACTGAGTTGATTGATGGAGAAGGAGTGAATTCGATCATGCCCTGTTTCTTCGAGTTTTTGCCCTGTTTTCACGCAGAGAAAGTTGCTGTCAATTTGTTGTTTTTCCTTCTCCTTGTTGCTGTCATCTTTCATGGCTTTTTAGTGTGTATTATGGTGGAGTTATTGCAGCAATTTGTGCCTTGTATTGTTGCCTTTCTTGCTCGTTCATGGCTGCCTTTCTTCCTACTCTGTTTCTGCGTATTTTCTGTCAAAAACTGGGCTGTTGCTGTTGCACGACACGGGGGTGTCGTTTGCTGCCTTTCCGGCGAGGCACGGGGGTGCTGCAAGGCCTGAACTTGCTGTACCGAGACACGGGGGTGTCTCGGTCCAGGCTTTGTGGGTGACACGGGGGTGTCACCCCGTTTTGCTTGATTTATTTTGCTTTGTTCTCGGGTTGCTGCTGCTTTGATGTTTGCTTGGTTGATGGACTGTTACTGCTGCTACTAATGTAATTGCATGCATGGCTGTTTGTTGGTGTGTGCATGCATGTGTATGTAACTAATATATAGTATACATATATTATAGGTATATAGTTCTATATAATGCATGCATGGTTTTGGGATTCTATATGCATGTAATAAATCTATAATGCATGCATGTGTGTGTGAGTACGTACGTATATATATATATATATTATATATATATTGTATATTATATATATATTATATGTTATTATATATATTATATATATTTATTATATATTTTAATTATTATTTGATTTAATTTAATTATTGAAATTAATTGATTTCTATTTCGCGTATTTAATTATCGACTTTTGATTGAACGTTCTATTTAATTTATTCCTATTTGTGAATTTTGAACACTATGAATTTATGAAATTGATATGAATTTATGAATATTATATGTGTTATGCTTATTAATTGAATGTTAGATTAATCGATATGAATTATGAATTTATGAATTTGCGAATATTATGAATTTATGAATTTATGTAATTTATGTGAATTTATGAACTTATGAAATTGAATGAAATATATGAACGAATGCATGGTTATATGTTTTAAATTTATTAATCGTGCACATGAACATTTTTATGATATAACATGATCATTTATGCATTCATGTCATATGCACTTCATTGCCGAGCGTCATATGTGGTCATGAGTCTCATACCTTTTCTTTTGCACAGATTCGGGTTTGGTCGGAGACGAGGGCGAGCCGTGAGACGCTTGTGCCTTATTTCTACTTTGGTAAAGGTGGGTTTTTCTTCTATTAGTTAAAACAACCTTATATATTCCTTATGTGCAAAGTTTTAAGCCAAAACCGTATATTTATATATATTGAGTCCTTTCGGGTAAATCATTTCAAACGTATGACCCCTTTCTTTTATTTATGAACCCTACCTTATGTTTGGCGAGATATTTATGATTTATGATTGCACGGGCCCCGGGACTTAGTATATGTGGCTAACCGAGGAAGCAAGGGCTGACGGGGATCCCATATACTAGTTCCAACCAAACTACGGTGATACCGGCCCTCGCTAGGAGTTTTAGCGGGGAATGGGAGCTGAGTGCCTTTGGGGGATTCATGTACCCCCATTGGTCCATGTATGAACCGGTGGCCGGGTCTTGCAAGCCCGTCCACCACCCGGAGGAAAAAGGAGTATATGAATGATTATGATCATGTATTTATGAGCACAAAAGATTTATGTATGATAATGAATTATTGAATAATTAATTATGATTACACGAGGAGTAGGTTGGAGATTGTGCACGCCCACTCGCCGGGCCATAAACCCTTATGAACATTTATGATCAATTGTGAATGAATATGAACGTTGTAATCCCGTTGATGTCTTCTTTTGTTTAACCACTTGGTAAAATCTTACTAAACTTCATACGGGATTAGGGCTTGCATGTATGTGTTTAAATTATGCAATATTATATATTTATGCCCCGTTTTTTTTATACCCACCAGTCTCTTTTAGACTGAACCCGGTTGTTTTCAGTTGTTTTGTGCAGGGATAGGAGTGCTAGGCGGGAATACAGGTCGTCTAGGTCTTGCATTTTTGTTTAGCACTTCCTTTTGTCTCATATTCACACTATTGTTGATACTTGTTTATGATTATAATTATAGTTGGAGCGTTATGATTTTTGTAGGCCGTGAGCGCCGTTGAATATTTGGATGATCTTGTATATCTATTTTTGGAGCTTGGTGGCTCACTGTATATATGTTTGGTTATTCTTGCTTCCGCGAACTTTATTTTACTCTGATTTTATGATTCTTGCACTGATTGGTTTAAGGGTTAGTCCCGCCTAGCATAGCGTGTGTGTTTTGTCCCCGTTCGCCGTGGGTTTGGCACGTGTATGGACTTCCATTTCATATACGGGTCGGGTCCCGGTGCGGGGGATGTGGTACCTCACGCTCGGGTGCTACATCCTTAAGTGGTATCAGAGCTTAGGGTTGCAAAACCCGGGCTCTAGTGTCGTGTTGAGTCAGTTAGGTCGTTCGGCTTTAGGAATAACTTGTCAATGTGTTGCATATGCATTGTTTACGTGCTTGTGTGCTTTAAATCTTGAATTTTGATCGAATTATTTGCACTTGCATGCATGGACTAAAAATAGCATGCATTTCAGTATTTCTTGAACAGGATGCCTCCGCGTAGACACCGTGAGAGATCTCCCGGACATCGTCGTCATCATGATCGATCTCCTACGCCTCCACCCCAACCACAAGCAGCACCGGTGGATATGGGAAATTTTATGGAAGCAGTTTTCAACTATGTGGAGCATCGGAGGGCTCAAGCTCCCCCACCACATCAGGCAGAACAACAAGCTCCTCCACCAAATCATAATAACAATAGAGACCCTCATGGGGTGTTTCTGAGTTATAACCCCCCTCGGTTTTCTGGTTCTATTGACGATGCGGTCTCGGAGGGTTGGTTGATTAGATTGGAAAGGATATTTGGGGTTCGACAGTTCAGTACGCAAGAGAAGGCCCAATTTGCTATCTTCCAACTCGATGGGGATGCATATGAATGGTGGGAACGAACAAGGGAGAAGCTTGAAGTCGATGAAGAGGAAGTCACTTGGGAAGTTTTCAAGAGAGAATTCCGGGAATGCTTTGTACCGGAAGTGGTAAGGGAAAGAAAGGAGCAGGAATTCATGGAATTAAAGCAAGGTACTCGTACGGTGACTCAATACCTCGCCGTATTCAATAGGCTCGGGAAATATGCTCCTCATGTCACCCGGGATGAGAAGAGGAAAGCAAGGAAATTCATAGCGGGATTGCGACAGGACTTGAGGTACGGGCAAGCGGGGCACAACTTCGAGTCATTTGCCGACACCGTGCAAAGGGCTTTGGTTCAAGAGGAGGAATTCAAGAAGAAGGATCCGATGTTTAGAGCTCCTATGGGAAGAGGATCCGGATCGAATTCGGGAAAGAGGCCGATGATTCAAGCTAGTCTGCCTCCTAAAGGTCCGTTTAAGAAGCCTAGGTTTGGAGGGCAAGGTTCTCAGGCCGTACCGACTCGACCAAAGGCTCTACCTATGGCTCCGGCACCTACGAATTCAAACCCGGATGTACCTCCATGTACTCATTGTGGAGGACCGACCCATACCTACAATAATTGTCGGAGAAGGTTGAACTTGTGCCTCATTTGTGGAAAAGGTGATCATATGGCGGAGACATGTCCCTACAAGAACCCCGGATTTCAGAAAGGAGCTCAAAGGCCAATGATTCAGGCTCGTGCTTACGCCCTCGAGGGTGAGGAGCAAGATGCAGAGATTGATCCCACAGCCGTGGTGGAAGGTACCCTATGCATACATAACATGAGCATTCATGCACTCTTTGATCCGGGTGCCACGCATTCCTTTATTACTTGTGATATAGTTGCCACTCTGTGCTTGCCTGTTATCTGTCTTTCTTCTTATTATTTGGTGAGTTCGCCACTTGGAGGGAGTCTTCAGACAGATCAGTTGGTACGGGAGTGTTCGGTTTTGATTGAAGGGAGAGAGTATCCGGCGGATTTAATTGTTATGCCCATGAAGAGATATGGAGTTATCTTGGGTATGGACTGGTTGTTCAGGCATCGGGCCAATGTTGACTGTTTTGCGAAGAAGGTGATTTTAGGGAAAGAATTGGTGATTGGTAGTGGATCAAGAACGGTATCTCTCTTGTCTTATATGGAAGCTCATAAGTTGATGAGAGAAGGAGCAACGGGATTTATTGCTTACCTTCTTAATAGGCCGAAAGATCAAGTTAAGTTGGAGGATACCGAGGTTGTTAAGGATTTCTCTGATGTGTTTCCGGAGAATTTGAGTTCTCTACCACCTGACCGTGAGATCGAGTTCGTTATTGATTTACATCCAGGATCCGCACCGTATTCTAAGACTCCGTATCGGATGGCACCGGCCGAGTTGAAAGAGTTAAAGATTCAATTAGAGGAATTGCTCGAAGTTGGATATATTCGGCCAAGTTCGTCACCTTGGGGTGCTCCGGTTCTCTTTGTTAAGAAAAAGGATGGAACCTTAAGAATGTGTATAGATTACCGGGAGCTTAACCGGATGACTGTAAAGAATAAGTATCCTTTGCCCCATATTGAGGATTTATTCGACATGTTACAAGGTTCGGGGGTTTACTCAAAGTTGGACTTGAGACAAGGATACTATCAATTGAAGATCCGGGAAGAGGACATTCCGAAGACGGGATTTAACACCCGGTATGGACACTACGAGTTCGTAGTGATGCCTTTTGGGTTGACTAATGCTCCGGCTGCTTTTATGGATATGATGCATCGAATTTTCCGGCCCTATTTGGATAAGTTTGTGGTAATTTTCATCGATGACATCTTGGTTTATTCGAGAACTCCGGAGGATCATGCAAGGCATCTCAGAATTGTGTTGGAAACCTTAAGGGAACATCGGTTGTATGCTAAGTTTAGCAAGTGCGAGTTCTGGATTGATCGGGTAGCATTTTTGGGTCATATTATTTCAAGGAAAGGTTTAGAAGTAGACCCTTCCAAGATTGAGACGGTTATTCAATGGCAAAGCCCGAAAAATGCTTCAGAAATAAGGAGTTTCTTGGGTTTGGCAGGCTACTATCGAAGATTCGTCCAGGATTTCTCAAAGATTGCGGCTCCTTTAACCCGATTGACTAAGAAAGCGGTTAAGTTTGAGTGGGACGAGGCATGTGAGGCTAGTTTCCAACTTCTAAAGGAGAAGTTGACCACCGCTCCTGTATTAGCACTTCCCGAAGGTACAGAAGGATATACAGTTTATACGGACGCCTCAAAGGAAGGTTTGGGATGTGTGTTGATGCAGAATGGAAGAGTAATCGCTTATGCCTCAAGGAAACTGAAAGAGCATGAACAGAACTACCCCACTCACGATTTGGAATTAGCGGCAGTGATCTTTGCTTTGGGTAAGTGGAGACACTATCTTTATGGAGTTTCGTTCGAAGTCTTTTCCGATCACAAGAGCCTCCAATACTTATTCTCGCAAAAGGAATTGAATAAGAGACAACGGCGTTGGATGGAACTGTTGGCGGATTATGAGTGTACAATCCGATACCATCCCGGCAAAGCCAATTTGGTTGCGGATGCGCTTAGTCGGAAAGCTAGCGTGTCCAATGTGAAAGTGGAGATTGGAGATGAGAATGAGTTTTTCAAGCTGAGGGCTAGTGTTCGGAATATCACGGTTCAACCAGATCTTAAGCAGAAATTATTTGATGCTCAGAGGATTGATCCCGAAGTTCAGAAATTAGTTGAGAAGGCTCGAGCTGATTCAGAGTGTCCGTTTGGGTTTGATGATATGGGACTTCTAAGATTCAAGAATAGAGTTGTTGTCCCGGAAGAGTTAAAAAGGATTATTCTTGAGGAAGCCCATCGGTCAGGTTATTCGATACATCCCGGAGGGAACAAAATGTATAAGGATCTTAAGCAATTCTATTGGTGGAATGGATTGAAACGGGATGTGATCGACTTCGTGAAACACTGCATGACTTGTCAAGTGGTTTAGGCAGAACATCAAAAGCCATCGGGGCTACTTCAACCATTGCCTATCCCGGAATGGAAATGGGAACAAATAGCTATGGATTTTGTTTCGGGATTACCAAAAGTGAGAGGAGGTTTCGATGGAATTTGGGTTATTGTGGACAGATTGACGAAGTCAGCTCATTTTCTTGCTATCAGAATGTCCGATAAAGTGAGTAAGTTGGCCAAGAGGTACAATGATGAGATTGTCAGGCTTCATGGTGTACCTGTTAGTATTGTCTCGGATCGGGATCCCAGATTTACTTCAAGGTTATGGCAAGAGTTACAGAAGTGTTTGGGAACAAGGCTCCAATTCAGCACAGCTTTCCATCCTCAGACCGACGGACAATCAGAAAGGTTAATTAAGTATCTGGAAGATTTGTTGAGAGCATGTGCATTGGACTTTCAGAGCTCGTGGAATGAACAGTTGCCGTTAATCGAGTTTGCTTACAATAATAGCTATCAAGCCTCGATTGAAATGGCCCCTTATGAAGCTCTGTATGGACGTAAGTGTCGATCACCGTTGTTCTTTGATTTGGAGGAATGGAAGTGGACCAAGCAAGAAGGGATTAAAAGAGGGGAAAAGAAGGAAAAACCCTCTAAGGCTGTACAAGAGGCTATTGATAAGGTCCAGATGATTAGACAACGGATGAAGGCTGCTCAGGATCGACAAAAGAGTTATGCAGATCTTCGGAGGAAGAATTTGGAGTTTGAGATTGGAGATAGGGTTTTCTTAAAGGCTTCCCCACGAAAAGGGTTCTCAAGGATTGGACGGGGAGGAAAATTAAACCCTCGGTATATGGGACCGTATGAGATTTTGGAGAAGATTGGGGATACGGCCTATCGATTGGACTTGCCTCCGAATCTGACTGGAATTCATAACGTGTTTCATGTCTCACAGCTCCGAAAGTATTTTCGAGATGAGTCCGAGGTTCTACCGGTTGAAGAAGTGGAATTAGAACCGGATCTCACCTTCGTTCAGAAGCCGATTAAGATTTTGGATCGGAAGTTTCAAGAACTTCGAAATCGGCGTATTCCACTAGTCAAGGTTCTTTGGAGAAGTGATAAAACCGAAGAGGCTACGTGGGAGACGGAGGATAAGATGAAAAGGTTTCACCCCGAGTTATTTCCGAGCGAGCAGTGAATCCGAGGACGGATTCCTTTAAGGGGGAGAGATTGTAACGCCCCGATTTCTCGGACGTAAAGGTACGACGTATGTGTTTACCAAATTGCGCGAATTAATTGTTTTTACGTGTTTTATATTTAATTTTTATTATAATTGTTATTATTTTATTATATTATATTATAATATTTTATTCTAATATTATTAATTATATATATATATTTCGTATTATATATATGTATATATGTTTAATTATTATATTATTAAATTAATGATTATACTAATTATATGTTTTATTAATTAATTATGTTTTAATTAACTAAATATATATATATATATATATATTTATACGTGAAATCACATATATGCATGAAATTGTATTTTTGCATGGAAAATCATATGCATGCATGAGATTATAAAATTTTGCATGAAAATTATATGAATTGCATGTTTAAGTTATTCGTTTATTTTGTGCTTCGTTCTTATATGATATGATATCAAATTGCCACGATTTCGTAATATGTCGTACATATATGTGTTATGAACATGATTTAATGCTCAATTTATGTTTTTGAATTCATTTGATAGGTTAACGAATTTAATTTTGATCGAGGAACCAAAACGGGAGCTAACGAGCACTTAGCGTACCCTTGGTTCCGAATTTAATATCTTGAGCTCGGGAACTCGGATTCGAGTTCCGTCAACTTCGCTGAACTCGTAACGAAAATACGAGTTTAGTAAACTTAGCCTAACATTTTTCCCAATTCATTTGTAACTCCGAAATCCAACCGAAAAACGAAACGGAGACCAACTTGACCTTGTTACACTAAATCAGTCATATCTTGGCCAAACCATAACCAAATTAACCATGGTTAGATTCTTTGAAACCCTAACTCAACCCTCTATCATGCTATAATCAGCCTTGACCGAGATAATCAACACACAAGCCCCAAAACTCAGCCAAAGCTACTGTTTTTCTCTCCAGTCCCGTAACCCTTCACCATTTGGAGAATTTGGAGCTCAAATCTCATCCAAACCTCAACCAATCATCAAGGTAAGCTTAGGGTTGTATTGTATGATTAATTTTGGTCATTTTCATCTTTTTATTCATGATTTTGAGCATGGTTTCATCCATTTCTGGGCTTATTACCGAAAATATGAGTTTTGAGCAATATGTTGATCTTCTTCATTTCTCAACGGTTTTGCTTGATTCCAAGCTTGAGATTGATTATTTTGACATCCTCATATCATTTATGATCATTAATTTTGTGGTTGTTGAAGTATTTATGACATATCATTTATGACAAATTTCAGAATTTTCACGTATAGGTCACGTATGTCTTCTCCTCTTGTTTGAGCTTGTTTGGAATTGATTTACTTGATGAATATATAATGTTTTGCTGCTTCTTGGTTGGCCTTAACTGAGTTGATTGATGGAGAAGGAGTGAATTCGATCATGCCCTGTTTCTTCGAGTTTTTGCCCTGTTTTCACGCAGAGAAAGTTGCTGTCAATTTGTTGTTTTTCCTTCTCCTTGTTGCTGTCATCTTTCATGGCTTTTTAGTGTGTATTATGGTGGAGTTATTGCAGCAATTTGTGCCTTGTATTGTTGCCTTTCTTGCTCGTTCATGGCTGCCTTTCTTCCTACTCTGTTTCTGCGTATTTTCTGTCAAAAACTGGGCTGTTGCTGTTGCACGACACGGGGGTGTCGTTTGCTGCCTTTCCGGCGAGGCACGGGGGTGCTGCAAGGCCTGAACTTGCTGTACCGAGACACGGGGGTGTCTCGGTCCAGGCTTTGTGGGTGACACGGGGGTGTCACCCCGTTTTGCTTGATTTATTTTGCTTCGTTCTCGGGTTGCTGCTGCTTTGATGTTTGCTTGGTTGATGGACTGTTACTGCTGCTACTAATGTAATTGCATGCATGGCTGTTTGTTGGTGTGTGCATGCATGTGTATGTAACTAATATATAGTATACATATATTATAGGTATATAGTTCTATATAATGCATGCATGGTTTTGGGATTCTATATGCATGTAATAAATCTATAATGCATGCATGTGTGTGTGAGTACGTACGTATATATATATATATATTATATATATATTGTATATTATATATATATTATATGTTATTATATATATTATATATATTTATTATATATTTTAATTATTATTTGATTTAATTTAATTATTGAAATTAATTGATTTCTATTTCGCGTATTTAATTATCGACTTTTGATTGAACGTTCTATTTAATTTATTCCTATTTGTGAATTTTGAACACTATGAATTTATGAAATTGATATGAATTTATGAATATTATATGTGTTATGCTTATTAATTGAATGTTAGATTAATCGATATGAATTATGAATTTATGAATTTGCGAATATTATGAATTTATGAATTTATGTAATTTATGTGAATTTATGAACTTATGAAATTGAATGAAATATATGAACGAATGCATGGTTATATGTTTTAAATTTATTAATCGTGCACATGAACATTTTTATGATATAACATGATCATTTATGCATTCATGTCATATGCACTTCATTGCCGAGCGTCATATGTGGTCATGAGTCTCATACCTTTTCTTTTGCACAGATTCGGGTTTGGTCGGAGACGAGGGCGAGCCGTGAGACGCTTGTGCCTTATTTCTACTTTGGTAAAGGTGGGTTTTTCTTCTATTAGTTAAAACAACCTTATATATTCCTTATGTGCAAAGTTTTAAGCCAAAACCGTATATTTATATATATTGAGTCCTTTCGGGTAAATCATTTCAAACGTATGACCCCTTTCTTTTATTTATGAACCCTACCTTATGTTTGGCGAGATATTTATGATTTATGATTGCACGGGCCCCGGGACTTAGTATATGTGGCTAACCGAGGAAGCAAGGGCTGACGGGGATCCCATATACTAGTTCCAACCAAACTACGGTGATACCGGCCCTCGCTAGGAGTTTTAGCGGGGAATGGGAGCTGAGTGCCTTTGGGGGATTCATGTACCCCCATTGGTCCACGTATGAACCGGTGGCCGGGTCTTGCAAGCCCGTCCACCACCCGGAGGAAAAAGGAGTATATGAATGATTATGATCATGTATTTATGAGCACAAAAGATTTATGTATGATAATGAATTATTGAATAATTAATTATGATTACACGAGGAGTAGGTTGGAGATTGTGCACGCCCACTCGCCGGGCCATAAACCCTTATGAACATTTATGATCAATTGTGAATGAATATGAACGTTGTAATCCCGTTGATGTCTTCTTTTGTTTAACCACTTGGTAAAATCTTACTAAACTTCATACGGGATTAGGGCTTGCATGTATGTGTTTAAATTATGCAATATTATATATTTATGCCCCGTTTTTTTTATACCCACCAGTCTCTTTTAGACTGAACCCGGTTGTTTTCAGTTGTTTTGTGCAGGGATAGGAGTGCTAGGCGGGAATACAGGTCGTCTAGGTCTTGCATTTTTGTTTAGCACTTCCTTTTGTCTCATATTCACACTATTGTTGATACTTGTTTATGATTATAATTATAGTTGGAGCGTTATGATTTTTGTAGGCCGTGAGCGCCGTTGAATATTTGGATGATCTTGTATATCTATTTTTGGAGCTTGGTGGCTCACTGTATATATGTTTGGTTATTCTTGCTTCCGCGAACTTTATTTTACTCTGATTTTATGATTCTTGCACTGATTGGTTTAAGGGTTAGTCCCGCCTAGCATAGCGTGTGTGTTTTGTCCCCGTTCGCCGTGGGTTTGGCACGTGTATGGACTTCCATTTCATATACGGGTCGGGTCCCGGTGCGGGGGATGTGGTACCTCACGCTCGGGTGCTACAACAACACTTCCTACTTCTACAAAATTATGAAGGAAGATTTGAAAC
This sequence comes from Lantana camara, assembly GCA_037501455.1. NCBI lineage: Eukaryota > Viridiplantae > Streptophyta > Magnoliopsida > Lamiales > Verbenaceae > Lantana > Lantana camara. The sequence continues at coordinate 50,111,116 of CM074861.1, forward strand.
TTCTGTTTTCTGACTACTTGGATGAGAAGCAAGTGGACCTTTACAAGAAATTATAACAAGGAATCAATGCTACTGCTATGGAAATGGGTATTATGCATACATGGCACGTGCATCATGCATTGGAGTAAATTTTAATTATTTTGGACATTTGTTCTACGTGCTTGACTGTTTTTTTTTGACTGGATATGAGTGCACGCCATTCACATCCCTAACCCCACATGCATTAGCTCTGTGGTTATATTTAGGTGACTTCCTTACCTATTCCAACGAGGATCGATTTTAGTGGAAGCAACATTGGGATTCGAACAGGGGTTAATCAGATGATGTATGATCAAGCTAACACAGTCAGGGTAGTGAATGAATAAAAGAAGATACTCGAATATGAGAGAGATAAGAGATCCTTTAACTATCAGGGTGCCCTCAGGGTAGGTACTTATTATTTGGAGGTGCTCGGGAGTACATGTTTTATAAGGAAGCCAGAATCTCTAACTCTGGATGGCGTGAAGTGACAATGAAGAGATCAAGGCAATTGTACCATTCAGAGAATTCCAAGCAGGAAATCAGGTTACTGTTATAAAGACACCTACCAGAGTAGTTGCACTACACAAAGGAAAAAGGGGAAAGTTGTGTAAGCTGTGGAATTTTATGCCGAGGTAATTGAAGAACAACTTCACCAAATATTGAGGATAAGAATATCAACCACGACGACGGTGTACTAAGCAAGATTGTGTAAAAAAATTCTTCATTTATCTCTCCACGATTGTCTTGAGAGATTTTACCGTGAAAGAATGGTGATTTCCGATTACCGAGGATTCTATTGGGATTTCAAGAGATTACGCGGATCACTATACTCCGAGAATCAAGCGAGACGATCCAAGATCAGTTGAGTACCGGAGAATCTGAAGGAATACTAAAGAATGCAAGTTTGAACGGGAAGTTGGAACTATGGCCAGTTAAGGAGTTGATTAACCTTTCAAGTTAGAGAAATTGCCAACCTCGACTCCACTACTACGGTGAACGGTACATTGAGCATCCATGGAATTTGTACTCATGCATTTCATAAGTAATTATAATTATTTTTGCTTGACATATGTGACAATGTGTAATGTTTGATGTTGCTCGAGTTTAATAACGTGACTAACTGCTGTAATTTTCATAACTTTAAAATTGTTGTTGTTGTGAATTTTTGTAAACTGAATGGATTACCTGCTTGCTTGAACTATCCGTGCTTCAGTGCTTATAATTTCTTTGGTTACTCACTAATCCTTCATGCACCTACAAGCATATTGCGATTTTATTTTACAGAGATTTCATCTCGATATCCCCCTTGAGTTGAGCATGGATGATGAGTCGATACTCTAGGGACACCGATATCAGTCGGGTAAAGGTACACTACACATGCATTCCATGTTTTGCATCATGTGTTATTTTGATGTGCGTATGTTTGAATCCTGTGTAAGTGAACTTGTGTGCTAGAGAGTTGTTGAGATCTCTCTATTTGCGTGTTAGGGAGATGTGGGATTCTCCCTATTTATGTGATAGAAAGATGTTGGATTCTTTCTAATTATGTGAGCAAGAGATGTTGGATTCTCTTGGAGCTAGATATTTGGGAGATGCTGGATTCTCTCGAATTTAGGGGTTTGAGAAATGCTGGATTTTCTCAAACTAGAATGTTTGGAAGATGTGGAAGTCTGCCAGACCTAGGTTGAGAGACGGGGCTCTCTCGATTACGTGGTTGAGAGACGGGGTTCTCTCAATTCTGTGCCTGAGAGACGGGGTTCTCTCCTTTGATGTGCTGGGAGACGGGGTTCTCTCTTTCTTGTGTGCTGAGAGATGTGATTCTCTCTTGTTTGTCGCGGTTGAGTTTTGCGTGGCCTGTTGTTGGTTTGCAACCGGTGAAGAAGCGACAGTTTCGAGCTTTGAGTGCAGTGGCCTAGTGGGGGATCGAACAAGTTTGAAGTGACCAACGGTCAACTGTTTGAACAAACTTCTGTGACTACGGAACTCTGAAGGAAGTTGAAGTAAACAATGGGAGCAAACTTCACATCCAGGGCTATGACTCTACGCGATTTCAGGAGATGGATTGAAGTATTCCAGTTCGAAGCTTTACGACTCAGTAATAGGACCTGAGGACAGGTCCTTTTGAAGGAGGGGAGTTTGTGACATCCCGCTCGTCCAATTTGTAAGGTACGCTACGTTTCAACCTTTTAATGTGTTTAATTGTGTGATTTTATATTTTTCGTGGCCCTATTTTGAACTCTTTAAGAGTTTAGGGGCTTGTTTGCATTTTTCTCTTTTAAGGGGTTTTTCGGTCATTTCTCGTTCGGTCGAGATTTTGACCTCTTTGACCCCTTCAACGCGTCCGGGGCGGCGAAACGAGTCCGTAGACTCTAAGTTTGCCCAATTTGGATGTCGTTAGCTCGTTCGTTTGATCGTTTTTGCGTACGAGGACCCGAGATATATACTCGGATTTCCTCGTTTTGCGTGCCAAAGATCAGATCAGCCCCAGCATCGTCTTCCTCCAGCGATCCGTCACTGTTCACACAGTGAAGGTGTAATTACACACATGCCCGTTCTCCCTCGTTTCTCGACGGAATTCGACGTTTGAGTAGTGGAAATTTATCAGCTCGACGAGCCCGTCACGATGGTACAAGAATCGAGACCCAAAACGCAGCGGTGGTGGCGCTACGGCACAGCAGCGGCGGCGCGACTTAGAGCCGCCACTTCACCGCCCAATTGCGGCGGCTTCCGGCCACCCTCCGGCGACACGCGCCCCCAACCCTTGACGAGGAGTTTCCGGCGCAACCCCAGTTCAAGCGGCGCCGCCATCGGGGCGGCGAGGAGGCCGCACGCGCCGCCCAAAGCGGACGACGGGCGGCGGCGCTACTGTAGCGGCGCGATTCCGCCACCTCCGGCGACTTTTTCCGGCGAACTTCGACGGTTTCCAAGGTTTTCCGAGGCCCTGATTCCATTTCCGGCCTCCTTTTTGGGCGAATCGCGGCGGAAATGGCCGAACCGGCGAGTGGCGCACCGGCGGCTTTTCGGCGGCGGATTTGGCCCTCTTCCGGTGGGTTTTTGGTGGTGGTTCTTTCACGGAAGTTGTTCAGAATATCGAAACGTAGCGGATGGCGTTGGCCCCAACCCGAGAACCGGCCGGCGGCGGCGAACCGGTGGCGGACCGGCCTGGACCGGCGGTCCGATTTTCCGGCGATCTTTCCGGCGATTTGACTTGGGGCTTTGGTAGGGCTCGTTACAAGCTTTCCAACGGTATGTTCGGATTTTATTTTCGTTTAGCGGTTTGTATTTAATTTCAGTTTTCGTCGTTGGAATTTAGTTCGGTTTTCCGTCAACGAAGTCCCGTGTGTTTGGTATTTTCTGAAATTGATTGAGGGCTATTGTTTAGTAGGCCGAGGCGCTCGTTTCTGTCCTTCCGGGGATTTTTCCGACCACCGGAGGCGGTGTTCCGGTGGCGGCCGGTGGCTGTTCGGCCGGCCACGGTGGTGGCTTTCCGGCGACTTTCGGACAGTAGGTCCGTTTCGTTGTGGTGAGTCCATTGCCACTTTCCGTTCGTCAATCGGATGTCCGGTTGATTTTATATGAATTTTTGAAGTTATTGTATTTTATTCGTTAATTGATTTTAATTGTGCAATTCGATCTTGCATGTGCTATAAATTGAAATTATGAATTGTATGATACTTGGAAATATGTTATGATGTATGAAAACTTGATTCGTGATTTATGGAAATTATTTGCCTCGTATTACGACTATTTACTTGAGAATAATTATTATTTAAAGGGATGTTAGTGTAATTTTAGAAACTAATTGATTATGAAGTTGTATGAAACATAAGAAATGAATTATGAAAAGATACGTTGTATGTAATTTGAATAAATTGATCAAGTATGCCAATTGTTATTATATCGTGAAATATGCCAATGTGTAATTTATATATTTATTGTTATGTAATTCATGTTAATTTCGTGAGACTTGGTGCGTGTGCGGATTTTCCATTTCGTACCCCGTGTCGGGTCATAGTGCGGGGGTGTGGTGCCTCACCGTTGGGGTGCTACACGTGTGAGTTTAATTTCCGTACGTTCTTTTGTTTGCATGTTAATTGATGCATTTATTACTTGGTTTTATATTCTTTTGTGACTCTTTGGATTATTTGATACGGATTTTTTCCCTATATGACTTTATGTTATGAATTCATGCTACGTGTAAGTTTTAATTTACGATTTTGAAACCCGAGCATGCTAACTTCATGAATTATGTGTCGTATATGATTCTTGGACTTATTTGCAAGTTTTAAACTTGTTTTGGACTTGATTGTTCGTTAGTTGGCTCAATTGCTCTTTGTTTTAACTTTTGGGGCCGCAATTTGGCCATTCTTGAGTCCTTAATTCGTAACTTGAGCTAGGGAAATCGGAATTGAGTTTCGTCTTCTCCATCGGACTCCAATCAACAATTTAGAGATAATGGAACAATCCTTGTCCTTTTTTGAAACCGTTTCCACCCCTAACGATGCAAATTTTATCGTACGTACCCTAACACACCCATATGAACCACTTGGAGACTAGCCTATTATTATTTTGTCCCTCTCCTTGACTCTTTCAACCAAAACTCAACCATCTCTTTCTCCACATTCTGAATATCAGACCAAAGGAAAAAGAAAGGGAAGCTCCCAAGCTATCCTCCATTGTTGAACCTTGTAAATCTTAAGTTTTGTGCCTTTCTTGTTCCAATCTCTTGAGGTAATCCACGATTCTTGATCTCCTTGATATGGTGATCATTTTACACTCCTTGAATCTTGATTATATGCTAGAAATGGTGGAATTTGATTTGCATGATGAATAGTTAAGTTTTTGGAGTTTTCGAAGCTTATATGCATCTCTTGCCTCTTTCCTGAATTAGAGCTTGAATTGATGAGCATGAGTGAGTATTAATTGCATATCTTGGGACTTATTTAATGTTAGAGGCTTGGTTGTTGAGTTTCAATTAATGTGCTTATGAAGTTTTGCATGAATTTGGTCTCATTTCATGCCTTTACTTGAACTCAAGCTATGCTTTTGATGTATGCTCATTTGTGGCTTGTTTTTATGGAGTTTTGATGCATGAATCCTTGTCTAATTAAAGCTTTGGCATGCCATAATTCTTGCTTTAGGAGTTTTGGAGCTTGAGTGTGAGTTTCAGGGGTGTTTAGGGCTGGAAATTGCACTTATTCCAGCCCAGAAGGCACTAACGCCCGTTAGGGCATTTTGTGCTTAGAAGGGGTAACGCTCGTTACCCCATCACCCCTGGCCTATGACCCCTATAACGGGCATTAGCCCCTTGTGTGTTATCAGGGGATAACGGCCGTTAGTCCTAGGTCAGTCTCCACTGACCTAGGTAACGGCCGTTAGGGGCTTGTATGTGTTTTGGGACTAACGACCTTGTGTGTGTGCTGTTTGCGTGCTTTCTTGCTTTGTTTACTCATTCTATGCCTCGTATATGATATGTATGCTTTGTATACTTTCCTAATTATATGTTATGAGTTCCGTATTAAGTTTATGTTTTGATTTGATACGTTATTTGAAAGATATGAACATGAATGACTTAAGTGTTGCATCTTTACACTTCATATGCATACCTTGCACTCATGGGCATTGCCGAGCATCTATTTGGTATATATTTGAGTCTAAGTCTCAGGTGTTGTGTTCTTGTGTTTCAGAGCCTCTTCCGGAAGCCTACGAACCCGAGGTTTAGGTGATTATTTGCTTGTTTTGGCCCCTCTACTCCTACTCTTTTCCTTTATGGTGAGATTTAGGACTTTTCTTTTAGAATATGAATCTTATGGCCTTTATATGTTGATTTATCACCCCGTATTTGACTATATATTTATTATATAGTAAATATGGGTTTTTATGCTATGGTTATGACCTTATGAATACGTTTCGGATTTATGAAAAGGGTATAAGTATGAGTATACGTAAGCTTAATTTTTGAACTTCTTTTCGTATGTTTATGTTTAGTATGAGCGAGGTATGCCCTGAAATATGGGAAGTTTGGTATGAATTGGTATGATGGGCCTCGGGAATTGCGGGTAAGGAATGCCTGGGACGGCAAGGGCCATCGGGTTTGGCCTGTGCATGGTTCCCATTTGAAGTATTCACGCGAGACTCGTGGAGGTAGGGAAGGCATGGTGCTTTGAGCCCTCGGTGGATAACCAGGGAAGGCATAGTGTGGGTTAGCTACCCCGTATGTATTTGTATTGCAGGTGGACAGGGTTTGATTCCCGATCACCGTTGAAGTTGGGGTTGGATTGATATTTTTGATGTATGCATCTTATTTTATGTTATCATATGAGGAGATATTGGAGGTCCGTACTCGCTGGAAGTATGCTTTTGTTTGTATTGGTGGATTATGAATCGGGATAGGTTTTCTTTATGCATAATATGTTATGTTTCGAAACGATTTGGCGTGCAAAACCCTAGCCCGGTTCATGACCTGTAACGCCCCGAATTTTCAGACGTAAAGGTACGACGTATGTGTTTGCAAATTTGCGCGAATTAATTAGTTTTACGTGTTTTATATTCAATTTCATTACAAATTGTTATTATTTTATTTTATTTTAATTTATTTAAATTTAATATTTTTTTTATATATATTTCGTATTTAGTAATTATTTTAAATTATTATTAATTTAATGATTATGCTAATTAAGTGTTATGCTAATTAATCATGTTTTAACCAAATTAATTAATTTCTATAATAATACGTTGACTTGAATTTTATTTAATATTAGAATTTAAATTTAATTAGTTTAAATTTTTTATTATTATGCATGAATTGTATCAAAATGTGCATGGTTGTTTAATTTGTGCATTGTTCTTATATGAAATGATATCGAAATGTCGTGAAAATGTAGTATGTCATAAATATGTGTATTATGAACATGCCTATATGCTCGGTTTATGTTTTCGAACTTGATTGATATGTTAACGAATTTAATTTGAATTGTGGAACCAAATCGGGGGCTAACGAGCAATTAGCTCACCCTTGGTTTCGTACGTGATATCTTGAGCTCGGGAACTCGGATTCGAGTTCCGTCAACTTCGTTGAACTCGTATCGAAGATTCGAGTTTAATAAACTAAGCCACATATTTTTCCGAAATCATTTGAACCTCCGAAATCGAACCGAAAAACAAAACGGCATCAATATGACCACCTTTCACTATATTGGCCATAACTTGATCAAAACTTAACCAAATTAACTATGGTTGGTGGCCTTTTAACCCTAGTTCGATCCTCTATCATCCCAAAACCACCCCTAAACGAGCATATCCTCCCACACACCAGAAATTTCAGCCAAACCCTTCAGCAGCCCAGTTCTTCCCTTAACAGTGCAATCCTTGAGGTTTTGGAGCTCAAATCTCAATCAACTCTCATCCAATCAACAAGGTGAGTTAGGATTATGTTGTACATGCATCTATGGTTATTTTCATCCTTTCATCCCTAATTTTAATTCAGATTTCATATGGTTTTGGGATATTTGATTGAATAGTTAGGTTTTGAAGCATTTGGATGATTTCTTGAATTTTCTTGATCTCTGACTTGTTTGATGATCTATATATGAATCTTATACTCCATTTAAGATAGAGTAGGCTTGTATTAATTGATGGTTAAGAGGTTGGTGAGATATCATTAATGGAATGTTCATGTATTGAAGGAATTCTTGAACTGATCTTCCCTCCTTTCACGTACTGGTTTGCTGCTAGCTTTTGGAACTTGTTTTGGTGTTAAATGTTGTTCATTTTTAGCTTATTTGCAGCTGTGTTAATGGTTGTTTGATCATGTATTGGCTTGCTCCATTTTCTTCTTCTTCTTCCCCTGTTTTTCCCGCTGGAGTTACTGCCTTTTCGTTCTCAGTTTTGCTGTAATTGTTGAGGTTCATTCATGCCTATTTTGCTGAGTATTGAAGTCCCTTCTTACCTTAGTTGTTGGCTTGTATTGTTTGCAAATTGCGTGTGTGTTTGGCATGGTTTGAACACAACCCTTTTCCTCCCCTGTTTTTTTTTTTTTGTTTTGGTTGTTGAGTCTGTTGCTGCCTCTGTAAGACTCTCCCCGGGCGGGGAGAGTTTCCTCTTGGAGAGTACCCGACCGGGTACTCATACCGTAGCTCGTCGAAGCTCTCTGTACTCCTTACCCCGCCGGGAAATTGGTGAAGGATTGGCTACCCGCACTGCGAAGCTTCTGTTCTCCTTTTTCTTCTTCTGCTGCTGTTGTGCTTCTTCTCTTCCTTCTTTTCTTTCTTCCTTGTGTTACTGCTACTGTGTGTGTAGGTATTGTTCAGTTTCTACTGCTGCTGCTCTTCAATGGTGCTAGGGTGTGCGTGAGTTGTGTTAAATTGGTGAAGGCTTAGTCTGTGCATGTGTATATATATTGATGCAGAGATGCTAGTTATGCATGGGCTTGGGTGTGAAAGGGCTGTGCATGCATGGGTGTGTGCGTGAATAGTGTATTTTGAATATGTGCATGGCCTTTTTATTTTAATTGCATGCATGCCTTTTAATTTAATTTGCATGCATGGTTTTGTTATATTGCTTGCATGCGTGTATGATATATATATATATATATATATATGTATATATGTGTGTGTACGTGTAACTATATGTATATATATTTATTATATATATATATTTATTTATTATATATTTTAAATATTATTTGATTTAATTCAATTTTAGAAATTAATTGATAACTATTTCGCGTATTTAATTTACCGATTATTGATTGAAAGTTTTATTTATTCTATTTCTAATTGTAAATATGAATATTACGTGTTATGAATATTAAATGAATTCTTGGATTAAATTGATATTAATTATGAATTTATGAATTTATGAATTTGAATGAAATGAATGAACGAATAGTTGATTATGTGCTTTAAATTCCCTAATAGTGCACATGTACATTTTCATGATATAATATGATCTTTTATGCATTCATGTCATATTCACTTCATTGCCGAGCGTCATATAAGGTCATTGAGTCTCATACCTTTTCTTTTGCACAGATTCCGGTTTGGTCGGAGACGTGGGCGAGCATTGAGACGCTTGTGTCTTTCTTTTGCTTGTAAAGGTTGGTTTTTCTTCTAATAGCTACGACAACCTTATATATCCCTTATGTGCAAGATTTAAGCCAAATTAGTATATATATATAAATCGAGTCATTTTGGGTAAATGATTTCAAACGTATGACCCTTTTTAATTATGAAACCCTACCTTATGTTTTTGGCGAGACATGATTATGATTGCACGGGCCCCGGGACTTAGTACATGTGGCTAACCGTGGAAGCATGGGCTGACGGGGATCCCATGTACTAGTCCCAACCAAACTACGGCGAAACGGACCTCGTCAAGGAGTTTTTGACGAGAAAACGCTAACCGGGCTTTGAGAACTCATGAACCTCATGGCCACATTGATATGATTAGGTGGTCGGGCCTTGGAAACCCGTCCACCACCCGAAGGAAGAAGGTGTATATGAATGATTATGATCATGATATGTGTGAGCACAAAAGATATGTATGATAATGAATGAATAATTGATTATGATTACACGAGGTGTAGGTTGGAGATTGTGCACGCCCACTCGCCGGGCCATAAACACTTATGAACAATTATGAATGAATATGAACGTCGTAATCCCGTTGATGTTTTCTTTTGTTTTAACCACTTGGGAAATTCTTATCAAACTTCACACGGGATTAGCGCTTGCATGTATGTATTTAATTTCTGCAATATTATATCTTATGCCCCGTTTTATACCCACCAGTCTCGTATAGACTGAACCCGGTTTGTTTTCAGTTGTTTTGTGCAGGTATAGGAGTGCTAGGCGGGAATATAAGTCGTCTAGGTCTTGCATTTATGTTTAGCACTTCTTTTCAGCAACTCATACTCTTATTGCTCTTTTGTATATGATCATAGTATGGAGCGTTATGATTTTTGTAGGCCGTGTGGCCTTGGGTACTTGAATGATTTTGTATATCTATTTTTGGAGCTTGGTGGCTCATTGTATATATTATATGTTGTTCTTGCTTCCGCGTTTCATTATAACTCTGATTTATATTGTCTTGAGTTGAATGGTTTAAGGGTTAGTCCCGCCTAGCATACCGTGTGTGTTGTGTCCCTGTTCGCCGTAGATTTGGCACGTGTATGGACTTCCATTTCATATACGGGTCGGGTCTCGGTGCGGGGGATGTAGTACCTTACGCTCGGGTGCTACATCCTTATGTGGTATCAGAGCCTAGGGTTGCAAAACCCGGGCTCTCGTGTCGTGTTGAGTCAGTTAAGTCGTTCGGCTCTAGGAACAACTTGTCAATGTGTTGTATATACATTGTTTACGTGTTTGTGTGCCTTAAATTTTGAATTTTGATTGAATTAATTGCATTTGCATGCATGAACTAAAAGTAACATGCATTTTAGTGTTTCTTGAACAGGATGCCTCCACGCAGACACCGTGAGAGATCTCCAGGGCGTCGCCGCCATCATGACCGATCCCCTACGCCTCCACCACAACCACAAGCGCCTCCAATGGACATGGGTAATTTCATGGAAGCAGTTTTTAATTATGTCGAGCATAGGAGCGCTCAAGCTCCCCCACCACAACAAGCAGAACAACCGGCTCCTCCACCAAATCATAATAATAATAGAGACCCTCATGGGGTGTTTCTGAGCTACAATCCCCCTCGGTTTTTCGGTTCTATTGATGATGCAGTCTCGGAGGGTTGGTTGATTCGGTTGGAGAGGATTTTTGGAGTCTGACAGTTTACTATGCAAGAGAGGGCTCAATTCGCTATATTTCAACTAGATGGCGATGCGTATGAATGGTGGTAAAGAACGAGAGAGAAACTTGAAGTGGATGGAGAGGAAGTTACTTGGGAGGTCTTCAAGAGAGAATTCCGAGAATGTTATGTACCGGAGGTGGTGAGAGAAAGGAAGGAGCAAGAGTTCATGGACTTGAAGCAGGGTGCGCGTACGGTAACTCTGTATCTCGCCATATTTAACAGGCTTGGGAAATATGCTCCTCATGTCACTCGAGATGAGAAGAGGAAGTCAAGGAAATTCATAGCGGGACTAAGACAAGATTTGAGACATGGCCAGGCGGGTCACAATTTTGAGTCGTTTGCCGACACCGTGTAACGGGCTTTGGTTCTAGAGGAAGAGTTCAAGAAGAAGGATCCGGTTTTTAGAGCTCCAATAGGAAGAGGTTCCGATTCGAATTCGGGAAAGAGACCGATGATTCAAGCTACTCCCCCTCCTAAAGGTCCTTTTAAGAAGCCAAGAATGGGAGGACAAGCCCCACCGGTTAACAAAAGCTTTGCCTGCACCAACGAGAGATCGACAAGGTCCGAGTAAGGCTAGATTGGCTCAATCTCCATGTACACATTGTGGAGGACCAACTCACAATTTCTATAATTGTCGGAGGAGGTTGAATTTGTGTCTTATATGTGGGAAGGGTGACCATATGGCGGATACTTGTCCTGACAAGGACCCCGGATTTCAAAAACGAGTTCAAAGGCCCATGATCCCGGCTCGTGCTTATACCCTCGAGGGTGAGGAGCAAGATGCAGAGATTGATCCTACCGCTGTGGTGGAAGGTACACTATGCATACATAGCATGAACATTCATGCACTCTTTGATCCAGGTGCCACCCATTCCTTTATTTCTTGTGACTTAGTTGCTACTATGTGCTTGCCTGTTATTTGTCTCTCTTCTTGTTATTTGGTGAGTTCGCCACTTGGTGGGAGTCTTCAGACAGATCAGTTGGTTCGGGAGTGTTCAGTTCTGATTGAGGGGAAAGAATATCCGGCTGATTTAATCGTTATGCCTATGAAGAGGTATGGAGTTATTTTGGGTATGGATTGGTTGTCCAGGCATCGGGCCAATGTTGATTGTTTTGCGAAGAAGGTGATTTTGGGGAATGAATTGGTGATTGGTAGTGGATCAAGAACGGTACCTCTCTTATCTTACATGGAAGCTCATAAGTTGATGAGAGAAGGAGCAACACGATTTATTGCTTATCTTCTTAATAGGCCGAAAGATCAAGTCAAGTTGGAGGATACCGCGGTTGTTAAGGATTTTCCCGATGTGTTTTCGGAGAATTTGAGTTCTTTACCACCAGACCGTGAGATTGAATTTCTTATCGATTTATATCCGGGATCCAAACCGTATTCTAAGACCCCATATCGGATGGCACCGGACGAATTGAAAGAGTTAAAGATTCAATTAGAGGAATTGCTCAAAGTTGGGTATATTCGGCCAAGTTCGTCACCTTGGGGTGCTCCAGGTCTCTTCGTTAAGAAAAAATGATGGAACCTTAAGAATGTGTATAGATTACCGGGAGCTTAATCGGATGACCGTAAAGAACAAGTATCCTTATCCCCATATTGAGGATTTATTTGACATGTTACAAGGTTCGGGGGTATATTCAAAATTAGACTTGAGACAAGGATACTATCAATTGAAGATCCGGGAAGAGGACATTCCGAAGACGGGATTTAATACCCGGTATGGGCACTATGAGTTCGTAGTGATGCCTTTTGGACAAACTAACGCTCCGGCTGCTTTCATGGTTATGATGCATCGGATTTTCCGGCCCTATTTCGATAAGTTTGTAGTGATATTCATCGATGATATTTTGGTTTATTCGAGAACTCCGGAAGATCATGCCAGGCATCTCAGAATTGTGTTGGACACCTTGAAGGAACACCGATTGTATGCTAAGTTTAGCAAATGCGAGTTCTGGATTGATCGGGTAGCATTTTTGGGCCATATTATCTCAAGGAAAGGTTTGGAGGTAGATCCCTCTAAAATTGAGACGGTTATTCAATGGCAAAGCCCGAAAAATGCTTCTGAAGTGAGGAGTTTCTTGGGTCTGGCAGGCTACTATCGAAGATTTGTACAGGATTTTTCAAAGATTGCGGCTCCTTTAACCCGATTGACTAAGAAAGCGGTTAAGTTGGAGTGGGACGAGGCATGTGAGTCTAGCTTTCAACTTTTAAAGGAAAAATTGACCAATGCCCCTATATTAGCGCTTCCTAAAGGTACAGAAGGATATACAGTTATACGGACGCCTCAAAGGAAGGTTTAGGATGTGTGTTGATGCAGAATGGAAGGGTAATCGCCTATGGCTCAAGGAAATTAAAGGAACATAAGCAAATTATCCCACTCACGATTTGGAATTAGCAGCTGTGATCTTTGCTTTGGGTAAGTGGAGACACTATCTTTATGGAATTTCGTTCGAGGTCTTTTCTGATCACAAGAGTCTTCAATACTTATTCTCACAAAAGGAATTGAATAAGAGACAACGGCGTTGGATGTAACTTTTGGCGGATTACGAGTGTACAATCCGATACCATCCCGGCAAAGCATATTTTGGTCGCGGATGCGCTTAGTAGAAAAGCTAGTGTATCCAATGTGAAAGTGGAAATTGGGGATGAGAATGAGATGTTCAAGCTGAGGGCTAGTATTCGGAATATCACGGTTCAACCGGCTCTCAGACAGAGATTATTTGATGCTCAGAGGATTGATCCTGAGGTTCAGAAACTAGCTGAGAAAGCTCGAGTTGATTCAGAGTGTCCGTTTGGGTTTGATGATACGGGACTTCTAAGATTCAAGAATCAAATTTTTGTGTCGGAAGAGTTAAAAAGGATTATTCTTGAGGAAGCCCATCGGTCAGGGTATTCTATACATCCCGGAGGGAACAAAATGTATAAGAATTTAAAGCAATTTTATTGGTGGAATGGGTTGAAACGGGATGTGATCAACTTTGTGAAGCATTGCATGACCTGTCAAGTGGTAAAGGCAGAACATCAAAAGCCATTGGGGCTACTTCAACCTTTGCCCATTCCGGAGTGGAAATGGGAACAAATAGCAATGGATTTTGTTTCGGGATTACCAAAAGTGAGAGGCGGTTTTGATGGAATTTGGGTTATCGTGGACAGGTTGACAAAATCAGCTCATTTCCTTGCTATCAGGATGTCCGATAAAGTGAGTAAACTGGCCAAAAGATATAATGATGAGATTGTTAGGCTTCATGGCGTACCTGTTAGTATTATCTCGGATCGGGATCCAAGATTTACTTCACGGTTATGGCAAGAATTACAGAAATGTTTGGGAACAAGGCTTCAATTCAGCACAGCTTTCCATCCTCAGACCGACGGACAATCAGAAAGGTTAATTAAGTATCTGGAGGACATGTTGAGAGCATGTCCATTGGATTTTCAAAGTTCGTGGAATGAACAGTTGCCGTTAATCGAGTTCGCTTACAACAATAGCTATCAAGCCTCGATTGAAATGGCCCCTTATGAAGCTCTTTATGGATGTAAATGTCAATCTCCGTTGTTCTTTGATTTGGAGAAATGGAAATGGACCAAGCAAGAAGGTGTTAAACGATGGAAAAAGAAAGAAAAACCCTCTAAGGCGGTACAAGAGGCTATTGATAAGGTCCAGATAATTAGACAACGGATAAAGGCCGCTCAGGATCGACAAAAGAGTTATGCCGACCTTCGGAGAAAGAACCTTGAGTTTGAGGTTGGTGACAGGGTTTTCTTAAAGGTATCTCCACGAAAAGGGATCTCAAGGATTGGACGAGGAGGAAAATTAAACCCTCGGTATATGAGACCGTATGAGATTCTAGAGAAAGTTGGGGATACGGCCTATCGATTGGACTTGCCTCCGAGTTTAACCGGAATTCATAATGTGTTTCATGTTTCACAACTCCGAAAATATTATCGAGACGAGTCCGAGGTTCTACCGGTGGAAGAAGTGGAATTAGAACTGGATCTCACCTTCGTTCAAAAGCCGATTAAGATATTGGATCAGAAATTTCAGGAGCTTCGAAATCGGCGTATACCACTAGTCAAGGTTCTTTGGAGAAGTGATAAAACCGAAGAGGCTATGTGGGAGACGGAGGAAAAGATGAGAAAATTTCACCCCAAATTGTTTCCGAGCGAGCAATGAATCCGAAGACGGATTCTTTTAAGGGGGAGAGATTGTAACGCCCCGACTTTTCAGACGTAAAGGTACGACGTATGTGTTTACAAATTTGCGCGAATTAATTGTTTTTACGTGTTTTATATTTAATTTTATTATAAATTGTTATTATTTTATTTTATTTTAATTTATTTAAATTTAATATTTTTTTTTTATATATATTTCGTATTTAGTAATTATTTTAAATTATTATTAATTTAATGATTATGCTAATTAAGTGTTATGCTAATTAATCATGTTTTAAACAAATTAATTAATTTCTATAATAATACGTTGACTTGAATTTTATTTAATATTAGAATTTAAATTTAATTAGTTTAAATTTTTTATTATTATGCATGAATTGTATGAAAATTTGCATGGTTGTTTAATTTGTGCATTATTCTTATATGAAATGATATCGAAATGTCGTGAAAATGTAGTATGTCATAAATATGTGTATTATGAACATGCCTATATGCTCGGTTTATGTTTTCGAACATGATTGATATGTTAACGAATTTAATTTGAATTGTGGAACCAAATCGGGGGCTAACGAGCAATTAGCGCACCCTTGGTTCCGTACGTGATATCTTGAGCTCGGGAACTCGGATACGAGTTCCGTCAACTTCGTTGAACTCATATCGAAGATTCGAGTTTAATGAACTAAGCCACATATTTTTCCGAAATCATTTGAACCTCCGAAATCCAACCGAAAAACAAAACGACATCAATATGACCACCTTTCACTATATTGGCCATAACTTGATCAAAACTTAACCAAATTAACTATGGTTGGTGGCCTTTTAACCCTAGTTCAATCCTCTATCATCCCAAAACCACCCCTAAACGAGCATATCCTCCCACACACCAGAAATTTCAGCCAAACCCTTCAGCAGCCCAGTTCTTCCCGTAACAGTGCAATCCTTGAGGTTTTGGAGCTCAAATCTAAATCAACTCTCATCCAATCAACAAGGTGAGTTAGGATTATGTTTTACATGCATCTATGGTTATTTTCATCCTTTCATCCCTAATTTTATTTCAGATTTCATATGGTTTTGGGATATTTGATTGAATAGTTAGGTTTTGAAGCATTTAGATGATTTCTTGAATTTTCTTGATCTCTGACTTCTTTGATGATATATATATGATTCTTATACTCCATTTATGATAGAGTAGGCTTGTATTAATTAATGGAATGTTCATGTATTGAATGAATTCTTGAACTGATCTTCCCTCCCTTCGCGTACAGGTTTGATGCTAGCTTTTGGAACTTGTTTTGGTGTTAAATGTTGTTCATTTTTAGCTTATTTGCAGATGTGTTAATGGTTGTTTGATCATGTATTGGCTTGCTCCATTTTTTTCTTCTTCTTCCCCTGTTTTTTCCCGCTGGAGTTGCTGCCTTTTCGTTCTCAGTTTTCCTGCAATTGTTGAGGTTCATTCATGCCTATTTGCTGAGTATTGAAGTCCCTTCTTACCTTAGTTGTTTGCTTGAATTGTTTGCAAATTGTGTGTGTGTTTGGCATGGTTTGAACACAACCCTTTTCCTCCCCTGTTTTTTTTCGTTTTGGTTGCTGCGTCTGTTGCTGCCTCTGTAACACTCTCCCCGGGCGGGGAGAGTTTCCTCTTGGAGAGTACCCGGCCGGGTACTCATGCCGCAGCTTGCAGAAGCTCTCTGTACTCCTTACCCGTCCGGGGAGATTGGTGAAGGATTGGCTACCCGGGCCGGTAGCCACTGCGAAGCTTCTGTTCCCCTTTTTCTTCTTTTGCTGCTGTTGTGCTTCTTCTCTTCCTTCTTTTCTTTCTTCCTTGTGTTGCTTCTAGTGTGTGTGTGTGGCTATTGTTCAGTTTCTGATGCTGCTGCTCTTCAATGGTGCTAGGGTGTGCGTGAGTTGTGTTGAATTGGTGAAGGTTTAGTCTATGCATGTGTATATATATTGATGCACAGATGCTAATTATGCATGGGCTTGGGTGTGAAAGTGCTGTGCATGCATGGGTGTGTGCGTGAATAGTGTATTTTGAGTATGTGCATGGCCTTTTTATTTTAATTGCATGCATGCCTTTTAATTTAATTTGCATGCATGGTTTTGTTATATTGCTTGCATGCATGTATGATATATATGAGTGTGTACATGTAAATATATGTATATATATTTATTATATATATATATATTTATTATATATTTTAAATATTATTTGATTTAATTCAATTTTAGAAATTAATTAATAACTATTTCGCGTATTTAATTTACCGATTATTGATTGAACGTTTTAATTATTGTATTTCTAATTGTAAATATGAATATTACGTGTTATGAATATTAAATGAATTTTTGGATTAAATTGATATTAATTATGAATTTATGAATTTATGAATTTGAATTAAATGAATGAACGCATAGTTGATTATGTGCTTTAAATTCCTTAATAGTGCACATGAACATTTTCATGAAATAATATGATCTTTTATGCATTCATGTCATATTCACTTCATTGCCGAGCGTCATATATGGTCATTGAGTCTCATACCTTTTCTTTTGCACAGATTCGGGTTTAGTCGGAGACGAGGGCGAGCATTGAGACGCTTGTCACTTTCTTTTGCTTGTAAAGGTGGGTTTTTCTTCTAATAGCTACGACAACCTTATATATCCCTTATGTGCAAGATTTAAGCCAAATTAGTATATATATATAAATCGAGTCATTTCGGGTAAATGATTTCAAACGTATGACCCTTTTTAATTATGAAACCCTAACTTATGTTTTTGGCGAGACATGATTATGATTGTACGGGCCCCGGGACTTAGTACATGTGGCTAACCGAGGAAGCAAAGGCTGACGGGGATCCCATGTACTAGTCCCAACCAAACTACGGTGAAAAGGACCTCGTCAAGGAGTTTTTGATGAGGAAACGCTAATCGGGCTTTGAGAACTCATGAACCTCATAGCCACATTGATATGATTAGGTGGTCGGGCCTTGCAAACCCGTCCACCACCCGGAGGAAGAAGGTGTATATGAATGATTATGATCATGATATGTATGAGCACAAAAGATATGCATGATAATGAATGAATAATTGATTATGATTACACGAGGTGTAGGTTGGAGATTGTGCACGCCCACTCGCCGGGCCATAAACCCTTATGAACAATTATGAATGAATATGAACGTCGTAATCCCGTTGATGTTTTCTTTTGTTTTAACCACTTGGGAAATTCTTATCAAACTTCACACGGGGTTAGGGCTTGCATGTATGTATTTAATTTCTGTAATATTATATCTTATGCCCCGTTTATACCCACCAGTCTCGTATAGACTGAACCCGGTTTGTTTTTAGTTGTTTTGTACAGGTATAGGAGTGCTAGGCGGAAATACAAGTCGTCTAGGTCTTGCATTTATTAGCACTTCTTTTTAGCATCTCATACTCTTATTGCTCTTTTGTATATGATCATAGTATAGAGCGTTATGATTTTTGTAGGCCGTGTGGCCTTGGGTACTGGAATGATTTTGTATATCTATTTTTGGAGCTTGGTGGCTCATTATATATATTATATGTTGTTCTTGCTTCCGCGTTTCATTATAACTCTGATTTATATTGCCTTGAGTTAAATGGTTTAAGGGTTAGTCCCGCCTAGCATAGCGCGTGTGTTGTGTCCCCGTTCGCCGTGGATTTGGCACGTGTATGGACTTCCATTTCATATACGGGTCGGGTCTCGGTGCAGGGGATGTATTACCTTACGCTCGGGTGCTACATCCTTATGTGGTATCAGAGCCTAGGGTTGCAAAACCCGGGCTCTCGTGTCGTGTTGAGTCAGTTAAGTCGTTCGGCTCTAGGAACAACTTGTCAATGTGTTGCATATACATTGTTTACGTGTTTGTGTGCCTTAAATTTTGAATTTTGATTGAATAATTGCATTTGCATGCATGAACTAAAAATAGCATGCATTTCATTGTCTCTTGAACAGGATGCCTCCACGCAGACACCGTTAGAGATCTCCCGGGCGTCGTCGCCATCATGACCGATCCCCTGCGCCTCCAATGGGCATGGGTAATTTCATGGAAGCAGTTTTTAATTATGTCGAGCATAGGAGGGCTCAAGATCCCCCACCACAATAAGCAGAACAACCGACTCCTCCACCAAATCATAATAATAATAGTGACCCTCATGGGGTGTTTCTGAGCTACAATCCCCCTCGATTTTCCGGTTCTATTGATGATGCGGTCTCGGAGGGTTGGTTGATTCGGTTGGAGAGGATTTTTGGAGTCCGACAGTTTACTACGCAAGAGAGGGCTCAATTCGCTATATTTCAACTAGATGGCGATGCGTATGAATGGTGGGAAAGAACGAGAAACTTGAAGTGGATGGAGAGGAAGTTACTTGGGAGGTCTTCAAGAGAGAATTCCGACAATGTTTTGTACAGGAGGTGGTGAGAGAAAGGAAGGAGCAAGAGTTCATGGACTTGAAGCAGGGTGCGTGTACGGTGACTCAGTATCTCGCCATATTTAACAGGTTTGGGAAATATGCTCCTCATGTCACCCGAGATGAGAAGAGAAAGTCAAGGAAATTCATAGCGGGACTAAGATAAGATTTGAGACATGGCCAGGTGGGTCACAATTTTGAGTCGTTTGCCGACACCGTTCAACTGGCTTTGGTTCAAGAGCAAGAGTTCAAGAAGAAGGATCCGGTTTTTAGAGCTCCAATGGGAAGAGGTTCCGGATCGAATTTGGGAAAGAGCCCGATGATTCAAGCTACTCCCCCTCCTAAAGGTCCTTTTAAGAAGCCAAGAATGGGAGGACAAGCCCCACCGGTTCTAAAAGCTTTGCCTGCACCAACGAGAGATCGACAAGGTCCAAGTAAGGCTAGATTGGCTCAATCTCCTTGTACACATTGTGGAGGACCAACTCACAATTTCTATAATTGTCGGAGGAGGTTGAATTTGTGTCTTATATGTGGGAAGGGTGACCATATGACGGATACTTCTCCTGACAAGGACCCCGGATTTCTAAAACGAGTTCAAAGGCCGATGATCCCGGCTCGATCTTATGCCCTCGAGGGTGAGGAGCAAGATGCAGAGATTGATCCTAGCGCTGTGGTGAGATATCATTAATGGAAATTTCATGTATTGAATGAATTCTTGAACTGATCTTCCCTCCCTTCGCGTAAAGGTTTGCTGCTAGCTTTTGGAACTTGTTTTGGTGTTAAATGTTGTTCATTTTTAGCTTATTTGCAGCTGTGTTAATGGTTGTTTGATCATGTATTGGCTTGCTCCATTTTCTTCTTTTTCTTCCCCTGTTTTTCCCGCTGGAGTTACTGCCTTTTCGTTCTCAGTTTTGTTGTAATTGTTGAGGTTCATTCATGCCTATTTTACTGAGTATTGAAGTCCCTTCTTACCTTAGTTGTTGGCTTGAATTGTTTGCAAATTGCGTGTGTGTTTGGCATGGTTTGAACACAACCCTTTTCCTCCCCTGTTTTTTTTTCGTTTTGGTTGCTGCGTCTGTTGCTGCCTCTGTAACACTCTCCCCGGGCGGGGAGAGTTTCCTCTTGGAGAGTACCCGGCAGGGTACTCATGCCGCAGCTTGCAGAAGCTCTCTGTACTCCTTACCCGGCCGGGGAGATTGGTGAAGGATTGGCTACCCGGACGGGTAGCCACTGCGAAGCTTCTGTTCCCCTTTTTCTTCTTCTGCTGCTGTTGTGCTTCTTCTCTTCCTTCTTTTCTTTCTTCCTTGTGTTGCTGCTAGTGTGTGTGTGTGGCTATTGTTCAGTTTCTGTTTCTGTGTGTACGTGTAAATATATATATATATATATATATATATATATATTATATTTTAAATATTATTTGATTTAATTCAATTTTAGAAATTAATTGATAACTATTTCGCGTATTTAATTTACCGATTATTGATTGAACGTTTTATTTATTCTAATTCTAATTGTAAATATGAATATTACGTGTTATGAATATTAAATGAATTCTTGGATTAAATTGATATTAATTATGAATTTATGAATTTATGAATTTGAATGAAATGAATGAACGAATAGTTGATTATGTGCTTTAAATTCCTTAATAGTGCACATGATTATTTTCATGATATAATATGATCTTTTATGCATTCATGTCATATTCACTTCATTGCCGAGCGTCATATATGGTCATTGAGTCTCATACCTTTTCTTTTGCACAGATTCGGGTTTGGTCGGAGACGAGGGCGAGCATTGAGACGCTTGTGCCTTTCTTTTGCTTGTAAAGGTGGGTTTTTCTTCTAATAGCTACGACAACCTTATATATCCCTTATGTGCAAGATTTAAGCCAAATTAGTATATATATATAAATCGAGTCATTTCGGGTAAATGATTTCAAACCTATGACCCTTTTTAATTATGAAACCCTACCTTATGTTTTTGGCGAGACATGATTATGATTGTACGGGCCCCGGGACTTAGTACATGTGGCTAACCGAGGAAGCAAAGGCTGACGGGGTTCCCATGTACTAGTCCCAACCAAACTACGGCGAAACGGACCTCGTCAAGGAGTTTTTGACGAGGAAACGCTAACCGGGCTTTGAGAACTCATGAACCTCATTGCCACATTGATATGATTCGGTGGTTGGGCCTTGCAAACCCGTCCACCACCCGGAGGAAGAAGGTGTATATGAATGATTATGATCGTGATATGTGTGAACACAAAAGATATGTATGAGAATGAATGAATAGTTGATTATGATTACACGAGGTGTAGGTTGGAGATTGTGCACGCCCACTCGCAGGCCATAAACCCTTATGAACAATTATGAATGAATATGAACGTCGTAATCCCGTTGATGTTTTCTTTTGTTTTAACCACTTGGGAAATTCTTATCAAACTTCACACGGGGTTAGGGCTTGCATGTATGTATTTAATTTCTGCAATATTATATCTTATGCCCCGTTTTATACCCACCAGTCTCGTATAGACTGAACCCGGTTTGTTCTCAGTTGTTCTGTACAGGTATAGGAGTGCTAGGCGGGAATACAAGTCGTCTAGGTCTTGCATTTATGTTTAGCACTTCTTTTCAGCATCTCATACTCTTATTGCTCTTTTGTATATGATCATAGTATGGAGCGTTATGATTTTTGTAGGCCGTGTGGCCTTGGGTACTTGAATGATTTTGTATATCTATTTTTGGAGCTTGGTGGCTCATTGTATATATTATATGTTGTTCTTGCTTCCGCGTTTCATTATAACTCTGATTTATATTGTCTTGAGTTGAATGGTTTAAGGGTTAGTCCCGCCGAGCATAGCGTGTGTTGTGTCCCCGTTCGCCGTGGATTTGGCACGTGTATGGACTTCCATTTCATATACGGGTCGGGTCTCGGTGCAGGGGATGTAGTACCTTACGCTCGGGTGCTACATGACCATTCCTTCTGATATATGCTCTATTATATACGTATTTATGTGTGTGGGTGTGCGTTAGCCCCCTCACTCAGTCGAGTTGTAGACTGACCCTCTCCTTTACCCCCCTTTTTAGGTCGCTCGAACTAGGCGGGGAAGTACGTCGTGTAGAGTCGTACTTGTTGGCTTAGGTTGAGTCTGCATATGTACATGTCGCATTTTAGATACTCTTATGATGATTGTGTATATGGATTCTTAATATGACACTTTTGGATACTTTTGCAAACTCAATCTCATTTTTGGTTGTGTGGCCATTATATATGGTTTTATGTTTTATTGAGCTCGTTTTTAGATCCTGTTTGTTGGTTCTGCTTACATGTTTGACTGTTTAGGATGCTATGTTTGGTCTTAGCCCCGCTTAGCCTAGTCTGTGCGTTTAGGTCCCCGTTCGATTAGACTTGGGCTTATGTATGGAAATCCATTTCATATGTGGGTTCGGGTCTAGGTGTGGGGGATTGGTGACCCGACGCTGCGGGTGCTACATCCTAAAGTGGTATCAGAGCTCGCGGTTGTAAAATCGGAGCTCTGGTGTCGTGTTGAGTTTGTGTAGGTCGTACGGCGTAGGATAATGTGATTATGTAACTTTATATTACTTACTTGCTTACTTCTTTTTATTAATTGTATACATGAACATATACTAACCCTCACGCATGAATATTGGAATTCCTTGGTTTTTCAGGATGCCTCCACGAAGAGAACATCGACGTGATAAGTCACCGGACCGCCGATATCATAGAGACCACTCGCCTCAGGCCGAGAATAATCCCCCACCTCACATGGAACCGAAGGGGTTTATGGAGAGATTATGTGCATTCTTGGATACCGACTATCGTCAGAATACACCCCCAGTTGGGAATCAAGAGGGAGGCTAAATCACACACATCTTGAGGGAATTTCGGAACAAAAACCCTCCCAAGTTCGAGGATTTGGGACTTCATACCTTGTGGCTCGGTGGAAAAAATGAGATGCACTATTACCATGGTGCAAGGGCAAGTTTACAGTTGGTGGAGTACCATTCGGATTCGCTTCGATGCTGTAGGAGAGGAAGTGAAATTGGGAAACCTTTGCTCCAGAGTTTCGGAACAAGTATATTTCCATTGCTGCAAAAGACCGGAGGCTTAAGGAGTTCATGGATCTTAAACAAGGGGGAAAGGGCGTTCATGGAATATATTGATGAATTTGATCGTCTATCTCGATATGCACCTAACATTACCAATGATGATCGACACAAAGCTCTCCAATTTCTTCAGGGTTTGAGGGAGGATATGAAAGATGCTCTCAAGGCTGTTAATACCGATACTTGGGCTCTTGTCACCGAAAAGGCTTTGAAAGTGGAAGAACGAGTTCTGGCTAGGAGGAAGACTTCTCACACTGGGCATGGTTCTAGGTGGGGAAATGAAAACAAGTATGGGAAGAGGCCGTCTTATCAAGCTTTTCAACCAGCAAAGCCTTAGAACACGCAACCATACCCCGCTATACAAAATCAACCCTTAGCTCTTTCGGTACCGATCAAGGCTTACTGCACATATTGCAAGGGTCCTCATCTAGTGGAGAACTGCTTCAAACTTCACAAGAGGTGTTTCAATTGTGGGGCACCCGATCATATGGTGAGTAAGTGCACAAAGAAGAAGACCGGGGATAACCAACAACCCACGATTCAAGCTAGGGCCTATGCTTTGGGAGGCAAAGAGGAAGAGGCGGTCGAGATTGATCCAAATGCCGTTATTGAAGGTACCATTAGCATTCATGGCACTATATTGCATGCACTGTTTGATCCCGGGGCCACACATTCTTTCCTTTCTCGGGATCTCGCTTCTTCTTTGCCTTTGCCTGTTACTCTCTCTGCGCATGATTATGTGGTTAGTTCTTCCCTCGGGGGTTGTTTGGTGACTTCTAGAGTGTACCGGGAGTGTCCGGTGAGCATAGAGGGCCGAGTTTTCCTTGCCGAGTTAGTTGAGATGCCGATGCAGAGGTATGATGTGATCCTTGGAATGGACTGGCTGTTTGAGCATGAAGCTATGATAGATTGCCGTGGGAAGATGGTTTCATTTAGTTCAGTGGTTTTCACGAGCAAGAGGTTGAAGTCCAACCCGTTTGTTTTGTTTGTTGAGGCTAGTAAACTGGTCTGGGACGGTGTGACAGGTTTTGTGGCCTATCTCTTGAATAAACCTAAGGATCAGGCCAAACTTGAGGAGACGGAGGTCGTCCAAGAGTATGTAGATGTTTTCCCTGAGACGTTGGGCTCTCTACCGCCCGATAGGGACATTGAGTTTGTGATAGACCTCTATCCCGGAGCAGAACCTTTCTCGAAGACTACCTACAAGATGGCTTCTACTGAGTTAAAGGAGTTGAAGGTGCAGCTTGATGAGCTTCTAGCTTGTGGGTACATCCGTCCGAGTACTTCTCCGTGGGGTGCTCCGGTTTTGTTTGTAAAGAAGAATGATGGAACGTTATGGATGTTTATAGATTACCGCGAGCTGAACAGGTTGACCGTGAAGAACAAATACCCGCTGCATCATATCGAGGAGTTGTTCCATATTTTGTAGGGTTCTAAGGTTTACTCCAAGTTAGATTTGAGGTAGGGTTATTATCAACTGCGTATCAGGGAGGAGGATATTTCCAAGATCGGGTTTAATACTCGATATGTGCATTTTGAGTTCGTTGTCATGCCGTTTGGGTTAACGAATGCCCCAGCTATGTTTATGGACATGATGCACCGAGTGTTCAGGCCGTTTCTTGACAATTTTGTGGTAATCTTTATAGACGACATTCTGGTGTATTCCAGGTCCACTGAAGAGCATGCACAACACCTCCGGATTGTTTTAGAAACTCTGAGAGAACACAAGCTCTATACTAAGTTCAGCAAGTGTGAGTTTTGGATCGACAGAGTCATGTTTCTTGGCCATATAATCTCAGGTAATGGAGGTGAAGTTGGTCCGTCCAAGATTGAGTCAGTGCTGCACTGGGAGAGACCGAAGAATGTCTCAGAGATCAGAAGTTTTCTTGGGTTTGCAGGGTACTATCGTCGATTCATTAACAATCTTCTGTAAGATTGCTGCCCCGTTGACTCGTTTGTTGAAGAAGGAGGTTCGGTTTGAGTGGGATGATAAGTGTGAAGCGAGCTTTCAGACTTTGAAGGTGAAGTGGACAGCACCGGTTCTTACCTTACCCGAGGGTACCGAGGGGTATGCAGTGTATACAGATGCTTCCAAGGAAGGTCTCGATTATGTGTTGATGCAAAATGGTAGAGTGGTAGCTTATGCTTCGAGGAAATTGAAGGAGCATGAGAAGAATTACCCTACCCATGATCTTGAATTAGCTGCCGTTGTGTTTGCATTGTTCAAGTGACGACACTACCTTTACGGTGCAACTTTTGAGGTGTTCACCGATCCTCAAAGCCTCAAGTATCTATTTTCATAGAAGGATCTTAATGTGAGACAGAGGCGTTGGATGGAGTTTTTGGAGGACTACGACTGCACGATTTAGTACCGACCCGGTAAGGCTAACGTGGTAGCCGATGCCTTGAGTAGGAAGGCGAGTATGGCCAATTTGGAAGCTGGTTCTTCGGGTTCAGGTTTAGAAGTTCTAGTGTCGGGAACTTGGTTCTCTAACCTCACAGTCAAGCCAGATTTGAAACAGCAGTTGTTGGAAGCTCAGACTTCAGATGCCGAGATTCAGAGATTGGTTGCCCGATCAAGAGTGGATCCGAATTCCAAGTTTAGTTTAGATGATTCGGGGTTGCTAAGGCTTGAAGCGAGAATATGTGTCCCAAAAGAGCTCAAGAGGCTGATACTTGAGGAGGCACATCGCTCAAGGTACTCGATCCATCCGGGAGTACCAAGATTTATCGGGACTTGAAACAATTATTCTGGTGGAGTGGCATGAAAAGGGATGTTGCGAACTTCGTGAAGCGATGTCTAACGTGCCAAAGGGTGAAGGCAAAGCACCAGAAGCCGAGAGGAACTTTCTAACAGCTTTCTATTCCCGAATGGAAGTTGGAGCAAGTGACTATAGACTTCGTGTCCGGCTTGCCTAGAGTTAAAGGAGGGTTTGATTGAATATGGATAATTGTTGACAGACTCACTAAGCCAGCCCATTTTCTCAAGGTTTGGATGTCCAATAAGGTTCCAAAACTAGCCGAGTTGTATTGTAGAGAGATCGTCAGATTGCAAGGGGTTCCGGCTAGTATTGTTTCAGACCGAGATCCGAAGTTCACTTTGATCTTTTGGTAAAATCTTCAGAAGTGTTTGGGCACCTGCGTCAAGTTTAGCACCACTTCGCATCCTCAGACCGATGGATAATCTAAAAGGCTAAGAGGATATGCTTAAAGCGTGTGCTTTGGACTTTCAGGATAAGTGGGACGAGCACCTGCCTATGGTTGAATTTGCTTACAACAACAGTTTTCAAGCATAGATGAAGATGGCTCCGTATGAGGCACTTTATGGCAGAAAGTGCAGGTCACCTCTGTTTTGGGATATTGAGGATTGGAGGTGGACCAAGGAAGATAAGCTTGAGAGAGCAGAGCCTAAGAAGAAGATTGCTGCTACCATTGAGAAGGTTCAGCAAATCCGTCAATGGATGAAAGCAGCTCAGGCTCATCAGAAAAGCTATGTTGACAAGAGGAGAAGGCCTTTGGAGTTCGAAGTTGGAGATAGAGTCTTTTTAAAAGTATCTCCTAGAAAGGGCTTTACTCGGATAGGTAAAGGTGGAAAACTCAATCCACGATACCTCGGGCCTTTTGAGATCCTAGAACGAATTGGTGAGACAGCGTATAGGTTGGACCTACCGCCAAGCTTGACCGGGATACACAACGTATTTCACATTTCTGAGCTCCATAAGTACTATCCTGATGAGGCAACTATTCTCCCTGTTGAAGAGGTTCAGCTAGAGCCGAACTTGACAATTAAGAAGCACCCAGTTCCGAATCAGGATCGAAAGATGGAAGAGTTAAGGAACCGTCAGATTCCCTTAGTCAGGTTCTTTAGAGAGATCAGAAATTAGAAGAGTCCCCTTGGGAGACCGAGGAGAAGATAAAGAGTTTGTACCCGGAGTTGTTCAGCGCAGAGGCGAACCTGTTCTCTGAAGGAAGGGAGGTTGTGACACCCTGTCAGACCGCACGTACAGGTTTGTGCCACATGTGATTTTAATTTCCGTACATTCTTTTATTTGCATGTTAATTGATGCATTTATTACTTGGTTTTATATTCTTTTGTGACTCTTTGGATTATTTTTGATACAGATTTTTGCCCTATATGACTTTATTCTATGAATTCATGCTACGTGTAATTTTCAATTAAAGATTTTGAATCCATGACATGCTAAATTCCTAAATTATGTGTCGCATATGGTTCTTGGACTTATTTGCAAGTTTTAAACTTGTTTTCGACTTGATTGTTCGTTAGTGGACTCAATTGCTCTTTGTTTAAGCTTTTGGGGCCAATTTGTAATTTGCCCATTCTTGAGTCCTTAATTCGTAACTTGAGTTAGGGAATTCAGAATTGAGTTCTGTATTTGCTATTGGACTCGAATTGACGATTTGGAGATAATAGAACAAGTCTTGTCCTTTTTTGATACCGTTTCGACACCTATCGATGCAGATTTTGTCGTACCTACCCTAAAACGCCCCTATGAACCACTTGGAGACTAGCCTATTATTACTTTGTCCCTCTCCTTGACTTTTTCATCCAAAACTCAACCATCTCAATCTCCCACATCCTGAATATCGGACCAAAGGAGAAAGAAAGAGAAGAAAGAGAAGCTCCCAAGCTATCCTCCATTGTTGAACCTTGTAAAGATCAAGTTTTGTGCCTTTCTTGCTCCAATCTCTTAAGGTAATCCATGATTCTTTCTCTTCTCAATATGGTGATCATTTTGCACTCGTTGAATTTTTATTATATGCTAGAAATGGTGGAATTTGATTTGCATGATGAATAGTTAGATTTTTTGAGTGTTTGAAGCTTACATACATCTCTTGCCTATTTGTGGAATTACAGCTTGAATTCATGAGCATGAGTGAGTATTAATTGCATATCTTGGGAATTATTTAATGTTAGAAGCTTGGTTGTTGGGTTGCCAATAATGTGCTTATGAAGTTTTGCAAGAACTTGGTCTTATTTCATACCCTTACTTGAACTCAAGCTACGCTTGTGATGTATGCTCATTTGTGGGTTGTTTTTATAGAGTTTTGATGCATGAATCCTTGTCTAATTAATGCCTTAGCTTGCCTTATTTCTTTCCTTTGGAGTTTTGGAGCTTAAGTGTGAGTTTCAGGAGTGTTTAGGGCTGGAAATTAAACTTATTCTAGGCCCGAAGGCAGTAACGCCCGTTAGGGTATTATGTACTTAGAGGGGGTAACAGCCATTACCCCTTCACCCCTGGCCTCTGACCCCTATAACGGCCGTTAGCCTCTTCTGTGTTAGCAGGGGGTAACGGCCGTTAGTCCTAGGCCAGTTGCCACTGACCTAGGTAACGGCCGTTAAGGGCTTATGTGTGTTTCGGGGCTAAAGGTTGTTAGCCCCTTGTTTACTTATGTGTGTATTGTTTGCTTACTTTATTACTTTTTTTACTCATTCTATGCCTCGTATATGATATGTATGCTTTGTATGCTTGCCTAATTATGTGTTATGAGTTCCGTGGTAAGTTTATGTCTTGATTTGATACGTTATTTGAACGACATGAACATGAATGACTTAAGTGTTGCATCCTTAAACTTCATATGCATACCTTGCAACCATGGGCATTGCCGATTGTGTATTTAGTACATATTTGAGTCTAAGTCTTGGGTGTTGTGTTCTTGTGTTTGAGAGCCTCTTCCGGAAGCCGACGAACCCGAGGTTTAGGTGGTTATTTGCTTGTTTTGGCCCCTCTGCTCCTCCTTTTTTGCTTTAACGTGAGATTTAGGACTTTTCTTTTAGAGTATGAATCCTATGGCCTTTATGTGTTGATTTATCACCCCGCATGCGACTGTATGTTTATTATATAGTAAATATGGGTGCTTAAGCTATTATTATGACCTTATGAATACGTTTAGGATTTATGAAAAGGGTATAAGTATGAGCATACGTAAACTTGATTTTTGAATTCCTTTTTGTACGTTTACGTTTGGTATAAGCGATGTATGCCCTGAAATATGGGACTTTGACTCGACGCGACGTAATGTGATAAAAAGCAGCTCGCGATTGATATACTTTCCAGTTGACCCCCACCTCAACGAACCCAACATGGATGACAGGACGCGTCATAAAGTTATGGAAGAGTGACAGGACTTTGATAGGAATTGGTATGATGGGCCCCGAGAATTATGGGTAAGGAATGCCTGGACGACAAGGGTCGTCGGGTTTGGCCTGTGAAAGTAGGGAAAGCGTGATGCTTTGAGCCCTTGGTGGATAATCGGGAAAGGCATAGTGTGGGTTAGCTACCCCGTATGTATTTGTATTGCAGGTGGAAAGAATTTAATTCCCGATCACCGTTGATGTTGGGGTTAGACTGATATTTAGGATATATGCATTTTATGTTATGTTATGACATGATGAGATATTGGAGGTCCGTACTCGCTGGACATATGCTTCTGTTTGTATTGGTGGATTATGAATCGGGATATGTTTTCTTTATGTATGATAGTTAAGTTTCGAAACGATTTGGCATGCAAAACCCTAGCCCGGTTCATGACCATTCCTTCTGTTATATGCTCTGTTATATACGTATTTATATGTGTGGGTGTGCGTTAGCCCCCTCACTCAGTCGAGTTGTAGACTGGCCCTCTCCTTTACCTCCCCCCCTCCCTTTCAGGTCGCTCGAGGTAGGTGGGGAAGTGCGTCATGTAGAGTCGTATTTGTTGGCTTAGGTCGAGTCTGCATATGTACATGTCGCATTTTGGATACTCTTACGATGATTGTGTATATGGATTCTTAGTATGACACTTTTTGATAGTTTTGTAAACTCAATCTCATTTTGGGTCGTGTGGCCATTATATATGGTTTTATGTTTTATTGAGCTCGTTTTTGGATCCTGTTTGTTGCTTCTGCTTATATGTTTAACTGTTTAGCGCGCTCTGTTTGGTCTTAGCCTAGTGTGTGCGCTTAGGCCCCCATTCTCTTAGACTTGGGCTTATGTATGGAAATCCATTTCATATGTGGGTTCGGGTCTAGGTAGGAGGATGTGGTAACCCGGCGCTGCGGGTGCTACATTTTCCCTACATAAGGTGTGTTTTACTTTTATTATTTCATGCTTTATATATTGTTCTTAGGGTAATATAGTTATAGCATGCTGAGGATAAATTAACTTAAGCCTTTAGGAATTTATTTTATGAAATATATGCCTAAATTGTTAGTTTCATGTACAATGTGCTTACACTATGAATTTTATTTAATTAAATGCATGAATTAGGATATGATATAATCTGAGTATATGTTTAAATATTTATGATCTTATTTCATTAAATTCATGCCTAAAATAAATTATTTAGAATTATTTTTTATGACTAAAGTTTCATAAAGTGCTATATCTTAAGTTTAATTATGTTTTATGAACTTAGAATCTATTAAATATGATCATGATCTAATATGTAAACCTTGGTAAGTCTAACAACGAGTTCATAGTGTCCTCGAATTAATTTGGGTGCACGTGTGATAGTGTGTGAGTGAGTGTGTCTAATTTTATGTTATAAAGCGTTTAATTCTTAAGAATTTGAATAGTAAATGTTTTTAATAGTAATTTTGTCTTTTTGGTCAACATTTATCACCAATATTTCGAAAATAATATTAAAATCATTATAAATTGAGTTTCGAAAATATTAAAGAAGGTGTAAAACATGGCCTGGATGAAAACAGTAAGTTAAGGGCATTGGTAAAGCGTTTATAGATCGTGATCCAACTTTTTGAATAATCATGCATTGCATTCTTACATGAACTTTGTGCTCGTATATGATCTGACATGTTTTAAGGGGGAATTCTTGACCTTTCATACAGTTTACTATTCATAACCCGAGCCTACCTTGTTCATATTGCTAACTCGAACCTAGAGGTTCATCACACATGTTTCTCTATCATTTTAACTTGTTTCCCGAGCTCAGAGAGTCTTTCTTGAACCATAAGGGTATTTTTGGAACTTACCGACCAAAGTTACTATTCATCCAAAAAAAATGAGCTTTTGATTCTGATACCTTTCCTACCCAAGTTTACAGTCGAATCGATCCTCGAGTCGAGACGAGTCTTTTGAAATCATTCTTGGCTTGGAAATCTATTCTGGAACTTTGTTTTATTGAAAATGTTTTCGAAAACCCTAGTTCACTATTTCTTCTACGAACGGTTTTCATTCGGAAAATGTTTTCTCTTCGGAAAATGTTTTCTCTTATGAATTGCCCTAGTATATGCTATGATCATTTGATATGATTGTTATATTATGAGAATTGATGCATGATTATGGAATTTGAATTATGTTCATGTATGTTAGCTAATGGAATAGTGATTTACAATTTATTATGTCACAACTTGTTACATGTTGATATTGAATTAAATTGTTACATGTTACATGCCTAAAGGTATATGATATGATATGATATATGTTGTGACATGTTGTCACATTGTTATATGATTCTTGAATTATGAATTGAGCTTATGGTATGATATGGATTATTGGATTAGTGCCTTGATCATATGTTATACACTTTAACAGTGTCACACGTTATAACCTAAGAGAGAATAGTGTTTCATAACTTGATCTTATGCCTTAATTGGATCTCTTAACCATAGGTTATACCTTTAACCTAGATCACACTTGATTATATTAACATGAACTTGAAACTATATGTTTTAATCAAGATCATAATTTAATTAGGGTGTGTGTGTGTGCATGCCGTGTGTGTGTGTGTGTTCGTGCATGGTGTGTGTGTGTACCGTGTGTGTGGGTGTGTGTGTATAGTAAGGGTTTGACCCGACCCTTTGACCCGACATGTGAATAGTAACTTGTGAATAGTAATCCTCAATAGTAATCTGGAATAGTAATCTTGAATAGTACTTTTGAATAGTGCTTTTGAATAGTAAAAGTGAAATAAAACTTGTGCTTTCTTAATAGACATTTGCACCTAGGGTTTCGATATCCAGGGTCTAAAATGTATTTTCAAAATGTGTTTTCTTTCGTGGACTTGTTTCTTAACCTAAGGTTTGCGATAGGATTTATAATTTGACTAAAGCTTACTCGGATATAGTAAGATCATAGTCTCACGTTAAGAGTAACTCACTTTAACGTATTCCTTTGTGTGTTACCTTTCTTGAATACCTTCAATGATATTACTCTCTTGTGTTACATGTTCTTTATATGTTCCTTGTTCATTGTTTCATGCATTTCATATGCATCTTGGTTAGTAGTGGGTCTTAGTTCTTAAGCTCACTCTAGTACACCACCAACAGGAGTTAAAGTTGAGCACTGGGATCCCCAGGGCACCGCATAATCTGTCTACCTACCTTTTGTTACTATAGGTGAGGTGAAGTTATAAATGTTTTCCAACTGGAACCACGATTATACTATCGTATCATATGTTTTGAAAATTCAAAGCTAAACCTCGTTTTGAACTATCCCTTTTATCGGGACATTCTTTTGAAAGGATCATTCATACTTTAATAGTATACCTTGATCTACAGCACATGTTTTCCAAAGTTCTGCATTCTTGTTCAAAGACAGTTACATGATTTGCATATGTTTTCAAAGTACAGTTTCATATGTTTTATAGACAGAATCATATGTTTTACAGATAGAATCATATGTTTTACAGACAGCATCATATGTTACAGTTACAGTTTCACATGTTATAGTTAGCATACTGGAGTGGTACTCTGGTCACTGCTAATCTTAAATGTAAGTATATAGTTTACAGTTTGGGCCTGGCGGTTATGTGTGGAGGTGATGTTCGGGAGGTGTGCGCTAACGACATCACCAATACCGCCCGCCACACTTAGCCAATTGACACCGACTTTTAACAGGAGGTTTGTTAAGTCAGGACAATCTGTCAGGGAACGGACAACAAATCTGTTCCCATTACATGTTTACAGGTCGCCTAGGGCTAGCTACCCGAAGTGACAACCGGTGGAGGATGGTGCATGTTTGTATGCGTTAGTGAGAGTCGTTGTTGACCTTGGTCCGATAGTCTACTGTGTGCGGAGTTGTTGTTGACCTTGGTCCGATGCTCTACTATATGTGGGGTTATTGTTGATCTTGGTCCGATACTCTACTATACGTGGAATTATCATTGATCCTGGTCCGATGCTCTACCAAATCATGTTTTTCTGGAGTAAAGATGGAGGAGCCTAGCTTGCGGGCAAAATTCTGTTTCATAAAAGATGGTTCCTATCTGGAAAAGTTCACTTTACCCTTACCCTTATCAACAACATATGTGTGCGCGTGTGATAGCATTCATGAAAATGTTTTAAAACGTGCATTCTTTTACAGCATCACATTCAAAGATTTTTATCAACCGAACTTGTTTCAAGTTCTTCTTTAAAGCATTGCATCTAACAGTTCTGAACTTTACTTCAAATTCTTTATCTCTCAGTACTTTCTTTTAAGTATTCCCTCACTTAGTCCTTTTGACTAATACCTCTCCCGTTTTCTTGCCTCTTGGTTTCAGGTCTTGCAGCCGCAGTCTAGAGGTATCTTGAAGCTCTAGATTGTCATTTTTGTTTCAGTCAGGACTTAGTATTACTTTCTTTTGTGTCCTGCATATGTTTTATGGCTGCATTACTTTATGTTTCTGAATACTTGAGTATCTTTGTTATACTCTTGCTGCTACTCTGCTACCGATATTTTGAACTCTACTGTATCGGTATTTATATATGAATATGTTATATGTTCTGATATGCCGAGTCTCTCTTACACGATCAATATGTTCTTACTTGTTACATGCCATCACGCACATGTTTTGAAAAGTTTTAAAATACTCTGATTTTCTGCTGCATAGCCACATCGTTATACATATGTAGTTCTGAGATAGATAGCCGTTCGCTGGAGTATTTCTTGAGTGATGGCTCACACCATTACTTGAGAGGTGCTTCAGTGCGGGGGTTGAGACGCCGCTCTCCTCTTGTTCCAGTACGAGTGGGGGCGTTACAGCCTGAGGTGGTATCAGAGCATCGGGTTAAAAGAGAAGAGACTTAACCTAGATTGCTCTCATGTTGCATCATGGATTGTTCACGCATTGCATCCAGGATCATTCTCAGATTGCATCGAGATAGGATATTTGGGGATTGCGTTGTTTTGTTATCTGGATTTCATATCTGTGGTATCTTCTGTAGAGTTATGGCAGTTCAGCCGCACCAGGATCCTAATCAGCAGATGGATGAGGCTTTCTTTGAGCAGTTTGAGGCCCCGCGTACTGTGGCACTTTCTCGCCGTGGAGGCACTCGTTTCTACACCTGGCGTAGGTCCAGGAACAGTGGCAGGCCTGGGTATCCCTATCCTAGCAGAGTTGTGTACTATCTCGAGTCTGAGAGAGATGGTTACTTTTAGGAGTATCAGAGGACCCGTGAGGTCAGGTTGGAGTCTATGCGCCATCAAGATCAGTCACTACAGTACCAGATTGATAGGGACATCGCTTGTGAGCATGCTGCAGAGATGACTCATATTGCAGATCAGAGGGCTGCTCGTATTGCTGAGCTGGAGGTAGATCTTATGCAGATGACTATCGATCGTGACACCTCTATGAAGCGTCACCAGCACTACCGTGCCCGCGTGAGAGCTCGCCTGTATGATACCTATCACTTATCCGATGAGCAGGCAGTTGAGGAGGTCGAGGGTCAGGATGTCAGTCAGGCCTCTCAGGAGCCCGAGCCTATGCAGGATCAGTCAGATGGAGGCGATGGAGGATCTGATGATGATGATGATGGCGGAGACGAGCCAACAGGACACGGACAGGGTGAGGTCGTTGCTGTTGCTGATGACACCACCAGGGGTTCTTTGGACCACAGTTATCAGGGTTGATCGTTGATGGGAGTTTTCTGTATATAGTACTGATGCATATATATCTATCTATGGACGGCGGACGTATAGCCGGGACAGTTCAGGACTGACTTTTGGATGAGGGGATGTATAGCTATGGTAGATGATCTCTGACTTTTGGCACCACGGATGACGGTTCAGATGACTTGGTACCTACTAGGTTATTTTTAGCAGGGTTGGACGGATTGGTAAGGCCTGTAAGGGAGTCAACTCGATAGTATTGGGTCCTTCCCATTTTGAATTAATACTATTAACATGTGGCTTGTAGTAAATTTTACCAAACCTTACACAGTTATAATACTTTCGGCTTTATGTTGGATATCTGTTTACTGTTTTCCATAACTATCATTGCATGAGTCTTAGGGTTGCTTCAAGATACCATTAGGACCGTTGATAGGATCATGTCATTTCATTTATTGTTAGCATGCTGATATTCTTGTTGTTGGATTGATCATGCTATTCATGTTACAGTTCTGGTTGATATGACAAGTACACGTTCTGTTCCCGTTTACATGTTGATCATGTTTTGGGATATGTTATACATGTTTCTGATATGTTGATATGTTACCCGAGCTTCTGTTCCCGTTTATATGTTGTCTGACAGTTGTTTCTGATTACATGATATGTGTGGAGATCTTGAATCTTTGCTGATATGTTGTTATGGGAATGTGTTGTTCTCATACTTATGTGTGACTACGTAGGAATGTGAATACGTGGTTACGGATTCTGTGAATTATTATATATCATGCACCGAATATATGTATATGAATGCTAATGAATTCAGTAACAACATAACACCAAGAAGAGCACCCCGAAATCGTGTACCACCACTGCCACCCCAAAGAGATGTCACGCCACCCCAAAGAGATGTGACGCCACCCCCTGAACGGGAGGGAACTCCAGAGTTAAGGGATGTGCTACGATAATTTATGAGGGCTTGTGCACCGAGAGATAATCCTCATAATGAAAGGTCACTGGAAAAATTTCTGAGGATGAATCCACCTAAGTTCTATGGAGAACCGAACGACCTAAAGGCTGAGAATTGGATTACTAGTCTTGAGAAGATTTTCGAAGCTATGGAGATCTACCCAGAGGATCGTGAACGAGTTCGGTATGCTACTTTTCTTATGGAAGGAGCTGCATACAATTGGTGGAAGCACGTTCAGCATGTGTGGATTGAGAATAACGTTGAGGGAAGTTGGGATGAGTTTATCAGAGAGTTTCAGCAGAAGTACACGCCTCAACTGACTCGTGATGCACGAGACGCTGAGTTTATGAGTCTGGTTCAGGGAACTATGAATGATATGGAGTTTGAAGCTAGGTTTGTGAGGCTGATTAAGTATGCGCCTCATATTCTGAATGATGATCGTTACAAGACAAAGAGGTTTATTGATGGACTGAAGCCCGAACTTCGGTTGGCACTTGCTTCTTTGGACATTGAGACCTACAACCGGGCTGTTGATAGAGCGCTAAGGGTTGAGGTTGCACACAAGGAGGTCAAGATAACTACTGCACGTCAAGGACCTTCTAACCCTAAGCCTTATCAAGGTAATAAGCGACCTTCCGGATCTTTTCCCCAAGGAACTGGAAAGAGGCCAATGGTAACACCACAGCGTCAATAGCAGAACGCTCCACCGAAACAGCAAGCACATAAGCAGAAAGCGCCACAGCAGTACCATAGGGCGCCACAACAGTAGAGAGCACCTCAGCCAGGTCTAGAGGAAATTGTTTGTCGATATTATCGCCGAACGGGACACACTGAGGAGAACTGTCGCAAGAAAGCAGGACCGTGTTTCGCGTGTGGTTCCCCTGAGCACCAGATGGATAGTTGCCCGCACAAGATCAGGAGATTTAGGGTCCAAGATAAAGGAAAAGGGGTGGTGGATACGACGAACAAACCGGTGGTCAAAGGCAGAGCTTATGCTTTGGATGGTAAGGAGGAGGTTGATCCTTCATCTGTTGTGGAAGGTATTGTGCACATTCTTAAAACGCCAGTTAAGGTCTTGTATGACCCTGGTGCTATGCAATCATTTGTTGCATCTAAATTATGTGCGCATTTACAGTTTCCACTTGAATACTTGCCATATAAATTTGAAGTGAGTTCTCCTTTGGGAACTTGGCTTATTACGGATCAAGTATATAAAAGCTGCCCTATATGTATTGGTACCCGTTGTTACCCGACTGATCTGATTGAATTACCGATGACAAGATACGACGTTATACTTGGTATGGATTGGTTGTCTAAGTACCGAGCTAAGTTGGATTGTTACAAGAAACAGATCATCTTGGAAGAAGATGAAAGTGGGACATCAGAAGGGAAAGTTGAGAAGTTATCAGTGATTTCTTCGATAGAAGCTAAGAAGTTGATTCAGAAAGGAGTTATTGGATTTGTTGCGTATCTTTTGAATAGACCGAAAGATCAACTTAAGATCGAAGAAGTGGAAGTGGTGAACGAGTTCTTAGATGTGTTTCCTGAGCATTTGGATTTGTTACCTCCTGACCGAGAGTTGGAGTTTACGATCGAGACGATATCAGGAGCTGAGCCGTACTCAAAGAAACCTTATAGAATGATACCAGCTGAATTGGAAGAACTGAGGAAGCAATTGGATGAACTGATTGAATCTGGATATGTTCGACCGAGCACGTCGCTGTGGGGAGCGCCTGTGCTTTTTGTTAAGAAGAAGGATGGATCATTGCGTTTATGCATTGACTATCGGGAGCTGAACAGGATGACGATCAAGAATAAGTATCCTCTCCCTCATATCGAAGAGCTGTTCGATATACTTCAAGGATCGAAGGTCTACTCTAAGTTAGATATAAGACAAGGATATTATCAATTGAAGATCAGGGAAGCGGATATTCCGAAGACTGCTTTCAACAGCCGATACGGACAATATGAGTTTGTAGTAATGCCGTTTCGTTTGACGAACACACCAGCTGCATTCATGGATATGATGCACCGTATATTCAAGCCATTTCTCGACAAGTTTGTAGTGATCTTCATCGACGATATTTTGGTATTTTCGAAGACACCGGAGGAACATGCTGAACATCTTCGAATCGTGTTACGCACTTTGCTGGATCACAAGCTATATGCAAAGTTCAGCAAGTGTGAGTTCTGGCTTGAGAGAGTTACGTTTCTCGGACACATCATATCAGGATCTGGAATCGAAGTAGATCCCTCGAAGATCGAAACGATTATGGATTGGAAGTCACCGAAGAATCCTTCAGAAGTGAGAAGTTTTCTGGGATTAGCTGGCTACTACCAGAGGTTTGTCAAAGATTTCTCGAAGATAGCTACACCTCTCACTAAGTTGACAAAGAAAGAAGGGAAGTTTGAATGGACTGAGAAGTGTGAGCAAAGCTTTAAACGATTGAAGGAGATGCAAACAACTGCACCCGTGTTAGCGTTACCAGAAGGAAAAGAAGGATACACTGTCTACACCGATGCTTCGAAAGAAGGAGTAGGAGGAGTTTTGATGCAGAATGGAAAGGTGATTGCGTATGCATCAAGGAAACTCAAAACGCATGAAGTTAACTACCCGACACATGATTTGGAATTAGCAGCAATAATTTTTGCACTTGGAAAGTGGAGACATTACCTGTATGGAGTTACGTTTGACATCTTTAGTGATCATAAGAGCCTGCGATATCTATTCACTCAAAAGGAGTTGAATATGCGACAAAGGAGATGGATGGAATTTCTGGAGGACTACGATTGCATTATTCAGTACCATCCAGGAAAGGCGAATGTGGTAGTCGATGCCCTAAGCAGGAAAGTTCATTTGGCACAGATTTCTGCCAACCCCGAGGTTGATCAAAGAGAAAGAATGGAGGTGATAACTAAGGCTCGAGTCACGAACGTTGTGATGATATCACCTTCGAAAGAGCAAGTGCTGGAAGCACAGAAGAACGACGAGTGGACCAAGAGATGTCTCGAATCTAAGGAGAGAGATGATGAGACTAAGTTCAAGGTTGATGAACATGGAATATTGAGGTACAAAGGTCGAGTATGCGTACCAACTGTTTTGAGGAAAGAGATTCTCGACGAAGCGCACAAGACTAAGTACACGATACATCCCGGAGGCACTAAGACGTATCAAGGTGTTAAGAAGCATTTCTGGTGGAACGGAATGAAGAGAGACATAGCCAACTATGTCAAGAAGTGCTTAACTTGTCAGAAAGTTAAAGCTGAGCACCAGAAGTCGAGTGGGAAGTTGCAACCATTACCGATTCCGACTTGGAAGTGGGAGCAAATCACGATGGATTTTGTCACTGGATTACCCAAAGTCAGAGGAGGACAAGATAGTATCTGGGTGATCATTGATCGATTGACAAAGTCAGCGCACTTTTTGCCAGTTAAAACGACGGATAAGGTCAGCACGTTGGCAAAGCTGTACCAACAAGAGATTGTCAGATTACATGGAGTCCCGAACAGTATAGTCTCGGATAGAGATCCAAAATTCACGTCGCACTTGTGGAAAGAAATTCAGACTTTGATGGGAACGAAGTTGAACTTCAGTACTGCAGCGCATCCTCAGACGGATGGACAATCAGAAAGGATGATTAAGTACTTGGAAGATATGCTAAGAGCTTTCGCTTTGGACTTCCAGGAAAGTTGGAAAGAGTGTTTACCTCTTGTGGAGTTTGCATACAACAATAGTTATCAAGCTTCTATTAAAGCTGCTCCATATGAAGCTCTGTATGGAAGGAAATGTAGATCCCCGTTATACTGGGATTTGGATGAAGTGAGATGTACTGAGGAAGGACCAATCAGAGTGAATTCAGCTAAATGGATAAGAGAAGCGACGGAGAAGATTCAGATCATTCGCCAGAGAATGAAAGCTTCCCAGGACAGGCAGAAGAGTTATGCTGATCGACGAAGAAGGAATTTGGAATTCACAGTGGGCGAAAAGGTATTTCTGAAGGCATCGCCAAGGAAAGGATTTTCCCGAATTGGGAAAGGTGGAAAGTTAAACCCAAGATATGTTGGACCGTATGAGATACTGGAGAGAGTCGGACCGACTGCTTATAGATTGGATTTGCCTATAGGTTTAACAGGAATCCACAACGTATTTCATGTATCTCAGCTTCGTAAGTGTTTCTCAGATGAGACAGAGGTTGTGCCGGTAGAGGAGATACCGTTAAAACCGGATCTGACTTATGTTTTGAAGCGCGCTAAGATTCTAGATAGGAAGTTTCAAGAGCTGAGGAATAGGAAGATTCCTTTGGTTAAAGTCCTTTGGAAGGGACATGGGACAGAAGAGGCAACCTGGGAGATAGAAGAGAAAATGCAGAAGCATCACCCTGAGTTGTTTGCGGTTACAGCGGAAGAATTTGTGGACAGATTCTCTTTAAGGAGGGGTGATTGTAACAGCCCAAAACAGGGCCTGGATGAAAACAGTAAGTTAAGGGCATTGGTAAAGCGTTTATAGATCGTGATCTAGCTTTTTGAATCATCATGCATTGCATTCTTACATGAACTTTGTGCTCGTATAAGATCTGACATGTTTTAAGGGGGAATTTTGGACCTTTGATACAGTTTACTATTCATAACCCGAGCCTACCTTGTTCATATTGCTAACTCGAACCTAGAGGTTCATCACACATGTTTCTCTATCGTTTGAACTTGTTTCCCGAGCTCAGAGAGTCTTTCTTGAACCATAAGGGTATTTTTGGAACTTACAGACCAAAGTTACTATTCATCCAAAAAAAATGAGCTTTTGATTCTGATACCTTTCCTACCCAAGTTTACAGTCGAATCGATCCTCGAGTCGAGACGAGTCTTTTGAAATCATTCTTGGCTTGGAAATCTATTCTGGATCTTTGTTTTATTGAAAATGTTTTCGAAAACCCTAGTTCACTATTTCTTCTACGAACGGTTTTCATTCGGAAAATGTTTTCTCTTCGGATTTGCACTACTTGAGCTATTTCAAGATTTTTGAGATGTTTTACAACGCTTGATTCAAACCCTAGCTTGAAATATTGAAGCGTACGTTAGTACGTAAGAATTCACTATTCACCCCACGTTTTCAACTTTTTAACGGTAAAACGTTTTATATTCGATTTTGGACTCAAAACGCTTCTCGATTTATTTCTTAAATTTTGGGAACAACCCGGACTTGAAAATCATTCTAGGAAGTCGTTTTTCACTCGTGTTGAGTTTCGAGCTCAAAACTTTTATTCACTAAAACTAATGTATCTTTCAAACGGTAAATCCGATTTCGACGAATGAATATGCGTTTCGAAGCTAATTTTTGCCCGGACGGAATGGTTACACTTCCAGACACTTATCCTCGAGTCTTCACCACGAAATTACCGAAATACCCCCCAGCAGTCCCATTTTTACCTTCATAATGCCTAAATCTTCTAGAAGATGCAAGTGGATGAACTCTTGTTTTGCTCTCCTACCCTTAAGCCATCTTTCTTTGCAAGGTGAGGGGCTTGTTCACAACTATAAATACCCCTCTCATGCCATTAGAATCCTTGCTCAAAGTCTTGCGTTGACAAGCACTCCTCTCTCCCTCCTTTCCCCCTTGGCCGTCGGCCTCCCCTCCCATTTGCTAGGTTAGTTGTTTTATTTTTATGTTATGTTTAGTTAGTTTATGTTTTTATGTTATGGTATGTTTATATTATGTTTAGGTTGGGTCTTAGTGTCTTCCCTAAGCCATATAGGATTTTATTTTATGCATTTATTATATAGTTTTCCTGATATGTTTGAATAGTTGTTTATAGGTTTTATTTGTTTAGTATATGCTTGAATATGTTATGAATTGCCCTAGTATATGCTATGATCATGTGATATGATAGTTATATTATGAGAATTGATGCATGATTATGGAATTTTAATTATGTTCATGCATGCTAGCTAATGGAATAGTGATTTACAATTTATTATGTCACAACTTGTTACATGTTGATATTGAATTAAATTGTTACATGTTACATGCCTAAAGGTATATGATATGATATGATATATGTTGTGACATGTTGTCACATTGTTATATGATTCTTGAATTATGAATTGAGCTTATGCTATCATATGGATTATTGGATTAGTGCCTTGATCATATGTTATACACTTTAATAGTGTCACACGTTATAACCTAAGATAGAATAGTGTTTCATAACTTGATCTTATGCCTTAATTGGATCTCTTAACCATAGGTTATACCTTTAACCTAGATCACACTTGATTATATTAACATGAACTTGAAACTATAGGTTTTAATCAAGATCATAATTTAATTAGGGTGTGTGTGTGTGTGTGCATGTCGTGTGTGTGTGTGTGTTCGTGCATGGTGTGTGTGTGTACCGTGTGTGTGGGTGTATGTGTATAGTAAGGGTTTGACCCGACCCTTTGACCCGACATGTGAATAGTAACCTATGAATAGTAATTTGGAATAGTAATCTTGAATAGTACTTTTGAATAGTGCTTTTGAATAGTAAAAGTGAAATAAAACTTGTGCTTTCTTAATAGACATTTGCACCTAGGGTTTCCATATCCAGGGTCTAAAATGTGTTTTCAAAATGTCTTTTTTTTCGAGGACTTGTTTCATAACCTAAGATTTGCGATAGGATTCATAATTTGACTAAAGCTTACTCGATTATTGTAAGATCATAGTCCCACGTTAAGAGTAACTCACTTTAACGTATTCCTTTATGTGTTACCTTTCTTGAATACCTTAAATGGTATTACTCTCTTGTGTTACATGTTCCTTGTTCATTTGTTTCATGCATTTCATATGCATCTTGGTTAGTAGTGGGTCTTAGTTCTTAAGCTCACTCTAGTACACCACCTACAGGAGTTAAAGTTGAGCACTGGGATCCCCAGGGCACCGCATAATCTATCTACCTACCTTTTGTTACTATAGGTGAGGTGAAGTTATAAATGTTTTCCAACTGGAACCACGATTATACTATTGTATCATATGTTTTGAAAATTCAAAGCTAAACCTCGTTTTGAATTATCCCTTTTATCGGGACATTCTTTTGAGAGGATCATTCATACTTTAATAGTATACCTTGATCTACAACACATGTTTTCCAAAGTTCTGCATTCTTGTTCAAAGACAGTTACATGATCTGCATATGTTTTCAAAGTACAGTTTTATATGTTTTACAGACAGAATCATATGTTTTACAGACAGAATCATATGTTTTACAGACAGCATCATATGTTTTACAGTTACAGTTTCACATGTTATAGTTAGCATACTGGAGTGGTACTCTGGTCACTGCTAATCTTAAATGCAAGCATACAGTTTACAGTTTGGGCCTGGCGGTTATGTGTGGAGGTGATGTTCGGGAGGTGTGCGCCGACGACATCACCAATACCGCCCGCCACACTTAGACAATTGACACCGACTTTTAACAGGAGGTTTGTTAAGTCAGGACAATCTGTCTGGGAACGGATAGCAAATCTGTTCCCATTACATGTTTACAGGTCGCCTAGGGCTAGCTACCCGAAGTGACAACCGGTGGAGGATGGTGCATGTTTGTATGCGTTGGTGAGAGTCGTTGTTGACCTTGGTCCGATAGTCTACTGTGTGCGGAGTTGTTGTTGACCTTGGTCCGATGCTCTACTATATGTGGGGTTATTGTTGATCTTGGTCCGATACTCTACTATATGTGGAATTATTGTTGATCCTGGTCCGATGCTCTACTAAATCATGTTTTTCTGGAGTAAGGATGGAGGAGCCTAGCTTATGGGCAAAATTCTATTTCATAAAGGATGGTTCATATCTGGAAAAGTTCACTTTACCCTTATCCCGTTTTATGGAAGAACTATGAACCATCAAAAG
The DNA here is from genome assembly GCA_037501455.1 of Lantana camara. Taxonomy (NCBI): domain Eukaryota; kingdom Viridiplantae; phylum Streptophyta; class Magnoliopsida; order Lamiales; family Verbenaceae; genus Lantana; species Lantana camara. Next base: position 50,155,352 of record CM074861.1, read on the forward strand.
CTTATGCGTGCGCGTGTGATAGCATTCATGAAAATGTTTTAAAACGTGCATTCTTTTACAACATCACATTCAAAGAGTTTTATCAACCGAACTTGTTTCAAGTTCTTCTTTAAAGCATTGCATCTAACAGTTCTGAACTTTACTTCAAATTCTTTATCACTCAGTACTTCTTTTTAAGTATTCCCTCACTTAGTCCTTTTGTCTAATACCTCTCCCGTTTTCTTGCCTCGTGGTTTCAGGTCTTGCAGCCGCAGTCTAGAGGTATCTTAAAGATCTAGATTCTCGTTTTTCCTTCAGTCAGTGTTAGGAATAGTGCCCTAGAAAGCCGATTGTATATCCGCTTTGTGCTTTTCCTTATTGTAATCACAGACAATCTTTGAATGAAATAACGAATTGAGGCAACACTTCTTTATATGCTCTTGTTTGGTATGCGTTTACTTTATCTGTGCATGTATGAGAACTCCCCTAATCCTGATGACTTTAGGACTCTACCATTTAGGTGAAATGGTTCATGAAACGAGCCCTATATCACATAAGTCATGATAGTAAAATACTCCAAGCCGATGAGTCCTACAGACAGTGGGAGTGTCAACCTGACTCCTCTAAGGCTTGCTTGTGGGATCACGCCCTTAAGAAGGACCACCTTGTTTCATGGAGGTGCAAAGTGTATAGTTGATACGTGCGTGATACATGAGGGTGCTTACTTTAATAAGTAAGTTCACTGAGGTGCCCCGTGTGAGAACATTCCTAAATGGGAAAGGAAGTTTCTATTTCAGGAAATGGAAACTTCCAGATTAGGAAATATCTCACGAGTCATTGATGTGATTAATTGATCCTTAGACTTGAGGTTCCTTGTCACTTTATGAGTTAACTCTGTAGTCTTAGGTATAAGCTTTAAAGGGTGTCGCCTTAGACAACTGATTCAAGGCTTATGCTGGGGCTGCACAAGTGACTCATGAAAGTGAATGAGAAACAAGAAAGGACCTACACTTGCATTTGCAAGGTGATCTCTTATTGTGTAAGTCATTCATATGCCATATGGAGTCCTTGGCCAAGGCAGTAGATCAAGACATCAAGAAAAGGGTTTCTTGGATTGAGATCAAATGGATATGAAATGCACTTAGCTTTAAGACCGGATTATTAGGGTTCTGATTATTCCCTTGCCCTAGATCTTGGTTGAGAGATAGTAAGTAGCAGGATTGTATCTCACATGAATCAATGACTTAAAGGTTCTGTCGAATCCGAACATTCCAATTCAGCTAGGGGTTAAACACCTGTTGCTAGACTATGGTCGTTTAATCTGTGGACTGATTAATTAATTAGTGAATTAATTAATTAGGGTCACTGTTAATTGAATTGAGAACCTAGAGGGTCACACACAACAACTTGGTTACATGAGTTGAGGCTTGAAAATGATTAAACGAGTTAATCGGGCCAAGAAGGTTCCACACGTGTGAAGTCACACGTGTGGCTCACGTGAGTGACACGTGTCACTGTGACACGTGTCACACACGTGTGTATATATATATATTATATATATATTAAATAATTAATTAGTTAATTATTTAATACACTTTGGTTTAATTTTGAATTAAAAAGAAAGTCTAATTTTGGAGAAAATAATCTAGTTAATTAATTACGAATTAATTAATTAGATAAAAATAAGTTATTTATTTTATAATAAATAAAGTATAAAAATTATCCAAAAATAGTTTGGATATTTTTAGCTCTCTTAAAAGTTGACTTGAATTAGAATTCAAAGTCAAAGTTGGAAATACTTGATGATCAAGTAATAGGAGAGAGAGGGACCAAATCCTTTGTCCATTAGGACTAGGTTCGGCCGCCCCTCCCCTTTCCTATATATAGGGGAGCTCATGCTCCCCTTTAGAGCTAATAGACAATTCTTGGTTCATGTGTTGAACACCTTCCCTTCTCCAAGATTAAATTAAACCCTAGGTTAAGCCTAAACACTAACTAGAGAACTAGCATCCTTACTAGTTAGATTGTGATCAAGTTGGTGGACTTTCTCTAGAGACTTCAAGTTAGAAGTTTGAAGATTCGAGCTTTACCAAAGGAGAGGGGATCAAGCCGCGAGAAGAGCGTTCTTGGGTGGCTTGAAACGCTTCAAGAAAGAACAAAAGAAAAGTAAGTTTTCTGTCTTTACGAATTTGGTTACACGATTGCGAGTTCAAGGTCCTTTTGTTGGAAAAATTTTTTAAATTCCGCTGCTTTCTGATTCGTATTTTCCAACAAGTGGTATCAGAGCCACCTCGTTAATCGTGTTTCTGATTCGTCCCAATTATTCTGAATTTGGTAGAAATTCTTAGGCTTAGATGCGAATTAGGTATTCATGAGTTCTTTTAGAAAGCCTGAAATACGAAACTGTAATTTTTCCTGAATTTCTGAAACTGTTTTCTTAAATTGTGATTTTGAAAACCGTTTTGATTGAAATATGTTTAAATCGAATTTTTTAATTTTGGATTGAATCGGGTTTTGGAGAAACCCAAAATACGAAACGGAACACGAAAAAGGACGAGCCTAGGCGTGCTAGCACGTCGCACGCCCAGGCCCGTCGCCGCCGCCCAACCCTCCCGCAACCGCGCGGGAGGCCCTCCCGCCCGCGCCTAGGTGCGACCGCTCGCCTGTCCCGCAACCGCGCGGGACAACCGCCCGCACCGTCCTGCAACAGAGCGGGACGCCCAGGCCGAGATCGCCCGCCATCGGGCGGGCACTGCTGCGCGTGACAAGCGCACGAATCGCGCCTAGCGCACGCACGCGGGCGGCACTTGCGGCACGCTGTGCGCGTAGCTTGCGCGCGCGCGCGCCTGATGCCGCGCGGCAGTGCCCTCCTTTGGGCGGATGCTTTCGGGCCTAATTTCGTGTTTTCGGTCCGAAAAATCCCGATTTAATTTTATCTTAATTTTATCTTTTAAAATCAGTTTTGCTAAAATAAAATTATTTTAAAATTTTGATTAAATTGGGATTTTTGAGAAATTAAAGCGATTTGGATTTTGGGAAAATTATGAATTTTATTTTCTGAAAAATAATGAAAGAATAAAATTATTAATTTTGGAAATTAATTGGAATTTTATTGGTTTGTTGTTTTTCGGGTTTTATTGAAAAGGCTCTTGAACAAGAATTGCATCTAAGTCGTGTTTTAAGTCATTAGGACTTGAAACGAGAATTTTAATTTATTGGCTAAATTTAAATTCTTGCAAGAGCATGTTAGGTGATCATGGGTTTAGATCTATGTATGGTTTTAATTTATGCACATGGATGGTTTAAATTGGGGTTGGAGCCCTATAGTTGCGTTTTTCAATTGAGGTTGGAGCCTCACTTATGTGCGTACTGTTATGTGATTTATTATGTGGCTTTCCATAGTACTGTTTTTTAGGCCGGGGTATGCCCCGTGTAATTGTCTAAGGCCAATATGAAGATTGAGCCTTATTACTTTATGTCTTTTTCTTTTTATTGTAAATTGAGAGTAGAGATAGGTGGTGAGGTTTTATTTTCATTTTGGAGACAATGCACCCATGGAGTAAGATGGACCACATTCAAGTAACAAGGAGGCCATAGGTGAAGACCCCTCAAAATGTTAGGGAGGGGAATATCAATTGTTAAATGTAATAGAGATAGGGCTCGTATTTTGTTACCGCTTTCCCTTACGTGATTTAAACTGTTTATGTGGCATGTATGTTAGAACTTGTGATTGTGGAGTGGCTCCCACATATCACGCATAAGATAGGTAGAACCCATGATCATTACATGTTAGTATCATGCTAGGACATGTTATCTGTTTATGTGCTTGTTTGATATGCATTTAAGTGTACTTGCATTAATCAAGACTAATAAAATTGGATAACATATATGTTGGTGAGGTCGAACCGGACAACTCTCCGGTTGATTCAAAAATTCCCATTAAATATTAAGCTAATTTCGAACAAATAGGTGTTTAATTCGAGATGCAAATTTTGAATTAAATTCCTAGCATTCCATCAATAGGTTGTAAGTTTAGTAAGTAAAGCTAGTTATTGTCCGCGAGTCGTGGGATAGCTAGTGGAGCTTATTAGTTCTTAGTTACCTAATTAATCATTTTAAATGGTCAATATTTCGTGGTCAATTTTAGCAAGGGCGATGTCCGCGAGTCGTGGGTCGTTCGAACTAAGTTTTGGTCATGATCTTATGATTAATGGGTCTAGCTTAACGCCTAAGTAAATATGGATGTCGCACGAGTCGTGGGTCCATATTGAAAGATAGGTGATGCAAAAACAATTACTAAGAGTTCTAAAAGTGTTAGAATTGGTAAGTAGTACCTACCTAGGGTTCTTACTTAGAATGTCCGCGAGTCGTGGGTTCGAGGTAAAATTCCTAGGATCTTAGTACCCATTGGGAAACGTGTTCCTCTTAGATCTTTGGGAATTCTAGATCTTTGAAAAACAGTGGGAGCTACATTAGATTAAAGACCTTATCTTTTGTATATCGTTATAATTCAGCATGCTCACTAGTCCTCTGTTTTACCATTTAGGTCGTAGATTCTGTGATTCTCTACGTGTTTTGAAATGGCAACCAAAAACCCTCTTGTATCGATCCTCGAGTCAAACAAGTTGACGGGTCCCAACTATTCTGATTGGCTGAGGAATCTAAAAATCATTTTAGATTCTGAGAAGAGAACTTATGTTCTCTTCGAAGGGGAGCCCAGTCCCGAAGGGGAGGCTCCCACTCGGGCTGAGCGGGACGCGATTCAGAAGTGGAAGGATGATAATCTCCAAGTCCGTTGCCTTATGTTGGCTAACATGTCTCCGGACTTGCAAAGGCAACATGAGGCCATGGAATTTGCTTGGGAGATTTACGACCACTTAGAGCAACTTTACCGCCCTCATGAACGTGTACAAGGTATAACACATCAAAGGAATTGTTCCACTTGAGAATGAGGGAAGGTTCAAGTGTCCATGAATATGGACTTAAGTTTCTCGCCCTTACTGAGAAACTTGCTTCCATGGACATGCCTCTGAAAGATGAGCTTTCAGTGGATTTGTTGCTAGCTTCGCTCCCACCATCATTCAACCCATTTGTCCTTAACTTCAACATGAATCATGCTGAAGCTACTGTAGCTGAGCTGATTAGTCAGCTTGTGACTGCTGAAAGCACGATCAAGAAGGACAATAAGGTTTTGATGGTGAATGCTCCATCTTCCTCTTCTGGGCCTTCTAAAGGTAAGGGTAAGAAAGCCCAAAAGAAGAAGAAGAAACCCCTTAGGCCCACTGGTGGCATTTCGAAGGGGAAGGCCCAAAAGAAGAAGCGTGATCAGAAAGAGGATGTGTGCTTCCATTATGGCAAAGCGGGACATTGGAGGAGAAACTGCCGAGAGTACAAGGCTACTCTAAAGAAAGGTATCTTTCTCGTTGAAGTAAATCTTTCTATTAATTCTAGTTCTTGGGTACTTGATACCGGTTGTGGAACTCATATTTGTAATGATGTACAGATGCTAAGTGAAGTCCAACAACTCAAAGAAGGAGAATGTGTCTTGAAGATCGGTGATGGCTCAAACGTTGAAGCTCGAGCTTTAGGCACAATTAGATTAGATTTAGGTAGTTTTGAGTTAGTATTAAATAAAGTCCTTTATGTACCGAGCATTATTCGTAATATAATTTTAGTTCCAATATTAGATTGTGAAGGTTATGAAACTTATATTAAGAATGGTAAATACTTTATCAAACGGAACAACTCTTCCGTTCATATCGGTACTCTAAGTAATGGACTTTACCTAACTCAAAATATCGATATTATGAATATACAACGAGAAACAAAGCGTAAGAGAGATGACAAAGTTTCAGCTCCCTTATGGCACGCTAGATTTGGACACATTTCAAAGAACAGAATTAGCAAGATAAACACTTTAGGATCATTCTCTGAAAATGATCTCAAAGAGTTAACTTCTTGCGAATCCTGTCTCAAAGGAAAAATATCCAAAGTCCCTTTTAAAGGAACTGTGGAACGTGCCACTAAGGTTTTGGATTTGATCCATACTGATGTTTGTGGACCGCTTAGTGTAAGCACTAGAAGCAATCATCAGTATTTCATAACCTTTACTGATGACTTTAGTCGGTATGGTTATGCATACTTAATGAAGTATAAATCTGAAGCTTTTGAGAAATTCTTAGAATTTCAAAAGGAGGTTGAGAACCAAACTGGTCACAAGATCAAAGCACTTCGATCTGATCGAGGAGGCGAGTATCTTAGTGAAGAATTCCTTAATCATCTCAAAGATAATGGGATTATCTCTCAATGGACTCCTCCTGGAACTCCTCAGCTTAATGGAGTTTCTGAGAGAAGGAATCGAACCTTACTTGATATGGTTCGTTCCATGATGAGTTTCACTGACTTACCACCTTCTTTCTGGGGTTATGCCCTAGAAAGTGCAGCAAAGATTCTGAATCTAGTTCCCTCTAAGTCAGTCCCCAAGACGCCCTATGAAATGTGGCATGGTAAAATACCTAGTTATACTTACTTAAGAATTTGGGGTTGTCCTGCTTACGTGAAGAGGACAGTGGGAGATAAGTTAGAATCTCGTTCTAACTTATGCTACTTTGTATGTTATCCTAAGGAATCCATAGGATACTATTTCTATGATCAATCTGAGCAAAAGGTGTTTGTTTCCAGAAATGCCACTTTTCTTGAGGAACCGTTCCTTAAAGAAAAGAAAGGCAAGATCATAGAATTAGAAGAAGTACAAAATGACCCCACGTCACCCACTGAAGAAACGTCCCACTCTGATCAACTACAACCAATCACGAATTTCGATACACATGTAAATCCTCCTCTAAGGCGTTATGAACGCACTCCTAGACAGCCGGAGAGATGGTATGGATTCTTCCATGAAATCTCTCAAAAGGATAATGATCCTTTAACATATGAGGAGGCACTTTCAGATTCTGACTCTGAACAGTGGATAGAAGCCATGAAATCCGAAATGGATTCCATGAACTCCAACCAAGTTTGGACCTTGGTAGATTTGCCTGATGGGGTCAAACCCATAGGTTGCAAATGGATCTTTAAGAGAAAGCTTGGAGTTGATGGAAGCATTGCAGCCTACAAAGCAAGACTGGTTGCAAAAGGATTCACTCAGAGACCCGGCGTGGATTTTGATGAAACCTTTTCACCAGTTGCAATGCAAAAGTCTATTCGGATCATGCTTGCCATTGCTGCATATTATGACTATGAGATATGGCAAATGGATGTGAAAACTGCCTTTCTCAATGGTGACATTGACAAAGACATTTATATGGAGCAACCCATAGGTTTCACATTCAGTAGGAGTGAGCAAAAGGTTTGCAAACTCCAAAGATCAATCTATGGATTGAAACAGGCTTCTAGGAATTGGAACATTCGATTTGATGAATCGGTCAAAGCGTTTGGATTCATCCAAATTTCGAATGAATCATGTGTGTATAGAAAGGAATTGGAGACCTCAGTGCAATTCTTAGTACTTTATGTTGATGACATCCTTCTTATTGGGAATTCGAAGGATGACATGAAAGTGACTAAGTTATAGTTATCAAACCAATTCGAGATGAAAGATCTTGGTGATGCGTCCTATATCCTTGAATTAAAATCTATAGAGATAGATCTAGAAGGTTAATAGGACTATCACAGTCGATGTACATTGACAAAGTATTGAAGAGATTCAATATGGAGTCAGCAAAGGTTAAGAACCTTCCTATGAGTGTAGGAACATGTCTTTCAAAGAAGATGTGTCCTAAGACTAACCTTGAGAAGGAAAGAATGACTCATACACCTTATGCATCAGCAATAGGTAGCATAATGTATGCAATGTTATGTACTCGACTGGATGTGGCTTATGCACTTAGTGTAACGAGTCGTTTCCAATCTGACCCTGGAGATGGTCACTGGCTTCCGTGAAGAATATTCTTAAGTACTTGAAAAGTACTAAAGATTTATTCTTAGTTTACGGAGGTCAGAAAGATCTTACTGTCGAAGGATACTGCGATGCAAGCTTTGCATCTGACTTAGATGATTTTAAGTCAATGTCAGGATACATTTTCTGCCTAAACGGCGGAGCAGTGAGTTGGAAGAGTTCCAAGCAAACTACCACTGTAGATTCGACCACTGAGGCCGAATACTTAGCTGCAAATGATGCAGCTAAGGAAGGTGTTTGGATTAGAAACTTCATTCAAGAATTGAATGTTGTTCCTAGCATGAAAGACTCCATTACTGTGTTTTGTGACAACACTGGGGCGGTTGCTCAAGCAAGAGAACCAAGATCTCACCAACGGACCAAGCACATTATGAGGAAGTATCACCTAATCCGTGATATTATCAAAAGAGGAGATGTGCTAATTGAGAGGGTCACATCAGCAGAGAACGTGGCAGATCCACTTACTAAACCCCTTAGTCGAGAAGCTTTCCAAGGTCATCTTCAGAAGATGGGACTTAGAGTAGCTTTAGAATGGCTTTGACGGGCAAGTGGGAGATTGTTAGGAATAGTGCCCTAGAAAGCCGATTGTATATCCGCTTTGTGCTTTTCCTTATTGTAATCACAGACAATCTTTGAATGAAATAACGAATTGAGGCAACACTTCTTTATATGCTCTTGTTTGGTATGCGTTTATTTTATCTGTGCATGTATGAGAACTCCCCTAATCCTGATGACTTTAGGACTCTACCATTTAGGTGAAATGGTTCATGAAACGAGCCCTATATCACATAAGTCATGATTAGTAAAATACTCCAAGCCGATGAGTCCTACAGACAGTGGGAGTGTCAACCTGACTCCTCTAAGGCTTGCTTGTGGGATCACGCCCTTAAGAAGGACCACCTTGTTTCATAGAGGTGCAAAGTGTATAGTTGATACGTGCGTGATACATGAGGGTGCTTACTTTAATAAGTAAGTTCACTGAGGTGCCCCGTGTGAGAACATTCCTAAATGGGAAAGGAAGTTTCTATTTCAGGAAATGGAAACTTCCAGATTAGGAAATATCTCACGAGTCATTGATGTGATTAATTGATCCTTAGACTTGAGGTTCCTTGTCACTTTATGAGTTAACTCTGTAGTCTTAGGTATAAGCTTTAAAGGGTGCCGCCTTAGACAACTGAATCAAGGCTTATGCTGGGGCTGCACAAGTGACTCATGAAAATGAATGAGAATCAAGAAAGGACCTACACTTGCATTTGCAAGGTGATCTCTTATTGTGTAAGTCATTCATATGCCATATGGAGTCCTTGGCCAAGGCAGTAGATCAAGACATCAAGAAAAGGGTTTCTTGGATTGAGATCAAATGGATATGAAATGCACTTAGCTTTAAGACCGGATTATTAGGGTTCTGATTATTCCCTTGCCCTAGATCTTGGTTGAGAGATAGTAAGTAGCAGGATTGTATCTCACATGAATCAATGACTTAAAGGTTCTGTCGAATCCGAACATTCCAATTCAGCTAGGGGTTAAACACCTGTTGCTAGACTATGGTCGTTTAATCTGTGGACTGATTAATTAATTAGTGAATTAATTAATTAGGGTCACTGCTAATTGAATTGAGAACCTAGAGGGTCACACACAACAACTTGGTTACATGAGTTGAGGCTTGAAAATGATTAAACGAGTTAATCGGGCCAAGAGGGTTCCACACGTGTGAAGTCACACGTGTGGCTCACGTGAGTGACACGTGTCACTGTGACACGTGTCACACACGTGTGTATATATATATATTATATATATATTAAATAATTAATTAGTTAATTATTTAATAGACTTTGGTTTAATTTTGAATTAAAAAGAAAGTCTAATTTTGGAGAAAATAATCTAGTTAATTAATTACGAATTAATTAATTAGATAAAAATAAGTTATTTATTTTATAATAAATAAAGTATAAAAATTATCCAAAAATAGTTTGGATATTTTTAGCTCTCTTAAAAGTTGACTTGAATTAGAATTCAAAGTCAAAGTTGGAAATACTTGATGATCAAGTAATAGGAGAGAGAGGGACCAAATCCTTTGTCCATTAGGACTAGGTTCGGCCGCCCCTCCCCTTTCCTATATATAGGGGAGCTCATGCTCCCCTTTAGAGCTAATAGACAATTCTTGGTTCATGTGTTGAACACCTTCCCTTCTCCAAGATTAAATTAAACCCTAGGTTAAGCCTAAACACTAACTAGAGAACTAGCATCCTTACTAGTTAGATTGTGATCAAGTTGGTGGACTTTCTCTAGAGACTTCAACTTAGAAGTTTGAAGATTCGAGCATTACCAAAGGAGAGGGGATCAAGCCGCGAGAAAAGCGTTCTTGGGTGGCTTGAAACGCTTCAAGAAAGAACAAAAGAAAAGTAAGTTTTCTGTCTTTACGAATTTGGTTACACGATTGCGAGTTCAAGGTCCTTTTGTTGGAAAAATTTTTTAAATTCCGCTGCTTTCTGATTCGTATTTTCCAACTGTCAGGACTTAGTATTACTTTCTTTTGTGTCCTGCATATGTTTTATGGCTGCATTACTTTATGTTTCTGAATACTTGAGTATCTTTGTTATACTCCTGTTGCTACTCTGCTACCAATATTTTGAACTCTGCTGTATCGGTATTTATATGTGAATATCTTACATGTTCTGATATGCCGAGTGTAACGCCCCATTTTTCAGCAAGTCAGGTACGACGTCACGTGAGGGTTAATTCTGTAATTATGTGATTTATATATATGACGTCGTATGTTAAGCGTGTCAACGTGTAATTTATTTAATTATGTGCGCTTTAGAATTTTATTTAATTGTTCTTGGACTCAATTGTCCAATAATTGCAAGTTAGGAACCTAATTTTAATTAGGGTGTTTTGAGGCCTTTGCGGCTACTTTGAGCCCTGGAATTCGGATTCGAATTCTAATCTTATTATTGAGTTCGTTTCGGTAATTCGAATTCAATTACTTAACCTTTTATTTTTTCTAAAGCTATTTGATTGCCCAACCGTTTAAAATCCGATCCAGTTAGACCGGATACCGTTTGACCCTACCCGTTTCTACCGACCCGTTTGACCAGCCCTAAAAGGGCCAGCCTTATTTCTTTTCCCCATTTTTGATCGATCAATCTTCAGCCATGGAAGGAGAGGAGAAGAAATTCCCCACTTTGGCTCCAACACCTAAAGATTTGGGCTTTCATGATCCAACCGTCCGATCAACGACTTAAGGTATGATTCGTGCTCTATTCGTTACGTGCTTTAATTTGTTATAGCTTTCGTGCCCCGGATTTATGCCTATGTGATGATTTGGGAAGATGATGAATAGTAACCGGGTTGGGAGTTTTGTGTGATCAAGGTCGTTTTATGAGTTCTAATGTGCATATATGTGATCTACGTATTTTACTTGGTTCGTGGTATTAATTTCGTGTGTTTTGGAGTGGTTTGGGGCTGTGATTGTGTGTGAAGTGTGCCTTTTCCGCCATTGTTGCTGTTTCTGCTTCGTACCAGGTGTTCCAGGTGGGAACGGCCATTCCCGTGTTGTACTGGTGTTGGGAACGGCCATTCCCAGGGGTCATACCAGCCAATCCTTTACAGAGCCGCGGGGAGGAGTTCGGGGAGCGAGCTGGGAACGGTCGTTCCCAGCTCAAGCATGGGACCGGAACGGTCGTTCCCATGGACGGGACCGCTGAGCACGGCCATTCCCAGAGCTAGCGAGGTCGTTCCCGACACTGTTCCAGTGCTTTTATGTGCTTTGTTCGTGTATTGTTATTTCGTGATTTCCTTTGCATGTCTAGGTATTATTTCATCATTTTACTTGTACAACTTCATGTAATTGAATTCGCTTATTGAATGTAAGTGCTAATTGATTTAATTGCCCTTAATTGCATATAAGAGCATGAGCATGACTTAGTTTATTATCTTATGTATCGTTCCATGACTTTCGTGCCATTTCATATTAATGCGGTGCGTTGTAATTGGTATCATTATTGAGTCTCCTCTAACGAGTACACATTGTTCCCTTTCTTGTCAGTTCTTCTCCAGGGTGGAGACTTCGGGATTGAATAGGCAACCGTAGTGTTCGTGTTCTTGTTCTTGTCTCTTGGTATTCCAGGTGAGGTTTAATTTCTAGATACATAGAACCATTACAACCCTTACGTGAACTTTCGGCCAAAAAGGTATCTATATATCTATAGTTTTCTAAACTCTATTGATTTTCAACTGATCTACTGAATTGTATTGTATTGATTGATCGTGTTTTGGGCGAGTATATTGTATCGTCCACTGTGGGCCCGAGAGTTAGTGTTTGAGCCAACCGGGAAAGCATGGGCTGACGGGTAACTCTTACACTCCTCTCAACCGTGGGGATGAACCCTGAATCCACCAGGAGGTTTGGTGGAGGAAGGAGTCCCGTGCGTGGGAGTCATGTTCCCGACGTACACCGTGTTAACCGTGGATGGATTGGGCCTTGCAAACCCACCATCATTGGAGGAAGAAGGAGTCGTTGAAACTGCTACGTGTGCACTGTAATTGATTGCATGATCACTTAATGAATTAATTAAAAGTATCGTGATTGTACACTGTCGGAGCAAGGTTGGAGATTTGCCCTCACTCACCGGGCCACTGATTGATTGATTGAAATTGATTGAAGTGTCTAATCTGATAGTTGTAATCTCGGGCGAGTTCTAAGTATTCTTGAACCTGTTTTGTTTCTGTTATAAAACCTTACCCGAGGTTATGACTTGCATGTTATCTGCGCTTATATATTATTATGCCCCTCGCTCAGTCTTGTGGAGACTGACACCTCACTTTTCAGTTTTGCAGGTGGTGTGCTAGGCGGGAGTCAGAGTCGTGTCTTCTCTTTCCTTTCGAGTCTTGTTCCAGTCTCATCACTTACACTCACTGCATATTGTATTTTGATTACTATATTGAATTTATTATTGGATAGGTATGCTATTTACTGAATTACATTGAACTCGGGACAGGTTTCTAGGGCTTTAGTTGAACCCGTTTGATGTTATTGTATTGAATTGATGCGGGGCAGGTTAGGACAGGTGTATTATGTTAGTGGAACCCGTATTTACTTTTCTATGGTTTGCATTTACTTCTCATGGTTTTGGGAATATTATTGTTCAGGGTTAGATTCCGCCTAGCTAGGACTGTCTTTTTCATTGTCTTCTGTTCGCTGTGAGTTTAGTTCATGTATGGATCATTCCATTTCATATGTGGACCGAACTCACAGTGCGGGGGATGTGGTGCCTATCGTCCTGGGTGCTACACCGAGTCTCTCTTACACGATCAACATGTTCTTACTTGTTATATGCCATCACACACAAGTTTTGAAAAGTATTAAAATACTCTGATTTTCTGCTGCATAGCCACATCGTTATACATATGTAGTTCTGAGATAGACAGCCGTTCACTGGAGTATTTCTTGAGTGATGGCTCACACCATTACTTGAGAGGTGCTTCAGTGCGGGGGTTAAGACGCCGCTCTCCTCTTGTTCCAGTACGGGTGGGGACGTTACAGAAGGATTTTATCCAAATTTTCCGAAAATTGGCAATTTTGTACACGATTTACAAAATATGACCTACATTGTTAAACTAAATCCTAAATTCTATTTCAAATACTTATAACTAGGATCATAATGTGATTAGTAAATATTTGACCAGTTAATTAAGAAATTCATATAACCTAATTAATTAAAGAAATTCCCTTAAACGATTAAAAATAGGATTTACCGAATATTCTCTAACGTGTACTTTATAAATTGGGTTTCGAAAATATTAAAGAAGGATTTTATCCAAATTTTCGGAAAATTGGCAATTTTCTACACGATTTACAAAATGTGACCTACATTGTTAAACTAAATCCTAATTTCTATTTCAAATACTTATAACTAGGATCATAATGTGATTAATAAATATTTAACCAGTTAATTAAGAAATGCATAAAACCTAATTCATTAAAGAAATTCCCTTAAACGATTAAAAATAGGATTTACCGAATATTTTCTAACGTGTACTTTATGTGCTTACTTGATTAGAATAACAAGCTCTAACGTGTTATTCTTTTAAATGTGAACATTATGTGTTTTATGTGCTTACTCGATTAGAATAATTAGAACCTAGTCCTAAGGTTGTAGGAGTTAGTACTTTCAGGAGAAACTATGACCAAGCAGTGGAATCCACACGACATTTTCTGACTACCGATATTGGTGAGGGTTAAAATATTTTCAACTGGAATCATGCCTGTACATATGTATCTATATAAAAACTATTTTTAAACCTACCTAATATTTATGAATTATTACCCTATATACATAATATCATATTGTCATATCCCTTTTCAAGGGAAAGTACTTATGCCGAAATGAACGTTTTACTAGCACACTATATATATTTAAGTCCACTCTATCAAAACATTGATTCCTGGCAAGCAAGAAAATTATTTTATCCTTATTACCATTATGGGCCCAATCTATATCCGTATCGAGCAATTACCAGGAAGGTATCAGGCAGACGGTGCTGTTGGTGATACGGACTGCCACCAACTCTTGGTAGTGGTTTAGCTGGAGGTTAGTTACTCCACACTAAGAGATAAGGGAGATGTTTGACCTCCCAGGGAGTGGTATGAGCTCCCAATTATTGTTATTGCCAGTAGGGGTAGCTCCCCACGGCAATGGAGTTAAGAAGGTATTATCATATTGGTTTTATTGAAGTATCGAGGCCTTGATCAGCCCGGTACTATTTTACCAACTATTTAAGGAGTTATAGATGGAGAGGCCTAGCTTGCGGGCATTAAAGTTATTATTACAAACAGTTCATATTTCCACAAATATTCCAAATTACCCCTATCCCTATTTTAACAATTATTATGAACTGTTTCGTATTTGCTATACCCTATTGCTAATATTTCAGATCAAGATCTTCTTGATCATATAAATATATATACATATATATATATCTATAAGCTATTATACCCCTTTCACTTAGTCACTTTGACTAACCCCTAGCGTACTTTAAATGGCATGGTTTCAGGAACCAAAGGAGCGATAACTAGAGATATCTTGAAGCAGTACAGTGTCATGTATAGTAAGTCAGAACTGATTTTAAAATCTCATAGTCCTGAGTTTAATCAGCCACACCTGTGTTTTACACCAGCACACCACCATGTTATACTCCCCTTTATGTAAGATACTTCAATCAATAATAGTAGAACTAGTTCTTTATGTGCGTTAGCACTTCTGCGCACTTATAAAAGTTTTAAATCTCTTTATCTTCCGTTGCACCGTGTCATGCACTTTACTCTTGTATTATCTTGATCGTTCGCCGTAGTATTTCTCGAGGGTTGGGTTTAACCTCCACTCGAGGAGTATTACGGTGCGGGGGTTGTAGTGCTAGGGGAGGTACTACACGTTGTTTATTCATCCTCACTCGTACCATCTCTCACACCATCTTGGATCATGTATGTACCTTTAAAACTTGAAAAACTTGTTGGATTTTATCTCTACGCTCTTGTAAATAAATCCATCCCTTAGGGCAATCTTCATCGACACTCGAACTCTCTCAAGTTTCAATATGAGATCATCCATCTTCTTCAATTCTTGTTTAGGATTTAAGAATTCTTGAAGCCTCCTTACCCTTGCACTTGAATAAATATACTTGTAGCAAAATTCCCCAATGAATTCTTGAAGTTTCTCATTGTTAGACTTGGAGGGGTGTACTTGTAGCGAACTCTCTTGAATGAAATCTTCTCAAGTGAACTATTCCTCGGAGTCTTCAAATTTGGATCAAGTCTACCTTGAAGCTCGACCTTGGATTTAAACAAGAGATGTACCTCCCCTTTTCTTGTGATGTTCCCGGACAAATCTCCCGAAACTTTGTTATCTCGGACAACCATTTTTCGGCCTAGACATCATCATCTTCAAACCACTTCGAAGGATTAAAATTCTCTAAACTTCTTGTAAACCGAAGATACTTGCTTCTCTTGTCCATTTCCCTATGATATTTATTGATTTTGAGACGAAATCCTGAAATAAAAACTCAATTACAAGAAAATATCGATGTAACCAGGGGTTTTAGTGCATATTCATGTGAACAATTATCACAAATAATAATACATAGGTCACATAATTGATGTAGTAAATGCAAACAAACACGTAGTCCTATGTCGAATGACCTAGACAAACCTGACACGACACGAGAGCTCCGGTTTTGCAACCAAGAGCTTTGATACCACTTAAGGATTTAACACCCTGAGCGGTGGGCACCAATCCCCCGCACTATAGCTCGACGCGTGTAACGAAACAAGGACTACGCACACGCACCAAACCATAGCGAACGGGGGACAAAAAAAAATCAAAACCCTAGGCTAGGCGGTCTAGACCCTAATACAGACCGTGTATCATAACAAAAGCAAGTGCGGAAGCAATCGGATCCAAACATATATGCATACCACGAACCACAAATAAATCAAATTATACATGCTAACCCACCAAGACCAATTTAAATCATAACAAGTCTACAAAATCATGCTCAAGCTACAAACTTATATACAAATCCAAGATGAGAAAGTAAATATGCAAAATGAAAAGACTCCAGCTACAAAACCGGACTAAAAAGACTCAAAATAAGACCGCCGCCTAGCACGAACCAAGCCTGCACCTGCAAACTCAAGAACAAGGGGGAAAAAAAGAGAGAAACAATGAGGGTCACTCCTAGAGACTCGTGAAAGGGCTAACACGCGCACCCCGTATACGTATATAGCAAAGCAAGTATCAATAGCATAATAATCCATGAATCGGGGATGGTTTTTACACACCAAAATAGTTCTTGTGATACTATATATATATATATATATATATATATATATATATATAAAAGAAAGTTAGGCCGGAGGCCAGAACCACCAATTTTAGGAGTTAAGAATCCATTCTTGTTTCGTAGATTTCAAGATAAGACAAGATAAGACAAGACATACTAACTCGGCGAGTATGATTTTTCTCCAAGCTCCTCATGTCAAAACATGATCAAGTCAAGAAAGTCAAGTCAAAACAATCCTACCTCATACTTCGGTGATGGAAGGGTTGATCCTACCCTTAACCATCCTTGTAAGCAAGCAGGACATGAGTTTTACGACTCTCACGCCTGTCAGACTCCATCCCCCACCAACCTCCTAGTGGGTTCCGGTACATCCTACAAATGGAGATCATGCACAAAAGGTTTATCTGACAACCCCTTGGCCATCCCGGATTGTAACGCCCCAGTTTTTCAGTTTTAAAATAATGTGGCGTATTTGTTCATAAATTGCGCAATTTAATTATTTAATTATATGATTAATTGTTTATAAGTGTTTGTATTTGATTTAAACTATAGACTATGGTTATTTTAAGTAATTCATTTATAACAATATGAATTCGTTCATGCGCATGAGTGTTCTATTTGTGCTTCGTTCATATATGTAATGATAACGGATTGGTATGAAAATTTAGTATGTCGTAAATATGTGTGTTATGAACATGCCTATGTGCTCGGTTTATGTTTTCGGATTCATTTGACGGGTTTATGAATTTAATTTGATTTGTGGAACCAAGTCGGGGGCTAACGAGCAATTAGCGCACCCTTGGTTCCGTACGTGATATCTTGAGCTCGGGAATTCGGATTCGAATTCCGACACCTCCGTTGCCTTCGTATCGACGATTCGGAGACAATGGAACAGGCCTCATACCTTTTTGAAATCATTAAGACCTCCGAAATCCAACCGTAACGAGCAACTCGTGCAAGAAGAGCCCCTTATGTTGACTAGTCTTCATGGTGGGACCCTTAACACCCCCCTAACCTAACCATACCTTAACCATGACTTTTATACCTTGGGTTAAGCCTTTCTCCTACCCTTTTAGCAGCAGAACCGAACCAAACATCTCCCATTTCTGCTGGAGCTGATCGAGAGAGAGGGAGAGAAGAAAGGAGAGAAAACCCTAGGCCATCCTTGTGATTTTGGAGCTCAAATCACCATCTTCTTTCACCAAATCCTCAAGGTATGAATATCTATGTCTTCTCTACTCTATTATACTTGATTTAATCTCCTTACAACATGATTTGGATCAGATTTGATTAGGGTTTGAATTATGAGTTTGGTATGAACTTTTGGGGATCTTTGTTCTAGTGACCTATTTGCTTGTGTGGCTGATTTCCTTGCTTGTAAATGATTATATGAGCTTGTTTCTTGGCCAATTTCTTTCCCAACTGATAGTATATGATGTTAGGAAGATTTCATCTCTTGCTCCTTTTATGAAATTATGAGATATGGAGCTCCAAACTTGATGATCAAACTGCTTCCCCTGTTTTCCGGACTGCTGCTGTTCATTTTGCCTTGTAGCTTGACCAAATGATCTTCTTTTCGTGTGAAATTGCATGGTGTTGATGTAAACTCATTACTCTATATGTTAACATTCATGTTTCAAGTATTTGGATCCATTTTAAGCTGCAAAACCGAAAGACATGGCCTGTTTGTATGCATGCTTCATGACAGACTTGTTGCTGTTGCGTTTTGTAACTTGTTGATCATTCGAATGTGCTTTAAATTGTACAATTTTGCATATATATGAAGTATATTAGTTGTTTAGTATGTTAGCATGCATTCCCCAAAGTTTCAGATCCAAATTCAAGCCCTAAGTACTTGATCAAGGCATGATAGAATCATTAGGGTTCATATGTGCGATTTTGGCGACCCAGCTTTGTTGCATGGATTCGATGATCTTAACGTGTGATTTAGCCTTTTCAATCTGAATGAAAAATGTTCATAACATGCCAAATATGTTGTATATTAAGTTTCAGAGAATTTGGAGTTCATTTGGTATGTTTTTGGATTGAGTTTGTAAGGGATCAGTTTTGCCGGTTTAACTTTGTGAACGGTTTTAGTTCAGTACCGTGACACCCCCGTGTCTCATTTACTCATAAGAGTGAGACACGGGCGTGTCACACCTTCTGGGCAGCTCTGTACTGAGCCACGCCCGTGGCTCAGTTTGGCTAGGGATGGTGACACCCCCGTGTCCCTTCCCCTGTGCAGTCCGTGTTGCTTCCTTTTCGGTTTTTTGATTTGTTTCACCTCCTTAATGACTTTATCTCCTTTTGTGTTGAACTATGAACTTGTTTTGCTATATGTTGGGAGCATTATGGTGTAATTTCATGGCTTTTGGATGTGTTATAGGCATGCTTTTACATAATGCCGTTTATATGTGTTTATATGTCGTTTATGAATCGCATAACTTATTTTCCATATCATATGATTTCTTCTTGTTGTCAAACCTTGGAAATATGCTATCTTATGTAATATGAGGTATATAGTAGCTTGTTGGGAGAGCTTGAATATGTTCTATGCTCCTATTTGAGTTCTTGAAATAAATTGATTGGACATATGAATTGAAGAATTTGAATGATTTATGATTGAACAAGTGAATGAATTGGTTATATGATTTTCATGATTTAAAATGATCTTTATGCCTTCGTATCATGCTTGTGCATTTCCGTGCGTCATATATGGGTCATTAAGAGTCTTGAGTCTCACAAACACGTCTTGTGGTCTTTTGTACAGTTTGTCTCCAGGGTGGAGAGCTTTTGATCGTTCAGGCACTTGGTGCTCGATCCTTGTAACTTCACGGTTCAGGTGAGGGTGTTTTCGTTTTAGCTATGTAACAAACCCTACAACCCTTATGTGAAAAGCTTTGGCCAAAACCTTATGACTATATATATATATATAGTTTTCAAATGAAGCTATCGAGTAAATTCTTCTGAATTATACGTACGAGCATATATAAGCTTAAAAATGGTTTTGTAATGAGGTTATGCTCCAAACCGTGTGTCTTCATGCTAGCTATGGATTAGGATGACACGGAGAGGTACGTATATAGCATATGCCGAGTTACACGGTAAGGTATGATTTCTTATAGTATGTATCATATGTATGTATTGATATGTTTTGGCGAGATTATGCAAATATGATATGTTCACGGGCCCAGGGACTTAGTATATGTGGCTAACCGAGGAAGCAAGGGCTGACGGGGATCCCATATGCTAGTCCCAACCAAATTTACGACGATACGGACCTCGTTAGGAGTTTTGACGAGGAAACGCAGGTCGGGCTTTTGAGGATTCATGTACCTCACTAGCCATTATGTATGATCCGGTGGCCGGGTCTTGCTAACCCGTCCACCACCCGGAGGAAGAAGGTTGGTTATGATATGATTATGCACCGTGCGGGAATGCCGGGATTCGGATCGCCCAAACGAATATGTTAACGATATGATTTATGGTCTGTGTGTATTATGATATATTGCATGGTCGCCTAATCAATATATTATTGATATTTGTCGTACACGGTCGGAGTTTGGTTGGAGATTGTGCACGCTCACTCGCCGAGCCTTATATTTATGTATGATTTATGAATGTAATGAATTAATATGATTAGTCATAAAATCCGAGCATTGATGAATCATTCTCTTGACCTTTTAGGGAACTAATTTCAAACAAAACCTTGTTCGGAATTTATGATTTGCATGTGCATGTTTCTATATATGTATATCGCTCCTGCTCACTCAGTCTTCTAGAGACTGACCCTCTCCCTCCCCAACACTTTAGTGTGCAGGTTTGACTTTGGAGTCTCGAGCTAGGCGGAGGTGTTTGGAGTTTGTAAGTGGGTCGAGTTAGGCTAGGAGAGTCTCTGCATTCGCATCTGTATTGGAATTATGTATAATTCATTTCAGTTATATCGTGAAATTGGATACCTATGTATTTATTATGAAATTGGTTTTACTGAGTTTTGCTATGATTTTGAAAGAGGCCTGAAGTGCCCAATTATACTTATGATTTGTATGTTTGAATTGAGTATGTTGATGCATTATATTTTGTTGATTGATTATCATCACAGAGTCTAGTTCCGCCTGGCTTAGGAAGGTTTTTATGTTTGTCTCCCGTTCGCTATGGTTTGATATGGGTGCGGATTAGTTGTTTCGTTACTCGTGTTGAGCCATAGTGCGGGGGATGTGGCGCCTCACGTGCGGGGTGCTACATCCTTAAGTGGTATCAGAGCCCGGTTGCAAAACCGATGTTCTTGAGTCGTGTTTGAGTCAGTTAGGTCGCACGGCATAGGAACAACTTGCTAATATGTTCATTGCATCGATTTGGCATGAATCTTTGATACTAATTGTTGGAAATTGCTTAAAATATGTATACAATCTACGCTTTCATTTAGTTGCTTGAAGTGTTACAATTTGCATTCTGTGTGCCTTGATTCATTTAACTACGTGTCATAAGCATACGCTAATCTTCATGCATCCATATTTGAGTTGATCTTTCTTATATAGGCTACTATCATGCAAACAAAGCTACAAATCACCCCAACTACAAATAGTAAAGTAATTTGAAGGCTGAGTGTTCAAATTCCATGGTGTGCACAATGGAACTACCTATCATGGCTCGTATCATGGGAGGAAGCTTGGTTCACGGGAAGGTTCATCAATCATGCCCTACCTACAAACCTTGAAGGTTCTCAACATACAAGACATGCAAAGACTCAAGTTCTAACTTGAGGAATACAACTCGTGTCGTCTTCTCAGAACTTTATGGAGACATCAAGAAGCAAGCAAGAATGGAAAGCGTTATCAGTGGTCAATTATGCGTGTAGATCGAAAACAAAGGATAAGCTAAAGGAACTTGAACCGGAGAGGACATCAAGATGAAGATTCGGACAACCTTTGGAGGTCTCAATAGTTAGGAGAGACTCAGATAAAATGGGCCGGTAGGAGCTGTGTACCTGGGGTCGACAAGAAGGATTTCTGATTAAGCCTAGTGAATTGAAATCAAGTCTGTCGAAGTTAAGACCGGGAAGAGTTGGACTTGGGTGCTCTGGATTTCGATCGTGATGGGAAACTCATAAACAATAGTCACGGGAATCTTGATCAAGGTGTTGATTGGGATATGAGTTCGTTTTCCCAAAACCAAGCTGAATTGCCATGTTGTGAAGTAAAATGGAAGATATGAAGCAACAAATGGAAATGGTAAAGAAAGGCAATCACTCCTTGCAAGGAAATCATGCGCTCAAATGTAAGCAGTTGGAGGTGAATTGAACTCACAAGGGATAGGCACGGGATTCTTGATTAAGGTGACGATTAGAAGTAAAGGTCGAATTGCGAGGAGAAGTGTGGATGCTAACTCCTTGGAAGTGGAAGATACAAGTTAATTTATAAAGATGCATGGGAATCTCGAAGACCGTGGAAAAGGCAAGGAACCATTTACCAAGTCAAAGTAACCGCGGGACTTGGAGTAGCAAGGAAAAGCTGTCGAGCTAACTACTTACCCCATTGGTGACAGGTTCCAAAGCATTCATAGCACGTGCATCATATTTTGCATTAATTATTTATTCTCTTGATCTTATGTTATTCGTACATTTCTAATTGGTTTTGTTGCGCTAATGTGTGGTATAATTGCTTGGTGTAAACGTGACACATGCATTGCCATCTTTACCCGACATGCATTTTAGTGTTTACTTGATAGGAAAATCTGGCACCTCAATTGTCAAGTATATCCTCGCTCGAACCATATCTGAGTTAAGGGAAAGGAAATAATGGCGTGGCACATGACAAGAAAGACAATTGGGAAATAAAGAACTTTAGGTAAGGGATAGGTTAGTGGAAAGGACCTCCGAAGGAAAGTCAGATTAGATTCATCTTTGGGGTGTTCGGATCGAATAAGAATGGGGAAGAGAGATTGAGGGAGTTCGATGAAAGAGCAAAATTTTAAGGGGGAGAGCACGACCGAGAGGTGAAGTGGAGGATGGAAGTAGTGCTCGAAGAAACATGTCAATAGCAACAACGGGGATGCAAATTAAGGAGAATCCGGAAATCCTAATGGTGGCCATTGGAAATGAATAAGAGGACGATAATGGTTAAGTTGTTAAGAGAGAAGTGACGATGCCAAATTCGGGGGAAGATCTTTCGAGATATAAAGAAGAGAGTTTATTGAACGATTCTATGTCTGGAATTCCGAATTATGAGTGATGAAATTATATGGGAGTTTCTGTGACCTCCTAAGATGGAATTAACTAAAGGAAAATTGGATCAAGCTATCATATAAGGGGATGGTGTCGATCAAGATTTATTCATTGAAGTGCGAAAGGGTCCAAGACGATATCATCGAGTTATTAGTTATATCAACGGTAACCTACAAGGAAGCTTAAGTAGAGACCAAATGGAAAAAGGGTTGATAATTGGAGTATTGGTCTCAAATTTCAAGAATCATCAAGAACCTTCTATCTTCGGTGAAGGAAATATGGGACCAGTTATCAAATATAACTTTGAGGGGGATCGAAAGGGAATGAACGGACAATGGGAACGGAAGGTGGGAAAAGATTTGTGTTGAGAGAGACTATAAGAATAAATCGTAAGGTTGGGATTGAATCTTCAAGTTTGCTCAGAGTGGTGATCCTCGGGGATATGTTAAGCACCGATTTGGATAAGGATTGAAGAAGTTGGGTAGCAGTACAAGTTAGAAAGGATCTAAGGATATAATCTTTAAGGAATTCATCAATCGTTTCACCGGGGAACCCTGAAGAGGTTCAAGACAAGTTGGACACTGAGCTACATTCAGGACAGATCATACCTTGGACAACGACAATTCACAACTTTGAATTTTTGCAACTACGGTGAACGGTACTTATAGCATTCGTGATACATGCATCCATGCAAATTTAACTTTTATAATTTTTATGTTAAGTGCTATGATCTGTAATGTGTTAAATGACTTGGAGTAATTGAATCAATGTGGGCGACGTCTCTTACTTACTTTGGGTGATTTCCGTGATTTTTAAATTTGTTTTCGCGTGAGTTGCTTGGGAGTATTGGAGACTTCCTTGCTTTATTTTCGGTTAAGAGACGGGGATTCTCTTATTTTTGTTTGAGAGACGGGGTACTCTCTTTGCTTGCGAGAGACGGGGTTTTCTCATTGTTGTTGGAGAGACGGGGTTCTCTCATTGTTGTTGGACAGACGGGGTTCTCTCATTGTTGTTGGAGAGACGGGGTTCTCTCATTGCTGCTCGAGAGACGGGGCTCTCTCCTTGTTGCTTGTGAGAGACGGGGAATCTCTCATTGTTCGTTTTCAGGCGTGTGTGAATCCGAGGACGGATTCTTTTTAAGGGGGAGAGATTGTAACGCCCCAGTTTTTCAGTTTTAAAATAATGTGGCGTATTTGTTCATAAATTGTGCAATTTAATTATTTAATTATATGATTAATTGTTTATAAGTGTTTGTATTTGATTTAAACTATAGACTATGGTTATTTTAAGTAATTCATTTATAACAATATGAATTCGTTCATGCGCATGAGTGTTCTATTTGTGCTTCGTTCATATATGTAATGATAACGGATTGGTATGAAAATTTAGTATGTCGTAAATATGTGTGTTATGAACATGCCTATGTGCTTGGTTTATGTTTTCGGATTCATTTGACGGGTTTATGAATTTAATTTGATTTGTGGAACCAAGTCGGGGGCTAACGAGCAATTAGCGCACCCTTGGTTCCGTAAGTGATATCTTGAACTCGGGAATTCGGATTCGAATTCCGACACCTCCGTTGCCTTCGTATCGACGATTCGGAGACAATGGAACACGCCTCATACCTTTTTGAAATCATTAAGACCTCCGAAATCCAACCGTAACGAGCAACTCGTGCAAGAAGAGCCCCTTATGTTGACTAGTCTTCATGGTGGGACCTTTAACACCCCCCTAACCTAACCATACCTTAACCATGACTTTTATACCTTGGGTTAAGCCTTTCTCCTACCCTTTTAGCAGCAGAACCGAACCAAACATCTCCCATTTCTGCTGGAGCTGATCGAGAGAGAGGGAGAGAAGAAAGGAGAGAAAACCCTAGGCCATCCTTGTGATTTTGGAGCTCAAATCACCATCTTCTTTCACCAAATCCTCAAGGTATGAATATCTATGTCTTCTCTACTCTATTATACTTGATTTAATCTCCTTACAACATGATTTGGATCGGATTTGATTAGGGTTTGAATTATGAGTTTGGTATGAACTTTTGGGGATCTTTGTTCTAGTGACCTATTTGCTTGTGTGGCTGATTTCCTTGCTTGTAAATGATTATATGAGCTTGTTTCTTGGCCAATTTCTTTCCCAACTGATAGTATATGATGTTAGGAGGATTTCATCTCTTTCTCCTTTTATGAAATTATGAGATATGGAGCTCCAAACTTGATGATCAAACTGCTTCCCCTGTTTTCCGGACTGCTGCTGTTCATTTTGCCTTGTAGCTTGACCAAATGATCTTCTTTTCGTGTGAAATTGCATGGTGTTGATTTAAACTCATTACTCTATATGTTAACATTCATGTTTCAAATATTTGGATCCATTTTAAGCTGCAAAACCGAAAGACATGGCCTGTTTGTATGCATGCTTCATGACAGACTTGTTGCTGTTGCGTTTTGTAACTTGTTGATCATTCGAATGTGCTTTAAATTGTACCATTTTGCATATATATGAAGTATATTAGTTGTTTAGTATGTTAGCATGCATTCCCAAAAGTTTCAGATCCAAATTCAAGCCCTAAGTACTTGATCAAGGCATGATAGAATCATTAGGGTTCATATGTGCGATTTTGGCGACCCAGCTTTGTTGCATGGATTCGATGATCTTAACGTGTGATTTAGCCTTTTCACTCTAAATGAAAAATGTTCATAACATGCCAAATATGTTTTATATTAAGTTTCAGAGCATTTGGAGTTCATTTGGTATGTTTTTGGATTGAGTTTGTAAGGGATCCGTTTTGCCGGTTTAACTTTGTGAACGGTTTTAGTTCTGTACCGTGACACCCCCCGTGTCTCATTTACTCATAAGAGTGAGACACGGCCGTGTCACACCTTCTGGGAAGCTCTGTACTGAGCCACGCCCGTGGCTCAGTTTGGCTAGGGATGGTGACACCCCCGTGTCCCTTCCCCTGTGCAGTCCGTGTTGCTTCCTTTTCGGTTTTTTGATTTGTTTCACCTCCTTAATGACTTTATCTCCTTTTGTGTTGAACTATGAACTTGTTTTGCTATATGTTGGGAGCATTATGGTGTAATTTCATGGCTTTTGGATGTGTTATAGGCATGCTTTTACGTAATGCCGTTTATGTGTGTTTATATGTCGTTTATGAATCGCATAACTTATTTTCCATATCATATGATTTTTTCTTGTTGTCAAACCTTGGAAATATGCTATCTTATGTAATATGAGGTATATAGTAGCTTGTTGGGAGAGCTTGAATATGTTCTATGCTCCTATTTGAGTTCTTGAAATAAATTGATTGGACATATGAATTGAAGAATTTGAATGATTTATGATTGAACAAGTGAATGAATTGGTTATATGATTTTCATGATTTAAAATGATCTTTATGCCTTCGTATCATGCTTGTGCATTGCCGTGCGTCATATATGGTTCATTAAGAGTCTTGAGTCTCACAAACACGTCTTGTGGTCTTTTGTACAGTTTGTCTCCAGGGTGGAGAGCTTTTGAACGTTCAGGCACTTGGTGCTCGATCCTTGTAACTTCACGGTTCAGGTGAGGGTGTTTTCGTTTTAGCTATGTAACAAACCCTACAACCCTTATGTGAAAAGCTTTGGCCAAAACCTTATGACTATATATATATATAGTTTTCAAATGAAGCTATTGAGTAAATTCTTCTGAATTATACGTACGAGCATATATAAGCTTAAAAATGGTTTTGTAATGAGGCTATGCTCCAAACCGTGTGTCTTCATGCTAGCTATGGATTAGGATGACACGGAGAGGTACGTATATAGCATATGCCGAGTTACACGGTAAGGTATGATTTCTTATAGTATGTATCATATGTATGTATTGATATGTTTTGGCGAGATTATGCAAATATGATATGTTCATGGGCCCAGGGACTTAGTATATGTGGCTAACCAAGGAAGCAAGGGCTGACGGGGATCCCATATACTAGTCCCAACCAAATTTACGACGATACGGACCTCGTTAGGAGTTTTGACGAGGAAACGCAGGTCGGGCTTTTGAGGATTCATGTACCTCACTAGCCATTATGTATGATCCGGTGGCCGGGTCTTGCTAACCCGTCCACCACCCGGAGGAAGAAGGTTGGTTATGATATGATTATGCATCGTGCGGGAATGCCGGGATTCGGATCGCCCAAACGAATATGTTAATGATATGATTTATGGTCTGTGTGTATTATGATATATTGCATGGTCGCCTAATCAATATATTATTGATATTTGTCGTACACGGTCGGAGTTTGGTTGGAGATTGTGCACGCTCACTCGCCGAGCCTTATATTTATGTATGATTTATGAATGTAATGAATTAATATGATTAGTCATAAAATCCGAGCATTGATGAATCATTCTCTTGCCCTTTTAGGGAACTAATTTCAAACAAAACCTTGTTCGGAATTTATGATTTGCATGTGCATGTTTCTATATATGTATATCGCTCCTGCTCACTCAGTCTTCTAGAGACTGACCCTCTCCCTCCCCAACACTTTAGTGTGCAGGTTTGACTTTGGAGTCTCGAGCTAGGCGGAGGTGTTTGGAGTTTGTAAGTGGGTCGAGTTAAGCTAGGAGAGTCTCTGCATTCGCATCTGTATTGGAATTATGTATAATTCATTTCAGTTATATCGTGAAATTGGATACCTATGTATTTATTATGAAATTGGTTTTACTGAGTTTTGCTATGATTTTGAAAGAGGCCTGAAGTGCCCAATTATACTTATGATTTGTATGTTTGAATTGAGTATGTTGATGCATTATATTTTGTTGATTGATTATCATCGCAGAGTCTAGTTCCGCCTGGCTTAGGAAGGTTTTTATGTTTGTCTCCCGTTCGCTATGGTTTGATATGGGTGCGGATTAGCTGTTTCGTTACTCGTGTTGAGCCATAGTGCGGGGGATGTGGCGCCTCACGTGCGGGGTGCTACACGGATGCTCCTTACCCATAATCTTTTGGGCCCCTCAAGTCATGTATAATTTCATATCAAGGGACCTATGTAACGCCCCGTGTTTTCACACGTGCAGGTAAGAGTTACGTGCGCATTTACATTTAATTATATTAGTTATATTTTTTTTACTAATTGAAATTGTTTCTAATTTGATTTAATTGTTTAAATTTTATATGAATTCTAAATTGAGTTATGAATATATGAATGAAATTGTGAAATTGTGAATTTCGTGAATTCTGTGTTAATTGAATGAAATTATATGTTTCGTGTAATACGTGGGCTTGATCGTAACTTATTGGAATGCTTTGGACTCAATTCGAAATTGGGTTTGGGCTTAATTGCCACTTTTTGAAAGTTTAGGGACCTATTTGAATATAGGCAACCCTGAACGGTTTTCGTGATATCTTGAGCTCCGGACCTCGAAATCGAGATCCGTAACCGGCGTTGAACTTGTTTCGACGTTACCTATCTATTAAACTTGACCTTGTATCTTTTCGATACCGTTTGAACCTTCGACAATGAACATTTCCACAACCTCGACCCTATAATTGTTTGAACCGTTTTTTAAACGAACCGGACTTGAACCGACCCGTATTCTACCCATTTTTATCTCTAAATATCAGCATTTCTCTCCTTGATTACCATTTTGATCGATCAATTCATCATCCAAGAGAGAAAAGAGAAGCTCCAAAACCCTCCATTTTTTATCCTCCAAGCTTTGAGCTCAAGCTTGATCAATCCTCCACCTTCCTCCAAGGTAAGTTAGGATTTAAACTCTCCATCTTCTCCTCTATCTTTTCATCTATGAATAGCTTGGCATGAGTGAAGGATTGTTGTGTGTTGAGTATGAGCATGAATAGAGGGTTTGAGCTTGAACCTTGGTGTCTCATGGTTTAATTGGGGATTGATGCATGAAATATGAACCTTATAACTTCCTCATCATTTCTATATCTTGAATCTCATGTTGGTTGTGTGTAGCATGATTTGCCATTAATGAAGCTTGAAGCTTCCATGGTTGAAAGCTTGTGTTTGGGTGATCTTTTGCCAATTTTATGCATGAATTCTTGCATATATGAATGAATTGCATGTTATGTATGAATTATATGACTTGAATACATGTCTAAGTGGTACAAAAGAGCTTCCTTATGGCTGCCCCTGTTTTTGCAAGCTTTTCCCTCGAGAAACAGAGCTTCTGCTCTGTTTTTCTTGGCAAAACGATGAGCTGACACGGCCGTGTCAGCTTTGAACTGAAAATGGACACGGCCGTGTTGGGCTCTCGACTTTGATTTTTTCTGAATTTAATCTCGGACACGGCCGTGTCCAAATGCTTTGAAAACTCAACACGGCCGTGTCAAGCCCTCGACTTTGAATTTTTCTGATTTTAAACCTCGGACACGGCCGTGTCCATTTTCTTTGAAAACTCAACACGGCCGTGTCATTTGAAATGGCAGCTTTGGGGGAACTCTTTTATTGCTTGTTTTGCGTTATTGCTCGTAATTGTGAATGATATGCAACGTGATTGTATTAAAGTTATGTTTTATGATTGATATATGATATTGATGACCTTATGAATGAAAGTATGAAAGTATGAATGATATGAACGGGAATGAATACGGTTTTACCGTATATTGAACGAAACTTGTTGAATTATGTGTTTAAATTGGATGTTATGACATTCATGACCATATTTGAACATATTATCGCATTTTAAGCATTCCATAGCATCTCATTTCTTAGCCGAGCGTCTAATGTGGTCATGATTGAGTCTCACACTACCTTTGTCACACAGATCTTGATCCAGTGGGTGACGAGGTCGGGCAGTGAGAGCTGTGTTGGGTTCTTTTGTCTATCAGGTGGGTTTTTCTTCTATTAGTTAACGATATGACCCGAACACCTAATGTGCAAGATTTTGGCCAAAACCCTATATATGTATTTATACCAAGTTTTTATGAGCAAATGTTTTAAACGAAAGCCTTTTTCTTGAATATCCTACCAAAATGTTTTGGCGAGTACTGATTGAGTGATCACAATGAATGAGGGCCCGGGACTTAGTGTAATGGTGAACCGGGGAAGCATGGGCTGACCGGAATCCATTTATACTAGTTCTAACAATTTCGGCAACCTGGATTTCACTAGGAGATTAGTGAATGGAAGGGGTCCCGCGTTTTTGTGGATTCATGTACCCCTCTAGCATTAATGAATGAGGGTTCGGGCCTTGCAATCCCGTTCCCTACCCGGAGAAAAAAGGAGTACATGAATGAACGAATGAATGTTCTAATGTGTGTGCACGAAAGAATGTAATGTATGAATGAATGAATGAATGAATAATGGATTACACGATCTGGTGGTTGGAGATAATGCACGCCCTCTCGCCGGGCTATTAATGACCTAATGAACGAAATGAATTGGTTATAATCCTATTCGTTGTATTTACTTTCCCACTTGGGAAAAAGGATTCAAAACCTCGAATAAGGATTATAACTTGCATGTATGTGTTTCAATTCCGTGATATTATTATATTATGCCTATCTTTGTGTACCCACCAGTCTGTCTAAGACTGAACCCGGAGTTGTTTCAGTTATTTTTGCAGGAAGGGGGATGCTAGGCGGGATACCAGTCAGGGCTCTTGCATCGTGTCTAGCCTTTTCTTTACACTCATGTCTACATTTTGATACATTTGGATTTTTGTATTTGTATGGAGCGTACATGATATGGTACCTATATGTATCGTACATTAAATATTGGTACATAGAGCATATAGCCCAATATATGAATTACATGTTGGTACCTAGAGCATCTAGCTCAATATATAATATATGAATGATTGCTTCCGCTTTTCTATTGCTCTGTTGTTACTTTGATTGTTGTTGGGGTTTAAGTTATAGGCTAGTCCCGCCTGGCTTAGCGAGTGTGTATGTCTCCGTTCGCTATGATTCGGTACGTGTATGGAAATCCCTTTCGTATACGGGTCGGGTCATGGTGCGGGGGATGTGACGTCTCACGCTCGGGCGTTACATCCTTTGAGTGGTATCAGAGCCCAGGGTTGCAAAACCAGGGTTCTAGTGTCGTGTTGAGTCAGTAGGTCGTTCGGCTGTAGGAATTACTTGGTAATTTGCAGCATTTGTATTTTTATATGATAAGGTGTTTCGATCTCTGACTGGAATGATTGAATGAATTTAATGCATTGTCACGCATGAACTAAAATTAGCATGCATGTTAGTGTTTGAATTGACAGGATGCCTCTTAGAAGACATCGGGAAAGGTCTCCGGATCGTCATCATCATAGAGATCGTTCTCCTAATCCTCCACAACCACCTATGAATATGGAGCATTTTATGGAGGCGGTATATAACTACGTGGAGCATAGAAGGGCTCAGGATCCTCCAGTACAACCGCAAGCTGAACATCAAGCACCTCCTCCTAATAACCCGAGAGATCATCATGGGTTGTTTTTGAGCTATAACCCTCCAAGGTTTTCAGGTTCTATTGATGATGCTATATCGGAAGGATGGCTCACAAGGATTGAGAGGATTTTTAATGTTCGACAATTCACATCTCAAGAAAAGGCCCAGTTTGGTATTTTCGAATTGGATGGAGAGGCCTATGATTGGTGGCAACGCACCCGAGAGAAGCTCGAAGTGGAAGGGGAAGAAGTTACTTGGGAAGTGTTTGTAAGGGAGTTTAGAGAAGCCTTTGTTCCTGAAGTTATTCGAGAAAGGAAAGAACAAGAATTTATGGATTTGAAGCAAGGGACTCGCACGGTGGCTCAATATCTTTCTCTTTTCAACAGACTTGGAAAGTATGCACCTCAAATTACAAGGGATGAAAAGAGAAAGGCAAAGAGGTTCATAGCTGGATTGAGGCAGGATCTGAGGCATGGGCACGCAGGCCATAACTTTGAATCTTTTGATGACACGGTACAGAGGGCATTGGTGTTGGAAGAGGAGTATAAGAAAAAGGACCCCTTACCTCGTATGAAATTGGGACAAGGATCAGGACTTGGAAAGGGGAAAAGGCTTATGGTATCTCCTCCTCAGCCATTCCAAGGTCAAAATAAGAAGTTTAAACCTATGGGACCTGCACCGCCGAAACCACAAGCACCACCAGCTAATTCTGATCCTCGGCATGATAGGTCACCATGTCTATTTTGTGGAGGCCCGACTCACACCTACAACACTTGTAGAAGGAGGTTGGGACAGTGTCTGATTTGCGGGAAGACAACACATATGGCCAATACTTGTCCAGATAAGACTCCGGGATATCAACCGGGAGCTCAGAGGCCGATGATCCCAGCTCGTGCATATGCTCTTGGGGGTGAAGAGCAAGATGTGGAAGCCAATCTCAATGCTATGATGGAAGGTACGATATGCATCCATAACACGAACATACATGCATTATTTGACCCTGGCGCTACTCATTCTTTTATATCTTGTAAATTAAGTGATACTTTGTGTTTGCCTGTTACGTGCTTAAATGCTTGTTATGTGGTGAGTTCGCCGTTGGGTGGAAGTCATGAGACGGATCGGGTGGTCAGAGATTCTGTGTTTGGGTTTGAAGGCAGAGAATATCGAGCAGATTTGGTGGTAATGCCGATGAACAGATATGGGGTTATTCTGGGAATGGATTGGTTGTTTCGGTACCATGCCACAGTTGATTGTTTCACCAAGAAAGTGAAGTTGGGAGAAGAAGTGGCAGTGGGGAAAGAATCAGAGATTGCACCTCTCTTGTCGTTTACTGAGGCTTATAAGTTGATAAGGAATGGGGCAACGGGATTTATTGCCTATATCTTGAATAAGCCGAAAGATCAGGCGAAACTCGAGGAGACAGAAGTGGTGAAGGAATATATTGAGGTGTTTCCCGAAGTTTTAGGTTCTTTGCCTCCGGATCGAGAGATCGAATTTGTAATAGACTTATATCCGGGATCTGAACCTTATTCTAAGACTCCTTACCGGATGGCACCGGTAGAGTTACAGGAGTTAAAAGTTCAGTTGGAAGATCTTCTCAAGAATGGTTATATTCGACCAAGTTCATCACCGTGGGGCGCGCCGGTTCTCTTTGTTAAGAAGAAAGATGGAACCTTGAGGATGTGTATTGACTATCGGGAGTTGAATCGGATGATTGTAAAGAATAAGTATCCATTGCCTAATATAGAGGATTTGTTTGATATGCTACAAGGGTCAAGAGTGTATTCCAAGCTCGATTTAAGGCAGGGATATTATCAGTTAAAGATTAAGGAGGAAGATATTCCTAAGACAGGATTTAATACCCGGTATGGACATTATGAATTCGTGGTGATGCCATTTGGATTAACTAATGCACCGGCAGCTTTTATGGACATGATGCATCGGATTTTCTGGCCGTATTTGGATAAGTTTATCGTGATCTTCATCGATGATATTTTGGTATACTCAAGGTCAGAAGACGATCATGCTCGGCATTTGAGATTGGTATTGGAGACTTTAAGAGATAACCAGCTTTATGCCAAGTTCAGTAAATGCGAGTTTTGGATTGACAGGGTGAGCTTCTTGGGACACATTATTTCGAGCAAAGGATTATAAGTGGATCCTTCGAAAATAGAGGCAGTTTCTAAGTGGCAGAGTCCTAAGAATGTTTCTGAGATCCGAAGTTTCTTGGGTTTAGCCGGTTATTATCGAAGATTTGTTAAGGATTTTTCTAAGATTGCGGCTCCGTTAACCCGATTAACCAAGAAAGAGGTTCGGTTTAAATGGTATGAGAAGTGTGAAGCCAGTTTTCAGCTCTTGAAAGATAAGTTAACTTCTGCACCGATACTTGCACTTCCGAATGGTATTGAAGGGTTTATGGTGTATACGGATGCTTCCCATGAAGGCTTAGGTTGTGTTTTGATGCAGAATGGGAAAGTAATTGCTTATGCCTCTAGGAAATTGAAAGAGCATGAGAAGAATTATCCCACTCACGACCTCGAACTTGCAGCGGTGATTTTTGCCCTAGGGAAGTGGAGACATTATTTGTATTGAACTTCTTTTGAGATTTTCACAGATCATAAGAGTCTTCAGTACTTATTCTCTCAGAAAGATTTGAATAGAAGGCAATGAAGGTGGATGGAGACTCTCGAGGATTATGATTGTGTGATTAAGTATCACCCGGGTAAAGCTAACATGGTCGCGGATGTATTGAGCAAGAAGGCTAGTGTATCTCATCTGAAGGTAAATATTGGACAACCAATGGAATTGGTTAAGATAAAGGCTCGTATTGGTAACATCTCAGTACGTCCAGAGTTAAGGCAACAGATATTCGAGGTACAACGGACGGATGTTGAGATTCAGAAGTTGATTGAGAAGGCTCGATCAGACTCCGAGTGTCCGTTTGGATTCGATGATACGAGAATCTTTCGATTCAAGGACAGAGTGGTAGTTCCAATGGAGTTGAGAAGAGCTATTTTGGATGAAGCTCATAAAACTGTTTGTTCGGTACATCCTGGTGGAAACAAGATGTATCGGGATTTGAAGCAGTATTATTGGTGGAACGGGCTAAAGAGAGACATAGTGAATTATGTGAAGCATTGTCTGACTGGTCAGCTAGTGTAACAGCCCGACTCAGGGCCAAGTTGAGAAAGGTAAGTAAAGGGTAACTCAGGAAGCGTTTATAATCTCGATCCTTAATAATTCACTTCATGCATTGCATTTTATGTGACTTATATGTTTTTATATGTTATAATTTAATTAAATGTTTGTCAATTTAATTCTTTTCTCTATTTAATTTGTACTTTGAAACTCTTTTCATAAAATCCTAGAATTCTAGTATTCATTCCTTTCTAGCACCTAAAACCCCTTCATATACTTCAAAACCCATTCCTACATTTTTAGGTTGGAAATTACGAAAATACCCCTACAGCTCAAAAATATTCCTACATTTCCCAAAACAC
Organism: Lantana camara; assembly: GCA_037501455.1. Classification (NCBI taxonomy): domain Eukaryota; kingdom Viridiplantae; phylum Streptophyta; class Magnoliopsida; order Lamiales; family Verbenaceae; genus Lantana; species Lantana camara. Next base: position 50,190,240 of record CM074861.1, read on the forward strand.
TTTCACTACCCAACATTGTAACCAAAAGAATCCTCACAATATTTCAAGGATCGTGACACTCTCTGTAAACCACAATTCCCATCCTAACTCCCGTAGTATCAGAAACCGGCAAAAACCCTAGCTTATGATTCGGTCATCAATAAATCCTTACTCATCTACTTTTTGATATTCAAAATTATAACCAAAACGACCCTCAAATTATTTCATGAATTTTCATGCATTTACCAAAAACTCGATTTCACCCCTAGCATATTTATAAATATTTTCCTATTTAAAATTCATCATTTTATTTTAAAACAATTAGCTTTTGATCAATAGTCGAAATTATACTTAAAACGATCCGTGAATTTTCCTCTACATTATAGTGATTTTTCCAAACTCTAAACTTTATCATAGCTTCGTTTATATAATTTTCTTATGATTTTCATCATCTTTAATATTCATAATTTATAAACAAAAACTCCAAATATTTCATATTTATAATCAAAACGAAGCTCACTTTTCACTCATTCTATTATTAATTCACTACATCAAAATTTTATCTCTCGACTCTTGAATAAATTTTATATTATTTTTACATTTATTTTTAATCAAAATGACATCACCCATGACCTCATGGTCTTCTAGAATAATTAAACAAATGAGCATAATTTCTCCACATTTCCTAGTTAATTACCAAGCATTTGTTCATGAAATAATTTAACCACATCTCCAACTTAATTACCAAGCATTTGTTGAAATCTTAGGCAACCACATCTCCCATAAACTTTCATTTATTGCTTAGAAACCCCTCATGACTACCTATAAATACCCCCCTTAAGCCTCATTTATACCTCACAATTCAACACACAAAATCACTCTCTCCCTCTCCATTCTCACGCCACAACCCTCTCTCTCTCTACAAGGTATGTTTTCTTCTATTATTTCATGTTTTATATAATGTTCTTAGTATAATAATATTAGTAGCATGTCTAGAATTAATTAAATTATGCTTTAGGAATTTATTTTATGAAATATGTGCATAATTGTTAGTTTAAATAACAATGTGTGTACATTATGGAATTTTATTTAATTAGATGCATGAATTATGATATGATATAATGTGCTTATGTATTTAAATGCTTATGATCTTGTTTGATTAAATTCATGCCTATAGTAATTTATTTAGAATTATTTTTCATAGAAAGTACATATATTTTGCTATATTATGCTTTAATCTTATGTTATGAATATGAATGTGATAGAACATGTTACACACCCTCTTTGAATATTCAAATGAGCTCAAGAACATGTTCATAATGTTCTTGGATGAGTGTGTGTGCATGTGTGTGCCGTGAGTTATGTGTGTGTGTGTATGAATTTGATTTTGTGTTATAAAGTGTTTAATTCATATGAAATTGAATAGTAAATGTTTTTAATAGTGATTTTGACTTTTGGTCAACTAAAATACCCTTTATTTCGAAGTTATTTCAAAAATAATTATAAAATAAGTTTTGGAATTTTTAAAGAAATAATTTTCCCAAATTTTCCAAAAATCAATAAACTATGTAATATTTTTCAAAAGGTAACCTACATTGTCAAATTAAACCTTGAATTTCATTTCAAACCTTACAATTAAAATTATAATATAGTTAATAAATATTTGATTAGTTAAAGATTCCATAAACCCTGAATTTATTAATTAAACGGGTGAATTTAGGGTTTACCGGGAAATCTTTAACGCAATACATAATGTGTACCTCCTATAATTATTTGTTACAATATTATGTGCAATTAGATTAGTTAAGAACTAAGAACCTAGTTCTAAGTCAGTAGTAGTTATTACTTTCAGGCGAACATAGGATCGAAGAGTGGAATCCTCACAGTTCCACTTAAGTCTCGATACCGGTGAGGGTTTAAATCTTTTCAACTGAAATCATGATAAAATACTTTGCTTTATTTTCTTAAATTTCCTTTCAAGTTATTCTTCCCTTTATGGGAAAATAATTCTTGTTAATTATTGAAAACATACATTTACCCGAAAAGTACTTAGTACTTTCTTACGGGTAAATATTCTCGTCTTGCAAGTAAAAATTATTGTTTTTCCTATGGGCCCGGTGGTATTGGTAGAAGTAGTAGTCCGGGAGGCACGGGCCGAGGTCTACTATTATACCAGCCGCCAACTAGATCTTGGTGGTGGTCTAACTGGAGGTTAGTTATTCCACACCAAGTGACGGGAAAAGGTACGCCCCTCCCACAATCTTGTTCATTGTCACTAGGGCTTGCAACCCTACGTGACACCGGAGGAAGAAGGATGGTACTCTCGTATTTGTTTTATTAAGTACCGACACCTTGATCAGTGTCGTTACTATTTTTCTCGGATTTTACGGAGTTAAGGTTGGAGACGCCTAGCTTGCGGGCATAAAATCATTTTCAAAACGGTTCATAAAGTTTCTAAAGTATAGCCTATATTCCCCCTACTCCTATTTCAAACAAATATGAACCGGATATTATTGTCATATACCTATTTGTTATTATATAGTATATACATTTTAAACCAAGATTTTCTTGGTCAAAACATTTTCAAAATCTTACTTATAATCCTATACCTCAAACCCCCGTCACTTAGTCAAGATTTCAGGAATCGTTACAGCGACGCCTTAGAGGTATCTTGAAGCTTTAAGGTGTCACTTTTCAGTCATTTAGATTAATCACGAGTGCATGTACATCTCTCCATAAGCACTCTCTCCTGTGAAATAGCCCTATCGTTGTAATTACATATCCAACTTAATAATATGTGTCTCGTTATATATATTGTCCCCTTTCATCGCTCATGTTTAAGTTTATTTCTGTTGCAATTAAATTTCATGCTCTGGTATTGTATAGTCTTGTCCGTTCGTCGGAGTATTTCTCGAGTGCTAGGTCTCACATCCACTCGGGAAGTACAACGGTGCGGGGTTGTAGTGTTAAGGGGCGCTACAGCTAAGGTGGTATCAGAGCGTCAGGTTTAGATAGAGAGAACTTAATTTAAACATTAGATAGAGAAGTATTTCACTATAATTTTTCTGCTCTAATAACTTGTAAAGTGTTTTTCTAGGGTAAAATGGCTGGCTATGGTGAGCTTCCACATTCTGATAACATTGAGTGGCTTGATCAGTATGAGCCTCCTAGGACCTTAGTAGTTACTCGTAGTGGGGGTCCTAGATACTATCCCTGCCAGAGGATTAGGCAGCATAGTCAGGATTCACATCAGGAGGCCTTTCCCGGGTATGCCTACCCGAACAGAGCAGTTCACCTATTAGAGGCCGAGAGAGATGCCTACTTTTATGAGTATCAGAGGACCGGTGAGTATCGACTGGAGGCTGAGAGGAACCGAGAGATGGCTAGACAGACAGCGGTGGATCGAGACCATGCTCGGGACCAGTTAGCCGCATCTCAGATCGCTATCTCCCAGTTAGCATCACGAGTAGCCGAGCTCGAGGAGGACGTGCTTAGTTTGACTCTGGATCGTGAGGCTTCTATAGTGATTCATGACCAGTACCGAGCCCAGATGAGGAGCCGTTTGGAGGATGCACTTCACCTGAATGATACTCAGGTTATGGAGCAGGTTTTAGAGATGCATCCCGGACCCGCGGTAGCCCATTCCGGCGACAGTGAGGCTTCAGAGGCTGTAGCCCATTCCGATGATGACGAGGAGGAGGAGCCCCGGCAGGACAATGAGATTGGCGAGGATGTTGACTGACTACAGGTTGTTCCGGAGGAGGAGGATAGTGTTGAGCCTAGCGAGGAGTGGAGTCCTATTAGAGTTCCAGATTCAGATGATACGGTCGACCTCGAGGCAGGCAGTGCTACAGAGGATTGAGTTCTGGCCATGAGATACGAGGTACAGTATATAGGATAGTTATCCGGGGGTATGTATATAGCAGCCAGTGGAGACACTCCCCATTTTTGCAGCAGTACATAGTAGCAGCAGCGGACAGTAGCAGCTTTGACTTACTAGGAGTGACAGTAGTTGTAGGGTGTAACTCGAGGTAGATCGGGTCCACCCCTCTTTCTTTTTGCTTTTACTTTTGTAGCTCTTGAAGCATACTAACCTTGATGCATATATATATGACACATTTTGATCATTTTACACTGTTATTTCATGTTACTTTACATTTCTGCATCATGAGTCTTAGAGTCGCTTCAAGATACCAGCAGGACCGTGAGTACTAATGTTATTTCTTTCTGCACTTTATGTTTGATGATTGATGTTATTTGGTGATTATTGTTCTGAAATGATCTTTGAGACATTCTTACCCCACATGCATTATATTTCCTATGTGATTGTAATTTCAGCATTCACAATGCCTCAACGAAGAGCACCACAAAACAACTCCCCATCACCACAAGATCCACCCGGACACCCCGAACTTGTAGAAGCCTTAAGACAATTCGTTCGAACTTGTACACCTGGGAATAACCCTACCAACGAACGATCCCTAGAAAGGTTTCTCCGAATGAATCCCCCAAAATTCTTTGGAGAACCTAACGACCTGAAGGCTGAAAACTGGATAGCCAGTTTGGAAAAGATTTATGAGGCTATGGATATATTTCCCGAGGAACGGGAACGAGTGCAGTATGCGGCCTTTCTCTTAGAAGGACCCGCTTTGAGTTGGTGGAAACACGTCAAGCTAACCTGGATAGAAGACCACACTGATTACAGTTGGGCGGAGTTTGTGAAGGAATTTCAGAATAAGTATATTCCTCAAGTGATAAGGGACACTAGAGAGGCTGAATTCATGACTTTAACACAGGGTTATATGTCAGTAGCAGAATACGAGGCAAAGTTTGTGAGGTTAATTCAGTATGCTCCACATATTTTGAATGATGAACGAAGGAAGACCAAGCGATTCATTGATGGATTAAAGCCAGACCTTCGATGGGCTTTAGCTTCATTAGATATTGAAACTTATAATAAAGCGGTCGATAAAGCCCTGAAAACCGAAGCAGCTCACAAGAACATTCGTCTGGCAGCCAATCGCCCTGGTCCCCCTCAAAATAAGCCCTCTCAAGGAATGAAACGACCCGCTGGACCATCCAGCCAGAAGTTTGGGAAGAAACCCACACCAGCCCAGCAAAAGCCTAAGTCAGTTCCGTCCAATTCACAAGAGGAGATCACTTGTGAATATTGTCACAAACCGGGACATACTGAACAAGACTGTCGAAAGAAAGCTGGCACATGTTTATGGTGTGGAGACCCTAATCACCAGTTTAATACATGCCCAAAGAGACCGGGACTTAAGGAAAAGGAGAAGACTGTGGGAAAATCCGGAAAGCCACTTGTCAAAGGAAAAGCTTACGCGTTGGAAGGAAACGAGGATCCAGACCCTTCGGATGTTGTCGAAGGTACGGTACACATCCTAAACACGCCAGTTAAGGTCTTATATGACCCTGGTGCCACGCATTCATTCATTGCATCAAATTTATGTGCCCGTTTAAATTTTCCACTTGAATGCTCATCATATAATTTCGAGATAAGTCCCCCTTTGGGAGCTTGTTTAATAACGGATCGAGTATATAAACGCTGCCCTATACAAATCGGTGATCATTACTACCCAATGGATCTCATCGAACTTCCGATAACAAGATATGGAATTATTCTGGGAATGGATTGGCTCTACAATTACCATGCTAAGTTGGATTGTTTCAAGAAAGAAATCATCTTAGGACAAGATGAAAGTTGGATTCCTGAAGACCAGAGATCAGTAGCAATCATTTCTATGACAGAAGTTAAGAAGTTGGTTCAGAAGGGAGCTACAGGGTTCGTTGCCTATCTCCTAAATAGGCCAAAGGACCAACTTAAGGTTGAGGAGGTAGAAGTGGTAAATGAGTTTCTCGACGTTTTCCCAGAACATCTAAACTCGCTACCACCAGATCGCGAGTTAGAATTTGTAATCGATACGATCCCTGGGGCAGAGCCTTTCTCTAAAACCCCTTATCGGATGGCCCCAGCCGAACTTCAGGAGTTGAGAAAACAACTTGATGATTTGGTTGAATCAAGATATATCCGTCCCAGTACATCACCTTGGGGAGCACCAGTGTTGTTTGTAAAGAAGAAAGATGGGACATTACGGATGTGCATCGATTACCGAGAACTTAATCGAATGACCATAAAGAACAAATACCCTCTACCCCATATAGAGGAGTTATTTGATGTCCTTCAAGGATCTCGAGTCTATTCTAAGTTAGACTTAAGGCAAGGGTATTATCAATTAAAGATTAGGGAGGAAGATATCCCTAAAACAGCTTTCAATACCCGCTATGGACACTTTGAATTCATAGTAATGCCTTTTGCATTGACCAATGCACCTGCTGCATTCATGGACATGATGCACCGGATATTCCGACCATGTCTCGATAAATTTGTGGTCATATTCATCGATGACATACTAGTATTTTCCAAAACGCCTGAGGAACATGCTGAACATCTCCGCATAGTGTTAAGTACTTTGCGAGATCATAAGCTATATGCTAAGTTCAGTAAATGTGAATTCTGGATAGAAAAAGTTGCATTCCTCGGACATATAATCTCGGGATCAGGTGTTGAGGTAGATCCTTCGAAAATTGAAGCAATTACAAATTGGAAAATACCAAGGAATCCATCAGAGGTGAGAAGTTTCCTAGGACTTGCAGGCTATTATCGCAGATTTGTAAAGGACTTCTCTAAGATAGCCACGACTCTCACAAAGTTAACGAAGAAGGAAAGAAAGTTTGAATGGACTGAACAATGCGAACAAAGTTTTCAAGAATTAAAGCGACGATTGACATCTGCACCAGTACTAACCTTACCTGAAGGGAAGGAAGGTTGTACAGTTTATACCGATGCCTCTAAAGAAGGGCTAGGTTGTGTATTGATGCAGTACGGAAAAGTTATAGCCTATGCCTCAAGAAAGCTCAAACCTCATGAGGAAAACTACCCTACTCATGACTTGGAATTAGCAGCAATTGTGTTTGCTCTTACCAAGTGGAGACATTATCTTTACGGGGTTACCTTTGAAGTTTTCACTGATCACAAGAGCCTACGGTATCTTTTTACTCAAAAGGAGTTGAATATGAGGCAAAGGAGATGGATGGAATTTCTGGAAGATTACGACTGTGTAATCCAGTACCATCCAGGAAAAGCTAACGTAGTGGCTGATGCTCTAAGTCGGAAATCAAGCTTAGCATCACTCTCAAGGAAGCCTTCAAGTAACCCACGAAAATCGGTGAAAGTAATCTCACGAGCTCGATTAGCAAATTTAGTGGTATTGTCGCCACTAAAGGAAAAGATAAAAGGAGCTCAGGCTCAGGATGAATGGATTCAGAAATGTCTCAAATCCAAAGAAAAGGATCTTGAAGAGAAATTCAAAACCGATAATCAAGGGATTTTGAGATATAAGGATCGGGTCTGCGTGCCTAATGTCATTCGAAAGGAAATATTGGACGAGGCACACAAAACTCGTTACTCGATACATCCCGGAGGAACTAAGATGTATCAAGACCTCAAGAAACATTTCTGGTGGAACGGCATGAAAAGAGACATAGCCAATTACATCAAGAAATGTCTAACTTGTCAATGAGTTAAAGCAGAACATCAGAGACCTGGAGGATTGTTGCAACCATTATCTATCCCTACTTGGAAATGGGATCAGGTAACCATGGATTTTGTTTATGGATTACCCAAGGTTAAAGGAGGATTTGATGGTATTTGGGTTGTCATCGATAGATTAACAAAATCCACACATTTCTTACCTGTCAAAGCAACTGATAAAGTTAACTCGCTAGCCAAGCTCTATCAAAAGGAAATTATTCGGTTGCATGGAGTACCTCTTGGAATAGTTTCAGACAGGGACCCAAAGTTCACTTCACAACTTTGGCAAAACATTCAAGAAATGATGGGTACCAAGTTAAACTTCAGCACAGCAGCACATCCTCAGACAGACGGGCAATCTGAAAGAACCATCCGATACCTGGAAGATATGTTAAGGGCTTGTGCCTTAGATTTCCAAGATAATTGGAAGGATTGCCTACCCCTTGTGGAGTTTGCGTACAACAACAGCTATCAAGCTTCTATCCAAGTTGCACCTTACGAGGCTTTATATGGAAGAAAATGTAGATCCCCATTACACTGGGATATGAATGAAACCAAGGAAATTAAAAGGAAACCCCGAGAGAATATTGCTAAAAGATGGGTGGAAGAAGCAACAAAGAAAGCTGAAATCATCAAGCAGAAAATGAAAGCTGCCCAAGATCGGCAGAAAAGTTATGCTGATAATCGAAGAAGGGACATAGAATTCGCAGTGGGCGAAAAGGTATTCTTGAAAGCATCTCCAAGAAAAGGGTTTACACGAATTGGGAAAGGAGGAAAGCTAAACCCTCGATATATAGGACCTTTCGAGATACTGGAACGTATCGGTCCAACAGCCTATCGCCTAGACCTACCAGCAAGTCTTACTGGGATACATAACGTATTCCATGTGTCCCAGTTCCGAAAATACTTTGCTGATGATTCACATATCCTACCTGTTGAAGAAGTACCACTAGAACCCGACCTTACTTATGAAGTAAAACCAGTCAGAATCTTGGATAGGAAATTCCAAGAGTTGAGGAACAGAAGAATTCCCCTCGTTAGAATCTTATGGAAAAGAAATGGTACAGAAGAACAGACTTGGGAAACAGAGGAAAAGATGTTGAAACATTATCCAGGACTGTTCAAGGACAGTAATAGAATCTGAGGAAAGATTCTTTTAAAGGGGGGGAGATTGTAACAGCCCGACTCAGGGCCAAGTTGAGAAAGGTAAGTAAAGGGTAACTCAGGAAGCGTTTATAATCTCGATCCTTAATAATTCACTTCATGCATTGCATTTTATGTGACTTATATGTTTTTATATGTTATAATTTAATTAAATGTTTGTCAATTTAATTCTTTTCTCTATTTAATTTGTACTTTGAAACTCTTTTCATAAAATCCTAGAATTCTAGTATTCATTCCTTTCTAGCACCTAAAACCCCTTCATATACTTCAAAACCCATTCCTACATTTTTAGGTTGGAAATTACGAAAATACCCCTACAGCTCAAAAATATTCCTACATTTCCCAAAACACTTTCACTACCCAACATTGTAACCAAAAGAATCCTCACAATATTTCTAGGATCGTGACACTCTCTGTAAACCACAATTCCCATCCTAACTCCCGTAGTATCAGAAACCGGCAAAAACCCTAGCTTATATAATTTTCTTATGATTTTCATCATCTTTAGTATTCATAATTTATAAACAAAAACTCCAAATATTTCATATTTATAATCAAAACGAAGCTCACTTTTCACTCATTCTATTATTAATTCACTACATCAAAATTTTATCTCTCGACTCTTGAATAAATTTTATATTATTTTTACATTTATTTTTAATCAAAATGACATCACCCATGACCTCATGGTCTTCTAGAATAATTAAACAAATGAGCATAATTTCTCCACATTTCCTAGTTAATTACCAAGCATTTGTTCATGAAATAATTTAACCACATCTCCAACTTAATTACCAAGCATTTGTTGAAATCTTAGGCAACCACATCTCCCATAAACTTTCATTTATTGCTTAGAAACCCCTCATGACTACCTATAAATACCCCCCTTAAGCCTCATTTATACCTCACAATTCAACACACAAAATCACTCTCTCCCTCTCCATTCTCACGCCACAACCCTCTCTCTCTCTACAAGGTATGTTTTCTTCTATTATTTCATGTTTTATATAATGTTCTTAGTATAATAATATTAGTAGCATGTCTAGAATTAATTAAATTATGCTTTAGGAATTTATTTTATGAAATATGTGCATAATTGTTAGTTTAAATAACAATGTGTGTACATTATGGAATTTTATTTAATTAGATGCATGAATTATGATATGATATAATGTGCTTATGTATTTAAATGCTTATGATCTTGTTTGATTAAATTCATGCCTATAGTAATTTATTTAGAATTATTTTTCATAGAAAGTACATATATTTTGCTATATTATGCTTTAATCTTATGTTATGAATATGAATGTGATAGAACATGTTACACACCCTCTTTGAATATTCAAATGAGCTCAAGAACATGTTCATAATGTTCTTGGATGAGTGTGTGTGCATGTGTGTGCCGTGAGTTATGTGTGTGTGTGTATGAATTTGATTTTGTGTTATAAAGTGTTTAATTCATATGAAATTGAATAGTAAATGTTTTTAATAGTGATTTTGACTTTTGGTCAACTAAAATACCCTTTATTTCGAAGTTATTTCAAAAATAATTATAAAATAAGTTTTGGAATTTTTAAAGAAATAATTTTCCCAAATTTTCCAAAAATCAATAAACTATGTAATATTTTTCAAAAGGTAACCTACATTGTCAAATTAAACCTTGAATTTCATTTCAAACCTTACAATTAAAATTATAATATAGTTAATAAATATTTGATTAGTTAAAGATTCCATAAACCCTGAATTTATTAATTAAATGGGTGAATTTAGGGTTTACCGGGAAATCTTTAACGCAATACATAATGTGTACCTCCTATAATTATTTGTTACAATATTATGTGCAATTAGATTAGTTAAGAACTAAGAACCTAGTTCTAAGTCAGTAGTAGTTATTACTTTCAGGCGAACATAGGATCAAAGAGTGGAATCCTCACAGTTCCACTTAAGTCTCGATACCGGTGAGGGTTTAAATCTTTTCAACTGAAATCATGATAAAATACTTTACTTTATTTTCTTAAATTTCCTTTCAAGTTATTCTTCCCTTTATGGGAAAATAATTCTGGTTAATTATTAAAAACATACATTTACCCGAAAAGTACTTAGTACTTTCTTACGGGTAAATATTCTCGTCTTGCAAGTAAAAATTATTGTTTTTCCTATGGGCCCGGTGGTATTGGTAGAAGTAGTAGTCCGGGAGGCACGGGCCGAGGTCTACTATTATACCAGCCGCCAACTAGATCTTGGTGGTGGTCTAACTGGAGGTTAGTTATTCCACACCAAGTGACGGGAAAAGGTACGCCCCTCCCACAATCTTGTTCATTGTCACTAGGGCTTGCAACCCTACGTGACACCGGAGGAAGAAGGATGGTACTCTCGTATTTGTTTTATTAAGTACCGACACCTTGATCAGTGTCGTTACTATTTTTCTCGGATTTTACGGAGTTAAGGTTGGAGACGCCTAGCTTGCGGGCATAAAATCATTTTCAAAACGGTTCATAAAGTTTCTAAAGTATAGCCTATATTCCCCCTACTCCTATTTCAAACAAATATGAACCGGATATTATTGTCATATACCTATTTGTTATTATATAGTATATACATTTCAAACCAAGATTTTCTTGGTCAAAACATTTTCAAAATCTTACTTATAATCCTATACCTCAAACCCCCGTCACTTAGTCATTTTGACTAACCCTCCTACTCTTTTAATTCATGATTTCAGGAATCGTTACAGCGACGCCTTAGAGGTATCCTGAAGCTTTAAGGTGTCACTTTTCAGTCATTTAGATTAATCACGAGTGCATGTACATCTCTCCATAAGCACTCTCTCCTGTGAAATAGCCCTATCGTTGTAATTACATATCCAACTTAATAATATGTGTCTCGTTATATATATTGTCCCCTTTCATCGCTCATGTTTAAGTTTATTTCTGTTGCAATTAAATTTCATGCTCTGGTATTGTATAGTCTTGTCCGTTCGCCGGAGTATTTCTCGAGTGCTAGGTCTCACATCCACTCGGGAAGTACAACGGTGCGGGGTTGTAGTGTTAAGGGGCGCTACAGCTAAGGTGGTATCAGAGCGTCAGGTTTAGATAGAGAGAACTTAATTTAAACATTAGATAGAGAAGTATTTCACTATAATTTTTCTGCTCTAATAATTTGTAAATTGTTTTTCTAGAGTAAAATGGCTGGCTATGGTGAGCTTCCACATTCTGATAACATTGAGTGGCTTGATCAGTATGAGCCTCCTAGGACCTTAGTAGTTACTCGTAGTGGGGGTCCTAGATACTATCCCTGGCAGAGGATTAGGCAGCATAGTCAGGATTCACATCAGGAGGCCTTTCCCGGGTGTGCCTACCCGAATAGAGCAGTTCACCTATTAGAGGCCGAGAGAGATGCCTACTTTTATGAGTATCAGAGGACCGGTGAGTATCGACTAGAGGCTGAGAGGAACCGAGAGATGGCTAGACAGACAGCGGTGGATCGAGACCATGCTCGGGACCAGTTAGCCGCATCTCAGATCGCTATCTCCCAGTTAGCATCACGAGTTGCCGAGCTCGAGGAGGACGTGCTTAGTTTGACTCTGGATCGTGAGGCTTCTATAGTGATTCATGACCAGTACCGAGCCCAGATGAGGAGCCGTTTGGAGGATGCACTTCACCTGAATGATACTCAGGTTATGGAGCAGGTTTTAGAGATGCATCCCGGACCCGCGGTAGCCCATTCCGGCGACAGTGAGGCTTCAGAGGCTATAGCCCATTCCGATGATGACGAGGAGGAGGAGCCCCAGCAGGACGATGAGATTGGCGAGGATGTTGACTGACTACAGGTTGTTCCGGAGGAGGAGGATAGTGTTGAGCCTAGCGAGGAGTGGAGTCCTATTAGAGTTCCAGATTCAGATGATACGGTCGACCTCGAGGCAGGCAGTGCTACAGAGGATTGAGTTCTGGCCATGAGATACGAGGTACAGTATATAGGATAGTTATCCGGGGGTATGTATATAGCAGCCAGTGGAGACACTCCCCATTTTTGCAGCAGTACATAGTAGCAGCAGCGGACAGTAGCAGCTTTGACTTACTAGGAGTGACAGTAGTTGTAGGGTGTAACTCGAGGTAGATCGGGTCCACCCCTCTTTCTTTTTGCTTTTACTTTTGTAGCTCTTGAAGCATACTAACCTTGATGCATATATATATGACACATTTTGATCATTTTACACTGTTATTTCATGTTACTTTACATTTCTGCATCATGAGTCTTAGAGTCGCTTCAAGATACCAGCAGGACCGTGAGTACTAATGTTATTTCTTTCTGCACTTTATGTTTGATGATTGATGTTATTTGGTGATTATTGTTCTGAAATGATCTTTGAGACATTCTTACCCCACATGCATTATATTTCCTATGTGATTGTAATTTCAGCATTCACAATGCCTCAACGAAGAGCACCACAAAACAACTCCCGGACACCCCGAACTTGTAGAAGCCTTAAGACAATTCGTTCGAACTTGTACACCTGGGAATAACCCTACCAACGAACGATCCCTAGAAAGGTTTCTCCGAATGAATCCCCCAAAATTCTTTGGAGAACCTAACGACCTGAAGGCTGAAAACTGGATAGCCAGTTTGGAAAAGATTTATGAGGCTATGGATATATTTCCCGAGGAACGGGAACGAGTGCAGTATGCGGCCTTTCTCTTAGAAGGACCCGCTTTGAGTTGGTGGAAACACGTCAAGCTAACCTGGATAGAAGACCACACTGATTACAGTTGGGCGGAGTTTGTGAAGGAATTTCAGAATAAGTATATTCCTCAAGTGATAAGGGACACTAGAGAGGCTGAATTCATGACTTTAACACAGGGTTATATGTCAGTAGCAGAATACGAGGCAAAGTTTGTGAGGTTAATTCAGTATGCTCCACATATTTTGAATGATGAACGAAGGAAGACCAAGCGATTCATTGATGGATTAAAGCCAGACCTTCGATGGGCTTTAGCTTCATTAGATATTGAAACTTATAATAAAGCGGTCGATAAAGCCCTGAAAACCGAAGCAGCTCACAAGAACATTCGTCTGGCAGCCAATCGCCCTGGTCCCTCTCAAAATAAGCCCTCTCAAGGAATGAAACGACCCGCTGGACCATCCAGCCAGAAGTTTGGGAAGAAACCCACACCAGCCCAGCAAAAGCCTAAGTCAGTTCCGTCCAATTCACAAGAGGAGATCACTTGTGAATATTGTCACAAACCGGGACATACTGAACAAGACTGTCGAAAGAAAGCTGGCACATGTTTATGGTGTGGAGACCCTAATCACCAGTTTAATACATGCCCAAAGAGACCGGGACTTAAGGAAAAGGAGAAGACTGTGGGAAAATCCGGAAAGCCACTTGTCAAAGGAAAAGCTTACGCGTTGGAAGGAAACGAGGATCCAGACCCTTCGGATGTTGTCGAAGGTACGGTACACATCCTAAACACGCCAGTTAAGGTCTTATATGACCCTGGTGCCATGCATTCATTCATTGCATCAAATATATGTGCCCGTTTAAATTTTCCACTTGAATGCTCATCATATAATTTCGAGATAAGTCCCCCTTTGGGAGCTTATTTAATAACGGATCGAGTATATAAACGCTGCCCTATACAAATCGGTGATCGTTACTACCCAATGGATCTCATCGAACTTCCGATAACAAGATATGGAATTATTCTGGGAATGGATTGGCTCTACAATTACCATGCAAAGTTGGATTGTTTCAAGAAAGAAATCATCTTAGGACAAGATGAAAGTTGGATTCCTGAAGACCAGAGATCAGCAGCAATCATTTCTATGACAGAAGTTAAGAAGTTGGTTCAGAAGGGAGCTACAGGGTTCGTTGCCTATCTCCTAAATAGGCCAAAGGACCAACTTAAGGTTGAGGAGGTAGAAGTGGTAAATGAGTTTCTCGACGTTTTCCCAGAACATCTAAACTCGCTACCACCAGATCGCGAGTTAGAATTTGTAATCGATACGATCCCTGGGGCAGAGCCTTTCTCTAAAACCCCTTATCGGATGGCCCCAGCCGAACTATGGAGTTGAGAAAACAACTTGATGATTTGGTTGAATCAAGATATATCCGTCCCAGTATATCACCTTGGGGAGCACCAGTGTTGTTTGTAAAGAAGAAAGATGGGACATTACGGATGTGCATCGATTACCGAGAACTTAATCGAATGACCATAAAGAACAAATACCCTCTACCCCATATAGAGGAGTTATTTGATGTCCTTCAAGGATCTCGAGTCTATTCTAAGTTAGACTTAAGGCAAGGGTATTATCAATTAAAGATTAGGGAGGAAGATATCCCTAAAACAGCTTTCAATACCCGCTATGGACACTTTGAATTCATAGTAATGCCTTTTGCATTGACCAATGCACCTGCTGCATTCATGGACATGATGCACCGGATATTCCGACCATGTCTGGATAAATTTGTGGTCATATTCATCGATGACATACTAGTATTTTCCAAAACGCCTGAGGAACATGCTGAACATCTCCGCATAGTGTTAAGTACTTTGCGAGATCATAAGCTATATGCTAAGTTCAGTAAATGTGAGTTCTGGATAGAAAAAGTTGCATTCCTCGTACATATAATCTCGGGATCAGGTGTTGAGGTAGATCCTTCGAAAATTGAAGCAATTACAAATTGGAAAATACCAAGGAATCCATCAAAGGTGAGAAGTTTCCTAGGACTTGCAGGCTATTATCGCAGATTTGTAAAGGACTTCTCTAAGATAGTCGCGCCTCTCACAAAGTTAACGAAGAAGGAAAGAAAGTTTTAATGGACTGAACAATGCGAACAAAGTTTTCAAGAATTAAAGCGACGATTGACATCTGCACCAGTACTAACCGTACCTGAAGGGAAGGAAGGTTATACAGTTTATACCGATGCCTCTAAAGAAGGGCTAGGTTGTGTATTGATGCAGTACGGAAAAGTTATAGCCTATGCCTCAAGAAAGCTCAAACCTCATGAGGAAAACTACCCTACTCATGACTTGGAATTAGCAGCAATTGTGTTTGCTCTTACCAAGTGGAGACATTATCTTTACGGGGTTACCTTTGAAGTTTTCACTGATCACAAGAGCCTACGGTATCTTTTTACTCAAAAGGAGTTGAATATGAGGCAAAGGAGATGGATGGAATTTCTGGAAGATTACGACTGTGTAATCCAGTACCATCCAGGAAAAGCTAACGTAGTGGCTGATGCTCTAAGTCGGAAATCAAGCTTAGCATCACTCTCAAGGAAGCCTTCAAGTAACCCACGAAAATCGGTGAAAGTAATCTCACGAGCTCGATTAGCAAATTTAGTGGTATTGTCGCCACTAAAGGAAAAGATAAAAGGAGCTCAGGCTCAGGATGAATGGATTCAGAAATGTCTCAAATCCAAAGAAAAGGATCTTGAAGAGAAATTCAAACCCAATAATCAAGGGATTTTGAGATATAAGGATCGGGTCTGCGTGCCTAATGTCATTCGAAAGGAAATATTGGACGAGGCACATAAAACTCGTTACTCGATACATCCCGGAGGAACTAAGATGTATCAAGACCTCAAGAAACATTTCTGGTGGAACGGCATGAAAAGAGACATAGCCAATTACATCAAGAAATGTCTAACTTGTCAACGAGTTAAAGCAGAACATCAGAGACCTGGAGGATTGTTGCAACCATTATCTATCCCTACTTGGAAATGGGATCAGGTAACCATGGATTTTGTTTATGGATTACCCAAGGTTAAAGGAGGATTTGATGGTATTTGGGTTGTCATCGATAGATTAACAAAATCCGCACATTTCTTACCTGTCAAAGCAACAGATAAAGTTAACTCGCTAGCCAAGCTCTATCAAAAGGAAATTATTCGGTTGCATGGAGTACCTCTTGGAATAGTTTCAGACAGGGACCCAAAGTTCACTTCACAACTTTGGCAAAACATTCAAGAAATGATGGGTACCAAGTTAAACTTCAGCACAGCAGCACATCCTCAGACAGACGGGCAATCTGAAAGAACCATCCGATACCTGGAAGATATGTTAAGGGCTTGTGCCTTAGATTTCCAAGATAATTGGAAGGATTGCCTACCCCTTGTGGAGTTTGCGTACAACAACAGCTATCAAGCTTCTATCCAAGTTGCACCTTACGAGGCTTTATATGGAAGAAAATGTAGATCCCCATTACACTGGGATATGAATGAAACCAAGGAAATTAAAAGGAAACCCCGAGAGAATATTGCTAAAAGATGGGTGGAAGAAGCAACAGAGAAAGTTGAAATCATCAAGCAGAAAATGAAAGCTGCCCAAGATCGGCAGAAAAGTTATGCTGATAATCGAAGAAGGGACATAGAATTCGCAGTGGGCGAAAAGGTATTCTTGAAAGCATCTCCAAGAAAAGGGTTTACACGAATTGGGAAAGGAGGAAAGCTAAACCCTCGATATATAGGACCTTTCGAGATACTGGAACGTATCGGTCCAACAGCCTATCGCCTAGACCTACCAGCAAGTCTTACTGGGATACATAACATATTCCATGTGTCCCAACTCCAAAAATACTTTGCTGATGATTCACATATCCTACCTGTTGAAGAAGTACCACTAGAACCCGACCTTACTTATGAAGTAAAACCAGTCAGAATCTTGGATAGGAAATTCCAAGAGTTGAGGAACAGAAGAATTCCCCTCGTTAGAATCTTATGGAAAAGAAATGGTACAGAAGAACAGACTTGGGAAACAGAGGAAAAGATGTTGAAACATTATCCAGGACTGTTCAAGGACAGTAATAGAATCTGAGGACAGATTCTTTTAAAGGGGGGGAGATTGTAACAGCCCGACTCAAGGCCAAGTTGAGAAAGGTAAGTAAAGGGTAACTCAGGAAGCGTTTATAATCTCGATCCTTAATAATTCACTTCATGCATTGCATTTTATGTGACTTATATGTTTTTATATGTTATAATTTAATTAAATGTTTGTCAATTTAATTCTTTTCTCTATTTAATTTGTACTTTGAAACTCTTTTCATAAAATCCTAGAATTCTAGTATTCATTCCTTTCTAGAACCTAAATCCCCTTCATATACTTCAAAACCCATTCCTACATTTTTAGGTTGGAAATTACGAAAATACCCCTACAGCTCAAAAATATTCCTACATTTCCCAAAACACTTTCACTACCCAACATTGTAACCAAAAGAATCCTCACAATATTTCGAGGATCGTGACACTCTCTGTAAACCACAATTCCCATCCTAACTCCCGTAGTATCAGAAACCGGCAAAAACCCTAGCTTATGATTCGGTCATCAATAAATCCTTACTCATCTACTTTTTGATATTCAAAATTATAACCAAAACGACCCTCAAATTATTTCATGAATTTTCATGCATTTACCAAAAACTCGATTTCACCCCTAGCATATTTATAAATATTTTCCTATTTAAAAATCATCATTTTATTTTAAAATAATTAGCTTTTGATCAATAGTCGAAATTATACTTAAAACGATCCTTGAATTTTCCTCTACATTATAGTGATTTTTCCAAACTCTAAACTTTATCATAGCTTCGTTTATATAATTTTCTTATGATTTTCATCATCTTTAGTATTCATAATTTATAAACAAAAACTCCAAATATTTCATATTTATAATCAAAACGAAGTTCACTTTTCACTCATTCTATTATTAATTCACTACATCAAAATTTTATCTCTCGACTCTTGAATAAATTTTATATTATTTTTACATTTATTTTTAATCAAAATGACATCACCCATGACCTCATGGTCTTCTAGAATAATTAAACAAATGAGCATAATTTCTTCACATTTCCTAGTTAATTACCAAGCATTTGTTCATGAAATAATTTAACCACATCTCCAACTTAATTACCAAGCATTTGTTGAAATCTTAGGCAACCACATCTCCCATAAACTTTCATTTATTGCTTAGAAACCCCTCATGACTACCTATAAATACCCCCCTTAAGCCTCATTTATACCTCACAATTCAACACACAAAATCACTCTCTCCCTCTCCATTCTCACGCCACAACCCTCTCTCTCTCTACAAGGTATGTTTTCTTCTATTATTTCATGTTTTATATAATGTTCTTAGTATAATAATATTAGTAGCATGTCTAGAATTAATTAAATTATGCTTTAGGAATTTATTTTACGAAATATGTGCATAATTGTTAGTTTAAATAACAATGTGTGTACATTATGGAATTTTATTTAATTAGATGCATGAATTATGATATGATATAATGTGCTTATGTATTTAAATGCTTATGATCTTGTTTGATTAAATTCATGCCTATAGTAATTTATTTAGAATTATTTTTCATAGAAAGTACATATATTTTGCTATATTATGCTTTAATCTTATGTTATGAATATGAATGTGATAGAACATGTTACACACCCTCTTTGAATATTCAAATGAGCTCAAGAACATGTTCATAATGTTCTTGGATGAGTGTGTGTGCATGTGTGTGCCGTGAGTTATGTGTGTGTGTGTATGAATTTGATTTTGTGTTATAAAGTGTTTAATTCATATGAAATTGAATAGTAAATGTTTTTAATAGTGATTTTGACTTTTGGTCAACTAAAATACCCTTTATTTCGAAGTTATTTCAAAAATAATTATAAAATAAGTTTTGGAATTTTTAAAGAAATAATTTTCCCAAATTTTCCAAAAATCAATAAACTATGTAATATTTTTCAAAAGGTAACCTACATTGTCAAATTAAACCTTGAATTTCATTTCAAACCTTACAATTAAAATTATAATGTAGTTAATAAATATTTGATTAGTTAAAGATTCCATAAACCCTGAATTTATTAATTAAACGGGTGAATTTAGGGTTTACCGGGAAATCTTTAACGCAATACATAATGTGTACCTCCTATAATTATTTGTTACAATATTATGTGCAATTAGATTAGTTAAGAACTAAGAACCTAGTTCTAAGTCAGTAGTAGTTATTACTTTCAGGCGAACATAGGATCGAAGAGTGGAATCCTCACAGTTCCACTTAAGTCTCGATACCGGTGAGGGTTTAAATCTTTTCAACTGAAATCATGATAAAATACTTTACTTTATTTTCTTAAATTTCCTTTCAAGTTATTCTTCCCTTTATGGGAAAATAATTCTTGTTAATTATTGAAAACATACATTTACCCGAAAAGTACTTAGTACTTTCTTACGGGTAAATATTCTCGTCTTGCAAGTAAAAATTATTGTTTTTCCTATGGGCCCGGTGGTATTGGTAGAAGTAGTAGTCCGGGAGGCACGGGCCGAGGTCTACTATTATACCAGCCGCCAACTAGATCTTGGTGGTGGTCTAACTGGAGGTTAGTTATTCCACACCAAGTGACGGGAAAAGGTACGCCCCTCCCACAATCTTGTTCATTGTCACTAGGGCTTGCAACCCTACGTGACACCGGAGGAAGAAGGATGGTACTCTCGTATTTGTTTTATTAAGTACCGACACCTTGATCAGTGTCGTTACTATTTTTCTCGGATTTTACGGAGTTAAGGTTGGAGACGCCTAGCTTGCGGGCATAAAATCATTTTCAAAACGGTTCATAAAGTTTCTAAAGTATAGCCTATATTCCCCCTACTCCTATTTCAAACAAATATGAACCGGATATTATTGTCATATACCTATTTGTTATTATATAGTATATACATTTCAAACCAAGATTTTCTTGGTCAAAACATTTTCAAAATCTTACTTATAATCCTATACCTCAAACCCCCGTCACTTAGTCATTTTGACTAACCCTCCTACTCTTTTAATTCATGATTTCAGGAATCGTTACAGCGACGCCTTAGAGGTATCCTGAAGCTTTAAGGTGTCACTTTTCAGTCATTTAGATTAATCACGAGTGCATGTACATCTCTCCATAAGCACTCTCTCCTGTGAAATAGCCCTATCGTTGTAATTACATATCCAACTTAATAATATGTGTCTCGTTATATATATTGTCCCCTTTCATCGCTCATGTTTAAGTTTATTTCCGTTGCAATTAAATTTCATGCTCTGGTATTGTATAGTCTTGTCCGTTCGCCGGAGTATTTCTCGAGTGCTAGGTCTCACATCCACTCGGGAAGTACAACGGTGCGGGGTTGTAGTGTTAAGGGGCGCTACAGCTAGTGAAAGCTGAGCATCAGAAACCATCAGGATTGTTACAGCCACTACCTATTCCCGAATGGAAATGGGAACAGATAGCAATGGATTTTGTATCGGGTTTACCTAGAGTGAAAGGTGGATTTGATGGAATTTGGGTAATCGTGGACAGGTTAACCAAGTCAGCACATTTTCTTGAAGTTCGGATGTCAGATAAGATAGGTAAGTTGGCTGTTCGGTTACATGGAGTGCCAGCTAGTATTGTTTCAGACAGGGATCCAAGATTTACTTCCAAGTTCTGGCAAGAATTACAGAAGTGTTTGGGAACCAAGCTTCAATTCAGTACAGCTTTTCATCCACAGACTGACGGGCAATCTGAAAGG
Organism: Lantana camara; assembly: GCA_037501455.1. NCBI lineage: Eukaryota > Viridiplantae > Streptophyta > Magnoliopsida > Lamiales > Verbenaceae > Lantana > Lantana camara. The sequence goes on from CM074861.1 coordinate 50,211,534, forward strand.
TTGATCAGATATCTTGAGGATATGTTAAGGGCGTGTGCGTTGGATTTCTCGAGTTGATGGAATGAACAATTGCCCTTAATTGAGTTTGCCTACAATAACAGTTATCAAGCTTCTATAGAAATGGCACCGTATGAGTTTCTTTATGGAAGAAAGTGTCGATCCCCGTTGTTTTTCGATTTGGAAGAATGGAAGTGTAGTAAGCAAGAAGGGGTACAAAGAGGTGAAAAGAAAGATAAACCTTCCAAAGTTATTCAAGATGCTATTGAAAAGGTTCAAATTATTCGACAACGGATGAAAGCAGCCCAAGATCGACAGAAGAGTTATCCAGATAAGCGAAGGAAAGATCTTGAATTTGAAGTTGGGGATAGGGTATTCCTGAAAGCTTCACCTCGAAAAGGATTTACCCGAATTGGAAAAGGAGGAAAGTTGAATCCCCGATATTTGGGACCTTATGAGATTTTGGAGAGAATCGGAGATACAGCTTACAGATTGGATTTGGCTCCAAGTCTAACGGGTATTCACAATGTCTTCCATGTATCACAACTTCGGAAGTACTATCCCGATGAATCCGTGATCATACCGGTTGAGGAAGCAGAACTTGAACCGAATCTCACTTTCGTTCAGAAACCAGTTAAGATTCTGGATCGAAAATTTTAAGAACTTCAAAACAGACGATTTCCCTTGGTGAAAGTGTTGTGGCGAAGTGATAAGACGGAAGAAGCCATGTGGGAAACGGAAGAGAAAATGAAGAAGTTCTATCCCGAGTTGTTTCCGACCGAGCAATGAATCCGAGGACGGATTCTCTTTAAGGGGGAGAGGTTGTAACGCCCCGTGTTTTCACACGTGCAGGTAAGAGTTACGTGCACATTTACATTTAATTATATGAGTTATATTTTGTTTTACTAATTGAAATTGTTTCTAATTTGATTTAATTGTTTAAATTTTATATGAATTCTAAATTGAGTTATGAATATATGAATGAAATTGTGAAATTGTGAATTTCGTGAATTCTGTGTTAATTGATTGAAATTATATGTTTCGTGTAATACGTGGGCTTGATTGTAACTTATTTGAATGCTTTGGACTCAATTCGAAATTGGGTTTGGGCTTAATTGCCACTTTTTGAAAGTTTAGGGACCTATTTGAATATAGGTAACCCTGAACGGTTTTCGCGATATCTTGAGCTCCGGACCTCTAAATCGAGATCCGTAACCGGCGTTGAACTTGTTTCGACGTTACCTATCTATTAAACTTGACCTTGTATCTTTTCGATACCGTTTGAACCTTTGACAATGAACTTTTCCACAACCTCGACCCTATAATTGTTTGAACCGTTTTTTAAACGAACCGGACTTGAACCGACCCGTATTCTACCCATTTTTATCACTAAATATCAGCATTTCTCTCCTTGATTGCCATTTTGATCGATCAATTCATCATCCAAGAGAGAAAAGAGAAGCTCCAAAACCCTCCATTTTTTATCCTCCAAGCTTTGAGCTCAAGCTTGATCAATCCTCCATCTTCTTCCAAGGTAAGTTAGGATTTAAACTCTCCATCTTCTCGTCTATCTTTTCATCTATGAATAGCTTGGCATGAGTGAAGGATTGTTGTGTGTTGAGTATGAGCATGAATAGAGGGTTTGAGCTTGAACCTTGGTGTCTCATGGTTTAATTGGGGATTGATGCATTAAATATGAACCTTATAACTTCCTCATCATTTCTATATCTTGAATCTCATGTTGGTTGTGTATAGCATGATTTGCCATTAATGAAGCTTGGAGCTTCCATGGTTGAAAGCTTGTGTTTGGGTGATCTTTTGCCAATTTTATGCATGAATTCTTGCATATATGAATGAATTGCATGTTATGTATGAATTATATGACTTGAATACATGTCTAAGTGGTACAAAAGAGCTTCCTTATGGCTGCCCCTGTTTTTACAAGCTTTTCCCTCGAGAAACAGAGCTTCTGCTCTGTTTTTCTTGGCAAAACGATGAGCTGACACTGCCGTGTCAGCTTTGAACTGAAAATGGACACGGCCGTGTTGGGCTCCCGACTTTGATTTTTTCTGAATTTAATCTCGGACACGGCCGTGTCCAAATGCTTTGAAAACTCAACATGGCCGTGTCAAGCCCTCGACTTTGAATTTTTCTGATTTTAAACCACAGACACGGCCGTGTCCGTTTCCTTTGAAAACTCAACACGGCCGTATCATTTGAAATGGCAGCTTTGGGGGAACTCTTTTATTGTTTGTTTTGCGTTATTGCTCGTAATTGTGAATGATTTGCAACGTGATTGTATTAAAGTTATGTTTTATGATTGATATATGATATTGATGACCTTATGAATGAAAGTATGAAAGTATGAACGATATGAACGGGAATGAATACGGTTTTACCGTATATTGAACGAAACTTGTTGAATTATGTGTTTAAAGAGGTTATGACATTCATGACCATATTTGAACATATTATCGCATTTTAAGCATTCCATACATGTCATTTCTTAGCCGAGCGTCTAATGTGGTCATGATTGAGTGTCACAATACCTTTGTCACACAGATCTTGATCCAGTGGGTGACGAGGTCGAGCGGTGAGAGCTGTGTCGGGTTCTTTTGTCTATCAGGTGGGTTTTTCTTCTATTAGTTAACGATATGACCCGAACACCTAATGTGCAAGATTTTGGCCAAAACCCTATATAGGTATTTATACCAAGTTTTTATGAGCAAATGTTTTAAACGAAAGCCTTTTTCTTGAATATCCTACCAAAATGTTTTGGCGAGTAATGATTGAGTGATCACAATGAATGAGGGCCCGGGACTTAGTGTAATGGTGAACCGGGGAAGCATGGGCTGACGGGAATCCATTTATACTAGTTCCAACAATTTTGGCAACCTGGATTTCCCTAGGAGATTAGTGAATGAAGGGGGTCCCGCACTTTTGGGGATTCATGTACCCCTTTAGCATTAATGAATGAGGGTTCGGGCCTTGCAAACCCGTTCCCTACCCGGAGGAAAAAAGGAGTATATGAATGAACGAATGAATGTTCTAATGTATGTGCACGAAAGAATGGAATATATGAATGAATGAATGAATGAATAATGGATTACACGAGGTGGTGGTTGGAGATAATGCACGCCCTCTTGCTGGGCTATTAATGACCTAATGAACGAAATGAATTGGTTATAATCCTATTCGTTGTATTTACTTTCCCACTTGGGAAAAAGGATTCAAAACCTCGAATAAGGATTATAACTTGCATGTATGTGTTTCAATTCCGCGATATTATTATATTATGCCTATCTTTTTATACCCACCAGTCTGTCTAAGACTGAACCCGGAGTTGTTTCAGTTGTTTTTGCAGGAAGGGGGATGCTAGGCGGGATACAAGTCAGGGAGAGTCTTGCATCGTGTCTAGCCTTTTCTTTACACTCATGTCTACATTTTGATACATTTGGATTTTTGTATTTGTATGGAGCGTACATGATATGGTACCTATATGTATCGTACATTAAATATTGGTACATAGAGCATATAGCTCAATATATGAATTACATGTTGGTACCTAGAGCATCTAGCTCAATATATAATATATGAATGATTGCTTCCGCTTTTCTACTGCTCTGTTGTTACTTTGATTGTTGTTGGGGTTTAAGTTATAGGCTAGTCCCGCCTGGCTTAGCGAGTGTGTATGTCTCCGTTCGCTATGATTCGGCACGTGTATGGAAATCCCTTTCGTATACGGGTCGGGTCATGGTGCGGTGGATGTGACGTCTCGCGCTCAGGCGTTACAACCTATCTTTCAAGGCCATTTCTCGCTACAAGTTTAAAACGTACTCAAGGCTTTTCAAAACAAAACAAAACATATCTTACATGTGACGCCCCGGTTCCGGATGAACAGATAAGCATGCCACGTGTGAGATTTTGAGCGTAGGAATTTATTTTAATTCTTTAATTTCATAACATTCATACACGACATCTCATATTTTTATAAAATTCATGAAACATTATTTATATGAATTATGTGAATTCATATAATTGGAAAATTATTCTATATCATAGAAAAATATTTATTACGAAAAACAATTCCTCAGGAAAGACCTCGGGAAAATCCTTCACTACTTCCGTTTCTTCCAGCTTACTCTGATCCTTAGGTTTGTTAAGAATATAAGCAATGAAACCCGTGGCTCCTTCTCGAACCAATCTATGAGCTTCAGAAAAAGAAAGTAGCGGTACAGTCTTGGAACTCCAACCTACTACCAAATCTGATCCCAACTGAACCTTCTTCGCTCTACAATCAACTGTGGCAGAATGTCTGTACAACCAATCCATACCCAGAATAGATCCATAGCAAGTCAACGGCAGCTCAATGAAGTCTGACAAGAAGACTCGACCCTAGATGCTCACCGGAACCTCTCTGAACACCCGATCAGATTCTAAACTACCACCAAAAGGAGTACTAACCACATAACATGCAGAAGAACGAGAAACAGGCAAAGGCAAAGAAACAGATATAGCACTCGAAAGAAAGGAGTGAGTAGCTCCCGGATCAAACAACGTATGAATGTTCGTGCCATGTATGCAAATGGTACCTTCAACTACCGCGACTGGATCAATATCAGCATCCTGCTGCTCACCATCCAAAGCATAAGCACGAGCCCTAATCAGTGGTCTCGGTGCCCCCGGTGGTGGTATCCTGCGATCCGGACAACCATCTACCAAATACTCATCGCTCCCACAAAGTAAGCATAAACCCAAACGCCTCCTGCAGTTATCATGGACGTGTGTCCTCTGTCCACAGAAGGTACAATAAGGTCTCTCAGGTGGTGGTGGCAAAGCTGCAGCAACTGGAGCTCGAATCACTGGTCCTGCTGGTCGGGGCTTCTTCCCTGGGCCCTGTGGAGCTGGTGGTGGAGAAGAATAAACCATTGGCCTCTTGCCTGAAGCAGAGCCCGAGCCAGAACCCTTATACCCTGATCTGGCACCTCTGAACCCTGATCCAGAACCTCTGAATCCCGATCCAGACCCTGAGCCCGAACCTGAACCTGAACGGTAGGTAGACCGCCTCGCATTCACTGAATCCTCAACCAATAGAGCCTTCTTGGTAGCCTTCACCCAGGTACGCGTGTTGACCGCCTCAATCGCCGCCTGAATATCCGGTCTAAGGCCCTGAACAAACTGCATCGCCTTATGGAAATCATCACTCGCTATATTAGGAGCATAGCGGGACAACCTCTCAAACTCGGCGATGTACTCTGATACCGACCTGTTTCCTTGCTTCAACTCTGTAAATTCCTTCAATCTCCTAGTGTGAGAAGATGGAGGAATGAACTTGTTCTGAAATTCTCTGACAAACACTCCCCAGTTCACTTCGTCGCCTGCAGCATCTAACACAATCCGGGCACTCTCCCACCAAGAGTAGGCCTCACCCTGAATCAAAGAAATAGTACAACGGGCCTTCTCCCTGGACTCACACGGGATAAGCTCCCATATCCTCTCAATCTCTTTCAACCACTGCTCGGCCTGAATATCATTTCCTTTGTAAAACTTGGGAGGATGCTGGTTCTGAAACTCCCTGAAAACAGCTGAAATCTGGCCTCCAGGCTGTGGTGGTGCAACTGGTGGTGGTGGTGGAACATAATCCCGAACTCTCTGATCAATAAGACCCACCACTGCGTTCATGAAGTCCTGTGGCTGAGCCTGAGGAGGTGGAGGAGGAGGTGGTGATCTCTCCCTGCGATGATGTCGATGATGTCGATGTCTAGGAGAACGATCACGGTGATGTCTATCGCGAGCCATCCTGAAATCAAGTCACTATTATGCATGTTCGATTAGTAATGCCAATGTGTGCAAATAATTCATAAATTGCACATAAATTCAGAAATTTAACAAGTCATCCCAATTCAAATAAGTCAAGTAGGTTCACGTACCAAATAACAATGCAAGACTCTCAAATTGACAATTAGTTCCTATGCCGTGCGACCTAGACTCACAAGACACGACACTAGAGACCCGGTTTTGCAACCGGGCTCTGATACCACCGTAGGATGTAGCACCCGGAACGCCAGGCACCACATCCCCCGCACTATAGCTCCAATCCACATATGAAATGGACAATCCATACATGAATCAAAGCGATAGCGAACGAGAGACAATAAAATGACTCAAGGCTAGACGGGTACCCTCAATTTAAAACCGACCAACAATCAAGTCAGTATAATAAAGAGCGGAAGCAATAACATTCATTAGATACGTATAGATACCATATTTATTTATTTACTTATAGGTACCAACCTTCACACTGTCAATACAATATCTTCTCACAACAATATAGATCACAAGGCGGTATACAAAATATCCCAAATAACTATACATACAAAATGTGGGAATGAAGTGTGCTAGACCCAAATTTAAAGACCACAAGACTCTAAATTCCCGCCTAGCACGCCCTGCAAAACACTGAAAAGTTGAGGTGTCAGTCCAACACAGAGTGAGCGAGGGGTATAAATAAATATAAGCGCACATACATGCAAGTTATAACCTCGGGTAATAATTTTGGAAAAACAATACAATCTAATAGGTGAAAAGAGCTACTATCGCCCGAGATTACAACTGATTCCATTTCAATTCAATCAATTCAATACAATCAATAGTGGCCCGGCGAGTGGGGCAGTTCTCCAACCTTACACCGACTGTGTACAATCAATCAATCAATTATTAGGTGATTAGGTGATCAAGCAATTCATTAAGGTGCACAATTAGCAGTTTCAATAACGCCTTCTTCCTCCGGGTGATGGTGGGATTGCAAGGTCCCACCATCCAATCAATCTGGGCAGAGGGTACATGAATCCCTAAGCCCGGAACTCCTTCCTCCCCTAATCTCCTAGAGGGTTCAGGGGTCATCCCAGTTTGGTGAGGATAGCTCTCGAGTTACCCGTCAGCCCGTGCTTTCCCGGTTGGCTCGAGTCACTACCCCCGGGCCCACAGTGCAATACAATACTCGCCAAATCAATCAATCAATCAATCAATTTCTTTCAATAATTCGGTAAAACATTTGAAAACCAATCTCATTTGAAAGCTATAAATATAAATATAGGTTTTGGCTTAAAATTCACATAGGGTTGTACGGGTCCTATGTATCTAAAATTAAACCTCACCTGAATGACCCAAAATAAACCAAGGAAACAGCTCACGGGGCCTGCTCCTCGTCGCCAGGAAGCTGGTCTGTGCAAGAAAGACAATTGTCCGTGAAACACGACTCAAAATGTACCAAATATGACGAACGGCGAAAATACAACGAACGACGGGAAAAATACAATGCACCATGAAAATATCACTTTTCAACATGTATGCGATCATATAACATCAATTAGAGGTCAAAGAAATGATTGGAGGATGATGATGAAAATTTAATTTTATGCAGTAGCTTTTGCTCTGCAGTCGCCGTGGGAACGGCCGTTCCGGCCTTCCCTTGAAAATGGGAAGGGCCGTTCCCATGGCTTAAAGAAAGCGCGCCAGCGTTTTTAAAATATAAAACGCGGTTTGGCTGGGAAGGGCCGTTCCGGCTCACAGGCCAAAGTGGGAACGGCCGTTCCCAGTCTCGCTGGCCTAAGTCTCAGCATCATGGGAACGGCCGTTCCAGTTTTGAACTGGGGCTGGGAATGGCCGTTCCCAGAATACGTGAGCTGAAGAAGAAGAAGAGCAGAACAGAGCAGCCATGGCAATCACAACAACAACCACAAAATGGCTTCAAGCCAAGTTCAAATGCAAATATTAGATGCAATAAATATGCTAACATACATATTGATCAATAACAAGTCATAAAACACATATTTGCACATTAGATCATCAAGAATTCATCAATCCAAACCCACACACTCCACCATGCTTCAAGTTCATAAAACTCAAGATATATGCATCAAACTTGAGCTTAATGACCACAACCATATTTCCAACACCCAATACACAAAATACTCAAGCCAATATAAAGCCCTATATATCATACATATTCAATAAAATCAACCAATCTCCATAATTACCTCAAATGGAAGAAATGAAAGCTAAGATGATGAAGTGATGTTGATGATGCTTGTATGGTCACAAATCCCACAAAAATTGATGCTTGCAAGATGAAATCTTCACTCTTCAAAGTGAGGGTTTGATCGGTTGAACAAGGAAGCAAATGGAGCAAGATGATATGTTTGTATGAAGAAAGAAGCAAATGGTACGTGATGTTGCTGCTATGAAACAAGAAGGAATGGCCAATTTGCAATTAAATCCCTTCATTTATTAAGTTATGCAGTAAGGTTCAACTCCCATTTTAAATGATCAATTAGGTCCAATGCGATTAGATCCCATATGCATGAAAATGATCAATTAAGGACATAAAAGAAATAAATCACATTCAGGAAAATAATTCACATTGCATTCACGTTCACTTTACGATAAATGTGATATGATATGAATTTTCAATAAAATGTCAAGAATATAATTTTGTAAAATTATGTCATGATAGGAAAATGTTTTAAATGCTCAATTAATAATTAAATTACAACTCTCAAACGCACACGTGTCGTTCATACCTGAATTGCCGAAAGCTGGGGCGTTACAGGTAAAAGAGTTTCCCGAGGTATTTCCAGAGAAGTTAGATTCCTTGCCTCCTGAGCGAGAGATAGAATTTGTAATTGATCTTTATCCGAATCCCGAGCCGCATTCAAAGACTCCATACCTGATGGCTCCAACAGAATTGAAAGAGCTAAAGGTTCAGCTTGAGGCATTATTGGAAGTTGGGTACACCCGGCCGAGTTCTTCACCTTGGGGAGCACCAGTTTTATTTGTAAAGAAAAAGGATGGGACCTTAAGAATGTGCATCGATTACCGGGAGTTAAACCAGATGACTATTAAGAATAAGTATCCCCTTCCACATATCGAGGAGTTATTCGATATACTTCAGGGTTCCAAAGTGTATTCGAAATTGGATTTAAGACAGGGGTACTATCAGCTGTGAATCCGAGCCGAGGATATTCCTAAGACGAGATTCACTACTCAGTACGGGCATTACGAGTTCGTGGTTATGCTATTTGGATTAACCAATGCCCCTGCAGCTTTCATGGATATGATGCATCGGATTTTTAGGCTTTTCCTCGACAAGTTTGTGGTGATTTTCATCAATGATATTCTGGTATTCTCAAAATCTGCCGAGGAGCATGCAAGGCATCTTAAGCTCGTTCTACAGACTTTGAAAGAGCATCAGTTGTTTGCTAAATTCAGCAAGTGTGAATTTTGGATCGACCGAGTTGCTTTCTTGGGACATGTGATTTCGGGTAAAGGTTAGGAAGTTGATCCCTCGAAAATTGAAGCCGTGTTTAAATGGGAGAAACCAAAGAATGCCTCGGAAGTTAGAAGCTTCTTGGGATTGGCCGGGTATTACAGAAGGTTCGTTCAGGATTTTTCTAAGACTGCTGCACCGTTGACCCGATTGACAAAGAAAGACGTCAAGTTTGTCTGGGACGAGCAGTGTGAACAAAGTTTTAAATTTCTAAAGGAAAAGTTAGTCTCAGCGCCGGTGTTAGCACTTTCCGAGGGTTCAGAGGAATATGCAGTGTATACAGATGCTTCTACGGAAGGCTTAGGTTGTGTATTGACTCAGAAGGGAAAGGTGATTGCCTACGGCTCACGAAAGTTAAAGGAATATGAAAAGAACTATCCTACACACGATCTGGAGCTTGCAGCCGTGATCTTTGCTCTTGGGAAATGGAGACATTACTTATACGGGACTTCTTTTGAGATTTTCACCGACCATAAGAGCCTCCAGTACTTATTCACGCAGAAAGATTTGAATATGAGGCAACGGCGTTGGATGGAAAAGTTAGAGGATTATGATCGTACAATCAAGTATCATCCAGGAAAAGCCAACATGGTCGCCGATGCACTTAGCAGAAAGGTGAGTGTATCGAGTTTGGAAACAAAGGAAAGCGGTGAAGTTGCTCCAATTAGATTAAAAGCTCGGGTTTCTAATATCACAATTCAGTCGGAATTGAAGTATCGGTTATTTGAAGCCCAGAATAATGATCCGGAAGTTCAGAAGCTAGTAAGCAAGGCTAGGGCTGATTCGGAGAGTCCTTTTGGGTTTGATGAGACCGGTTTGCTTCGATTTAAAAATAGAGTGGTAGTGCCTGAAGAATTAAAACAGGTTCTACTTGAAGAAGCTCACAAGTCAGCATATTCAATCCACCCAGGAGGAAATAAAATGTATAAGGATTTGAAGCAATATTATTGGTGGAACGGGATGAAAAGGGACGTGGCTGAATATGTGAAACATTGCTTTACTTGCCAGAGAGTGAAAGCTGAGCATCAAAAGCCCGCGGGACTTCTACAATCGTTACCTATTCCTGAATGGAAGTGGGAGCAAGTAACGATGGACTTTGTTTCCGGATTACCCAAGGTTAAAGGCGGGTTTGATGGTATTTGGGTAATCGTGGATAGATTCACGAAGTCTGCTCACTTTCTACCGGTCCGGATGTCTTATAAAATTCCAAAGCTGGCCGAGATCTATAACAGAGAGATTATCCGACTTCATGGCATTCCGGTGAGCATAATTTCAGACCGAGACCCGAGGTTCACATCGAAGTTGTGGCAAGAATTACAGGCCGTTTTGGGAACGAGGCTCAAGTTCAGTACAGCATTTCACCCGCAAACAGAAAGGTTAATCAGATATTTGGAAGACCTACTTCGGGCGTGTGTAATGGATTTTCAGAATTCTTGGCAAGAGCAGCTACCTTTGATTGAATTTGCCTACAATAACAGCTTTCAGGCTTCGATCGGGATGGCTCCTTATGAACTTTTGTATGGAAGAAAGTGCCGATCTTCGTTGTTTTTCGACTTGGAAGAGTGGAAATGGTCGAAACAAGAAGGGGTAAAGAAAGGGGAGAAATTTGAGAAACATTCAAAGGTCATTCAGGCCATGATTGAGAAAGTTCAGACAATTCAACAACGGATGAAAGCCGCGCAAGATAGGCAAAAGAGCTATGCCGATACATGCCGAAGAGATCTAGAATTTGAAGTTGGTGACCGGGTATTTTTGAAGGTGTCACCAAGGAAAGGTTTCACCCGGATCGGGAAAGGAGAAAAACTTAATCCTCGTTATTTAGGTCCTTTCGAGATTCTTGAAAGAATAGGCGAAGTAGCCTATCGGCTGGACCTACCATCGAGTCTTACGGGGATCCACAACGTGTTCCATGTTTCTCAATTAAGAAAGTATTACCCCGATGAGACCACGATTCTCCCTGTGGAAGAAGTTGAATTGGAACCGAATTTGACATTTGTTCAGAGACCGGTTAGAAACTTGGATCGGATATTTCAGGAGTTGAGAAATCTTGGATCGGAATCTTGGCTGGTTAAAGTGCTGTGGAGAAGTGATAAAACCGAGGAAGCTACGTGGGAAACCGAAGATAAAATGAAATGGTTCCACCAGGAGTTGTTCACGCAAGACTAGAGAATCTGGGGACCTGATTCTTTTAAGGGGGGGAGAGTTGTAACACCCCGGTTCCGGATGAACAGGTAAGCACGCCACGTGTGAGATTTTGAGCGTAGGAATTTATTTTCATTCTTTAATTTCATAACATTCTTACGCGATATCTCATATTTTTATAAAATTCATGAAACATTATTTATATGAATTATGTGAATTCATATCATTGGAAAATTATTTTATATCATGGAAAAATATTTATTACGAAAAACAACTATCGAGAGTGTTTCAATTATGAAATTGTCCCTAAATATTCATTTCTTTAACTTTAGGGACTTAATTGCATGATCTTGTAAGGGCTTAATTGATCATATTTCAAAAGTTATATCCTCAATTGCATGACTAGAATTCTTGGAGGATTAATTGGCAAATTGGACATTTCACATATTTCAAAAATTGGATGCATCGTTATATTATCTCCAAGCTTCCATGATCTCATTTCATTCAAGGATTTCCCAACATATTTGCTTCCTTTCACTCTCGGTTCACCAAGCTAAAAAGGGAGAAGAGATTTCAACCAATTTTCATCAAGAATTTCAAGTAATAATCCCAAGTTTGGAAGTTGATCATCATCATCATCTATTTTATCCATTTCTTTAGCTCAAGGTGGGTGTTTTGCATGAATTGATGATTTTGATCACATATTTGATATTTAGGGTTTGAGGATCATATGCTAAATGGATTATGTGTAGATGGAAGCATGATTATATGATTTTTCTTTGAATTATTACATGAATTCTTGCAAAATATAGGATTATATTTGAATATGGGCATGAACTTGAAACTTGGAATCCTTAATGATTTTCATAACTTGAGTGTTTATTTGGAATAATATTTCCTTGTTGAACATGTATACATGCATATTTCCAGAAATAATAGCATTTGGGGATCAAAACTTGAGTTTTGTGGTTGTTTGTTGCTTCCCGTAGCTCTTCCCCTGTTTTTGCTCTATTTTTCAGTTGCAGAAACTGGGAACAACCGTTCCCCGCCTCAAGGCATTGTGGGAACGGGGGTTCCCACTCTTTTAAACAAAATAGGCGGCCGAGCCTAGGAACGTCCGTTCTCATTTTGGCCTGAGTGTCGGAAGGTCCGTTCCCATCTAAGGCGCGCTTTTAATTTGGAAAACGTTGGCGCGTTTTGAAGGGCCACGGGAACGGCCCTTCCCATTTTCAAAGGGAAGCCGGAACGGCCCTTCCCGTACGTCTGACAGAACAAAATATTCTGCATAAAATTAAAATTTTAGCACCATGATCCGATGATTTCTTTGACCCCAAATTGCTATTATATGATTCAATATGTGCCAAAACAAGATGTTTTCATGCCACATTGTGAATTGTTCGTCATCTCGTTGTATTTTTGTCGTTCGTCATATTTGGTCCATTTTGAGTCATGTCTCACGTATACACGTGGTGTTTGCACAGGTCACGAGGTCGTGGACGAGGAGCAGGCTCCCTAGAGCATATCCTTGTTTTTTTTTGTAAGAAAAGGTGAGGTTTTGTTTTAGGTACATAGAACCCTACAACCTTTATGTGTTATTTTCGTCCAAAACTTATTATATCTATAAACGTTTTCAAAACTACAAACATTTCAAGCAAGCAAGCCATGATTATCATGATTTTCAAGCATGTTTGACGAGTACATGATCGCACGTGGGCCCAAGGATAGTTCTTGAGCCAACCGGGAAAGCAAGGGCTGACGGGTAACTCTTGAGCTATTCTCATCTCATTGGGATCACCCCCGAAGCCACTAGGAGATTAGTGGTGGAAGGAGTTCCGTGCGTAGGGAGTCATGTTCCGTATGTACACCAAGTCGTGGATAGTTGGGCCTTGCAAACCCACTATCACCAGGAGGAAGAATGAGACTGGGGATGGATCTGGCATGTCGGGTTATCCTCGGGTTATTGCATGTTTCAAGCATGAATGTGTTTATTTGAGCACTAAAGGAAATGTATGATCACGTATTGAATAAATCATGCAAGCACGTATTGTCACGTTTGGTGTAAAGGTTGGAGAAATCCCTTACTCGCCGGGGCCACATGTTAATGAAATGATCAAGTTAACATGTTTAAATGATTAGTTGTAATCTCGGGCAAAGAATAAGTTATTCTTGAAATCTATATTTATTTATTTCCAAGTCTTCACCCGAGACTATAACTTGCATGTGACGTGTGTATATATATTTATTGCCCCTCACTCAGTCTTCAGTAGACTGATACTTTACTTTTCAGGTATTTTGGAGCGTGGTCGTGCTAGGCGGGAGTCCGGTCAGGTCTTGCATATTCTCGGGTCTAGCATTGTACTTTCCATGTATAGAACTCTTAGTATATTTTGTCATGATCGTTGTTCTTACGTCTTGAGCACTTGAGCATGTATATGGAATAGGAGATAATAATGTATTGATAGTTAATGAGGTATATATTATATATATACGTTGGTCAATATGGTACCTATACGTATTAATTGAATTGCTTCCGCTTTTCACTTCATGTTTCAGTTTATTTGTGTTGGGGAGTGTCCCGCCTAGCTCGTTTATTTTGTTTGTCACCCGTTCGCTATAGTTTTGGTTTATGTACGGATTGTCCATTTCGTATGTGGATCGATACTATAGTGCGGGGGATGTAGTGCCTTAGGGGTTAGGGTGCTACATTATATACATATAAAAGCGTTTTCAAGATCTGTAACAAGCGGGAAAATCCCTCAAAATACATATCAAGCACGTATCTATCATATACTACACGTATTCCACATGCAGGCTTCAAAATCATGTAGGGTTCTAGGTCGTAATAACTAAAAGAACAAAACCTCTCCTTGATGAACAAACCACGCCCACGAAGCGGCTCCATACCAAGAGCTACTCCTCAAGGACAAACCTATACATAAGAAGCAAGGCTAGACTCGATCATGAAACATATAAACGCTCGGTAAATGATATGGATGCACATGATGCAATGCACATCATATTCGTTCCAACTAATGCATATTGAGGCAAGTAGCATACTAGCGGATCCATGGCACGTAAATAAACACATAGCACTTCATATAGTAGCATGCCATGAGCATACATAAGTTCAAGACAAGCAAGGAATGCAAACGGTGCAAGAAAACATCACACGTATTACTTAAACGCTTAAACATTGAATTCACATATACACTTAGCAAATAAATCCATAAATTGAAATCAACAATGAGGCATATTATATAATGACATTAACATGTTAGGATCATGATTGGGGTGGGAGAAAATAAATAAAATCAAGAACGAAGCAAGGAAGATGAGAAAACAATATATAACGATGCCAAGCGAAACAAAAAGAAACAAGCACAAAACCCATACCCTGCAGCATGACACGGGCGTGTCAGCTGCCAAGGCTAAGCTGAGACATGCCCGTATCTCAGGTCAGTAGCCTCAATGACAAGAGACATACCCGTGTCACCTAAACACAAGCACACACGACACGGGAGTGTCACGCCCTGTACCAACTTCGTCTTGCTGCGATTGCAACTGAAAACGAATAGAAAAAAAACCAAGGAAACAGGGCAGCAACAAGCAAGCAACGAACTAAATGAAACCCAAACACTAATCCCTCAAAATACATGTAAAATTCAGCCCAAAATCATCCCCAAGGTCAAGGAAACAAGGAGCACGCATACAAGTTCCATATTCATACAAAAAGCTTCATAAATGGTGGATTCTCACTGAAGAACCCCAAGCGGTGGGCACCACATCTCCCGCACTATAGCTCGACACGTGTAACGAAATAAGGACTCCTACACGTATCAAACCACAACGAACGGGAGACAAACAAAAATCAAACACTATGTAACACCCCAAACGGAGAATGCCACATCCCCCGCACTATGAACCAGACCCGGAACATGAAATGAAAGTCCATGCCCGAATCCGAATCAGAGCGAACAGGAGACCAACTCACACACTAAGCTAGGCGGATCTAACTTGACCAAAACTCAGAGTGCGGAAGCAATTAAAACCAACAACAATAGATAGCGGAAGCATTTAAAACAAAACATACAAAGCAGGTGACGGGTTCAACTAGCATAGATACCTAATCCCGAATAATAGATCAACAAACATAACAAATGACGGGTTCAACTAGCATAAATCCCTAGTCCCGAATATCAACATAAAGTAATAATCATCAAGTGCCACAAGGGCCGAATGAGAGTGCCATGCAGGGCTACCGAATAGTAAAGTATAATCTCAAGTCTACAAGTCAAAGCATAAGTAAAGTGTATGAAAAGACAAATGCAAATAGAAAGACTAGACCGACGAAGTGCAACTCAAAGGACTCACTTCCGCCTAGCAAACGCCAACAATCCTGTAACTAAAAGTGTAAATGAGGGGTTAGTCAACTTGACCGAGTGAGGGGGCTAACTGTAACACCCCGCATTTTCGGAGCAAGATACATTATCCTTTTCGTGCGATTAGATTGTTATTTATTTAACTCTGTTTGTGCTTGAATTGCTTTATTTATTTATTTTTTTATAGTTTAAAATTGACTCAATTGCAACCATATGAAAATACGTGGACTTAATTGAAATATGTGTTTAGTGCCTAATTGCTCTTTAATTTAAATTATGTGGTTCAATTTCTAATTTTTAACAGTTGGGGCTGCTCTTATAATTTTTAGAACATTTTATTGGGCTAAGTCGAATATTTCTCAAAGTTCTTGGGCTTAATTGCATAAACTAATTTTGGGAGGACCACTTTGTAATTTCGGTAGAGGACCCTTTTTACACCCCGAAACCCTAGCTCTTCATTATTGACCCTTTTTCGTTTCAAGCTTCAGCTGCTGCGCATGCCATTCTTCTTCTCCCCTTCATCTTCATAGCAACAGCTGCGCTGCACACCATCCCCACCTCCATCGTGCCACCATTGTCGCCGATTACCTTTGGCCGCCGGCGACGCCTTCTTCCTCAGCCACACCACCGAGCACCGCCATTCCTCCATCGTTTCTTCTCTCCGCCATCGGCTTCCATTCCGGCGAGCCCCCACCACCTTCAACCATCTCTATCTCTCTTGCCCAGATCTGGAAAGGCGGTTGAAACCGCAGCAGCCAATGACCACCATCACACATCTCCGCCGCCAGATTCATCGCCGGCATTTTCCTCACCACCGCGAAACCACCAGACCTGCTTCAGCAATGGCTTCACCGACCACAATTTCGGCGAATAACCACAACCACTGTCCGAGATTAGACCCAACAACCACTGCCATTTCTGCTACCCATCTATTTCTCAACCCAACAATGCAGCCGCTGCGACTCTGCCAGCCGCCATGGTTTTTGGCGAGGTTCCGACTCCGATCCGGATAGAGGTAGCAATTACAGCTTCCTCACTCAGCAATTCCGCTACCTTCGTCGCCTGCCGTATCTCCTCACCGTCGATACACCCGACATCACTGCATCTCTCTCTTCTTTCTTCTCACCCCAGATTTGGAAGAACCGAAGCCTCTGTTGTCATATTTCTCCCTTCGGCATCTCCATCTCAAGAAGCTGGAGCCCAGCCACCAAAGTTCCTTTCGTCACCTCTCAGCCGTGAGCCGACAGTGCAGATAGCAGCTCCAATCGCAGCCTATTTTGCAGCCACCAGGTTCTGTTTCCCCCTCTACTGTTACGCCATCATCTCTTCCTAATCTCGGTCGAGGAAGCAACGACAGCAACAGCTTGAAATCCCCAACCATCAACGGTTCCTTTTTGCCCTACTTTGGTAAACGACCAACCATTTGTTTCCCTTTCAGATTCTGTACAAAACCTTTTATTTTAATTTACGAAGTGGTAAGTGTAAGCATATGAATCTGTTAATATAGAGTATGCAATTGTTTTGTGTTGGAATGAAAATCGAATATTTAAGTTGGAGTTGTGTGTTCTATTGGATTGAGAAGAATATTAGTATAAGACAATTCGTAGCATCCGGTTGTTGAAATGAGATTATATCTAATTATTTTGTTATGGGAATTGAGATTTACCTAACTTAGAATTTATGATTGATTTGTGTATTGTGCTATGTGGCCGGTGCAGTGTCTGAGTATGTGAATAAGTATACATGAATGGTGTAATTACAATTGTAACTATATTCAGTGAATTCTACTCAATACTTAGAATGATTCTTGATGTCTTTGGTAATTTGGATTTTATTGATGGATTGTGCATATGTTTGATAACGGCTATGTAAATTCCATCTGGAATTATAATGGGTAAAAACTGATTATTGGATATGAAATTGTTTCGTGCTAGGAAACTGGAGAAATGTTTTAATTGTAAATCTGCTGTATTTGTTACTAATTTCAAATGGTGCATGAGAGTGTGTAATGGTTAATTACACTAATATACTTTTGTATCCAATTACGTTTAGACTAGTTTTACTTTGTATAATTGAAATTCGGCAAATAAACTACAATTCTAATAACCTTTTATATTAAAACTGGTTCTTGGCATAATTAAATTGATCCTATTATACTATAGATGATGTGTTATATGTTAAAATTGCTTTAGGTGTTAATGGCAATTCCATCTGTATATAATTGTCAAAATTGATTCACGTTTGGATTCTTGAATTATTGGCTGCTAGTAAATGTTTGATTGAACAATAGTTAGTAGGTTTTGCATTAATTAATCTATTACGTTAGTGGTGTGTGTGCATGGGAAATATATATGTATATACCAAGAAGGTATGTTAATGTCTGAATTTCATTTTGTATATCGATCTCCTATTTAAAACTTTATACATAATTCTTGTGAAGTATTATTAGTTACTATTGTTCTTCATGCACAAACTTTTGTTATCATCATGTCAGCCTTACAAGAAATCATCTGGAACTCCGATTAGTTCTTTTAATATTAATTTTGTAAGATTTGATTACATTTGTGCTAATTGGGGTCCATACAAGTCTTGTGATTTCATTGTCTTTAATATGTTGGCTGGAAACTTGTGATTTTGATTTTGGTATTTAAATTGTCGAGAACGACCATGTTGATGATTAATCTACTTAATTGCCTCAGTGTACATGTTCAATGAATATGTTTATTTTTTACGTGGGACATTAATTGCGCACATGAACATGAACATGAATGCTTTCATATTATTCTTGTAATTTCTATGTACATGTCATATCATTCCCTATCATCTCATAATCATTGTCGTGCGTCTCTATGGTTTATGTTTGAGTCGTATCTTACAAGTACGTTGTGTTCTCCTTTCCGTACAGTGATCTCTAGGGCGGAGACGACCTGGTCGCGTATGCACCCGTCTTGTCAGTTCTTGTACCTCGTCGCTTCTCAGGTGAGGTTTAGGATTTTGTATAGTTAAACGACCTATGACCCCAATATGATGATTTCAATCCCTGCATGCGATTATATACTATATATACGATTAAATATGTGTTGAATATGATATGATTATGACCTTATGATACAACTTCAGTTTTGGAGATTTAGTATGAAGGCATATGTAAGCTATTTCGAAAAGTTAAGTTATGTTATGATTATGTAGCGAGATTGCCATGAAAGTTGGTATATGTTATGTTCTGTTCTGTTATGGGGCCCAGGAGCTACGGGTAAGGAATCCCTGGGACGGTATAGGGCCGTCAGGGCTCGGCCTGTGCGTAGTCTCCATCTATATGAAAAGGATCTATCGGGACCCACCAAGAGGTTTGGTTGGGAAACGGAGTCCTGAGGGTTTGAGTAGCATCAGCAGTCCCCTCGACTGTATGGATGGTTAGGGTCGCGCAACCCTACCATCACCCGGAGTTGAGGTTGGTATGTTATTTCTGTTTTGTTATGATATGAGGAGTTGAGGTTGGAAGCTCGTACTCGCCGAGCATATGGTATGATATGTTATGGGAATCATGAATCGGAATAGAGTTTCTGAAAATGTTTCTAAGTATATATATATGTATTTGGGTTTTTCTTTGAAACGCTTTGGTATGCAACACCTATTCCCGGTTCATGAGTCCACCCTTTTGATATGTGTTGTGCTCTGTATATATATATAGTGGGTGTGCGTTAGCCCCCTCACTCAGTCAGTTGACTGACACCTCATTTTATCTTTTAGTTTGCAGGTTTCCTTTTGGCTTGAGCTAGGCGGAAGTGAGTCTCCTGAGTCACATTTGTCAGTCTAGTTGGTATTAGGATGCATTTGTCGCGTACTTTATTTATGTTATGTATTTATGTTTCACACTTGAAGGTTATGTTTATGTTTATGTTTATGTTCTACTTAGACTTAAACCCGTGTGGGGTTAGTAAGCTAGTATTTGGATGTTAGTAGATATTATGATGACGCCTATGTTGTTTATTATGTTGAATTATGAATTGATTCGGGACTAGGTATTTATGCTAGTTGAACCCGTCACCTGCTTTGCATGTTTTGTTTTAAATGCTTCCGCTATCTATTGTTGTTGGTTTTAATTGCTTCCGCACTCTGAGTTTGTCAAGTTAGATCCACCTAGCCTAGTGTGTGAGTTGGTCTCCCGTTCGCTATGATTCGGATTCGGGCATGGACTTTCCATTTTGTGGCGGGGTCTGGGTCTTAGTGCGGGGGATGTGGCATCCTCCGTTTGGGGTGTTACATCCTTAAGTGGTATCAGAGCTCTAGGTTGCAAAACCGAGCTCTTGAGTCGTGTTGAGTCTGCCTAGGTCGTACGGCATAGGAATAACTGCGCATTGCATTTGTTTGACTTGATATTTTGACCCTTCGGCATGAATTACTTCTTGATTATATGATTATATGCACATTATGACTTTGATTATGCAATATCTTATTTTATGTGCCTTATAAATTGCAACTAATTATGGCATTTACGTGATATACGTGTTACATTTCATTTGCATCTTTAACCCGCATACATCGAATTTAGTGTTTGAATTTCAGGGTGCCCTATGAGTCAACACTAAGATTTCCCTCTGTCAACACTACCTATGGGCACTACAACGAAAATATACCATAATTCGAAGATGAAAGGATTCTTTACCAAGATCAATGTTCATAAAAAGGTTCAGAGTTGAAGGAATAAGATTCGCTATATTGACTTTAATATCTTAAAGTCAATTGAAAGATGGAGTTTGACGAATTTTCACCTTCAGGAATTCGTTCATTTGAAAGTAGTCAACTTGTTGAGGAAATGATGAGTCAATGGAGGAGAATCTGAGCAAGTAGAACCCGTTTTGAAGGAGTTTGATGAACTTTCGCCTTGATGATTCATTCATTTGGAAGCAGTCACCTTGTTGATGAAAACAAGTCAATGTAGAAGAATCCGATCAAATAAGATTCGATCAAGTTGAAGGGATGTGGATAGGTAACCATGTTACTTAAGCAACGAGCTACAAATCATCGGTGGGTGTTGAAGGTTTTGGTACCGTTTAGAGTTAAAAAACGACAAGACAAAATTGGTTGTTGGCTCTCTGGGTGTTTTCTTCAAGGTGAGATGGAAGATTCTGCTGAGATGGGAATAGATCACTTAGATGTCGAAAGACTTTACCCAAGTTTTAGAATCGAAACCCTTGAATTACTTGGGAAAGTGCCTAATACCATGACCGTCCAACGTAGCTCTGAGATAGATTTCTGATTGGCGATCGAATTATAGGTAATTCCTTGAGGATGAGCAGACTAAGGTTTAACACATAAGTCAGAGTTCTCGAAGGAGACTGTGGATGATTCTAGTTGAGCAAGGATTATGGTTTAGTAGAGAGTTGGATGATGGACATAATTGCTGAATTGCCTCTTCACATCAAAAGATTTAAGACAAGAAGTTTAGCTGACAAAGATTGCATCATTATCGGCTTAATCAACTCCTACCACTTCGTCTCAACTTCTTGTCAAGAGTTTGACAGTACGGTGATCGGTACGCCAAGCATTCATGGCATTTGCATACATGCATCGCTTAAGTATTCTTATCTTGTTTTGTTTGATGTGTGCGATGATTATCGTTGTTCTGATTATGATAACGTGGCTATCTGATCTGGCATGGATAACCTGGAATATCTCTTTTTGGTGATCTATTGTTGAAATGAATAAGTTACGTGTTTACGTGGATTAAGCATGTCTATGTGATTTAAAACTCCCTTGATTGCTCATTAACCTCGCATATAACATACATACATACTGTAACCATGTTTTACAGGGATTCCATCGCGATATCCCCCTTGAGTTGAGGTATGAGCGTCGAATCTACGCTTAAGGGACACCGATATCAGTTGTATAAGGTACACCAAACATGCATCGCATACTTCTCATCAATTGTTACTCTGATATGTGTTTGTATGTATAATTGATCAGTGGATTTATGTGCAAGAGAGACCTTAGGTTCCCTCTTTTACATGTTGGAGAGATGTAGGATTCTCTCTATTTATGTGATAGGAAGATGTTGGATTCTTTCTAAGTTTTGTGCACAAGAGATGTTGGATTCTCTTGTACTTAGATATTCGGAGATGCTGGATTCTCTTGAATCTAAGGGTTTGAGAAATGCTGGATTTTCTCAAACTAGAATTTCTAGGAGATGTGGAAATCTATCAGACCTAGGTTGAGAGACGGGGTTCTCTTAAATATGTGCTCGAGAGACGGGGTTCTCTCAAATCTGTGCTCGGGAGACGGGGTTCTCTCACCTCTTGTGCCGAGAGATGGGATTCTCTCTTGTCTGTTGTGGTTGCGTTACGCGTTGTCCTCACAACGGTCTGCAAGTGACGAGTTGGCGACATCATCGAAGTTGAGTGCAGTGATAACTATTCGTCTCATGGGAATGGTCGAACAACTTGATGAAAACAACGATCCAGTACTCAAATGGATCCCATGACAACGAGACATCGCGAGAAAGGTTCAGTAAAGACGATGAGAGTAAACTTCACAACGGAGGCTATGTTTTACGCAACTCCTCAAGAAGGGTTAAGACACTATCAACTCGAAGCTCTTCTAGCTCAGGAGTGGAACCTGGGGACCATGTTCTCTTAAGGGGGGAAGGGTGTAACACCCCGCATTTTCGGAGCAAGATACGTTATCGTTTTCGTGCGATTAGATTGTTATTTATTTAACTCTGTTTGTGCTTGAATTGCTTTATTTATTTATTTTTTTATAGTTTAAAATTGACTCAATTGCAACCATATGAAAATATGTGGACTTAATTGAAATATGTGTTTAGTGCCTAATTGCTCTTTAATTTAAATTATGTGGTTCAATTTCTAATTTTTAACAGTTGGGGCTGCTCTTATAATTTTTAAAACATTTTATTGGGCTAAATCGAATCTTTCTCAAAGTTCTTGGGCTTAATTGCATAAACTAATTTTGGGAGGACCACTTTGTAATTTCGGTAGAGGACCCTTTTCACACCCCGAAACCCTAGCTCTTCATTATTGACCCTTTTTCGTTTCAAGCTTCAGCTGCTGCGCATGCCATTCTTCTTCTCCCCTTCATCTTCATAGCAACAGCTGCGCTGCACACCATCCCCACCTCCATCGTGCCACCATTGTCGCTGATTACCTTTGGCCGCCGGCGTCGCCTTCTTCCTCAGCCACACCACCGAGCACCGCCATTCCTCCATCGTTTCTTCTCTCCGCCATCGGCTTCCATTCCGGCGAGCCCCCACCACCTTCAACCATCTCTATCTCTCTTGCCCAGATCTGGAAAGGCGGTTGAAACCGCAGCAGCCAATGACCACCATCACACATCTCCTCCGCCAGATTCATCGCCGGCATTTTCCTCACCACCGCGAAACCACCAGATCTGCTTCAGCAATGGCTTCGCCGACCACAATTTCGGCGAATAACCACAACCACTGTCCGAGATTAGACCCAACAACCACTGCCATTTCTGCTACCCATCTATTTCTCAACCCAACAACGCAGCCGCTGCGACTCTGCCAGCCGCCATGGTTTTTGGCGAGGTTCCGAATCCGATCTGGATAGAGGTAGCAATTACAGCTTCCTCACTCAGTAATTCCGCCACCGCCGTCGCTTGCCGTATCTCATCACCGTCGATACACCCGACACCACTGCATCTCTCTCTTCTTTCTTCTCACCCCAGATTTGGAAGAACCGAAGCCTCTGTTGTCATATTTCTCCCTTCGGCATCTCCATCTCAAGAAGCTGGAGCCCAGCCACCAAGTTCCTTTCGTCACCTCTCAGCCTTGAGCCGACAGTGCAGATAGCAGCTCCAATCGCCGCCTATTTTGCAGCCACCAGGTTCTGTTTCCCCCTCTACTGTTACGCCATCATCTCTTCCTAATCTCGGTCGAGGAAGCAACGACAGCAACAGCTTGAAAGCCCCAACCATCAACGGTTCCTTTTTGCCCTACTTTGGTAAATGACCGACCATTTGTTTCCCTTTCAGATTCTGTACAAAACCTTTTATTTTAATTTACGAAGTGGTAAGTGTAAGCATATGAATCTGTTAATGTAGAGTATGCAATTGTTTTGTGTTGGAATGAAAATCGAATATTTAAGTTGGAGTTATGTGTTCTATTGGATTGAGATGAATATTAGTATAAGACAATTCGTAGCATCCGGTTGTTGAAATGAGATTATATCTAATTATTTTGTTATGGGAATTGAGATTTACCTAACTTAGAATTTATGATTGATTTGTGTATTGTGCTATGTGGCCGGTGTAGTGTCTGAGTATGTGAATAAGTATACATGAATGGTGTAATTACAATTGTAACTATATTCAGTGAATTCTACTCAATACTTAATCTTGTTTTATTTGGCGATAGAATGATTCTTGATGTCTTTGGTAATTTGGATTTTATTGATGGATTGTGCATATGTTTGATAACGGCTATGTAAATTCCATCTGGAATTATAATGGGCAAAAACTGAATATTGGATATGAAATTGTTTCGTGTTAGGATACTGGAGAAATGTTTTAATTGTAAATCTGCTGTATTTGTTACTAATTTCAAATGGTGCATGAGAGTGTGTAATGGTTAATTACACTAATATACTTTTGTATCCAATTACGTTTAGACTAGTTTTACTTTGTATAATTGAAATTCGGCAAATAAACTACAATTCTAATAACCTTTTATATTAAAACTGGTTCTTGGCATAATTAAATTGATCCTATTATACTATAGATGATGTGTTATATGTTAAAATTACTTTAGGTGTTAATGGCAATTCCATCTGTATATAATTGTCTAAATTGATTCACGTTTGGATTCTTGAATTATTGGCTGCTAGTAAATGTTTGATTGAACAATAGTTAGTAGGTTTTGCATTAATTAATCTATTACGTTAGTGGTGTGTGTGCGTGGGAAATATATATGTATATACCAAGAAGGTATGTTAATGTCTGAATTTCATTTTGTATATCGATCTCCTATTTAAAACTTTATACATAATTCTTGTGAAGTATTATTAGTTACTATTGTTCTTCATGCACAAACTTTTGTTATCATCATGTCAGCCTTACAAGAAATCATCTGGAACTCCGATTAGTTCTTTTAATATTAATTTTGTAAGATTTGATTACATTTGTGCTAATTGGGGTGCATACAAGTCTTGTGATTTGATTGTCTTTAATATGTTGGCTGGAAACTTGTGATTTTGATTTTGGTATTTAAATTGTCGAGAACGACCATGTTGATGATTAATCTACTTAATTGCCTCAGTGTACATGTTCAATGAATATGTTTATTTTTTACGTGGGACATTAATTGCGCACATGAACATGAACATGAATGCTTTCATATTATTCTTGTAATTTCTATGTACATGTCATATCATTCCCTATCATCTCATAATCATTGTCGTGCGTCTCTATGGTTCATGTTTGAGTCGTATCTTACAAGTACGTTGTGTTCTCCTTTCCGTACAGTGATCTCTAGGGCGGAGACGACCTGGTCGCGTATGCACCCGTCTTGTCAGTTCTTGTACCTCGTCGCTTCTCAGGTGAGGTTTAGGATTTTGTATAGTTAAACGACCTATGACCCCAATATGATGATTTCAATCCCTGCATGCGATTATATACTATATATACGATTAAATATGTGTTGAATATGATATGATTATGACCTTATGATACAACTTCAGTTTTGGAGATTTAGTATGAAGGCATATGTAAGCTATTTCGAAAAGTTAAGTTATGTTATGATTATGTAGCGAGATTGCCATGAAAGTTGGTATATGTTATGTTCTGTTCTGTTATGGGGCCCAGGAGCTACGGGTAAGGAATCCCTGGGACGGTATAGGGCCGTCAGGGCTCGGCCTGTGCGTAGTCTCCATCTATATGAAAAGGATCTATCGGGACCCACCAAGAGGTTTGGTTGGGAAACGGAGTCCTGAGGGTTTGAGTAGCATCAGTAGTCCCCTCGACTGTATGGATGGTTAGGGTCGCGCAACCCTACCATCACCCGGAGTTGAGGTTGGTATGTTATTTCTGTTTTGTTATGATATGAGGAGTTGAGGTTGGAAGCTCGTACTCGCCGAGCATATGGTATGATATGTTATGGGAATCATGAATCGGAATAGAGTTTCTGAAAATGTTTCTAAGTATATATATATGTATTTGGGTTTTTCTTTGAAACGCTTTGGTATGCAACACCTATTCCCGGTTCATGAGTCCACCCTTTTGATATGTGCTGTGCTCTGTATATATATATAGTGGGTGTGCGTTAGCCCCCTCACTCAGTCAGTTGACTGACACCTCATTTTATCTTTTAGTTTGCAGGTTTCCTTTTGGCTTGAGCTAGGCGGAAGTGAGTCTCCTGAGTCACATTTGTCAGTCTAGTTGGTATTAGGATGCATTTGTCGTATACTTTATTTATGTTATGTATTTATGTTTCACACTTGAAGGTTATGTTTATGTTTATGTTTATGTTCTACTTAGACTTAAACCCGTGTGGGGTTAGTAAGCTAGTATTTGGATGTTAGTAGATATTATGATGACGCCTATGTTGTTTATTATGTTGAATTATGAATTGATTCGGGACTAGGTATTTATGCTAGTTGAACCCATCACCTGCTTTGCATGTTTTGTTTTAAATGCTTCCGCTATCTATTGTTGTTGGTTTTAATTGCTTCCGCACTCTGAGTTTGCCAAGTTAGATCCGCCTAGCCTAGTGTGTGAGTTGGTCTCCCGTTCCCTATGATTCGGATTCGGGCATGGACTTTCCATTTTGTAGCCGGGTCTAGGTCTTAGTGCGGGGGATGTGGCATCCTCCGTTTGGGGTGTTACACTAACGCACACCGACAATATATATATAAGGAGCATAGCACAGAATAAAAAGGATGGACTCATGAACCGGGAGTAGGTGTTACATACCAAAAAATTTTGAAAGAACCCAAATAAGATATAGATATAAGTTTGGAAATCATTTTCCAGAAAGACACTATCCCGATTCATAATTCCATAACATACTTAAGGATGTAACACCCCAAACGGAGGATGCCACATCCCCCGCACTATGAACCAGACCCGGAACATGAAATGAAAGTCCATGCCCGAATCCGAATCAGAGCGAACGGGAGACCAACTCACACACTAAGCTAGGCGGATCTAACTTGACCAAAACGCAGAGTGCGGAAGCAATTAAAACCAACAACAATAGATAGCGGAAGCATTTAAAACAAAACATACAAAGCAGGTGACGGGTTCAACTAGCATAGATACCTAATCCCGAATAATAGATCAACAAACATAACAAGTGACGGGTTCAACTAGCATAAATCCCTAGTCCCGAATATCAACATAAAGTAATAATCATCAAGTGCCACAAGGGCTGAATGAGAGTGCCACGCAGGGCTACCGAATAGTAAAGTATAATCTCAAGTCTACAAGTCAAAGCATAAGTAAAGTGTATGAAAAGACAAATGCAAATAGAAAGACTAGACCGACGAAGTGCAACTCAAAGGACTCACTTCCGCCTAGCAGACGCCAACAATCCTGCAACTAAAAGTGTAAATGAGGGGTCAGTCAACTTGACCGAGTGAGGGGGCTAACGCACACCCACAATATATATATAAGGAGCATAGCACAGAATAAAAAGGATGGACTCATGAACCGGGAGTAGGTGTTACATACCAAAACATTTCGAAAGAACCCAAATAAGATATAGATATAAGTTTGGAAATCATTTTCCAGAAAGACTCTATCCCGATCCGTAATTCCATAACATAACATAATCAACTGCTCGGCGAGTACGAGCTTCCAACCTCAACTCCTCATAACATAAATCAAAATCAATCCAACCTCTACACCAATGATGGAGGAGATGTACCGTCCCCATACCATCGAGAATAAACCGTCTAAAATAGACTCACCCTCAAGGGGTTGCGAACCCACAAGAGTCCTCCCCGGCCTTAGCCGAAGGCTCAAGATACCACGCCTCCCTTATCACCCTAAGGTCGCACAATGATATCTCAAATGGAACTACGCAATGGATAAATGCCCCGACGACCCTAACCGTCCCGGGGGTACCCATTCCGCAGCTCACCAGGATCGATCCACACACAGATCACAACGGATCACAACAGAACAGATCACAACGGATCACATACGCCAATCTTTCATGGCAATCTCGCTACATAATCACAACACAACTGTTTTCCCAAAATAGCTTACATATGCTTTCATATTTAATTTTCCAAACAGAGTTGATTCAGAAGGTCATAAACATATCATATCCAACACATACGTATTTATAATAGATATACTCGCATGCAAGGGTTGAATTCAACATATTAAGGCCATAGGTCGCGTAACTATACAAAATCCTAAACCTCATCTCGTGAAAGTAGAGTCTGAGAGTGTGAAGGGCCAAACACTCTAAACCTCGGGCCCACCGGCACCACCAAACTCTGTGACAAGACATACAGAAGCCCAGACTTAGACTCTATATGAACCAAACAAGACGCACGGCGTTTGCTCAACATGATCGTGGTTATGCATAAGTGTTCATGTTGTGCTTGGATAAGGTGTCGTGGTCATTCAAGGCATATCAATGCTCAACAAGGTCATATTTACAAGCAACCATTAGGCAATTCCATATCCAAAGATGCAAGATCAATTTAGGAAGTAAATGTATTAACAAAATGCATATTAAATCATCCAATGTCACAGGGTTCAATTATAATGTTAGAATTAAGCATCAAGTTCATATACACGACATAAATATATGATTAAAGACGATAAAGAGTATTCGGACAAGTTAGAGAATTGAATAAGAACTATATTATGCCAAGTAAGTTCATGCTCAATCAACCTATTTAATTAGTTACACTTATTTGCACAAATTCAAGGATTGGTCTTGTTGTAAACATTTATTCATTGAACAATTAATAAGGTTCCCTTTTTAACTGTAGTTTAGGAATCAAATAATACGAACCAAGACCATTAAATCATAATTCGCTCACCTTAAATTTTATTATCCAAATATAAAACCATGCCTAATCAGTTTTCAAGTAAACCATGTAACAACTCAAACGATAATTTCCAAGTTAATATCTAAGCTCAAATTTTGAACCTCAATTCACAATTTATCAAACACTTGAACATGTATTTAGAGAAAGATATATATGCACATCCATATAATACATTTATGGTAGAACATTTTATCGCCCAATACACAGTTAAATCGAACATCTATAAAATAACACTTACACTTCTGATTAGATCCAACACGTACTGAAATTCCATTTTCAGATACAACTTAGAAATTCAACTAACTACCCTAGTTCAAATTGTTATTACATCACGATTCGAAATCAAAGAAACCAATTAGACATTTAATATGCAAAACATACACCGTCCTCCTTAATTCAAAAACCAACTCATCCATAAATCACAATTAACACACTGATTACAGTGGCCTAAAATGGAGAACTTAATTCTATCAATAATTAGCAAATAACAGGTATAAAGAATACAACTACAATCCAATTAATAATTGAAATCAAATAAGATAAAATCATAAAATGCTCAAGAGTTCGGGAATATGGATTTACATGCTACTACAATCGTTGTTTCCCGGACTGAGAGTGGAGGAGATGGTGGCACGACAGTGATAAGAGGGATGGAGACTAGTGGCTGCAAAATTGGCCGGCGGTTGGAGCTACCATCTGCGCTGTCGGCTCACGGCTAAAAAGTGAGGAATGGACAGGGGAGAGGCACCTGGAGGTGGTGGCGTCCCGATGGTAGTTGGTGATAGGTCTGGTCGTCGAAATCCATGGCGCTCGAAGCTGGTGGCGGCCTTGGGGTCTTTCCCTTTAGATCTGGAACAAGAGGGAGAAGATGAACGGTGGTGCTTGGTTGCGGTGTGCCACCGGAGAAGATGGAGGCGGCGGCGATGCGATGCCTCTGTTCCTATGGCGGAACTTCTGAAGATGGTACGGCAGGAGGGTGGTGGCGGAACGGTGCAAAGCTCCTGTCGTTGTTGCTGAGTCCGTAGGGGGATGAAGAGAAAGAGAGAATGGCTGGTGGTGGAGCTTGGATGGTGGTTACCAGGGTAGATCTCGCCGGTGGGGTAGCTGAGAAAGAGGTGGCGCAGCCTTGAGGTCCTTTCCCTTTCAGATCCGGAACGAGCGAGAATGTTGAGGGCGGTGGTTGTGCGTCGGAATCGTGCCCGGATCTATGGCCAGTTGGCGGTGGCCATCGGCGCTTGCGGTGGTGGAGGTGAGCTCGTCGCCCACTGCTCTATATCTGACGGAGGGGAAGAAGAAGGGTGGAAGAAGGAGGCGGTGGTGATGCGGTGTCGCAGGGGAAGAGCTGTTGTCGACGAGCCAAGGTGGCCGACGATGATGGCTAGCGGTGGTGGAGAGCTGAGTCGCGAGGGAGTGTAGATCTCCAGAGCAAAGCTGCTGCTATGAAGATGAAAGGGAGAAGAAGAAATGAGGAATGAAAATGCTGATTGGGTTTCTCGGGTATTAGAAGGCCATTTCTCCGAAATTACACATAAGTCCCTCAAAAGTTTAGGTGGTGCGATTGAGTCCTCCAATTCTCAATAAGATCGATTAAGTCCAATTAGAGAGTTAGTAATTATAAAATCACCCCCAGAATCAGAAATAAGGTCCAATTAAGCCCACATAATTTAAATAAAAGGGCAATTAGATACTAAACACATATTCAATTAAGTTCACCTATTTCCATAGGATTACAATTGAGTCAATTAAACAATTAAAACATAAATAAAGCAATTCAAACACACGCATAGTTAAATAAATAATCGTCTTGATCGCACGAAAACGACATCATATCTTGCTCCGAAAATGCGGGGTGTTACAACCTTCCCCCCTTAAGAGAACCTGGTCCCCAGGTTCCACTGCTGAGATGGAAAAGCTTTCATTGTGAAGTTTACTCTCATTGCCTTTACTGAACCATTCTCACGATGTCTCGTTGTCATTGGGCTCCGTTTGAGTATTGGACCGTTGCTTTTCATCAAGTTTTTCGACCATTCCCATAAGACGAATAGTTGTCACTACACTCAACTTCGATGGCATCGTAAACTCGTCACTTGCAGACCGTAGACTGGATAACGCGTAACGTAACCGCAACAAACAAGAAAGAATCCCATCTCTCGGCACGTAAAGTGAGAGAGCCCCGTCCCTCGGCACACACAAGAGAGAGAACCCCGTCTCTCGCGCACAAATATTGAGAGAACCCCGTCTCTCAAGCACACAACTGAGAGAACCCCGTCTCTCAACCTAAGTCTGATAGATTTCCACATCTCCCAAACATTCTAGTTTGAGAAAATCCCTCATTTCTAAAACCCTTAGATTCAAGAGAATCCAACATCTCCGAATATCTAAGTACAAGAAAATCCAACATCTCTCGGGCACAAAACTTAGAAAGAATCCAACATCTTTCTACCACATAAATAGAGAGAATCCTACATCTCTCCAACACGTAAAAAGAGGGAACCTAAGGTCTCTCTTGCACATAAATCTACTGATCAGTTATTCATACATACACACATCATAGTAACACTTGGCGAAAAGTATGCGATGCATGTTTGGTGTACCTTATACAACTGATATCGGTGTCCCTTGAGTATAGATTCAATGCTCACGCCTCCACTCAAGGGGGATATCGCGATGGAATCCCTGTAAAACAAGGTTACAGTATGTATGTATGTTATATGAGAAGTTAGTGAGCAATCAAGAGAATTTTAAAATCACCTAGGCATGAATAGTTCACATAAGTACATAACTCGTTTATTTTAGTAACGGTTCATAACAAGTAGAAATTTCAAGTTACAAATACTAGATCAGGTATCCAAGTTACCACAATTAAAATAGCAGTAGTTATCAACCACATCAAGCAAAAGAAGGTAAGAGTATTTAAGTGATGCATGTGTGTAAATGCCATGAATGTTTGGCGTACCGTTAACCGAAGCGTAACAATCTTTACAAGAAAGTCGAGATGAAGCAGTAGGAGTTGATTAAGCCGGTAATGATGCAACCCTCGTCATCTGAACTTCTTTGTCTTGAGTCTTTTCATAAAGTGGTAACTCAGCAAAGCTCGTCTAACCCCAAACCCCTTACTATACCGTAATCCTTGCTCAACTAGAATCATCTGCAATCTCCTTCAGGAACTCTGACTTATGTGTTAAACCTTAGTCTGCTCATCCTCAAGGAATTTCCCATAATTCGATTGCCAATCAGAAATCTATCTCAGAGCTACGTTGGACGGTCGTGGTACTAGGCACTTTTCAAAGTAATTCATGGGTTTCGATTCTAAAACTTGAGTAAAGTCTTTCGACATCTAAGTGATTTATTCGCACTTCAGCAGTGTCTTCCATCTTATCTTAAAGAAAAACCCAAAGAGCTAACAACCAATCTTGTCTTGTTAACTCTAAACGGCACCAAAACCTTCAACACTCACCGATGGTTTGTAGCTCGTTACTTAAGTAACATGGTTACCTATCTACATCCCTTGAACTTGATCGGATCTTATTTGATCGGACCCTTCTACATTGACTCGTTTCCATCAACAAGGTGACTACTTCCAAATAAACGAATCATCAGGGCGAAAGTTCATCAAAATCCTCCAAAACGGTTCTACTTGATCAGACTCTCCTCCATTGACTCATTTCCTTAACAAGGTGACTACTTCCAAATGAACGAATCCTCAATGTTAGAATTCGTCAAACTTCATCTTTCAATTGACTTTAAGGTAGTAAGTCAATATAGCAAATCTCATTCCTTCAACTCTGAACCTTTTCATGAGTATTGATCTTGGTGAGGAATCCTTTCATTTTCGAATTATGGCGTGTTTCCGTTGTAGTACCAATAGGTAGTGTTGACGGAGGGAAATCTTAGTGTTGACTCATAGGGCACCCTGAAATTCAAACACTAAAATCGATGCATGCGGGTTAAAGATGCAAATGAAATGTAACACGCATGTCACGTAAATGCAACAATTTGTTGTAATTTATAAAGCACATAAAATAAGATGTTGCATAATCAAAGTCACAATGTGCACACAATCATATAATCACGAAACAATTCATGCCGAAGGATCAAAATATCAAGTCAAACAAATGCAATGCGCAGTTATTCCTATGCCGTACGACCTAGACAGACTCAACACGACTCAAGAGCTCGGTTTTGCAACCTAGAGCTCTGATACCACTTAAGGATGTAACACCCCAAACGGAGGATGCCACATCCCCCGCACTATGAACCAGACCCGGAACATGAAATGAAAGTCCATGCCCGAATCCGAATCAGAGCGAACGGGAGACCAACTCACACACTAGGCTAGGCGGATCTAACTTGACCAAAAATCAGAGTGCGGAAGCAATTAAAACCAACAACAATAGATAGCGGAAGCATTTAAAACAAAACATACAAAGCAGGTGACGGGTTCAACTAGCATAGATACCTAATCCCGAAAAATAGATCAACAAACATAACAAGTGACGGGGTTCAACTAGTATAAATCCCTTGTCCCGAATATCAACATAAAGTAATAATCATCAAGTGCCACAAGGGCCGAATGAAAGTGCCACGCAGGGCTACCGAATAGTAAAGTATAATCTCAAGTCTACAAGTTAAAGCATAAGTAAAGTGTATGAAAAGACAAATGCAAATAGAAAGACCAGACCGACGAAGTGCAACTCAAAGGACTCACTTCCGCCTAGCAAACGCCAACAATCCTGCAACTAAAAGTGTAAATGAGGGGTCAGTCAACTTGACCGAGTGAGGGGGCTAACGCACACCCACAATATATATATAAGGAGCATAGCACAGAATAAAAAGGATGGACTCATGAATCGGTAGTAGGTGTTACATACCAAAACATTTTGAAAGAAACCAAATAAGATATAGATATAAGTTTGGAAATCATTTTCCAGAAAGACTCTATCCCGATTCATAATTCCATAACATAACATAATCAACTGCTCGGCGAGTACGAGCTTCCAACCTCAACTCCTCATAACATAAATCAAAATCAATCCAACCACTACACCAATGATGGAGGAGATGTACCGTCCCCATACCATCGAGAATAAACCGTCTAAAATAGACTCACCCTCAAGGGGTTGCGAACCCACTGTTGGAAAACACGAATCAGAAAGCAGCGGAATTTAAAAATTTTCCCAACAAAAGGACCTTGAACTCGCAATCGTGTAACCAAATTCGTAAAGATAGAAAACTTACTTTTCTTTTGTTCTTTCCTGAAGCGTTTCAAGCCACCCAAGAACGCTCTTCTCGCGGCTTGATCCCCTCTCCTTTGGTAAAGCTCGAATCTTCAAACTTCTAACTTGAAGTCTCTAGAGAAAGTCCACCAACTTGATCACAATCTAACTAGTAAGGATGCTAGTTCTCTAGTTAGTGTTTAGGCTTAACCTAGGCTTTAATTTAATCTTGGAGAAGGGAAGGTGTTCAACACATGAACCAAGAATTGTCTATTAGCTCTAAAGGGGAGCATGAGCTCCCCTATATATAGGAAAGGGGAGGGGCGGCCGAACCTAGTCCTAATGGACAAAGGATTTGGTCCCTCTCTCTCCTATTACTTGATCATCAAGTATTTTCAACTTTGACTTTGAATTCTAATTCAAGTCAACTTTTAAGAGAGCTAAAAATATCCAAACTATTTTTGGATAATTTTATACTTTATTTATTATAAAATAAATAACTTATTTTTATCTAATTAATTAATTCGTAATTAATTAACTAGATTATTTTCTCCAAAATTAGACTTTCTTTTTAATTCAAAATTAAACCAAAGTCTATTAAATAATTAACTAATTAATTATTTAATATATATATAATATATATATATATACACACGTGTGTGACACGTGTCACTCACGTGAGCCACACGTGTGACTTCACACGTGTGGAACCCTCTTGGCCCGATTAACTCGTTTAATCATTTTCAAGCCTCAACTCATGTAACCAAGTTGTTGTGTGTGACCCTCTAGGTTCTCAATTCAATTAGCAGTGACCCTAATTAATTAATTCACTAATTAATTAATCAGTCCACAGATTAAACGACCATAGTCTAGCAACAGGTGTTTAACCCCTAGCTGAATTGGAATGTTCGGATTCGACAGAACCTTTAAGTCATTGATTCATGTGAGATACAATCCTCCTACTTACTATCTCTCAACCAAGATCTAGGGCAAGGGAATAATCAGAACCCTAATAATCCGGTCTTAAAGCTAAGTGTATTTCATATCCATTTGATCTCAATCCAAGAAACCCTTTTCTTGATGTCTTGATCTACTGCCTTGGCCAAGGACTCCATATGGCATATGAATGACTTACACAATAAGAGATCACCTTGCAAATGCAAGTGTAGGTCCTTTCTTGATTCTCATTCACTTTCATGAGTCACTTGTGCAGCCCCAGCATAAGCCTTGAATCAGTTGTCTAAGGCGACACCCTTTAAAGCTTATACCTAAGACTACAGAGTTAACTCATAAAGTGACAAGGAACCTCAAGTCTAAGGATCAATTAATCACATCAATGACTCGTGAGATATTTCCTAATCTGGAAGTTTCCATTTCCTGAAATAGAAATTTCCTTTCCCATTTAGGAATGTTCTCACACGGGGCACCTCAGTGAACTTACTTATTAAAGTAAGCACCCTCATGTATCACGCACGTATCAACTATACACTTTGCACCTCCATGAAACAAGGTGGTCCTTCTTAAGGGCGTGATCCCACAAGCAAGCCTTAGAGGAGTCAGGTTGACACTCCCACTGTCTGTTGGACTCATCGGCTTGGAGTATTTTACTAATCATGACCTATGTGATATAGGGCTCGTTTCATGAACCATTTCACCTAAATGGTAGAGTCCTAAAGTCATCAGGATTAGGGGAGTTCTCATACATGCACAGATAAAGTAAACGCATACCAAACAAGAGCATGTAAAGAAGTGTTGCCTCAATTCGTTATTTCATTCAAAGATTGTCTGTGATTACAATAAGGAAAAGCACAAAGCGGATATACAATCGGCTTTCTAGGGCACTATTCCTAACAATCTCCCACTTGCCCGTCAAAGCCATTCTAAAGCTACTCTAAGTCCCATCTTCTGAAGATGACCTTGGAAAGCTTCTCGACTAAGGGGTTTAGTAAGTGGATCTGCCACGTTCTCTGCTGATGTGACCCTCTCAATTAGCACATCTCCTCTTTTGATAATATCACGGATTAGGTGATACTTCCTCATAATGTGCTTGGTCCGTTGGTGAGATCTTGGTTCTCTTGCTTGAGCAACCGCCCCAGTGTTGTCACAAAACACAGTAATGGGGTCTTTCATGCTAGGAACAACATTCAATTCTTGAATGAAGTTTCTAATCCAAACACCTTCCTTAGCTGCATCATTTGCAGCTAAGTATTCGGCCTCAGTGGTCGAATCTGCAGTGGAAGTTTGCTTGGAACTCTTCCAACTCACTGCTCCGCCGTTTAGGCAGAAAATGTATCCTGACATTGACTTAAAATCATCTAAGTCAGATGCAAAGCTTGCATCGCAGTATCCTTCGACAGTAAAATCTTTCTGACCTTCGTAAACTAAGAATAAATCTTTAGTACTTTTCAAGTACTTAAGAATATTCTTCACGGCAGCCCAGTGACCATCTCCAGGGTCAGTTTGGAAACGACTCGTTACACTAAGTGCATAAGCCACATCCGGTCGAGTACATAACATTGCATACATTATGCTACTTATTGCTGATGCATAAGGTGTATGAGTCATTCTTTCCTTCTTAAGGTTAGTCTTAGGACACATCTTCTTTGAAATACATGTTCCTACACTCATAGGAAGGTTCTTAACCTTTGTTGACTCCATATTGAATCTCTTCAATACTTTGTCAATGTACATCGACTGTGATAGTCCTATTAACCTTCTAGATCTATCTCTATAGATTTTAATTCCAAGGATATAGGACGCATCACCAAGATCTTTCATCTCGAATTGGTTTGATAACCATAACTTAGTCACTTTCATGTCATCCTTCGAATTCCCAATAAGAAGGATTTCATCAACATAAAGTACTAAGAATTGCACTGAGGTCTCCAATTCCTTTCTATACACACATGATTCATTCGAAATTTGGATGAATCCAAACGCTTTGACCGATTCATGAAATCGAATGTTCCAATTCCTAGAAGCCTGTTTCAATCCATAGATTGATCTTTGGAGTTTGCAAACCTTTTGCTTACTCCCACTGAATGTGAAACCTATGGGTTGCTCCATATAAATGTCTTTGTCAATGTCACCATTGAGAAAGGCAGTTTTCACATCCATTTGTCATATCTCATAGTCATAATATACAGCAATGGCAAGCATGATCCGAATAGACTTTTGTATTGCAACTGGTGAAAAGGTTTCATCAAAATCCACGCCGGGTCTCTGAGTGAATCCTTTTGCAACCAGTCTTGCTTTGTAGGTTGCAATGCTTCCATCAACTCCAAGATTTCTCTTAAAGATCCATTTGCAACCTATGGGTTTGACCCCATCAGGCAAATCTACCAAGGTCCAAACTTGGTTGGAGTTCATGGAATCCATTTCGGATTTCATGGCTTCTATCCACTGTTCAGAGTCAGAATCTGAAAGTGCCTCCTCATATGTTAAAGGATCATTATCCTTTTGAGAGATTTCATGGAAGAATCCATACCATCTCTCCAGCTGTCTAGGAGTGCGTTCAGAATGCCTTAGAGGAGGATTTACATGTGTATCGAAATTCGTGATTGGTTGTAGTTGATCAGAGTGGGACGTTTCTTCAGTGGGTGACGTGGGGTCATTTTGTACTTCTTCTAATTCTATGATCTTGCCTTTCTTTTCTTTAAGGAACGGTTCCTCAAGAAAAGTGGCATTTCTGGAAACAAACACCTTTTGCTCAGATTGATCATAGAAATAGTATCCTATGGATTCCTTAGGATAACCTACAAAGTAGCATAAGTTAGAACGAGATTCTAACTTATCTCCCACTGTCCTCTTCACGTAAGCAGGACAACCCCAAATTCTTAAGTAAGAATAACTAGGTATTTTACCATGCCATATTTCATAGGGCGTCTTGGGGACTGACTTAGAGGGAACTAGATTCAGAATCTTTGCTGCACTTTCTAGGGCATAACCCCATAAAGAAGATGGTAAGTCAGTGAAATTCATCATGGAACGAACCATATCAAGTAAGGTTCGATTCCTTCTCTCAGAAACTCCATTAAGCTGAGGAGTTCTCGGAGGAGTCCACTGAGAGATAATCCCATTATCTTTGAGATGATTAAGGAATTCTTCACTAAGATACTCGCCTCCTCGATCAGATCGAAGTGCTTTGATCTTGTGACCAGTTTGGTTCTCAACCTCCTTTTGAAATTCTAAGAATTTCTCAAAAGCTTCAGATTTATACTTCATTAAGTATACATAACCATACCGACTAAAGTCATCAGTAAAGGTTATGAAATACTGATGATTGCTTCTAGTGCTTACACTAAGCGGGCCACAAACATCAGTATGGATCAAATCCAAAACCTTAGTGGCACGTTCCACAGTTCCTTTAAAAGGGACTTTGGACATTTGTCCTTTGAGACAGGATTCGCAAGAAGTTAACTCTTTGAGATCATTTTCAGAGAATGATCCTAAAGTGTTTATCTTGCTAATTCTGTTCTTTGAAATGTGTCCTAATCTAGCGTGCCATAAGGGAGCTGAAACTTTGTCATCTCTCTTACGCTTTGTTTCTCGTTGTATATTCATAATATTGATATTTTGAGTTAGGTAAAGTCCATTACTTAGAGTACAGATATGAACGGAAGAGTTGTTCCGTTTGATAAAGTATTTACCATTCTTAATATAAGTTTCATAACCTTCACAATCTAATATTGGAACTGAAATTATATTACGAATAATGCTCGGTACATAAAGGACTTTATTTAATACTAACTCAAAACTACCTAAATCTAATCTAATTGTGCCTAAAGCTCGAGCTTCAACGTTTGAGCCATCACCGATCTTCAAGACACATTCTCCTTCTTTGAGTTGTTGGACTTCACTTAGCATCTGTACATCATTACAGATATGAGTTCCACAACCGGTATCAAGTACCCAAGAACTAGAATTAATAGAAAGATTTACTTCAACGAGAAAGATACCTTTCTTTAGAGTAGCCTTGTACTCTGGGCAGTTTCTCCTCCAATGTCCCGCTTTGCCACAATGGAAGCAAACATCCTCTTTCTGATCACGCTTCTTCTTTTGGGCCTTCCCCTTTGAAATGCCACCAGCGGGCCTACGGGGTCTCTTCTTCTTCTTTTGGGCTTTCTTGCCCTTACCTTTAGAAGGCCCAGAAGAGGAAGATGGAGCATTCACCATCAAAACCTTATTGTCCTTCTTGATCGTGCTTTCAGCAGTCACAAGCTGACTAATCAGCTCAGCTACAGTAGCATCAGCATGATTCATGTTGAAGTTAAGGACAAATGGGTTGAATGATGGTGGGAGCGAAGCTAGCAACAAATCCACTGAAAGCTCATCTTTCAGAGGCATGTCCATGGAAGCAAGTTTCTCAGTAAGGGCGAGAAACTTAAGTCAATATTCATGGACACTTGAACCTTCCCTCATTCTCAAGTGGAACAATTCCTTTGATGTGTTATACCTTGTAACACGTTCATGAGGGCGGTAAAGTTGCTCTAAGTGGTCGTAAATCTCCCAAGCAAATTCCATGGCCTCATGTTGCCTTTGCAAGTCCGGAGACATGTTAGCCAACATAAGGCAACGGACTTGGAGATTATCATCCTTCCACTTCTGAATCGCGTCCCGCTCAGCCCGAGTGGGAGCCTCCCCTTCGGGACTGGGCTCCCCTTCGAAGAGAACATAAGTTCTCTTCTCAGAATCTAAAATGATTTTTAGATTCCTCAGCCAATCAGAATAGTTGGGACCAGTCAACTTGTTTGACTCGAGGATCGATACAAGAGGGTTTTTGGTTACCATTTCAAAACACGTAGAGAATCACAGAATCTACGACCTAAATGGTAAAACAGAGGACTAGTAAGCATGCTGAATTATAACGATATACAAAAGATAAGGTCTTTAATCTAATGTAGCTCCCACTGTTTTTCAAAGATCTAGAATTCCCAAAGATCTAAGAGGAACACGTTTCCCAATGGGTACTAAGATCCTAGGCATTTTACCTCGAACCCACGACTCGCGGACATTCTATGTAAGAACCCTAGGTAGGTACTACTTACCAATTCTAACACCTTTAGAACTCTTAGTAATTGTTTTTGCATCACCTATCTTTCAATATGGACCCACGACTCGTGCGACATCCATATTTACTTAGGCGTTAAGCTAGACCCATCAATCATAAGATCATGACCAAAACTTAGTTCGAACGACCCACGACTCGCGGACATCGCCCTTGCTAAAATTGACCACGAAATATTGACCATTTAAAATGATTAATTAGGTAACTAAGAACTAATAAGCTCCACTAGCTATCCCACGACTCGCGGACAATAACTGGCTTTACTTACTAAACTTAAAACCTATTGATGGAATGCTAGGAATTTAATTCAAAATTTGCATCTCGAATTAAACACCTATTTGTTCGAAATTAGCTTAATATTTAATGGGAATTTTCGAATCAACCGGAGAGTTGTCCGGTTCGACCTCACCAACATATATGTTATCCAATTTTATTAGTCTTGATTAATGCAAGTACACTTAAATGCATATCAAACAAGCACATAAACAGATAACATGTCCTAGCATGATACTAACATGTAATGATCATGGGTTCTACCTATCTTATGCGTGATATGTGGGAGCCACTCCACAATCACAAGTTCTAACATACATGCCACATAAACAGTTTAAATCACATAAGGGAAAGCGGTAACAAAATACGAGCCCTATCTCTATTACATTTAACAATTGAGATTCCCCTCCCTAACATTTTGAGGGGTCTTCACTTATGGCCTCCTTGTTACTTGAACGTGGTCCATCTTACTCCATGGGTGCATTGTCTCCAAAATGAAAATAAAACCTCACCACCTATCTCTACTCTCAAATTACAATAAAAAGAAAAAGACATAAAGTAATAAGGCTCAATCTTCATATTGGCCTTAGACAATTACACGGGGCATACCCCGGCCTAAAAAACAGTAATATGGAAAGCCACATAATAAATCACATAACAGTACGCACATAAGTGAGGCTCCAACCTCAATTGAAAAACGCAACTATAGGGCTCCAACCCCAATTTAAACCATCCATGTGCATAAATTAAAACCATACATAGATCTAAACCCATGATCACCTAACATGCTCTTGCAAGAATTCAAGTCCTAATGACTTAAAACACGACTTAGATGCAATTCTTGTTCAAGAGCCTTTTCAATAAAACCCGAAAAACAACAAACCAATAAAATTCCAATTAATTTCCAAAATTAATAATTTTATTCTTTCATTATTTTCAGAAAATAAAATTCATAATTTTCCCAAAATCCAAATCGCTTTAATTTCTCAAAAATCCCAATTTAATCAAAATTTTAAAATAATTTTATTTTAGCAAAACTGATTTTAAAAGATAAAATTAAATCGGGATTTTTCGGACCGAAAACACGAAACACGAAAACACGAAATTAGGCCCGAAAGCATCCGCCCAAATGAGGGCACTGCCGCGCGGCATCAGGCGCGCGCGCGCGCACAAGCTGCGCGCACAGCGTGCGGCAAGTGCCGCCCGTGTGCGCGCGCTGGGGGCGCGCGATTCGTGCGCTTGTCGCGCGCAGCAGTGCCCGCCAGATGGCGGGCGATCTCGGCCTGGGCGTCCCGCTCTGTTGCAGGACGGTGCGGGCGGCTGTCCCGCGCGGTTGCGGGACAGGCGAGCGGTCGCGCCTAGGCGCTGGCGGGAGGGCTGGGCGGCGGCGACGGGCCTGGGCGTGCGACGTGCTAGCACTCCTAGGCTCGTCATTTTTCGTGTTCCGTTTCGTATTTTGGGTTTCTCCAAAACCCGGTTCAATCCAAAATTAAAAAATTCGATTTAAACATATTGCAATCAAAACGGTTTTCAAAATCACAATTTAAGAAAACAGTTTCAGAAATTCAGGAAAAATTACAGTTTCGTATTTCAGGCTTTCTAAAAGAACTCATGAATACCTAATTCGCATCTAAGCCTAAGAATTTCTACCAAATTCAGAATAATTGAGACGAATCAGAAACACGATTAACGAGGTGGCTCTGATACCACATGTTGGAAAACACGAATCAGAAAGCAGCGGAATTTAAAAATTTTCCCAACAAAAGGACCTTGAACTCGCAATCGTGTAACCAAATTCGTAAAGATAGAAAACTTACTTTTCTTTTGTTCTTTCTTGAAGCATTTCAAGCCACCCAAGAACTCTCTTCTCGCGGCTTGATCCCCTCTCCTTTGGTAAAGCTCGAATCTTCAAACTTCTAACTTGAAGTCTCTAGAGAAAGTCCACCAACTTGATCACAATCTAACTAGTAAGGATGCTAGTTCTCTAGTTAGTGTTTAGGCTTAACCAAGGGTTTAATTTAATCTTGGAGAAGGGAAGGTGTTCAACACATGAACAAAGAATTGTCTATTAGCTCTAAAGGGGAGCATGAGCTCCCCTATATATAGGAAAGGGGAGGGGCGGCCGAACCTAGTCCTAATGGACAAAGGATTTGGTCCCTCTCTCTCCTATTACTTGATCATCAAGTATTTCCAACTTTGACTTTGAATTCTAATTCAAGTCAACTTTTAAGAGAGCTAAAAATAACCAAACTATTTTTGGATAATTTTATACTTTATTTATTATAAAATAAATAACTTATTTTTATCTAATTAATTAATTCGTAATTAATTAACTAGATTATTTTCTCCAAAATTAGACTTTCTTTTTAATTCAAAATTAAACCAAAGTCTATTAAATAATTAACTAATTAATTATTTAATATATATATATACACGCGTGTGTGACACGTGTCACAGTGACACGTGTCACTCACGTGAGCCACACGTGTGACTTCACACGTGTGGAACCCTCTTGGCCCGATTAACTCGTTTAATCATTTTCAAGCCTCAACTCATGTAACCAAGTTGTTGTGTGTGACCCTCTAGGTTCTCAATTCAATTAGCAGTGACCCTAATTAATTAATTCACTAATTAATTAATCAGTCCACAGATTAAACGACCATAGTCTAGCAACAGGTGTTTAACCCCTAGCTGAATTGGAATGTTCGGATTCGACAGAACCTTTAAGTCATTGATTCATGTGAGATACAATCCTCCTACTTACTATCTCTCAACCAAGATCTAGGGCAAGGGAATAATCAGAACCCTAATAATCCGGTCTTAAAGCTAAGTGCATTTCATATCCATTTGATCTCAATCCAAGAAACCCTTTTCTTGATGTCTTGATCTACTGCCTTGGCCAAGGACTCCATATGTCATATGAATGACTTACACAATAAGAGATCACCTTACAAATGCAAGTGTAGGTCCTTTCTTGATTCTCATTCACTTTCATGAGTCACTTGTGCAGCCCCAGCATAAGCCTTGAATCAGTTGTCTAAGGCGACACCCTTTAAAGCTTATACCTAAGACTACAGAGTTAACTCATAAAGTGACAAGGAACCTCAAGTCTAAGGATCAATTAATCACATCAATGACTCGTGAGATATTTCCTAATCTGGAAGTTTCCATTTCCTGAAATAGAAACTTCCTTTCCCATTTAGGAATGTTCTCACACGGGGCACCTCAGTGAACTTACTTATTAAAGTAAGCACCCTCATGTATCACGCACGTATCAACTATACACTTTGCACCTCCATGAAACAAGGTGGTCCTTCTTAAGGGCGTGATCCCACAAGCAAGCCTTAGAGGAGTCAGGTTGACACTCCCACTGTCTGTAGGACTCATCGGCTTGGAGTATTTTACTAATCATGACCTATGTGATATAGGGCTCGTTTCACGAACCATTTCACCTAAATGGTAGAGTCCTAAAGTCATCAGGATTAGGGGAGTTCTCATACATACACAGATAAAGTAAACGCATACCAAACAAGAGCATATAAAGAAGTGTTGCCTCAATTCGTTATTTCATTCAAAGATTGTCTGTGATTACAATAAGGAAAAGCACAAAGCGGATATACAATCGGCTTTCTAGGGCACTATTCCTAACACCCACATGAGTCCTCCCCGGCCTTAGCCGAAGGCTCAAGATACCACGCCTCCCTCATCACCCTAAGGTAGCACAATGATATCTCAAATGGAACTACGCAATGGATAAATGCCCCGACGACCCTAACCGTCCCGGGGGTACCCATTCCGCAGCTCACCAGGATCGATCCACACACAGATCACAATGGATCACAACAGAACAGATCACAACGGATCACATACGCCAATCTTTCATGGCAATCTCGCTACATAATCACAACACAACTGTTTTCCCAAAATAGCTTACATATGCTTTCATATTTAATTTTCCAAATAGAGTTGATTCAGAAGGTCATAAACATATCATATCCAACACATACGTATTTATAATAGATATACTCGCATGCAAGGGTTGAATTCAGCATATTAAGGCCATAGCTCGAGTAACTATACAAAATCCTAAACCTCACCTCGTGAAAGTAGAGTCTGAGAGTGTGAAGAGCCAAACACTCTAAACCTCGGGCCCACCGGCACCACCAAACTCTGTGACAAGACATACAGAAGCCCAGACTTAGACTCTATATGAACCAAACAACACGCACGGCGTTTGCTCAACATGATCGTGGTTATGCATAAGTGTTGATGTTGTGCTTGGATAAGGTGTCGTGGTCATTCAAGGCATATCAATGCTCAACAAGGTCATATTTACAAGCAACCATCAGGCAATTCCATATCCAAAGATGCAAGATAAATTTAGGAAGTCAATGTATTAACAAAATGCATATTATATCATCCAATGTCACAGGGTTCAATTATAATGTTAGAATTAAGCATCAAGTTCATATACACGACATAAATACATGATCAAAGACGA
Organism: Lantana camara; assembly: GCA_037501455.1. NCBI lineage: Eukaryota > Viridiplantae > Streptophyta > Magnoliopsida > Lamiales > Verbenaceae > Lantana > Lantana camara. Next base: position 50,256,483 of record CM074861.1, read on the forward strand.
TAAAGAGTATTCGGACAAGTTAGAGAATTTAATAAGAATTATATTATGCCAAGTAAGTTGATGCTCAATCAACCTATTTAATTAGTTAACTTATTTGCACAAATTCAAGGATTGGTCATGTTGTAAACATTTATTCATTGAACAATTAATAAGGTTCCCTTTTTAACTGTAGTTTAGGAATCAAATAATACGAACCAAGACCATTAAATCATAATTGGCTCACCTTAAATTTTATTATCCAAATATAAAACCATGCCTAATCAGTTTTCAAGTAAACCATTTAACAACTCAAACGATAATTTCCAAGTTAATATCTATGCTTAAATTTTGAACCTCAATTCACAATTTATCAAACACTTGAACATGTATTTAGAGAAAGATATATATGCACATCTATATAATACATTTATGGTAGAACATTTTATCGCCCAATACACAGTTAAATCGAACATCTATAAAATAACACTTACACTTCTGATTAGATCCAACACGTACTGAAATTCCATTTTCAGATACAACTTAGAAATTCAACTAACTACCCTAGTTCAAATTGTTATTACATCACGATTCGAAATCAAAGAAACCAATTAGACATTTAATATGCAAAACTTACACCGTCCTCCTTAATTCAAAAACCAACTCATCCATAAATCACAATTAACACACTGATTACAGTGGCCTAAAATGGAGAACTTAATTCTATCAATAATTAGCAAATAACAGGTATAAAGAATACAACTACAATCCAATTAATAATTGAAATCAAATAAGATAAAATCATAAAATGCTCAAGAGTTCGGGAATATGGATTTACAAGCTACTACAATCGTTGTTTCCCAGACTGAGAGTGGAGGAGATGGTGGCACGACAGTGATAAGAGGGATGGAGACTAGTGGCTGCAAAATTGGCCGGCGGTTGGAGCTACCATCTGTGTTGTCGGCTCACGGCTAAAAAGTGAGGAATGGACAGGGGAGAGGCACCTGGAGGTGGTGGCGTCCCGATGGTAGTTGGTGATAGGTCTAGTCGCCGAAATCCATGGCGCTCGAAGCTGGTGGCGGCCTTGGGGTCTTTCCCTTTAGATCTGGAACAAGAGGGAGAAGATGAACGGTGGTGCTTGGTTACGGTGTGCCACCGGAGAAGATGGAGGCGGCGGCGATGCGATGCCTCTGTTCCTATGGCGGAACTTCTGAAGATGGTACGGCAGGAGGGTGGTGGCGGAACGGTGCAAAGCTCCTGTCGTTGTTGCTGAGTCCGTAGGGGGATGAAGAGAAAGAGAGAATGGCTGGTGGTGGAGCTTGGATGGTGGTTACCGGGGTAGATCTCGCCGGTGGGGTAGCTGAGAAAGAGGTGGCGCAGCCGTGAGGTCTTTCCCCTTTCAGATCCGGAACGAGCGAGAATGTTGAGGGCGGTGGTTGTGCGTTGGAATCGTACCCGGATCTATGGCCAGTTGGCGGTGGCCATCGGCGCTTGCGGTGGTGGAGGTGAGCTCGTCGCCCACTGCTCTATATCTGACGGAGGGGAAGAAGAAGGGTGGAAGAAGGAGGCGGCGGTGATGCGGTGTCGCAGGGGAAGAGCTGTTGTCGACGAGCCAAGGTGGCCGACGATGATGGCTAGCGGTGGTGGAGAGCTGAGTCGCGACGGAGTGTAGATCTCCAGAGCAAAGCTGCTGCTATGAAGATGAAAGGGAGAAGAAGAAATGAGGAATGAAAATGCTGATTGGGTTTCTCGGGTATTAGAAGGCCATTTCTCAGAAATTACACATAAGTCCCTCAAAAGTTTAGGTGGTGCGATTGAGTCCTCCAATTCTCAATAAGATCGATTTAGTCCAATTAGAGAGTTAGTAATTATAAAATCACCCCCAGAATCAGAAATAAGGTCCAATTAAGCCCACATAATTTAAATAAAAGGGCAATTAGATACTAAACACATATTCAATTAAGTTCACCTATTTCCATAGGATTACAATTGAGTCAATTAAACAATTAAAACATAAATAAAGCAATTCAAACACACGCAGAGTTACATAAATAATCGTCTTGATCGCACGAAAACGACATCGTATCTTGCTCCGAAAATGCGGGGTGTTACACACTAGGCTAGGTGGTCTAGACCCTAATCCAGAGTGCGCAATAAATTAAAACATAAGTACGGAAGCAACAAGATATATACAAGCAGATATACATATGCGAAATACATTTGCATCACTTAAAACAATTATACATGCCATACCACTTGGCCAAATTAATCATAATACATGCTTTTTATAACGTAACAATTCAAATATATGAGTCCAAATGCTACAAGATATAGGAAAAAAAACCAAAAGGAATGTATGAGACTCAACTACAAGACACCAAAGACTCGAAAGACAGACCGCCGCCTAGCACGAGCCACTCCAGAACCTGCAACTCAAGAAACAAGGGGGAAAAGGAAATAAGCAATGAGGGTCAGTCCTAAAGACTGGCGAGGGGGCTAACACACACACTCGTATACATATAAAGCAAAGCAAGTAACAAGAGCTTAATAATCCATGAACCGGGGATGGTTTTTGCGCACCAACATGTTTCCCGTGATAACATATGTATGTATATATATATATATATATGTATGTATGTATCTATATATATATATATATATATACTTAAAAGAGGTTAAGGGCCGAAGGCCAAAATCACAAGTTTTAAGTAACTAGAAATTCATTCCCGCTTCATAGATTCAAGATAAGAAAGATAAGACATAACACTCGGCGATTACGAATTTCTCCATGTCAAGACAATCACATATGAAACAAATTAAAATCAAAACAATCCCACCTCATACTTCGGTGATGGAAAGGCTGTGCAGACCCTTAACCATCCGTGTAAGCAAGCAAGACAATAAGTTTTGCGACACTCACGCCTGTCGGACTGCTTCCCCCACCAATCTCCTACTGGGTTCCGGTACATCCTACGTGTGGAGATCATGAACGAGAGGTGTGTCTGGCGATCTCTAGCACCCGGAACGCTAGGCACCACATCCCCCGCACTATAGCCCCAATCCACATATGAAATGGTCAATCCATACATGAACCAAAGCTATAGCGAACGGGAGATAATAAAAAAAACGATAACAAAGCTAGGCGGGACTAACCCCAAACCAAACAATCAATTCAGAGTAATAAAAGCGGAAGCAATAATTCATTCAATACTTACAGGTACCATATTTACATATCTACTAATAGGTACCAACATTTACATATCAATACAATTCATCTCCAAAGTAACAAAGCATGCTACAAAATATCAAGTATCTATATATGAACAAAATATGAGGTTAAGTGTGCTAGACCCAAATTAAAGACAAGCCAGACTCTAATTCCCGCCTAGCATGCACCTGCAAAACTGAAAAGTTGAGGTGTCAGTCCAACACGGACTGAGCGAGGGGTACAAATAAATATAAGCGTACATACATGCTAGTTATAATCTCGGGTAATAATTTTGAAAAATAACAATACAATTTAGTAACATAAGAGATACTACCGCCCGAGGTTACAACTAATTCAATTTATCAATTTAATCAATTCAACACAATCAATTCGTGGCCCGGCGAGTGAGGGCAATTCTCCAACCTTACTCCGACTGTGTACAATCAGTCAATTAATTATTTAATGGTTAGGTGATCAAGCAATACATTACGGTGCACAATTAGCAGTTTCAATAACGCCTTCTTCCTCTGGGTGATGGTAGGATTGCAAGGCCCCACCATCCAATCAATCTGGGCAGAGGGTACATGAATCCCTAAGCCCTAAACTCCTTCCTCCCCTAATCTCCTAGGGGGTTCAGGGGTCATCCCAATTTGGTGAGAATAGCGCTAGAGTTACCCGTCAGCCCATGCTTTCCCGGTTGGCTCGAGCCACTACCCTCGGGCCCACAGTGCAATACAATACTCGCCAAAACAATCGATCAATCAATTCAATACAATAATTCGGTAAATCCTTTGAAAACCAAGAACATTTGAAAACTATAGATATATAGGTACAATTTTGGCTTAAAACTTCACATAGGGTTTTATTGGTTCTATATATCTAGAATTAAACCTCACCTGAACGACCAAAACAAACAAGGAAACAGCTCACGGGGCCTGCTCCTCATCACCAGAAAGCTGGTCTCTGTAAGAAAGACAATTGTCCGTGAGACACGACTCAAAATGTACCAATTAGGATGAACGGCGTGATCATGAACATTAAAACGTGCAATGATAATTTATGGAATGATATGATCAATTTCATGGACAAAACAATCGTATAATAACATATATCGATCAATTAAAGCAATAGAAACGGATTTTGGAATTGCAATTTTATGCAGAAAATTTTGCACACCCACTGGAGCCTGGGAACGGTCGTTCCAGTTTTGAACTGGGGCTGGGAAGGGCCGTTCCCAGCTCCCCGAATCAATCCCGCGCGTCTGTAAAGATTTGGGAAATTTTTGGGGCTGGGAACGGCGGTTCCGGCCATAGCCCAAAACTTGGAAGGGCCGTTCCCAGACTCGCGGGACAGCTGGCATGGGGTGGGAACGGCCGTTCCTAGAATGAACTGGGATAGGAAGGGTCGTTCCCATTACGCAGTTGCAGAAAATACAGAACAGCAGCAGGGGAAGCAACGTACCAACAACCAACAAGCCTAAATGATCCATAAACACTTTCAAATGCATATATTTCATGCAATATACATATTAGCATATATATAGATCAATAACAACTTATATAAACACTTAATTCCACATTAGATCATCAAGAATTCATCATTTGAAACCCATATGCTCATTCATGCTTCAAGTCCACCAATCACAAGATCTATGCATCAATCTTAAGCTTAAGGTTCATACACATATTTCCAATAACAAATACACAAATTAACCAACATATAACAAAGCCCTATTTATACCATATATTCATGAAAATTATCAATTCTCCAAAAAAAACTCAAATGAAAGAAATGGAAGATGAGATGAAGATATGATGTTGATGATGCTTCAATGATCACAAATCCCACAAATTATAGCTTGAATGATGGAAATCTCCCTACTCCTTGAAGAGGGTTTTGGTTCGGTTGAAAGGAAAGCAAGAACAATGTGTATGAAATGCTTTTGAGTGAAATGGGAAGGCATGGTACGTGATATGCTGCTATGAAGGGAAAGAAATGGCCAAATTGCTATTGAGTCCTTCTAATTAATAAGTTATGCAATTAGGGTAAATTTCATAACAATTGATCAATTAAGTCCAATGCAATTAAGTCCCCAAATTCATGAAAATGAGCAAGTAAGGCCATAAAAGAAATTAAATCATGCTCAAGAATGTAATTCACGATGCAATCAAATTTAAGTATGCAATAAGTATCAATTTAGCATGAATTTCAATAAAACAATTAGAATATAATTTTGAAAAATTATGTCATGACATGGGAAATTAACGAAAATGATCAAATAACAATTAAATTATAACTCTCAAGCTCACACGTCGCGTTCATACCTGAAATGCTGAAAGCTGGGGCGTTAGAATCCTCCCTCCTTAAAAGAATCTGGTCCCCAGATTCATTGATCGGAAGGGAACAACTGTGGATGGAACCGTCTCATCTTGTCTTCGGTTTCCCACTTGGCTTCTTCGGTCCTGTCTGTAACACCCCACTCGTCCAACGTATAAGGTACGCCACGTTCCAACTTTATTATATGTCTAATTATATTATTTTGTGTTTTGCCTGGCCCTATTTTGAACTCTTTTAGAGTTTAGGGGCCTATTTGTAATTTTCTCTTTTTAAGGGGTTATTCGGTCATTTCTCGTTCGGTCGAGAGTTCGACCTCTTTGACCCCTCTTTTCCGTTCGGGGCATCGAGACGAGTCCGTAGACTCTAAGTTTGCCCCATTCTGACTTCGTTAGCCCGTTCTTTCGACCCTTTTTGCGTACGAGGACCCGAGATATAATACCTCAGATCCTCGTAATTCGTGCCAAACGCAGCAGACCTCAGCCTGCTCTCTTCTCTCTCCCGCTTCAACGTTCCACACACATTGAAGGTGTAAAAACACATACAACTCCAAACTCGGCCTATACTCGACGGAATTTAACGAACCAATAGTCCATTTCGACGAGCTCGACGAGCCCGACACGATGATACCAGTTTCGTGGCCTGAGAATGGCCGACGACAGTGCAGTGGTGGTCCGAAGGTGGCGCGACGGTGCTTCACGGTGGCGGCCATCTCCGGTGACTTTTCCCGGCGAACACATAGGGGTTTCAAATAGCACATCATGGGTAAGCCAATGCCTCTTTCGGATTCGATTTTCGTTCACCGGTTTGGAAGTAATTTCGATTTGAAGATTTTAGTGTTTCGTGTTGTTAGATTTGGAATTGGAGACAATGGGCTTGGAATTTGCAGAATTTGATCGAGGATTTGGATGGAGCACGACGAATCCTCGCACGAGTGAATTTTGGGGATTTTTCCGGCATGCTCCGGTGGCGGCAGAGCGGCGGCCCGCCACTGTTTCGGCGGCTCCGGTGGCGGCGATCCGACGAGCTTCGGACAGTTTGTCCGCCTCGTTGTGGTGAGTCCAACGCCACTTCCCGTTCGTCAATCGGACACTCGGTTTATTTGTTACGAATTTATTTGTGTATTTGGGACTTATTTGATTTAATTGTTTTAATGCGAATTAATGGCCATATGCTTGAATTGTTGATCGGAATGAATTCCAATGAATATGAAATCATGTATTAAATGAAATGTAATACGTATTGATGCTTTGAATTGTGAATTGAACCTCGTTATGCCGAATTGTATTAATTGTCAATTGTTTTAAAATGTAATTTGTTCTTGTATACTTGATAATTAATGAATAGGCATTGTATGGCATTTGAAAACATGAAATAAATTATGAATGTATGAATTCATGTTGTTGTTGATATAGTTGGGAATTGATAAATGACTTCGTGAATCTATATGGAACTCGTAACATGTTATATGAATTAATTGGCCATATATTATGTGAAATTGTATGAAATTTGATATATGAATTTATATGAAATAAGGTGACATGCATTGCCTTTCCATTTTGTTTATTTGAATTAATTGTGCATAAGAACATCTCTTGATCTACTTTATGAATATGTTGAGCTATGCGATATTTTATTTTACAAGTAATTAGTATGATTATGAACTTGACTTATGTAATTGCATTTCTTAAGTAGTTGAGCATATGCCGTGCGTCTTTATATGGTTGTCTGAGTCTGAGTCTGAGTTTTGTACTGTGTTTTGTGTGATCAGTTGGTACAGGTGCACCCGGGGTGGTGACTTGTGGTCGTGCAGGTTCCGCGGTGGACCATTTGCTTTGGATTTGGCTTTGTCTGGTACCAGGTGAGGGTGTTTTCGTTTTAGTTACGTATTAAACCCTACAACCTTATGTGACAAGTTTTGGCCAAAAACCTTATATATATATATATGTTATTTTTAAAATAGAGTTATCGAGTAAATTCTTCTGAAATTATACATATGGGCGTATATAAGCTTAAAATGGTTTTGCAACGAGGCTATGCTCCAAACCGTGTGTCTTCATGCTAGCTACGGATTAGGATGACACGGAGAGGTACGTGTATAGCATATGCCGAGTTGCACGGTAAGGTATGTTTTCTTATAGTATGTATCCTAAGTATGAAATAAATGTTTTGGCGAGATTATGTATGTATGATATGTTCACGGGCCCCGGAGCTTAGTGTATCGTGGTAAGCCGGGGAGGCAAGGGCCGACGGTGAACCCGTGCACTAGTTCCAACCATTTTACGTCGAAACGGATCTCGTCAGGAGTTTTGACGAGAAAACGCTAGTCGGGCTTTTGAGGATTCATGTACCTCACCAGCCATTATGTATGAGGTGGACGGGTCTTGCTAACCCTTCCACCACCCGGAGGAAGAAGGTTGGAACTTATTTTATGATTATGATTATGAGTATGATTATGTTTATGATTGATAGGCACCGTGCGGGAAGGCCGGGACACGGATTGCCCAAACGAATATGTTTAGGATATGATATATGATTTGTGTGTATTATGATATATTGCTTGATCACCTATTTAATGTATCAATGATATGTATCGTACACGATCCGAGTTTGGTTGGAGACGATGCACGCTCACTCGCCGAGCCTTTATGTTTATGTATGAATTATGAACTTAATGAATTTAATATGATTAGTCGTAAAGGCCGAGCATTGCTGAGTTATTCTCTTGCCCTTTTTTGGAACTAACTTTAAATAAAACCTTGCTCGGGATTTATGACTTGCATGTGCATGTTTTTATATATATTTATCGCTCCTGCTCGCTCAGTCTTCTAGAGACTGACCCTCCCCCTTCTTTTCCACTTTCCAGTTCTTGCAGGTTTGAGCTAGGCGGCTTTGAATCGGGTCTGTTGAGTCTGTGTCGATCTGTTTGATTTGTTGCATACCTTGTTTTGATTTGTGAAGGAAACTACGTATATGATAGGTATAGATTATGCAGGTTGGTACTCATGATATGGATGTATGATTTTCGGGACAGGTTAGGACAGGTGCTCGGTTTAGTCGAACCTGTTTAGCTGATGTTGAGTTACTTTTGAAATATATGAATTATGATTGCTGATTAAGGTTTTTGAGAATTCTCATATTTTGTATCGCTTTCGCATTCCGGTCTTGCATTTTTGTGCTTGTACAGGGTTTCGGTACCGCCTAGCTTAGGAGTGATTTTTTGTTTGTCACCCGTTCGCTGTGACTTGGCGCGTGTGCGGACTTTCCATTTCGTATACGTGTCGGGTCATAGTGCGGGGGTGTGGTGCCCCACCGTTTGGGGTGCTACATTGTCACTTCTCCAAAGAACCTTAACCATGGGAATCTTCCAGTTTCTTAATTCTTGAAACTTCTTATCCAATATCTTAACCGGTTTATGAACAAACGTTAGATTCGGTTCCAATTCCACTTCTTCAATGGGGAATGATCTCGGTTTCATGGGGGTAGTATTTCCTCAGCTGAGATATGTGAAATACATTATGAATCCCTGTGAGGCTCGGTGGTAGGTCCAATCTGTAAGCAACTTCTCCAATTCTTTCCAAAATCTCGTAAGGACCTAAGTAACGAGGCTTAAGCTTACCTCCTTTCCCAATCCGAGCAAATCCTTTACGTGGAGACGCCTTCAAGATTACCCGATCTCCAACTTCAAATTTGAGATCCCTTCTACGATGATCGGCGTAGCTCTTCTGTCTGTCCTGAGTTTATTTCATCCGTTGTTGTATTAATTGTACTTTCTGAATCATAGCTTCCACTGCCTTAGAAGGTTTTTCCACTTTCTCACCCTTCTTCACGCCTTCTTGTTTAGTCTATTTCCACTCTTCCAAGTCGAAGAACAATGGAGAACGACACTTCCGACCATAAACTAGCTCATACGGTGTCATTCCAATCGAAGCTTGAAAACTGTTATTGTATGCAAACTCAATCAAAGGTAGCTGATCGTGCCAAGAAGACTGAAAATCCAAAGAACAAGCTCGAAGCAAATCCTCGAGATATCTTATTAATCTCTCAGACTTACCATCTGTCTGAGGATGAAATGCTATACTAAACTGGAGCTTCGTACCCAAAATCTCTTGTAACTCTCGCCACAACTTAGAAGTACACCGTGGATCTCTGTCTGAAACAATACTAACTGGAATCCCATGAAGTCTAACAATCTCCCTGTTATAAAGCTCGGCTAGCTTGGGAATCATATACGACATCCGAACCAGCAGAAAATGTGCAGACTTCGTTAAACGGTCCACAATCACCCAAATTCCATCGAATCCACCTTTCACTTTAGGTAACCCGGACATAAAATCCATCATCACCTGTTCCCACTTCCGCTCGGAATATGTAACGGCTGAAGAAGACCTCCCGGTTTCTGATGCTTGGCTTTCACTTTCTGACAAGTGAGACAATGCTTCACATACTCGGCCACATCCTTCTTCAATCCACGCCACCAATAATATTGCCTTAAATCTTTATACATCTTATTTCCTCCTGGGTGGATAGAATAAGCTAATCTGTGAGCTTCCTCGAGCAATATCCGTTTCAACTCTTCAGGTACAACCACTCGGTTCTTGAAATGAAGAAGACCGGTTTCATCAAACCCGAATGGACACTCCTGATCAGCTCTTGCCTTAACTACCAATTTCTGAACTTCTGAATTCGTATTCTGAGCCTCAAACAACTTGTGCTTCAAATCCGGGTGAATCGAAATATTAGAAACTCGAGCCCTTATGACAATTGGCTCGATTCCACTACTTTCACCCACTTCCAAGCTCGACACACTAGCCTTCCTACTAAGTGCATCGGCGACTACATTGGCTTTGCCTGGATTGTATTTAATCGTGCAATCATAGTCTTCCAACCATTTCATCCAACGCCGTTGTCTCATATTTAACTCCTTCTAAGTGAATAAATACTGGAGGCTTTTGTGATCAGTGAAAATCTCAAAAGACACCCTATACAAATAATGTCTCCACTTCCAAATGCAAAGACTACGGTGGCGAGCTCAAGATCATGTGTCCGATAATTCTTCTCATGCTCTTTCAACTTCCGGGATACATAAGCAATTACCTTACCCTTTTGAGTCAACACACAACCCAAGCCCTCCTTAGAAGCATCCGTATAAATAACATACCCTTCAGAAACTTTCGGAAGGGCTAACACTGGAGCAGAAACTAACTTCTCCTTTAAGAAAGTGAAACTCTTCTCACAATCTTCATCCCAATCAAATTTCACATTCTTCTTCGTGAACCGTGTTAAAGGAGCTGCTAACTTGGAAAATTCCTTAAAAAACCTCCGGTGATAACCTGCCAATCCCAAGAAGCTCCTGATCTCTGAAGCATTCTTAGGTTTCTCCCACTTCAAAATCGACTCAATGTTAGAAGGATCGACCTCCAAACCATTACCTGAAATCACGTGACCCAAGAAAGACAAGTTTCGGCATTTCAGGTATGAACGCCACGTGTGAGTTTGAGAGTTATAATTTAATTGTTATTTGATCATTTTCGTTAATTTTCCATGTCATGACATAATTTTTCACAATTATATTCTAAGTGTTTTATTGAAATTCATGTTAAATTGATACTTATTGCATACTTGAACTTGATTGTAACGTGAATTACATTCTTGAGCATGATTTAATTTCTTTTATGGCCTTACTTGCTCATTTTCATGAATTTGGGGACTTAATTGCATTGGACTTAATTGATCAATTGTTATGAAATTTAACCTAATTGCATAACTTATTAATTAGAAGGACTTAATAGCAATTTGGCCATTTCTTTCCCTTCATAGCAGCATATCACGTACCATCCCTTCCCATTTCACTCAAAAACATTTCATACACATTGTTCTTGCTTTTCTTTCAACCGAACCAAAACCCTCTTCAAGGAGTAGGGAGATTTCCATCATTCAAGATATAATTTGTGGGATTTGTGATCATTGAAGCATCATCAACATCATATCTTCATCTCATCTTCCATTTCTTTCATTTGAGGTTTTTTTGGAGAATTGATGATTTTCTTGACTATATGGTATAAATAGGGCTTTGTTAAATGTTGGTTAATTTGTGTATTTGTTATTGGAAATATGTGTATGAACCTTAACCTTAAGATTGATGCATATATCTTGTGATTGGTGGACTTGAAGCATGAATGAGTATATCGGTTTCAAATGATGAATTCTTGATGATCTAATGTGGAATTAAATGTTTATATAAGTTGTTATTGATCTATATTTCTGCTAATACGTATATTGCATGAAATATATGCATTTGAAAGTGTTTATGGATCATTTAGGCTTGTTCGTTGTTGGTACGTTGCTTCCCATGCTGCTGTTCTGCATTTTCTGCAACTGCGTAACGGGAACGGCCCTTCCTGTCCCAGTTCATTCTGGGAACGGCCCTTCCCACCCCATGCCAGCTGTCCCGCAAGCCTGGGAACGACCCTTCCCAGTTTTGGACTGGGGCTGGGAAAGGTCGTTCCTAGCTTCCCGAATCAATCCCACGCGTCTGTAAAGATTTGGGAAATATTTGGGGCTGGGAACGACCGTTCCGGCCACAGGCCAAAACTAGGAAGGGTCGTTCCCAGTCTCGCGGGACAGCTGGCATGGGGTGGGAATGGTCGTTCCTATAATGAACTAGGACGGGAAGGACCGTTCCCGTTACGCAGTTGCAGAAAATACAGAACAACAGCAGGGGAAGCAACGTACCAGCAACCAACAAGCCTAAATGATCCATAAACACTTTCAAATGCATATATTTCATGCAATATACATATTAGCATACATATAGATCAATAACAACTTATATAAACACTTAATTCCACATTAGATCATCAAGAATTCATCATTTGAAACCCATATACTCATTCATGCTTCAAGTCCACCAATCACAAGATATATGCATCAATCTTAAGCTTAAGGTTCATACAGATATTTCCAATAACAAATAAACAAATTAACCAACATATAACAAAGCCCTATTTATACCATACATTCAAGAAAATCATCAATTCTCCAAAAAAACCTCAAATGAAAGAAATGGAAGATGAGATGAAGATATGATGTTGATGATGCTTCAATGATCACAAATCCCACAAATTATAGCTTCAATGATGGAAATCTCCCTACTCCTTGAAGAGGGTTTTGGTTCGGTTGAAAGGAAAGCAAGAACAATGCGTATGAAATGTTTTTGAGTGAAATGGAAGGCATGGTACGTGATATGCTGCTATGAAGGGAAAGAAATGGCCAAATTGCTATTGAGTCCTTCTAATTAATAAGTTATGCAATTAGGTTAAATTTCATAACAATTTATCAATTAAGTCCAATGCAATTAAGTCCCCAAATTCATGGAAATGAGCAAGTAAGGCCATAAAAGAAATTAAATCATGCTCAAGAATGTAATTCGCGTTGCAATCAAGTCCAAGTATGCAATAAATATCAATTTAGCATGAATTTCAATAAAACAATTAGAATATAATTTTGAAAAATTATGTCATGACATGGAAAATTAACGAAAATGATCAAATAACAATTAAATTATAACTCTCAAACTCACACGTGGCGTTCATACCTGAAATGCCGAAAGCTGGGGCGTTGCACAATCACTTGGTCGACCGTGGTGCTCAACAAGTTAATGGACCTATCTTTCAAGATCATATCTCGCAACACACGCTCGCACGCTTCAAGACTTTTCAAAACAAATCAAAACATAGCTTATATACGTATAAAACCATTTTCAAGATGGATAAGCCCTCAAAATACATTCAAGCACGTATTTATCATATAATATATGTATTTCACATGCAGACTTCAAATCACGTAGGGTTATAGGTCATCTTAACTAAAAGAACAAAACCTCACCGTCAAGAAGCAACAAGGACAAAAGGGAAGCAATGACGCCTACGAGACGACCTCGTCACCCTTGGGACAAACCTCTGAACAAAACGAATAACAAGAGATAACTTAAACTCAATAATGAACTAATTAGACGCCCGGGATACGTATATAGATGCATATGATGCATTGCATTTCACATTCGTTCAAGTTAGGGCATATCAAAGCACTTAATAAATAAACAAGTATGCGGTGCGTAATTCAAACACATAACACATCAAAAAAACTCATAACATATCAATTTATATCATATAACATGCGTGAACAAGTTTAGAGAACATAAACAAGGCAAGGGATACAAGGAAGCTTCATACATTGCATATAAACGTTCATGCACTCATGTCTCGTTTACACTTAGCATATTAAGCCATAAACTTTAAAATAAATAACAAAACACATTATATTATAACACACTAACATGGTAGGATCATAATTTGGGATTGAGAAATCAAATATTATCAACAACTTAGCAAGAAAAACAAGTAAACATTATAACGGGGCAAGACAAACAGCAAAACGGAAACCACCACGTAGTAGCCACTAAATGGCTGCGAAAGGGGGTGACACGCGTGTGTCTCCCTTGTAGAACAAAGGGAGACATGGGGGTGTCTCAGTAAAGACACCCCAAACCCAAGGTGACACGAGGGTGTCACCCAAAAGCCCTTGGGAATGCCACGGGCGTGTCCCTGGGCGACAGCTTCGTCTTCTTCGCAAAACAGCTACAAAAACGAAGGGAAACCAACCAAGGAACAGGGGACGAGCAACTCAACAATATACACAAAATTAACATGCATCAACCCACCAAATTTCATGCAAAAATCCCACACGAAATAGCCCAAAAACGAACAGCAACCAAGGAGCAGCAAATCAGTGCATACACTTCCAAAAAGCTTGAAGTAACTTAAAGTACAACAATGGTGGAACCTCATACACTTCAGATACTTCAAATATAAGTTCATATATACATAATAGAAGCTAGAGAGATCACATTTCATGCCTCAAACTCCATAAAAACTGATCCTAAACCATGAATTCAAAAATGGAGCTTAAAACCTAACTATTCATGCTCTTCTTCATAACATCCTCAAAACTCAATGAAAATCTGATAATCATAGCTTAAAACAACCACAAAAAGATGTGAAAAAATAATATGTGCTTACCTCTTGAATCGGAGAAGAATCGAATATGTTACGAGCCCAAAAATAGCATGGGTGAATAGTTAGGGGATTCCCTTTCTTCTTCTCTTTCTCAGCGGATATCTCTCTTCTCTTCTTCTTAGGGTCCGGAATGGGCAATTGGGGAGGATAGAGGGGTGAGTTAGGGTCATGTAGGCTCAAGACTGGGGCCATTTGGTAAAAAAATGAGAGAGATATGGTCAAAACCGTAAAAGGTGGCAGATCTGAGCGCTCGGCTCGGCTTGGGCAAATTTCGGAGGCTCAAACGGGCTTAGAAAATGCAAGGATATGTTCCTTAGTTCCCATTCTTCGTTAAGAGTCCAACGCATCTTCCAGAATTCGAATCCGAATTCCTGAGCTCAAGTTACGGCTTCCGGAATCCAAGGTGCGCTAAAACGAGTTAGGTCCTCGAGTCCCTTAACAAATAAAATGGTTTAAGAACTGTAACAAACGAACTTAAAAACAAGAGACGAGCACATACATACATCCATAAATCACATAATTCATGCTTGGCAAGTTAGCACAAGAACCAGAATCACATACGGGCATATACGGTCAAGGTACAAGCATAACGAACGTAAATGTATAAAAAAACATAATCAAAGTATAAAAATTAATTCAATTAATTCAAATAATCACATAATCAATATAACAAAAATAGAATAATAAAATTAAATAAATTAAATACGCACTTAGCACTCTCGTTACAATGTACCTGCACGGCCGAAGAGTCTGGGTGTTACACTCACACACAACACACACACGAAATACATGTATAGGGAAATAAAGAGCATGCTTCAGGGATCACAAAACACTTAACTAATCAAGAATTAGAGCAAGAACGAGCAAGAAATCATCAATTTTCATCAAACTCGGCACTATTAATGCATATATCCAAAACTCAAACAAAACTCAATAAAATCATGTAAACTCAGGCTTCAAAGATTCAAAATGAAGTGGAGAATAAGAACAGATGCTTACCTCTTCGATTGGAGAAGAAACAGAGGTGAGACGAGCTTGAAATCGGGCTTCAGTGAATAGTGCCAAAATTCCCTTTCTTTCTCCCTTCTTCTTCTCACTCCCTCGGTTCTTAGGTTGGGGCTTAGTGAAGTGAGTGAGTGAAGGGTAGGGTTAGGTTTTAGGGTCATGTAGGTTTAAGAATCAGGTCAAACGGAGTTAAAACGAGTCAATTACGGGCAAAACGGTAAAAGATGGCAAATCTGCACGAGGTTCAAGATTTGGGCAAAATTCGGAGATTCAAATGAGCTTCGAAAAGTACAAGGCTAGGTTCAAAATCTTCAAATCTTCGTTACGAGTCCAATGCCTCTTCCAGAATTCAAATCCAAATTCTCGAGCTCAAGTTATGCCTTCCGGACCCCAAGGTGCGCTAAAACGGGCTAGGCCCTCTCGAGTCCCTTAACAAACAAAACGGCTTAAGAACCGTACCAAACGAACTTAAAAATGAAAAACGAGAATAAGAATATGTTCATAAATCTCAAAATTCATGCACGACAAGTTCGCACAAAAATCAAAATCACATACGGGGCATATACGGGTCAACTTTCAATTATAACGAACATAAACGTATTAAAATTCATATTCAAAGTATAACAAATAATTCAAATAATCACATAATCAATATAATAAACATATAATAACGTAATTATATAAATTAAAATGCGCACTTAGCACTTTCGAAACGGCGTACCTATATGGCAGAAAAGTCGGGGTGTTACATGGGGCACGTTACACGTGTGAAAGAATTAAAGGGTTAATTTATTTAACACTTGAATTGGCTCTATATTAATTATAAATTATTAGTTAAGCTCAATTTTGATTAGACTCCAATAAATAATTAATTGAGAAATTAATTAATTATTAGATTATTTATATAGAGAAATTGCATTTTAGTTCCACAGTTTATAGTAAAAAAAAAAATTTAGTCACGAACAATTTTTTGTAGTTTGGGACGTTTATATTTTAACCAAATTATTCCTAAACTCTTTTTGGTCCCAAATGGAGTTAACATCCGTTAGTGGATCAAATAAAATTAAAATTAAAATTAAAAAGAGTTTATCTTTTTTTGCACCACAACTTTTAGGGTGCTCTGCACTTTAGTACCCAACCTTTGAAAATTTACACTTTAGTACCCAAATTTTTGAATTTTGTTGCACCTAAGTGCCCAATTTCAAATCCAACCAGTAATTGCAAAACACGTGTCATTTTCTTAATGGTTGGATCTGAAATTGGGCATTTAAGTGCAACAAATTTGAAAGGCTAGGTACTAAAGTGTAAAATTTCAAAGGTTGGGGTGTAAAAAAAGATTAACCCAATTTAAAAAAAAAAGGAACAACCCCCCTCGAACCCCCCCCCCCCCCCCCCCCCACCGTGATTTTATAATTTATACTTATATTAATTTATTCTTTATTAATATATTTATTTATTTAAATTATAATATTTTTAGATCGATAATAATATAAAAAATCTGTTAACTAGGTTATTTTATATGAATTTTTAATATTTTTTTGATTTATTTTTAATATAATATAATTTTTTTGGATTTATTTAATTATATATATTATATTAGAATAAATAAAAAACTATTAAAATTTTATATAGAATAACTATATTATATTCCATCCAATAATATTATATTTTAAATAAATTAATATATAAATAAAGAATAAATTAATATAAATAAAAAAATTTAAAATTCATATAGAATAATCTAGTTAACAAACTATTATTTACATTATTATCCGTCCACAAATATTATATTTTTAAATAAGTAAATATATTAATGGATGTCCACCAAGATGACCCACCAATGGATGTTAACTCGATTTGGGACTAAAAGTGTATTTTTTTGAGTTTCCCACTAGTTTAATCAAAATTTAAACGTCTGACACTACAAAAAATTATACGAGACTAAAAAAAAAATTGGCTATAAACTGTGGACGAAAAATGCAATTTTCTCATTTATTTATTAGAAATAAATAAATACAGTGGATAAATATCCAAAAGAATTTGGATAAGGTTTCTGGTGGATAAAATTTAAAATTGGACTTTAAATTAATTAATAAAAGAATTATTTTGAGAACGAGAAATCCTATGCAAGGAAAGATAAGAATCCTTCCCCACATAGGAATGGGGTTCAAAACCCCACCCCATCCCCCCTTTCTATTTAAGGGTGGGGTTCGAACTCCATTATAGGATTAACGAACATTCTTCTAACTACAAATTTTCTCTACACAAAGCCCTAAGTCTAAACACATATTATAGCACTAGCACCCTCCCTAATCTGATTGTGACCTAGGTTGGTGTAGATACATTCTAGAGGACTTCTACTTTGGGGTCTTGAAAATTCGAAAGATGTTTGAGGGACTTGCCGCTTGAATAACGTTTGAGGGCGACTCAAAACGTTACAAAAAAAAGCTACAAACTTAGTAAGTTCTTAGAACACCCTTATAATTTGGAAACTAAAATTGAAAGCAAACGATCTAGGTGTTGGTTAAATTTTAAATTTTCGCTGCCCACTCGTTTATTTTTCCCAACATATAGTTGCCTCGGGAGAAGTACATTGAGAAGGAGATCCAAAGATTTCACATGGATAAAGTCAAAGTGGTAAGTACTCCTCTTGATGGACATAAGTTGAGTAGTGCACAATTTCCTTCTACAGATGAAGACAAGAAGGACACGCAAGGTTATGCATCCGTGGTTGGAAGTTTGATGTATGTCATGGTTTGTACAAGACCAGATTTGGTTCATGCAATTGGCGAAGTTAGTAGGTGTCTCTCAAATCCGGGTGGAAAGCATTGGAATATTGTAAAATTGATTATGAGATATTTCAGCGACATTACAGATTAGAAGCTTTGTTTCGGGTCTGGGAAACTGATGTTGGTTGGCTATATAGATTCAGATTTGGCTAGAAATTTGGATTCGAGAAAATTCACTTTTGGTTATTCTATTACTTTTGCAAGGGGGCCAGTGGCTTGGCATTCTAGATTGCAAAAATGTGTTGCTTAGTCTAGTAGAAAAGTTGAGTTTATTGCACCCACTTAAACTTGCAAAGAATTACTTTGGATCAAGAAGTTTGTGCAAGAACTTGGATTTTCTCAGTCGAAGTATGTTTTATTTTGTGATAATCAGAGTGCAATCTATCTCAGTAAGAATTTGGGTTTTCATTGTAAATCGAAGCATATTGATGTGAAATATCATTGGATTTGAAATGTTTTGAATTACAAATTGATTGAACTTGAAATCATTCACACTGATGACAATTGTGTTGATATGTCGACAAAGGTGGTGAGTAGTGAGACATTTGAGATTTGTCTCGAGATGGCCGATCTCAATTTTGAGTGATTACATGGTGTGTCTCCTTTTTCACATGGGTTGGAGGGGGAGATTTATTGGGTCCAACCCGAACATATTTGTTGGCCCAATAAATAATTAAAGCCCATCAGGACTCATTTAATTTGATAGTTTTCTTTGGGATCAATTTTTTTTGGTGCAGCTTTTACACGTGAAAGAAAAGAATTTTTCTGCATAGGTTCAGCAGTTTTTGAGGCGGCGACAATTTCATCAAACGAGCGATCAAGAGGTCATTTATGGTCCGAATTGGTTGAATTTTGGATAGCAAGTTACTAACACATTGAACTTGAATCTGAACGGCGGAGATAGGATTTAGAGATCTATAAGTCGGATTTTTTGACACGTGAACAGTAGAACCATTTTTTACTTACTTTTGTGCTTCTCTCCTTTTGTGGTTCTAGTTTGTTTTTGGGCGAATATATTTGATTCAATTTTAGAGTTGGTTTTAGTGGTGTTGAACTGTTGTAATTCTGCCTCGTAATATAATGTAGATTATTTTTGGGTCTAGTAAGCCTAGAGATTTTTACTCTTCGATTTAAAGAGGTTTTCCACATTAAAAATCGTGTTTCTCTATTGTCTTGTTTGGTTTGATTATTTTATAATCTAGCATACTTAATTGACTATTTGTTTGACATTTGGAAAAGAAGATTCAATATTTGCTTCATGTAATCATTATGATTTATTTCTTTCCCATCATTTGTTACCCATAGGCTACACATCATGTCTTCAATCGCTCTGAAGGAATCCTTCGACTATACAAAGTTTAATTAATATTCCCCTTTTGATCATTTGTTAAGAGAAATTTTGGGGAAAATGGAACAATAAGCGAAATACTTTTTAAGCGATTGTGATGGCAAATTGTCAAAGTTCAATTTCAAAATCTTCATAACAAAATTTTTTATTATATTAGAATGAATTACCATAAATTCTCACGTTTTATAACAAAAGTCTTCTTTTTTTTTAAAAAAAATAGCTTTTCCTTTTTCCTTCTAACTTTTCCAAATCAAACGAAGTGTTAATATTCCAAAATATGAGTAAATGCATTATTTTGGAAACATGGAGTAATACTTATAACATGATAAATGTGCTTACTTTTAAGGCATAATAGATTAATCAAATTAGAATGCAACAAAATGAAAAGCAACAATTATATAAACTTATTTAAAAAATCATTCTAGCTGTAGCGCCCGAGCGCGTGACGCCACATGCCCCACACTAAGATCTGACCCGCATATGAAATGGATAGTCCATACACGAGTAACATCAGAACGAACGGTGACACAATACATTCACTATGCTAGGCGGGAGCTAAGTTTGTAAACCACTTAAGAAATATACAGAAACAATACCAAAGTGAAGTTACATGAGCAGAAGCACTAATATTACAAGAGATAACCAATGAACTCCCAGGCTCGAATTTAAGTGACAAGTGCTACGAGTTTCCAATAATTCCATTAAATGGCCGACATGGCCTAACAATTTAAACAATAAGCGCTCAATAATCATGAACAACAATTTAATGACATGAATGTAAGTGTGTAAGAAAAGCTATACATAACTCCAAGTCTCTACGAACTCGAATTCCCGCCTAGCACTCAAAAACCTGCAAGAGAAACTGAAAACAAACCGGGTTCAGTCTTTAGGAGACTAGTGGGTATAACAAAGCTTAATATAATAATATTACAGAAATTAAACAACCAGACATGCAAGTTGTAACGCCCCGGTTTTTCTTTTAAACTAATGTGTTGTATTTGTTTATAAATTGCGCAATTACATCATTTAATTATGTGATTAATTGGTTCTAAGTGTTTTAAATATTTAATTTTAATATAAATTATTTTATTTTATTTTATTTCAATTTATATTTATTTTTATAAATTTCGTTATTTAGTAATTATTTTAAATTATTAATTTAGTGATTAATGTTAATTAAGTGTTATGCTAATTAATCATGTTTTAATCATATTAATTACTTAATTTTTTATAATTCCGTTGACCTTGATTATATTTAAAATGGAATTTAATTTATTTAGTTTAATTTTAGTATGCATGAATTGTATGAGTATGTGCGTGATTGTTTAATTGTGCTTCGTTCTTACATGAAATTATATCGAAATGTCGTGGAAATTTAGTTTGTCGTAAATATATGTGTTATGAACATGCCTATATGCTCGGTTTATGTTTTCGAACTCGTTTGACATGTTAACGAATTTAATTTGATTCGTGGAACCAAATCGGGGGCTAACGATCAATTAGCGCACCCTTGGTTCCGTACGTGATATCCTGAGCTAGGAAACTCGGATTCGAGTTTTGTCAACTTCGCTGAACTCGTAACGAAAATTCGAGTTTAATGAACTTAACCTCATATTTTTCTAGGACCGTTTGAACCCTCGAAAATTAACCGAAACTTGTAACGGAAGTCAAAACAGCCACAGCTTACCAAATGAGCCATAACTTCTTCATATCTTGACCAAATTAACCATGGTTTGAACCTATGTGACCTTAGTTAACCCCACTATCCTCCCATACCACTCCCATACTGAGCCAACCCTCACACAAAGCAAAAACTCAGCCAAAAATCTCTGCACTCCAGAAAATCCCGTAGCCATTGTCAACCTTGAGATTCAAAGCTCAAATCTCTTCCATCTTCCATCCATTTAACAAGGTGAGTTTAGGGTTGTGATGTGCATTCAATATGTGTCATTTTAAGCTATGCATCCCCAATTTTAAGCATGTTTTCATGGGTTTAGGGCTGAAATGATTGAATAGTTAGGTTTGGAGAAATATGTTGATCTCTTTCATTTCTTGATGGATTTGGTTGATTCAAAGCATGAGAATGGTTGTCTTAACTACCTCTTTTCATTTCTGATCATGGATTATGTGGAAGTTGAAGATTTCATGAGGTACCATTATTGAACCTTATATGAAATGACTTTGTTTTCCTCCTTGCTTTTGTACTGCTGCTGCTGCGTGACTTGGAGCTATTATGGGGCCTGAATTGATGTGGTCTTGTTGCTCTTTCAAGCATCTTTATGTGTCTAATAGTTGGTTAAAGATGGAAGTTGTTGCTGCCCTGTTTTTACGTTGCATTTGCCCTATTTTTCGTCCAGTTTGCTGCATCTTTTTGCTGCTCATTCTTGTTGTTCATTTCCCTTGCTTCACGACTGGGTTTAGCAGTCATACGTAGGAGTAACTGATGTTAATTCTTGCTGTTGAATCTACCATTTGTTGTTGCTTTTTGCTGCTGTAATTTTATGTCAAGAAACAGGGGAAACTTCGTGTTGTTGCTGCCTTCCTGCGTCTGTAATGTCTCTCCCCGGGCTGGGAGATTTTTGGGCGTTAAAGTGCCCGGCCGGGGAGAAGCTTTACAGTTGCTGCTACTGCTTTTCTTCCTTTTTCTTTCTTGTTATGTTTGTGTGTATTTGTTACTGCTGTGATTCTGCTGTGACGACGCTGTGCTGCTGCTATCTTTCTTTTTCTCCTTCTTTGCATGAATGCATGTAATGTGATAAATTGTTGTGGCTAGTTTGTTCAAATGCATGCAATTGGCTAATTAAATTCTCATGCATGATGTATGTGTTTTCATAGGTATAGATATGCATGCATGCTTAAGGAATATAGTTACATGCATGTTTGATTAAGTAAAATATTTGCATGCATGATTACTTGTAAATTTCATGCATGGTTTTATACGTATCTATATATATATATGTATACATATATATATATATATATTTATGATATATTAAATATTGTTGATTTAATTAAATTATGGTAATTGAATTGTTACCTATTTCATGTTCTTTTCTAATTTTCCAATATTGAATTGTATGTAATTGTTCCCTATCCTCTAATTGTAAATGTGATTTTATGATTTCAATTAATTGTTATATTTTGTATGGATTACGTTTATGAATTTAATTGATACGTTTTATACGAAATATGAAATTATTGGATTGAATTGATATGAGATGTGAAATTTATGAACTTAATGAATATGAGCGCCCTTGAACGAATGAATGGCTTGTTTATGTGATTTAAATGCATTAATAGTGCACATGAACGTGTTCATGACATAATATCATTTTTATACCTTCATATCATGATCATACATTGTCGTGCGTCATATATGGTTCATTTAGAGTCTTGAGTCTCACGAACATGTTACGTTGTCTTTTGTACAGTTTATCTCGAGGGTGGGGAAATTTTGAGCTTTCAGTCACTCGGTAACTCGTATCATGGTATCGCTATGTTTCAGGTGAGGGTGTTTTCGTTCTAGTTACATCTTAAACCCTACAACCTTATGTGACAAGCTTTGGCCAAAAACCTTATGTATATATATATATATATAAATATATATATATATAAATATGTTACTTTTAAAGTAAAGTTATCGAGTAAATATTGATCGAGTAAACCCTTTTCAAGTGAATTATGAAATGTGTTATGTTTCTTATGAATTGATATGTTTTGACGAGATTATGCATGTATGTTATGTTCACGGGCCCAGGAATTTAGTACATGTGGCTATCCGGGGAGGCGGCCGATGTTGATCCCATGTGCTAGTTCCACTATGTTACGGCGATACCGGCCCTCGCTAGGAGGTTTAGCGGGGAATGGGAGCTGAGTGCCCTTGGGGGAGTCATGAAACCCCATTGGCCTATGTATGAGGTGGTCGGGTCTTGCTAACCCGTCCACCACCCGGAGGAAGAAGGTTGGAACTTATTTTATGATTATGATGATGTTTATGATTGATATGCACCGTGTGGGAAGGCCGGGACATGGATTGCCCAAACGAATATGTTTTATGATATGATATATGATCTGTGTGTATTATGATATATTGCATGATCACCTAGTTAGTATAATAATGATATTTGTCGTACACGGTTGGAGTTTGGTTGAAGATTGTGCACGCTCACTCGCCGAGCCTTAATGTTTTTGCATGATTTATGAACTTAATAAGTTTATTATGATTAGACATAAAGTTCGAACATCGCTTAGTCATTTCCTTGCTGGGAACTAATTTCAAATAAAACCTTGCTCGTGATTTATGACTTGTATGTGCATGTTTTATATATACGTATTTCGCTCCTGCTCACTCAGTCTTCTAGAGACTGATCCTCTCCCTCCCCAACCTTTTAGTGCGCAGGTTTGGCTTTGGAGTTTCGAGCTAGGCGGAGTTGTCTGGAGTCTTTGAGTCGGTCAAGTTCAGTTAGGAGAGTCTCTGCACTCGCATATGTATCTAATTTATGCATGATTCAATCCTATAATATTATGAATTTGAATCTTTATGTATTTGTTACAGAATTGCCTTGTCGGGCTTTGTTATGAACTAAAAGAGGCCTGAGGAGCCCAAGTCTGCTTGTGGTTCATGTGTTTAATTTCTGCAGGCCCGTGGCCAATGCATGTGTTTGGATTTAGTTCTCCGTTGCACTATGTCTTGTTGGTTAGTTATATTTGTAGGCTCTAAGTTCCGCCTAGCTTAGGAAGGTTTTTCTGTTTGTCTCTCGTTCGCTAGGGTTTGATACGGGTGCAGATTTACCATTTCGTTACTCGTGTTGAGCCATAGTGCGGGGGATATGGCGCCTCACGTGCGGGGTGCTACATCCTTAAGTGGTATCAGAGCCCGGTTGTAAAACCGGTGTTCTCGAGTCGTGTTTGAGTCAGTCTAGGTCATACAGCTTAGGAATTATATGACAACGTGTGCATTGCATCGATCTTGAACATGAAATTTGGCTTTTCTTTTGAATCTTGTTGAACTATCTACTGCATTATCATATGGATCCTTACCTTTAGTGTTGAATATGTGTCATGAGCATGCACTAATCGCATGCATATATTTTCGAAGCAAGTTATGATTTATAGGTTATGAAGATAATATCGAACCACGGCCAAGTTCTATGACAAAGACGATCGATTGCATGCTTTTTCTGAGGCATGGAAGATAGGAAGGGTACACCCGGGAAGAATGTGGAGAATTCAAGATGTGGGGCTTTCTAGATGGAGCTAGAGTTCAAGGGTTAGGATTCGGAATAGGAGGTCCGAATTTAGAGATGCGGTGGTAGAAGGACACTTGGTGAAATAAGGATTGATCGCAAGATGGTTATGACTTAGAGGATCGACATACACTGCTCTATTACCTAAGGTACCTTTAATTGGATTCAACGAGATCTTTCAACCTAAGGGATGAAGTGAACACACCTTGAAGGTATTTTGGTCCCAGATTCGGATCATTGAAGAGGTGTTAATAATTAAGAAAAGTCAAGATAAAATGGGTTCGGTAGAAGTTATGAACCAAGGGTCGACAAAGAAGGATTTCTAACTACGCCTAGTGATTAGAAATCGAGTTTGTTGAAGTTAAGACTGGGAAGAGTAGGATTTGGGTGCTCTGGATGCCGATTAATGATGGAAAACGAGTCTGGAAGGGAGTAGAGAGAGGCAAGTAATTGTGTGAATACAAATTTAGGGAAGGTGGAGATATTGAGAACGGGATTTGAGTTCGTTTTTCCAAATCCAAGCTGAATTGTCATGTTTTGAAGTTGAATTGGAAGATATGGAGCAACAAATGGGAACGATAAAGAAAGGCAAAGACTGGTTGAAGGATTATTCTCGGGGAGAGACTCTTTGTAAGGAAATCCTGCGCTCAAGTATAAGCAATTGGAGGTGAATTAAACTCATAAAGGATATGCATGGGATTCTTGATCGAGGTGACGACTACAAGTAGAGATCGAATTTAGAGGAAAAGTTTGAATGCTAACTCCTTGGACGGGGAAGAATTAGGGATCAAGAAATTGCAATCTCAGCAAGTGAAAGATTGAAATTGATTTACAAAGATTCAGGGAAATCTTGAAGACCGTGGGAAAGGCAAGGAATAATCACCAAGTCAAAGTAACCTCGGGATTGGAGGAACGAAGAAAAGCTACTGAGCTAATAGCTTACCACATTGGTGACAGGTTCCAAAACATTCATAGCACGTGCATCATACTTAGCATTAATTATTTACTCTTCTGGTCTTATGTTATTCCGTGCATTTCTATTTGGTTTCGTTGTGCTAATGTGTTGCATAATTGCTTGATGTAAACGTGACACATGTATCGTCATTTTAACCCGACATGCATTCTAGTGTTTAATTGATAGGAAGTTCTTTCATCTCAACTATCAAGTATTACTTAACCGAGCCACTTTCGAATTCAATGAAGATGACTTCGGGGAAACAAAGAATTTCAAGTAAAGGATAGGTTAATAGAAACGAGAATTCATAAAGAGAAGCGAGATTAGAGTTGATTGCGTGGTGTTTGAATCGGACAAGAATAGGAAAGGGGTTACGGACATTAAGCGAATTAGAAGGGAAGTTGAAATGCAAAAACCTTGGGGTTGCCCTTTTGATCAAAATCCTCCCTAATCGAAATTATTCATCAAGAATTTCGAAAAAATGATAATCAATGGAGTTTAACACGGTACAATAGAAATTTAAGGGGGAGAGCACGACCGAAGAACAAATTGGACGATTGAAGGGGTACTCGAAGAAATATTTTAGTAGGAATAACGAAATTGCGAATTAAGGAAGACCTGGAAGTCCTATTAGTGATGAACAAAATTAAATAAGACGGCTTGAATGGTTAAGTTGTTAAGAGGAGAGCTAAGTTACTAAATCTGGGTTGAAGTCCATCACTAGGTATAAAGGAAATGGCTTGGAGAATATTCTTATGTATAGAATATGGATCTGGGGATAACAAAATTATAAGGGAGTCTGTGAACTCCTAAGTCAGAATTGACAAGAGAGAGAGTCGAATCAAGTTAGCATATAATGGAATGATGGCGATCAAGAGTAATCAAATGGAGTACAAAGGGGGTTCAATAATGACAATATTATCAAGTCATCGGTTATTCCCATGATAATTCGGAAGGAAATTTAAGAAGAAACCAAACCGAAAAGGATGATCATTGGAGGATTTACATCAAACTTCAAGAATCATCAAGAACATTCTGTCTTCGATTAAAGAAATATGGGGCCAATTACCGAATATAACTTTAAAGGGGTTAAAGAGAATAAACGGATAACATGAACAGAAGATAGGAAAGAATTTGTGTTGAGAAAGAAATCATAATAACAGATACCTCAAGCTCGGTATGGAGCCGTCAGTGTTTCCAGGAGTAGATATTTTCGAGAATACGTTAGACTTCGATATGAGTAAGGGTAGTAACTATGGATCGGATTTCGGGAAGGATGATTTAAGGGTATTCTGGGAGGTCAAGCTCGGTTAATTAAAAAGAATTGGTTGGTCGAATGAGGATTACGGGGAAATGGTGAAGACTGGAAGTAGTACAAGTCAGAAGGGATCTAAGAGTATAATCCTTAAAGGATTCATCAATTGCTTTGTTGGGGTATCCTGTGTTAGGAATAGTGCCCTAAAAAGCCGATTGCATATCCGCTTTGTGCTTTTCCTTATTGTAATCACAGACAATCTTTGAATGAAATAACGAATTGAGGCAACACTTCTTTATATGCTCTTGTTTGGTATGCGTTTACTTTAGCTGTGCATGTATGAGAACTCCCCTAATCCTGATGACTTTAGGACTCTACCATTTAGGTGAAATGGTTCATGAAACGAGCCCTATATCACATAAGTCATGATTAGTAAAATACTCCAAGCCGATGAGTCCTACAGACAGTGGGAGTGTCAACTTGACTCCTCTAAGGCTTGCTTGTGGGATCACGCCCTTAAGAAGGACCACCTTGTTTCATGGAGGTGCAAAGTGTATAGTTGATACGTGCGTGATACATGAGGGTGCTTACTTTAATAAGTAAGTTCACTGAGGTGCCCCATGTGAGAACATTCCTAAATGGGAAAAGAAGTTTCTATTTCAGGAAATGGAAACTTCCAGATTAGGAAATATCTCACGAGTCATTGATGTGATTAATTGATCCTTAGACTTGAGGTTCCTTGTCACTTTATGAGTTAACTCTGTAGTCTTAGGTATAAGCTTTAAAG
Organism: Lantana camara; assembly: GCA_037501455.1. Lineage (NCBI taxonomy): Eukaryota > Viridiplantae > Streptophyta > Magnoliopsida > Lamiales > Verbenaceae > Lantana > Lantana camara. Next base: position 50,284,463 of record CM074861.1, read on the forward strand.
GGTGTCGCCTTAGACAACTGAATCAAGGCTTATGCTGGGGCTGCACAAGTGATTCATGAAAGTGAATGAGAATCAAGAAAGGACCTACACTTGCATTTGCAAGCTGATCTCTTATTGTGTAAGTCACTCATATGCCATATGGAGTCCTTGGCCAAGGCAGTAGATCAAGACATCAAGAAAAGGGTTTCTTGGATTGAGATCAAATGGATATGAAATGCACTTAGCTTTAAGACCGGATTATTAGGGTTCTGATTATTCCCTTACCCTAGATCTTGGTTGAGAGATAGTAAGTAGGAGGATTGTATCTCACATGAATCAATGACTTAAAGGTTCTGTCGAATCCAAACATTCCAATTCAGCTAGGGGTTAAACACCTGTTGCTAGACTATGGTCGTTTAATCTGTGGACTGATTAATTAATTAGTGAATTAATTAATTAGGGTCACTGTTAATTGAATTGAGAACCTAGAGGGTCACACACAACAACTTGGTTACATGAGTTGAGGCTTAAAAATGATTAAACAAGTTAATCGGACCAAGAGGGTTCCACACGTGTGAAATCACACGTGTGGCTCACGTGAGTGACACGTGTCACTGTGACACGTGTCACACACGTGTGAATATATATATATCGTATATATATGTATTAAATAATTAAATGTGTTAATTATTTAATAGACTTTGGTTTAATTTTGAATTAAAAAGAAAGTCTTATTTTGGAGAAAATAATCTAGTTAATTAATTACGAATTAATTAATTAGATAAAATAAGTTATTTATTTTAAATAAATAAAGTATAAAATTATCCAAAAATAGTTTGGACATTTTTAGCTCTCTTGAAAGTTGATTTGAATTAAAATTCAAAGTCAAAGTCAAAATTACTTGATGATCAAGTAATAGGAGAGAGAGAGACCAAAATCCTAGCCTATTAAGGACTAGGATTTTCAGCACTCCCTTGCTTATAAATAGGGGAGCTCGAGCTCCCCTTAGAGCTAATTGGCAATTCTTTTGGTTCATGTGTTGAACACCTTTCTTTCTCCAAGATCAAATAAACCCTAGGTTAAGCCTAAACACTAACTAGAGAACGAGAATCCTTACTAGTTAGATTGTGATCAAGTTGGTGGACTTTCTCTAGAGACTTCAAGTTAGAAGTTTGAAGATTCGAGCTTTACCAAGGAGAGGGGATCAAGCCGCGAGAAGAGCGTTCTTGGGTGGCTTGAAACGCTTCAAGAAAGAATAAAAGAAAAGTAAGTTTTCTTTCTCTACGAATTTGGTTACACGATTGCGACTCCAAGGTCCTTTTGTTGGGAAAAATTTTAAATTCCGCTGCTTTCTGATTCGTGTTTTCCAACATCCTGAAGAGTTTAAGAACAAATCGAGAACTGAACTCACTTTCGGGACAGATCATACACTGGACAACGATAACTCACAATTCTAAATTTCGCAACTACGGTGAACGGTACTTATAGCATCCATGATACATACATTCATGCAAATTTAATTTAATAATTTCTTTGTTATGTGCTTCATTTTCTTATCAAGTTAAACTACTTGAAGTAATTGATGATTAACGTGGATGATATCTGTTACTTGCCTTGGGGTGGCTTGCGTGATTTTAAATTTGGTTTTGCGTGTGTTGCTTGGGAGTATTGGAGACGTCCTTTCTTTATTTTGGTTGAGAGACGGGGTGCTCTCGTTGTTTGTAAGAGACGGGGATTCTCTTATTTTTGTTCGAGAGACGGGGTGCTCTCTTTGCTTGCGAGAGGCGGGTTCTCTCATTGTTGTTTCTGAGAGACGGGGAATCTCTCATTGATTGTTTTTAGGCGTGCTGTGAATCCGAGGACGGATTCTTTTAAGGGGAAGAGATTGTAACGCCCCAGTTTTTCTTTTAAACTAATGTGTCGTATTTGTTTATAAATTGCGCAATTACATCATTTAATTATGTGAATAATTGGTTATAAGTGTTTTAAATATTTAATTTTACTATAAATTGTTAGTATTTTATTTTATTTCAATTTATATTTGTTTTTTATAAATTTCGTTATTTAGTAATTATTTTAAATTATTAATTTAGTGATTAATATTAATTAAGTGTTATGCTAATTAATCATGTTTTAACCATATTAATTACTTAATTTTTTATAATTCCGTTGACCTTGATTATATTTAAAATGGAATTTAATTTATTTAGTTTAATTTTAGTATGCATGAATTGTATGAGTATGTGCATGATTGTTTAATTGTGCTTCGTTCTTATATGAAATGATATCGAAATGTCGTGGAAATTTAGTATGTCGTAAATATATGTGTTATGAACATGCCTATATGCTCGGTTTATGTTTTCGAACTCGTTTGACATGTTAATGAATTTAATTTGATTCGTGGAACCAAATCGGGGGCTAACGAGCAATTAGCGCACCCTTGGTTCTGTACGTGATATCTTGAGCTAGGAAACTCGGATTCGAGTTTCGTCAACTTCGCTGAACTCGTAACAAAAATTCGAGTTTAATGAACTTAACCTCATATTTTTCTAGGACCGTTTGAACCCTCGAAAATTAACCGAAACTTGTAACGGGAGTCAAAACAGCCACATCTTACCAAATGAGCCATAATTTCCTCATATCTTGACCAAATTAACCATGGTTTGAACCTATGTGACCCTAGTTAACCCCACTATCCTCCCATACCACTCCCATACTGAGCCAACCCTCACACAAAGCAAAAACTCAGCCAAAAAGCTCTACACTCCAGAAAATCCCGTAGCCATTGTCAACCTTCAGATTCAAAGCTCAAATCTCTTCCATCTTCCATCCATTCAACAAGGTGAGTTTAGGGTTGTGATGTGCATTCAATATGTGTCATTTTAAGCTATGCATCCCCAATTTTAAGCATGTTTTCATGGGTTTAGGGCTGAAATGATTGAATAGTTAGGTTTGGAGAAATATGTTGATCTCTTTCATTTCTCGACGGATTTGGTTGATTCAAAGCATGAGAATGGTTGTCTTAACTACCTCTTTTCATTTCTGATCATGGATTATGTGGAAGTTGAAGATTTCATGAGGTACCTTGTTAATCGTGTTTCGAAAACGCGTTACGAAAACGCGAGCCTATCCTTTTCATGAGTAAAATATTTGCATGCATGATTACTTGTAAATTTCATGCATGGTTTTATACGTATCTATATATATATGTATATATATATATATATATATATATTTATGATAAATTAAATATTGTTAATTTAATTAAATTATGGCAATTGAATTGTTACCTATTTCATGTACTTTTCTAATTTTCCAATATTGAATTGTATGTAATTGTTGCCTATCCTCTAATTGTAAATGTGATTTTATGATTTAAATTAATTGTTATATTTTGTATGGATTACGTTTATGAATTTAATTGATACGTTTTATACGAAATATGAAATTATTGGATTGAATTGATATGAGATGTGAAATTTATGAACTTAATGAATATGAGCGCCCTTGAACGAATGAATGGCTTGTTTATGTGATTTAAATGCATTAATAGTGCACATGAACGTGTTCATGACATAATATCATTTTTATACCTTCATATCATGATCATACATTGCCGTGCGTCATATATGGTTCATTTAGAGTCTTGAGTCTCACGAACACGTTACGTTGTCTTTTGTACAGTTTATCTCCAGGGTGGGGAAATCTTGATCTTTCAGGCACTCGGTAACTCGTATCCTGGTATCGCTATGTTTCAGGTGAGGGTGTTTTCATTCTAGTTACATATTAAACCTTACAACCTTATGTGACAAGCTTTGGCCAAAAACCGTATGTATATATATATATATATGTTACTTTTAAAGTAAAGTTATCGAGTAAACATTGATCGAGTAAACCCTTTTCAAATGAATTACGAAATATGTTATGTTTCTTATGAATTGATATGTTTTGGTGAGATTATGCATGTATGTTATGTTCGCGGGCCCAGGAATTTAGTACATGTGGCTATCCGGGGAGGCACGGGCCGACGGTGATCCCATGTGCTAGTTCCACTATGTCACGGCGATACCGGCGCTCGCTAGGAGGTTTAGCGGGGAATGGGAGCTGAGTGCCTTGGGGGAGTCATGAAACCCCATTGGCCTATGTATGAGGTGGTCGGGTCTTGCTAACCCGTCCACCACCCAGAGGAAGAAGGTTGGAACTTATTTTATGATTATGATGATGTTTATGATTGATATGCACCGTGCGGGAAGGCCGGGACGCGGATTGCCCAAAGGAATATGTTTTATGATATGATATATGATTTGTGTGTATTATGATATATTGCATGATCACCTAGTTAATATAATAATGATATTTGTCGTACATGGTCGGAGTTTGGTTGGAGATTATGCATGCTCACTCGCCGAGCCTTAATGTTTATGTATGATTTATGAACTTAATAAGTTTAATATGATTAGTCATAAAGTTCGAGCATCGCTTAGTTATTTCCTTGCCCTTTTTGGGAACTAATTTCAAATAAAACCTTGCTCGGGATTTACGACTTGCATGTGCATGTTTTATATGTACGTTTTTCGCTCCTGCTCACTCAGTCTTCTAGAGACTGATCCTCTCCCTCCCCAACCTTTTAGTGCGTAGGTTTGGCTTGGGAGTTTCGAGCTAGGCGGAGTTGTCTGGAGTCTTTGAGTCGGTCAAGTTCAGTTAGGAGAGTCTCTGCACTCGCACATGTATCTAATTTATGCATGATTCAATCCTATAATATTATGAATTTGAAGCTTTATGTATTTGTTACTGAATTACCTTGTCGGGCTTTGTTATGAACTAAAAGAGGCCTGAGGAGCCCAAGTCTGCCTGTGGTTCGTGTGTTTAATTTCTGCAGGCCCGTGGCCAATGCATGTGTTTGGATTTAGTTCTCCGTTGCACTATGTCTTGTTGGTTAGTTATATTTGCAGGGTCTAAGTTTCGCCTAGCTTAGGAAGGTTTTTCTGTTTGTCTCTCGTTCGCTAGGGTTTGATACGGGTGCCGATTTACCATTTTGTTACTCGTGTTGAGCCATAGTGCGGGGGATGTGGTGCCTCACGTGCGGGGTGCTACACAAGTTATAATCCCGTGCAAGGTTTTGAAATTTTTCCCAAGTGGGTGAGAACAAAGAAAACAACACTCTGGACTATAATAATCAAATTTCATTCGTCGGTTCAATAGGTCATTACGTGAGCCCGGCGAGTGGGCGAATTCTCCAATGTTCTCCTCGTGTGTGCATTAACCATTCATTCATTTCTTAGCGATCACACAACATTCATTCATAATCGTTCATAATCATTCATTCATGCATAATCAATTACCCATTTTTCCTCTGGTTAGTGGACGGACTCAGCCAAAGACCCGCCCACCCATTCATTATGGCTAGTAGGGTCCATGAAACCCCAAAAGCCCGATTTCCATTCCTCCCTAATCTCCTAGCGAAGGCCGGTAACATCATTATTGTTTGTTGGAACTAGTGCATGGGGATCACCGTCAGCCCATGCTTCCCCAGATAGCCATGTACACCTAGTCCCAGGGCCTCCATTCATTTTAATCACTGATCTCGTCAAACATTAGGTAAGGATTTATAAAAGAAAGGCTTTACGTTAAAACATTGACTCTTTGAAAGATTTGATATATATACTTTGGCCAAAACCTTGCACGTTAGGGTATATCGGGTTATTTTTTTAACTAATAGAAGAGAAACCCACCTGGCTACACCTTACCGAATAGGACCAAGAAGAAAATGAAGACTTGTAGATAGCCTATAAACCCGGCAAGTCTCCGCCCTGAAGAGAACTGTACAAAAGACAGCATGCATTCGTGAGACTCAAAAACCCAAATGAACCAAATATGATGCACGACAATGCATTAGCATGATATGACATGCATAAGAAATAACAATGTGCTATGAAGATGTTCATGTGCATAATTAATGCCATTTAGTCACATAAATGAGCCTTTCATTCATTACACGAATAAAACGTGTCCGTTAATTATCATTCTTTCATTCAATATCAGTCGTTCATTCAATATTCAATTCATAATACATTATAATACATGGTAGCAATGCATATAAATCAATTAGAGGTGAAAGGAATTCATTAAACACGTAAAGAATGCATTGGTTTCAAGAAGAGTCATAATATAGCACTTAAACATTCATGCGTACAAGTCATGTTTTACCTCGTAAATCAAGCCATAAAATTCAAAAAACTATCATAACACATCATTCAACAATCCATTAACATCATATATACAAGTTTGAAGTATAATAGATCAATTTCAACGTATACAGAAGTCTAGGGGGTGAAAGGAAAGTAAGGAAATGAATTTTGGTAAAAGCTGAAAGTTTTTGAAAACGCGCAAGCATTAGAAAAATGGGAATATCTCGAGTTCTAGAAGCTGGAATTAAGTTTTGTTTATTGGATATGAAACTAGACAAACAGGTCTTTCCAATGATATATGGCTTGAATTTTAGTTCAAAACCATACGAAAATGGCGTAAGCTTGTAGTGGAACGAAAACAGATTTTCGACGAAGGGCGACATAAAAATGGATCGATTATATCTTACAATCAAGGAACGATTTTAATGTGATTCCAATGGGATATTATTCTACACTTCAAAAGGTTTCAGTGGTCAAAATTTCAGGTCAAGCGGATCTCGTTCGAATAGGTAACGACGAACAAAACAGTACATATGTGCAGGCATGGGGAGACACCGGGGTGTCTCCTTCCAAGAAGAAAAGGAGACACAGGGGTGTCGGAGGTCAGTTTCTAAACTCCCCGTGTCTCCCTTCAAGGCAAAAAGGAGACACGGGCGTGTCTGGGGTCAGAAACACAGATTCAGAACAATCTTGGAGGATAGGGGTGTAACACCCCGCTCGTCCGGCCGTACAGGTATATCGTTACGAGAGTACTAAGTGTGTATTTAAATTATTTAACTATGCAATTATATTTTTATTATATTATTTATGTGATATTCTTGAAATATATGAATTAATATTTGAATTATTTGTTAAGTATGTGTTTGAATTTTTTAGCGTTTTGCCCTTTTGAATCCGTTTTTAATACGTTTGACTCAGAATTGGATTCCGATTCTTGTGAATACGTGACACGTATGAAATATATGTGTTATAAACTTATTTACATGGTCATTATATGTTTTTGAACTTTTTTGACGCGGTCACCGACCATTTTTATGATTTAGGGACTCGAGGGCCTAATATGTTTTAGCGCACCTTGTGTTCCAGAAGGCATAACTTGAGCTCGAGAATTCGGATTCAAATTACGAAAGTATCACTGGACTCGCAACAAAAATTGGAATCTAATGAAGTAGCATTGTATTTTTCTAAACCCGTTTGATCCTCCAAATTTTGCCATAACTGCGAGCCTCACACTTGACTGCCACCTTTTATGGTCTTAGCCATAACTCACTCACTTCTTAACGATATTAACTCATTCTTGGACCCACTTAACCATGGTTACTGTTTCTCCATAAACCTACCCCATTTCGTACTCAACAGCCAAGAAGAGAGAGAAGGGGTTGCAAACAAGAGAGAAGAGGAAGAACCCCATCACTATTCACCTTGGCGATTTCAAGCTCGTATCTTCTATGTTTCTTCTCCAATTCGAAAGGTAAGAACATTTTCTTGTTCTCCATCTCCTTGTGGTTGTTTTAAGCTATCATTTGCATATTATCATGAAGTATAGAGCATGTTATGAGTTTAATAGTAAATAGTTAGGTTAAAGCCTCATTTCTTGAATTCATGGAGATTTGATGCATGAAATGTGATCACTCTAGCTTCCTTTATGCATTTATGAACTTGAATTTGATTTATATGTTGTGTGCAAGGATCTACCATTGATGAATATGAGAGTTTTTGAAGCTTTGTGGTTGATTTGCTTCCCTTGCTCTTACCGAGGAGATGTTCCGTAGGCTTGGTTTGTTTCGTTTTGCCCAGCTTTGATCGGTTAGTTCGTCAAGGTGAGGTTTCTTTCTTTTAGTTACTTCGACGTACTATGTGAATTTTAAGCCCGCATGCGACTTATACATATATATGTATATAGATAAGTGTTTGATATGTATTTTGTGGGAATTGGCCCGTCTGCTATGAAACCTTTTCAAAATGCTTTTATATATATACAAGCTATATTTTCGTTCATTTATTTTCAAAAAGGGTTGGCATGCGTTTTGAACTAGTGAGATATGACTTTGAAAGATAAGTCTAAATTTGACTTTGAAATTAGGTTGAACTGGGCCCCAGAGGTTTGTGCTAAGGAGCCCCGGGACGGCGTCGGGCCGTCAGGTCTACTCCTAAGTACGGCCTCCATCTGTCGGAAAGGATGTACCGGAACCCACCAGGAGGTTTGGTTGGGGGATGGAGTCCTAAGGGTTGGAGAAGCATTGAGCACTCTTTTTACCTGTCAGATAGTTAGGGTAGGATCCACCCTTCCATCACCGGAGAAGAGGTAGGTTTGTGTTATTTTGAATTCATATGATTTAGAATATGAAGAAGGTTGGTTAGAAACCCGTACTCGCCGAGTTAGTGTGATTTTTATTATGAACACAGTTCGTGAAACTGGAGTGGACTTCTAATTACTAAAATTTGGCGATTTTGGCCTTCGGCCTTAAACCTTTTCTATATATATAGTAACACGGGATAAAATGTTTTAGAATGTAAAAACCACGAAACAGTTCATAAATTCCTTGAATTTGAATATGCTCTACTCTTATGTATATGTACGCTTAAGTGCGTTAGCCCCTCACCAGTCTTTAGGACTGACCCCTCCTCATTGTTTTTTTTTTCCCCTTGTTTCTTGAGTTGCAGGTGCAGGTGCAAGGTTCGGTTCGAACTAGGCGGCGGACTTTCTTTTGAGTTATTCTAGTCTTGTAGTAGAGTCTTTTGCATACCTTGCAACTTTACTTTTTAGTTTTGGCACTATGTATAAGTCTGTATAAGATTACGATTCAAATTGGAATTTTGAAATTGTATGATTTATTTAGCTCGGGATGGGCATGGCATGTATTATATTCTTGGTATGTATGCGTGTATATTTGTATGTTTGTGATCCTGGTGCTTCCGTATTTGATTTTGATTATTTTTGCGCACTATGTATTAGGGACTAGACCGCCTAGCCTAGGAGAGATTTTGTTTGTCTCCCGTTCGTTATAGCTTGGTGCGTGTGCGGACAACGGATGACCTGCATAACCTCTATTTTTCTCACATAACAACAGCAGCAACAAGGCATACAAGAAATGAAGCAAAAACCTTGCAAATACCTCTCAAAATTTAAGCAAACATCGTCCTAAATTCATGCCTTCACTTATCATCAACCAAAGTGCAAGAAATTCAAACATAATCCAAGATTCCAAACTTCAAATTTCAGGAAGAAATCATCCACCAAAGTTCATATAATAAGTGTGACACCCCGTCTCTTCGACGAGCCAGGTATGACGTCATGAGAGGTTTTTTCGACGTTTTAATTCTTCTTTTGATTTAATTTATACATTGAATTAATTGTTTAAGTGATTTGTATGCTCTAATTGTTTAATCTTCATGTTTTAACATTTGTATTTAATTTTTCTATTTTGAATTTAATTCCCGAGTAAGCTAATTTTGTGAATTATCTGATATACGTGATTTAAGTATGTAATTGTATGACCTTAAAAATTATTGGACTTGTTTGAAACGGTAACGCACCATTTTATTTGTTTTGGGGACTCGAGGGCCTAACTAGTTTTAGCGCACGTTTTGTTCCAGAATTTATAACTTGAGCTCGAGAATTCGGATTCGAATTCTGGAAGTGACGCTGGACTTATAACAAAGAATGGGAGCTAAGGAACCTAGCCTTGTATTTTTCTAAGCCCATTTGAGCCTCCGAAATTTGTCCGAATCGAGCAGCTCACGCATATTCGCCACCTTAACCCTATTTAAGCCCTTAATCACTCTCTCTAGCCCTCATTTCGAAAATATCGGCCAAGAGAAGGAAAAGAGCAACTGAACCGAGAGAGAAGGAGAAGGGATTTTCTGCACTATTCATTCTTGCAATTCTAAGCTCGTTTCTCATTGGATTCGTCTCAAATTCGAAAGGTAAGTCCGTGATTTGATTCTCCATCTTCTCCTCTTTCTTTTAAGTCCAGATTTGTTGACTTACATGATCCTTTGAGCATGTTTGTAGCTGTTACATGAATAGTTAGTTTAAGTGGAAATTTGGTGATTCATGAATTCCTTTGGTTTAAAACTTGTTCTGCAGCAGTATATGATCCTTATGCGTCATTTATTGCTGAGTAAACTTGTGCTAATTGTTGGTTGAGAGGTTGTTGGATTTCCATTAACGAAGTCCAAGGTTTCCCAATGTTTTCCTTCCCCTTTTGTGACAGTCGCGTTTTTCTTCCCCTTCCCAAGAAGAAAATCTCCCCTGGCGGGGAGATGACCTGCTGATGCATAGCTTTCTCTTTGTTTGCCTTTTAATTGCCTTGTATCTAAATTAAGTAGTTGTTTAATGCTTTCTTACGTGTGGGCATGGATATTTCATGCATGTGTGTATAGCTGCTAGGCATTTAAGTAATGGGATTAAGTTTCATGAATGCTACGTGCCTTCTTATTATTTCCATGCATATCTTGTATTATTCACTCCTTGGCAATTCTCTATTGTCTATTAATTGTTTTCTTTCAGTTGTAAGTGATATGAATACGCTACATTAATTTTATGCCTTGAATTTTCATTGCGAAAATTATTTGATATGAAATTGTTGTGAGTTTCTGATTTTATTTGGAATTCTATGTGTATAGAACTTGACCCCTAAGTGTCTTTTAATTATTGAAAAATATGATATGATTTATGAATTTCGTTTACAATATGATATGATACGTCTTGTACGAGGTTTGAATTTAAATGGCCTAAATGGAGCATTCTTGTATTTCACATTTGCATCTATTTGCATTCTTATGCATCGCCGTATATCTAATTGGTTCATGATCGAGTCTAAGTCATGAGTATGTATTTGTTTATCTTAGATTTGAGTTCGCGAAGTGTCGGCTCCACCATTTAACTTCTTCTTGGTCGTCAACGCTCTTTTGGGATCACTTTTGGTAAAGAGGTGAGGTTTAGGTTTCTTTTCTTTTAGTTAATGCGACCTATGACCCTATGTGCTCGTTTTCAAGCCCGCATGCGAATATACTATTATATATATACTAAATATCTATCTTATGATACGTTATGAATCTTGTTAATTCGATTTAATATGAATTCTTTTGAAATTATACGTATGTGCGTATATAAGCTTAAAATGGTTTTGCAACGAGGCTATGCTCCAAACCGTGTAGTGTCAATCGAACTGTGGGTCTCCCTTAGCATCATATGGATTTGGAAGATACGGAGAGGTACGTGTATAACATATGCTGAATTGCACGGTAAGGTATGTTTCTTAAGTATGAATCGTATGTTTTTAGGTTTCGTGAGTTAGGTATGTTTCTTATGAGTCTTGTGTTTCCTTACGAATCTTATGAATCCCTGGGCCCCAGAGGCGTAAGTAAGGACGCCCGAGGCGGTGTTGGGCCGCTGGGTTAAGCCTGTGCACGTGCCCCTTTGAAGTACCTACGCACGACTCTGAGGGAGATGGAGAAGACATGGTGCTTTGAGCCTTCGGCTGAGGCCGGAGAAGGTACGTTGTTAGCTCGCGACCCTACATTTATTGAGTTGCACGATGTGGGCCCATAACCCGCCTGCAGACTGCCGAAGAAGGTTGGAATACGGGAATATGAATCTTATGAATCTTATGCATTTGAATTTATTTGTGATTTCTTATGAATCTTATGTTAAAGAGTAAGGTTGGAAACTCGTACTCGCCGGGTATTTGAATTCTTTTGTTATGTTGATTATGAAACGGGATAGGAGAGTTTGTTTTCAATATGAGATTTTTACGCTAAACAATGAATCGATCTGACTATAAGAAGCCCTATGAGTTTTTAATGTGAATCCATATGCGTTCTTTGAATATATATATGAATCCTTACGAGTTTTCAAACTTAAGAATATACGAATATATGTATAAATATGAGTTCTTTTGGAAAATGTCTTTGGTATGTAAAACTCTATTCCCGGTTCATAGTCTTTCGTTTAATACTTGCTTTGCTCTATATATATATATATGTGTGTGTGGGTGTGCGTTAGCCCCCCTCACTCAGTCGGTGGACTGACCCTCTCCTTTCAAGTTTTTAGTTTACAGGTTTTGCGTCGTGCTAGGCGGAGTCGTGAGTCAGTTAAGTTCTAGCCTCCTAGCTTGAGTTGCATTTTATTTGCATTCGGATATATCTTGTATACGATTTAATTTTGATAATGGAAGTATGTATATGTTATGCATTTGTTAATGAATTATGTATGAATTCTTGATTATATTTATTCGGGACATGCTTCTAGGGATAGTCGAACCCGTTTTTGTGGATTTATCTTCTTGGTCTTTGCTATATGCTTCCGCTTTCTTATTATTTTACGCGCTCTGGTCCTGTCTTAACTCCGCCTAGCTTAGCGAGTGTGTGTAGGTTCCCGTTCGCTTAGCCTTGGGCTCATGTATGGATTTCTATTTCATATGTGGGTTCGGGACTAGGTGCGGGGGATGTGGTTGCTCGCCGCTCCGGGCGCTACATCTTAAAGTGGTATCAGAGCTCCGGGTTGCAAAATCAGAGTTCTCACGTAGTGTTGTGTCAAGTATAGGTCGTACGGTGTAGGAACAACTTGCTAATGTGTGCATTACATTAAGATATGTGACCTTCTTGAATTATGTGTTTTTAAATTGTTACTTTCTTTTCATTAATTATTGTAGTTGCACATTTTTATGTGCATTAATTGTTCCATTTACGTGGCATAATCATTCACTAACCACATGCATCATATTTTTATCTTTCTTGTGCATAGCAGGTTAATATCTTCCAACGATCAACCACTCATCTCAACGACCATGGACCCTAAGTTGAAATTGGGATCAAGTAGAGATGAAGGCCCTTCATGACCGCCGAATCATCACATAGATAACCAATCCACCAAGGTGAAGGCAAGATAGCTCGATTTGAAGGAAGAGACCTTATGTTCTCGTCAAGCGCATCATTTTCGAAGAGCAAATCCCATACACCCATTGTGAAGGAAGGAATGGGAATCGTTGAGAAATTAGGAAGTTGAAAGTTTAAATCTTCTGAGGGAACAAGAAGGTCGACTCATGTTCTTATAATACTCGAAAGGAATTGAAGGAGTCCAAAGAATTAGTTCAAATCTTGGAGGGAATTAGAGAAGATTTTCGAGAAATGGAAACCGGGATCGAGTTTAGAGCTTGGATCAAGAGTATCCGGGAAGGTCTTCGGGTCGAATCTAAGAAATTGAAAGGAAGGAGCCGAGTAAGAAGAATGGAATTGGGAGGTAATTACATTCATAGGACGAGCATCCATCCCATATTTTACCTTTATACTTATTTGTTGTGCGTTACGTATCACCATTACTTGTTATTTCCTTGTTTGAATTGTTGACCAACATGGCGCATAGCATGAGCAAACCTAACCCGATATTATGAGTTTAATGTTTTCGTGATAGCTTGCAATTGAGAGAAGTCTTCCTACGTGATGGTAAAAAATCGGGGTAAGAAGGAAATAGTGACTCCAAAGTTTCGGTTGAAGTTATAACAAAAGGTTAAGGACACTACGAAATGGGAAGGATTCTCTAAGGATGGGTAATCAAGGAAGTGTTAAAGGGAGGAACTGAACCTACGATCCGGGAACAAGTATTCGGACTCAATTTCTAGAGGGTAAACGAATAACCCCAGGTTATAGCGTAATTTTAATCAAGCTCCACAAGACCGTCTAACCCGAGTAAAGAACAAAAGGAAAACCTTGGAAAGTGCTTTAATTCGAGGTCCAAACTAATGATAAATGGATGGGATTCATACGAACCTAGGTAAACTAAGTTCTTTAAGGGATAAGCAACGAAGGTCGACAAAGAAGGTTTCAATATAATAAGGGTTAGTGGATGATGAGTAATACAGGCTATCAAGGAAGAGTTTCCAACTAATTCAATCTATTAGAAGTTAAACTCGGGCAAGAAGGGGATTGGAGTTTACTTTCCAGATCCAAGCTGAATTGTCGTGTTGTGAAGACGAATTGGGAGTTATAAAGCAACAAATGGAAACGATAAGGAAAGGTAAAGTATCTTTGGGAAGGAGATCATATACCCTAGTGTAAGCCAATAGAGGACAAGTCATACAACCAATTTAAATTAGTAAAGAGTGGAATCGGGGGATTTCAATCAAGGTGGTAACTAGGTGAAGACTCGGGACAACAATTGGAGGTCGATCATCAAGAAGAAGCCAAGATATTAATTCTATGAACCTCAAAGAATTGGGATTCCGGGCTCTAAAAGATTTTGAACAATGGAGATTGTATAGAAGTGAATGCTAAGGCGTGTCATTTGATGACTCTGAGGAGTACCTCTTCACCGGACCTTATAATACAAAAGAGAGATGTCGAGAAATCGGGATTTAATTAGACAAAGTATGGGGATCTCCTAGAAAGAGTGGGTTGAGAAACTTCAAGACAACCAGAGATCATGATAAGATAATGGTTGACTGAATTGGGGTGAGTTAAGATTAAACGGGTTATGAAAGATTCCGGAGGGGAGAAGAACTTAAATAATCTCTCATGCCAATTAAGGGGATTGAACAAGATGAAAGAAACTACTCAGGGGATAAGTATCGTCAAATTAGGAAATGGAATGGAATTGACAAGCTAAAGATCCATTCAATAAAACAGAGGTCGAGGAATCCGGGTTATGAATTCTAAGACATCAATATTGACTCTCCCAGGACCTCATTAATGTGAATGACTTCGAGAAATAGTGAACGGTATATACATCATTCATGGTACTTGCATCATGCATATTTGATTGTTATGGTATTATTGTGTGTTTTACTCGTGTGCGTGTGTGCTTGTTATGTGTTTTTCTCGAGTGTGTAACTTTCGCGGTACAATGAGGGTCGTGGTTACAACGGTCTTCTGGATCGAGTAAGAAGTGTTGATTTAGCACTCCAGCAAAAGGACTTCTTGAATTAGAAGGGCGAGTGGTGGAGGTTCGGTAACCACGCCATTCGTGTAATGCTGAGCTTTTGAGTAGTTAAAATAAATCAAACGATGGGTGATAAATCAAATTTGGACCCTCCTATTGTGCGAAATATTTTAGTTGCTCCTAGCACGGATCAAGCTGTGAGGAATTTCTCTATCAAGATCTCAAGAAGTGATCAAACCCCTGGTGCATGAAGACCTTACCGGGCTAACCCTCGTCGGGACGTCATGAACCTCAAACTTGGGTGAATACGGAAAGTTGCTTGAGCTTGAAACTCGAGCAGGCGAACCTGGGGACCAGGTTCTCTTAAGGGGGGAGGATTGTGACACCCCGTCTCTCCGACGAACCAGGTATGACGTCACGAGAGGTTTTTCCGACATATTAATTCTTCTTTTGATTTAATTTATACGTTGAATTAATTGTTTAAGTGATTTATATGCTCTAATTGTTTAATTTTCATGTTTTAACTTTTGTATTTAATTTTCCTATTTTGAATTTAATTCCCGAGTATGCTAATTTTGTGAATTATGTGATATACGTGATTTAAGTATGTAATTGTATGACTTTAAAAATTATTGGACTTGTTTGAAATGGTAACGCACCATTTTATTTGTTTTGGGGACTCGAGGACCTAACTAGTTTTAGCGCACCTTGTGTTCCGGAATTTATAACTTGAGCTCGAGAATTAAGTTTTTTATTCCGGGAGTGACGCTGGACTCGTAACAAAGAATGGGAGCTAAGAAACCTAGCCTTGTATTTTTCTAAGCCCATTTGAGCCTCCGAAATTTGTCCGAACAGAGCAGCTCGAGCAGATTTGCCACCTTGGAGTATTTTGGCCATAATTAATAATCTTAAGCAAATCCCTTGATTCTTGAGCTAACTTAACCCTAGTTAAGACCTTAATCCCTCTCTCTAACCCAAATTTCAAAAATATCGGCCAAGAGAAGGAAAAGAGCAGCTGAACCGAGAGAGAAGGAGAAGGTATTTTCTGCACTATTCATTCTTGCAATTCCAAGCTCGTTTCTCATCCGATACATCTGAAATTCGAAAGGCAAGTCCGTGATTTGATTCTCCATCTTCTCCTCTTTCTTTTAAGTCTAGATTTGTTAAGTTTCATGATCCTTTGTGCATGTTTGTGGCTGCTACATGAGTAGTTAGGTTAAGTGGAAATTTGGTGATTCATGAATTCCTTTGGTTTAAAACATGTTTTGAAGCAGTATATGATCCTTATGCCTCATTTATTGCTGAGTAAACTTGTGCTAATTGTTGGTTGAGAGGTTGTTGGATTTCCATTAATGAAGTCCAAGGTTTCCCAACGTTTTCCTTCCCTTTTCGTGATAGTCGCGTTTTCTTCTTCTTGTTGGTGAATTACATGAGTTAGAGAGGTGTTTTGATGTATGTTGTTGCTGGAAATTGTTGTCTTAAATTGGTCTTGTTGTTCCTACCTACTGCTGCATTTTACCATTTGAAACAGGGGTTGAAGCTTCGATATTTTGCTATTGCGACTGGATATATCTCCCCGGACGGGGAGAAATGTTCATGGAAGGTCCCCGACCAGGGACGTTCTAGCTAAGACCTTCTGTATCGTCTCCCCGGTCGGGGAAAGGGAAGAAAAAAATCTCCCCGCGATGCATAGCTTTCACTTTGTTTGCCTTGTATCTCAATTAAGTAGTTGTTTAATGCTTTCTTACATGTGGGCATGGACATTTCATGCATGTGTGTATAGCTGCAAGGAATTTAAGTAATGGGATTAAGTTTCATGCATGCTACGTGCCTTATTATTATTTCCATGCATATCTTGTATTATTCACTCCTTGGCAATTCTCTAATGTCTATTAATTGTTTTCTTTCAGTTGTAAGTGATATGAATAAGCTACATTAATTTTATGCCTTGAATTTTCTTTACGAAAATTATTTGATATGAAATTGTTGTGAGTTTGTGATTTTATTCGGAATTGTACGTGCATAGAACTTGACCCCTAAATGTCTTTTAATTATTGAAAAATATGATATGATTTACGAATTTCGTTTACGATATGATATGATACGTCTTGTACGAGTTTTGAATTTAAATGGCCTAAATGGAGCATTCATGTAATTAACATTTGCATCCATTTGCATTCTTATGCATCGCCTTATATCTAATTGGTTCATGATCGAGTCTAAGTCATGAGTATGTATTTGTTTGTCTCATATTTGACTTCGCGAAGTGTCGGTTCCACCATTTAACTTCTTCTTGGTTGTCAATGCTCTTTCGGGAGCACTTTTGGTAAAGATGTGAGATTTAGGTTTGTTTTCTTTTAGTTAATGCGACCTATGACCCTATGTGCTCGTTTTCAAGCCCGCATGCGAATATACTATTATATATATACTAAATATCTATCTTATGATACGTTATGAATCTTGTTAATTCGATTTAATATGAATTCTTCTGAAATTATACGTATGTGCGTATATAAGCTTAAAATGGTTTTGCAACGAGGCTATGCTCCAAACCGTGTAGTGTCAATCTAACTGTGGGTCTCCCTCAGCATCATATGGATTTGGAAGACACGGAGAGGGACGTGTATAACATATGCCGAGTTGCACGGTAAGGTATGTTTCTTAAGTATGAATCGTATATTTTTAGGTTTCGCGAGTTAGGTATGTTTATTATGAGTCTTATGTTTCCTTATGAATCTTATAAATCACTGCGCCCCAGAGGCGTGAGTATAGACGCCCGAGGCGGTGTTGGGCCGCCAGGTTAAGCCTGTGAGCGTGCCCCTTTAAAGTACCTACGCGCGACTCTATGGGAGATGGAGAAGGCGTGGTGCTTTGAGCCTTCGGCTCACGACCCCACGAATATTGAGTTGCACGATGTGGGCCCCGTAACACGTGTGCAGACTTCCGAAGAAGGTTGGAATACGGGAATATGAATCTTGTGAATCTTATGCATTTGAATTTATTTGTGATTTCTTATGAATCTTATGTTAAGGAGTATGGTTGGAAACCCGTACTCGTCGGGTATTTGAATTCTTTTGTTATGTTGATTATGAAACGGGATAGGAGAGTTTGTTTTCAATATGAGATTTCTACACTAAACTATGAATCGATCTGACTATAAGAATCCCTATGAGTTTTTATTGTGAATCCATATGCGTTCTTTGAATATATATATGAATCCTTACGAATTTTCAAACTTAAGAATATACCAATATATGTATAAATATGAGTTCTTTTGGAAAATGGCTTTGGTATGTAAAACCTTATTCCCGGCTCATATTCTTTCGTTTAATACGTGCTTTGCTCTATATATATATATATATATATATATATATATGTATGGGTGTGCGTTAGCCCCCCTCACTCAGTCGGTGGACTGACCCTCTCCTTTCAACTTTTCAGTTTGCAGGTTTTGGGTCGTGCTAGGCGGAGTCCTGAGTCGATCAAGTTCTAGCCTCCTAGCTCGAGTTGTATTTCATTCGCATTGGGATGTATCTTGTATATAATTTAATTTTGATAATGGAAGTATGTATAAGTTATGCATTTGTTAATGAATTATGTATAAATTCTTCATTATATTTTTTCAGGACAGGCTTTTACGGATAATCAAACCCATTTTTGTAGATTTATCTTCTTGGTCTTTGCTATATGCTTCCGCTTTCTTATTGTTTTACGTGCTCTGGTCCTGTCTTAACTCCGCCTAGCTTAGCGAGTGTGTGTAGGTTCCCATTCGCTTAGCCTTGGGCTCATGTATGGATTTCTATTTCATATGTGGGTTCGGGACTAGGTGCGGGGGATGTGGTGGCTCGGCGCTCCGGGCGCTACAATAAGAGTTCAACATATAAATTCAAAAATCACATTTAAACCTAACTATTCATCATCTCTACCAAATAATATGAATCGATGGCTTAGAGGAAGATATACATGGATGGAAAAGTACATAAAGAAGTGAAGAATTCAATCCTTACCTTAACTTGAAGAGATGTTGAAGATTCTTGAAGATTTGTGATCAAATTAATTAAAATGGCAAAGGGTATTCTTTCTTCTCCTCTCCTCTTCATTTCCCAGCTGGTACATGTGTTTAGGGATGAAAAGAGAGATATTTTCAGCTAAAAAGGGTGCAAGAAAGATTCGAACTAGGTGAACAAATAGGTTGAATGGGTAGAGTTAGGCTTTAGAGTAATTACAACTGAAATTTGCTTGATCGGAGGATCAAACGACATTGAAAAGTTACGAGAGTTATTCCATTAGATCCAAATCATCAAAATGAGTCAAATGGTGAAGACAGATCTGGAATCTGAGTTCTCGATCTCAAGATATTCGCAAAACAGTTCAGGGTGGCCTATTTTTTCAAATAGGTCCCTAAACTTTTAAAAAGTACCAAATAGGTCCAAGACCTATTTTCAATCAAGTCCCAACATTTCAAAATCATACAATTACATGCCTAAACTTGTATATCACATAATTCAAGAAATTAACATGCTAAGAAATTAAATTCATATCATATAAATTTATAAATCATAAGAATTCAATTCATATAAACACTTAGTCCACTGCCTCGAGTTCTGGACTCTAAGCAAAACTTTCCCGCGTTCATGTCCTGCGGGGTTAGCAACTCCTCGATAGGAATTAGTTTAGGTTAAGTTTTCAAGCAACAAAAGGGTCTTCAATGCACCATGATCACGATTCGATGTTGGTACACGAGAATCGTCCTCAAGAAATGTTAAGAATCTCCGTAAACATTTCGTGAAGCATGAGGTCTAGTCATGAACCTCAACTTACCGAAGACCTAAACACCCGAGATTCTAAGCTGCCGCTAGAGGCAAGCTAAACAGGTAGCAAGCCACGAAAAAAGAACCCGTCTCTCGAACAACAAGCAAGAGAGTCTTCAATACTCCCGAGCACCTAAATCCAAGGAAGCAACGTTCTTTAGAAAAACTCAAACTCCTAAATTCAGGAAAATTCCAATTTCCCCGAATACTACACGAAAGGATCCAACACCTCTCGACACGTAACAAGCACCAAAGCAAAATACAATCACATCATACAACAATCACACGAGAAGTAGGTAGTAATTATCAATTACAACCCCACAAGGAGAAAGTAACACGTATCAATTACATCAATTAATAATCATAGCAAAGAACAATGAATATAGTCAATTAGCAAAGCACATAGCATCAAGAAATCGTTTAAATTGAAACTGATTTATGCATATGCCATGGATGTCTGAAGTACCGTTCACCATAGCAATGGAATTTAAGGTGGATGGCTTTCTAACACGATTGGATAATCTGATCTCTAGTTAGCTCGGTTCTTGACTTGTCTTTGATATCTTTAGTGCGTGTCTAGTTGAGAAAAAGACAAACTCTCGGTTGATCCCCTTCTCAATTCCTATTCTGATCATTACCCATGGTTTTCCTCTTTAGCCCATGACTGTCCAATTAGATTTAGTTCAACCACTCATTTCCCACAATGAGTTGAGACCTTTGGTTCCTGAAGTTTAGATCAATCTTCTTATGTATCATTTTCCATCTTTTGTTAGAATTATCCCTTAATCCTCTTTGAGCTCTTAAGCGTGCATTCGGTTCAGGCCCACTCACTGTTAGGAATAGTGCCCTTAAAGTAGCTTTTGGCTTTACTATTTTCTTGTAAAATCACAAACAGTCTTTGAATAATAAACGAGATGATTTTGTTCATAGGCATTCGCTTCTTTATGTGCTTATTTATGTCTGTTTGGGTTGACTGTGTTTTTGCATGTATTGAACTCCCCTAATCCGATGAGGCCGTTAAGAACTTTGTTGTTATGGGAACGACACATGAAACAAGTTCTTAACTCTGTCGAGAGTCTGACAGACACTGGGAGTGTCAACCTTGATTCTGCTGAGACTTGCTTATGTAATTATGTCCTTTTGAAGGATCACTCAGTTTCATGGAGCGATAAGTGCATATGATGATGCGTTCATAATACATGAGGGTGATTGTTACTAGAACTTCATCACTGAGATGTCGCGCGTGAGAACATTCCTAAATGGGAAAGGAAGTCTCCAAGAAACTTCCAGATTAGGAAGTATCTCACAGGTCAATAACGTGATTCATTAATCCTTAGACTTGAGATTCTATAATATCTCATATGAGCTAACTCTGTAATCTTTGATATAGGCTCAAAAGGGTGTCGCTATATAGACACCTGAACCACGGCCTATGTTGGGATTACACAAGTGGCATATGTAGAATTAGTAGAATCGACAAAGGACGTACACTTGTTGCAAGAACAAGAATGATCTCTTACTGATTGAGTTATCCGTAGTCCATTAAACTTAAACCCTTGGCCAAGGTGGATAAAAGATCAAGACATCAAGAAAATGGGGTTTTCTTGGATTGAGGTCTAAATGGATATGAAACCAACTTAACTTTAAAGATCAAGAATATTTGGGGTCTGAGAATATTCCCATGCCTTAGTTCTTGATTGAGAGATGGAGTTGTAGGAGGATCGTATTTCACTGTATGTTATTGACTGAAAGGTTCTTCAATTTATTTCGTTATTCGGCTAGGGGGTCACACACGCATTGCTAGATTATGGTAGTGTGATCAATGAAGTGATTAATTAATTAGTGAATTAATTAATTATTGTCACTGCTAATCGAATAATAAACCTAAAGGGTCACACACAAATGCCAGGACACGAGGGTTATGGTAGGATGTTAATATGATTAACGAAGGATCAAAACGATTGATCGAAATGGGCATTGGACGTGGCTTGTGCCACGCGTCAAGTACACGTGGCTACCACGCGGCTAACGTGGCTGCCACATGTCACGTACACGTGGCTCACGTGTGTCCCATGATGTGTAATTTTATTACACGTGAATTCTTTCTAGAATTAATTAATTAAATTGTAATTAATTAATTTTGAATTAATTATTAAGATTTTATTTCTGAAGTTGAACCCAATAAATAATTAATTGAGAATTAAGTTATTTATTGAATCTTGACTTTTAGCTTTAGGAAAGTTGAAAAGTCCAACTTCCTATTGTAGGAGAGAGAAAGTTGATTCTTGCAAGACTTGGAGAACAAGTTGGGAACATATTTTGTAATGCCCCAAATTCTGGAAGTTCAGGTAAGCACGCCACGTGCGGGTCTTCGGGAGTTGGGGGTTTAATTTAATTATTTTATTCTTATATTAATAACTTTAATTACATTACTATGCATTATATGAAATTATCTACAACGTGGAATTGACGTGAATTAAGTGATAACGTTACTAACTGTTATTATATGACTTTACTTGATCATTGCACAAATATATGGATTTAATTACATAACATGAATTGGGAGTTAATTGATCATTGTCCATGGAATGAGACTTGTTTACATCAATTCAAATTAATGAGGGACTAACTTGCAAAAAGTGATGATTCACATGAGTTAGTTGAAGACTTTGGTATATCATCTCATCTCTTCCATTCCATTCTTTTCATTTCATCAAATCACACACACACACACACATCCCTACTAAATTATGGTATTTTCACCAAGAGGAGAAGGAAGAATTCAAATCATTTTCAAGCTAGAATTTTTGAGGAATTGCATGCTTTAAAGCTTCATCAACATCATACCATCCTTCCATCCTTTGTTTCTTCATTTCAAGGTATAAATAGAGGAATTGCTTGAATTCTTGAATCACTAATGAGTAGGGTTTGATATTTATGTGATGCTTTCTTGCTTATTTGTGGTTAAGAGCATGATCATGATCATTAAACTTGAAAGCTTGCTTGAATTCTTGAGTTATATGGAAGTTAGATTCATGAATATGACGGAATTGGTATGGTGAAATCTTGATGATTTGCGCAAGCTTGGATGGATTACTTGATGCCAACTTCATATGTATGAGTTATATGCATGATATACGTTGATTTGGAGTGATTTAGTTACTTTGGTTTGGTGTTGAATATCATGGGAGCCATTTCCCGCGAATCCCCTGTTTTTCCCCTATTATTTTTGGCCCAACGGCTTCCGACAAGCCCGTGTGGCTCCCCAGTGCATTTCCGACACGCCCGGGTGGGAACCTACTGCCTCACCCAAGAGTTTCCACACGCCCTTGTCTGCTTCTAGTGCATTTTTCACATGCCCGTTTCTCCCTCAAAGGAACTCCGATTGACCTGATTTTTGAACCGTTGGAAACCTCTTGAAGTATAGAACAACTTCCAATTCGAATCATCTCAATATATTTTGTCATTTGTCAGATAGAATCAATTATTTTTGGTGTCTCCATTTCGCCGGAAAACTGCATTCACCTAACTTCAAGCTTACGCCATTTTCTCCTCGCTTTGAACTAGAGAACCAGTCATATATAATTTTAATGGTATGCTTGTCTAGTTTCATTTTCAATAAACAAAACCCAATTTCAATTTATAGAACTTGACATATTCCCATTTTTCCACAGCATGTGTATTTTCGAAAATTGTCGGTTTTTGCCAAACTTCACCAAAACCTCTCTTCTTGCATTCCTTTCACTTCCTTGGCTCCCGTATGCGACATATATGAATTATATGCTTGATTAATTGATAATTAGGCTCCTATTTGACACTTATTGATACTATATTTGGGAATTTGGGCACATTCATTATATTTATTGATTGCAACGGCATGAATAACATCGCACGACTTTGTCGTTCGTCTTAAATGGTTCATACAAGTCGAGTCTCATGTAAACTTGTCCTTGTTATACAGATCACGTTCTCAGTGACGAGGAGCACAGTCCTTAGGGTGTTTCCTTGCTTCTTTTGGTTGGTAAAGTAAAGGTGAGGTTTAATTTCTAGATATATAGTGTGACACCCTAGATGGAGGGCCCCACATCCCCCGCACTATGAGCCCCGTCCACCCATGAAATGGAAAGTCCATACATGAACTAAGCTCATAGCGAACGGAGACAGAAATAAAAAAAACAACCCTGTGCTAGGCGGGACTAGACCCTTACCAACAAATCAACAGGAACAGAGCAGCAGGAATAAGGCAGTCAGGTATTCACAACCAATACGTAAAAACAATACAAGCAGGAAAGTAAAACGGGTTCAACTAAAGAAAATACAACCTGTCCTAACCTGTCCCGAATTCGATAAAGCAAAAGTAGAATACATTGGCCGACAAGGCCTAAAATAAAACAGGAAATGTGAATGCGGTACAATGTAGTGCGAGCTAGACCAAGACTCGAACAAGAACCTCAAAAGACTCCCGCTTAACGACCACAGAACCTGCAAGACATGACTAAAAACAACGAGAGGGAGGGGTCAGCCAACTAGCTGAGTGAAGGGGGTACACACGCATATATATATGTATATATAGACAAGTAATCAGACAGGCATAATTTCACTGTACATTATTAGTTATTAAAACAGGAGACAAAAATCAGAAGTAAATCAATGCGTAAGGGTGGAATTATGTTCAAGCATGCAGGTCAGATAAACGGGGATATAATATGCAT
This sequence comes from Lantana camara, assembly GCA_037501455.1. Classification (NCBI taxonomy): domain Eukaryota; kingdom Viridiplantae; phylum Streptophyta; class Magnoliopsida; order Lamiales; family Verbenaceae; genus Lantana; species Lantana camara. Next base: position 50,309,034 of record CM074861.1, read on the forward strand.
GTGTCGATATCCGTACGCCCTCTGTTGAAGACTATTTTACCTTGTCGATCCACGAACTCAGGTGTTGAACAGGAACTGGAGGCCTACCAGAGGTTATGGATATCTATGTTTAACATTTTAAGGGGACCCGGCGAGAACGGGTACTTATTCCATCCCGGACTCCACTTTTCACTTATTAAATGACGAGTATAAGCAGGTAATCAGGGAACAAGCAGTAAACAGGAGTTATAATTAATTATCAAGCGGGAAAAACAAATATAAATTAATCTCCTTTCTCCGGGTACAATGTGGCCGGTAGCTAACCTCCACATCCGCGCATCAGGGTGATCTTCGGGTTCATGACACCCTCAGATCGGAGCCCCATCTCCCACCAACCCTCCTGGTGGGTATCCGGGTAGTCCAACACGATGGGACCTGTGCAAGAGTTCACCGTCGGCCCGATGCCTCCCTAGTTCCCTCAATACACAAGCCCCTGGGCCCCAGGAACAGGTACAAGATCCATACCGGCTAGCCCAGCGCTAGGAAAGCCGGGGGCAATCAGGGATATCTCGCAAAACAGGCTAGGATTAACACTATGCAGTTTATAAATCATTTCCGGTACATAGCCGGTATAAAAGATATGGTTAACTTTAATATGAAAACCATTTGGCATACTTTTAATTAATGCAAGGTTATAGGTCGTTTATAAAGAAAACCCTCACCTCCAAGTGCAAGAAAGACCAAGACAAGGACCACAAAACCGGAAAGTCTCCACCGAGGAGATCACTGTGCAAGAAGGACAATTACAATACTCGTGAGACAAGACTCAAAATGGAACCAAGTAGGACGCACGGAGATGTTCATGAAGTCGTGCATCATGTCATGGCATGATTCAATATGCGTGAATTCATAAATATGTCATGAAATGGTGTGATCGTGTTCATGTGCTGAATTACTCAGACTAATTCAATTCATATATAAAGCACGAGTTCACACAATCAAGTTTAGGCAAGACCAATGTGTGTCACATAAGAGCATAAATACCAACTAAGTAAGCATATAATTCATATAAGTCACATACGGGAGCCAAAGGGGTGAAAGGAATGCTAGAAGAACGGTTTTGGCGAAGTTTAGGAAAAGCTGACAGTTTTCGGGGATGCACAAGCTGTACGAAAATGGAAATATCTTGAGTTTTATAAATTGGAATTGGGTTTTGTTTCTTGTGAATGAAACTAGACACATAGACCTTTAAAATGATATATGGAACGACATTTGGTTCAAAGCGAGGAGAAAATGGCGTAAGCTTAAACTTGGGTGAAAGCAGATTTCCGGCGAAGTGGCGACACCAAAACGAATTTATTATATCTCACAATTGACAAAAGATATTGAGATGATTCCAATTGGAGGTGGTATTAGACTTCAAGAGGTTTCGAATGGTCTAAAAATAATTTCAATCGCAGTTCGGATGAGGGAGTAACCGGCCGGATAAAAACAAGGCAGAAATTTACCCGGCCCGGTAGAGCAGGTACCGAAACTCCTCGGTACCAAACTACCCACCCGGGTACTTTTGTAGTGTAAAGACTACCCGCCCGGGTAGTCCTTCTGGGCTGGAAAAAAAGGCAAAAACAGGGGTTGCTCAAAGGGGAACGGGAAAGGAAGCAAAACCACTTCAAGGCTCAACCAAACACTACAAAATAATCACATATCATGCAAATAATCATATATATCAAGTAGGCAACATTTAATCCAAGGAAACATGCTTAGATTCAACCAAAATCATTCAAGAAACCCCAAAATGAAAGTGATCATCTATGCTCTAAACTTCATGCAACTCATATCAAATATGCACATATTATCTCCCTAACTTCAAAAATAATGCATTTAAGTTCATGAATCTAACAAACATCCAAAGCCCCAACAAAGCCTTCATGAGTCACCAAAATATACACATGTATCTTACCTTGAAAGGAAGAGAAGATGAAGGGGAAGAAAGCATGAAGGTCTTGAGCTTGATTCTTTTGGAAAAATGGAGGAAGAAACTTGGCTCTTGGCTTCTCTTGACAAATCGAAAGGGAGAGGGAAAGAAATGGAGTGTGTGTGTCTTGTGTTTGTGTTGAAATAAGAAGAAAAGAAGTGCATGTGTGTGTATGTATACATATCGTGCAAGAAGGGGAAGAAAAGAGGGGAAATTGCAACTAAGTCCTCAACAAATATAAAGTTATGCAATTAGGTACTCAATTTATAAAAATTACGAATACGTCCTTAAGAAATTATCAATTAAGTACATAAGTTATACAAAGCTTCAATTAAGAACAAATAGGCATAGAATTCTCACAATTGAAATTAATTTAAACACTTAATCATGCTCGGGGAAATAAATATACAATTCACGTAATAAATTTCGCAAAGACTAGAAAATTTATATCATATAATTGCAGGTATTCAAGTCAAGAGAATTTAGATAACGCAATTAGGTAGAAAAAGGAATCAAATAAATCCTAAATCTAAAAACTCACACGCGTGGCGTGCGTACCTGTACGGCCGAGAAATCGGGGTGTCACAACCTCTCCCCCTTAAGAGGACCTGGTCCCCAGTCCACTGCCTCGAGTTCTGGACTCTTAAGCAGCTCTCCCGTGTTCATCCCACGCGGGTTAGCAACTCCCCGTCAGGAATTAGTTCGGAAAAGGTCTTCAAGCCACAAGGGGTCTTCAGTTGTTATTAAGTCACGACCCTTAACTCACTGAAGCCTAAACTCTCGGAATTCTATCAAACAAAGCAAGTAGTACAACAAAGAGAGAGAACCCCATCTCTCAAACAAACAATGAGAGAACCCCGTCTCTCAAACAAAAAGAAAGAGAAACTCTCAAGCTCTCAAAACAACACTTAAATAAACAATCACGCAATAACCACACAAGAAACAAGAAGGGGAAATCAAATACATCAAGTATCAAGCACATAAAAGCAGTTAATACAACAAGCAATCAAAGCACTTAACATTATAAGATTATTCGAATGAAAGTTGCATGTATGCATATGCCATGGATGCCTGATGTACCGTTCACCATTGTTCAGGAATCTTCCATCGTAGTGCTCCGATTCAATCACCTGATTTGCTCTTGGAGATTCCTCTACCATTTGTGTCATATATTGAAATCCCCGGTATGTTCATTACTTAAACGACCACTCAGTCTCCCTTCCATAATGTTTTCCTTTATCCTTTCTAAACAACGCGGTCTGAAACTCTAGATTTTAGTGTGCACTTGATCTTAACCCAATTAATTCATCCTTCTCCACGAATTATACTCAACCTCCTCGGATGCTCGAGCTAATCTTTAATGCTCGAATCCTAGCCTTCAAGTCTTAGGTTCATCCCCGGTTCATCACGGAGAAATGATTGATAAATTGGCAACTTCTCTTGCTCATGTTGTGATCTCTTCTAGATTTTCCACTTCTATCTCTCGTTGAATTGATTCTCACTTCATCATTGTGGAATATTATGATTGGATTAACTTTTATTATCCGATGCCCTCTTTACCATTTCTTGTAACTCTTTCACGGTCCCATCGTCTCCAACGCATGAGGTACGTTATGTCATAAACGATCTTTCCAACCTCGTAGATCTAGTTTGTAAGTCCCATAGTAAGAAATTAGCGAGGCTGATTCTCCGACCGAAGTTATCGACAATCAATCTTTTACCCTGTCTTATAGTTCCAAATCCCAAGCATTCCGGGAATTCGTATCTTCATCTTTCTAAGCACTTATCTCTTCCAATATTATTCTCAAATCTTCATTCACTTCGATCTTGAAATTCTCTTGAATATTAAACCTTCCATTTCATCTCTTGCTACTGGCGTAGAACCCAGTTACTTGTTGACTCTTGCATTTCCATGGCTCTCACTAGGAGTGATCCATTCGAGCACAACCACGAATTTAAGTTATTTCCCGGTCAAGCTCTCCCCCTTAAGAATTCCTATCTCTAACCGTTAAACTCGTTACATTGCTTCTTGAATTGAAGATTCTCAACTTCTTCAACTAGCTTCCTAGGTAAAAATGGTCCTTGCTATTAAACGTGTTCGGTGATCTTACTCACATTCACTTTGAAGTTTTTGTAGGGACGATAACCCACTTCCTTCATTCCAAGATCCAATTCTACTTTCCGGCCTCCGTATTTCCCTTTTTCCCTTCATTCCATATACCTTGCAATCCAACAATATTTGTGTCTTGATTCGAGTAAGACCCGGTCGGAGTAACACTTGATGAATGGGAGAAATTTTTCTATCAAGTAAACACTAAACAATGCATGTGGGATTAAGATGCCAATGCACGTAGCAAGCAATCAAAGATGCAACAAATTGGGGCAATTATATCAATTAAGGATGTACGCACATATAATTAAAGAAAATTAAATAATTTAATACGACTTATGATGCGCGTGCCATGAATGCAATACACCTGTCACCGTAGTGGTCAGCTTTAGCTCGGTAACTTGTTCTTCATCTCCTAAATTACGGTTCAATTTGATCTTGTTGATCATCTCTCGTTCTTCCCACGGTCTTCAAAATCTTCATAAGTTTTCCTTGTATCAATTTGTGTGTCTCTATAGCTCGAGATTACAACTTCTTCAAACCAAAGGCTTCTAAACCCATAGAATTGGTATTTCGACTTTTTCCCAAGTATCGAGCTCCAAAGATGTTGCGAATCTTCACCTTGATTAGCACCTTGATCAACGTTCCCTTGACTTATACTTTATGAGTTCAAATTGGTGGAATGGACTCATCCTCCAATTTCCTAAACCTGACTTCATAATTTCCTCCACTAGCTCTTTGCCTTTCTTTATTGTTTCCATTTGTTGTACCATAGTTCCCAATTCAACCTCTCAACACGACAATTCAGCTTGGATCTGGAAGATAAATTCTAATGCAACCGAAGATAAACCTTTAGCGTTGTTGCCTTCCATACATTTGCATTCACCATGTTGGATTGATTTTCTTTAACTCCTTTCAAATTTAGCTTCTTCCTTACTCGAAACTCAAAGTATCCCCATTTTCTCTTCTTTTCCTTCTTCCCGCACTTGTCTTCTAAAACTTGATTTATTTGGAAGTTCTACTTTGCCGATTCACCTCGCTCGCCATTCACAAATCCGGGTATATCCCAAATCTTCTACTTCGAACTTGAACCTAATTAGCTTGATTCACTTGGAGAATCATCCTTAAGGATCTTTGTTGCTTATCTCTCGATAGTTGATTTTGCCTCTAGCCCTTTTGATCACCATCGCCTCTTCATTGATCCGAACATCTAACTAAATTACCTTTGAGATTTTCTTCACTCCATTCCTTGGGTTAAACAATCCCGTTGAATCCGGTTGACTAACTCTTGTAATGTAGGTGTATGTGTTGATTCTTGTGAGTTGTAATAATCATACACTCGACCACTATTTCATTGAACCTTCACCACCTACCACAAAACTTGTAAATTTTACCACAATCGACCTTCTATTCCAGATTCTACCTTTCAAACCGTAGCTCCATTAAGGAATGGTCATGATCTTCAAATTCTTCTATGAAATTCCCTGGTGCATTCCTACATCTTCCATGTTTGAAAACAGAGCTTGTGATAGCTCGTTATTGTCATAGAGATTGGCCGTGGTTTGATATTATCTTCGTAACCTATAATTTACAACTCATTCGAGAATAAATGCATGCGATTTGAGCATGCTCATGACACATAATCAACACCAAGGCCACAAATTGATGCAAAATATGACATATAATCCAACAAGGTCTTGAAAGGAATCAAGTTCAAGGTTCAAGAGAAATGCAATGCGCACGTTAACAGGTAGTTCCTAAGCCGTACGACCTAGACTCGATAGGATACGACACTAGAACTCCGGTTTTACAACCTGGAGCTTTGATACCACCTTAGGATGTGACACCCTAGACGGAGGGCCCCACATCCCCAGCACTATGAGCCGCGTCCACCCATGAAATGGAAAGTCCATACATGAACTAAGCTCATAGCGAACGGAGACAGAAATAAATAAAAACAACCCAGTGCTAGGCGGGACTAGACCCTTACCAACAAATCAACAGGAACAGAGCAGCAGGAATAAGGCAATCATGTATTCACAACCAATACGTAAAAATAATACAAGCAGAAAAGTAAAACGGGTTCAACTAAAGAAAATACAACCTGTCCTAACCTGTCCCGAATTCAATAAAGTAAAAGTAGAATACATTGGCCGACAAGGCCTAATATAAAGCAGGAAATGTGAATGCGGTACAATGTAGTGCGAGCTAGACCAAGAATCGAACAAGAACCTCAAAAGACTCCCGCTTAACGACCACAGAACCTGCAAGACATGACTAAAAACAACGAGAGGGAGGGGTCAGCCAACTAGCTGAGTGAAGGGGATACACACGCATATATATATATGTATATATAGACAGGTAATCAGGCAGGCATAATTTCACTGTACATTATTAGTTATTAAAACAGGAGACAAAAATCTGAAGTAAATCAATGCGTAAGGGTGGAATTATGTTCAAGCATGCAGGTCAGATAAACGGGGATATAATATGCATGTGTCGATATCCGTACGCCCTCTGTTGAAGCCTATTTTACCTTGTCGATCCACGAACTCAGGTGTTGAACAGGAACTGGAGGCCTATCAGAGGTTACGGATATCTATGTTTAACATTTTAAGGGGACCCGACGAGAACGGGTACTTATTCCATCCTGGACTCCACTTTTCACTTATTAAATGACGAGTATAAGCAGGTAATCAGGGAACAAGCAGTAAACAGGAGTTATAATTAATTATCAGGTGGGAAAAACAAATATAAATTAATCTCCTTTCTCCGGGTGCAATGTGGCCGGTAGCTAACCTCCACATCCGCGCATCAGGGTGATCTTCGGGTTCATGACTCCCTCAGATCGGAGCCCCATCTCCCACCAAACCTCCTGGTGGGTATCCGGGTAGTCCAACAGGGTGGGACCTGTGCAAAAGATCCACACCTGCTAGCCCAGCGCTAGGAAAGCCGGGGGCAATCAGGGATATCTCGCAAAATAGGCTAGGATTAACACTATGCAGTTTATAAATCATTTTCGGTACATAGCCGGTATAAAAGATATGGTTAACTTTAATATGTAAACCATTTGGCATACTTTAAATTCATACAAGGTTATAGGTCGTTTATAAAGAAAACCCTCACCTCCAAGTGCAAGAAAGACCAAGACAAGGACCACGAAACCGGAAAGTCTCCACCGAGGAGATCACTGTGCAAGAAGGACAATGACAATACTCATGAGACAAGACTCAAAATGGAACCAAGTAGGACGCACGGAGATGTTCATGAAGTCGTGCATCATGTCATGGCATGACTCAATATGCATGAATTCATAAATATGTTATGAAATGGTGTGATCGTGTTCATGTGCTCAATTACTCAGACGAATTCAATTCATATATAAGGCACGAGTTCATACAATCAAGTGTAGGCAAGTAAAGACCAATGAGTGTCACATAAGAGCATAAATACCAACTAATTAAGCATATAATTCATATAAGTCACATACGGGAGCCAAAGGGGTGAAAGGAATGCAAGAAGAACGGTTTTGGCGAAGTTTAGGAAAAGCTGACAGTTTTCGGGGATGCACAAGCTGTAGGAAAATAGAAATATCTTGAGTTCTATAAATTGGAATTGGGTTTTGTTTCTTGGGAATGAAACTATACACATAGACCTTTAAAATGATATATGGCACGACATTTGGTTCAAAGCGAGGAGAAAATGGCGTAAGCTTAAAGTTGGGTGAAAGCAGATTTCCGGCGAAGTGGCGACACCAAAACGAATTTATTATATCTCACAATTGACAAAAGATATTGAGATGATTCCAATTGGAGGTTGTATTAGACTTCAAGAGGTTTCGAACGGTCCAAAAATCATTTCAATCGGAGTTCGGATGAGGGAGTAACCGGCCGGATAAAAACAAGGCAGAAATTTACCCAGCCCAGTAGAGCAGGTACCGAAACTCCTCGGTACCAAACTACCCGCCCGGGTACTTTTGTAGTGTAAAGACTACCCGCCCGGGTAGTCCTTCTGGGCTGGAAAAAAAGGCAAAAATAGGGGTTGCTCCAAGGGGAACGGGAAAGGAAGCAAAACCACTTCAAGGCTCAACCAAACACTACAAAATAATCACATATCATGCAAATAATCATATATATCAAGTAGGCAACATTTAATCCAAAGAAACATGCTTAGATTCAACCAAAATCATTCAAGAAACCCCAAAATGAAAGTGATCATCTATGCTCTAAACTTCATGCAACTCATATCAAATATGCACATATTATCTCCCTAACTTCAAAAATAATGCATTTAAGTTCATGAATCTAACAAACATCCAAAGCCCCAACAAAGCCTTCATGAGTCACCAAAATATACACATGTATCTTACCTTGAAAGGAAGAGAAGATGAAGGGGAAGAAAGCATGAAGGTCTTGAGCTTGATTCTTGTGGAAAAATGGAGGAAGAAACTTGGCTCTTGGCTTCTCTTGACAAATCGAAAGGGAGAGGGAAAGAAATGGAGTGTGTGTGTCTTATGTTTGTGTTGAAATAAGAAGAAAAGAAGTGTATGTGTGTGTATGTATACATATCATGCAAGAAGGGGAAGAAAAGAGGGGAAATTGCAACTAAGTCCTCAACAAATATAAAGTTATGAAATTAGGTACTCAATTTATAAAAGTTACGAATAAGTCTTTAAGAAATTATCAATTAAGTACATAAGTTATACAAAGCTTCAATTAAGAACAAATAGGCATAGAATTCTCACAATTGAAATTAATTTAAACACTTAATCATGCTCGGTGAAATAAATATACAATTCACGGAATAAATTTCACAAAGACTAGAAAATTTATATCATATAATTGCAGGTATTCAAGTCAAGAGAATTAAGATAACGCAATTAGGTAGAAAAATGAATCAAATAAATCCTAAATCTAAAAACTCACACGCGTGGCGTGCGTACCTGTACGGCCGAAAAAACGGGGTGTCACATATAGAACCCCTACAACCCTATGTGAATTTGGGCCAAAAATGTATCTATATATCTATAGTTTTCCACACCTCTATTGATTTTCATCTGAACTGAACTGATTGATTGTTTTGGTGAGTAACTGTATAGCACTGTGGGCTCGAGGGTAGTGTACTGAGCCAACCGGGAAAGCATGGGCTGACGGGTAACTCTTGTACTATCCTCACAACTTTTGGGATGACCCCTGAATCCACTAGGAGATTAGTGGAGGGAGTTCCGGGCTTAGGGATTCATGTACCCTCTACTCACACTGATTGGATGGTGGGGCCTTGAAATCCCACCATCACCCGGAGGAAGAAGGGGTTACTGAAACTGCTAATTGTGCACTGTAATTGATTGCCTGATCACCTAATCACTTAATAACGGAATTATTGTACACTGTCGGAGAAAGGTTGGAGACTTGCTCTCACTCGCCGGGCCACTGATTGATTAAAATTGATTATATTATTAAAGTTGATTAGTTGTAATCTCGGGCGAGTTCTACTTTATTCCTAAACTTATATTGCTTTCTTTTAAAAAATCTTACCCGAGATTATAATGTGCATGTATGTGCGCTTATATTTATTTATACCCCTCACTCAGTCTTTCGTAGACTGACATCTTAACCTTTCAGTTTTGCAAGTGCGTGCTAGGCGGGAATTAGAGTCGGGTCCTGTCTTTAATTTGGGCCTAGCACTACATCTCATGTCCTACTTTCACGTTATTGGAATATGCTAGTGATGCCTAGGATGTATTTATGGAATTTTTTAGATGATAATGTATTGATATGTATATAGGAGATTATATGCTTTTGAATACTTGGTAATTGATAATGAAATAGTATGCTTCCGCTTTTATTGTTAACTGATCGTTTGGTTTAGGGTTAGTCCCGCCTAGCTATTGTCGTTTTTTTTATTGTCTCCCGTTCGCTATGGATTTGATTCATGTATGGATTGTCCATTTCATATGTGAATTGAACTATAATGCGGGGGATGTGGTACCTAGCGTTCCGGGTGCTACATCCCAAGGTGGTATCAGAGCCCGGTTGCAAAACCGCGATTCTAGTGTCGTGTCTTGTAAGTCTAGGTCGTACGACATAGGTTAATCGATTACCTGAGAGTCTTGCATCTTATTTGAACCTACCTGAACTTCTTTGGATTACCTGAATTATTTGAATTATGTGACTTATTTGTGTTATAAGTTTTTATTACACTCATTTGCACTTATTAATAACATGCATATATAGTGTTTGATTTTCAGGATGCCTCGTGGAAGACCTCGTAGAGAGCATTCTCCGGGCCATAGGCGCCATCGCCATGATCATTCTCCTCCACCTCTACCCCCTCAAGCTCAACCTCAGGACTTCTTAAATTCCATAGTTCAGTTAATAGATCAAAGGTTAAGGGATTATGTGCCACCAGCACCACCAGTTCCTCCACCACAACCGACACCAATCTCGGCTATACAACGGGAATTTGAAAATCAACATCCACCAAGGTTCTTTAAGGGAAATGACATACAAGCTGAGCAATGGCTCAAGGAAGTTGAACGAGTTTGGGAGCTCATTCTGTGTGAGTCTCGGGAGAAGGCTCGGTGCACTCTTACTTTAATCCAAGGAGAAGCTTATTCATGGTGGGAAAGCACCAAGATTGTCCTGGAGGTCACCGAAGAGGAAGTCACATGGGAGGTTTTCGTTAGAGAATTCAAGAACAAATTTATTCCTCCATCTTCTCGCACCCGAACACTTAACGAATTCACGGAGCTCAAACAAGGAGGAAGATCGGTTGCGGAGTATATTGCTGAATTTGAAAGGTTATCCCGATATACACCTAATATTGCAAGTGACGACTTCCATAAGGCAATGCAATTTGTACAAGGTTTGAGGCCGGATATTCAAGCGGCAACTGAAGCCGTTAACACTAGTACTTGGAGAAAGGCCACCTCGAAAGCTCTTAAGGTTGAGGACTCGGTAAATGCTCGGAGAACTACTTATAGGTCGGGTCAGGGTTCAAGTTTCGATCGGGATATAACACTGGCAAGAGGCCGATTACTTATGATACCACTACATCACCTACCAAGGGTCCGGGAAAGAAGTTCAGACCACAAGGACTGGTTCAGAAGGCTCCTCAGCCACCTACTTTGTCACCACCACCGGAGAAACCTAAATGTACCTTCTGCGGGCAACCTACACATCACTATGATAATTGTAGGAGGTGTCTAGGTTTATGTTTGATATGCGGGAGTGTCGAGCACATGGTGGACACTTGTCCAGATCGTTGGGGCCAGCCTGCCGGGGGCTACAGACCATTGATTAGAGTACGGGCTTATGCTTTGGAGGGAGAGGAACCGGATGCTGATATGGACCCTGCTGTGGCACAAACATACATACCTTATTTGATCAGGGAGCTACCTACTCTTTTATTTCTAGTGATGTTTCTGTTAAATTGCCTTTGCGTGTTACTTATTCTGATGTATGCTACGTGGTTAATACTCCTTTTGGTGGTAGTATAAAAACTAACCGGGGTTTTAGAGAGGTGTCGATGAGTATTGAGGGTCGGGTTTTCTCAACGGATTTCATTAAATTGCCGATGGCTCGCCATGGATCTATCTTGGGAATGGACTGGTTATACAAGCATTGTGCCACCATTGATTGTCGAGCGAAGAGAGTTCGGTTGGGTTCAGAAATTGTTACGGGTCGGAGTTCTAAGACGGTGCCTCTATTATCTTTCTCAGAAGCTCAGAAATTAGTCCGATATGGGGCTACAGGATTCATATTCTATATTCTTAATCAACCCAATGATCAAGTAAAGTTAGAGGAAACGAAAGTGGTTAAGGAATTTCTCGAGGTGTTTCCAGAAAAATTGGATTCATTACCGCCGGATAGGGAGATAGACTTCATTATTGACTTATATCCAAATGCAGAGCCGTATTCTAAGACCCCGTATCGGATGGCTCCAGCAGAATTGAAGGAGTTGAAGATTCAGCTTGATGCTTTGTTAGAGGTTGGGTATATAAGACTGAGTTCATCGCCGTGGGGTGCTCCAGTTTATTTGTAAAGAAGAAGGATGGTACCCTACGGATGTGTATTGATTATCGGGAGTTAAATCGGATGACTATCAAGAATAAATATCCTCTTCCACATATTGAGGAGTTATTTGACATACTCCAGGGATCTAAAGTGTATTCGAAACTTGATGTACGGTAAGGGTATTATCAATTACGGATCCGAGCGGAGGATATTCTGAAGACGGGTTTCAATACTAGATATGGGCATTATGAGTTTGTGGTTATGCCTTTTGGATTAACGAATGCTCCTACCGCTTTTATGGATATGATGCATAGAATCTTCCGGCCATTTCTCGACAAGTTTGTTGTTATATTCATTGATTATATTTTGGTTTTCTCAAAGTCAGCCGAGGAACATGCAAGGCATCTCAAGCTTGTGTTGAAAACATTGAAGGAACATCAATTATTTGCAAAGTTTAGAAAATGTGAGTTTTGGATTGAACGGGTGTCTTTCTTGGGTCATATTATTTCGAGTAATGGATTAGAGGTTGATCCTTCAATGATTGAGGCCGTATTAAAGTGGGGAAAGCCAAAGAATGCCTCTGAGATTAAAAGTTTCTTGGGATTAGCAGGTTATTATAGAAGGTTCGTGTAAGATTTCTCAAAGATCGCTACTCCTTTGACCCGGTTGACAAAGAAGGATGTTAAGTATGTGTGGGACGATAATTGTGAGAAGAGCTTTAATGTTTTGAAAGAGAAATTAGTGTCAGCTCCATTGTTAACTCTTTCGGAAGGTAGTGAAGGCTACGCTGTTTATACGGATGCGTCGAAGCAAGGATTAGGGTGTGTTTCAACTCAGAATGGAAAGGTGATTGCTTATGCTTCCCGGAAGTTAAAGGAGTACGAAAAGACCTACCCGACACATGATTTGGAACTTGCTACGGTGGTATTTGCACTCGGGAAATGGAGGCATTACTTGTACGGGGTAACTTTTGAGATTTTCACCGATCACAAGAGTCTTCAATACTTGTTTACTCAGAAGGATCTTAATATGTGGCAACGGCGATGGATGGAGCGATTAGAAGACTATGATTGTGTTATCAAGTATCATCCCGGGAAAGCTAATGTGGTTGCCGATACTTTAAGTAGAAAGGTTGGTGTGGCGAATTTGAAAGTTGGGGAAAGTAGTGGAATTGAGCCTATAGTGGTGAAAGCCCGAGTTTCTAACATCTCCATTCAACCAGAATTGAAATATAGAATGTTTGAGGCTCAGAATAATGATTCGGAAGTTCAGAGGTTGGTTGCTAAGGTATGAGAGGATCTGGAAAGTCCATTCGAGTTCGATGAAACTGGTCTTCTTCGTTTCAAGAACCGAGTGGTAGTACCCGATGAATTGAAAAGGGTATTGCTTGAAGAAGCATACAAGTCGGCTTATTCGGTCCATCCTGGAGGGAGAAAAAGGTACAAAGATCTCAAGCAATATTATTGGTGGTATGGGTTGAAAAAGGATGTGGTGGAGTTCGTGAAGCATTGTTTAACATGTCAGAAGTTAAAAGTCGAGCATCAAAAGCCCGGGGGACTTCTACAGCCGTTACCTATTCCCGAGGGGAAGTGGGAACAGGTGACAATCGATTTTATTTCCAGGTTACCGAAAGTGAAGGGTAGATTCGATGGTATTTGGGTGATTGTGGATAGGTTGACGAAGTCAGCATATTTTTTACCGGTTCAAATGTCTTACAAGATTTATAAATTGGCTGAGATTTATAATAGACAGATTGTCCGACTTCACGGAATTCCGGTGAGCATTGTTTCAGATAGAGATCCTTGGTTTACTTCTAAGTTATGGCAAGAATTACAAGGGATTTTTGGTACGACACTTCAGTTTAGTACGGCTTTTCATCCTCAAACAGATGGTCAGTCCGAGAGGGTAATACGGTATTTAGAAGACTTGCTCCGAGCTTGTGCCTTGGATCTTCAAATTTCTTGGAACGAGAAACTCCCGTTGATTGAGTTCGCTTATAATAATAGTTTTCAAGCCTCAATTGGTATGGCTCCTTATGAGTTGCTTTATGGTCGAAAATGTCAGTCTCCATTGTTCTTCGATTTAGAAGAATGGAAATGGACGAAACAAGAGGGTTTGAAGAAGGGTAAGAAATTAGAAAAACCTTCTAAAGCCATGAGTGCTATGATTGAGAAAGTCCAACAGATACAACAACGGATGAAAGCTGCCCAGGATAGGCAAAAAAGTTACGTCGATCATCACCAGAGAGATCTTAAGTTTGAAGTAGGGGACCGGGTTTTCTTGAAAATATCTCCATGTAAAGGCTTTACTAGAATTGGAAAGGGAGGAAAGCTCAATCCTCATTACTTGGGTCTGTTTGAAGTTCTTGAGAGAATTGGGGAAGTAGCTTATAGATTGGATCTACTGCCGAATCTCACCGGAACTCATAATGTGTTTCACGTATCTGAACTAAGAAAGTATTATCCGGATGAAACCGAGATTCTCCCTGTTAAAGAAGTAGAGTTCGAACCGAATTTGTCGTTTATTCAGAAGTCGGCTAGAATTTTGGACAAAAAGTTTCAAGAGTTAAGGAACCGGAGTATTCCAATGGTCAAGGTGTTGTGGCGAAGTGATAAAACCAAAGAGATGACTTGGGAGCCGAAAGAGAAGATGAAGCGGTTCCACCCAAAGTTGTTTTCTTCCAATCAGTGAATCTGGGGACCAGATTCTTCTAAGGGGGGGGGGAGTTGTAACGCCCCAAATTTCGGAAGTTCAGTTAAGCACGCCACATGCGGGTCTTCGGGAGTTGGGGGTTTAATTTAATTATTTTATTCTTATATTGATAACTTTAATTACATTACTATGCATTATATGAAATTATCTACAACATGGAATTTACGTGAATTAAGTGATAACGTGACTAATTGCTATTTTATGACTTTACTTGATCATTGCACAAATATGTGGATTTAATTGCATAACATGAATTGGGAGTTAATTGATCATTGTCCATGGAATGAGACTTGTTTGCACCAATTCAAGTTGATGAGGGACTAACTTGCAAAAAGTGATGATTCAAATGAGTTAGTGGAAGACTTTGGTATATCATCTCATCTCTTCCATTCCATTCTTTTCATTTCATCAAATCACACACACAGAGAGCTACTAAATCACGGTATTTTCACCAAGAGGAGAAGGAAGAATTCAAATCATTTTCAAGCTAGAATTTTGGAGGAATTGCATGCTTTAAAGCTTCATCAACATCATACCATCCTTCCATCATTTCTTTCTTCATTTTAAGGTATAAATGGAGGAATTGCTTGAATTCTTGAATCACTCATGAGTAGGTTTTGATGTTTATGTCATGCTTTCTTGCTTATTTGTGGTTAAGAGCATGATCATGATCATTGAACTTGAAAGCTTGCTTGAATTCTTGAGTTATATGGAAGTTGGATACATAAATATTATACGATTGGTATGGTGAAATCTTGATGATTTGAGCAAGCTTGGATGGATTACTTGATGCCAACTTGATATATATGAGTTATATGCATGATATATGTTGGTTTGGAGTGATTTAATTACTTTGGTTTGGTTCTGAATGGCGTGGGAGCCATTTCTCACGAATCCCCTATTTTTGCCCTGTTATTTTTCGCCCAGCGACTTCCAACACGACGGTGTGGCTCCCCAGTGCATTTCCAACACGCCCGTGTCTACTTCCAGTGTATTTTTCACACGCCCGTTTCTCCCTCAAACGAACTCCGATTGACCGGATTGTTAAACTGTTGGAAACCTCTTGAAGTATAGAACAACTCCAATTGTAATCACCTCATTATATTTTCTCATTTGTGAGATATAATCAATTCTTTTTGGTGTTGTCACTTCGCCAGAAAACTGCATTCACCTAACTTCAAGCTTACGCCATTTTCTCCTCGCTTTGAACTAGAGAATGAGCTATATATGATTTTAAAGGTCTTCTTGTCTATTTTCATTTTCAACAAACAAAAACCAATTCCAATTTCTAGAACTTGAGATATTCTCATTTTTCCACAGCATGTCCATTTTCAAAAATTATCGATTTTTGCCAAACTTCACCAAAACCTCTCTTCTTGCATTCTTTTCACTTTCTTGGCTCCCGTATGTGACTTATATGAATTATATGCTTGATTAATTGATAATTAGGCTCCTATTTGACACTTCTTGATACTTTATTTAGGAATTTGGGCACATTCATGATATTTATTGATTGTAATGGCATGATTGACATCGCACGACTTTGCCGTTCGTTTTAAATAGTTCATACGAGTCGAGTCTCATGTAAACTTGTCCTTGTTATACAGATCACGTTCCCGGTGATGAGGAGCATGCTCCTTAGGATGTTTCCTTGCTTCTTTTGGTTGTAAAGTAAAGGTGAGGTTTAATTTCTAGATATATAGAACCCCTACAACCCTATGTGAATTTGGGCCAAAAATGTATCTATATATCTATAGTTTTCCAAACCTCTATTGATTTTCAACTGAACTACTGAACTGAACAGATTGATTGTTTTGGCGAGAAACTGTATAGCACTGTGGGCCCGAGGGTAGTATACTGAGCCAACCGGGAAAGCATGGGCTGACGGGTAACTCTTGCATGATCCTCACAACTTTTGGGATGACCCCTGAATCCACTAGGAGATTAGTGGAGGAAGGAGTTCCGGGCTTAGGGACTCATGCACCCTCTGCTCATACTGATTGGATGGTGGGCCCTTGCAATCCCACCATCACCTAGAGGAAGAAGGGGTTACTGAAACTGCTAATTGTGCACTGTAATTGATTGCCTGATCACCTAATCACTTAATAACGGAATTATTGTACACTGTCGTAGAAAGGTTGGAGACTTGCCCTCACTCGCCGGGCCACTGATTGATTGAAATTGATTATATTGATAAAGTTGATTAGTTGTAATCTCGGGCGAGTTCTACTTTATTCCTGAACTTTATTGCTTTCTTTTATAAAATCTTACCCGAGATTATAAGGTGCATGTATGTGCGCTTATATTTATTTATCGAAATGGGCATTGGACGTGGCTTGTGCCACGTGTCAAGTACACGTGGCTGCCACATGTCACACAGCCCACGTGGCTCACGCGTGTCCCATGACGTGTAATTTTATTACACGTGAATTCTTTTCTAGAATTAATTAATTAAATTGTAATTAATTAATTTAAGTCTTTTAATTAACTTTGAATTAATTATTAAGATTTTATTTCTTAAGCTTAACCCAATAAATAATTAATTGAGAATTAAATTATATATTGAATCTTGACTTTTAGCTTTAGGAAAGATGAAAAGTCCAACTTCCTATTGTAGGAGAGAGAAAGTTGATTCTTGCAAGACTTAGAGAACAAGTTGGGAACTTATTTTCTCCAATTAAAAATAAGAATTAAATTAGTTAATTAGTGAGCAAGAAAACAATCCCATTGGTTCTTGGAAACCCTAGGGGTTCGAACCATATAGTATAAATAAAGGGGTTGGGGCTTCTCTTATTCTTTTAGACCTACACTCACGAAGTGTTATGTTTTTGTGATAAATAAAAGAAAAGTTTTCAAAGTAAAATCCTAGCCTTTAACACAAGCCATAGAACTAGCATTCTCACTGGCTTGATCGTGTTCTAGGACTGGTGTGGATATGCTTTGGAGGGTCGCTGCTTTGGGATCTATCGAGAACTGTTCGAGGGACATTCTGCTTGAAGGGTGTTCAGTAGATGATACTGACATCACTAGAAAGCTTCAACCTACGTAAGTTTCTAAACACCCTGTGATACGATACGAGAATTCCAAGTCCATGATCTATCTTTAGGAAAAATTTTAAATTTCTGCTGCGTTTCTGTACTCGTTTTCCAACAAGTGGTATCAGAGCCACGTTGCAACGCTTGTATTGTATCGTTACAGCTTTACGAATTTTGACGAAAATTCTTGAATTTGAGTATATGTTGTGTATTCATGGTTTTTGTTTGAAATACGAAATTACCGGATCAAAACAGTTTCTTGAAAATTTTGCGAAAATTGTTTCCTGATTAATCTGGTTTTAAAGTTGTTTAGATTCAGAACGATTTGAACTGTTTTAATTCGGAATTGGAATTGATGAATTTATCAAAATTACAAAATGAACACGGAACGGGCTCACCCGCACGCCATCGCGTGCGGGATCACGCGCACGCACATGGGGCTGCATCGCACAGCCCTGCTCCACCACGTTAGCCCGCCGCGCGCAGCGCCGGACGCGCCTAGGCGCTACTGCACGGCTTTTTCGCCCGCGGTCGAGAGGGCCTGCTCGCAGGCGCGTATCCCTGCGCGCAGCTTGTGGGCCTCTCCCGCCGTGTCCCGACACCGCCTCGCGGGTAGTGTGCGCGAGGTTGCTGCTCGAGCGCCTCGCGTAGCCTGTTTTCGTTTTATTTTTTCCAATTTCGAAAATACCGGGACGCCTGTTTTCGTTTTGTTTTTTCCAATTTCGAAAATCCAGAATTATGAAAATTTGATTTTAAAATTATAAAAAAATTTATTTGAAATAATTATAAAATTTGGGATTTATTAATTAAAGTCAAGTTCTAATTTTTTGAGAAAATTACGAAAATCACTTTGAATGATTTATTTGACAAAAATTTAATTTTGAATTAATTGTTGTTTTGTCATAATCCGATGAATTCGATTTTGAATAAATTCGTGAGTAATGAACTATATTCAAATTACTGAAGTTAATTGTAACTTGGAGTCAAGGGAATTTTAAATTTAATTGGTAAATTTAAATTCAAGCGGAATCTTGCTAGTTCAGGTGATCATGGGTTAGAGCCCTACTTATATATGTTTTAAATTCTGCACATAGATGATTTCAATTGGGGTCGGAGCCCCATAGTTGCGCGTTTTCAATTGGGGTTAGAGCCCTACTTATATGCATACTATTATGTGTTTATTATATGGTTTTCCTTATTATTGTTTTTGGGCTAGGGTATGCCCCGTGTACTTGTCTATGACCAATATGAAGATTGAGTCATGTTACTCTATGTAAAGAGAGTAGAACTTAGGAAGTGAGGTTCTTATTTTCATTTTGGAGACAAGCACCCATGGCATACAAAGGATCCACAAGGAGCATTTAAAGAACAGTGGCCATAAGAAGACCCCTCAAAATGTTTAGAAGGGTTTCTATTAATCTAATAGATAGGGCTGTTTTTCCTATTAAATTTTGTACCTCTGTGTGATATAAATTATCTTATGTGGCATGAATGTTAGAACTAGTGATTTTGGAGTGGCTCCCGAAATCACATATAAGATAGGATACCCCCCATGTTATCTGCTAATTGCTTCTGTGATGCACTTTACGTGAAACTGCATTAAACAAGAGAATTAAAATTTGGATAACATTATATGTTGGTGAGGTCATTCGAAAATCCCTCTTAAATATTGAGCAAAATTCGAATAAATATGTATTTTATCACGGTAATAAAATTCCTAGCATTCCATCAATAGGATTTAGGACTTAATAACTGAACCTAATTGCTGTCTCACGAGTCGTAGGGTAATTAGTGGATCTTATTAACTCTTAGTTTCCTGATTAATTATTTTAAATAATTAATATTTCTTAACCATTTTAGAATGGGTGATGTCTCACGAGTCGTGGGTCATTCCGGACTAAGTTTGGTTGAGATCTTATGATTGATGGGTCTAGCTCAACACTGAAGTAGATATGGATGTCTCACGAGTCGTGGGTCTATAGTTGAAAGATCAGTGATGCAAAAACATTACTAGGAATTCAATGAGAGATCAAATCGGTAAATAGTACCTACCTAAGACTCTTAGATCTTTGGATGTCTCACGAGTCGTGGGTCCAAAACTAAGATTGCTTGGGATCCTAGTACCCACTGAGAAAATAAGTTTCTTCTAAAGTCGTTGAGATTTCTAGACTTTCTAAAAACAGTGGGAGAACATATTTCTAAAGACCTTGATAATATGTATAATCATTATTATTCAGCATGCTCATAGTTTCTCTGTTTTTCATTTAGGTTGTAGTTCTGTGATTCTCTACAAACTGAAATGGTAACCAAAAACCCTTTGGTATCCATCCTCGAATAAAACAAGTTGATGGGGCCCAATTACTCTGATTCGCTTCGGAATCTAAAGATAGTTTTAGATTCTGAGAAGAGAAGATATGTTCTCTTTGAGGGAGAGCCTACCCCTGAGGGTCCGACTCGGGCCGAAAGAGAGGCGATTACGAAATGGTCTGAAGATAATCTTCAAGCCCGTTGCCACATGTTGGCCAACATGTCTCCGGACATGTAAAGGCAACGCGAGTCTATTGAATACGCTTGGGAGATTTATGACCGTCTTGAGCAATTGTATCACCCCAAAGAGCATGTTCTAAGGTACAACACCTCTAAGGACCTCTTTCATCACAGAATGAAAGAAGGTACAAGTGTCCACGAACATGGTCTTAAGTTTCTTGCTTTGAACGTCAAACTTACCTCCTTGGAGATGCCTCTAAGCGAGGATCTCACCGTGGACCTGTTGTTCGCGTCGCTTCCACCATCATTCAATCTTTTCGTGTTGAACTTCAACATGAATCATGCTCATGCTATTGTCGCTGAGCTGATTAGTCAACTTGTCACTGCTGAAGTCACGATAAAGAAGGATAACAAAGTAATGATGGTTAATTCCTCTTCTGGGCCTTCTAATGGCAAAGGGAAGAAAGTTCCCAAGAAGAAGGGATCTCTTAAACCTGATGGAGGGGTTAAAAAGAGAAAGGCCAAGAAGAAAAGGGATCAGAGAGAGGACGTTTGCCACTATTGTAGCAAGAAAGGGCATTGGAAGAGGAACTGCCAAGAGTACAAGGATACTCTAAAGAAAGGTGTGTTTATGGTTGAAGTAAATCTATCTATTGATTCTAATTCTTGGGTACTTGATACCGGCTGTGGAGCTCATATCTGTAATGATGTACAGATGCTTAATGAGGTTTGGCAGCTCGAAGAAGGAGAATGCATCTTGAAGGTTGGGAATGGATCAAGCGTTCAAGCTCAAGCCATCGGGACATATGGATTAGATTTAGGTGTCTTTACTTTAGTTTTGAATAAAGTCCTTTATGTACCTTCTATTATTCGTAATATAATTTCCATTCTAATATTAGATTGTGAAGGATATGAGACTTTCTCCCGAAATGGAAAATTTTATCTTAAGAAGAATAAAGCTTCCGTTTTACTTGGTACATTATCTAATGGACTTTATACAACTAAAGACACCAATATTCTAAATATACAACAATTAAAAAAAAAACACAAAAGAGATGATAAGATCTCGGCTTCTTTATGGCACGCACGTTTAGGCCACATTTCTAAAGATAGGATTGCTAAGTTAACCAATTTAGGATCATTCTATGATAATGAACTTAAAGAGTTAACTTATTGTGAATCATGTCTTAAAGGAAAGATGGCCAAAACTCCCTTTAATGGTAAAGTGGAATGTGCTACTAGAGTATTGGATTTAATCCATACCGATGTTTGTGGACCACTTAGTGTAAGCACGAGAAACAATCATTAGTATTTCATAACCTTCATAAACGACTTTAGTCGTTTTGGTTATGTGTACTTAATGAAGTATAAATCCGAAGCCTTTGAGAAATTCTTGGAATTTCAGAAGGAGGTTGAGAACCAAACTGGTCACAAGATTAAGACACTTCGATCTGATCGAGATGGCGAGTATCTAAGTGACGAATTCCTTAGTAATCTCAGAGATAATGGAATTATCTCTCAGTGGACTCCTCCGGGAACTCCTCAATTAAATGGAATTTCGGAGAGAAGGAACAGAACCTTACTTGATAAGGTTCATTCCATGACGAGCTTCACTAAATTGCCACATTCATTCTGGGGTTATGCCCTAGAATCAGCAGTTAAGATTCTGAATCTTGTTCCCTCCAAATCTATACCCAAAACCCCATTTGAGATGTAGTTTAGCAATATCCCTAACTATTCTTACTTAAGAATTTGGGGTTGTCCTGCTTACGTGAAGAGGACAGTGGGAGATAAGCTTGAATCGAGATCAAGCTTATATAACTTCGTAGGATATCTTAAAGAGTCAATATGATATTATTTCTACGATCCTCTTGAACAAAAGGTTTTTGTGTCAAAAATCGCTAATTTTCCTGAGGACTCGTTCCTTAAGAAAAGAAAGGCAAGATCGCAGAACTCGAAGAGGTTCAAGACAAAGGTCCCACGACTAGCTTGGAGAATAACGTCCCTATCCCTACCCAAGAGAGTGATACACGCGAAAATCCTCCTCAAATAAGACATTCTGAACGCATTCCTAGACAACCAGAGAGATGGTATAGTTTTTTCCACCAAACATCTCAAATGGATAATGATCAATTAACTTATGAGGAGACATTGTTAGATTCGGACTCTGAACAGTGGAAAGAAGCAATGAAATCTGAAATGGACTCCATGTACTCTAACCAAGTTTGGACCTTGGTTGATCCACCTGATGGGATCAGGCCCATAGGGTGCAAATGGATATATAAGCGCAAACTTGGAGTAGATGGAAGCGTGGCAGCCTTTAAAGCAAGATTAGTTACTAAAGGTTTCAATCAAAGACCAGGTGTAGACTTTGATGAAACCTTCTCCCCGATTGCAATGCAAAAGTCCATTCGGATCTTGCTTGCCATTGTTGCATATTATGACTATGAGATATGGCAAATGGATGTGAAAACTGCCTTTCTCAATGGAGATATTAACAAAGACATTTACATGGAGCAACCTATGGGTTTCACATTCAGTGGGAGCGAACAAAAAGTTTGTAAACTCCAAAGATCAATCTATGGATTGAAACAGGATTCTAGGAATTGGAACATTCGATTTGATGAAGCAGTCAAATCGTTTGACCTTATTCAAAATCCAAATGCATCCTGCGTGTATTTGAAAGAATTGGAAACCTCGGTTCAATTTCTGATACTTTATGTAGATGACATCCTCCTCATTGGGAATGCGAAGGATGACATGAAAGTAACAAAGTCTTGGTTATCGAACCAATTTGAGATGAAGGATCTTGGTGATGTATCCTACATTCTCGAGATAAAGATCTATCGAGATAGATCTAGGAGACTGTTAGGATTATCACAGTCGATTTACATAGATAAAATACTAAAGAGATTTAGTATGGAAGATTCCAAACGTGGGAAACTTCCAATGGGCCCGGGAACAGTTCTTTCGAAGAAGCTGTGTCCCAAGATTGAACTTGAAAAGTCCAAGATGTCCAAAATTCCTTATGCATCAGCTATAGGAAGCATAACGTATGCGATGCTATGTACTCGACCGGATGTGGCTTATGTACTTAGTGTGAGTAGCCGATTCCAATCTGACCCTGGTGAAGGTCACTGGACTGCTGTAAAGAAGATCCTTAAGTACTTACGAAGAACTAAGGATGTATTCCTAGTTTACGGAGGCCAGCAAGATCTTGTCATTAGAGGATACTGTGATGCAAGCTTTGCATCAGACATGGATGACTTTAAATCCATGTCAGGATACATATTCTGCCTGAACGGCAGAGCAGTGAGTTAAAAAAGTTTCAAGCAAGCGACCACTGCAGATTCAACCACTGAGGCCGAATACTTAGCTGCAAACGACGCAGCAAAGGAAGGTGTTTAGGTAAGAAACTTCATCCACGAGTTGGGTGCAGTTCCTAGCATTAAAGACCCCGTTACAGTGTTTTGTGACAACACCGGGGCGGTTGCTCAAGCAAGAGAACTAAGATCTTACCGAAGGACCAAGCACATTTTGGGGCAGTATCACTTAATGTGTGATATCATTAAGAAAGGAGATGTGCGAATTGAAAGGGTCACATCGACAGAGAACGTGGCAGATCCACTTACTAAGGCCCTTAGTCAACAGGCTTTCGAAGGACATCTTCTGAAGATGGGACTTAGATTAGCTCCTGAGTGGCTTTGACGGGCAAGTGGGAGATTGTTAGGAATAGTGCCCTTAAAGCAGCTTTTGGCTTTACTATTTCCTTGTAAAATCACAAACAGTCTTTGAATAATAAACGAGATGATTTTGTTCATAGGCATTCGCTTCTTTATGTGCTTATTTATGTCTATTTGGGTTGACTGTGTTTTTGCATGTGTTGAACTCCCCTAATTCGATGAGTCCGTTAAGAACTTTGTTGTCATTGGAAAGACACATGAAATAAGTTCTTAACTCTATAGGCGAGGATTAGAAACTTCTCCAAGTCGAAAGTCCGACAGACAGTGGGAGTGTCAACCTTGACTCTGTTGAGACTTGCTTATGTGATTATGTCCTTTTGAAGGATCACACAGTTTCATGGAGTGATAAGTGCATACGATGATGTGTTCATAATACATGAGGGTGATTGTTACTAGAACTTCATCACTGAGATGTCCCGCGTGAGAACATTCCTAAATGGGAAAGGAAGTCTCCTAGAAACTTCCAGATTAGGAAATATCTCACAGGTCAACAATGTGATTCATTAATCCTTAGACTTGAGATTCTGTAATGTCTCATATAAGATAACTCTGTAATCTTTGATATAGGCTCAAAAAGGTGTCGCCATATAGACACCTGAACCACGGCCTATGTTGGGATTACACAAGTGGCATATGTAGAATTAGTAGAATCGACAAAGGACCTACACTTGTTGCAAGAACAAGAATGATCTCTTACTGATTGAGTTGTCCGTAGTCCATTAAACTTAAACCCTTGCCCAAGGTGGATAAAAGATCAAGACATCAAGAAAATTGGGTTTTCTTGGATTGAGGTCTAAATGGATATGAAACGAACTTAACTTTAAAGATCAAGAATATCTGGGCTCTGAGAATATTCCTATGCCTTAGTTCTTGATTAAGAGATGGAGTTGTAGGAGGATCGTATTTCACTGTATGTTATTGACTGAAAGGTTCTTCGATTTATTTCGTTATTCTGTTAGGGGTCACACACCCATTGTAGATTACGGTAGTGTGATCTGTGAAGCGATTAATTAATTATTGAATTAATTAATTACTGTCACTGCTAATCGAATAATGAACCTAAAGGGTCACACACAAATGCCAGGACACGAGGGTTATGGTAGGATGTTAATATGACTAACGAAGGATCAAAACGGTTGATCAAAATGGCCATTGGACGTGGCTTGTGCCACGTGTCAAGTACACGTGGCTCACGCGTGTCCCATGACCTGTAATTTTATTACACGTGAATTCTTTTCTAGAATTAATTAATTAAATTGTAATTAATTAATTTAAGTCTTTTAATTAATTTTGAATTAATTATTAAGATTTTATTTCTCAAGCTTGACCCAATAAATAATTAATTGAGAATTAAATTATTTATTGAATCTTGACTTTTAGCTTTAGGAAAGTTGAAAAGTCCAACTTTCTATTGTAGGAGAGAGAAAGTTGATTCTTGCAAGACTTGGAGAACAAGTTGGGAACTTATTTTCTCTAATTAAATTAGTTAATTAGTGAGCAAGAAAACAATCACATTAGTTCTTGGAAACCCTAGGTGTTCGAACCATATAGTATAAATGAAGGGGTTGGGGCTTCTCTTATTCTTTTAGACCGACACTCATGAAGTGTTAAGTTTTTGAGAAAAATAAATGAAAAGTTTTCAAAGCAAAATCCTAGCCTTTAACAAAAGCCATAGAACTAGCATTCTCACTGGCTTGATCGTGTTCTAGGACTGGTGTGGATACGCTTTGGAGGGTCGCTGCTTTGGGATCTACCGAGAACTGTTCGAGGGACATTCCGCTTGAAGGGTGTTCAGTAGGCCGTACTGACATCACTAGAAAGCTTCAACCTACGTAAGTTTCTAAACACCCTGTGATACGATACGAAAATTGCAAGTCCATAATCTATCTTTTGGAAAAAATTTAAATTTCCGCGGCGTTTCTGTACTCGTTTTCCAACACTCACTCCCTTAGTCGAAGGCAAAATGTTCTTGATGATTATCGAAGTTCGATCTAAGTCCTTCGATAATCACCATCACGGTTTACCCCATCGTAATTTCTTTCCTAGGTCATCATGGAAAAATAACTGACAGTCCAATTATACTTCGCTTTGTTATGTGTCATCCGGACAATCTTCAATACTCGGATGAAGTAACTTTCACCGACACCATCACGAAGTGTGATAATTTGGTTCGGCTTTCATTCCTATAGTTTATATGAAGTCCCATAGAAGTTCTCTCAGTAAAACCGATCTCCACTTTGAAGGTCTTAGATTGATATACCATCCCATTCTTTTCCTATTACTATCATTTAGAACTTCCATACCTAGAGACTTATACTCCTATTGTTTCTACCAAAAGTACCCTCTTCAAGCACAACCTTGAATTTAAGTTTGTCTTTCATTCGTACTCTCCCCATTAAGAATTTTCACCTTCACATGTTGAACTCTATCCATCCTTCTTTAATCGGAATTCTTGATGAGCAATTCTCATTAGGGAGTGTGTTTTAATCGGAATAGCTACCCGAATCCTTTGACTTCCAACTCCTCTCCTTTAATCCTCTTGAAATCCGAATCCTATTTTCCTTTCTTGTCCGATCCGAACAACCCAAAAGTCGATTCAAACCCATTTTAAATTCTAAAATTCCATTCCCGTCTCTATCTTACTGTAGCGCCCCAACGCCACAACCCCGCACCGTTGTATCACCCAAGTAACTAGGAAGCTTTATTACTCGAGAGATACTTCGGTGAACGGACAGAACATAACAAAGATCAGAGTAACCAGTGTTGCCAACGCAGCGGAATTTCAGAATAATTTTAAACTTTTGAAAACATGAATGCAACACAGTAGTATATGGATAACCACAGAAACAAGTAGCCATAATATTAACATAAAACCTTAGTCCAATAGGAAAACAAGGGAACATAATAAAAACGGAGTCCAAGTAATTCAGGTCGTAGCCTGAACAAGTTCTCATAGTAAAACATGCTACGTAAAGGTAGAGGTAACCACAACTATGCAGCACAAAGGAAAAGTAACTAGCAATCCTGACTTAACAAAAGACCTCCTACAGCTTCAAGATACCTCTAGGAAGCGCCGGGCTACCTACCTGAAACCATGAGGTCAGAAAATAGGGAAGAGGTATTAGTCAAAAGGGACTAAGTGAGGTAATTTGCAGTAAGAAAGAGTAATTGGACTGGAAGGGTTTTGAAAGACTTTCTTAGCGACTTTCCTCAAACCGGAAAGAAACTCTTTTATCTTAAAACGGGATTTTTCACAAGCACACACAAGCACACACATCAGAGGTTCTGGTTCATATATACTTTAAAACGGGGAACAGGATACGGGATATTTTCCAAAAGTATGAACCAGACTTTAAAACCAAAGTTTGCCCGCAAGCTAGGCCATATCCATCCTTTACTCTTCAAAACATTTACAAAGTTGGTATCGAGATTCGTTAGGACCCCGACACCCATAATCACATGCACCACCCCTTCTCCCCTTATTGTCGCGCCCAGGGAGCTACCCCTCGGTGACGTGCAAAACGGGAGGAATTTACCACCTCTCCCGACCTTCGATGTGGAGTAACCAACCTCCGATTAAACCATCATCAAGGTCATTACGGCGGCCAGTATCATAGTAGCCATTGGCGCACGCCTCCCGGTCTACTACTAACCATACCGCTAGGGCCCAACATAACAAAGTTTCCGAAGCTTGCTTTCAGAATAAGAAAGGTGCATAAGCACACAGAGTTCAGATGACTGAACCTTTAATCAAAGCAGTATAACAGTGAACAGAACGTATATCAGAGATCATTGACTTTAAACTCGAAGCATTGTCCCAAACGGGAAAACGTTAACTTGAATGATAGGAATCTTTGCACCCGAAGGCGTTGATTTTGAAACCATTTGAAAACGAAGGAATATTCATGGTTCCAGTTGAAATGGTTTAAACCTCACCTATTTATTTAGATAAGCTGATAGTTGGTAGAAGACAGGGTTCACACAGTACCCTGCGGATCCTAGAACTCGGTATTATCTCCTGTAAGTGACAGACTACTATGAGCTTAAGGGTCGGGTCTGAGTCCCACACATGATTAATGATGCATGATTGAGTGCGGGTAGTCAAGTATTGAAGTGTAAGATTGAAAAGAATACGACACATTTAAACAAGGAATAATCTTTCCCGAAGAAAGAATTCGGGCAAACGATTAGTCTCATTAGAAAGCTCGTATCAAAAGCTTAGGGGTATGTTCTTAGGGTCTTAGAACAATCCCAATGTGAACTTTCAAATCTACTTTGATCCCTTGTTTTTGAGAATTTTCGAAAAAGGCTTTGACCGTTGAATTCGTCTCTTTGAAATGATCAATTAGGTTAAAAGTCAAAATTCTTGGTCAAGGTCAAAGTCAAAGTCAAAGTCAAAGGTCAAGGGTCAAAGGTCACTATTCAAATATACGGTATGTATACTGTATGTATACGGTACTTATACTGTATGTATACGGTATTTATACGGGGATACCTACCGTATTTATACAGTATTTATACAAGGTACATACAGTATTTATACAAGAATACATGCGGTATTTATACTAGAATACATACGGTAATTATACAAAAGTACATACGTATTTATTAGGAAAATACACATAGTATTTATACGAAAGTATACACGTATTTATACGTATTGGAATCAAATACGTATACATATATTATACATGTATACCATAACATATATCAATTGGTCAAGTATAATTATATGTAACAATTAATTAAACATGTAACATTTAAAACTATAGGTTATACTTTAATTATGTAACATTAAATAACATGTAACATTTAATTAAATCATGAAATAAATTAAATTACTTAAGTATGATCATAAAATAAATAAAATGTAACATATAACATGCTAGCATAATTGTCACATAATTAATTTGTCACAAAATTAAATTATGTAACACATTTCATAATAAACTATACTATAAGAAATATAATTCATAATTCATGAATAATTAAAGCATAAATTAAATCACATAATTCATGCACAAAATAAAACATAAATTAAATCCTAAACCTAGCATAATTAATAAATAAATTAAAACATAAAATAAAACACAAATTAAAACATAAATTAAACTAATTAAAACATAAAAAAATAAGAAAACTAACCTTAAAAGGGGGGAGGAGTTCGGCCACTAGGGGGAGAGGAAGAGAATGGAGTGAGCACAAAATGAGACCCCAACACACTTATTTATAGTTGTTGGGAAGGACCAAAGTGCAAATAATATTTATTTTAGGGACTTAAGGTGGGGTACTTTATGAAATTTCCAAAAATAGGTTTCCTTCTTTACATAATTGTCACAGCAGGGGTATTCTGGTAATTTCACCTTTCTCCTGCGTATTTTTGAAGTTGGAAAAGTGTCCAAGAGCTAGGAAATAAAATTACCTTCGAAACGGTTACTCACGGGTCGAAATCGGACGTACGGTTTAAAAGTTATAAGCTTCGGAAGATTTGATTTTCTTGAATTTCGAAAATTAATTAAATTATGAAATAAATACTAGGATAAGATTTGAAGATCCGAAAGGCTTTCCAAAAATGTAGAAAAATTCGAGGAACGTTATGGTGATGATCTCAAGGGCTAAATCATTCTAACGAAGGAAATATTTCTTACCGACGGGAATTCTTATTTGAAAATAAATTCTTAAATTGCTCTGGACACATAAACGAAACCTCAAAGCATTGAAAAGAGAGTTGAAAAATTCCAAGAAAGTAGGTATAGGTTCTTTGAGGTCTCTTGAATAAAACGGTATAGTGCCGGTTCGGAAATAAGTAGTGCTTATAGGGTTTAAAGGTAGTTTCCCCCCCTTTGGTCACCTAATATCACATATGAGCACTCAATTCATGTAGGGATGCATGATATGATTTATTTAAAATACGGATCAAGTTCTATAAACGCCCTTACGTCGCCCTTAGTTTACCTTTATTGATCCGGTCCCGAACCGGGCTGTCACAATCTCCCCTCCTTAAGAAGAATCTGTCCTCAGATTCTCTTCGTGATCTCTAAACAATTTGGGATAGTGCTTTTGCATCTTTTCCTCAGTTTCCCAAGTAACCTCCTCAGTACCGTTCCTTTTCCATAAGACCTTAACCAATGGAATCTTTTTATTTCTTAATTCTTGGAATTTCTTATCCAGGATCTTAACCGCTTTCAACTCGTAGGTTAGATTAGGTTCTAACGGAACTTCCTCTACTGGCACCACCTGTGTCTCATCGGCAAAGTATTTGCGAAGTTGGGATACATGAAATACATTATGGATTCCTGTTAAGCTTGCTGGTAGATCTAGGCGATACGCTATTGGACCCACACGTTCTAGTATCTCAAAAGGTCCTACGTATCTAGGGTTCAATTTTCCACCTTTTCCAATCCTTGTGAACCCTTTCCTTGGCGATGCTTTCAGAAACACTTTGTCACCCACATCGAACTCTAAATCCCTTCTTCTTTTGTCGGCATAGCTCTTCTGTCTGTCCTGGGTGGCTTTCATTCTTTGCCTGATTATCTTAATCTTTTCTGTAGCCCTTTCAATCCATTTGAGTACTTTGGCCCTGGGAGTTCCCTTAGAGGTATCCCTTGTCTCATCCATATCCCAATATAATGGAGATCTGCATTTTCTCCCATACAAGGCTTCATATGGAGCTGCTTGAATTGAAGCCTGATAACTGTTATTGTATGCAAACTCTACGAGGGGTAAACAATCTTTCCAACTGTCTGAAAAATCCAAGGCACACGCTCTTAACATATCCTCCAGATATTTAATCAATCTTTTTGACTGTCCGTCTGTCTGCGGGTGCGCCGCTGTGCTGAAATGCAACTTGGTTCCCATCAAGCTTTGAACATTTTGCCAAAGTTGGGACGTAAACTTTGGGTCTCTGTCAGACACTATACTCACTGGCACTCCATGTAATCTCACAATTTCTTCTTGATACAGTTTCGCTAAGGATTTAACTTTATCCGTAGTCTTGACCGGCAGGAAGTGTGCTGATTTTGTCAATCTGTCAACTATGACCCATATGCTGTCTTGTCCTCCCTTAACTTTAGGTAACCCGGTAACAAAATCCATGGTTATTTGCTCCCACTTCCACATAGGAATTGGTAGTGGCTGTAACTTTCCTGCTGGCTTTTGGTGTTCGGCTTTAACCTTTTGGCAAGTTAAGCATTTCTTGACATATTCAGCAATGTCTCTCTTCATTCCGTTCCACCAAAACTGCTTCTTGAGATCTTGGTACATCTTTGTTCCTCCAGGGTGTACTGTATAACGTGTCTTATGTGCTTCATCAAGTATTTCCTTTCGGATAGCTGAAGGCACACAAACTCTGCTCTTATATCTCAAGATTCCATCTTCACCTTTACTGAATTTTGTCTCGTCATCCTTCTCCTTGGAATTGAGACACTTCTTAATCCATCCGTCTATAGCTTGTGTCTTTATCAACCGATCCTTCAGTGGAGATGAAATTATTAGATTTGCCAACTTAGCTCTAGGAATCACTTGAGCTGGTCTTCTTTCACACTCTATTGGGTGTCCTTCGACATGCGCTATACTAGTCTTTCGACTCAATGCATCAGCCACCACGTTAGCCTTTCCAGGATGGTATTGAATTGTACAATCATAGTCTTCCAGAAATTCCATCCACCTTCTCTGTCTCATGTTTAGCTCCTTTTGAGTGAACAAGTACCGCAAACTTTTATGGTCCGTGAACACTTCAAAGGTTACCCCATACAAGTAATGTCTCCATTTTGCGAGGGCAAAGACGATCGCTGCTAGCTCCAAATCATGGGTGGGGTAGTTGACTTCATGTGGTTTAAGCTTTCTTGATGCATATGCTATCACCTTTCCATACTGCATCAGAACGCATCCTAACCCTTCTTTCGAAGCATCGGTATAAACGGTGTAACCTTCCTTCCCTTCTGGTAATGTTAGTATGGGTGCGGTAGTTAATCTTTTCTTTAATTCCTGAAAACACTGTTCGCATTTCTCTGTCCATACGAACTTTCCTTCCTTCTTGGTTAATTGAGTAAGTGGTGCTGCTATCTTTGAAAAATCCTGTACGAATCTTCGATAGTATCCTGCGAGTCCCAAAAAGCTTCTTACCTCAGAAGGGTTCCTTGGTTGTTTCCAGTCCAAAATCGTTTCAATTTTCGAGGGATCCACTTCGACTCCTGAACAAGATATGATATGACCTAAAAATGAGATCTTTTCCAACCAAAACTCACATTTGCTGAATTTTGCATAAAGTTTGTGATCCAACAAAGTGCTCAACACTAACCGAAGATGTTTGGCATGATCTTCTGGTGTCTTGGAAAAGACCAAAATGTCATCAATAAAGATCACCACTAACTTATCAAGAAACGACCGGAAAATCCGATGCATCATATTCATAAATGCAGCTGGGGCATTTGTTAGCCCAAAGGGCATTACTACGAACTCAAAATGCCCGTAACGACTATTGAAAGCTGTCTTGGGAATATCCTCATTTCTAATTTTCAATTGATAGTACCCTTGTCTCAAATCTAGCTTGGAGTATATTTGAGATCCTTGAAGTACATCGAATAACTCCTCGATGTGAGGAAGAGGGTACTTATTCTTCACCGTCATCCTGTTAAGTTCTCGATAGTCGATGCAAAGTCGTAACGACCCATCTTTCTTCTTAACAAATAACACAGGTGCTCCCCAAGGAGAAGTACTAGGGCGGATATATCCTGCCTCTAGTAATTCATCAAGTTGTTTCCTCAACTCCTGAAGTTCAGCCGGTGCCATTCGGTAGGGTGCCTTAGAGTATGGCTCGGCTCCTGGAACTGTCTCAATCACAAACTCTAATTCACGGTCTAGTGGTAAGGTGTTTAGGTGTTCAGGAAACACTTCTGGGAACTCGTTGACAACCTCCACTTCTTCTATTTTACTCTGATCCTTTGGTCTATTTAAGAGGTAAGCAACGAATACTGTAGCTCCCTTCTGAATCATTCTTTTTGCTTCCATTGCCGAAATCATTGGTGTTTGTCTTCCTTGTCCATCTGATGTCTGATCTTCATCCTTCCCTAAGATAACTTCCTTCTTAAAACAATCCCGCTTGACTCGGTACTTATGAAGCCAATTCATTCCCAAAATAATCCCATACTTTGTCATTGGTAGTGCAACAAGATCCAGGGGATAAAACTGACCATTGATTCTAATAGGGCAGCATTTATATACTTGATCCGTTTTAAGGCAAGTTCCTAAAGGAGAACTTACTTCGAAAAGATATGGCAATTGCTCAAGTGGAAATTGTAAACGCGCACATAATTTGGATGCAATGAATGAATACGTGGCGCCAGGGTCGTATAGGACCTTAACTGGCGTGTCAAGAACATTTACCGTACCTTCCACAACAGCCGTAGGATCTGGTTCGCCGCATCCATCCAGAGCATAAGCCCTTCCTCTGACCATTGGCTTGTTTGCATTTCCCGCCACCACCTTACCTTTGCCTTGATACCCTTGCCGTTCTGGCCTACCTTTTGCTTTTGGACAATTCCCGAGCTTGTGGTCAGGACTTCCACAATAGAAGCACTGGCCAGTTTTCTTTCTACAGGTTGGTTCGGTATGCCCTGGCCTATGGCAGAATTCACATTCAATCTCATTCTGAGGGGCAAGTGGTGCTTGCGGGGGTGCCATCATTGGTCTCTTTCCTGATCTAAAATTTAACTGATTGGCTGAGCGTTTGAATCCCTGGGGTGATTTCGATTGATATGGCTTCGCATGGTTGGCGGTCATCCTGATCTCTCTATGGGCTGCTTCAGTACTCAGAGCAGTTTCAACTTCCTGAGTGTATCCTTCAAGATTCAGAGGTGCCAAAGCCCATCGTCATTCTGACTTGAGTCCATTGATGAAGCGTTTGGTCTTCCTACGCTCATCGTACAGAATATACGGTGCATATTGTATCAGTCTCACAAACTTGGCCTTGTACTCTACCACAGATAGTGTTCCTTGGGTAAGATTCATAAACTCGGATTCCCGGGCATCCCGAGAGACTTGCGGAATAAACTTGTCCTCAAATGCTCTTACAAACTCAGTCCAGCCATACCTTATCCCATTTTCAATCCACACATTCTTCGTATGATTCCACCAATTCAGCGCTGCTCCTTCCAGGAGGAAGGTCGCAAATTGAACTCGCTTTCTATCCTCCGGAAAGATGTTCATGGCTTCGAAGATCTTCACTAAGCTTGCAATCCAGTTTTCAGCTTTAAGATCATTGGGCTCTCCGAAGAACTTCTGGGGGTTCATTCGGAGAAACTTTTCAAGTTCCTTTTCATTAACTGAGTTGTAAGCCCGAGCAAATTGCCTCAAAGTCTCCCCAATTTCTGGTTGTTCTTGTGGTATCGGTGGAGGACGGGGAAATTCCTCAGGTGGTGGCGGTAGCGGTGGAATGCGTTCACGTGGAGCTCTTCTCGGGGGCATATTGTCACTGTATTCATAATATCACCCCAAACAAATATAATGCATGGCGATAAGAATGGTCCATATACTCAATGTTCCACATCAGTAAATAACAATCAATCATCAAAGTTGCAATTAGGCACGTAGTCATCAATTCAAAGTGTCCCAATTTAATCCATTAAGCAATCATTATTCACAAGTAACAGAAAACAGTCATATATATAGATGCACAAAATGAAATGGTATGATCCATGCACGGCCCTAATGGTATCTTGAAGCATTTCTAAAACTCATGACATGATAGATATAGAAAATGGTAACATGCAATGATAAGAGTAAAGCCGCAAAAGATGATGTCATATATGCAAAATTTGGAAAAGATTTTATACAAAGGCTATATCTGACCAAAAAGACAAAAAGGGGGAGGACCCGATGCTAAGTCGAGTTGCTCCCGTACAGCCTAAGCTCTCCAAAACATCATCTGTCAACTGTCATAATCTGCCAAAAGGGGGATCTCTTGGGGTATATATAATCCCCTCTGCACCTATCGGAAGTCACCCTATCAGTCATAATATGCTGCATACCTGTTGAGTATATATATGCTACTGCTATCTGCCTCTATATATAAGTCCCAACGGTCTGGACTCAGCTCCTCTACTGCTGGCTATGACTGGCTCCATTGCTATCATCAGATACAGCAACGAAATCTCCCTGTCGTGCTGGAGATGGGCTCTCCTCCTCAGATGATCCCTCTGTCTCCTGATCCTCTCCTGCATGTGTGTCCATAGGGTCCCCTGGAGCAGCTGGCTCACTGTGTACTGGTCCCTCGTACTCCAAAGCCGCCAGCTCATCGGTGAGGTAGAAAGTCTCACAAAGTTGGGCCCTAATCCGGCTCTGATAACGATGGTGCATCTCCATAGCAAAATCCCTATCAGTAGTCATATATGCCAAGTCTGCCTCTAACTGTGCAATACGGGATGCCTGCTGGGCTCTGGCCTGGCGCTCCTCTGTCAATCGAGCCTCCATCTCTCTGGCATGCTCCCGGGCAATATCCCGATCAGTCCGGTGTTGTGCTGCCAAATCATGGTAACGAATAGCCTCCAACCGAACCTCTCTCAATCTCAAGCTATCCTGTAGGTATTTATCCCGTTCAGTTTCCAGCTGATGAACGACCCTATTGGGGTACGAATACCCCGGGTGTCCCCTCTCCTGCGCTCGCTGCCATGTATAGTAACGGGCCCTACCCCGGCGAACTACTGCTACTGTACGAGGGGGCTCAAGCTCCTCAAAATATGCCTCATCCTGCTCTCGCTGACTCAGGCTGTCCATAACTATAGTGAAAGCACGCAGACTCGCACTGTCCATAACTACAGAGTAAGCACAGATATGAATACCAAGATGTAGAGTAAGTAAACCCAAAACATCCTCTATGCTTCGAGCTCCCAGGTTAAGTCTCTTCTTACTCAACCTGAGGCTCTGATACCACCTTAGCTGTAGCGCCCCAACGCCACAACCCCGCACCGTTATATCACCCAAGTAACTAGGAAGCTTTATTACTCGAGAGATACTTCGGCGAACGGACAGAACATAACAAAGATCAGAGTAACCAGTGTTGCTAATGCAGCGGAATTTCAGAATAATTTTAAACATTTGAAAACATGAATGCAACACAGTAGTATATGCATAACCACAGAAACAAGTAGCCATAATATTAACATAAAACCTTAGTCCAATAGGAAAACAAAGGAACATAATAAAAACGGAGTCCAAGTAATTCAGGTCGTAGCCTGAACAAGTTCTCATAGTAAAACATGCAACGTAAAGGTAGAGGTAACCACGACTATGCAGCACAAAGGAAAAGTAACTAGCAATCCTGACTTAACAAAAGACCTCCTACAGCTTCAAGATACCTCTAGGAAGCGCCGGGCTACCTACCTGAAACCATGAGGTCAGAAAACAGGGAAGAGGTATTAGTCAAAAGGGACTAAGTGAGGTAATTTGCAGTAAGAAAGAGTAATTGGACTGGAAGGGTTTTGAAAGACTTTCTTAGCGACTTTCCTCAAACCGGAAAGAAACTCTTTTATCTTAAAACGGGATTTTTCACAAGCACACACAAGCGCACACATCAGAGGTTCTGGTTCATATATACTTTAAAACGGGGAACAGGATACGGGATATTTTCCAAAAGTATGAATCAGACTTTAAAACCAAAGTTTGCCCGCAAGCTAGGCCATATCCATCCTTTACTCCTCAAAACATTTACAAAGTTGGTATCGAGATTCGTTAGGACCCCGACACCCATAATCACATGCACCACCCCTTCTCCCCTTATTGTCGCGCCCAGGGAGCTACCCCTCGGTGACGTGCAAAACGGGAGGAATTTACCACCTCTCCCGACCTTCGATGTGGAGTAACCAACCTCCGATTAAACCATCATCAAGGTCATTACGGCGGCCAGTATCATAGTAGCCATTGGCGCACGCCTCCCGGTCTACTACTAACCATACCGCCAGGGCCCAACATAACAAAGTTTCCAAAGCTTGCTTTCAGAATAACAAAGCTGCATAAGCACACAGAGTTCAGATGACTGAACCTTTAATCAAAGCAGTATAACAGTGAACAGAACGTATATCAGAGATCATTGACTTTAAACTCGAAGCATTGTCCCAAACGGGAAAACGTTAACTTGAATGGTAGGAATCTTTGCACCCGAAGGCGTTGATTTTGAAACCATTTGAAAACGAAGGAATATTCATGGTTCCAGTTGAAATGGTTTAAACCTCACCTATTTATTTAGATAAGCTGATAGTTGGTAGAAGACAGGGTTCACACAGTACCCTGCGGATCCCAGAACTCGGTATTATCTCCTGTAAGTGACAGACTACTATGAGCTTAAGGGTCGGGTCTGAGTCCCACACATGATTAATGATGCATGATTGAGTGCGGGTAGTCAAGTATTGAAGTGTAAGATTGAAAAGAATACGACACATTTAAACAAGGAATAATCTTTCCCGAAGAAAGAATTCGGGCAAACGATTAGTCTCATTAGAAAGCTCGTATCAAAAGCTTAGGGCTATGTTCTTAGGGTCTTAGAACAATCCCAATGTGAACTTTGAAATCTACTTTGATCCCTTGTTTTTGAGAATTTTTGAAAAAGGCTTTGACCGTTGAATTCGTCTCTTTGAAATGATCAATTAGGTTAAAAGTCAAAATTCTTGGTCAAAGTCAAAGGTCAAGGGTCAAAGGTCAAAGGTCACTATTCAAATATACGGTATGTATACTGTACTTATACTGTATGTATACGGTATTTATACTGTATGTATATGGTATTTATACGGGGATACCTACCGTATTTATACAGTATTTATACAAGGTACATACAGTATTTATACAAGAATACATGCGGTATTTATACTAGAATACATACGGTAATTATACAAAAGTACATACGTATTTATTAGGAAAATACAAATAGTATTTATACGAAAGTATACACGTATTTATACGTATTGAAATCAAATACGTATACGTATATTATACATGTATACCATAACATATATCAATTGGTCAAGTATAATTATATGTAACAATTAATTAAACATGTAACATTTAAAACTATAGGTTATACTTTAATTATGTAACATTAAATAACATGTAACATTTAATTAAATCATGAAATAAATTAAATTACTTAAGTATGATCATAAAATAATTAAAATGTAACATATAACATGCTAGCATAATTGTCACATAATTAATTTGTCACAAAATTAAATTATGTAACACATTTCATAATAAACTATACTATAAGAAATATAATTCATAATTCATGAATAATTAAAGCATAAATTAAATCACATAATTCATGCACAAAATAAAACATAAATTAAATCCTAAACCTAGCATAATTAATAAATAAATTAAAACATAAAATAAAACACAAATTAAAACATAAATTAAACTAATTAAAACATAAAAAAAATAAGAAAACTAACCTTAAAAGGGGGGAGGAGTTCGGCCACTAGGGGGAGAGGAAGAGAATGGAGTGAGCACAAAATGAGACCCCAACACACTTATTTATAGTTGTTGGGAAGGACCAAAGTGCAAATAATATTTATTTTAGGGACTTAAGGTGGGGTACTTTATGAAATTTCCAAAAATAGGTTTCCTTCTTTACATAATTGTCACAGCAGGGGTATTCTGGTAATTTCACCTTTCTCCTGCTTATTTTTGAAGTTGGAAAAGTGTCCAAGAGCTCGGAAATAAAATTACCTTCGAAACGGTTACTCACGGGTCGAAATCGGACGTACGGTTTAAAAGTTATAAGCTTCGGAAGATTTGATTTTCTTGAATTTCGAAAATTAATTAAATTATGAAATAAATACTAGGATAAGATTTGAAGATCCGAAAGGCTTTCCAAAAATGTAGAAAAATTCGAGGAACGTTATGGTGATGATCTCAAGGGCTAAATCATTCTAACGAAGGAAATATTTCTTACCGACGGGAATTCTTATTTGAAAATAAATTCTTAAATTGCTCTGGACACATAAACGAAACCTCAAAGCATTGAAAAGAGAGTTGAAAAATTCCAAGAAAGTAGGTATAGGTTCTTTGAGGTCTCTTGAATAAAACGGTATAGTGCCGGTTCGGAAATAAGTAGTGCTTATAGGGTTTAAAGGTAGTTTCCCCCCCCCCCCCCCTTTGGTCACCTAATATCACATATGAGCACTCAATTCATGTAGGGATGCATGATATGATTTATTTAAAATACGGATCAAGTTCTATAAACACCCTTACGTCGCCCTTAGTTTACCTTTATTGATCCGGTCCCGAACCGGGCTGTCACACTTACCCTATCTCCCAAAACGTTCTTCTTCAACTTGGTTCAGTAGGACTTTGATTGAAGTGTAGTCGAAGTGTCAAATGGAGAAGGCGTCCTAACAAGTAAACACTAAAATGATGCGTGTTGGGTTAAGATGCTAAATACATGTAGCACATATTCTCAACAAAGGAGATGCAACATCAAATCATCAATTATAGCATCAAAGCACATAATTCAACAAAGGAATATGCCATAACAATTTTAACAACTATAATATTTAAGTGCATAAGATAAGAATTTAAATAATTCAAAATGATGTATGATGCACGTACTATGAATGCAATGAACTTGTCACCGTAGCAGTGGTTTTAGCACGACATCTTATCCTTTGATTTTGAGGTTGCGAGCATAAGTTGTAATGTTGAGCATTGTTCGATCATTGGTGATGCTTTCCAATCCTTGCTTGCTTCCTTGTATCACCGTGTCCCAAAGTCCCGAGAAGATGATACAACTCGAATTCTTCCAACTCCCTTTTGTATCGTTACTTTATGTCCACTCGTTGGTCTATGGTAGTTGTCGTATCAACTAAGCTTCCTTACTTGTCCCTGTTATGAAAGCACATAGTTAATGGTTTTCCATTCCATACATCTTAGTTGGGAAGCTTTTAACACATCCTGGATCTGGTCCCGAACCGAATATGATCCTTGAGTGTTCCCGATTTGGCCTTCCATTTTGATCACCTACTTCAAACTAAAAGGGCTCGATGGTGAACTTTGAGTGGTTCGATCTTGCATTAAGTATCTTCATAATTTGATGAATATGAGTTCCACGCCTATCCCGTTGCCTTACGTATCCTTTAAGTTCGTGGTTTGGGTCCCTACAATACACCTATATTGATGATCTTCAAGATTTGTAGAGAAGATGAAATTGATAACATCTCCGGGGTCAGAGCCTTCTATCCCGGTATTGAGGAGCGAGGTGTAGTTCCATTTTGTAGGCCATGAAATTTAACACCCAACTTTTGAATTCTGATGCCTCCAAAATCTCATTGTTGGTGTGATAGAAGATAGCTTGTGGTTGAGGGTGATAGTAGTCTTGATAGCGTGGTAACAATCTACAATCAAAGGCTCAAATCAAATGTAGATGCATGGGGATTAGTAGATGCTCATGGCACATATGTAGAACAACAAACACATACTAGATGCAAAAGGAAACACGCAAAGCAACAAATCTGAAAGTAAATCAATATAAAAAGTGTAACACCCCAAACGGAGAAGTGCCACATCCCCCGTACTATGACCCAGACCCGGAACATGAAATGAAAGTCCATGCCCGAATCCGAATCAGAGCGAACGGGAGACCAACTCACACACTAGGCTAGGCGGATCTAACTTGACCAAAACTCAGAGTGCGGAAGCAATTAAAACCAACAACAATAGATAGCGGAAGCATTTAAAACAAAACATGCAAAGCAGGTGACGGGTTCAACTAGCATAGATACCTAATCCTGAATATCAACATAAATTAATAATCATCAAGTGTCACAAGGGGCCGAATGAGGGTGCCACAAGGGGCTACCGAAAAGTAAAGTATAATCTCAAGTCTACAAGTCTTAAGTATAAGTAAAGTGTATGAGAGGATAAATGCAAATAGAAAGACTAGACCGATGAAGTGCAACTCAAAGGACTCACTTCCGCCTAGCAAACGCCAACAACCTGCAACTAAAAGTGTAAATGAGGGGTCAGTCAACTTGACCGAGTGAGGGGGCTAACGCACACCCACTGTATATATATATGGAGCATAGCACATATCAGAAGGGTGGACTCATGAACCGGAGATAGGTGTTGCATACCAAAGACATTTCTAGAAGTACCCAAAAGATAGTTATAAGTATAAGCTTTAGAAAACATTTCAGAAACTCTATCTCGATTCATGATTCCCAGACAAAACAGAACACATGCTCGGCGAGTACGAGCTTCCAACCTTTACTCCTCAGAACATATCATAAAATACAAAATCAATCCAACCGTCACACCAATGATGGAGGAGATGTACCGTCCCCAAACCATCCATAACAGACATACCCTCAAGGGGTAGCGAACCCACAAGAGTCCTCCCCGGCCTTAGCCGAAGGCTCAAGATACCACACCTTCCCTACAGCACGGGTCGCGTGAAGATATCTCAAATGGAACTAGCACAGTAGCTTATCCGACGGCCCTATGCCGTGCCGGTCTCCACTCGTACCAGCTCCTGGATCCACATAACATAACATACATACATACATACAGATGCCAATATTTCATGGCCAACTCGCTACATAATCACAACACAACTGT
The DNA here is from genome assembly GCA_037501455.1 of Lantana camara. Taxonomy (NCBI): domain Eukaryota; kingdom Viridiplantae; phylum Streptophyta; class Magnoliopsida; order Lamiales; family Verbenaceae; genus Lantana; species Lantana camara. The sequence continues at coordinate 50,350,691 of CM074861.1, forward strand.
TTTTCCAAAATAGCTTACATATGCTTCAAAAACTGGTTTTTATATATATTCCTACGCTGCAGGGATAGCCCGCCCACGCAAGACTCACACACTTACATTCCCACGCTGCAGGGATAGCCCGCCCACGGAGAAGTGCAAGCATAAGGTCATAAAAATATCATATTCAACACATACATAACTATTATAAGGTATACTCGCATGCAGGGGTAGAAATCAACATGTAAAGGCCATAGGTCGCATAACTATACAAAATCCTAAACCTCACCTCGTGAAAGTGGAGTCTGAGAGTGTGAAGGGCCAAACACTCTAAACCTCAGGCCCACCGGCACCACCAAACTCTGTGATAAGACATACAGAAACCCAGACTTAGACTCTATATGAACCAAACAAGACGCACGGCGTTGCTCAACATGATCGTGATTATGCATAAGTGTTCATGTTGTGCTTGGATAAGGTGTCGTGGTCATTCAAGGCATATCAATGCTCAACAAGATCATATTTACAAGCAACCATCATGCAATTCCATATCCAAAGATGCAAGATCAATTTAGGAAGTCAATGTATTCACAAAATGCATATTAAATCATCCAATGTCACCGGGTTCAATTATAATATTTGAATTAAGCATCAAGTTCATGTCGAGTTATAAAGTGCATAAGTAAGAGCAACTTGATTATATAAACATACAAAGTTGTTGTACGTAGATGGCATGCTTGATACAAATAAAGAGTGCATTTAATTCACTTAAAGTCATACTTTACAACTTCACAAAATGTTTGGTACACAAGCTCAAGTCACATTCATAGTTTCATAAATATTACACTAACACCCCTTCATATCTAAACACATATCATAAATTCATCACATCGGGATTCAAATTGTAAATCGAAACATTCATGCATATCACAATCCATTCAATACATGTTTTCATATACGATTGAAATACATCTCGATCAACAAACCAACAATAACCAATTTATTTGCACTTAAAACAATTAATTCAAATAATCACAATTACGCAAAATAATTCGTAATAAATAGATCGAGTGTCCGATTAACGAACGGAAAGTGGCGTTGAACTCACCACAACGAGACGAACATTCTGTCCGAAAGTCGCCGGAGTGCCGCCACCGGAGCCGCCGGAAAGTCGCCGGGCCGCCACCGGGCCGCCGTCAAAAGTCGCCGGAAAAATCCCGAAAAATCAGTCCTGAATGAAGTCTTCGTGCCCGTTCCGAATCCTCGATCAATTTCTGGAAATTCCAAGCCGATTATCGTAGATCTGAAATCTAAGAGCACGAAAACCCTAAATCTTCAAACTCAAATTACTTCCAAACCGGTGAACCAAAATACGATCCGAAAGAGGTGTTGTCTTACCCATGACGAGATCTTCGAAAGCCCTAAGGTAGCTTTCCGGAAAAATCCTCGGAGCTAGTGCCGCCGTTGCACCGCCACTTTGCCGCCGCCGATCCACCGCCAAACCACCGAATCTGGAGTCGCCTGATCACAGGTCACTAGTTCTCGTCGTTCCGAACAACTTTCGTGAAGAGCCCGAGACCAAAAGATGGCCGGAAAAGGCCCCCGTTGGCCGCCGAAGTTTCTGCCGCTGCTGCTACAGTAACTCGCGCCGCCGCCGCGAGCTTTGGGCGGCGCGTGCGCAGCCGTCACTGATCCGATTTCCACGAAGCCGACGTCAAACGAAGCACCTGGAAGTCTACTTTCTGGGTCCAAGGCGCGTGTACCAAGAAAATGGCCGGAAAACGCCCCGAAACGCCGGCGAAGTGGCGGCGGTCTGACAGCTCCGCCGCTGCTACTGAAATCCGGCCATAACTCCGCCACCGTTCATCTTTAGGCCGTGAAATTGGTACTCTTACGTCGGTCTCGCCGAGATAATCGAAATGGACTATTCGTTTGTTGAATTCCGTCGAGAAACGATCGAGTTATGGGCTCGTAACCGAAGCCGCGATAGTAACCCGCGGGAGAGAGAAAGTGGGAGAGGAGAGAGAGAGAGAAAAGGGATTGGGAGAAATGTGTCTTGTGCACAAGCTATATAGAACCGGGTATCCTTATCGCGTAGCAAAGATAAATATCGCGTACAATTAATCGTAAATAAAGTTGGTAAAGTTACGAATAAACAATCAAACTCCGAATTAATTTTACAAATAAAAGTGAAATAGAGATTTATCAATTAGAGTTTAATTCAATTTAATTTTAGAAACTTTTCGTATAATTTAGCGGCACTTTGTAAACACATGATTGATAATTAATCTCAAGGAATTCAAGTAAACCGAAATTAAACAAGTTAAGTAACATGATGAATTTGAAATCAACTTGACAATTATTTCATGGAATAAATTTGAATTAAATCAAATTAGATAGTTAGGGTTAAATAGGCGCGTAATTAATCAAGTTGCAATTAATCTTAGAATAATTCGAATGAACACATATTAAATTAGATTTACATTAAATCACATAATTCAAGAACTCTTAAATTAAACACACATAAGTGTAGAGACTTACTTGTTAATGTCGTCAAGAACGCCCTTCGAGAAAACGGGGCGTCACAACCTTCCCCCCTTAAGAGAACCTGGTCCCCAGGTTCCACTGGAAAAATGTAGATCCTCGAGTTGTAGTGCTCCAACCCTTCTCCCGAACTCGCGTGAGATCATAACTCTAATGGTGAGGCTTACTCCGGTCATCTACACTGAACCTCCTTTAGAATGTCTTGTTATCGTCGAGGTCCGTGCGAGTACTTGATCCGTTAGATGTTTCGAACTCGGTCGGTCATTCCCATGATCGGATAGCTGCAACTGCACCCAACTTCGATGTCGTCTCAGACTCGCCACTTGCAACCCGTAGTCAGAGCAACGCGTAACGCAACCACAACAAACAAGAGAGAATCCCATCTCTCAACAAGTAAGAGAGAGAGCCCCGTCCCTCAGCACCCACAAGAGAGAGAACCCCGTCTCTCGAGCACACACAAAAGAGAGAACCCCGTCTCTCAAGCACATAATTGAGAGAACCCCGTCTCTCAACCTAAGTCGGACAGATTCCAGCATCTGCCAACATTCTAGTTTGAGAAAATCCAGCATTCCTCAAACTCTTAGATTCAAGAGAATCCAGCATCTCCGAATATCTAAATACAAGAGAATCCAACATCTCTTGCGCACAAAACTTAGAAAGATTCCAACATCTTTCTACCACATAAATAGAGAGTATCCTACATCTCTCCAACACGTAAAAGAGGGAACCTAAGGTCTCTCTTGCACATAAATCCACTGATCAGTTATTCATACATACATACATCATAGTAACACTTGACGAAAAGTATGCGATGCATGTTTGGTGTACCTTATACAACTGATATCGGTGTCCCTTGAGTATAGATTCAACGCTCATACCTCAACTCAAGGGGGATATCGCGATGGAATCCCTATAAAACAAGGTTACAGTATGTATGTATGTTGTATGGGAAGTTAGTGAGCAATCAAGAGAGTTTTAAAACACATAGGCATGAATGGTTCACATAAATACATAACTCATTCATTCCAGCACGGTTCATAACAAGTAGAAATTTCAAGTTACAATTACTAGATCAGGTATCCAAGTTATCACAATTAAAATAGCAATAGTCATCACCTACATCAAGCAAAACAAGGTAAGAGTATTTAAACGATGCATGTATGCAAATGCCATGAATGCTTGGCGTACTGTTAACCAAAGTGTAAAAATATTGACAAGAAAGTCGAGATGAAGAAGTAGGAGTTGATTAAGCCGGTAATGATGCAACCTTCGTCATCTGAACTTCTTTGTCTTGAGTCTTCTCATAAAGTGGTAACTCAGCAAAGCTCGTTTATCACCAAACCCCTTACTAGACCGTAATCCTTGCTCAACTAGAATCATCCTCAGTTTCTCCGAAGAATTCTCATTTATGTGTTAAATCTTAGTCTGCTCATCTTCAAGGAGTTGTCCATGATTCATTTGTCAATTAGATATTTACCTCAGAGTTTCGTTGGATGATCGTGGTGCTAAGTACTTTCCAAAGCAATCCATGGTATATAATTCTAAAACTTGAATAAAGTCTTTCAGCATCTAAGTGTTATATTCCCTCATCAACAATGTCTTCCATCTCATCTTAGAGAAACACCCAAAGAGCTAACAACCAATCTTGTCTTGTCGTTCGTTAACTCTAAATGGCACCAAAACCTTCAACACTCACCGATGGTTTGTAGCTCGTTGCTTAAGTAACATGGTTACCTATCCACATCCCTTGAACTTGATCGGATCTTATTTGATCGGATTCTTCTACATTAACTCGTTTCCATCAACAAAGTGACTACTTCCAAATAAATGAATCATCAAGGCGGAAGCTCATCAAACTCCTTCAAAATGGTTCTACTTGATCAGATTCTCCTCCATTGACTCATTTCCTCAACAAGGTGACTACTTCCAAATGAACGAATCCTCAAGGTGAAAATTCATCAAACTCCATCTTTCAATTGACTTTAAGATAGTAAGTCAATAATATAGCAATCTCGTTCCTTCAACTCTGAACCTTTTCATGAACATTGATCTTGGTAAAGAATCCTTTCATCTTCGAATTATGACGTGTTTTCGTTGTAGTGCTAATAGGTAGTGTTGACGGGGGGGAATCTTAGTGTTGACTCATACGGTACCCTGAAATTCGAACACTAAATTCGATGCATGGGAGTTAAAGTGCAAATGAAATGTAACACGTGTATCACGTAAATGCAACAATTAGTTGTAATTTATAAAGCATATAAAATAAGATGTGGCATAATCAAAGTCACAATGTGCACACAATCATATAATCACAAAACAATTCATGCTGAAGGGTCAAAATATCAAGTCAAATAAATACAATGTGCAGTTATTCCTATGCCGTACGACCTAGACAGACTCAACACGACTCAAGAGCTCGGTTTTGCAACCTAGAGCTCTGATACCACTTAAGGATGTAACACCCCAAACGGAGAAGTGCCACATCCCCCGCACTATGACCCAGACCCGGAACATGAAATGAAAGTCCATGCCCGAATCCGAATCAGAGCGAACGGGAGACCAACTCACACACTAGGCTAGGCGGATCTAACTTGACCAAAACTCAGAGTGCGGAAGCAATTAAAACCAACAACAATAGATAGCGGAAGCATTTAAAACAAAACATGCAAAGCAGGTGACGGGTTCAACTAGCATAGATACCTAATCCCGAATATCAACATAAATTAATAATCATCAAGTGTCACAAGGGGCCGAATGAGGGTGCCACAAGGGGCTACCGAAAAGTAAAGTATAATCTCAAGTCTACAAGTCTTAAGTATAAGTAAAGTGTATGAGAGGATAAATGCAAATAGAAAGACTAGACCGATGAAGTGCAACTCAAAGGACTCACTTCCGCCTAGCAAACGCCAACAACCTGCAACTAAAAGTGTAAATGAGGGGTCAGTCAACTTGACCGAGTGAGGGGGCTAACGCACACCCACTGTATATATATATGGAGCATAGCACATATCAGAAGGGTGGACTCATGAACCGGAGATAGGTGTTGCATACCAAAGACATTTCTAAAAGTACCCAAAAGATAGTTATAAGTATAAGCTTTAGAAAACATTTCAGAAACTCTATCTCGATTCATGATTCCCAGACAGAACAGAACACATGCTCGGCGAGTACGAGCTTCCAACCTTTACTCCTCAGAACATATCATAAAATACAAAATCAATCCAACCGTCACACCAATGATGGAGGAGATGTACCGTCCCCAAACCATCCATAACAGACATACCCTCAAGGGGTAGCGAACCCACAAGAGTCCTCCCCGGCCTTAGCCGAAGGCTCAAGATACCACACCTTCCCTACAGCACGGGTCGCGTGAAGATATCTCAAATGGAACTAGCACAGTGGCTTATCCGACGGCCCTATGCCGTGCCGGTCTCCACTCGTACCAGCTCCTGGATCCACATAACATAACATACATACATACATACAGATGCCAATATTTCATGGCCAACTCGCTACATAATCACAACACAACTGTTTTTCCAAAATAGCTTACATATGCTTCAAAAACTGGTTTTTATATATATTCCTACGCTGCAGGGATAGCCCGCCCACGCAAGACTCACACACTTACATTCCCACGCTGCAGGGATAGCCCGCCCACGGAGAAGTGCAAGCATAAGGTCATAAAAATATCATATTCAACACATACATAACTATTATAAGGTATACTCGCATGTAGGGGTAGAAATCAACATGTAAAGGCCATAGGTCGCATAACTATACAAAATCCTAAACCTCACCTCGTGAAAGTGGAGTCTGAGAGTGTGAAGGGCCAAACACTCTAAACCTCAGGCCCACCGGCACCACCAAACTCTGTGATAAGACATACAGAAACCCAGACTTAGACTCTATATGAACCAAACAAGACGCACGGCGTTGCTCAACATGATCGTGATTATGCATAAGTGTTCATGTTGTGCTTGGATAAGGTGTCGTGGTCATTCAAGGCATATCAATGCTCAACAAGATCATATTTACAAGCAACCATCATGCAATTCCATATCCAAAGATGCAAGATCAATTTAGGAAGTCAATGTATTCACAAAATGCATATTAAATCATCCAATGTCACCGGGTTCAATTATAATATTTGAATTAAGCATCAAGTTCATGTCGAGTTATAAAGTGCATAAGTAAGAGCAACTTGATTATATAAACATACAAAGTTGTTGTACGTAGATGGCATGCTTGATACAAATAAAGAGTGCATTTAATTCACTTAAAGTCATACTTTACAACTTCACAAAATGTTTGGTACACAAGCTCAATTCACATTCATAGTTTCATAAATATTACACTAACACCCCTTCATATCTAAACACATATCATAAATTCATCACATCGGGATTCAAATTGTAAATCGAAACATTCATGCATATCACAATCCATTCAATACATGTTTTCATATACGATTGAAATACATCTCGATCAACAAACCAACAATAACCAATTTATTTGCACTTAAAACAATTAATTCAAATAATCACAATTACGCAAAATAATTCGTAATAAATAGATCGAGTGTCCGATTAACGAACGGAAAGTGGCGTTGAACTCACCACAACGAGACGAACATTCTGTCCGAAAGTCGCCGGAGTGCCGCCACCGGAGCCGCCGGAAAGTCGCCGGGCCGCCACCGGGCCGCCGTCAAAAGTCGCCGGAAAAATCCCGAAAAATCAGTCCTGAATGAAGTCTTCGTGCCCGTTCCGAATCCTCGATCAATTTCTGGAAATTCCAAGCCGATTATCGTAGATCTGAAATCTAAGAGCACGAAAACCCTAAATCTTCAAACTCAAATTACTTCCAAACCGGTGAACCAAAATACGATCCGAAAGAGGTGTTGTCTTACCCATGACGAGCTCTTCGAAAGCCCTAAGGTAGCTTTCCGGAAAAATCCTCGGAGCTAGTGCCGCCGTTGCACCGCCACTTTGCCGCCGCCGATCCACCGCCAAACCACCGAATCTGGAGTCGCCTGATCACAGGTCACTAGTTCTCGTCGTTCCGAACAACTTTCGTGAAGAGCCCGAGACCAAAAGATGGCCGGAAAAGGCCCCCGTTGGCCGCCGAAGTTTCTGCCGCTGCTGCTACAGTAACTCGCGCCGCCGCCGCGAGCTTTGGGCGGCGCGTGAGGAGCCGTCGCTGATCCGATTTCCACGAAGCCGACGTCAAACGAAGCGCCTGGAAGTCTACTTTCTGGGTCCAAGGCGCGTGTACCAAGGAAATGGCCGGAAAACGCCCCGAAACGCCGCCGAAGTGGCGGCGGTCTGACAGCTCCGCCGCTGCTACTGAAATCCGGCCATAACTCCGCCACCGTTCATCTTTAGGCCGTGAAATTGGTACTCTTACGTCGGTCTCGCCGAGATAATCGAAATGGACTATTCGTTTGTTGAATTCCGTCGAGAAACGATCGAGTTATGGGCTCGTAACCGAAGCCGCGATAGTAACCCGCGGGAGAGAGAAAGTGGGAGAGGAGAGAGAGAGAGAAAAGGGATTGGGAGAAATGTGTCTTGTGCACAAGCTATATAGAACCGGGTATCCTTATCGCGTAGCAAAGATAAATATCGCGTACAATTAATCGTAAATAAAGTTGGTAAAGTTACGAATAAACAATCAAACTCCGAATTAATTTTACAAATAAAAGTGAAATAGAGATTTATCAATTAGAGTTTAATTCAATTTAATTTTAGAAACTTTTCGTATAATTTAGCGGCACTTTGTAAACACATGATTGATAATTAATCTCAAGGAATTCAAGTAAACCGAAATTAAACAAGTTAAGTAACATGATGAATTTGAAATCAACTTGACAATTATTTCATGGAATAAATTTGAATTAAATCAAATTAGATAGTTAGGGTTAAATAGGCGCGTAATTAATCAAGTTGCAATTAATCTTAGAATAATTCGAATGAACACATATTAAATTAGATTTACATTAAATCACATAATTCAAGAACTCTTAAATTAAACACACATAAGTGTAGAGACTTACTTGTTAATGTCGTCAAGAACGCCCTTCGAGAAAACGGGGCGTCACAGTTGTGGGATCACGCCCTTAAGAAGGACCACCTTGTTTCATGGAGGTGCAAAGTGTATAGTTGATACGTGCGTTATACATAAGGGTGCTTACTTTAATAAGTAAGTTCACTGAGGTGCCCCGTGTGAGAACATTCCTAAATGGGAAAGGAAGTTTCTATTTCAGGAAATAGAAACTTCCAGATTAGGAAATATCTCACGAGTCATTGATGTGATTAATTGATACTTAGACTTGAGGTTCCTTGTCACTTTATGAGTTAACTCTGTAGTCTTAGGTATAAGCTTTAAAGGGTGTCACCTTAGACAACTGATTCAAGGCTTATGCTGGGGCTGCACAAGTGATTCATGAAAGTGAATGAGAATCAAGAAAGGACCTACACTTGCATTTGCAAGGTGATCTCTTATTGTGTAAGTCATTCATATGCCATATGGAGTCCTTGGCCAAGGCAGTAGATCAAGACATCAAGAAAAGGGTTTCTTGGATTGAGATCAAATGGATATGAAATGCACTTAACTTTAAGACCGGATTATTAGGGTTCTGATTATTCCCTTACCCTAGATCTTGGTTGAGAGATAGTAAGTAGGAGGATTGTATCTCGCATGAATCAATGACTTAAAGGTTCTGTCGAATCCGAACATTCCAATTCAGCTAGGGGTTAAACACCTGTTGCTAGACTATGGTCGTTTAATCTGTGGACTGATTAATTAATTAGTGAATTAATTAATTAGGGTCACTGCTAATTGAATTGAGAACCTAGAGGGTCACACATAACAACTTGGTTACATGAGTTGAGGCTTGAAAATGATTAAACGAGTTAATCGGGCCAAGAGGGTTCCACACGTGTGAAATCACACGTGTGGCTCACGTGCGTGACACGTGTCACTGTGACACGTGTCACACACATGTGAATATATATATATATATTACATATATATGTATTAAATAATTAAATGTGTTAATTATTTAATAGACTTTGGTTTAATTTTGAATTAAAAAGAAAGTCTTATTTTGGAGGAAATAATCTAGTTAATTAATTACGAATTAATTAGATAAAAATAAGTTATTTATTTTATAATAAATAAAGTATAAAATTATCCAAAAATAGTTTGGATATTTTTAGCTCTCTTAAAAGTTGACTTGAATTAGAATTTAAAGTCAAAGTTGGAAAATACTTGATGATCAAGTAATAGGAGAGAGAGGAACCAAATCCTTGCCCAACAAGGATTAGGATCGGCGCCCCTCTCCCTTTTCCTATATATAGGGGAGCTCATGCTCCCCTTTAGAGCGAATTGGCAATTCTTTTGGTTCATGTGTTGAACACCTTCCTTTCTCCAAGATCAAATAAACCCTAGGTTAAGCCTAAAAACTAACTAGAGAACTAGCATCCTTACTAGTTAGATTGTGATCAAGTTGGTAGACTTTCTCTAGAGACTTCAAGTTAGAAGTTTGAAGATTCGAGCTTTACCAAGGAGAGGGGATCAAGCCGCGAGAAGAGCGTTCTTGGGTAGCTTGAAACGCTTCAAGAAAGAACAAAAGAAAAGTAAGTTTTCTATCTTTACGAATTTGGTTACACGATTGCGAGTTCAAGGTCCTTTTGTTGGGAAAATTTTTTAACTTCCACTGCTTTCTGATTCGTGTTTTCCAACAAGTGGTATCAGAGCCACCTCGTTAATCGTGTTTCTGATCCGTCTCAATTATTCTGAATTTGGTAGAAATTCTTACGCTTAGATGCGAATTAGGTATTCATGAGTTCTTTTAGAAAGCCTGAAATACGAAACTGTAATTTTTCCTGAATTTCTAAAACTGTTTTCTCAAATCGTGTTTTTGAAAATTGTTTTAGTTGAAATTTATCTAAATCGAATTTTTTATTGAAACGGGTTTTGGAGAAACTTTAAAAATACGAAACGAACACGAAATAGGACGAGCCTAGGTGTGCTAGCAAGTCGCCCGCCCAGCCCGTCACCACCGCCCAGCCCTCCCACAACCGCGCGGGAGGCCCTCCCGCCGCGCCTAGGCGCAACTGCTCGCCTGTCCCGCAACCGCGCGGGACAGCCGCCCACACCGTCCCGCAACAGAGCGGGACGCCCTGGCCGAGACCGCCCGCCATTGGGCGGGCATCGCTGCGCGCGACAAGCGCACGAGGCGAGCGCCCAGCGCGCACACGGGCGGCAATTGTCGCACGCTGTGCGCGCAGCTGGCGCGCGCGCGTGCACCTGATGCCGCGCGGTGCTGCCCTCCTTTGGGCGGATGGTTTCGGGCCAATCTTCGTGTTTCGTGTTTCGCGCTTTCGGTCCTTGAAAATCCCGATTTAATTTTATTTTAAAAATCAGTTTTGCTAAAATAAAATTATTTTAAAATTTTGATTAAATTGGAATTTTTGTGAAATTAAAGCGATTTGGATTTTGGGAAAATTATGAATTTTATTTTCTGAAAATAATGAAAGAATAAAATTATTAATTTTGGAAATTAATTGGAATTATATTGGTTTATTGTTTTTCGGGTTTTATTGAAAAGGCTCTTGAACAAGAATTGCATCTAAGTCGTGTTTTAAGTCATTAGGACTTGAAACGAGAATTTTAATTTATTGGTTAAATTTAAATTCTTACAAAAGCATGTTAGGTGATCATGGGTTTAGATCTATGTATGGTTTTAATTTATGCACATGAATGGTTTAAATTGGGGTTGGAGCCCTATAGTTGCGTTTTTCAATTGAGGTTGGAGCCTCACTTATGTGCGTACTGTTATGTGATTTATTATGTGGCTTTCCATATTACTGTTTTTGAGGCCGGGGTATGCCCCGTGTAATTGTCTAAGGCCAATATGAAGATTGAGCCTTATTACTTTATGTCTTTTTCCTTTTATTGTAATTTGAGAGTAGAGATAGGTGGTGAGGTTTTATTTTCATTTTGGAGACAATGCACCCATGGAGTAAGATGGACCACATTCAAGTAACAAGGAGGCCATAAGTGAAGACCCCTCAAAATGTTAGGGAGGGGAATCTCAATTGTTAAATGTAATAGAGATAGGGCTCGTATTTTGTTACCGCTTTCCCTTATGTGATTTGAACTGTTTATGTGGCATGTATGTTAGAACTTGTGATTGTGGAGTGGCTCCCACATATCACGCATAAGATAGGTAGAACCCATGATCATTACATGTTAGTATCATGCTAGGACATGTTATCTGTTTATGTGCTTGTTTGAAATGCATTTAAGTGTACTTGCATTAATCAAGACTAATAAAATTGGATAACATATATGTTGGTGAGGTCGAACCGGACAACTCTCCGGTTGATTCGAAAATTCCCATTAAATATTAAGCTAATTTCGAACAAATAGGTATTTAATTCGAGATGCAAATTTTGAATTAAATTCCTAGCATTCTATCAATAGGTTTTAAGTTTAGTAAGTAAAGCTAGTTATTGTCCGCGAGTCGTGGGATAGCTAGTGGACCTTATTAGTTCTTAGTCACCTAATTGATCATTTTAAATGATCAATATTTCAAGATCGATTTTAGCAAGGGCGATGTCCGCGAGTCGTGGGTCGTTCGAACTAAGTTTTGGTCATGATCTTATGATTGATGGGTCTAGCTTAACGCCTAAGTAAATATGGATGTCGCACGAGTCGTGGGTCCATATTGAAAGATAGGTGATGCAAAAACAATTACTAAGAGTTCTAAAGGTGTTAGAATTGGTAAGTTGTACCTACCTAGGGTTCTTACTCAGAATGTCCGCGAGTCGTGGGTTCGAGGTAAAATGCCTAGGATCTTAGTACCCATTGGGAAACGTGTTCCTCTTAGATCTTTGGGAATTATAGATCTTTGAAAAACAGTGGGAGCTACAATAGATTAAAGACCTTATCTTTTGTATATCGTTATAATTCAACATGCTCACTAGTTCTCTGTTTTACCATTTAGGTCGTAGATTCTGTGATTCTCTACGTGTTTTGAAATGGCAACCAAAAATCCTCTTGTATCGATCCTCGAGTCAAACAAGTTGACTGGTCCCAACTATTCTGATTGGCTGTGGAATCTAAAAATCATTTTAGATTCTGAGAAGAGAACTTATGTTCTCTTCGAAGGGGAGCCCAGTCCCGAAGGGGAGGCTCTCACTCGGGCCGAGCGGGATGCGATTCAGAAGTGGAAGGATGATAATCTCCAAGCCCGTTGCCTTATGTTGGCTAACATGTCTCCGGACTTGCAAAGGCAACATGAGGCCATTGAATTCGCTTGGGAGATTTACGACCACTTAGAGCAACTTTACCGCCCTCATGAACGTGTTACAAGGTATAACACTTCAAAGGAATTGTTCCACTTGAGAATGAGGGAAGGTTCAAGTGTCCATGAATATGGACTCAAGTTTCTTGCCCTTACTGAGAAACTTGTCTCCATGGACATACCACTGAAAATGAGCTTTCAGTGGATTTGTTGCTAGCTTCGCTCCCACCATAATTCAACCCATTTGTCCTTAACTTCAACATGAATCATGCTGGTGCTACTGTAGCTGAGCTGATTAGTCAGCTTGTGACTGCTGAAAGCACGATCAAGAAGGACAATAAGGTTTTGATGGTGAATGCTCTGTCTTCCTCTTTTGGGCCTTCTAAAGGTAAGGGCAAGAAAGCCCAAAAGAAGAAGAAGAAACCCCCTTAGGCCCACTGGTCGCATTTCGAAGGGGAAGGCCCAAAAGAAGAAACGTGATTAGAAAGAGGATGTTTGCTTCCATTGTGGTAAAGCAGGACATTGGAGGAGAAACTGCCCAGAGTACAAGGCTACTCTAAAGAAAGGTATCTTTCTCGTTGAAGTAAATCTTTCTATTAATTCTAGTTCTTGGGTACTTGATACCGGTTGTGGAACTCATATCTGTAATGATGTACAGATGCTAAGTGAAATCCAACAACTCAAAGAAGGAGAATGTGTCTTGAAGATCGGCGATGGCTCAAATGTTGAAGCTCGAGCTTTAGGCACACTTAGATTAGATTTAAGTGGTTTTGAGTTAGTATTAAATATAAGTCCTTTATGTACCGAGCATTATTCGTAATATAATTTCAGTTCCAATATTAGATTGTGAAGGTTATGAAACTTATATTAAGAATGGTAAATACTTTATCAAACGAAACAACTCTTCCGTTCTTATCGGTACTCTAAGTAATGGACTTTACCTAACTCAAAATATCAATATTATGAATATACAACGAGAAACAAAGCGTAAGAGAGATGACAAAGTTGCAGCTCCCTTATGGCACGCTAGATTAGGACACATTTCCAAGAACAGAATTAGCAAAATAAACACTTTAGGATCATTCTCTGAAAATGATCTTAAGGAGTTAACTTCTTGCGAATCCTGTCTCAAAGGAAAAATGTCCAAAGTCCCTTTTAAAGGAACTGTGGAACGTGCCACTAAGGTTTTGGATTTGATCCATACTAATGTTTGTGGACCGCTTAGTGTAAGCACTAGAAGCAATCATCAGTATTTCATAACCTTTACTGATGACTTTAGTCGGTATGGTTATGTATACTTAATGAAGTATAAATCTGAAGCTTTTGAGAAATTCTTAGAATTTCAAAAGGAGGTTGAGAACCAAACTGGTCACAAGATAAAAGCACTTCGATCTGATCGAGGAGGCGAATATCTCAGTGAAGAATTCCTTAATCATCTCAAAGATAATGGGATTATCTCTCAGTGGACTTCTCCGGGAACTCCTCAGCTTAATGGAGTTTCTGAGAGAAGGAATCGAACCCTACTTGATATGGTTCGTTCCATGATGAGTTTCACTGACTTACCACTTTCTTTCTGGGGTTATGCCCTAGAAAGTGCAGCCAAGATTTTGAATCTAGTTCCCTCTAAGTCAGTCCCTAAAACGCCCTATGAGATGTGGCATGGTAAAACCCCTAGTTATTCTTACTTAAGAATTTGGGGTTGTCCTGCTTACGTGAAGAGGATAGTGGGAGATAAGTTAAAATCTCATTCTAACTTATGCTACTTTGTAGGTTATCCTAAGGAACCCATAGGATACTATTTCTATGATAAATCTGAGCAAAAGGTGTTTGTTTCCAGAAATGCTACTTTTCTGGAGGAACCGTTCCTTAAAGAAAAGAAAGGCAAGATCATAGAATTAGAAGAAGTACAAAGTGACCCCACACCACCCACTGAAGAAACGTCCCACTCTGATCAACCACAACCAATCACGAATTTGGATACACATGTAAATCCTCCTCTAAGGCGTTCTGAATGCACTCCTAGACAGCCGGAGAGATGGTATGGATTCTTCCATGAAATCTCTCAAAAGGATAATGATCCTTTAACATATGAGGAGGCACTTTCAGATTCTGACTCTGAACAGTGGATAGAAGCCATGAAATCCGAAATGGATTCCATGAACTCGAACCAAGTTTGGACCTTCGTAGATTTGCCTGATGGGGTCAAACCCATAGGTTGCAAATGGATCTTTAAGAGAAAGCTTGGAGTTGATGGAAGCATTGCAGCCTACAAAGCAAGACTGGTTGCAAAAGGATTCACTCAAAGACCCGGCGTGGACTTTGACGAAATCTTTTCACCAGTTGCAATGCAAAAGTCCATTCGAATCATGCTTGCCATTGCTGCATATTATGACTATGAGATATGGCAAATGGATGTGAAAACTGCCTTTCTCAATGGTGATATTGACAAAGACATTTATATGGAGCAACCCATAGGTTTCACATTTAGTGGGAGTGAGCAAAAGGTTTGCAAACTCCAAAGATCAATCTATGGATTGAAACAGGCTTCTAGGAATTGGAACATTCGATTTGATGAATCAGTCAAAGCGTTTGGCTTCATGCAAATCTCAAATGAATCATGTTTGTATAGAAAGGAATTGGAGACCTCAGTGCAATTCTTAGTACTTTATGTTGATGACATCCTTCTTATTGGGAATTCGAAGGATGACATGAAAGTGACTAAGTTATGGTTATCGAACCAATTCGAGATGAAAGATCTTGGTGATGCGTCCTATATCCTTGGAATTAAAATCTATAGAGATAGATCTAGAAGGTTAATAGGACTATCACAGTCGATGTACATTGACAAAGTATTGAAGAGATTCAATATGGAGTCAGCAAAGGTTAAGAACCTTCCTATGAGTGTAGGAACATGTCTTTCAAAGAAGATGTGTCCTAAGACTAACCTTGAGAAGGAGAGAATGACTCATACACCTTATGCGTCAGCAATAGGTAGCATAATGTATGCAATGTTATGTACTCGACCGGATGTGGCTTATGCACTTAGTGTGACAAGTCGTTTCCAATCTGACCCTGGAGATAGTCACTGGGCTACCGTGAAGAATATCCTTAAGTACTTGAAAAGTACTAAAGAATTATTCTTAGTTTACGGAGGTCAGAAAGATCTTACTGTCGAAGGATACTGCGATGCAAGCTTTGCATCAGACTTAGATGATTTTAAGTCAATGTCAGGATACATTTTCTGCCTAAACGGCGGAGCAGTGAGTTGGAAGAGTTCCAAGCAAACAACCACTGCAGATTCGACCACTGAGGCCGAATACTTAGCTGCAAATGATGCAGCTAAGGAAGGTGTTTGGATTAGAAACTTCATTCAAGAGTTGAATGTTGTTCCTAGCATGAAAGACCCCATTACTGTGTTTTGTGACAACACTGGGGCGGTTGCTCAAGCAAGAGAACCAAGATCTCACCAACGGACCAAGCACATTATGAGGAAGTATCACCTAATCCGTGATATTATCAAAAGAGGAGATGTGCAAATTGAGAGGGTCACATCAGCAGAGAACGTGACAGATCCACTTACTAAACCCCTTAGTCGAGAAGCTTTCCAAGGTCATCTTCAGAAGATGGGACTTAGAGTAGCTTTAGAATGGCTTTGACGGGCAAGTGGGAGATTGTTAGGAATAGTGCCCTAAAAGCCGATTGTATATCCGCTTTGTGCTTTTCCTTATTATAATCACAGACAATCTTTGAATGAAATAACGAATTGAGGTAACACTTCTTTATATGCTCTTGTTTGGTATGCGTTTACTTTAGCTGTGCATGTATGAGAACTCCCCTAATCCTGATGACTTTAGGACTCTACCATTTGGGTGAAATGGTTCATGAAACGAGCCCTATATCACATAAGTCATGATTAGTAAAATACTCCAAGCCGATGAGTCCTACAGACAGGGGGAGTGTCAACCTGACTCCTCTAAGGCTTGCTTGTGGGATCACGCCCTTAAGAAGGACCACCTTGTTTCATGGAGGTGCAAAGTGTATAGTTGATACGTGCGTGATACATAAGGGTGCTTACTTTAATAAGTAAGTTCACTGAGGTGCCCCGTGTGAGAACATTCCTAAATGGGAAAGGAAGTTTCTATTTCAGGAAATAGAAACTTCCAGATTAGGAAATATCTCACGAGTCATTGATGTGATTAATTGATCCTTAGACTTGAGGTTCCTTGTCACTTTATGAGTTAACTCTGTAGTCTTAGGTATAAGCTTTAAAGGGTGTCGCCTTAGACAACTGATTCAAGACTTATGCTGGGGCTGCACAAGTGATTCATGAAAGTGAATGAGAATCAAGAAAGGACCTACACTTGCATTTGCAAGGTGATCTCTTATTGTGTAAGTCATTCATATGCCATATGGAGTCCTTGGCCAAGGCAGTAGATCAAGACATCAAGAAAAGGGTTTCTTGGATTGAGATCAAATGGATATGAAATGCACTTAACTTTAAGACCGGATTATTAGGGTTCTGATTATTCCCTTACCCTAGATCTTGGTTGAGAGATAGTAAGTAGGAGGATTGTATCTCGCATGAATCAATGACTTAAAGGTTCTGTCGAATCCGAACATTCCAATTCAGCTAGGGGTTAAACACCTGTTGCTAGACTATGGTCGTTTACCAATTCAGCTAGGGGTTAAACACCTGTTGCTAGACAATGGTCGTTTAATCTGTGGACTGATTAATTAACCGAACATTCCAATTCAGCTAGGGGTTAAACACCTGTTGCTAGACTATGGTCGTTTAATCTGTGGACTGATTAATTAATTAGTGAATTAATTAATTAGGGTCACTGCTAATTGAATTGAGAACCTAGAGGGTCACACACAACAACTTGGTTACATGAGTTGAGGCTTGAAAATGATTAAACGAGTTAATCGGGCCAAGAGGGTTCCACACGTGTGAAATCACACGTGTGGCTCACGTGAGTGACACGTGTCACTGTGACACGTGTCACTGTGACACGTGTCACACACATGTGAATATATATATATATTACATATATATGTATTAAATAATTAAATGTGTTAATTATTTAATAGACTTTGGTTTAATTTTGAATTAAAAAGAAAGTCTTATTTTGGAGGAAATAATCTAGTTAATTAATTACGAATTAATTAGATAAAAATAAGTTATTTATTTTATAATAAATAAAGTATAAAATTATCCAAAAATAGTTTGGATATTTTTAGCTCTCTTAAAAGTTGACTTGAATTAGAATTCAAAGTCAAAGTTGGAAAATACTTGATGATCAAGTAATAGGAGAGAGAGGAACCAAATCCTTGCCCAACAAGGATTAGGATCGGCGCCCCTCTCCCTTTTCCTATATATAGGGGAGCTCATGCTCCCCTTTAGAGCGAACTGGCAATTCTTTTGGTTCATGTGTTGAACACCATCCTTTCTCCAAGATCAAATAAACCCTAGGTTAAGCCTAAACACTAACTAGAGAACTAGCATCCTTACTAGTTAGATTGTGATCAAGTTGGTGGACTTTCTCTAGAGACTTCAAGTAAGAAGTTTGAAGATTCGAGCTTTACCAAGGAGAGGGGATCAAGCCGCGAGAAGAGCGTTCTTGGTGGCTTGAAACGCTTCAAGAAAGAACAAAAGAAAAGTAAGTTTTCTATCTTTACGAATTTGGTTACACGATTGCGAGTTCAAGGCCCTTTTGTTGGGAAAATTTTTTAAATTCCGCTGCTTTCTGATTCGTGTTTTCCAACATATATATCAAGGTCATAGCATATAGAAACTTTACAAAACAAATTCCATAATCAAAATCATAATATAACATACATTATATTACATTTACAATATATAATATAACACACACACACACACACATATATATATATATATATATATATATATATATATATATGTACGTACTCACATACACACACACATGCACAAAATACAATTACATATTCACATGCATGCAAACTTTACCAATATTGAAAGTATGAATGCAAGTCATATAATATATATAAGCTATGTATCATGTATGCATGCAAATCTTAATTTCCAAAATTATAGCACGTACACAAATGCATAGATGGATTATATTCATATACATATAGATATATCTATATACACACACCTGCATATCACATACTTAAACAAGAAAAGAAGGAAATTACATGCAGTAGCTCTACACGAAATTACCCCAAACAAAACTCACACACACAAACAACAAACTCATGCATGCACCCAACAAGAAAGCTGCTCCAAGGTCTCCCCTCCCGGGGACAAACATGCCGAATGTTTCTGCGTAAAAGTCCCCGGTCGGGTACTTTTTCTTTGCAAATTCTCCCCGCCTGGGGAGATGGTGCAGCAGCAACGAACAACAGTCCAAATGAAGAAAAAACAGGGGGGAGAAAAGGTAGCAGCAATCAAGCAAAAATAAGGTAGCAAAATGACAACAACAACAGCTGAAAAATGCAAGAAAAACAGCTCTTAAGTTAGCACATAGCAGCGGCAAAACGTGACAACAGCTAGGGAAGGAAAACATAACACATTTCATGACTTTAAGCTTGCAAAAATCCCCTCTTTTAACTCCCTACAGTAGCAGTAGTTCGAAAAGCAAGAAAAGCAGCAGCTAACCAAGTTATTTCATGCAAGAAACTTAAGCAAACTCAGCCCCATACGTACATGACCGCGTATATATACAAACATTCCATTTTAACCTAACTATTCATCAAGTATGGCATAATCATGGATTCTCTAACAAAACATATGATTCAAGTAGGACAAAATAATCATAAGAACATGGAGATTAAGAATCATACCTTGATCTTGAAGAAGGAGCAAGGAATCGGATGGATTGAAGCTCAGAAGGTAAGAAAATGGTGGTTTCCCTTTCTTCTTCTTCTTGGAGCCTTTTTCTTCCTTCTTTCTTGGTATGGATCGATCCTCAGCAGAAAATGAGAGAGAGGGATGGCTTTAGGTTATCTTTAAGTAAAACAAAGTACAAGCGTAGGGTTTAATTTCTCAAAAATAGGTCTTAGGGGCGTATAAGGTACGAGTGGCTGAAATCTGCATCATCGGGGTAGAAACGACATCAAAAAATTACGAAACTTGTTCCATTGCGTCCGGGTCATCGAAAGGAGTTGAACGCCGAAGGAGACAATCGAATCCGAGTGCCTGAGCTCAAGATATAAATTAAAATGTACACAAGTGTACTAAAAGGACTTATTTTCCAAACAAGTCCAAAACTTTCAAAAAGTTACAATTAAGTCCAAAACCAAGTTTTCAATTAAGTCCAAATATTTTAAAATCATGCAATTACATCCTTAAATCACGTATTTCCCATAATTCACGAAATTAGCATGCTCGGGAATAAAATTCACACATCATAAATTCATAATTCACAAAAATTCACATCGGAGTTTCACTTAAGGCATTTTCTTGACATTTAAATCACATATTTCACATAATTTCAAATAATACATATAAGAAACAATTAGAAATAAATGTGAATGCATCAAATAAAATTGAAAATAAATGAAATTACGAAAAAGAAACTCACACGTGGTACAAACCTGTACGTGCGAACGAGCGGGGTGTCACAAACTCTCCCCCTTAAAATGGACCTGTCCTCAGGTCCAGCTCGGGACCTCGAACCACTCCATATACAACTTCTCATCTTCTCATTGATTTCTCGAGTGAACTCTTCGACTTTCAATCTCTTGGCTTCTTAAGTCTTGTACCTCAACCGAAAACTTCACAGTTTTCAAGCCCGACTCATGTCTTACCTCTTCTCGAAGGCACTATCATGTTGACAAGGAGAACTCGACCCTCAAGCTTACCGAACACTCCCGTCAAAGAAATCTCACCAAGAACTCTGAAAAAAACTTACAACGAAGACATGCGCAAGTAAAGGGCATACAAGAGAGTGAAACAACAACAACAATGATCCCAATAATGTATCCCGAAAATAAATGAATAATTGGTCTCGGGATCGACCAATGCATGTGATGTTATGCCATGTATGCAAGTGTACCTTCCACCGCGGTATTTTGATTAACTTCTACCCTTCTTTCTCTTTCTCCACCCAAAGCGTACGCTAGATCTTGAATTGCGGGCATTGGATTTCTTCCTGGCACAAAATCCGGCCTCTTGTGTGGATATTGATCTATCATATGCTCCGGTGAGGCACATCCGAAGCACCTCTTGTGAAGTTTCCAACAATCAACCGGTAAGTGATTTGTCGACAATGTATACATTCGGGACCCTTGATAGCCAATGGAGGATTTGGATTCGCCGATTTAGGTTGTTTGTTTTGAGGAATCAGAAGGGGATGAACTTCGTACACCGGTCTCTTTCCAAGAATTGATTGTGAACCCGAACTAGAACTTTGGCCGATATGCGAGTTCTTTCTTCTCATAACTACACGATCCTCAACTCTTAGGGCCTTGTCCGTCACCTTCGCCCACGTGCTAGTATTGGAAGCTTCTAATGCATCTTTCATGTCCTCTCGAAGACCTTGAAGAAATTGGGAGGCCTTAATCTCATCGTCATTTGCAATACTTGGGGAGTAGCGAGAAAGCCTCTCGAACTCATTAGTGTAATCCGTCATCGGTATCCCTCCTTTCTTGAGATCCATAAACTCTCTCAAGCGTCTATTCCGGGTAGCTTTCCGGATATACTTGTTTTTGAACTCTCAGGCGAACACTTCCCAAGTAATTTCTTCCCCGGAGGCCTCTAATTTCACTTGAACACTTGGCCACCAATTATACGCTTGTCCTTGTATCATGGTGAGGGTGTACTGAAGTTTCTCATCCGGTCCACAAGGTATAAGATTCCATACTCGATTTGTTTGGACCAACCATTCTTTGGCTTGAATGTCATTTCCACCAACGAATACCGGTGGGTTTTGACTTTTAAACTCTCGAAGGGTGGCTATAATGGGGACTCCATAATGATTACCCGCAGGAGGGGCATTATTCCTTTCTTGGTTAAGTTGCTCTAAGAATACCGCGAGCCTTTCCATAAAGTTTCCCGGATCCATTTGTGGTGGTGGTGGTGGATTGTTATTCTCTTGATGAGGAGAGTGATCCTAGTGATGATGATGCTCGGGGGATCTATCCCGACGATGATATCTTCTTGGAGGCATATTTCTACAAACATTTAAGAATTTCTAATACATATGCATGCAGGTCAATACATGTTCATATGCACAATTAACAAAGAGATAAACAATAAGCACATTAAGTCAAATATCCACGTTGTCCTATGCGCTACGACCTAGATAGAATCAACACGCCACTAGAACTCCGGTTGTGCAACCCGGAGCTCTGATACCACTTTAGGATGTAGCATACGAAACGCGGGCCACCACATCCCCCGCACCTAATCTGGAAACCGCATATGAAATGGGAAGTCCATACACGAGCCCAGTCTAAGCGAACGGGAGACCACACACTCACTAGACTAGGCGGAGCTAAAACATACTCGGAGAGCGCGGTAAATAAAACAAATAGCGGAAGCAAGGAGTTCTAGTGATATAAAATTCCAAAATTACCATACACATCAAGAGATCAAATAAACGTAGCCATAACAATTCGTATTTCCAAAAAAAAATTCATAACATGATCAATTCATTAAATACAAGACCAAAATGAAATGCAATGCACCTAGCACGACCTATACCCAAAAGTAAGACTCGAACAACCCACTTCTCCGTCTAGCTCGTACTCAAAAGACCTGCAAGCTAAAAGTGGTAAAAGAGAGGTGTCAGTCATATCTCGACCGAGCGAGGGGGCTAACACACACCCACACACTATACGTATAAAGCAAAACACATAAAAGATAAAGGTCATGAACCAGGAATAGGTTTTGCATACCAATCACTTTCAAAGGACATTACATATCATATACGTATAAATCACATTAATGAAAACTTTATTCCCATTCCATAATCCAACCATTTCATTAAGCTCGGCGAGTACGAGCATCCACCGTTACTTCTCATTACATTACATTGTAAAATAGAAATCACATTCAATCCCCTTCTTCGGTGATGGAAGGGTCGGCCAACCCTAACCATCCATTCTGTTATGTATGGGTCGTGAGTTTCATGACGCTGATGCTCGAGGATTCCATCCCCCACCAAACCTACTAGTGGGTTCCGGGTTGATCCTTTGTAAGTGGAGACTGCGCTCAAGCTTAACCCGATGGCCCGCTGTCGTACCGGGCGTCCTGACTCACAGGCTCTGGGGCCCAATATTACCATTACATTACATTATCACTACATTCTCAGCCATTACAAATCATTAACATTACGTACATAAGCATTAAGCTTTCATAAACATTAAACTTTCATTAAAACATGAGCTCATATATGTTTGTAGATATAGCCCTTTCGCAAGCTGAAACTTGATCACAAGATCATAAACATATCGTACATTACACATATTTAACTATATATATAATATATAGTCCCACGCGGGCTAGAAAATGAGCATTTAAGGGCCTTAGGTCGCCTAACTAAAAAGAAAAGAACCTAAACCTCACCTTGGAACAAAAGAGTGTCGTGTGGTGCGAGAAAACAACCCCGAACAACTTAAATTTCGGGTACGACTCCTCCCGGAAGTACCCCTGAGACAAACAAACGCAATAATAAAGACTTAGACTCAAATATGTACCATAGAGATACACGACAATGCAAACAGATGCTATGAATGCAAGAAAATATCAAGTGAACACTTAAACGTTTACAAATTTCATTTCAGGTTTTCCCCCTTCAATATCATAGCATAAATTTCATATCACGTGAAATTCATATCAAATGAATCCATAAAATTAATTTAAGACATTTAACATATAATATAACATGTTTACATAGCATATAGGTGATAAATAATTAAAAGAAGACATTTAAAGAGCATGAAATTAAATACGAAAATCATGCACGCGATATCGAATTATTCAAGGTCATAACATATATAAACTTAACAAAACAAATTCCATAATCAAAATCGTAATATAACATACATTATATTATATTTACAACATATAATATAAAACACGCATATATATATATATACTCACGTACACACACACATGCATAAAATACAATTACATATTCACATGCATGCAAACTTTACAAATATTGAAAGTATGAATGCAAGTCATATAATATATACAACCTATGTATCATGCATGCATGCAAATCTTAATTTCCATAATTATAGCACGTACACACATGCATAGATGGATTATATTCATATACATATAGATATATCTATATACACACACCTGCATATCACATACTTAAAAAAGAAAAGTAGGAAATTACATGCAATAGCTCTACACGAAATTATCCCAAACAAAACTCACACACACAAACAAAAAACTCATGCATGCACCCAACAAGAAAGCTGCTCCAAGGTCTCCCCTCCCGGGGAAACATGCCGAATGTTTCTGCGTAAAAGTCCCCGGTCTGGTACTTTTTCTTCGCAAATTCTCCCCGCCCGGGGAGATGGAGCAGCAGCAACGAACAACAGTCCAAATGAAGAAAAAACAGGGGGAGAAAAGGTAGCAGCAATCAAGCAAAAATAAGGCAGCAAAATGACAACAACAACAGCTGAAAAATGCAAGAAAAACAGCTCTTAAGTTAGCACATAGCAGCGGCAAAACGTGACAACAGCTAGGGAAGGAAAACATAACATATTTCATGACTTTAAGCTTGCAAAAATCCCCTCTTTTAACTCCCTACAGTAGCAGCAGTTCGAAAAGCAAGAAAAGCAGCAGCTAACCAAGTTATTTCATGCAAGAAACTCAAGCAAACTCAGCCCCATACGTACATGACCGCGTATATATACAAAAATTCCATTTTAACCTAACTATTCATCAAGTATGGCATAATCATGGATTCTCTAACAAAACATATGATTCAAGTAGGACAAAATAATCACAAGAACATAGAGATTAAGAATCATACCTTGATCTTGAAGAAGGAGCAAGGAATTGGATGGATTGAAGCTCAAAAGGTAAGAAAATGGTGGTTTCCCTTTCTTCTTCTTCTTGGAGCCTTTTTCTTCCTTCTTTCTTGGTATGGATCGATCCTCAGCAGAAAATGAGAGAGAGGGATGGCTTTAGGTTATCTTTAAGTAAAATAAAGTACAAGCGTAGGGTTTAATTTCTCAAAAATAGGTCTTAGGGGCGTATAAGGTACGCGTGGCTGAAATCTGCATCATCGGGGTAGAAACGACATCAAAAAATTACGAAACTTGTTCCATTGCGTCCGGGTCATCGAAAGGAGTTGAACGCCGAAGGAGACAATCGAATCCGAGTGCCTGAGCTTAAGATATAAATTAAAATGTACACAAGTGTACTAAAAGGACTTATTTTCCAAACAAGTCCAAAACTTTCAAAAAGTTACAATTATGTCCAAAACCAAGTTTTCAATTAAGTCCACATATTTTAAAATCATGCAATTACATCCTTAAATCACGTATTTCCCATAATTCACGAAATTAGCATGCTCGGGAATAAAATTCACACATCATATATTCATAATTCACAAAAATTCACATCGGAGTTTCACTTAAGGCATTTTCTTGACATTTGAATCACATATTTCATATAATTTCAAATAATACATATAAGAAACAATTAGAAATAAATGTGAATGCATCAAATAAAAATGAAAATAAATGAAATTACGAAAAATAAACTCACACATGGTACAAACCTGTGCGTGCGAATGAGCAGGGTGCCACAAACTCTCCCCCTTAAAAAGGACCTGTCCTTAGGTCCAGCACGGGACCTCGAACCACTCCAGATACAACTTCTCATCTTCTCATTGATTTCTCGAGTGAACTCTTAGACTTTCAATCTCTTGGCTTCTTAAGTCTTGCACCTAAACCGAAAACTTCACAGTTTTCAAGCCCGACTCCTGTCTTACCTCTTCTCGATGGCACTATCAAGTTGACAAGGAGAACTCGACCCCCAAGCTTACCGAACACTTCCGTCAAAGAAATCTCACCAAGAACTCTGAAAAAAACTTACAACGAAGACATGCGCAAGTAAAGGGCATACAAGAGAGCGAAACAACAATAACAATGATCACAATAATGTATCCCGAAAATAAATGAATAAATGGTCTCGGGATCGACCAATGCATGTGATGTTATGCCATATATGCAAGTGTACCTTCCACCGCGGTATTTTGATTAACTTCTACCCTTCTTTCTCTTTCTCCACCCAAAGCGTACGCTAGATCTTGAATTGCGGGCATTGGATTTCTTCCTGGCACAAAATCCGGCCTCTTGTGCGGATATTGATCTATCATATGCTCCGGTAAGCCACATCCGAAGCACCTCTTGTGAAGTTTCCAATAATCAACCGGTAAGTGATTTGTCGACAATGTATACATTCGGGACCCTTGATAGCCAATGTAGGATTTGGATTCGCCGATTTAGGTTGTTTGTTTTGAGGATTCAGAAGGGGATGGACTTCGTACACCGGTCTCTTTCCAAGAATTGATTGTGAACCCGAGCTAGAACTTTGTCCGATATGCGAGTTCTTTCTTCTCATAACTACACGATCCTCAACTCTTAGGGCCTTGTCCGTCACCTTCGCCCACGTGCTAGTATTGGAAGCTTCTAATGCATCTTTCATGTCCTCTCGAAGACCTTGAAGAAATTGGGAGGCCTTAATCTCATCGTCATTTGCAATACTTGGGGAGTAGCGAGAAAGCCTCTCGAACTCATTAGTGTAATCCATCATCGGCATCCCTCCTTGCTTGAGATCCATAAACTCTCTCAAGCGTCTATTCCGGGTAGCTTTCGGGATATACTTGTTTTTGAACTCTCAGGCGAACACTTCCCAAGTAATTTCTTCCCCGGAGGCCTCTAATTTCACTTGAACACTTGGCCACCAATTATACGCTTGTCCTTGTATCATGGTGAGGGTGTACTGAAGTTTCTCATCCGGTCCACAAGGTAGAAGATTCCATACTCGATTTGTTTGGACCAACCATTCTTCGGCTTGAATGTCATTTCCACCAACGAATACCGGTGGGTTTTGACTTTTAAACTCTCGAAGGGTGGCTATAATGGGGACTCCATCATGATTACCCACCGGAGGGGCATTATTCCTTTCTTGGTTAAGTTGCTCTAAGAATACCGCGAGCCTTTCCATAAAGTTTCCCAGATCCATTTATGGAGGTGGTGGTGGATTGTTATTCTCTTGATGAGGAGAGTGATAACAGTGATGACGACGCTCCAGGGATCTATCCCGACGATGATATCTTCTTGGAGGCATATTTCTACAAACATTTAAGAATTTCTAATACATATGCGTGCGGGTCAATACATGTTCATGTGCACAATTAACAAAGAGATAAACAAATAAGCACATGAAGTCATATATCCACGTTGTCCTATGCGCTACGACCTAGATAGAATCAACACGACACTAGAACTCCGGTTTTGCAACCCGAAACGCAGACCACCACATCCCCCGCACACCCACACACCCACACAATATATGTATAAAGCAAAACACGTAAAAGATAAAGGTCATGAACCGCGAATAGGTTTTGCATACCAATCACTTTCAAAGGACATTACATATCATACGTATAAATCACATTAATGAAAACTTTATTCCCATTCCATAATCCAACGATTTCATTAAGCTCGGCGAGTACGAGCATCCACCGTTACTTCTCATTACATTACATTATAAAATAGAAATCACATTCAATCCCCTTCTTCGATGATGGAAGGGTCGGCCAACCCTAACCATCCATTACGTTATGTATGGGTCGTGAGTTTCATGACGCTCACGCCCGAGGATTCCATCCCCCACCGAACCGTCCAATGGGTTCCGGGTTGTCCCTTTGTAAGTGGAGACTACGCTCAGGCTTAACCCGAAGGCCCGCGGTCGTACCGCGCGTCCTGACTCACAGGCTCCGGGGCCCAACATTACCATTACATTACATTATCACTACATTCTCGGTCATTACAAATCATTAACATTACGTACATAAGTATTAAGCTTTCATAAACATTAAATTTTCATTAAAACATGAGCTCATATATACTTGTAGATATAGCCCTTTCGCAAGCCGAAACTTGATCACAAGATCATAAACATATCGTACATTACACATATTTAACTATATATATAATATATAGTCCCATGCGGGCTAGAAAATGAGCATTTAAGGGCCTTAGGTCGCTTAACTAAAAAGAAAAGAACCTAAACCTCACCTTTGAACAAAAGAGTGTCGTGTGGTGTAAGAAAACAATCCCGAACAACTTAAACTTCGGGTACGACTCCCCCCGGAAGCACCGCTTAGACAAACAAACGTAATAATAAAGACTTAGACTCAAATATGTACCACAGAGACGCACGACAATGCAACTAGATGCTATGAATGCAAGAAAATATCAAGTGAACACTTAAACGTTTACAAATTTCATTTCAGGTTTTCCCCCTTCAATATCATAGCATAAATTTCATATCACGTAAAATTCCTATCAAATGAATCCATAAACTTAATTTAAGACATTTAACATATAATATAACAAGTTTACATAGCATATAGGTCATAAATAATTGAAAGAAGACATTTAAAGTGCATGAAATTAAATGCGAAAATCATCCACGTGATATCGAATTATTCAAGGTCATAACATATATGAACTTAACAAAACAAATTCCATAATCAAAATCATAATATAACATACATTATATTACATTTACAACCTATAATATAAAACACGCATATATATACATATATAAGTATATATATATAAGTACAAACTCACATACACACACACATGCACAAAATACAATTACATATTCACATACATGCAAACTTTACCAATATTGAAAGTATGAATGCAAGTCATATAATATATACAACCTATGTGACATGCATGCATGCAAATCTTAATTTCCACAATTATAGCACGTACACACATGCATAGATGGATTATATTCATATACATATAGATATATCTATATACACACACCTGCATATCACATACTTAAAAAAGCAAAGAAGGAAATTACATGCAGTAGCTTTACACGAAATTACCCCAAACAAAACTCACACACACAAACAACAAACTCATGCAAGCACACAAAAAAAAGCTGCTCGAAGCTCTCCCCGCCCGGGGAAAATTTAGCATGAAAAGGTCCCCTCCCGGAGACAAACATGCAGACTGTTTCTGCATAAAAGTCCCCGACCGGGTACTTTTTCTTTGCAAATTCTCCCTGCCTGGGGAGATGGTGCAGCAGAAACGACCAGTAGTCCAACCGAAGCAAAAACAGGGGAAAAAAGGTAGCAGCAATCAAGCATAAACAAGGTAGCAAAATGAAGCAACAACAGCTCAAAAATGCAACAAAAACAGCTCTTAAGTTAGCACACAGCAGCGGTAAAACGTGACAGCAGCTAGGGAAGGAAAACATAACACATTTCATGCCTCTGAGCTTGCAAAAATCCCCTGTCTTAACTCCCTACAGCAGCAGCAGTTCGAAAGGTAAGAAAAGCAGCAGCTAACCAAGTTATTTCATGCAAGAAACTCAAGCAAACTCAGTCCCATACGTACATGACAGCATATATATACAACAATTCCATTTTAACCTAACTATTCATCAAGTATGGCATAATCATGGATTCTCTAACAAAACATATGATTCAAGTAAGGCAAAATAATCACAAGAACATGGAGATTAAGAATCATACCTTGATCATGAAGAATGAGCAAGGAATCGGATGGATTGAAGCTCAAAAGGTAAGAAAATGGTGGTTTTCCCTTTCTTCTTCTTTTTTGGAGCCTTTTTCTTCCTTCTTTCTTGGTGTGGATCGATCCTCAGCAAATGAGAGAGAGGGATGGCTTTAGGTTATGTTTAAGTCAAAAAAAGTACAAGGGTAGGGTTTAATTGCTCAAAAATAGGTCTTAGGGGCGTATAAGGTACGCGTGGCTGAAATCTACATCGTCGGGGGGGTCGAAACGGCATCAAAAAATTACAAAACTTGCTCCACTGCGTTCGGGTCGTCGTAAGGAGTAGAACGCCGAAGACGGCACTCGAATCCGAGTACAGGAGCTCAAGATATAAATTAAAATGTACACAAGTGTACTAAAATGACTTATTTTCCAAACAAGTCCAACACTTTCAAAAAGTTACAATTAAGTCCAAAACCAAGTTTTCAATTAAGTCCACATATTTTAAAATCATGCAATTACATCCTTAAATCACGTATTTCCCATACGAACTTAGCATGCTCGGGAATAAAATTCAAATATCATAAATTCATAATTCACAAAAATTCACATCGGAGTTTCACTTAAGGCATTTTCTTGACATTTAAATCACATATTTCATATAATTTCAAATAGTTCATATAAGAAACAATTAGAAATAAATGTGAATGCATCAAATAAAATTGAAAATAAATGAATTTACGAAAAATAAACCCACACGTGGTACAAACCTGTACGTACGAATGATTGGGGTGTCACAGATTTCATTTATTGGTCAGACGCGGAAGAAAGTGGAATACATAATCTTAACTTGCATACTTTTAGTTATTCAGTTTCAAAATTACGATCTCTCTTAGCCCACTCCAAACTATATGTCTATAACGAAATAGGCTAGTAAGGGTTCAACTATGCTGACTAGAAAATGAATCTTGACATCATACAAAAATTTACATTACGTACTCACTGAACCTTAACTGAAAATTCCAGAAACTAGAACCAGTCAGGATTAGAAAGACGCTTATTCCAAATGGATCAAGTGTGATGATCTGGCTAGTCTTATATCCTGACATCTGTTTTAGATGTTCTTGAGCATCAGATGCATGAGGTGTCTACTGATAAGAACATATTTTGAAGGCAGAATAATAAGAAGGTACAAACCAATAAGAAGGTTGTTAGTTATAAAGATGTTTGAAGAATCACCGATTCAGGATTATGTTATGAGCAAGATGGCTAACCTGAAAGAGAATGAAAGCCTCTATGCTTAAAGAGATAATCTTAACAGATAGGATATAATCCTATACTCTCTGTCTAAGTCGTTTGAATGTTCAAGATTAATTTTAAATATTTTTTTTAAAACCCAACCTGAACCAATGAATGACCTCAACATGGTAGAAAGGGTGATATAAACTAAGAGAAATGTTCTCTTAAA
Organism: Lantana camara; assembly: GCA_037501455.1. Taxonomy (NCBI): domain Eukaryota; kingdom Viridiplantae; phylum Streptophyta; class Magnoliopsida; order Lamiales; family Verbenaceae; genus Lantana; species Lantana camara. The sequence goes on from CM074861.1 coordinate 50,381,722, forward strand.
TCAGACATCGATATCTACGGCCTAGAAAGGCAGTGAGTGGAAGAAAAAGAAAAGGAATGGTTCTCAATCTAAGGTTCAGAAATAGAAAGTCAAATCCGACAATGGAAAAGTGTTTCTATTTCGGTGGTAACGGGTGTTGGAAAGGAAATTGTCCAAAATACTTAGTTTGCCCATTTGCTACGCCGTTTACATAAGATATAAAGATATCTTACTCGTTGAAAGCATGTTTAGTTGGAAATTCACCAGAATCCTGGTGTGTGGATTCGAGCTCAACTAATCATATTTGCAATTCATTGCGAAGATTCAAACTAACCAGGAAGTTTGAAAAACGGCTAACACACAACTACTACTCGGGGATAATAAAAGTGTAATTGTATTAGCAGTAAGGACTATAAACTCGTATTGTGGCAATAGGGTTTTAATATTATACGTGCCACATAAACAGAAATTTGATTTTTGTAAGTTATTTGATAATTAATGGTCCAACTATTTATTTTAAACAAAAGGTTACCGCTAAGCAAAATAAAAGGTTTATTTGCTCTGGCACAATAAAAGATGGTCTTTTATATCCTAATTAAATCCTAATTTCAAGATTAACACTAAAAAGCTTGACTTACCATCTAAGAGGAAAAACTTCTACGTGGCACCTATCTATTGGTCAATTGAATCTGAATAGGATCCAAAGACTGATTGTTGAGTCCTATTAACTTAAAGATAGTATCAATCTGCGAATCCTATTTAGAAAGTTAAAATTACCAAGAAGCTTTTTTGAGACAAAGGGTATTTAAGCCATGAACTTGTTTGAGTTAGTTCATACGGACCTATGATATTATGAGTGTTCGAGCAAGAGAAAGTTTTAGGTACTTCATCATTCATTTGAATGATTACTTTAGATACAAATATGTTTATTTGATGAGACTTAAGTCAAAGAGTCAAATTAGAAAACATATCAAGGCACTCTGATTAAATCGAAGTAGTTATAAGTATCTATGTTCAGAGTTAAATAGAATTTCTAAAATGAGATTAGATCTCAACTATCTGTATGTGATACGTCTTAGCAAAGATGTATTGCAGAAAAGAGAAATAGAACTTTGATAATGATGGTAAGATTTATGAAGAGTCATGCTACCCTGTGAAGTTCGTTTTGGGGTCTTGCGCTCAAAACGACAATGTACATTAAACCTAGTTCTATCTAAGTCAGTTCCTAAAACACTGATGGATCTGTAGCTAGGGTGAAAACCCTATATCTCTTATCTTCGGATTTGAGGTAGCCTCGTCCACATGTTAAGGATGGATCGTGACGAGTTAGAATAAAGAACAAAGGTTTACTTTTTCTAAGGTTATCCTAAGAGAACAAGAGTTGGTATATTTTGTAATCCGAGAAATCACAAAAGTGATTGTGAGTATTTCAAAGATGATTACAAAACAACTATAAGGTTGGAAGCAAAATAGTGTTACAAGAAAATAACAGTATTTGATACTAATTTCCATAAACCCGAGATTACTGAAAAATTATTAGATAAATGTGATGTACCAAATACACATGCTCTCTTTGTAGTGGGAGGATTGTCAAGACACCTGATAAGACACGCAAGATTAACCCAAGTGGTAGAATCTAACGTATCTGATCCTGTCATATGTAATGATGCTATAGAAGAGACAGACGCTGACCGTTTGGCTAACAAAGTCTCGAACTTGTGGAGGCGCCTGAAGGCATTAAACCCATTAGATGCAATTGGGTTCTACAAGAAAATAAAAAGAGAAATGGACGAAAAAGTAGAGACTCTAGAGCAAAGCTTATGGCAAAGGGTGGAAGAAATCATTTATGAGATCTTCTCGCCTATAGCAATGTTCAAGTCCATAAGATTATCCTCTCCATTGTTTCTCATTTTGATTATGAGATTTGACAAATGGATGCAAAGACTATGTTTTTGAACGGGGCACCTTCAAGAAGAAAAACATGGCATAGCCTGAAGGCTTCACAGCTAGAAATCAGGTGCATATAGTATGCAAGTTTAATAGATCATTTTATGATCATAAGCAAGCATCTGTATCATGAAACATCAGAATTAAAGAGACAATTTAAATTATTTCAATTTGAGCAATTGCCCGATGAATCATGAGTGTACAAAATAACATCATGATAATGTTATAACACTTTAGTTTTGTACGTAAACGATATTATGCTCATTGGTAATGATGCAAGAATTTTGTCAGTGGTCAAGATTCGGATGTCAAATCAGTTTGGCACGTAAGACCTAGGTAAGACCAATGTTATTCTAAGGATCAGACTTTTGTCGTGATCATAAGAATAAGAAGATTGGTTTATCATAACAAGCATATGTAGATAAGATGCTGACAAGGTACAATATGATGAATTCCAAGAAAGGGTCATTACCTTTCAGATTTGGAATTCATCTATCTCGGGATCAGTGTCTTGAGACAACTGAAGAGATAGAAGACATAATTAGAGTTTTTCAATGGAAGCTTTATGTATGTCATATTATGTACAAGGCCAGATGTCTATTATGAAATAGATCTAAGTCAGCAGATATTAGTCAAACCCTTGAATCTGACACTGGGTAGTAGTAAAAACATATATTGGAGTACTTGAGAAGAACTCAAGATTATATGCTAGTCTACCATAGTGATGAGCTCATTTCAATAGAGTACACAGATTCAGATTTACAATCTGATTTGTATTCTAGATGTTTGACATTAGAACACGTGTTTACTCTAGAAAGAGCAACCGTTAATTGGGGAATGTTAAGCAGACTTGTATTGCTTACACCGCCATAGAAATTAAATACATGGTAGCTTGAGAAGCAGCCAGTTAGATGTATTGGATTCATGATCTCCTAGTTGTTGGCTCAGAGAAACATTTAATAGATTCCTTCACTAAAGTATTGGCATAAAAGAATGCAAGACGAGTTTTGACACTTATGTGAAAGGAATAAGACTTAGATGTGTGGCCAAATTGAATTTAGGGAAAGTGGGAGATTGTTGGGAATAGTACCCTGAAAATTCAATTTGTTGAATTAATTAAACTGAATTTACAACGAGTTGTGAGTATTTCACATATTGATAATTAATGGCGTGTGGTGGTATTCTTATATGAAATGTGTTTCATAGGAAAAAGACTTTGAATACCGAAATCACGTGTTATTAAAGTTCTAGTCGGTAAGATAAGAATATGTTCTTATCAAGACTATAAGTGGTTATATAAGATGATTAGTCTTTCGTCATAGGGAATGGTGATTCCGATTGTAACACGTTGATGATTTTCAATAGGGTTGGAAACATCGAACTGGACCAATAAGATTATTCATTTTATACTGCTATCTAAAATGAATAAAATCTCAGGAAGCATTGTACTCTTAATCCTAACAATATTTCGGCTTTACGCATGTAGTGTTAGTCACTGTAATACACTCGAAGTGAGGTCTCGACAATGGTGGCCAAAATACTTTGTACGCTCGGTGACAACATGTAATATGATAAAGAGTTATATTGATATAAGAAATATGTGGCCTTGATGGAAGGTAAAAGATATCCCTGAAATAGATTTGCAAGAGTTCGAATTAAGACTTTGGCCAAAGCACTTCGCGTGATATGTCATTAGAGTTGTATGATGAATGTGTTTCACATACAGAAAATTTGAACTTAAGGCGAATCAATAAATTTCAGATTGGAGATGAAAAATAAATGATAGTAGTTGCAATTTATTTTTCATGGATATCTACACGGAGGAGTGAAATGCGAAATTATTCTAGATCGATAAATTCGTGAATTATTTAATTAATTTTAGAGTGCAACAATATTTATTTAGTGGAATTAAATATTGTTAAACGATAATTAATTACTATCATGAGATGATAATATATTAACTCGTTTGGAGCTGAAATTAATTAGTCCTGCAGGTCCCCCCTGCAAACCCCAATTGAAAACCCAAAGAGAAAATATTAAAAGGAGAAAGAGAAATGAATTTTCAAAGTGTTTGAAAATAGCCAAGGGATTTATTTTGAGAAAATAAATCAAAGTACCAAGAGTTGGAAATGCCCGGAATTTTATTTTGGAGAAAATAAAAATTTTTATCGAAAGAAAAACAAAATTCGATGACGTGGCAGCTGACTTAGCATGCCACGTCAGCGGACTGGCGTGAGGTGGCGCTGACTGGGTGCTAAGTGGCGCACCACGCATACCGCCGAGATTGCGCCGTGTCAGCGCACGCGGACGGTCTAGATTGGATCTGAACCGGGCCGGTCAACGGGTCGGGTCAACGGATAGGGTCGGGTCAAATCGGACACGTGAAAGAATCGGGATTGGCCACATGTCGAACCGGACCGAACCGGGTTCGGTCGGATTGGTTCAAGCCGAGAAACCCTAGGCCGCGTGTGTAACACACCCGCCACCTTCAGGTGGCGCGTGAGGGCGCATCCGACGGTGGATCGGCACGTTATCGGCAGCTTGGACTCGTGGTGATGATAGCCACAACGTAGTCACCTTGGAATTTGTGTCCAAGTTGTGCACGCAAGTTGGGGTGAGAAATTACTATTTTACCCTCAATTTTTCCCCTATAAATAGGGGGCTTGGCTCCTCATTTTTTACACAAGTTTGGGAGAGGTTTTGGTTGAACTTTTGGCTTTGAAACCATATCCCTTTTCTCCTAATTATTTCCTTATTATTTTGGAATTAATTTTAATTAGGTGTGTATATATTTAATATATAAAACACCTAATTTTGGGAGATTAAACCCTGAAAAGGGTTTTCTAGTTGAAAGTTTATTTTCTCTAGTATTTAGAGAAATACTTTCGGTGCCCACACTCCGAGGATTTCTCCGGGGATATTACGGGGAAGCTCTGCCGGTCTCATGAAAGGGAAAGGAACTGGAAAAATGTCATTAGATAGGCATGTTTGCAGTATGGTAATATTTTACAGTTATATTATTTTATGCATGATAAATTATATGCTCTTAAGTTTTAATTGCATGTTAGATATTTATCTGCTTAAGTTTAGAAACCATTTTCAGAAAGACTCTATCCCGATTCATAATTCCCAGACAGAACAGAACATATGCTCGGCGAGTACGAGCTTCCAGCCTTGACTCCTCAGAACATAAATCAAAATCAATCCTGTAGCACCCGAGCGCAAGGTACCACATCCCCCGCACCCTGACCCGGCCCGAATATGAAATGGACGATCCATACCCGAGTCAAATCACGGCGAACGGGGACACACTCATCTAAGCCAGGCGGGACTAGCCTATCACTTAAACCCCAATAACCACAACAACCAAAGTAGCAGAGTAATAGGAAAAGCGGAAGCAATAAGTCATATATCATAGATTGAGCTATATGCTCTAGGTACCAACAGTTATTCATATATCATAGATTGAACTATATGCTCTAGGTACCAACAGTTATTCCATATATTGAGCTCTATGCTCTATGTACCAACAGTTAAATTCACGGGGTTAACCCAATACAATTAAGCTCCAAATCAACATTCATATGCCATCACGGCTCAAAACAATATCCCTATACAATAACCAAAAGTACGAGTATGCAAGTGTAACACCAAAAATAAGAGCTAGAGACGAATGGAAGACCCTAGGACTCGAATTCCCGCCTAGCTCCCTCAACACCTGCACAAAACAACTGAAAACCAAACGGGTTCAGTCCAAAGGGGACTGGTGGGTATAAAACAGGGCATAAATAGAATATATGACGGTAATTAAACAACCACATGCAAGCTATAATCCCAAGTGCGGTGTTTAAAAGACTTTCCCAAGTGGGTAAATAAAATCATCAAAAGGGATTATAACGAATCATTAACATTAGGTCATTATTGGCCCGGCGAGTGGGCGTGCATTATCTCCAACCAACACCTTGCGTAAATCATTTAAACATTCATTCTTTCATTCTTTTCATGCAATCATTCTTTTGTGCACATTCATTAACATTTCATCTTCTTCCTCCGGTTTGGTGACGGGCTTGCAAGACCCGACCACCCATTCATTGACCAAAAGGGGTTACATGGCTCCCCAGATGGCGCTCAGCGTCCATTTCCCGCTAACTCCTAACGAGGTCCGGTTACGCCGTTAATTGGTGGAACTAATGTGAGGGATCACCGTCGGCCCATGCCTCCCCGGATAGCCACTCACACTAAGTCCCTGGGCCCCATTCGTGCATAACATTCATTCTTTCTTTCTCGCCAAAACATTTGGTAGGGTAACATAATAAAGGCTTTCATTTGAAGACATTTGTTCGTTAAAACTCGCTATATACCCATATATAGTTTTGGCTCAAAACTTACACATTAGGTAGTTTGGGGTCATATTTTAACTAATAGAAGAAAAACCCACCTGGTAGATAAAAAGAATACACAAAAGCCTCACGGGTCGGCCTCGCCTCCAACTGAATAAAAATCTGTGCAAAACAGGTGAAATGAGACTCAAAATAACCATAGAAGACGCTCGGCAATACAATGACATGCTATGGAATGCTTGAAACATAAAACATGTCCAAATATGCTCATGAATACCATAGAATTCTATTAAATATATAATTCACCAATACGAGCCACGCATGCAATTCAAGCAAGAAAAGAGACTTCCCAAGGCTGCCATTTCAAAAGACACGGCCGTGTTGAGTTTTCAAAGGAAACGGATACGGCCGTGTCAGAGGTTTAAAAATCCAAAAATTCAAAGTCGAGGGCTTGACACGGCCGTGTTACATTTTTAAAGGATTTGGACACGGCCGTGTCCGAGGTTCAAATAAAAAAAAATTCAAAGTCGATAGCCCAACACGGCCGTGTCCATTTTCAGTTCAAAGCTGACACGGCCGTGTCAGCTCGTCGTTTTGAAAGAAATAACAGAGCAACAACTCTGTTACGCGAGGGAAAAGCTTAGAAAAACAGGACAGCCACCAAGAATCTCTCAAACCACACTTGGACATGCTTTCAAGCCACAAAACTCATGCAATTCACATAACTCATTCATACAAGCAAGAATTCATGCACAAAGTTGGCAAAAGATCACCCAATAACAAGCTTTCAATCATGGAGGTTTCAAGATTCATCAATGGCATAACATGCTCTAATCATCAAACCTTAAATTTAAACATGTAAGAATGATAGAAAGCTTACAAGAATCATTTATCAAGCATCAAATTTCACTTTAAAACAAGACAACCAAGGATCAAGCCCAAACCCTCAATTCATGCTCAAAGCCAAACCTCAAGAGTTCCCCAACTTCTAACATGCTTCACATAGATGAAAATATAGAGGGGAAGATGGAGATTACAAATCCTAGCTCACCTTGGAAAACGATCGGATGGAAGCTAGACTTGAGCTCAAACTTGGTTGATAAAAAATGAAGGGTTTCTTGAGAGTGCTTCCTTGCTCCTTGTCTTGGTTTCTTTGATCGATCAAAATGGAAGAAAAGGGGTAGGAATGCTGATATCTAATAAGAAAATGGGTAGGATACGGGTTGGTCCAAGTCCGTTTCGTTTAAGAAAAGGTTCAAACAAGTTATAACGTCGAGGTTATGAAACGGTTCGTTGTCAAAGGTCCAAATGATGTCGAAAAGATACGAGGTCATGTTTAATGGATAGGTATCATCGAAACAAGTTCAACGCCGTTTACGGATCTCGATTTTGAGGTCCGGAACTCAAGATATCGCGAAAACCGTTCAGGGTGGCCTATTATACAAATAGGTCCCTAAACTTTCAAAAAGTGGCAATTAAGCCCAAACTCAATTTCCAATTGAGTCCAAACATTCAAATACATAACAATCAAGCCCACGGATTACACGGAACATGTAATTTCATTCAATTAACACCACATTCACGGAATTCACATTTTCACAAATCTGATCACATATCCATAGCTCATATAGACAATCATAAGAAATTTTTAAACAAATACATCAAATTATAAACGAATTCAATTAACAACTCAAAATACATAATCGTATAATTAAATGTAAATACGCACGTAACACTTACCTGCACGTGTGAAAAACTCGGGACGTCACAAATCCATCCTCTACACCAATGATGGAGGAGATGTACCGTCCCCAAACCATCCAGTAGCGTCTAGAACCTTAAGGGGTAGCTATCCCATAAGAGTCTTCCCCGGATAATACACCGAAGGCTTAAGATATCATGCCTCCTCTATCTCCCTGAGTCGCGCAATGATATCTCAAATGGAACTACGCACATGGTTGAAACCCCGAAGACCATAACCGTCCCGGGGGACCCATTACCCATCGCTCCTCGGATCCACAACAGAACAGAACAGAACAGAATAGAACAGATACCATATATCATGGCCAACTCGCTACAGAACCATAACACAACTGAATTTTCCAAAATAGCTTACGTATGCCTCCAAAACTCATTTTTATATATCCCCAAGCTATGGAATTTAAGCCTTCGGGCTCCCACCCACACAGGACGCACGCACAAGGTCATAAACATATCATATCCAACACATACGTATTTATAATAAGGTATACTCGCATGTAAGGGTAGAAATCAGCATGTAAAGGCCATAGTTCGCATAGCTATACAAAATCCTAAACCTCACCTCGTGAAAGTAGAGCCTGAGTGTGTGAAGGACAAACACTCCTAATCCTCGGGCATACCACCGCCACCAAACTCTGAAATAGAACATACAGAAGCCCGGACTTGGACTCTATATGAACCAAACAAGACGCATGGTGTTGCTCAATATGATCGTGGTTGTGACGCCCGGAGCGGCGGGCCACCACATCCCCCGCACCTAAACCCGAACCCACATATGAAATGGATTTCCATACATGAGTCCAAGTCTAAGCGAACGGAACCTACACTCACTCCTTAGGCTAAGCGGGGCTAAAACTCGGACAGAGCGCGCAAAATAAGCACATAAATATGCGGAAGCCATAACAAGGATCGAAAAGAGCTCTATAACTAACATTTACATCATATACAATGGCCTCACGGCCCCAAAAGATCGAGTATATACATCAAAAGCCCTTAATTCAGCAAAATGTAATTCTAACATCAAATACATAATAAAAGTATCCCAAAATGCAAGAAGTATGGATGCAACTCGACCTAGACACACAAGTACAAGACCAAGACTCGCACTTCCCCGCCTAGCTCGAAACAACCTGCACTGAAGGTGGGAAAAGAGAGGGGTCAGTCAAAACTCGACTGAGTGAGGGGGCTAAACGCACACCCACACCTAAATACATATAGAGCAGAGCATATTACAAAGGTGATAGACATGAATCGAGGCTAGGGTTTTACATACCAAATCATTTTCCAAAGATTGCATATAATATAAAGGAAACCTATCTCGATCCATAATCTATCAAACATGACATAAACATAAGTCCGGCGAGAACGGACTATCCCTTACTCCATCAAACATAACATAAAATCGAATTCAAATCACATCCACCCCACATCCATGGTGTATCGGGAATCAAACCCTAACACCTACATTACCAAACACATACGGGGCAGCTAACCCACGATATGCCTTCCCCGGTTATCCACCGAGGGCTCAAGATACCACGCCTTCCCAACCTCCTTAGGTCGTACGTGAATATCTCAAATGAGAACGTGCACAGGGGTCATAACCGGCGACCCCGTGGTCGTCCCGGGTCTCCCTTACCCACGTCTCCGGGCCCATCAAACCAAATCAAACCAAACTCCCATCTTTCAGGGTACAACTCGCTCAAACATACCACATACGGATAACGAATTTCAAAGTATAGCTTACTTATGCCAATACTTATACCAATTTCGAAAACGTAAAGCTTATTTCACAAGATCATAACATACCTTAAGCATTCGTATTTACTACATATATATAAGTATATATTCGCATACAGGGTAAGAAAACAACACGTAACAGGTCTTAGGTCGCTTATCTAATACAAAGGATCCTAACCTCACCTTTGCAAAAGTAGAAGGAAGGCAAAACGGGCGAACGAACACTTAAACCTCGGGCTCACGAACTTCCGGAAGAGGCTCTGAAACAAAAGAAGACAAGACCCGAGACTTAGACTCAATAATGTACCAAAGAAGACGCCCGGCAAAATGCATGGATCATGTTCACAACAAAATATCACAATCAAGTCATATAATTGCATGGTTATAACAATTAATCATGCAAAAGAGAAGCAATTAGAATCATAAAAATGCATAATTAAAGCAAAGAGAAGTAGTAGCAACTTCTAGGTTTTGAATTTTTCCAAAGGGGAAAATCCACCCCCATGGATTTTTCTAAAGGGGAAAATCCACCCCCATGGATTTTCCAAGAGCTACTGCCTCAAATCCACCCTCGCGGATTTTTCCTTAAGGAAAAATCCACCCCCGTGGATTTGCTCCAGAAGAGAGGGGTTCCGGACATGGGAACGGCCGTTCCCGTTCCCAGTACAACTGGGAACGGTCGTTCCCACTCTCGGTCATGAACAGTATGGCCTGGGAACGGTCGTTCCCAGTTTAAAACTGGGCGGGAACGGCCGTTCCGGCCTGGTTCGAAAAGCTGGAGCAGAGTTTTACACAGAAAACAGGGGAAGCTCGAAAATATGCCAAAAATGGCCAAAATCCAACCTTTAAAGTTGCCATAACTTCTCAAAATGCACATACAATTCAAATATATCATACTTTACATATGAACACTCAAATAATGCAAGAAAACGGAATTTAAAAGCATGATCAAGGTTAAGCAAAATTCAAACAAAAAATTATGATCACTCATAACTCCTCCACCAACCATGGATTACATGCAATAAATGCAACATATATAACATACACAACTCATACAAAAGGCTAGAAATCAATCATCTCAAGCAAAGAGCAAGAAATCACTATAAGAGCTAAACCCTTACTATTCAAGTAGGGGAGCAAAGGCAAAGCAAACTCATACCAAACTCAGAAATTAAACCATGGAAACATAGAGCATGACGAGGGGATTCCGAAACCTACCTAAGCTCGAGAAAAGACGAAGAAACGAGAGAGTTATTGGCTTAGAAAGTTGGATGATCAAAGCTTGGGGTTTTGGCTCTCTTGCTTGCTTGAATTGCTGCTGAACGTAATGAGGAAAAGAGAGAATGGTTCAGCCTTTAAGGCTGAGCCGGTTCGGTTCACGGGTTCGGTTCAAGGTTCCCGGTTCAAGTTGGTTCAACAAATACAGGCTCAAATAAGGTCCACTCAAATTAAAACGAATAATTCACATGCACATTCATTCAAATAATTCATATAATTCACATATTTCATGTAAATTCAAATAATTCATATAAGAATTAAATTTAAATAATTCAAATAAATAAGTAGAATAAATATAAAATGCGTAAACAATAATTTTAAATGCGCACATACGTCATACCTGTACGGTCTGAAAGTCGGGGTGTCACAGTGGTTATGCATAAGTGTTCATGTTGTGCTTTGATAGGGTGTCGTGGTCATTCAAGGCATATCAATGCTCAACAAGGTTATATTTACAAGCAACCATCATGCAATTCCATATCCAAAGATGCAAGATCAGTTTAGGAAGTCAATGTATTCACAAAATGCATATTAAATCATCCAATGTCACAGGGTTCAATTAAAATATTACAATTAAGCATCAAGTTCATGTCGAGTTATAAAGTGCATATGTCACGCCCCGAGTCCGCGGGGCCGTTGGACGCGAGCGCAAGTCTCTAAGCCCACCGAGTATAACCTGAAATTGGGCCTAAACCACTGCCCAAAAGGGATATCCATTGGTTATACTTGGACTCTTTAACTTATAAACTGAACTTAACTCTCATATTTTCCCGATGTGGGACAGGGGTATCACAATCACCCCTCCATCAGAATCGCGACGTCCTCGTCGCGGCATGACATATAGCCCATGATCGACTCGTCGGCGTTGGGACTCTAGAGGTGACTCCTACGGGCTCAAGAGGTGGCTCCCACACATGTAGCACTTTGCCCCGTATAACACTTAGCTCCTGCGGCTGACGAGCGACTCTGATACCATTTGTCACGCCCCGAGTCCGCGGGCCCGTTGGACGCGAGCGCAAGTCTCCAAGCCCACCGAGTATAACCTGAAATTGGGCCTAAACCACTGCCCAAAAGGGATATCCATTGGTTATACTTGGACTCTTTAACTTATAAACTGAACTTAACTCTCATATTTTCCCGATGTGGGACAGGGGTATCACAGCATAAGTAAGAGCAACTTGATCATATAAATATACAAAGTTATTGTACGTAGATGGCATGCTTGATACAAATAAAGAGTGCATTTAATTCAATTACGATCATACTTTACAACTTCACAACATGTTTTGTACACAAGCTCAAGTCACATTCATAGTTTCATAAATATTACACTTACACCCCTTCGTACTTAACAAATAACGTAAATTCATCACATCGGGATTCAAATTGTAAATCAAAATATTCATGCATATCACAATTCATTCAATACATATTTTCGTATATGATTGGAATACATCTCGATCAACAAACCAACAATAAACAATTTATTTGCACTTAAAATAATTAATTTAAATAATTACAATTACACAAAATAATTCATAATAAATAAATCGAGTGTCCGATTAACGAACGGAGAGCGTAGTTGGACTCACCACATCGAGACCGATATTCTGTCCGAAAGTCACCGGAGTGCCACCACCAAAGCCGACGGAAAGTCGCCGAAAAAATCCCAAAAAATTACTCGAGAAAGTAGTCTTCGTGCTCGTTCCAAATCCTTGATCAATTTCTGAAAATTCCAAGCCAATCGTCCTAGATCTTAAATCCAAGAATACGAAAACCCCAAAAACTTCAAAATCAAATTACTTCCAATCCAGTGAATGAAAACGAAATCCATAAAAAGCATCGACTTACCCATGATGAGTTCTTCGAAACCCCTAAGTCGGTCGCCGGAAAAAGTGGCCGTAAAATGTCGAATTCGGCCGCTACAGTGACATGCCGCTGCCGCCGCGCCTTCAGCCGCCACCTCCACTCCGATGGTTGTGCCACCAACCCAGATCGGTGAGCCATCCCGAGATGCTTCAGATCGGTACCTCATCTGCCCAAAACCACTACCGGAATTACCGAAAACGGCCGGTGAAGTTCGCCCAGATCCACCACCAATGGCGTGAACTTCGGGTGGCGCGTGTCGTACCACCGCTTCCCCAATGACTGCATCACCACGGCCAAGTTGTAGATCTCGTCTGGACGTTCGATTGGCATACCAATTTTGCTAGATTCGGATGTCGGAGGAAGCCGAACGAGGCTGTCGAAGTTGCTGTCGCAATCCAATCGCGATTTCTGAATTTTTGAGAAGCCATGTCTGAAAATGTCAGGTATCTCCTCCACCGTTCATTGTTTGTCCGAGATTTATGTACCATTGTGATCCTCTCATCGAGCTCTTCGAAATGGACTACTCATTCGTCGAATTCCGTCGAGAAACGGCCAAGTTACAACTAGTATAGGTTTTAGGTGTAGTGTATGTGAGGGAATGAGAGAGAGAACCAAGAGAGAGAAGAGGAGAATGGGAGAAATATGTCTTGTGCACAAGCTATATACAACTGGGTATCCATATCGTGTAGCAAAGTGAAATAGCGCGTACAAATAATCATAAATAAAATTGGTAAAGTTACGACTAAACATTCAAGCTCCACATAAGTTTTATAAATTAAAATGAAAGAGAGATTTACCAAATAGAGTTTAATTCAATTTAATTTTAGAAACCTTTCGTACAATTTAACGACACTTCGTAAATACATGATTGACAATTAATCTTAGAATAATCCAAATGATCACATATTGAATTGGATTTACATTCAATCACATAACTCAAGAAACTCTTAAATTAAACACACACAAGTGTAGAGACATACTTGCTAATGTCATCAGGACACCCTTCGAGAGCACGGGGCGTCACAGGTGATGTGCAAATTGAGAGGGTCGCATCAGCAGAGAACGTTGCAGACCTGCTTACTAAACCCCTTAGTCGAGAAGCTTTCGAAGGTCATCTTGCGAAGATGGGACTTAGATTAGCTCCTGATTGGCTTTGACGGGCAAGTGGGAGATTGTTAGGAATAGTGCCCTAAAAGCCGATGTAATAGTCAGCTTTAGTACTTTCTTTTGTATATCACAGACAATCTATGAATAATACGAATTAAGGCAACACTTCTTTATATGCTCTTGTTTGATTGTGTGTTTCCTTTTGACTGTGCATGTATAAGAACTCCCCTAATCAATATGACTTATAGGACTCAACCATTTAGGTGAAGCGATTCATGAGACGAGCCCTATATCACATAAGTCATGATTAGAAATCACTCCAAACCGATGAGTCCAAAAGACAGTGGCAGTGTCAACTTGACCCGTTCGAGGCTTGCTGGTGTGATCCCACCCTTAAGAAGGACCACCTTGTTCCATGGGGTGCAAAGTGTATAGTTGATACGTGCGTGATACATGGGGGTGCTTACTTATTCTAAGTAGGAACACTGAGGTGTCCCATATGAGAAGATTCCTAAATGGGAAAGGAAGTTTCTATATCTGGAAATAGAAACTTCCAGATTAGAAAATATCTCACGAGTCATTGATGTGATTAAGTGATCCTTAAACTTGAGGTTCCATTGATACTTTATGAGCTAACTCTGTAGTCTTAGGTGTAAGCTTTAAAGGGTGTCGCCTTAGACAACCGATTCAAGACTTATGCTGGGGCTGAACAAGTGGCACATGAAAGTATATGAGAATCGATAAAGGACCTACTCTTGTATTAGCAACGTAGTGGATCAAGACATCAAGAAAAGAGTTTCTTAGATTGAGATCAAATGGAAATGAAATGCACTTAACATTAAGATCTAGATTATTACGGTTCTAATTATTCCCTTGCCCTATATCTTGATTGAGAGATGGGACGTAGGAGGATTGTACCTCAAATATGACAATGACTTAAAGGCTCTGTCGAATCGAGACATTCTTATTCAGCTAGGGGCAAACACCTATTGCTCGACTATGGTCGTTTGATCTATGGACTGATTAATTAATTAGGGAATTAATTAATTAGGGTCACTGCTAATTGAAGTAAGAACCTAGAGGGTCACACACAACAACCCGGTCACGAGGGTTAAGGGTTCAATCGATTAAATGAGTTGATCGAACCATTAAGTGAATGGTGGGGTCCACACGTGTAGAACACGTGGATTACACGTGTCATTATTGACACGTGTAGTCACGTGTGCGTGTATATGTGATATTAAATAATTAATGTGTTAATTATTTAATGGACTTTGATTTAATTTTGAATTAAAATTAAAGTCCAATTTTAGAGAAATAAAGTCTAATAAATAATTAATTATGAGTTAATTATATTATTAGTCTTCAAGTTATTTATTGTAAAATAAAGTATCTAAAAGAGTTAGATATTATTCTTTCCCAACAAGTTGGTCAAAAGGTGGACTTTTGGTCAAAGTAAGAGACTTAGTCTCCAAGTAAGATATCCTTTTCCAAAAGGGAGAAGGGGTTCGAACCCTACCCTTATAAATAAGGGGGTTCGAACCCCATTGGATGATGATAGCAAATTTCTCCTTCTCTAAATTATACACTAAACTCTAGAGCCTAAACACCACATATTGAACTAGCATCCTCTCTATTCAGATCGTGGTCGCGGTTGGTGGTCTATTTTCTCTAGAGGGCCACTATCGAGAAGTCTTGAAAGATTCGAAGGAGCTTTTGGGGATCAAACCACATGAAGAGCGTTCTTTGGTGGCTAGAATGTGTCAAGAAAGCTGCTAACTAAGGGAGTTTATTGATCTCTACGAATTGCAAGATTCGATCTTTGCTTAGTTTGAAAATTTTTAAATTTCGGCTGCGTTTCTCTTCGTTTTCCCAATAGGGGTGTCCATGTGAAACCTATTAGTTCTTAGTTTCCTAATTGATCTTTAATGATTAATATTTCGTGATCAATTTTAGCAAGGGCAATGGCCGCGAGTTGTGGGTCGTTCGAACTAAGTTTTGATCATGATCTTATGATTGATGTGTCTAGCTTAACGCCTAAGTAAGTATGGATGTCGCACGAGTCGTGGGTCCATATTGAAAGATAGGTGATGCAAAAACATTACTAAGAATTCCACAGTGTTGGAATTGGTAAGTTGTACCTACCTTAGGCTTAATTGAGAATGGCCACGAGTCGTGGGTTCAAGGTTAAGTGCTTAGAATCTTAGTACCCATTGTAATAACAAGTATCCTCTAAGATATTTGGGAATTATAGATCTTTGAAAAACAGTGGGATCTACATAGATTAAAGACCTAATCTCATGTATATCGTTATTATTCAACATGCTCACTAGTTCTCTGTTTTTCCATTTAGGTCGTAGATTCAGTGATTCTCTTCGTGTTTTGAAATGACAACCAAAAACCCTCTAGTATCGATCCTCAAGTGAAACAAGTTGACTGGTCCCAACTATTCTGATTGGCTTAGGAATCTAAAAATCATTCTAGATTCCGAGAAGAGAACTTATGTTCTCTACGAGGCGGAGCTCGTTCCCGAAGGGGACGCTCCAACCCGGACTGAGCGGGATGCGGTCCACAAGTGGAAGGATGATAATCTTCAAGCCCGTTGTCTCATACTTGCTAACATGTCTCCGGACATGCAAAGACAACATGAGTCAATGGAATTCGCTTGGGAGATTTACTACCACCTTGCAGTAACTTTACCGTCCTCATGAACGTGTTACAAGGTATAACACCTCAAAGGAATTATTCCATTTGAGAATGAAGGAAGGTACAAGCATCCACGAATATGGGCTCAAGTTTCTTGCTCTTACTGAGAAACTTGCCTCCATGGACATGCCACTGAGGGATGAGCTTTCAGTGGATCTGTTGCTAGCCTCGCTCCCACCATCATTCAACCCTTTTATCCTTAACTTCAACATGAATCATGCAAATGCTAGTGTAGCTGAGCTGATTAGTTAGCTTGTGACTGCTGAAAGCACGATCAAGAAGGACAGTAAGGTTATGATGGTCACTGCTCCATCTTCTTCTAAGCCTTCCAAAGGCAAGGGAAAGAAAGCCCAAAAGAAGAAGAAGTCCCTTAGGCCCAATGGAGGCATCACTAAGGGAAAAGTCCAAAAGAAGAAATGTGATCAGAAAGAGGACGTTTCCTTCCATTGTGGTAAACCGGGGTATTGGAGGAGAAACTACTAAGAGTACAAGGCTACTCTAAAGAAAGGTATGTTTCTCGTTGAAGTAAATCTTTCTATTAATTATAACTCTTGGGTACTTGATACCGGTTGTGGATCTCATATCTGTAATGATGTACAGAGGCTAAGTGAGGTCCGGCAGTTCAAAGGAGGAGAATGTGTCTTGAAGATTGGGGACGGCTCAACGGTCGAAGCTTAAGCTTCAGGCACAATTAGATTAGATTTAGGTGATTCTGTTTTAGTTTTAAATAAAGTCATTTATGTACCAGACATTATTCGTAATATTATTTCAGTTCCAATACTTGATTGTGAAGGTTTAAAATTAATATTAAGAATGGTAACGTTTTCCTCAAAAAGAATAATTTTTCAATACATCTTGGTACATTAAACAATGGACTTTATCTAACTCAAAACAGTAATATTTTGAATATATAACGAGAAACAAAACGTAAGAGAGAGATGACGAAGTCTCGACTTCTTTGTGGTACGCTAGATTATGACACATTTCTAAGAGCAGAATTAGCAAGTTAACTACCTTAGGGACATTCTTTGAAAATGACCTTCAACAGTTAACTTCCTGCGAATCCTGTCTCAAGGGAAAAATGTCCAAAACTCCTTTCAAAGGAAGTGTGGAACGAACCACAAAGACCTTGGATTTGATAAATTGTAATGTTTGTGGACTGATTAGGTAAGCACTCGAAACAATCATCAGTACTTCATAACCTTTACTGACTACTTTAGTCGTTTAGGTTATGTGTACTTAATGAAGTACAAATCTGAGGCTTTTGAGAAATTCTTAAAATTTCAAAAGGAGGTTGAGAACCAAACTGGTTACAAGATGAAGACACTTCGATCTGATCGAGGTGGCGAGTATCTTAGTGAAGAATTCCTTAATTATCTCAGAGATAATGGAATTATCTCTCAGTGGACTCCTCCGGGAACTCCTCAACTTAATGGAGTTTTTGAGTGAAGGAATCGAACCCTACTTGATACGGTTCATTCCATGATGAGTTTCACTGACTTACCACCTTCTTTTTGGGGTTATGCTGTAGAAAGTGCAGCAAAATTTTGAATCTTTTTCCTTCCAAGTCGGTCTCTAAAATGCCCTATGAAATGTGACATGGTAAAATCCCTAGTTATTCTTACTTAAGAATTTGGGGTTGTCCTGCTTATGTGAAGAGGACAATGGGAGATAAGTTAGAAGCTCGTTCTAATAAATGTTACTTTGTTGGCTATCCTAAGGAATCCATATGATACTACTTCTATGATCAAACTAAACAAAAGGTGTTTGTTTCAAGAAATGCAACTTTTCTTGAGGAATCGTTCCTAGAAGAAAAAAAAGGCAAGATCACAGAACACGAAGAAATTAAAGATATTCCCACACCACATTTAGAGGACACATCCTATTCTCACATCCCACAACCAATCACGAACTTCGATACACATGAAAATCCTCCTCTAAGGCGTTCTGAACGCACTCCTAGACAACCTGAGAAATGGTATGGTTTTCTCCATGAAATCTCTCAAGAGGATAATGATTCTCTAACATATGAGGAGGCACTGTCAGACTCGGATTCCGAACAGTGGAAACCAGCCATGAAATCCGAAATGGATTCCATGTACTCCAACCAAGTTTAGACCTTGGTAGATTTGCATTATGGGGTTAAACCCATAGGTTGCAAATGGATTTTTAAGAGAAAGCATGGAGTAGATGGAAGCATTGCAGCCTATAAGGGAAGACTGGTTGCAAAAGGATTCACTCAAAGGCCCGGTGTGGACTTTGATGAAACCTTCTCACCGGTTGCAATACAAAAGTCCATTCGGATCATGCTTGCCATTTCTGCATATTATGACTATGAGATATGGAAAATGGATATGAAAACCGCCTTTCTCAATGGAGACATTGATAAAGAGATTTATTTGGATCAACCCATAGGTTTCACATTCAGTGGGAGTGAGCTAAAGGTTTGCAAACTCCAAAGAACAATCTACGGATTGAAACAGACTTCTAGGAATTGGAACATTTGTTTTGATGAAGCAGTCAAAGCGTTTAGCTTCATTCAAAATTCGAATGAATCCTGCGTGTATAGACAGGAATTGGAGACTTCAGTGCAATTCTTGGTGCTTTATGTTGTTGGCATCCTTCTAGTTGGGAATTCGAAGGATGACATGAAAGTTACCAAGTCATGGTTATCGAACCAATTCAAGATGAAAGATCTTGGTGATGCGTCCTACATTCTCGGTATTAAGATCTATAGGGATAGATCTAAGAGATTGATAGGACTATCACAGTTGATGTACATAGACAAAGTACTGAAACGGTTCAGTATGGAGAATGCGAATAATAAAGTTCTCCCCATGAGTGTAGGAACATCTCTTTCGAAGAAGATGTGCCTTAAGACAAACCTTGAGAAGGAAAGAATGACTCATGTGCCTTATACCTCGGTAATAGGTAACATAATGTATCCAATGCTATGTACTAGACCGGATGTGGCATATGCACTTAGTGTGACAAGCCATTTCCAATCAGACCCTGGAGAAGGTCACTAGACTACCGTGAAGAATATCCTAAAGTACTTACGAAGCAATAAGGATTTATTCTTAGTATATAGAGGACAGAAAGATCTAGTAATCGGAGGATACTGCGATGCAAGCTTTGCATCTGACTTAGATGACTTTAAGTCAACGCCAGGATACATTTTTTACCTTAACGGCGGAGCAATGAGTTGGAAAAGTTCAAAGCAAACGACCACTGCAGATTCGACCACTGAGGCCGAATACTTAGCTGCAAATGATGCAGCTAAGGAAGGTGTTTGGATTAGAAACTTCATTCAAGATTTGAATGTGGTTCCTAGCATGAAAGACCCCATTACTGTATTTTGTGACAATACTAGGGCGGTTGCTCAAGCAAGAGAACCAAGATCTCACCAACGGACCAAGCACATTATGAGAAAATATCACCTAATCCGTGATATCATCAAACGAGGTGATGTGCAAATTGAGAGGGTCACATCAGCCGAGAACGTGGCAGACCCACTTACAAAACCCCTTAGGCGAGAAGCTTTCGAAGGTCATCCTGAGAAGATGGGACTTAGATTAGCTCCTGAATGGCTTTGACGGGCAAGTGGGTGATTGTTAGGAATAGTGCCCTTAAAGCCAATGTAATAGTCTGCTTTAGTACTTTCCTTTTGTAAATCACATACAATCTCTAAATAATACGAATTAAGGCAACACTTCTTCATATTCTCTTGTTTGATAGTGTGTTTTGTAGCACCCCGAGCGTAGGGCACCACATCCCCCGCACTAGAGCCCGACACGTGTAGTGGAATGGAGAATCCGTACACGCATCGAACAATAGCGAACGGGAGACAAACAAAACTCACTCTCTAGGTAGGCGGCCTAACCCTCAGTCAGAGCACAAAACAGTTCATGGTATAGCGGAAGCGATAAAAGCAATTCATACAAAATTCCCCAAGATCACATATATACATATCACATAGTCATAAGAGCATAATATTTCCAATTACAAATTTACAATGCCCTTCCCGGGCCAAAACATTTCAAGTATCAAAGTATTCGAAAAATAAATTTCATAAACATAAGACATAAACCACTACGAATGCAATAAAGATGACTCGAGCTATGAAACAAGTAAGACTCGAAGACAACTTGCCGCCTAGCTCGACTCCCACGGTACCTGCAACTCAAAGATGGGAAAAAGAAAGGAAAACCACGAGGGTTAGTCCTAATGACTAGTGAGGGGGCTACACACACACTCATAATACATATAGAGCAAAGCACCTAATCAAAATCATAAAAGGATCCATGAACCGAGGAGGGTTTTTGCAAACTAAAACATTTCCCATGATAATAACTATATATAATGAAAAGAAGTAAGGGCCATAGGCCAAAATCACAAATTTTAAGTATTTAAGAATCCATTCCCGTTTCATAAATCATACGAATTCACACAACTCGGCGAGTACGAGTTATACCTCTAACTCCCACAAACAAAGACATAATCAAAGCAAAATTCATAAACCATCCTTCTTCGGGTGATAGAAGGGTTGACGGCCCTAACTATCGGTCAAATTCACACGAAACACGGTTAATTACTTCCTTGAAACCTTCGGTGGTTGAATCCACCGGCTCAAGAGAAACGCCCTTCCTCAACCTCCTAAGGTTATGCGAGACTCTCAAAGGAAAGTGTTGATGGAAGAGCCCGGCGACCCCTCGGCCGTCCCGAGATACCATGCCACTCTCCGGGCCCTAATCATAATTCAAAATTCATAATTTTCGTAAACTTCTCTTTCAAAGTTCAAAGCTCGCTTACACACTCACACTTAACGAAAGGATTTCAAAACAAATGTAAAATAGTTTATATACTTATACAAATCGTTTTCAAAAACTTATAACAAAGAGAACAAGTCCTCAAAGTACATACCATACATATATTTAACATATAGTATACATAAATCGCATGCGGGCTTAAAAACATTTAGGGTTTTAGGTCATAATATCTAAAAGAATAAAACCTCACCTTCCGAACACGTAGCGGTGACAAAAGAAAGCGAACCGGACGCCTAAGGGACAACCTCGTCGTCAACGGGAGGGTCAACTACACAAAACAAATAACAAGGGATACTCTTAGACTCAATATGTACCACATAAACGCTCGGCAAATGCACATGCGTGTAAATGATGCAAATGAAATGAGATGAATTCATGTTTAGGTCATATAAGGTCACACATTGCATATGAACTCACATATCATAAACGAGGATGTAAAACGAACTATAAATTCATAACATAAATCTTAACACACAATATAACATGTTAGAAGAAGCATGGGGATCAAATTAGTGTTGAGAAAGCGAAAAGAATGCGAAACGAAACAAGAAAATCGAAGTTTGGGGCAAAAGGAGCCACTGACCTAAATCCACCCCGGTGGATTTTTTTCAAAGGGAAAATCTACCCCCATGGATTTTCCAGGAGTTTCTGACTCAAATCCACCCCGGCGGATTTTTTTCAAAGGGAAAATCCACCCCCGTGGATTTGAGTCGGAAGCCAAAAAAACTCGATTTTTCAGCCCCAAAACTCTCCAAAACTCATCCAAATTCGTGCAAACTCAAGATAGATCATATTAGGATCATAATATGTCATATATTCACTCAATCCATGTCAAAATCGAAGCTAAACATCAAGATTCAAGTGAAGGAATGTAAGAGATATACATATCTTCAAGTTTATGCCAAAAACCCAAATTGAAACCTAAATATTCCTAGATTCTCATGCAAAATCAGACCATACACTTATATTATAATGTCATAAGATCAATTAGGATACAAAAACTCCAACAAAACTCCAAGAGATCAAGCTATATCTTCAAGTTTGGCAAAACCCTTACTATTCATAGAAATATTCATATCTTGATCAAATCACCACCAAATTGAGCAAATAAGGTATCTAAACAAAAAAGAGAAGATGGAGAAACAAATTCCAAGATTACCTTTCGAAAATGGAAGGATTTGATGAGGATTTGAGCTCAAAAGGTTGGAAGGTGAATAGTATAATTTTGCTTCCTTCTTGGTCTCGGTTTTGAGCAGCTATTTCTCTCTTCTCTCCAAGGTTGGAACGAAATGAGGGGCTTATGGCTGAAAGAGGAGTATGTTAGGAGTATGTGGGTCCAAGGTTTATTTAATTTGGTCAAATATATCAAAAGTTATGAATAAAAGAGTGGGCAAAGGTCTAAAATGGCATACGAGGCTTGTTTCGGTTAAATTTCGGAGGTCTAAATGAGCTTAGAAAAATATGAGGCTATGTTTATTGAACCCGAATCATGGATACGAGTTCAACGGAGGTGACGGAATTCAAATCCGAATTCCCGAGCTCAATTTGTGCTTCCCGGAACCTAAGGCGCGCTAAATGCTCTTTAGCCTCATTTAGGTTCCGTCTCCAAAATAAAATCAAAAGACAAACCAAATAAATTCCAAAACATAAAACGAGCATATAGTCAAGTTCACAACTCAAGTAATTCACGCATATCAAAAATTCGCAAGAAACAGAATTGAAATCGGATACGAATAGGGTAAAATTTCAAGCATAGAGGGTTTAAACATTCAAAACGAATTCATTCTTAAATCAAATAATTATCAAACATCCACATAAGAATTAATAACTATCAAGTATTCACGTAATTAATTAATTAAATCGCGCACATAAAAATATACCTGAAAGTCTGAACAATCGGGATGTTACATGTTTACTTTTGATTGCGCATGTATAAGAACTCCCCTAATCAATATGACTTTTAGGACTCAACCATTTAGGCGAAATGGATCATGAAACGAGCCCTATATCACATAAGTCATGATTAGAAATCACTCCAAGCCAATGAGTCCAAAAGACAGCGGGAGTGTCAACTTGACTCGTTCGAGGCTTGCTCGTGTGATCACGCCCTTAAGAAGGACCACCTTGTTTCATGGGGTGCAAAGTGTATAGTTGATACGTACACGATACATAGGGGTGCTTACTTATTCTAAGTAGGTATACTGAGGTGTCCCGTGTGAGAAGATTCCTAAATGGGAAAGGAAGTTTCTATATCTGGAAATAGAAACTTCCAGATTAGGAAATATCTCACGAGTCATTGATGTGATTAAGTGATCCTTAAACTTGAGGTTCCACTGATACTTTATGAGCTATCTGTTGGAAAACACGAATCAGAAAGCAGCGGAATTTAAAAAATTTTCCAACAAAAGGATCTTGAACTCGCAATCGTGTATCCAAATTCGTAAAGATAGAAAACTTACTTTTCTTTTATTCTTTCTTGAAGCGTTTCAAGCCACCCAAGAACGCTCTTCTCGCGGCTTGACAACCCGTCCCTCGAAAGTCTCTTTCTACTTCAGAATCCATTGTCGGGATAGCAATCCACACCAACCTAGATTCAATTCATGTTAGAGATGTTCTTAACAATATAACATAAAGAAAGAAACATGAAACGAGAAAAGCAGGATTGAAACTCCCTTCGAAAACCAGTTTTGCGAAAGTAGAAAACTGCCAGTCACAAAACCCTTGTGAAAAAATTCATCCTTCAGGATATGGACGAACGGTTTTCGCCATCTTCTTTGGTTCGATTTTTTCATTCGCTTCACGTCGGGTTCAGAATCGTTTCATCATCCCTTCTGATCGTTTTGCTTAATCCCCACTTTTGGTAAAGCTCGAATCTTCAAAACTTCTAACTTGAAGTCTCTAGAGATAGTCCACCAACTTGGCTACAATCTAAGTAGTAAGGATGCTAGTTCTCTAGTTAGTGTTTAGGCTTAACCTAGGGTTTCGTTTATCTTGGAGAAAGGATGGTGTTCAACACATGAACCAAAAGAATTTCATTAGCTCTAAAGGGGAGCATGAGCTCCCCTATATATAAGAAAGGGGAGGGACGAAATTCCTAGTCCTTAATGGGCTAGGATTTTGGTCTCTCTCTCTCCTATTACTTGATCATCAAGTAATTTTGACTTTGACTTTGAATTCTAATTCAAATCAACTTTCAAGAGAGCTAAAAATATCCAAACTATTTTTTGGATAATTTTATACTTTATTTATTATAAAATAAATAACTTATTTTTATCTAATTAATTAATTCGTAATTAATTAACTAGATTATTTTCTCCAAAATAAGACTTTCTTTTTAATTCAAAATTAAACCAAAGTCTATTAAATAATTAACACATTTAATTATTTAATACATATATATAATATATATATATATATATCCACACGTGTGTGACACGTGTCACAGTGACACGTGTCACTCACGTGAGCTACACGTGTGATTTCACACGTGTGGAACCCTCTTGGCCCGATTAACTCGTTTAATCATTTTCAAGCCTCAACTCATGTAACCAAGTTATTGTGTGTGACCCTCTAGTTTCTCAATTCAATTAGCAGTGACCCTAATTAATTAATTCACTAATTAATTAATCAGTCCACAGATTAAACGACCATAGTCTAGCAACAGGTGTTTAACCCCTAGCTGAATTGAAATGTTCGGATTCGACAGAACCTTTAAGTCATTGATTCATGTGAGATACAATCCTCCTACTTACTATCTCTCAACCAAGATCTAGGGCAAGGGAATAATCAGAACCCTAATAATCCGGTCTTAAAGCTAAGTGCATTTCATATCCATTTGATCTCAATCCAAGAAACACTTTTCTTGATGTCTTGATCTACTGCCTTGGCCAAGGACTCCATATGGCATATGAATGACTTACACAATAAGAGATCACCTTGCAAATGCAAGTGTAGGTCCTTTCTTGATTCTCATTCACTTTCATGAATCACTTGTGCAGCCCCAGCATAAGCCTTGAATCAGTTGTCTAAGGCGACACCCTTTAAAGCTTATACCTAAGACTACAGAGTTAACTCATAAAGTGACAAGGAACCTCAAGTCTAAGGATCAATTAATCACATCAATGACTCGTGAGATATTTCCTAATCTGGAAGTTTCCATTTCCTGAAATAGAAACTTCCTTTCCCATTTAGGAATGTTCTCACACGGGGCACCTCAGTGAACTTACTTATTAAAGTAAGCACCCTCATGTATCACGCACGTATCAACTATACACTTTGCACCTCCATGAAACAAGGTGGTCCTTCTTAAGGGCGTGATCCCACAAGCAAGCCTTAGAGGAGTCAGGTTGACACTCCCACTGTCTGTAGGACTCATCGGCTTGGAGTATTTTACTAATCATGACTAATGTGATATAGGGCTCGCTTCATGAACCATTTCACCTAAATGGTAGAGCCCTAAAGTCATCAGGATTAGGGGAGTTCTCATACATGCACATATAATGGAAACACTCAAAACACGTATTGGCATATAAAGAAGTGTTTGCCTATGATCAATCGTATATTATTCAAAGATTGTCTGTGATACAAGAAAAGTCCCAAAGCAGATTACGTCGAATCGGCTTTCTAGGGCACTATTCCTAACAATCTCCCACTTGCCCGTAAAAGCCATTTAGGTACTCTAAGTCCCATCTTCTCAAGATGCACTTAGAGACCCTATTGACTTTGGGCGTTTCCAAAGTGGATCTGCTATATTCTCTGCTGATGTGACCCTCTTGTTTACACATCTCTTAGGAAACACCTTTTCCTTATAAAGTGATTCGTAATCACGTGTTCAGTCTCTTGGTGAGGTCTTGGTTCTCTTACTTGAGCAACCATCCTTTTTATCATACAATATGATCAAGGAGTTGTTTTCATGCTAGGAACTTCATCTAACAAGTTAGATGGAGTTTCTTACCCAAACACTTAACTTAGTGTTATATAATACGACTAAGTTCTCAACTACGATAGTTGAGTTTTGCAATGTCAGTCCTTGGAACCCCTTTCCAACACATTGCATTACCATTCTGGTAGAAGTCGTATCCTTTCAATGATTTCATAATCATCTATGTTTGATGAACGGTTACATCAAATATCCTTCTAACAACAAGATCTTTTGGGCTCTGTAAATTAATACATATCCTCATTTCTTCTCAAGTACTCTGAGGACATCCTTTACAGAGATCTAATGACCTTCTCTGAGGTCATATTAGATTCGGCCTACTACGCTTAGTGTTGCGCCATATCTAATTTAGTACATAACCTTTCATACATTATGCACCCTTTCACTTAAAGGGATTTTGGACATTCTAACTTTCTCAAAGTTATCTTAGGACACATACTCTTCAAAAGAGATGTTCCATTGTCCATACTAAACTCCTTTTAGTACCGTGGTTATGTACTCATTTTGTGATAATCCTTTTATTCTCTTAGATCTATCTTCTATAGATCTGAATGTCGAGAATATAGGATAATCACTAAGATCTTTCATGTCAAATTGTTTCTTAAACAAGAATTGGTAACTTTCACGTCAACCTTGACATTCCTAATGAGAAGGACATCGTCTTCTAAAGAACCAAAATTGACTCTTTCATCACTAACTTTCATATGTACACTCTGAGACTTATTCGACTTCTATCTGTGTCAAACGATTTAACTGTGGAATCGAATTGTCTAACTCCTAGAAGCCTTTATCAATCCACAGATTGACTTTAGGGATTTGCATACCTTATGCATACTCCCACTGAATATGAGATTTATAGAAATACCTTATTTCAGTCTCTTTTAATCTCATATTGAACAAGATAGTTCTCATATTCATTTATCATATCTCATAGTCAGAATATGAGGATGTGGTAAACATAATCCAAATGGACTTTTGCATTTCAATCGTCAAGAAGGTTGTAATGCTTTCCATTTACTCGAAGCTCCACGAGCTTGATCCTATCAGGTGGATCAACCAAGGTTAAAACTCGATTTAAGTATATGGAATCCATATTGGATTTCAAGGCTTGCTTACACTACTCAGATTCCAAATCTGACAGTGCCTCCTCTTCAAGTAATTCCTTGGCTATCTAGGAACGCGTTCTAAACGCATCTTAAGAGAAGGGTTTCACACGTGTACATACTCTAAAATTTGGCTAAGTTTTATCAGATGGGCTCGTTTCTTCTATATGTGGCATGAATATTTTTTCTCAAATTTCTTTGAGGTCTGCTTGCTTGCCTTTCTTCTTCTATAGGAACGATTCCTTAAGAAAGGTACATTCCTTTGAGACAAACAACCTTTGTGCAAGGGAATCGCAAAACTGATATCCAATATCATTGTATAAACTTGAACTCATTTCAAGCTTATCTCCCACTATCCTCTTCAAGTAAGAGGATTCCATTGAATTCTTGGATAAGAATAATTAGGGAATTTAGTATGCCACTTTGCATAGTGCAACTGAAGGACTGATTTTGGAAGGTACTAAATTCAAAATCTCTAACTGCATATTCAAGGAGTTTAATCCTAGAATGATTATAAGTCAGTAAAGCTTGCTATGGAATGGACCATATCCTATAAGGTTTCATTCCTTCATTCAGAAACACTAAGGTGTTCTCGAATTAGTTTACTGAGAGATAATCCTATTATCTCTAAGATGAGTAAGGAATTAGTTGCTAAGATATTGGCTATCTCGATCATATCGATTTACCTATAACTTATGACTACTTCGGTTCCTAACCTCCTTTCGAAATTCTAAGAATTTCATATAAGTTTTGAATTTGTACTTTAACAAGTACATTCATTCATAATGATTAAACTGACGATTGTATCTAGTGCTTATATTAAGCATCTTACACTCATCAGCACGGATCGAAATCCACTATAATTTTGGAACGTTCCACGTTTCTTATAAACGGGATTCAGGAACGCTTCCCTCATGACAGGATTCACAGGAAGTCAACACTAGAGGTTCATTTTCATAGAATGATCCTAAGGTGTCTGACTTGCTAATCCTTTTATATCTCAACGTTCCAAAGTAATTCGAAGCTTTGTCATCTCACTTACTTTTGTTATCTCGTTGTATGTTCAGAACATTAGTGCGTTGAGTCTTTGCACAAAGACTTATGCAGAATTGACTTAAGACTAGTAAATTCTATTCCTAGTAGAATTACTAAACGAGGTAACATTTCAAAGTACTCATACTCTTTGCAATTCCCTTTTCAAAGTCCTTATTTGCTACCATAGAAGCAAACGTCCTATTTGATCTCTAGTGTCTTTTGGGCGTACCCCTTACATGCCCCTCCATTGGGCTCTTAAGGGTTTCTTCTTCTTTAGGCCTTCAAGCCTTTAACTTAGGGAGTTTTAGAAGAAGAATTAACCATCTCAACCTTTTATTCCTTCTTAAGGATGCTCTCAACCATTATCAACTTAAATGATTAACTATGCTACATTAGCATCATTCTAGTTGAGCATAAAGGGTTTGAATGATAGTCGAAGCAATGTAAGCAATCAGTGCATTGAGAACTCTTTTCTCAGTTGATGATCGAGACCATAAGATCTTCAAATAAGATCTTTAGACCTTGTTCGTGTGCACTTGTTTCCTCATTTGGAATATTGAATAATTCCATAATCTTATACCTTGTAACATTTTTATGAGGTGGTTCAATTGCTTTTAAGTGGTTTGGAAAAAATCCATTCACCTCAGATTGCTTCTCTTTTGGCCCGGGTCGACTTTTCACAATTGAAAACTTCGCCCTTTAGAGAACGCCTTTCTCTAGTCGGATTCTAAAATGAATTTTAGGATCCGAAGCCATCTAGAGTTAGTCAGGACTTAGTCAACTTATTTGACTTAAGGATGGATACGAATGGGTTTGCATTTCATATTGTAGAGAATCACAGAACTACAACCTAAATGCTAAGCAGAGAAAATGTGGGCATGCTTAATTATAACGATATACAAAAGATAAGGTCTTTAATCTAATGTAGCTCCCACTGTTTTTCAAAGATCTATAATTCCCAAAGATCTAAGAGGAACACGTTTCCCAATGGGTACTAAGATCCTAAGCATTTTACCTCGAACCCACGACTCGCGGACATTCTAAGCAAAACCCTAGGTAGGTACAACTTACCAATTCTAACACCTTCAGAACTTTTAGTAATTGTTTTTGCATCACCCATCTTTCAATATGGACCCACGGCTCGTGCGACATCCATATTTACTTAGGCGTTAAGCTAGACCCATCAATCATAAGATCATGATCAAAACTTAGTTCGAATGACCCACGACTCGCGGACATCGTCCTTGCCAAAATTAACCACGAAATATTAATCATTTAAAATGATCAATTAGGTAACTAAGAACTAATAAGCTCCACTAGCTATCCCACGACTCGCGGACAATAACTAGCTTTACTTACTAAACTTAAAACCTATTGATGGAATGCTAGGAATTTAATTCAAAATTTGCATCTCGAATTAAATACCTATTATTCGAAATGAGCTTAATATTTAATGGGAATTTTCGAATCAACCGAAGAGTTGTTCGGTTCGACCTCACCAACATATATGTTATCCAATTTTATTAGTCTTGATTAATGCAAGTACAATTAAATGCATTTCAAACAAGCACATAAACGGATAACATGTCCTAGCATGATACTAACATGTAAAGATCATGGGTTCTACCTATCTTATGCGTGATATGTGGGAGCCACTCCACAATCACAAGTTCTAACATACATGCCACATAAACAGTTTAAATCACATAAGGGAAAGCGGTAACAAAATACGAGCCCTATCTCTATTACATTTAACAATTGAGATTCCCCTCCCTAACATTTTGAGGGGTCTTCACTTATGGCCTCCTTGTTACTTGAATGTGGTCCATCTTACTCCATGGGTGCATTGTCTCCAAAATGAAAATAAAACCTCACCACCTATCTCTACTCTCAAATTACAATAAAAAGAAAAAGACATAAAGTAATAAGGCTCAAACTTCATATTGGCCTTAGACAATTACACGGGGCATACCCCGGCCTCAAAAACAGTAATATGGAAAGCCACATAATAAATCACATAACAGTACGCACATAAGTGAGGCTCCAACCTCAATTGAAAAACGCAACTATAGGGCTCCAACCCCAATTTAAACCATCCATGTGCATAAATTAAAACCATACATAGATCTAAACCCATGTTCACCTAACATGCTTTAGCGAGAATTTAAATTTAGCCAATAAATTAAAACTCTCGTTTCAAGTCCTAATGACTTAAAACACGACTTGATGCGAGTCTTATTTATAAAAGTTTTCAATAAATCCCAAATTACCAAAACAAATAAAATTCCAATTAATTTCTGAAAATTAATAATTTTACCAAAGATTGTATTTTCCCAAAATATAAACCGTTTCAATTTCTCAAAAATCCCAATTTTAAGTTTTATTCAAAAATTAAAAATAAATATTCAAAAATAAAATTTTTAAAATTAAAATAAAAATTGGGACTGGATTGCACGAAACACGAAAAAGCCGGATCACGAAAACGGGGCCCGTACGCGAAAAAGGGTCACGCCAGTTGCAAGTGCGCTCGCGACAGGCGCGCACAGCGCGCGGCTAGCGCGGGCATGCTTGCGCGCCTGCTGGGCGTGTCCCTTCCGGGCGTGTGCGGGCGGACTGGGCGACTGATCCCGCACGCCTTGCGGGATCGTTGCCCAGCCTGGGAGGGACGGCGTCGGCAGTCCTGGGCGGGGCGCCTAGGCGCTCCCGGAACACCTCCCGCGTGGTTGCGGGAGGGAGTAGGCGCACGGCCTGCGCGCGCCTAGGATAGGCGGGCGGTGCTGCGCGAAGCCCGCCCGCGCGACTCCTTCGCGTGCGGGGTTTCGCGTGTTCGTCGTATTCCGTATTTTCGTTTCGTGTTTTCGTTCAAAAGCAAAACCAATCCAAGAAATCCAAAAACAGTTTATACAGTTTCAAATCTAAAATAGTTTTCAAAAATTAAATTTTGCAAAAACCAATTTTCAGAAACTTTCAGGAAAAAATACAGTTTCGTAATTCAGGCTTTCTAAAACAATTACAAATACTCAATCGCATCAAGCCTAAGAATTTCTACCAAATTCAGAATAATTGAGACGAATTAGAAACACGATTAACGAGGTGGCTCTGATACCACTTGTTGGAAAACACGAATCAGAAAGCAGCGGAATTTAAAAATTTTTCCAACAAAAGGATCTTGAACTCGCAATCGTGTATCCAAATTCGTAAAGATAGAAAACTTACTTTTCTTTTATTCTTTCTTGAAGCGTTTCAAGCCACCCAAGAACGCTCTTCTCGCGGCTTGACAACCCGTCCCTCGAAAGTCTCTTTCTACTTCAGAATCCATTATCGGGATAGCAATCCACACCAACCTAGATTCAATTCATGTTAGAGATGTTCTTAACAATATAACATAAAGAAAGAAACATGAAACGAGAAAAGCAGGATTGAAACTCCCTTCGAAAACCAGTTTTGCGAAAGTAGAAAACTGCCAGTCACAAAACCCTCGTGAAAAAATTCATCCTTCAGGATATGGACGAACGGTTTTCGCCATCTTCTTTGGTTCGATTTTTTCATTCGCTTCACGTCGGGTTCAGAATCGTTTCATCATCCCTTCTGATCGTTTTGCTTAATCCCCACTTTTGGTAAAGCTCGAATCTTCAAAACTTCTAACTTGAAGTCTCTAGAGATAGTCCACCAACTTGGCGACAATCTAACTAGTAAGGATGCTAGTTCTCTAGTTAGTGTTTAGGCTTAACCTAGGGTTTCGTTTATCTTGGAGAAAGGATGGTGTTCAACACATGAACCAAAAGAATTTCATTAGCTCTAAAGGGGAGCATGAGCTCCCCTATATATAAGAAAGGGGAGGGACGAAATTCCTAGTCCTTAATGGGCTAGGATTTTGGTCTCTCTCTCTCCTATTACTTGATCATCAAGTAATTTTGACTTTGACTTTGAATTCTAATTCAAATCAACTTTCAAGAGAGCTAAAAATATCCAAACTATTTTTTGGATAATTTTATACTTTATTTATTATAAAATAAATAACTTATTTTTATCTAATTAATTAATTCGTAATTAATTAACTAGATTATTTTCTCCAAAATAAGACTTTCTTTTTAATTCAAAATTAAACCAAAGTCTATTAAATAATTAACACATTTAATTATTTAATACATATATATAATATATATATATATATATCCACACGTGTGTGACACGTGTCACAGTGACACGTGTCACTCACGTGAGCCACACGTGTGATTTCACACGTGTGGAACCCTCTTGGCCCGATTAACTCGTTTAATCATTTTCAAGGCTCAACTCATGTAACCAAGTTGTTGTGTGTGACCCTCTAGGTTCTCAATTCAATTAGCAGTGACCCTAATTAATTAATTCACTAATTAATTAATCAGTCCACAGATTAAACGACCATAGTCTAGCAACAGGTGTTTAACCCCTAGCTGAATTGGAATGTTCGGATTCGACAGAACCTTTAAGTCATTGATTCATGTGAGATACAATCCTCCTACTTACTATCTCTCAACCAAGATCTAGGGCAAGGGAATAATCAGAACCCTAATAATCCGGTCTTAAAGCTAAGTGCATTTCATATCCATTTGATCTCAATCCAAGAAACACTTTTCTTGATGTCTTGATCTACTGCCTTGGCCAAGGACTCCATATGGCATATGAATGACTTACACAATAAGAGATCACCTTGCAAATGCAAGTGTAGGTCCTTTCTTGATTCTCATTCACTTTCATGAATCACTTGTGCAGCCCCAGCATAAGCCTTGAATCAGTTGTCTAAGGCGACACCCTTTAAAGCTTATACCTAAGACTACAGAGTTAACTCATAAAGTGACAAGGAACCTCAAGTCTAAGGATCAATTAATCACATCAATGACTCGTGAGATATTTCCTAATCTAGAAGTTTCCATTTCCTGAAATAGAAACTTCCTTTCCCATTTAGGAATGTTCTCACACGGGGCATGTAACGCCCCGACTTTTCGGACGTAAAGGTAGGACGTATGTGTTTACCTATTTGCGCGAATTAATTGTTTTTACGTGTTTTTATATTTAATTTTATTATAATTGTTATTATTTTATAATATTATATTATAATATTTTATTCTAATAATATTATTTATATATATATATTTCGTATTATATATATATGTATATATGTTTAATTATGATATTATTAATTTAATGATTATACTAATTATATGTTTTATTAATTAATCATGTTTTAATTAACTAATTAATTATATATATTTATACGTTGAAATATATACGCATGAAATCATATATTTTGCATGAAATTCATTTCATTATGCATGGGATTAATTTTTGCATGGGATTTAATATAAATTATGCATGCAAATTATATTGATGCATGGAAAAATTTTAATTTTGCATGGAATGATTTCTGCATGAGTGTTTATTAATTGTGCATGGGAATTTATATGATTATGCATGAATTGCCTATATGAGCTTGTTCGTTTATTTTGTGCTTCGTTCTTATATGAAATGATATCAATTTGCTACGAATTTGTAATATGTTGTACGTATATGTGTTATGAACATGATTTTATGCTCAAATTACATTTTCGAATTCATTTGATTAGTTAACGAATTTAATTTCTTTCGAGGAACCAAAACGGGGGCTAACGAGCACTTAGCGTACCCTTGGTTCCGGATTTAATATCTTGAGCTCGGGAACTCGGATTCGAGTTCCGTCAACTTCGCTGAACTCGTAACGAAAATTCGAGTTTAGTAAACTTATCCTTATAATTTTCCTAATCCATTTGAAACTTCGAAATCCAACCGAAAAACGAAACGGAGACTTTCATGACCTTGTTGCACTAATTCAGCCATAACTTGGCCAAACCACAACCAAATTAACCATGGTTTGATTCCTTTTAACCCTAACTCAACCACCTATCAGGATATTTCAAGCCCTAACCAAGATAATCCTTACACAACCCCCAAACATCAGCCAAAGCTACTGCATCTCCTTCCAGTCCCGAAACCCTTCTTCCCTTGGAGATTTTGGAGCTCAATCTCATCCAAACTTCAACCAATCATCAAGGTAAGCTTAAGGTTGCATTGTATGATTAATTCTGATCATTTTCATCTTTCCATTCATGATTTTAAGCATGGTTTCTTGATTTTCTGGGCATTTTACCGAAAATAAAGGATTTTGGGCAAAAGGTTGATCTCCTTCGATTCTTTATGGTTTTGAGTGATTCCAAGCCTGAGATTAATTGTTTTGAATTCCTAATATCATTTATGATCATTGCTTTTGTGTTTGTTGAGTTATATATGAGATATCATTTATGAAATTTTCAGAAATTCCACATGAAGGTCACGCATGCTTTGTTCCCTTGGTTGATCACGTTTGGAACTGATTTCTTTGTTGAATATGTGATGTTTTGCTGCGTATTTGAGGGACTTTTGGACCTGAATGAAATCGGATTGATTGAGTTTAATCTTGCCCTGTTTTCTTCGCGGTTGCTCTGTTTCTTTTCACGCATGAGTTGCTGTCAAACTGCCTTATTTCCTTCCTCCTTTTGCTGATAATTTCGTAACTTTTTGGTGTGTAATCTTGTTGAATTATTGCTGCCTTTTATGCCTTGTCTTGTTGCCTTTATTGCCCGTTTTTGGCTGCCTTTTTCCTTGCTCTGTTTCTGCGATTTTCTGCCCGAGAACAGAAACTGCTGCTGCTGGTCACGGGCGTGTCATTTTGGCCGTTCCGGCGAGGCACGGGGGTGCAATCCGGGCCTGGGAATTCTGTACCGAGACACGGGGGTGTCTCGGTCCAGGCTGGGCGGGTGACACGGGGGTGTCGCCCCGTTTTTCTGAATTCTTTTGCCCGCTTTTCTTCTTCTTCCTCGCGTACCTGGGTCTGCTGCTGTACTGAGATATCTGTGCATGATGTGTGCGTGAGTTGCATGCATAGTTTTGTAGTTGTGATTGCATGTATATATTGTATATGTTGGTGTAGAGTGCATGCATGTGTATAGTATATATATATATATTGCATGAAAAATATATATGCATGCATGTGTGTGTGAGTGTGTACGTGAGTATATGTATATATTATATATATATTATATATTATATATATATGATTATTTATATATTATATTATATATAATTATTCTATATTTTAATTATTGTTTGATTTAATTTAATTATTGAAATTAATTGGATTCTATTTCGCGTATTTATTCGACTGACTTTTGATTGAACGTTTTATTTATTTTATTCCTAAATGTGAATTTGAATAATATGTGTTATGCATCTTAAATGAATTTTAGATTAATTGATATGCAATATGAATATTATGAACGTTATGAATTTATAAAATATATATGAACTTATGAATTTATGAAACTTATATGAATTTATGAATTTATGAAATTGAATAAATGTTATGAATTTATGGAAATTATATGAATTTATGAATTTATGAATTTATGAAATTATGAAAAATATGAACGAATGAATGATTATATGATTTAAATTCCTTAATCGTGCACATGAACATTTTTATGATATAATATGATCATTTAAGCATTCATGTCATATGCACTTCATTGCCGAGCGTCATATGTGGTCATTGTGTCTCATACCTTTTCTTTTGAACAGATTCGGGTTTGGTCGGAGACAAGGGCGAGCCTTAAGACGCTTGTACCTTTCTTTTGCTTTGGTAAAGGTGGGTTTTTCTTCTATTAGTTAAAACAACCTTATATATATTCCTTATGTGCAAAGTTTTAAGCCAAAACCGTATATTTATATTTATCGAGTCATTTCGGGTAAATCATTTCAAACGTATGACCCCTTTCTATTTATGAAATCCTACCTTATATTTTGGCGAGTCACATTTCTGATTTATGACTTCGGATTTAACGGGCCCCGGGACTTAGTATATGTGGCTAACCGAGGAAGCAAGGGCTGACGGGGATCCCATATACTAGTCCCAACCAAACTACGGTGATACCGGCCCTCGCTAGGAGTTTTAGCGGGGAATGGGAGCTGAGTGCCTTTGGGGGATTCATGTACCCCCATTGGCCCATGTATAAACCGGTGGTCAGGTCTAGCTAACTTGTCCACCACCCGGAGGAAGAAGGTGTATATGTATGATTATGATCATTTATGTATGTGCACGAAAGATATGTATGACAACCAATAATTATGATATAGTTACACGAGGAGAAGGTTGGAGATTGTGCACGCTCACTCGCCGAGCTTAAACCCTTATGAACAATTATGACTGAATATGAACGTCGTAATCCCGTTGATGTTTCCTGTTGTTTAACCACTTGGTAAATTCTTATCAAACTTCACACGGGATTAGGGCTTGCATGTAAGTGTTTCATTTATGCGATATTATATATCTTATGCCCCGGTTTTATACCCACCAGTCTCTTTTAGACTGAACCCGGTTGTTTTCAGCTGTTTTTGTGCAGGTATAGAAGTGCTAGGCGGGAATACAAGTCGTCTAGGTCTTGCATTTATGTTTAGCACTTCTTTTCAGTCTCATATTCATACTTTAGTTGCTACTCTTGTATTTGATCCTAGTATAGATTGGAGCGTTATGATTTTGTAGGCCGTGAGTGCCGTTGGATATTCGAATGCTTTTGTGTATCTATTTTTTTTGGAGCTTGATGGCTCACTGTATATGCTTTGTCGTTGTTGCTTCCGCTTATTATTATTATAACTCTGATTTTATGATTCCTGCACTGAATGGTTTAAGGGTTAGTCCCGCCTAGCATAGCGTGTGTGTTGTGTCCCCGTTCGCCGTGGATTTGGCACGTGTATGGACTTCCATTTCATATACGGGTCGGGTCCCGGTGCGGGGGATGTGGTACCTTACGCTCGGGTGCTACATCCTTAAGTGGTATCAGAGCTTAGGGTTGCAAAACCCGGGCTCTAGTGTCGTGTTGAGTCAGTTAGGTCGTTCGGCTTTAGGAACAACTTGTCAATATGTTGCATATGCATTGTTTACGTGCTTGTGTGCCTTAAATCTTGAATTTTGGTCGAATTAATTGCACTTGCATGCATGGACTAAGAATAGCATGCATTTCAGTGTTTCTTGAACAGGATGCCTCCACGTAGACATCGTGAGAGATCTCCCGGACATCGTCGTCATCATGATCGATCTCCTACGCCTCCACCCCAACCACAAGCACCACCGATGGATATGGGGAATTTCATGGAAGCGGTTTTCAACTATGTTGAGCATAGGAGGGCTCAAGCTCCCCCACCACAACAAGCAGAACAACAAGCTCCTCCACTAAACCATAATAATAGAGATCCTCATGGGCTGTTTCTGAGCTACAACCCCCCTCGATTTTCTGGTCCTATCGATGATGCGGTCTCGGAGGGTTGGTTGATTCGAGTAGAGAGGATATCTGGAGTCCGACAGTCTACTACGCAAGGAGAGGAAATCAAAAAGAAGGATCCGGTTTGTAGAGATCGTATGGAAAGAGGTTCCGGATCGAATTCGGGAAAGAGGCCGATGATGCAAGCTAGTCCCCCTCCTAAGGTTCCGTTTAAGAAGCTAAAAATGGGAGGACCAGCTCCACCGGTTCCAATAGCTTTGCCTGCACCAACAAGGAATCGACAAGGTCCGAGTGAAGCACGATTATCCAAGCCACCATGTACATATTGTGGAGGGCCAACTCACAACTATCACAAATGCTGGAGGAGGTTGGGTTTATGCCTAATATGTGGAAAAGTTGACCATAGGGCGGATACTTGCCCCTACAAAGACCCCGGATATCAAAGACGAGTTCAAAGGCCAATGATCCCGGCTCGTGCTCATGCCATCGAAGGTGAAGAGCAAGATGCAAAGATTGATCCCACAGCAGTGGTAGAAGGTACCCTATGCATACACAACATGAGCATTCATGCACTCGTTGATCCGGGTGCCACGCATTTTTTTTTTAATTCTTGTGATTTAGTTGCTATTCTGTGCTTGCCTGTTATTTGTTTTTCTTCTTGTTGATTGGTGAGTTCGCTACTGGAGGGAGTCTTCAGACAGATCAGTTGATTCGGGAGTGTTCAGTTCTGATTGAAGGGAAAGAATATCTTGCTGATTTAATTGTTATGCCTATGAAGAGGTATGGAGTTATCTTGGGTATGGACGGGTTGTCCAGGCATCGGGCCAATGTTGATTGTTTTGCGAAGAGGGTGATTTTGGAGAAGAATTGGTGATTGGTAGTGGATCAAGAACGGTATCTCTCTTATCTTATATGGAAGCTCACAAGTTGGTGAGAGAAGGGGCAACGAGATTTATTTCTTACCTTATTAGTAGACCGAAAGATCAAGTTAAGTTGGAGAATACCGCGATTGCTAAGGATTTCTCCGATGTGTTTCCGGAGAATTTAAGTTCTTTGCCACCCGACTATAAGATTGAATTTGTTATTGACTTACATCCAGGATCCACACCGTATTCTAAGACTCCGTATCGGATGGCACCGGCTGAGATGAAAGAGTTAAAGATTTAATTAGAGGTATTACTGAAAGTTGGATATTATCAAGTGAGGATCCGGAAAGAGAATCCGGAGGATCATGTAAGGCATCTCAGAATTGGGTTGGATACCTTAAGAGAGCATCGATTGTATGCTAAGGTTAGCAAATACGAGTTCTGGATTGATCGGGTAGCATTTTGGGCTATATTATTTCAAGGAAAAGTTAACCACCGCTCCTATATTAGCACTTCCCGAAGGAACAGAAAGATATACAGTTTATACGGACGTCTCAAAAGGAAGGTTTGGGATGAGTGTCGATGCAAATGGAAGAGTAGTCGCTTATGCCTCAAGGAATCAAAAGAGTATGAACAGAACTATCCCACTCACGATTTGGATTTAGCGGCAGTGATCTTTGCTTTGGGTAAGTGGAGACACTATCTTTATGGAATTTTGTCCAAGGTCTTCTCCGATCACAAGGGTCTCCAATACTTATTCTCACATAAGGAAGTGAACAAGAGACAACGGTGTTGGATGGAACTTTTGGCGGATTATGAGTGTACAATCCGATACCATCCCGGCAAAGCCAAATTGGTCGTGGATGCACTTAGTAGGAAAACTGGTGTGTCCAATGTGAAAATGGAAATTGGAGATGAGAATGAGTTGTTCAGACTGAGGACTAGTATTCGGAATATTAGGGTTCGACCAGATCTTAAACAGAGGTTAATTGATGCTCAGAGGACTGATCCCGAAGTTCAGAAATTAGCTAATTTAGAGTGTCCGTTTGGGTTTGATGATACGGGACTTTAAGATTCAAGAATAGAGTTGTTGTCCCGGAAGAGTTAAAAGGGATTATTTTGAGGAAGCACATCGGTCAGAATATTCGATACATCTCGGAGGGAACAAGAGGTATAAGGATCTTAAGCAATTTTATTGGTAGAATGGATGAGAACGGGATGTTATCAACTTCGTGAAACATTGTATGACTTGTCAAGCGGGTTAAGGCGGAACATCAAAAGCCATCGGGGCTACTTCGATCATTGCCTATCCCGGAATGGAAATGGGATCAAATAGCCATGGATTTTGTTTCGGGATTACCAAGAGTAAGAGGAGGTTAGATGGAATTGGGTTACTGTGGACAGGTCGACGGAGTCAGCTCATTTTCTTGCAACCAGAATGTCCGATAAGGTGGGTAAGTTGACTAAGAGATACAATGATGAGATTGTCAGGCTTCTTGGTGTACCTGTTAGTATTGTCTCGGATCGGGATCCCAGATTTACTTCAAGGTTATGGCAAGAATTGCAGAAGTGTTTAGAAACAAGGCTTCATTTCAGCACAGCTTTCCATCCTCAGACCGACGGACAATCAGAAAGGTTGATTAAGTATCTGGAGGATCTGTGAGAGCATGTGCATTGGACTTTCAAAGCTCGTGGAATGAACAGTTGCCGTTGATCGAGTTTTCTTACTACAGTAGCTATCAAGCTTCGATTGAAATGGCCCTTATGAAGCTCTTTATGGACGCAAGTGTCGATCACCGTTGTTCGTTGATTTGGAGGAATAGAGTTGGACCAAGCAAGACGGGATTAAAAGAAGGGAAAAAGAAGGAAAAACCCTCTAAGACTATACAAGAGGCTATTTATAAGGTTCAGATAATTAGATAACGGATGAAGGCTGCTCAGGATCGACAAAAGAGTTATGCAGATCTTCGAAGGAAGAAATTGGAGGTTGGGATTGGAAATAAGGTTTTCTTAAAGGCTTTCCCCACGAAAAGGATTCTCAAGGATTGGACGAAGAGGAATATTTAACCCTCGGTATATGGGACCATATGAGATTTTGGAGAAGTGATAAAACTGAAGAGACTACGTGGGAGACGAAGGATAAAATGAAAAGGATTTCACTTTCAGCTATTTCCGAGCGAGCAGTGAATCCGAGGACGGATTCTTTTTAAGGGGGAGAGATTGTAACGCCCCGACTTTTCGGACGTAAAGGTAGGACGTATGTGTTTACCTATTTGCGCGAATTAATTGTTTTTACGTGTTTTTATATTTAATTTTATTATAATTGTTATTATTTTATAATATTATATTATAATATTTTATTCTAATAATATTATTTATATATATATATTTCGTATTATATATATATGTATATATGTTTAATTATGATATTATTAATTTAATGATTATACTAATTATATGTTTTATTAATTAATCATGTTTTAATTAACTAATTAATTATATATATTTATACGTTGAAATATATACGCATGAAATCATATATTTTGCATGAAATTCATTTCATTATGCATGGGATTAATTTTTGCATGGGATTTAATATAAATTATGCATGCAAATTATATTGATGCATGGAAAAATTTTAATTTTGCATGGAATGATTTCTGCATGAGTGTTTATTAATTGTGCATGGGAATTTATATGATTATGCATGAATTGCCTATATGAGCTTGTTCGTTTATTTTGTGCTTCGTTCTTATATGAAATGATATCAATTTGCTACGAATTTGTAATATGTTGTACGTATATGTGTTATGAACATGATTTTATGCTCAAATTACATTTTCGAATTCATTTGATTAGTTAACGAATTTAATTTCTTTCGAGGAACCAAAACGGGGGCTAACGAGCACTTAGCGTACCCTTGGTTCCGGATTTAATATCTTGAGCTCGGGAACTCGGATTCGAGTTCCGTCAACTTCGCTGAACTCGTAACGAAAATTCGAGTTTAGTAAACTTATCCTTATAATTTTCCTAATCCATTTGAAACTTCGAAATCCAACCGAAAAACGAAACGGAGACTTTCATGACCTTGTTGCACTAATTCAGCCATAACTTGGCCAAACCACAACCAAATTAACCATGGTTTGATTCCTTTTAACCCTAACTCAACCACCTATCAGGATATTTCAAGCCCTAACCAAGATAATCCTTACACAACCCCCAAACATCAGCCAAAGCTACTGCATCTCCTTCCAGTCCCGAAACCCTTCTTCCCTTGGAGATTTTGGAGCTCAATCTCATCCAAACTTCAACCAATCATCAAGGTAAGCTTAAGGTTGCATTGTATGATTAATTCTGATCATTTTCATCTTTCCATTCATGATTTTAAGCATGGTTTCTTGATTTTCTGGGCATTTTACCGAAAATAAAGGATTTTGGGCAAAAGGTTGATCTCCTTCGATTCTTTATGGTTTTGAGTGATTCCAAGCCTGAGATTAATTGTTTTGAATTCCTAATATCATTTATGATCATTGCTTTTGTGTTTGTTGAGTTATATATGAGATATCATTTATGAAATTTTCAGAAATTCCACATGAAGGTCACGCATGCTTTGTTCCCTTGGTTGATCACGTTTGGAACTGATTTCTTTGTTGAATATGTGATGTTTTGCTGCGTATTTGAGGGACTTTTGGACCTGAATGAAATCGGATTGATTGAGTTTAATCTTGCCCTGTTTTCTTCGCGGTTGCTCTGTTTCTTTTCACGCATGAGTTGCTGTCAAACTGCCTTATTTCCTTCCTCCTTTTGCTGATAATTTCGTAACTTTTTGGTGTGTAATCTTGTTGAATTATTGCTGCCTTTTATGCCTTGTCTTGTTGCCTTTATTGCCCGTTTTTGGCTGCCTTTTTCCTTGCTCTGTTTCTGCGATTTTCTGCCCGAGAACAGAAACTGCTGCTGCTGGTCACGGGCGTGTCATTTTGGCCGTTCCGGCGAGGCACGGGGGTGCAATCCGGGCCTGGGAATTCTGTACCGAGACACGGGGGTGTCTCGGTCCAGGCTGGGCGGGTGACACGGGGGTGTCGCCCCGTTTTTCTGAATTCTTTTGCCCGCTTTTCTTCTTCTTCCTCGCGTACCTGGGTCTGCTGCTGTACTGAGATATCTGTGCATGATGTGTGCGTGAGTTGCATGCATAGTTTTGTAGTTGTGATTGCATGTATATATTGTATATGTTGGTGTAGAGTGCATGCATGTGTATAGTATATATATATATATTGCATGAAAAATATATATGCATGCATGTGTGTGTGAGTGTGTACGTGAGTATATGTATATATTATATATATATTATATATTATATATATATGATTATTTATATATTATATTATATATAATTATTCTATATTTTAATTATTGTTTGATTTAATTTAATTATTGAAATTAATTGGATTCTATTTCGCGTATTTATTCGACTGACTTTTGATTGAACGTTTTATTTATTTTATTCCTAAATGTGAATTTGAATAATATGTGTTATGCATCTTAAATGAATTTTAGATTAATTGATATGCAATATGAATATTATGAACGTTATGAATTTATAAAATATATATGAACTTATGAATTTATGAAACTTATATGAATTTATGAATTTATGAAATTGAATAAATGTTATGAATTTATGGAAATTATATGAATTTATGAATTTATGAATTTATGAAATTATGAAAAATATGAACGAATGAATGATTATATGATTTAAATTCCTTAATCGTGCACATGAACATTTTTATGATATAATATGATCATTTAAGCATTCATGTCATATGCACTTCATTGCCGAGCGTCATATGTGGTCATTGTGTCTCATACCTTTTCTTTTGAACAGATTCGGGTTTGGTCGGAGACAAGGGCGAGCCTTAAGACGCTTGTACCTTTCTTTTGCTTTGGTA
Organism: Lantana camara; assembly: GCA_037501455.1. Classification (NCBI taxonomy): domain Eukaryota; kingdom Viridiplantae; phylum Streptophyta; class Magnoliopsida; order Lamiales; family Verbenaceae; genus Lantana; species Lantana camara. The sequence goes on from CM074861.1 coordinate 50,425,499, forward strand.
AAGGTGGGTTTTTCTTCTATTAGTTAAAACAACCTTATATATATTCCTTATGTGCAAAGTTTTAAGCCAAAACCGTATATTTATATTTATCGAGTCATTTCGGGTAAATCATTTCAAACGTATGACCCCTTTTTATTTATGAAATCCTACCTTATATTTTGGCGAGTCACATTTCTGATTTATGACTTCGGATTTAACGGGCCCCGGGACTTAGTATATGTGGCTAACCGAGGAAGCAAGGGCTGACGGGGATCCCATATACTAGTCCCAACCAAACTACGGTGATACCGGCCCTCGCTAGGAGTTTTAGCGGGGATTGGGAGCTGAGTGCCTTTGGGGGATTCATGTACCCCCATTGGCCCATGTATAAACCGGTGGTCAGGTCTAGCTAACTTGTCCACCACCCGGAGGAAGAAGGTGTATATGTATGATTATGATCATTTATGTATGTGCACGAAAGATATGTATGACAACCAATAATTATGATATAGTTACACGAGGAGAAGGTTGGAGATTGTGCACGCTCACTCGCCGAGCTTAAACCCTTATGAACAATTATGACTGAATATGAACGTCGTAATCCCGTTGATGTTTCCTGTTGTTTAACCACTTGGTAAATTCTTATCAAACTTCACACGGGATTAGGGCTTGCATGTAAGTGTTTCATTTATGCGATATTATATATCTTATGCCCCGGTTTTATACCCACCAGTCTCTTTTAGACTGAACCCGGTTGTTTTCAGCTGTTTTTGTGCAGGTATAGAAGTGCTAGGCGGGAATACAAGTCGTCTAGGTCTTGCATTTATGTTTAGCACTTCTTTTCAGTCTCATATTCATACTTTAGTTGCTACTCTTTTATTTGATCCTAGTATAGATTGGAGCGTTATGATTTTGTAGGCCGTGAGTGCCGTTGGATATTCGAATGCTTTTGTGTATCTATTTTTTTTGGAGCTTGATGGCTCACTGTATATGCTTTGTCGTTGTTGCTTCCGCTTATTATTATTATAACTCTGATTTTATGATTCCTGCACTGAATGGTTTAAGGGTTAGTCCCGCCTAGCATAGCGTGTGTGTTGTGTCCCCGTTCGCCGTGGATTTGGCACGTGTATGGACTTCCATTTCATATACGGGTCGGGTCCCGGTGCGGGGGATGTGGTACCTTACGCTCGGGTGCTACAGGGCACCTCAGTGAACTTACTTATTAAAGTAAGCACCCTCATGTATCACGCACGTATCAACTATACACTTTGCACCTCCATGAAACAAGGTGGTCCTTCTTAAGGGCGTGATCCCACAAGCAAGCCTTAGAGGAGTCAGGTTGACACTCCCACTGTCTGTAGGACTCATCGGCTTGGAGTATTTTACTAATCATGATTTATGTGATATAGGGCTCGCTTCATGAACCATTGCACCTAAATGGTAGAGTCCTAAAGTCATCAGGATTAGGGGAGTTCTCATACATGCACACATAATGGAAACACTCAAAACACGTATTGGCATATAAAGAAGTGTTTGCCTATGATCAATCGTATATTATTCAAAGATTGTCTGTGATACAAGAAAAGTCCCAAAGCAGATTACGTCGAATCGGCTTTCTAGGGCACTATTCCTAACAATCTCCCACTTGCCCGTAAAAGCCATTTAGGTACTCTAAGTCCCATCTTCTCAAGATGCACTTAGAGACCCTATTGACTTTGGGCGTTTCCAAAGTGGATCTGCTATATTCTCTGCTGATGTGACCCTCTTGTTTACACATCTCTTAGGAAACACCTTTTCCTTATAAAGTGATTCGTAATCACGTGTTCAGTCTCTTGGTGAGGTCTTGGTTCTCTTACTTGAGCAACCATCCTTTTTATCATACAATATGATCAAGGAGTTGTTTTCATGCTAGGAACTTCATCTAACAAGTTAGATGGAGTTTCTTACCCAAACACTTAACTTAGTGTTATATAATACGACTAAGTTCTCAACTACGATAGTTGAGTTTTGCAATGTCCGTCCTTGGAACCCCTTTCCAACACATTGCATTACCATTCTGGTAGAAGTCGTATCCTTTCAATGATTTCATAATCATCTATGTTTGATGAACGGTTACATCAAATATCCTTCTAACATATCCTCATTTCTTCTCAAGTACTCTGAGGACATCCTTTACAGAGATCTAATGACCTTCTCTGAGGTCATATTAGATTCGGCCTACTACGCTTAGTGTTGCGCCATATCTAATTTAGTACATAACCTTTCATACATTATGCACCCTTTCACTTAAAGGGATTTTGGACATTCTAACTTTCTCAAAGTTATCTTAGGACACATACTCTTCAAAAGAGATGTTCCATTGTCCATACTAAACTCCTTTTAGTACCGTGGTTATGTACTCATTTTGTGATAATCCTTTTATTCTCTTAGATCTATCTTCTATAGATCTGAATGTCGAGAATATAGGATAATCACTAAGATCTTTCATGTCAAATTGTTTCTTAAACAAGAATTGGTAACTTTCACGTCATCCTTGACATTCCTAATGAGAAGGACATCGTCTTCTAAAGAACCAAAATTGACTCTTTCATCACTAACTTTCATATGTACACTCTGAGACTTATTCGACTTCTATCTGTGTCAAACGATTTAACTGTGGAATCGAATTGTCTAACTCCTAGAAGCCTTTATCAATCCACAGATTGACTTTAGGGATTTGCATACCTTATGCATACTCCCACTGAATATGAGATTTATAGAAATACCTTATTTCAGTCTCTTTTAATCTCATATTGAACAAGATAGTTCTCATATTCATTTATCATATCTCATAGTCAGAATATGAGGATGTGGTAAACATAATCCAAATGGACTTTTGCATTTCAATCGTCAAGAAGGTTGTAATGCTTTCCATTTACTCGAAGCTCCACGAGCTTGATCCTATCAGGTGGATCAACCAAGGTTAAAACTCGGTTTAAGTATATGGAATCCATATTGGATTTCAAGGCTTGCTTACACTACTCAGATTCCAAATCTGACAGTGCCTCCTCTTCAAGTAATTCCTTGGCTATCTAGGAACGCGTTCTAAACGCATCTTAAGAGAAGGGTTTCACACGTGTACATACTCTAAAATTTGGCTAAGTTTTATCAGATGGGCTCGTTTCTTCTATATGTGGCATGAATATTTTTTCTCAAATTTCTTTGAGGTCTGCTTGCTTGCCTTTCTTCTTCTATAGGAACGATTCCTTAAGAAAGGTACATTCCTTTGAGACAAACAACCTTTGTGCAAGGGAATCGCAAAACTGATATCCAATATCATTGTATAAACTTGAACTCATTTTAAGCTTATCTCCCACTATCCTCTTCAAGTAAGAGGATTCCATTGAATTCTTGGATAAGAATAATTAGGGAATTTAGTATGCCACTTTGCATAGTGCAACTGAAGGACTGATTTTGGAAGGTACGAAATTCAAAATCTCTAACTGCATATTCTAGGAGTTTATTCCTAGAATGATTATAAGTCAGTAAAGCTTGCTATGGAATGGACCATATCCTATAAGGTTTCATTCCTTCATTCAGAAACACTAAGGTGTTCTCGAATTTGTTTACTGAGAGATAATCCTATTATCTCTAAGATGAGTAAGGAATTAGTTGCTAAGATATTGGCTATCTCGATCATATCGATTTACCTATAACTTATGACTACTTCGGTTCCTAACCTCCTTTCGAAATTCTAAGAATTTCATATAAGTTTTGAATTTGTACTTTAACAAGTACATTCATTCATAATGATTAAACTGACGATTGTATCTAGTGCTTACATTAAGCATCTTACACTCATCAGCACGGATCGAAATCCACTATAATTTTGGAACGTTCCACGTTTCTTATAAACGGGATTCAGGAACGCTTCCCTCATGACAGGATTCACAGGAAGTCAACACTAGAGGTTCATTTTCATAGAATGATCCTAAGGTGTCTGACTTGCTAATCCTTTTATATCTCAACGTTCCAAAGTAATTCGAAGCTTTGTCATCTCACTTACTTTTGTTATCTCGTTGTATGTTCAGAACATTAGTGCGTTGAGTCTTTGCACAAAGACTTATGCAGAATTGACTTAAGACTAGTAAATTCTATTCCTAGTAGAATTACTAAACGAGGTAACATTTCAAAGTACTCATACTCTTTGCAATTCCCTTTTCAAAGTCCTTATTTGCTACCATAGAAGCAAACGTCCTATTTGATCTCTAGTGTCTTTTGGGCGTACCCCTTACATGCCCCTCCATTGGGCTCTTAAGGGTTTCTTCTTCTTTAGGCCTTCAAGCCTTTAACTTAGGGAGTTTTAGAAGAAGAATTAACCATCTCAACCTTTTATTCCTTCTTAAGGATGCTCTCAACCATTATCAACTTAAATGATTAACTATGCTACATTAGCATCATTCTAGTTGAGCATAAAGGGTTTGAATGATAGTCGAAGCAATGTAAGCAATCAGTGCATTGAGAACTCTTTTCTCAGTTGATGATCGAGACCATAAGATCTTCAAATAAGATCTTTAGACCTTGTTCGTGTGCACTTGTTTCCTCATTTGGAATATTGAATAATTCCATAATGTTATACCTTGTAACATTTTTATGAGGTGGTTCAATTGCTTTTAAGTGGTTTGGAAAAAATCCATTCACCTCAGATTGCTTCTCTTTTGGCCCGGGTCGACTTTTCACAATTGAAAACTTCGCCCTTTAGAGAACGCCTTTCTCTAGTCGGATTCTAAAATAAATTTTAGGATCCGAAGCCATCTAGAGTTAGTCAGGACTTAGTCAACTTATTTGACTTAAGGATGGATACGAATGGGTTTGCATTTCATATTGTAGAGAATAACAGAACTACAACCTAAATGCTAAGCAGAGAAAATGTGGGCATGCTTAATTATAACGATATACAAAATATAAGGTCTTTAATCTAATGTAGCTCCCACTGTTTTTCAAAGATCTATAATTCCCAAAGATCTAAGAGGAACACGTTTCCCAATGGGTACTAAGATCCTAAGCATTTTACCTCGAACCCACGACTCGCGGACATTCTAAGCAAAACCCTAGGTAGGTACAACTTACCAATTCTAACACCTTTAGAACTTTTAGTAATTGTTTTTGCATCACCCATCTTTCAATATGGACCCACGACTCGTGCGACATCCATATTTACTTAGGCGTTAAGCTAGACCCATCAATAAGGGGGTGATGATAGTAAAATTTCTCCTTCTCTAAACTATACACTAAACCCTAGAGCCTAAACACCAAATATAGAACTAGACTCCTCCCTATTCGGATCGTGGTCGCAGTAGGTGGAGTTTTCTCTAGAGGGCTACTATCGTGAAGTCTTGAGAGATTCGAGGGAGCTTTTGGGGATCAAGCCGCGTGAAGAGCATTCTTGGGTGGCTAGAACGTGTCAAGAAAGCTTCTAATTAAGTGAGTTTCTTGATGTCTACGAATTTGGGAATAGGAATTGCAAGATTCGATCCTTGCTTGGTTGGGAAAATTTTAAATTTCCGCTGCGTTTCTATTCATTTCCCTAAATCCCGGAGATGTGGGTAAAGGAAACCCAGGATGTGCATCGAGTCACCGGTTATCACCACAGTGCGCGTTCTCCTTTTCAAGTCTTACGCGCGACTCTTGGAGATTGAAGAGGCGTGGTTCTTTGAGCCCTCGATGGATAATCGGGGAAGGCACAATGTGGGTTAGCTACCCTGTGTGTATTCGTATTGGTTGGAGTAAGGGTTTGCTCCCCGAACTACTTTATGTTGGGGTTAAATTGTTTTATGATATCTATTTGTTTTCAGTTTTGATACGTATAATATGATATGGAAGTAAGGTTGGAAACCCGTACTCGCCGTGTATAAAATATGTTCTGTTATGTTGAATATGAAACGGGATAAGAGCTTTTTCTTTTGATATGATATGAGAATGTTCAGTTTGTAATGTTTTGAATAAGTATAAGTATACGTTTGATTTGAAAATAGCTTTGGTATGCAAAACCCTACTCCCGGTTCATAGTTTTTCTTTTGATACGTGCTCTGCCCCTTGTTATGTACAGTGTGTGTGTGTGTGTTCAACCCCCTCAATCAGTCAAGTGAACTGATCCTCACCCCACCTATGTTTTTAGTTTGCAGGTGCAGGTTGTTGGAGCTCGAGCTAGGCGGCAGTGTGTCCTGTCTGTCGATTTGGTGTCTTTTGTTAAGTTTTTTAATGGTTCTATTTCAGTGATGTTTGTAATTTGTAAATGTATTTACTTTGTATAGGTTTATGCTTATGGATTGTATGTTTGGAATTCGGGACAGGTTTCTAGGGCTAGTTGAACCCGTATTTATTTTATGCACTTATTTGATTGTGATTATTTTGGGACAAGCTTCTAGGACCAATGGAACCCGTGTAGTTTCTATTGAATGAAATGATATGTTTGATGTTTTGAAATTTTTGTAAATTTATAGTCTTTACTTTGCTTCCGCTTTCAGGTCTTGTTTTATCTGCTGTATAGGGCCTAGGTACCGCCTAGCTTAGCCGGGATCTTGTCAGTCTCCCGTTCGCTACTGCTTGGTTCATGTACGAATTTCCCATTTCGTATGCGGATTGGGCTTTAGTGCGGGGGATGTGGTGGCCCAGCGTTACAGGCGCTACATTATCCATGAACTTTGTTCCTTGCTCTTTCCGTGTGATTTGCATCTACTTTGGCCAGATTGTTGAGCTTGTTATGCATGTATATTATGGACCTAACTTACCTTGATGTGTTGGCTTGAGTTGGGTTGAGTTTGGGTGAGCTTTTGCTTCTATTGATTCGTTTTTCTTGCTGCTGCGAAGGGAGTCGAGTCCGCGATCGCGCCAAGACCATTCTTGGTCGCTGTCGCGGCTGAGTTTTCCTTGTGTTTAGACTTGTAGGTTATGGCCTCGACCTCTTCCTTCCCTTTTTGAGTCATGGCCACGACCTATTTTCACCCTTGTTTCGAGTTATGGGTCACGAGTGTTAGGAATAGTGCCCTAGAAAGCCGATTGTATATCCGCTTTGTGCTTTTCCTTATTGTAATCACAGACAATCTTTGAATAAAATAACGTATTGAGGCAACACTTCTTTATATGCTCTTGTTTGGTATGCGTTTACTTTAGCTGTGCATGTATGAGAACTCCCCTAATCCTGATGACTTTAGGACTCTACCATTTAGGTGAAATGGTTCATGAAACGAGCCTCATATCTGTAACACCCCAAGTGGTGGGGCATCACACCCCCGCACTATGGCCCGGCACGTGTACGAAATGGAAGGTCCGCACACGCACCAAGTCACAGTGAACGGGTGACAAACGAAAAACAACCTAAGCTAGGTGGTACCTAAACCCTGTACAGAAACAGATATGGAGAACCTGAATGCGGAAGCAATGCAAAAATACGAATTTTCAAAAACTTAAATCAGCAATCATAAATTCATATATCCAGAAAGTAAAACAGCATCAACCTAAACGAGTTCTACTAAACAAGGCAACCTGTCCTAGCCTGTCCCGAATAACTATACAACAAAACGGGTTCAACTGGCCCTAGAAACATGTCCCGATCAAACATATAATCAAACGGGTTCGACTAATCCGAGCACCTGTCCTAACCTGTCCCGAATTCTATACATTCAAATCATAAGTACGAACCTGCATAAAATATATCATAGCTTGTACAAAATTAACAAACGTAATTTGAATAAAACACTTATCAAACTCAGACAAACTGACACCGACTCGACAGACACTAACAGCCGCCTAGCTCCAACGAACTCCAAGGCAAAACCTGCATACTAAAACATAAAAGGGGAGGGGTCAGTCCAAAGACTGAGCGAGGGGTTAACACACGCATGCTATACATATATATATAGCACAGCACAAAGTAGAAGTAATATTCGTGAACCCGGGGTTAGTTTTTGCACGCCAAAACATTTTCTCGTGATAATATACATATAGGGAGACTTATCAAAACATAACGAACAAAACTTAGCTTATGCATATCTCAAAACATACGTTCAACTCATGCAGACATGGCATACGTTTCAAAACATAACTTATTGGTTTAATAGCAAAAATCCAATTTTTATCTTAATTTAAGAATCTACCCCCATTTCACGAACATATGACAGACGGACAGACAGAACACTCGGCGGGAACGAATTTAATCCAACCAAACTCCTCAGAATTCACACAGGCATACACAAACAGAATCAAATCAATCGTACCTTCCTTCACACCGTTTGGGGAAGAGAGGTGCCCCTCTCAACCCCCACACAGAAATGTAATGAGACGGGGGATCCACCCGCTCCTTCGACGGGTCACGTAGCACGCCGCCGGCTCAAGAAGACCCGCTTTCCCCTCGACCTCCCGAGGATGAGCTAAGTCTCCCGTTTGTCGAGAAGTGCACAGGGGTCGTAACCGGCGACCCCATGGTCATCCCGGGTCTCCTTTACCCACAACTCCGGGGCCCATCACATAGATAACACACATATATCGGAAACTTAACCCGCCACACACAGACAGACAGACTTATCTCATGCATATCGTACTTATCATATCCTACGTACATATCACGCATACTGACCTCGAAGTTATAACAAACCGAAACTAAGCATACATAGGCTCATACATAGCGTTCTTTACTTTCAAACTTATGACAAAACCATCAAAGTACATATTTCACACATATCTACATATATACCAGGCTTATAAATCGCACCCATTCGAAAACAGGCACATAGCAATAGGGTATAACTATATCCTAACCTCACCTGGCACCAATCACAGCTGAAGACACCGCGAATGGTTCACCCCGGAACCTGCACGACTCACTTGTCACCACCCCGGGTGCACTTGTACCAACTGAACACACCAAATACAGTACAGAAGTCAAACTCAGACTCAGACAACCATATAAAGACGCACGACACATGCTCAAGCACTTAAGAAATGCAATCACATAAGCAGAGTTCACATTATTTCATATAAATTCATATATCAAATAACCAATTCATATTCGTACGAATAACTTGTTTCTTACGTGCAAAAGTTTCTAATTTAATCATATAAGCTTTATACAATTCATATATCGTATAATAGGATTATTTAAAATTAAATAATTAACCTGCATTACAAAGTTAGAAATTAAATCATCCAAGACATACTAATTTCATTCTTACTAAATCATAAATTGCATAACAAATTCTTATATCATATAATAAATTCCAATTCAATTTAAGTGATTAGACTAATTAAAAGCTTCAATCTTAGGCGTAATAATTTTTCTTAATCGAAATCATAATTAGCATATTTGTTTACCAATCGACAAGGATTAATTAATTGAAGTCATACAATTTATATGTTTAGCGAAATTACACATACACCCCCTTCAAGTTAGACAAATAGCCCACATTCGATATATCGGAATTCAAATGGCATATCAAAGCATCAATATATTTCATAATTCATTTAATACATAATTTCGTACACACTGAAACACAATTTGATCGACAAATCAAGCAATTAGCAATTAAAACAATTAATTTCAAATATTCAAGTTATACAAAATAAATCACAACAAATCAACCGGACATCCGATTGACGAACGGAAAGTGGCGTTGGACTCACAACGACGAGAGGAACTTGCTGCCCGAAGGGCGTCGAAATACCAGTCGAACCGCCACGTGCAGCCGCCGGATCACCACCTCCGGTGGTCGGAAAATTCCCCGGAAGGACAGAAACGTTCGCGTCGGCCTGCTTGACAAAAGCCCTCAACCAATTTCAGAAAATACCAAACATGCCGGACTTCGTTGAAGAAAAACCGAACTAAATCCCAACTACGAAAACTAAAATTAAATGCTAACCGTAAAACGAAAATGAAATCCGAGCATACCGTTGGAAAGCTTGTAACGAAGCCTTCGAAAGCCCCTAGCCAATTTGCCGGAAATATCATCGGAAAAGGGAGCCACCGGTCCAGGGCCGGTCCGCCGCCGTCGGCCGATTCTCGAGTCGTGGCCAACACTATCAGCTACGTCTCAATATTTCAAGCAACTTTCGCGAAGGAGCAACCACCAAAAACCCATCGGAAAAGGACCAAATCCGCCGCCGAAGACTGCCGCTGCACCACCTGCCGGTTCAGCCATCTCCGATCCTCCTTGGCCCAAAATGACGCCGGATATGGAATCAGGGGGCCGGAAAAGGTAGGGAACCGACCCCTCTTGCCGCAAAGGGTCGCCGGAACGCGGCGGAGAGCGCCGCTACAGTGGCGGACCACGGCGGCGTGAACTTTGTCCGGCTCGTGCGGCCCAACCGCCGCCCTGATGGCGGCGCCACCAACGCGGAAAGGAACGCCTGGAAGTCTTCTATCCGGGTATGGGGTGCGTGTCGCCAGAAGATCGCCGGAAGCTGCGGTGGAAAGCCGGCAAAGTCGTGGCACTACCACCACCGCCTGTAAGTCGCAATAGCGCTGCCTCCGCTGGTTTTCAGGCTTCGATTCTTGTACCAATTTGACGGGCTCGTCGAGCTGATAAATTTCCACTAATCACATGTCGAATTCCGTCGAGAAACGGCCAAGTTCCGGTTTGTGTATGTTTCTACACCTCAAGTGTGTGTGGAACGTGAGAGGGACGAGAGAGAGAAGCGGGGAAAGGAGAGAGAAAGAGCTGGGCTGATTTGTACGAAATACGAGGATTCGGGGTATTACATCTCGGGTCCTCGTACGCGAAACGGTCAGAAGAACGGGCTAACGAAGTCAGAATGGGGAAACTCAGAGTCTACGGACTCGTCTCGATGCCCCGAACGCGCTGAAGGGGTCAAAGAGGTCAAAAACTCGATCGAACAAGAAATGACCGAAAAACCCCTAAAAAGAGAAAATTACAAAGGGGCCCCTAAACTCTAAAAGAGTTCAAAATAGGGCCACGAAAAAAATATAAGATCACATAATTAAACACATTAAAAGGTTGAAACGTGGAGTACCTTATAAATCAGATGAGCGGGATGTTACAATTTCACATAAGTCATGATTAGTAAAATGCTTCAACACGATGAGTCCTACAGATAGTGGGAGTGTCAACCTGACTCCTCTAAGGCTTGCTTGTGGGATCACGCCCTTAAGAAGGAGCACCTTGTTTCATGGAGGTGAAAAGTGTATAGTTGATACGTGCGTGATACATGAGGGTGCTTACTTTAATAAGTAAGTTCACTGAGGTGCCCTCTGTTAGAAGATTCCTAAATGGGAAAGGAAGTTTCTATTTCAGGAAATGGAAACTTCCAGATTAGGAAATATCTCATGAGTCATTGATGTGATTAATTGATTCTTAGACTTGAGGTTCCTTGTCACTTTATGAGTTAACTCTGTAGTCTTAGGTATAAGCTTTAAAGGGTGTCGCCTTAGACAACTGATTTAAGGCTTATATTGGGGCTGCACAAGTGATTCATGAAAGTGAATGAGAATCAAGAAAGGACCTACACTTGCATTTGCAAGGTGATCTCTTATTGTGTAAGTCATTCATATGCCACATGGAGTCCTTGGCCAAGGCAGTAGATCAAGACATCAAGAAAAGGGTTTCTTGGATTGAGATCAAACGGATATCAAATGCACTTAGCTTTAAGACCGGATTATTAGGGTTTTGATTATTCCCTTACCCTAGATCTTGGTTGAGAGATAGCAAGTAGGAGGATTGTATCTCACATGAATCAATGACTTAAAGGTTCTTTCGAATCTCAACATTCCAATTCAGCTAGGGGTTAAACACCTGTTGCTAGACTATGGTCGTTTAATCTGTGGACTGATTAATTAATTAGTGAATTAATTAATTAGGTTCACTGCTAATTGAATTGAGAACCTAGAGGGTCACACACAACAACTTGGTTACATGAGTTGAGGCTTTAAAATGATTAAACGAGTTAATCGGGTCGAGAGGGTTCCACACGTGTGAAACCACACGTGTAGGTCACGTGAGTGACACGTGTCATTATGACACGTGTCTCACGTGAATATATATATATATTAAATAATCAATTTGTTAATTATTTAGTAGACTTTGGTTTAATTTTGAATTAAAAAGAAAGTCTAATTTTGGAGAAAAATAATCCAGTTAATTAATTCTGAATTAATTAATTAGATAAAATAAGTTATTTATTTTAAATAAATAAAGTATAAAATTATCCAAAAATAGTTTGGATATTTTAGCTCTCTTGAAAGTTGATTTGAATTTGAATTCAAAGTAAAAGTCAAAATTACTTGATGATCAAGTAATAGGAGAGAGGGAACAAATCCTTAGTCCGTGAGGACTAGAAATTTCGGCCACTCCCTTCTTATAAATAGGGGAGCTCGAGCTCCTCTTGGAACTAATTGAGAATTCTTTTGGTTCATGTGTTGAACACCATCCTTTCTCCAAGATAAACAAAACCCTAGGTTAAGCCTAAACACTAACTAGAGAACTAGCATCCTTACTAGTTAGATTGTAGTCAAGTTGGTGGACTATCTCTAGAGAGCTTCAAGTTAGAAGTTTGAAGATTCGAGTTTTACCAAGGAGAGGGGATCAAGCCGCGAGAAGTGCGTTCTTGGGTGGCTTGAAACGCTTCAAGAAAGACAATTAAGAAAGTAAGTTTCTAATTCCTTCGAATTTGGATACACGATTACGAGTCCAAGATCCTTTTGTTGGAAAAATTTTAAATTTCTGCTGCTTTCTGATTTGTGTTTTCCAACAATGAGCGCGACCTTTTCGTGTGAAAAAGGTAACACAGCCGCGACCCCTTGTGTGTGTGTTGTGCATTGTTTCCTTGCTTTGTTCGTGCTTTGCATGATCTTTATGCCTAGTTTATGGTTTGTATGCTATGTTAATATGTCATATTATGTGTTAACTTGTATGTTATGAATTTATGGCTTATTTTAGATGCTCGTTTTCGCATTATGGTTTCATATGCTCTCGTATGCTCTTATATAACCTAAATGCTATTTCATTCCATTTCATTTGCATCATTTACATTCATATGCATTTGCCGAGCACCTAATTGGTTCATATTGAGTCTAATAGTGTCTTTTTTTGTTTGTTTTGATCAATGGACTCTCCCGTTGATGACGAGGTTGCTCCTTAGGAGTCCAATTTGCACTCTTTTGCCCCACTACACGTTTATTAGGTGAGGTTTTGTTCTTTTAGTTAAACTGACCTACAACCCTATGTGTTTTGAAGCCTGCATGCAAAATATGTATATTATATGATAGATCTATTTTCCATTTGATTTGAAAATCCTTGATAAGTGTGCCTGTATAGCAAGCTTTGAGCTTTGAAGGATAAGCTTTGTTGGAAATATGACTTTGAACTTGATTTGATTTGGGCCCCAGAGAGTGGCATGGTATCTCGAGATGGCTGTGGGGTCGCCGAGCTTTTCCATCAACACTTTCCTTTGAGAGTTCTCACCTAACCTTAGAAGGTTAAGGAAGGGTGGTTCTCTTGAGCCGGCGGAAGCAACGGTCGAAGCTTCCAAGAAAGTTATTAAGCCTTGATGCATGTGGCTTTGACCGATAGCTAGGGCTTGCTACCCTTCTATCACCCGGAGTGCAGTTGGTTTATGAATTTTGATTTCGAATTTGTTTTTGTCTTTGAATATGAGAAGTTTGGAAGGAAAACTCGTACTCGCCGAGTTAGTGTGACTTTGAATGAATCTATGAAGCAGGAATGGACTTCTAATTAGTTAAAATTGGCTATTTTAGCCTATGGCCCTTAACCCTCTTTTAAGTATATATATCTATTATCACGGGAAATATTTTAGCTTGCAAAAACCATCCCCGGCTCATGGATCTTTATGAATTTTGATAAGTGCTTTGCTCTATACGTATTATGGGTGCGTGTTAGCCCTCTCACTAGTCATTAGGACTAACCCTAGTTGTTGTTTCTCTTTTCCCTTTTCTTTGAGTTGCAGATACCATCAGAGTTGAGCTAGGCGGCAAGTTTGTCGTAGTGTCTTACTTGTGACATAGCTCGAGTCTACATTTTCCATTGTAGTGGATTTATAGCTTTGATACTTATGATCTATTATAGAGACATGTATTATGACACTTATTAGTCTTTGATACTTGATATTTTGGCCCGGGATGGGCATGGACATGTATATAACTTGTATATATACTCTTTGGATCTAGTATGTTAATATGACATGATTTTGCCAGCATGTTTAGAATTGATCCTTACGCTTCCGCTATAATTTGAATTGATATGCACTCTGATTGAGGTTCTAGTCCGCCTAGCTTAGGTGTGTGTTTTGTTTATCTCCCATTCGCTATTGTTTGACACGTGTGCGGACTCTCCATTTTGTTACACGTATTGGACTCTAGTGCGGGGGATGTGGTGCCCATCGTCCGGGGTGCTACATCCTAAAAGGGTATCAAGGATCTTGGTTGCAAAACCAGAGCTCTAGAGTTGTGTCGGGTCTGTCTAGGTTGTTCGGCTTAGGATTATGTGATTATATGAATTATTTGCTCAATTTGTATTAATTATTCACATGAACATGTACTGAATCCCATGCACGATATTTCTTGATTTGTGATTTTCAGGATGCCTCCATGAAGGAGAGACAAAGAGTAGACACCCGATCTTAATCAACCTCCTCTGCCACCACCACCTATGAATGCCGAGAATGTGGTTCAAGCTCTTTTCAACCATCTACAACAGAATCAATGACATCAAACCCCATTCGGGGAAGCTCAAGAGGGCCAGGTTACACCGGCTTATCGTGAGGTTCGAAGCAATAATCCCCCTAATTGGTTTGGGGGTGATGATATCGAAGTAGAGGAGTGGTTGTCAGAAACTATTAGTATTTGGAAGATTTGCCCGGCTCCTTCCCAAGAGGAAGCCATATGTGCCGGTCGTTTTATACAGGGTCCAGCTGTAAGATGGTTGAGGAGTACGAGATCCCAGTTAGAAAGGAATGGAGAGGAATTTAACTAGGAGAATTTCGTGAGGGAGTTCCACAACAAATATATCCCTCCTAGAGCAAGAGAAAGGAGACTTCAGGAATTTTCAGATTTAAAGCAAGGGCGTAACAACCCGGATTTCAGGGCCAAGAAGAAAAAGGTAAGTAAAGGGTTAGAAGAGAACATCAATCCATTATGCATTGCATTTTATGTGAACTATGTGCTTTTATGCCTCGATTATTGAATGTTATTTCAATGCGAGACTCATATCACTATTCATTCATTGAGCCTAAACCTTCATATATTCGTCATGGAACCTTAGGAAGTTAAACTCCACATTTTCCTGATTCATATCCTAATTTTTGCTATTCCTAGATACACTTTGAAATTTGTTTGTCAAAAATTCCCATTAGGCCCTATTTACTATTCACTCCTTAATGTAGAAATTTTTCGGGACACTTTTACTGATCAATATGGAGGTCAAATGAATCCTTGCAAAATTTTATGAATTATGGTACCTTTTTCGAACCCTAATTCTCATTGTAACTCCCGTAGTAACCAAAATCGGCCGAGAAACCCTAATTAAACCTAATTTAGGTACTTTCAAATTCAAACACTTTTTCCTCTCTGATATTATAACCAAAACGATGCTTGAATTATTTTATGAATTTTAAGACCTTTTCCAAACTCTAGTTCAAATCCTAACTCATTTTATAAAATTTTCCTATTTTTCCTAAATTACTATTCCCGCCGTAAAAACTAACTTTTAAATTGTACGGGGTTTGATATCCAATATTATACTCAAAATAACACTTAAATTATTTTATGAATCATGAACACTTTCTTGGAAATTAATTCACATCCTAGATTCGTTTTAAATATTTTATCATATTTTTCAAAATTCCAAACGCTTAACTACTTTAACTTGAAACGTCTAAACGTTAAGTGTTTATAATCATCAAAAAGCTCTTTCGATTCTCTTTCTTTTGCGATTTTTCCCACTTCAAACTCTAATCTAGAGATTCATGAATGTTTTAAGTATTATTTTCTACCTATTTTTGAATTAATTTATAGGTGATGTATTTATGATATAATTTTGATTACATAAGCTCTTACATCATCTATACACCTAAGTATACACCTAAACACCCTAAAGAATACACCTAGCCTACCCTATCTTGTGAGTCATGGACCTAACTATTCAAAAATACCCTCTATGTAGCGCCCCTATACACTACAACCCCGCACCAAAGTATCTCCCGAGTGGATGTGAGGCCTAGCACCCGAGAAACACTCCGGCGAACGGACAGTGCGGTACAATATCAGAGTATTAAACACTGCAGCGGAAATCTTATAATTTAAAAACTTTCAAAACTATGATAGGGGAATGCAATAAATAAGCCAGTAATGGCATAGTATATATATCAAAAGTAGTGACCACGCCGTAATCGACAATTACAAGCTCGGAAGCATAACTTATTCTAAAGAACCTTGAACTATCATGCTAACGAGAAGACACACTAGGCTTCAAGATACCTTCTAGTAAGCGCCCGTTAAACCTGAAACCATGAGTTGTAAAGTGCGAGGGTTAGTCAAAGTGACTAAGTGAGGGGGTAGTTGGAACTACATATATACGTATAGGTATATTTGAAAAGTGTTTGACTATAAAAGTTGGAGTTTGATACTATTAAAATAATAATATATTAATAGTACTATACCGGAAATCAATAAAATAATAATTAATACAAATATTTGGTTCATATTTATTTTGAGAAAAAGGGAATAAGGGGACTGGGTATCAGATTCTTGAAAATATGAACCATATGACAATAAAGTATTAATGCCCTGCAAGTAGGCGTTCTCCATCCTTTACTCCTTAAATAGAATGAAATCAGAAATAACAGAATCAATCCAGCCTTCTTCCTCCATGATCTGTCGGGAGCAACCCCTCGAGATCCAGATACAGACAGAGGGAGGGACGTACCTTTCCCGTCACTTAATGTGGAATAACTAACCTCCAGTTAAACCAACATTAAGATCAGATTTGGCGGCAGGTATAGTAATAGACGATGGCCCTTGCCACCCGGCTATTAGTTCTACCGTACCACCGGGCCCAACAGATTCAGATACAGATACAGATCTTGCATTTTAAATACAGAATAGAGTTACATTATATCAATACTCGCCAAAATGGACTTGAGTATGATATGTTTGTAACTTATACTCGGATAAGGATTTTGTTTTATATAATAGGATAATAGATATCCTTATATCAGATATTTCCCAGAAAGGGGATAATACTATAATTAGGGAAAATAAGACTGAATCCTTATTAGGATAAATAATAAAATATTTTATATGTAGACTCATGATCCCAGTTGAAAATATTTTAACCTCACCTGCTACGATACAGAATCAAGTAAGGTATTCGGGGTTCCACTGTCCAGACCTAGTTCCTGAAAGTAGTGAACTACTACGGACTTAGAGAACTAGGTTCTTTCTATACTAATGCGATACATGAATGCGTACAATTAAGGCATATTGTAACAAGGAGTAACAGTAAGGTACAGGAAATTCGGTAATCTAGAATTGAAATATTATTATAAAACACACTGATACCAAAGTCATACAACCGAATTAACCAAGAAATTCTTATTCAATTTATAAATCCAAATTGAGGTTTATTTTTAATAAAGGTGAACCCGATTTTGAAAACGTTATTTAATCCCCGATTTTGAAATCGTTAGACAAAAGTCCTTTCTTAAATAAAACCAATTTTATTTTATATTAATTCTTGAAATTACTACATGATATTATTGGTTAAAATTCATATTTAATGTCAAAAGTCAAGGTCACTATTGAAAAACGGTTACTATTTAAACATAGGGGATTAAATACTTTTAAACATAAAATCAAACACACACTTACACACACTAGCACACGGTACACACACATTTCAAGAACATCAAGAACATGTTCTTCATCATGTTTGAATATTCATAAGATGTTCTAGGCATTCTTGATCAAATTCATAGTCATAACATAAGATTAAAGAATAAATGAGCATAATATATAAACTTTTCATGAAATATGATTCATAAATAAATTCCTAAACATGAATTTATTCATATCTTCAAGTATTCATAAAATGTTCTACACATGCTTGATTATATTCATATTCATAACATAAGATTTGAAGCATAATATAGCAAAATATATAAATTCTCTATGAAAAATAAATCTAAATAAATTATTCTAGGTATGAATTTAATCAAACAAGATCATAATCATTTAAATACATACTCACATTATATCATATCATAATTCATGCATTTGATTAAATAAAATTCTATAATGTGCACACATTGTATTTAAAACTAACAATTATGCACATATCTCATAAAATAAAATTCCTAAAGCCTAATTTAATTAATCCTAGACATGCTACTATTATTATTATACTAAGAACATAATATAAAGCATGAAATAATAGAAGAAAACATACCTTAGAGAGAGAGGGGAGGGAATGGCGTGAGGTTGGGGAGAGAAGAGAGTGATTTTGTGTGTTGATTTGTGAAGTATAAATGAGGCTTGAGGGGGTATTTATAGGTAGTCATGAGGGGTCTCTAAGCAATAAATGAAAGTTTAAGGGAGATGTGGATGTCTCCTAATTCATACAAATGCTTGGTGATTAATTAGGAGATGTGGTTAAATTATATTATGAACAAATGCTAGGTAATTAGTTAGGAAATGTGGAGAAATTATGTTCATTTAATTAATCCTTCTAGAAGAGCATGAGGTCATGGATGATGTCATCTTGAAATAAAAATAAATGTAAAATTTATTCAAGAGTCGAGAGGTAAAATCTTGAAGTAGTGAATTAACGAAAGATCGAGTGAAAAACGGGCTTCGTTTTGATTATAATTGTGAAATATTTGGACTTTTCGTTCATAAGTTATGAATAATAAAGATGATGAAAATCATAGGAAAATTATATAAACGAAGCTATAATAAAGTTTAGAGTTTGGAAAAATCACTATAATGTAGAGAAAAATTCAAGGATCGTTTTAAGTATAATTTCGACTCTTGAATAAAAGCTAATCGTTTAAAATAAAATGGTGATTTTTAGAAAGGAAAATATTTATAAAATATGCTATGGTGAAATCGAGTTTTTGGTAAATGCATGAAAATTCATAAAATAATTTGAGGATCGTTTTGGTTATAATATTGAATATCAAAAAGTAGAGGAGTAAGGATTTATTTATGATCGAATCATAAGCTAGGGTTTTTGCCGGTTTTTGACACTACGGGAGTTAGGATGGGAATTATGGTTCACGGAGAGTATCACGATCCTCGAAATAATGTGAGGATTCTTTTGGTTACAATATTGGGTAGTGAAAGTGTTTCGGGAAACGTAGGAATATTTTTGAGTTGTAGGGGTATTTTCGTAATTTCCACCCTAAAACTGTAGGAATGGGTTTTGAAGCATATGAAAGGGTTTTAGGTGCTAAAAGGGAATGAATACTAGAATTCTAGGATTTTATGATAAGAGTTTCAAGGTACGAGTTAAATAAAGGAAATAATTAAATCTACGATCATTTAATTAAAGTGTAATACATAAAAGCACATAAGTCACATAGAATGTAATGCATGAAGAGAATAAATAAGGACCGAGATTATAAATGCTTCTTGAATAACCCCTTTACTTTACCTTTTCCAACTTGGCCCAGGTTAGGGCTGTTACACTCTAGCTCCCAAATACATACTTATAAATACCTCCCCACATTTAATTTCCAAGAACACACAATTCTCACTTCACTCTCTCAACCTCACGGCACTCACCCTCTCTCTAAGGTATGAGTCTTTTCTTTATTATTTCATACTTTATAAGATGTTCTTAGGGTATTATGAATATATCATGCTTAGATTTAATTAAATTATGCCTTTAGGAATGTTATTTTATGAAATATATGCATAATTGTTAGTTTTATGTAAAATTTGCCTACATGTATGAATTTTATTTAATTAAATGCAGGCTTTATGATATAATATAATGCAATTATGTGTTTAAATATTTATAATCTTATTTGATCAAATTCATGCTTAGAAGAATTTATTTAGATTTATTTTTATGATTAAAGTTACATAAAGTGCTACATTTAGGTTTAATTGCATGTTATGAATATGAAATTGGTTAGGAATGATCATGAACTTATATGAACAAATAAATAAGTCTAAGAACATGTTCTTAATGTTCTTGAATTAATAAAAGTGTAAGTTTGATAATGTGTGTAAGTGCGTGTCTAATTTTTTGTTATAAAGTGTTTAATTCTTAGAAATTTGAATAGTAAATGTTTTTAATAGTAACTTTGACTTTTTGGTCAACATTTACCTTAAATAATTCAGAAATAATTTAAAAATAATTATAAATTGAGTTTTGAAAATATTAAAGAAGGATTTTATTGAAATTTTCCGAAAATCGGTAATTTGGTAAATATTTTCTAAATCATGTCTTACATTACCAAATCAACCCTAATTTATCATTTTAAATCTTATAATTAGGATCATAAATTGATTAATAGATACTTGGTTAGCTAAAGAATTTATAAAATATATGTGATTAAGAAAATTCACTTAAACGGTTAAAATTAAGGTTTAGCGGGTTTTCTAATGTGTTACTCTTTTTAAGTGTGAAATCTATGTGCTTTATGTGCTTATTTGATTAGAATAATAAGAAATATATTCCTAAGCCTGAAGTAGTTAATACTTTCAGGCAAAATTAGGACCAGCAATGGAATCCACATGACTTTATCTGACTACCGGTACTAAATGAGGGTTAAAATATTTTCAATTGGAATCATGCTTATACATATGTATCTATATAAAATTATTTTCAAAACCTACCTATTATTTATGATTTATTACCCTATAGACATAATGTCATACTATCATATCCCTTTTTAAAGGGAAAAATACTTTTATGCCAGAATTAAAGTTTTACTAGGACGCTATATATATTTAAGTCCACCGTATCAAAACATTGATTCCTCGCAAGCAAGAAAAATATTTTATCCTTATTACTATTATGGGCCCTGGCTGTATCCGTATCAAGTAATTACCCGAAAGGTATCGGGCCGCGGGTATTGTTGGTGATCCAGATTGTAGCACCCGAGCGTAAGGTACCACATCCCCCGCACCGAGACCCGACCCGTATATGAAATGGAAGTCCATACACGTGCCGAATCCGCGGCGAACGGGGACACAACACACACGCTATGCTAGGCGGGACTAACCCTTGAACCAATCAGTGCAAGAATCATAAAATCAGAGTTAAATAAAATTCGCGGAAGCAAGAACTACATAGCATATATACAATGAGCTAACGAGCTCCAAAAATAGATGTACAAAAGCATTCCATAATCAATGGCGCTCATGGCCTACAAAATGATAACGCTCCAAGCATAAACTATGATCATATACAATAGCAACAAGAGTATGAATGTGAGACTGAAAGGAAGTGCTAAACATAAATGCAAGACCTAGACGACTTGTATTCCCGCCTAGCACTCCTAACCTGCACAAAACAGCTGAAAACAACCGGGTTCAGTCTAAAAGAGACTGGTGGGTATAAAAACGGGGCATAGAATATATAATATCGCAGAAATTAAACACATACATGCAAGCCCTAATCCCGTGTGAAGTTTGAAAGGAATTTACCAAGTGGTTAAAACAATAGAAAACATCAACGGGATTACGACGATCATTTTCATTCATAATTGTTCATAAGGGTTTAAGCTCGGCGAGTGAGCGTGCACAATCTCCAACCTTCTCCTCGTGTAACCATATCATAATTATTGGTTGTCATACATATCTTTCGTGCACATACATAAATGATCATAATCATACATATACACCTTCTTCCTCCGGGTGGTGGATAAGTTAGCTAGACCTGACCACCGGTAAATACATAGGCCAATGGGGGTACATGAATCCCCCAAGGGCACTCAGCTCCCATTCCTCGCTAAACCTCCCAGCGAGGGCCGGTATCACCGTAGTTTGGTTGGAACTAGTATATGGGATCCCCGTAAGCCCTTGCTTCCTCGGTTAGCCACACATACTAAGTCCCGGGGCCCGTTCAGTAATAAATAATAAATGTGTCTCGCCAAACATAAGGTAGAGTTTCATAATTAAAAGGGGTCATACGTTTGAAATGATTTACCCAAAATGACTCGATTGATATAAATATATTATTTTGGCTTAAAACTTTGCACATAAGGGATTTATAGGGTTGTTTTAACTAATAGAAGAAAAACCCACCTTTACCAAAGCAGAAATAAGGCACAAGCGTCTCAAGGCTCGTCCTCGTCTCCGACCAAACCCGAATCTGTGCAAAAGAAAAGGTATGAGACTCAATGACCACATATGACGCTCGGCAATGAAGTGAATATGACGTGAATGCATAAATGATCATGTTATATCATAAAAATGTTCATGTGCACGATTAATAAATTTAAAACATATACTCATGTATTCGTTCATACATTTCATTAAATTTCATAATTTCATAAATTCATAACATTCATATAATTTTCATCAATTCATAAGTTTACAATATTCATAATAGTTAAAACATTTATAATGCATATCGATTAATCTAAAATTCATTTAAGAAGCATGACACATATTATTCAAATTCACATTTAGAAATAAAACAATTAAAACGTTCAATCAAAAGTCGATAATTAACTACGCGAAATGGAAATCAATTAATTTCAATAATTAAATTAAATCAAATAATATTTAAAATATATAATAAATATATAATATAGCATATAATATATAATATACAATATATATAATATATTCATATATGTACGTACATACTCACACACACATGCATGCATAACTATATAAATATAACATGCAATATATATACACTATATAAATTATACACATGCATGCAACACATGCATATAATATATGTACTATATATTACATATATTTAGTTATAACCCATGCATGAAAAATTATAAAATATATACATATATATATATACACGTATGCATGCAACTTCAACACAAAACCATGCACACAATTCACAGCCATGCATGCAACATACACACTTGTACAAAAATGCATAAATATGCAGCAGCAACCACACAGAAAACAGGAAAGAAGATGCAGCAAAAGGCTAGAAACAACAGCAGCAACAATTCCAGAAACGCGGCAAGGACTCAAGCAAAACGGGGTGACACCCCCGTGTCACCCACAAAGCCTGGACCGAGACACCCCCGTGTCTCGGTACAGCAAGTTCAGGCCTTGCTGCACCCCCGTGCCTCGCCGGAAAGGCAGCAATCGACACCCCCGTGTCGTGCAACAGCAACCTCCCCTGAACTGGACATAAAACGCAGAAACAGGGCAGCCCCTCTCGCATGAAATGCAGGCAACACGAGCAACAAAACAAGGCATGATTTACGGCAAAAACTCATCTAAAACACTCAAGAACCCACGAAAATGACAGCAAAAGCATGAAGGTTCACGGCATTCCTGACAGCAACAAACTCACGCCAAAACAGAGCCACAACTCGAAAAAAAACAGAGCAAGAACGACTCACTTCAACTCCACTCAACCATACCAGCTTAGGCCACCAAATACTCATCCAAGAAACACAATTTCAACAAGTAATTCAGTTCTAAGCTAGCTCAACCCATAAATGGAAGCGTACGTGACATGAAGTGAATTTTCTGAAAATTGTCATAATTGATCTCTCATATATTTCTCAACAAACACGAAAGCAATGATCATAATTGATATGAGGATGTTAAAACAATTAATCTCAGGCTTGGAATCAATCAAAATCATTGAGAATCAAAAGAGATCAAGAATTTACCCAAAAACCTTCATTTTCGGAAAAATGGCCAGAAATGAAGAAGCCATGCTCAAAATCATGAATGAAAAGATGGAAATGATCAGAATTAAACATATAATACAACCTTAAGCTTACCTTGATGATTGGTTGAAGTTTGGAGAAGATTTGAGCTCCAAAATCTCCAAGGGATGGAGGGTTACGGGTCTGGAGAGAAAACAGTAG
Organism: Lantana camara; assembly: GCA_037501455.1. Lineage (NCBI taxonomy): Eukaryota > Viridiplantae > Streptophyta > Magnoliopsida > Lamiales > Verbenaceae > Lantana > Lantana camara. The sequence goes on from CM074861.1 coordinate 50,449,514, forward strand.
CTTTGGCTGAGTTTTGGGGATGGTATGAGGGTTATCTCGGTTAGGGCTTGATATGTACTGATAGATGGTTGAGTTAGGGTTAAAAGGAATCAAACCATGGTTAATTTGGTTGTGGTTTGGATGAGATATGGCTCAATTAGTGCAATAAGGTCAAGTTGGTCTCCGTTTGGTTTTTCGGTTGGATTTCGGAGTTTCAAATGATTTAGGAAAATTATAAGGCTAAGTTTACTAAACTCGAATATTCGTTACGAGTTCATCGGAGTTGACGGAACTCGAATCCGAGTTCCCGAGCTCAAGATATTAAATCCGGAACCAAGGGTACGCTAAGTGCTCGTTAGCTCCCGTTTTGGTTCCTCAATTAAAATTTAATTCGTTAACCTATCAAAAGAATTCAAAAACATAATTTGAGCATAAAATCAGGTTCATAACACATATATGTACGACATATTACAAATTCGTGGTATTTCAATATCATTTCATAAGAGAACGAAGCACCAAAATGAACAACATGCATATTCCAAACAATTCATGCATAAATTTAAAATTCCCAAGCAATTCATGCAAATTTTCATGCAAAATGAAATGAAACTCATGCATATTAAATTCCCATGCATAAATGAAATGAAATTTCATGCAATAATAATTCCCATGCAAAATATGATTTTCATGCATAAATAAAATTTTCATGCAAAATATATTAATTTGCATGCATATATAAAATCTTCATGCATGATTACATATTGTACGTAAAATATATATATATATATTAATAATCAATTAATTAATTAAAACATGATTAATTAACATACCATATAATTAGCATAATCATTAAATTAATAATAATATAATACTTAAACATATATATATATATATATATATATATAATACGAAACATACATATATAAAATTAATAATATTAAAATAAAATAATATAATATAATATAATAAAATAACAACAATTTTAATAAAATTAAATATAAAACACGTAAAAACAATTAATTCGCGCAATTAAGTAAACACATACGCTCTACCTTTACGTCCGAAAAGTCGGGGCGTTACAATCTCTCCCCCTTAAAAGAATCCGTCCTCGGATTCACTGCTCGCTCGGAAACAACTCGGGGTGAAACCTTTACATCTTATCCTCCGTCTCCCACGTAGCCTCTTCGGTTTTATCACTTCCCCGGAGAATCTTGACTAATGGAATACGCCGATTTCGAAGTTCCTGAACTTCCGATCCAATATCTTAATCGGCTTCTGAACGAAGGTGAGATCCGGTTCTAATTCCACTTCTTCAACCGGTGGAACCTTGGACTCATCTTGATAATACTTTCGGGGCTGTGAACATGAAACACGTTATGAATTCCAGTTAAATTCGGATGCAAGTCCAATCGATAAACCGTATCCCCAATCTTCTCTAAATCTCATACGGTCCCAAATACCCAGTGTTTAATTTTTCTCCTCGTCCAATCCTTGAGAATCCTTTTTGTGGGAAAGCCTTTAAGAAAACCTTATCTCCCATCTCAACCTCCAATTCTTCTTCCGAAGACCTGCGTAACTCTTTTGTCGATCTTGAGCGACCTTCATCCGTTGTCTAATTATTTGGACCTTGTCAATAGCCTCTTGTACAGCCTTAGAGGGTTTTTCTTCTTTTCCCCTCTTTTAATCCCTTCTTGCGTGGTCCAATTCCATTTCTCCAAGTCCAAGAACAACGGTGATCGACATTTACGTCCGTAAAGAGCTTCATAAGGGCCATTTCAATCGAGGCTTGATAACTGTTGTAGTAAGCAAACTCAATTATCTGTAGCTGCTCATTCCACGAACTTTGAAAGTCCAATGCACATGCTCTCAACAGATCCTCCAGATACTTAATCAACCTTTCTGATTGTCCGTCGGTCTGAGGATGGAAAGCTGTGCTGAATCGAAGCCTTGTTCCCAAACACTTCTGCAATTCTTGCCATAACCTTGAAGTAAACCTGGGATCCCGATCCGAGACAATACTAACAAGTACACCCTGGAGCCTGATAATCTCATCATTGTATCTCTTAGCCCACTTATTCACTTATCGGACATTCTGGTTGCAAGAAAAGGAGCGGATTTCGTCAACCTGTCCACGATAACCCAAATTCCATCAAAACCTCCTCTCACTTTTGGTAATCCTAAAACAAAATCCATAGCTATCTGTTCCCATTTCCTATCCGGGATAGGCAATGAACGAAGTAGCCCTGATGGCTTTTGATGTTCTGCCTTAATCACTTGACAAATCATACAATGTTTCACAAAGTTGATAACATCCCGTTCTCATCCAATCCACCAATAAATTCGCTTAAGATCCTTATACCTCTTGTTCCCTCCGGGATGTATCGAATACCCTGACCGATGGGCTTCCTCAAGAATAATCCTGTTTAATTCTTTCGGGACAACAACTCTATTCTTAAATCTTAGAAGTCCAGTATCATCAAACCCAAACGGACATTCCGAATCAGCTCGAGCTTCCTCATCTAAATTCTGAACCTCGGGATCAATCCTCTGAGTATCAATTAACCTCTGTTTAAGATCTGGTCGAACCGTAATATTCCGAATACTAGTCCTCAGTCTGACAACTCATTTTCATCTCCAATTTCCACTTTCACTTCGGACACACTGGTTGTCCTACTAAGTGCATCCACGAACAAATTAGCTTTGCCGGGATGGTCTCAGATTGTACACTCATAATCCGTCAAAAGTTCCATCCAACGCCATTGTCTCTTGTTTAATTCCTTTTGCGAGAATAAGTATTGGAGACTCTTGTGATCGGAGAAGACCTCGAACGAAACTCCATGAAGATAGTGTCTCCGCTTACCCAAAGCAAAGATCACTGCCACTAATTCCAAATCATGAGTGGGGTAGTTCTGTTCATGCTCTTTCAGTTTCCTTGAGGCATAGGCGATCACTCTTCTATTTTGCATCAATACACATCCCAAACCTTCCTTTGAGGCGTCCGTAAAAACTGTATATCTTTCTGTACCTTTGGGAAGTGCTAATACAGGAGCGGTGGTCAACTTTTCCTTTAAAAGTTGAAAACTATCCTCACATGCCTCATCCCACTCAAACTTAACCACCTTCTTAGTCACTCGGGTTAGAGAAGCTGTAATCTTCGAAAATCCTGTACAAATCTTCGATAGTAGTCTGCCAACCCCAGAACTTCTTACTTCTGAAACATTTTCGAGTTTTGCCATGGAATAACCGTCTCAATCTTAGAAGGGTCTACCTCCAAACCTTTCCTTGAAATAATATGACCCAAAAATGCTACCTGATCAATTCAAAGCTCGCCTTCGCTAAACTTAGCATACAATCCGATGCTCTCTTAAGGTATCCAACACAATCCTGAGATGCCTAGCATGATCCTCCGGAATTCTCGAATAAACTAAGATGTCACCGATGAAGATTACCACAACTTATCCAAATACCATAAAGCAGCCGGAGCACCCCAAATGGGACGAACTTGGCCGTATATATCCAACTTTGAGTAATACCTCTAATTGAATCCTTAAACTCTTCCAAATTAGCCGGATATTCTTTCCTTCAATCAAAACTGAACACTCCCGAATCAACTGATCTGTCTGAAGACTACCATCCAGTGGCGAACTCACCCAACAACAGAAGGAAAAGCAAATAACAAGCAAGCACAGAATAGCAACTAAGTCACAAGAAATAAAAGAATGCGTGGCACCCGAATCAAAGAGCGCATGAATGCTCATGTTATGTATGCACAGGGTACCTTTTATCACAGCTGTGGGATCAATCTCGGCATCTTGCTCTTCACCTTCAATAGCGTAAGCACGAGCCGGGATCATTGGTCTTTGAACTCGTCTTTGATATCCGGGGTCTTTATAGGGGCAAGTATCCGCCATATGGTCGTCTTTTCCACATATAAAGCACAAATTCAACCTCCTCCGACAGTTATAGTAATTATGAGTTAGTCCTCCACAATGTGTACAAGGAGCTTGAGCCAACCTCGCCTCACTCGGACCTTGTCGATCCCTCGTTGGTGCCATGGATAGAGCCTTTTGTCGAGTCGGTGCGGCCTGAGAACCTTGTCCTCCAAACCGAGGTTTCTTAAATGGACCCTTAGGAGGCGGACTAGCTTGAATCATCGGCCTCTTTCCCGAATTCGATCCGGATCCTCTTCCCATAGGAGCTCTAACAACCGGATCCTTCTTTTTGATTTCCTCCCCTTGCGTAGTAGACTGTCGGACTCCAGATATCCTCTCTACTCGAATCAACCAACCCTCCGAGACCGAATCGTCGATAGGACCAGAAAATCGAGGGGGATTGTAGCTCAGAAACACCTCATGAGGGTCTCTATTGTTATTATGATTTGGTGGAGGAGCTTGTTGTTCTGCCTGTTGTGGTGGGGGAGCTTGAGCCCTCCTATGCTCAACATAGTTGAAAACTGCTTCCATAAAATTCCCCATATCCATCGGTGGTGCTTGTGGTTGGGGTGGAGGCGTAGGAGATCGATCATGATGACGACGATGTCCGGGAGATCTCTCACTATGTTTACGTGGAGGCATCCTGTTCAAGAAACACTAAAATGCATGCTATTTTTAGTCCATGCATGCAAGTGCAATTAATTCGATCAAAATTCAAGATTTAGAGCACACAAGCACGTAAACAATGCATATGCAACACATTGACAAGTTGTTCCTAAAGCCGAACGACCTAACTGACTCAACACGACACTAGAGCCCGGGTTTTGCAACCCTAAGCTCTGATACCACTTAAGGATGTAGCACCCGAGCGTAAGGTACCACATCCCCCGCACCGAGACCCGACCCGTATATGAAATGGAAGTCCATACACGTGCCGAATCCGCGGCGAACGGGGACACAACACACACGCTATGCTAGGCGGGACTAACCCTTGAACCAATCAGTGCAAGAATCATAAAATCAGAGTTAAATAAAATTCGCGGAAGCAAGAACTACATAGCATATATACAATGAGCTAACGAGCTCCAAAAATAGATGTACAAAAGCATTCCATAATCAATGGCGCTCATGGCCTACAAAATCATAACGCTCTAAGCATAAACTATGATCATATACAATAGCAACAAGAGTATGAATGTGAGACTGAAAGGAAGTGCTAAACATAAATGCAAGACCTAGACGACTTGTATTCCCGCCTAGCACTCCTAACCTGCACAAAACAGCTGAAAACAACCGGGTTCAGTCTAAAAGAGACTGGTGGGTATAAAAACGGGGCATAGAATATATAATATCGCAGAAATTAAACACATACATGCAAGCCCTAATCCCGTGTGAAGTTTGAAAGGAATTTACCAAGTGGTTAAAACAATAGAAAACATCAACGGGATTACGACGATCATTTTCATTCATAATTGTTCATAAGGGTTTAAGCTCGGCGAGTGAGCGTGCACAATCTCCAACCTTCTCCTCGTGTAACCATATCATAATTATTGGTTGTCATACATATCTTTCGTGCACATACATAAATGATCATAATCATACATATACACCTTCTTCCTCCGGGTGGTGGACAAGTTAGCTAGACCTGACCACCGGTAAATACATAGGCCAATGGGGGTACATGAATCCCCCAAGGGCACTCAGCTCCCATTCCTCGCTAAACCTCCCAGCGAGGGCCGGTATCACCGTAGTTTGGTTGGAACTAGTATATGGGATCCCCGTCAGCCCTTGCTTCCTCGGTTAGCCACATATACTAAGTCCCGGGGCCCGTTCAGTAATAAATAATAAATGTGTCTCGCCAAACATAAGGTAGAGTTTCATAATTAAAAGGGGTCATACGTTTGAAATGATTTACCCAAAATGACTCGATTGATATAAATATATTATTTTGGCTTAAAACTTTGCACATAAGGGATTTATAGGGTTGTTTTAACTAATAGAAGAAAAACCCACCTTTACCAAAGCAGAAATAAGGCACAAGCGTCTCAAGGCTCGTCCTCGTCTCCGACCAAACCCGAATCTGTGCAAAAGAAAAGGTATGAGACTCAATGACCACATATGACGCTCGGCAATGAAGTGAATATGACGTGAATGCATAAATGATCATGTTATATCATAAAAATGTTCATGTGCACGATTAATAAATTTAAAACATATACTCATGTATTCGTTCATACATTTCATTAAATTTCATAATTTCATAAATTCATAACATTCATATAATTTTCATCAATTCATAAGTTTACAATATTCATAATAGTTAAAACATTTATAATGCATATCGATTAATCTAAAATTCATTTAAGAAGCATGACACATATTATTCAAATTCACATTTAGAAATAAAACAATTAAAACGTTCAATCAAAAGTCGATAATTAACTACGCGAAATGGAAATCAATTAATTTCAATAATTAAATTAAATCAAATAATATTTAAAATATATAATAAATATATAATATAGCATATAATATATAATATACAATATATATAATATATTCATATATGTACGTACATACTCACACACACATGCATGCATAACTATATAAATATAACATGCAATATATATACACTATATAAATTATACACATGCATGCAACACATGCATATAATATATGTACTATATATTACATATATTTAGTTATAACCCATGCATGAAAAATTATATAATATATACATATATATATATACACGTATGCATGCAACTTCAACACAAAACCATGCACACAATTCACAGCCATGCATGCAACATACACACTTGTACAAAAATGCATAAATATGCAGCAGCAACCACACAGAAAACAGGAAAGAAGATGCAGCAAAAGGCTAGAAACAACAGCAGCAACAATTCCAGAAACGCGGCAAGGCCTCAAGCAAAACGGGGTGACACCCCCGTGTCACCCACAAAGCCTGGACCGAGACACCCCCGTGTCTCGGTACAGCAAGTTCAGGCCTTGCTGTACCCCCGTGCCTCGCCGGAAAGGCAGCAATCGACACCCCCGTGTCGTGCAACAGCAACCTCCCCTGAACTGGACATAAAACGCAGAAACAGGGCAGCCCCTCTCGCATGAAATGCAGGCAACACGAGCAACAAAACAAGGCATGATTTACGGCAAAATCTCATCTAAAACACACCTCAAGAACCCACGAAAATGACAGCAAAAGCATGAAGGTTCACGGCATTCCTGACAGCAACAAACTCACGCCAAAACAGAGCCACAACTCGAAAAAAAACAGAGCAAGAACGACTCACTTCAACTCCACTCAACCATACCAGCTTAGGCCACCAAATACTCATCCAAGAAACACAATTTCAACAAGTAATTCAGTTCTAAGCTAGCTCAACCCATAAATGGAAGCGTACGTGACATGAAGTGAATTTTCTGAAAATTGTCATAATTGATCTCTCATATATTTCTCAACAAACACGAAAGCAATGATCATAATTGATATGAGGATGTTAAAACAATTAATCTCAGGCTTGGAATCAATCAAAATCATTGAGAATCAAAAGAGATCAAGAATTTACCCAAAAACCTTCATTTTCGGAAAAATGGCCAGAAATGAAGAAGCCATGCTCAAAATCATGAATGAAAAGATGGAAATGATCAGAATTAAACATATAATACAACCTTAAGCTTACCTTGATGATTGGTTGAAGTTTGGAGAAGATTTGAGCTCCAAAATCTCCAAGGGATGGAGGGTTACGGGTCTGGAGAGAAAACAGTAGCTTTGGCTGAGTTTTGGGGATGGTATGAGGGTTATCTCGGTTAGGGCTTGATATGTACTGATAGATGGTTGAGTTAGGGTTAAAAGGAATCAAACCATGGTTAATTTGGTTGTGGTTTGGATGAGATATGGCTCAATTAGTGCAACAAGGTCAAGTTGGTCTCCGTTTGGTTTTTCGGTTGGATTTCGGAGTTTCAAATGATTTAGGAAAATTATAAGGCTAAGTTTACTAAACTCGAATATTCGTTACGAGTTCAGCGGAGTTGACGGAACTCGAATCCGAGTTCCCGAGCTCAAGATATTAAATCCGGAACCAAGGGTACGCTAAGTGCTCGTTAGCTCCCGTTTTGGTTCCTCAATTAAAATTTAATTCGTTAACCTATCAAAAGAATTCAAAAACATAATTTGAGCATAAAATCAGGTTCATAACACATATATGTACGACATATTACAAATTCTTGGTATTTCAATATCATTTCATAAGAGAACGAAGCACCAAAATGAACAACATGCATATTCCAAACAATTCATGCATAAATTTAAAATTCCCAAGCAATTCATGCAAATTTTCATGCAAAATGAAATGAAACTCATGCATATTAAATTCCCATGCATAAATGAAATGAAATTTCATGCAATAATAATTCCCATGCAAAATATGATTTTCATGCATAAATAAAATTTTCATGCAAAATATATTAATTTGCATGCATATATAAAATCTTCATGCATGATTACATATTGTACGTAAAATATATATATATATATTAATAATCAATTAATTAATTAAAACATGATTAATTAACATACCATATAATTAGCATAATCATTAAATTAATAATAATATAATACTTAAACATATATATATATATATATATATATATATATATATATATATATATATATATATATAATACGAAACATACATATATAAAATTAATAATATTAAAATAAAATAATATAATATAATATAATAAAATAACAACAATTTTAATAAAATTAAATATAAAACACGTAAAAACAATTAATTCGCGCAATTAAGTAAACACATACGCTCTACCTTTACGTCCGAAAAGTCAGGGCGTTACACAGATTGCCACCAACCCTGGGTAGTAGTTTAACTGGAGGTTATTTACTCCACACCAAGAGATAAGGGAGATGTATGACCTCCTAGGGAGTGGTATGAGCTCCCAATTATCGTTATTGCCACTACGGGTAGCTCCCCACGACACTGGAGTTAAGGAGGTATTATCATATTGGTTTTTATTAAAGTATCGATGCATTGATCTGTGATACCCCGTTCTACAATCGGTACAGGTAATTATGTGATTTAATTATTATTTGAATTATATGATTTTATTTGAATTGAATTCACACTTGAATTATTTGTATAATTGGATTGAACCTTGGTTGAACCTTATGTTTTAAACAAAACTAACTTGAACCGGAAATTTGAACCGAACCCGTGACCTGAACCGGTTCAGCCCTTAAAGGCTGAACCATTTTTCTTCCTTTTCCCATTCACGTAATACAACAATAAAGTTCAGGCCCAAGAGAAGCCCAAGCCCTAAGTTCAATCCTCCAACTTCAAGAACCAAGTTCTCTCTCGTTTCTCCACATTTCCTCTATCTTGAGTATGTTTCGGAAACCCCTCGTCGAGCTCTTCATTTCTACGGTTTAATTCTGAATTTTGGAGTTGGATTTGTATGCTTTGATCACCTACGTGAATAGTAAGGGTTTGGTCATTTTGATGAATATGTGATCTATGGTTGTTATATTTGAATTTTGGCTCCCTAAATGTGCTCTACATGTTATATGTGTTGTATTTATTGCAAGATATCTTTTGGTAGTTGAGTATTTCAATTCTTGTCATTAATGGACTCGGTTTATGCTTGAATTTACCTTTGATGAGTATGGCTTTGATTCTTGATATAATTGAGTTTTATGCATCCCTACATGTCCTATATGATTTATATGAATTGTTTACATGATTTAGTAAATTATTGCAGCTCTTTGGTATTAGTTTTGGCCGTTTTTTGCCATTTTGGAAGCTTCCCTTGCTGCTGTAATGAAACTGCTCTGTTTTGCATTTCGAACCAGGCCGGAACGGCCATTCCCGTCCCAGATTTAAACTGGGAATGAGCCTTCTCGGTTTTTCAAATGAGTATTTTCGAAAATGGGAACGACCGTTCCCAGTTTGTACTGGTGATCGGAAGGGCCGTTCCCAAGTGCCAAAATGGCCAAATCTTTACAGACTCGCGGGGAGCAATCGGGTAGTTCGGAATGGCCATTCCCATTTCCTTCTTCAGCCCGGAACGACCGTTCCTATCTTCCAAAAAACTTTTAAGCGACCAAGGAAACGACCGTTCCCTACAGTGGCATGGCCGTTCCCATTCTTCCCGAGACCTGGGAGCTACTACTGCTTCTTAATTGCTTAATTGTGCACTTGTATGCTTTTTATTGTTAATCTTTGGCATATTTGATGTTATAACTCGATTTTATTGCATGATTAATTGAAAATAAATGTTATATGCTGTGATATGTGAATTATATGATACATTCCATATTATTTTGCATCCATTCATGAATCATGCATTGGCCGATCGTCTTAGTTAGTACATATAGTGTCTAAGGCTTGGGCTTCTGTGTTTTCTTTTCAGACGAGGTTGCCGGTAACGAGCCCGAGGCATAGGTTGGTCAGTCCCACTCCTTTCTTTTCTATGCACAAGGTGAGGTTTAGGATTTTTGTATAATTATGACCTAAAGCCTTTATAAGACGTGTTCAAGCCGTACATGCCATTATATATTATATATATAAGTAAATATGTGTTGAATATGATATGTTTATGACCTTATGAAATGAGTTTGATTTGGAAAGTAATATGAAGGCATATATGTAAGCTATTTGGAAAGTCTTTTATGTTCAAGTTTAGCGAGTTTTGCCATGAAAGATTGGTATGTGAATGTTATGTATGTGTGGATCCAAGGAGCTATGGGTAAGGAATCCCCGAGACGGTTTTGGGCCGTCGGGGCTCTGCCTGTGCATAGTTTCCATCCAAGGTATCACGCAAGACCCCGGGAGCTAGGGAAGACGTGGTATTTTGATGCCTTCAGCGTAAGAACTGGGGATGACATGTCTTGGGTTAGCTACCCTACGTGCGTTTGTTAAAGTTTGGATAGTTGGGGTCGCCGGTGGCTCTTCCATCATTGGTGTAGTGGTTGGATTTGTTTTGAATTATGTTTTATTTGATATGAGGACTAAAGGTTGGATGCTCGTTCTAGCCGAGCATATGCCATGTTTTGTTAAGGGAATTATGAATCGGAATAGAGTTCATGAAAATAGTTTCCAAGTGTATATGTTTATTTTGAAAGTTGGGTTTGTAAAACCTATTCCGGTTCACAGGACCACCTTTCGATATGTGCCTTGCTCTATATATATAGTGTGTGGGTGTGCGTTAGCCCCCTCACTCAGTCAGTTAACTGACCCCTCGTTTATTCTTTTAGTTGCAGGTTTTGGGACTTGAGCTAGGCGGAGAAGTGTGTCTTTGTGACAGCCCGCTTTTCCGATCGTCTGAGCGGTGCCACGTGTTAATTTCCTTGTGTGTTTAATTTTTTAATTTAATTTTTCTTGTTGCTTAATGTGCCTTTCATGTTTTTAATTCTGTGACTTTGTGCGTTGTGTGACCCTATTTTCAGCTCTTTAAGAGTTTAGGGGCTTGTTCGTAATTTTCTCTTTTTAGGGGTATTTTGGTCATTTATCATTTAATTGACATTTTTACCTAACGGACCTCTTTAACGCTTTCGGGGTATCGAAATGAGTCCGTAGACTATAAGTTTGCCCAATTCTGACATCGTTAGCCCCTCCTACCGATCGTTTTCGCAAGCAAGGACCCGAGATAAAATACCCGGATCCTGGTTATTCGAGGCCGACCAACTTATTGTGAAATATTATGAAATATGCCAATATATATTTATGTATAAAATTGTTATGTAATTCGCGTTTATCCTTTCGAGACTTGGTGCATGATAGGAATTGAATTCATAATATCTTGATTTATTTTATGTAATTGATGTTATGAATCTTATAAGTTATGCATCCCTTAATATGCAATGTGAATTGTAATCTGATATGAATGACTTGATTGAATAAATATAGACTATATATTACATCATTTGTATTCATGAGCACAGTCGTGCGTCTTTGTGGTTGTGGTCTGAGTCTGAGTTTTGTGTTCAATTGTTCAGGGAGTGTCTGCCAGCTGTTTGGGTTCAGTGAAACTTCTTTGCTCGTGTCTTCCGTTCTCGTCAGTGTAAGGTGAGGTTTTAGGACTTTTGCTTAGTTAAAGTGACCTATAACCCTATGTGCTCGTTTTCAAGCCTGCATGCGATTATTTTATTATATTTATATAATAGATATGTGTTTATATGATATGTTTATGAAATTCTCATACGATTAAAGCTTTCCGAACTATATATACGAGCGTATGTAAGCTTGATATATTTTACAACGAGGCTATGCTCCAAACCGTATGTCTTTATTCCAACTACGAATTATGATGACACAGAGAGATACGTTTATGGCATATGCTAAGTTGCAAGGTACGGTATGTCTGATAAGATACGTAAATTATGGTTATGGTATGATAAGTATGATTTGTAGTGAGTTGTGATCTGAAATGCTCTGTTCTGATGAGTTGGGCCCCCCGTGTTGGGAATAGTGCCCTAGAAAGCTGTTATACTTTAGGACTTTCCCTATATCATAGACAATCTTTGCATAATATACGAATGATTGTAATCACAGGCGAACACTTCTTATGTGTCAATACGTGTTGTAACACCCCAAACGGAGGATGCCACATCCCCCGCACTGAGACCCAGACCCGGTTATGAAATGGAAATCCATGCCCGAATCCGTATCAAAGCGAACTGGAGACAAACACACACGCTATGCTAGACGGATCTAACTCGACAAACTCAGAGTGCGGAAGCAACTAAATCACCATTCAAAGCAAGTGACGGGTTCAAATAGCATAGATACGTAATCCCGAATATCAAATCTGCAGAACGTAATAACCAACAAGTGCCACACAGGGCCGAATACGAATGACACACAGGGCTACAAAAAGGTAAAGTATAATCTCAAGTCTACCAGTCAAAACTTAAGTAAAGTGTATGAAGGACAAATGCAACTAGAAAGGCTAAACTGACGAAGGGCAACTCAAAGGACTCACTCCCCGCCTAGCAACACCAAAAAACCTACAACTAAAAGGTTAAAAGAGGGGTCAGTCAACTTGACCGAGTGAGGGGGTTAACGCACAGCCACAATATATATATAAAGCACAACACAGATCAAAAGGAGGGAATCATGAACCGGAGATAGGTGTTGCATACCAAAGACATTCCGAAAAGTACCCCAAAGATAGTTATATATATAAGTTTTAGAAAACATTTCAGAAACTCTATCTCGATTCACAATTCCTAGACAGACACAGAACATATGCTCGGCGAGTACAAACTTCCAACCTTTACTCCTCAGAATAGATCTAAATATAAAATACTGAATCAAATCCAACCGCTACACCAATGACGGAGGAGATATACTGTCCCCAAACTATCCAGAACAGACAAACCCTCAAGGGGTAGCTAGCCCACAGGAGTCCTCCCCGGCTGTACACCGAAGGCTCAAGATATCACGCCTCTCCTATCTCCCTGAGGCACGCGATGATATCTCAAATGGAGGTTATGCACAGGCCGAGCCCTGATGGCCCTATACCATCCCAAGGATTCCTTACCCATAGCTCCTCGGATCCATAACAGAACAGAACAAAACAGATACCATATATCATGGCTAACTCGCTACAGAACAGATCATAACATAACATAACTTTCCAAAACAACTTACATATGCTTTCATATCTAATTTTTCCAAAACAGAGCTGATCCACAAGGTCATAAACATATCATATCCAACACATACGTATTTATAACAAGGTATACACGTAGGCAAGGGTAGAAATCAGCATGTAAAGGCCGTAGGTCGCATAGCTATACAAAATCCTAAACCTCACCTCGTGGTAGTGGAGTCTGAGAGTGTGAAGGGCACACACTCTAAACCTCGAGCTCACCGGCACCACCAAACTCTGTAATAAGACATATAAAAACCCAACATAGACATGCAAAATATGAATGACATGCAAAGTATGAATGACATGAAAAATGGATTGATGCTTATCAAGTTGGTCACAAGGGACAGTTCAAATATTCAAGTAAATCATGCAAGTAATGAAGTATTAAGGTTCAGAGGTGCATTCCAAGTCATATTGTAGCATGTAAGTCAAGTAGCATCTCAAACGAATCAAATACGCACGAAAAAGTAATTAAAAAGGGGTCACACACGCATGGGAACGGCCATTCCCATGCATAACACAACATGGGAATGGTCCTTCCCACGCCAACGCCAAGCGAGACTGGGAATGGCCGTTCCCAGTCCAAGCACACATGGGAACGGTCGTTCCCATGTTCGGTCCCCCAAACCAAACCCTAGCCCGGAAGGGCCGTTCCAAGCTTAAATCATAAAAGGGAACGGTCGTTCCGATCATGGATCTGGACCAAAAGCTTGATAGCTTCGGGACGAAGAAGGGGAAGACCAAAAAACATCAATCCAACACGAAATCAACCATACAATATCACGACATTCAAGTATAACATCATATAAATCATGCTTTGCATCAAAACACCAATTAATTCAAGTTTAGGAAGGTTTTTGCCCAATTTCTCAAACACCCATTTTCATGAATTTAAGCTTAAACATGAATATATGAATTCCTAGCCTTCCTTACACGAATTTACAGCAACTAGGACACATAAGGAGCATTCAAATCACCAAGGTTTGCTTAAGGATTCCAGAGTTCATCATAATGTTCAAGTTGGGCATAAATCACTAATTTTCACATGATTTCCCCTTTCAAGTTTATACCAACAATTTCATGCTCAAATCCAAGAATAGGAATGAAATACTCATCAAAAGAGATACAAAACTTACCTTGTCTTGTGGAGGAATGAAGAATCGAAGAATATGAGCTCTTAGAATGAAAGATGGTTAAAGTCTTGATCTTCTCTTGAAGCTTCTCCATGAGTTTCTCTTTGAGGCTAACTTGTGTGGTTTGAAATGAAATGAAAAGGGGATCTAGGTTATGTAGTGGCTGATAGTTTTAGGTCAAGATAAGAAAACCGGTTTAAGTAACTCCCGGTTCAAGTGAACCGGTCAATAAAAGGGATAAAGGCCCAAAGGGTATCCAAAATTTGTGAAATAAATTCCATTAGAGTCAAATCATTGGAACGAACACAATGGCGGTGTCGGAATTCGAATTCGAATTCCCGAGCTCATACTGGTCCCGAACGACCCAAAACTCACCTAACTTATGTTAGGCCCAAACACACAAATAGGTTCAAGTCCTATTTAAATCCAACTCCAACAATTAATTGAAATTCAACCAAGTTCCATTCTTAAGTTGGCATGCAAGAATTCATATTTTACTGTTTTGGATTTTTGTCAACTAAGTCACACTTTCAATCAAAGTTGGATTTAAACACATAAAAAAGGGAATTAAATCACATAGGTGCATAAGGTAAACTCTCTTGTGGCGCATACCTGTACGATTTATCGAACGGGGAGTCACAACCTCCCCTTCTTAGGAGAACCTATCCTCAGGTTCGTTGCTCGAAACAACTCCTGATACATCTTCCTCATCTTCTCTTTAACCTTCCAATTCGATTCCTCAGATTTCTGATCTCTACATAACACTCTGACCAAGGGAATCTGCTTGTTTCCCAACACTTGTACTTTTCGATCCTTAATCTGAACCGGGTGCTTCACAATCGTCAAATCGGACTCAAGCTGTACCTCTTCAACTGGTAAAACCGTCGACTCATCGGGGTGGAACTTCCGAAGCTGTGAAACGTGGAACACATTATGAATCCCAGTCAAACTTGGCGGTAGGTCCAACCTATACGCCACCTCTCCAATCCTCTCTAGAATCTCAAACGGTCCAAGATATAGAGGGCTAAGCTTCCCACCTCTACCAATACGAGAAAAGCCCTTCCTGGGCGATGCCTTCAAGAAGACACGATCTCCGACCTCAAACTCAAGTTGCCTTCTCCTCTTATCCGCATAACTCTTCTGTCTATCCTGAGCTACATTCATTCTCTCCTGAATTAACTTAACCTTCTCAACCGTCTTCTCAATCTTAGCCGAAGACTTTGCTCTCGTGAACTTACCCTTTTTAGTCCATCGCCAATTCTCAATATCCCAAAATAGTGGCGACCTACACTTCCTCCAATAGAGTTCCTCGTAAGGGGGCATACCTATCGAAGCCTAGTAGCTGTTGTTGTAAGAGAACTCAACCAATGTCAAGTGCTTATCCCATTTATCCTTAAAATCCAATTGACACGCCCTTAACATATCCTCAAGATACTTAATCAGCCGCTCTGACTGTGCATCTGTCTGAGGATGTGATGCAGTGCTAAACTTAAGCTTTATACCCAAGCACTTCTGAAGATCCTGCCAAAAACTAGCTGTAAACCGAGGATCCCGATCTGGCACGATGCTAGCCGGAACTCCATGTAGCCTCACTATCTCATTACAATACAGTTCAGCCAACTTAGGCACCTTATCTGTCATCCGAATCTTAAGGAAATGGGCATACTTAGTCAAACGGTCTACCACTACCCAAATCCCGTCGAATCCTCTCCTAGACCTCGATAGGCCGGACACAAAGTCCATAGTCACCTGCTCCCACTTCCACTCTAGAATATGAAGTGGTTGGAGAGTACCTCCTGGTTTCTGATGTTCTGCCTTGACCATCTGGCATGTTAGACATTGCTTCACAAAGAATGCAACATCCTTCTTCATGCCACTCCACCAATACAACTCTTTCAAGTCTCGGTACATCTTCGTACCTCTCGGGTGAATGGAATAACCGGAGCGGTGCGCCTCCTCAAGTATTACCCTTTTGAGCTGGTTAGGCACACACACTCTTGCCTTGAACCTGAACAAACCAGAATCATCAAACCCAAACTTAGTCTCTAGATCATCTCTCGAAAGGGTAATCAATCTCTGAATCTCGGCATCCGTAGACTGAGCCTCTAACAATCTCTACTTCAAATCAGGCTGAACCCTGATGTTGGCTAACCTAGCCACGGAAACCACAACAGTTGAACTCTGCTCAGAATCCCTGCCACTAAACTCGAAATACTGGCCTTCCTGCTCAAAGAGTCGGCAACCACATTTGCCTTACCCGGATGGTACTGAATCCTGCAATCGTAGTCCTCTAAGAACTCAACCCATCTCCTCTGTCTCAAGTTAAGCTCTTTCTGCGTGAACAAGTACTAAAGACTCTTATGATCCGAGAACACCTCAAACGTAGCACCATAGAGATAGTGGTGCCACTTAGACAACGCAAACACGACTGCTGCAAGCTCTAGGTCATGGGTGGGGTAATTCTGCTCATGTACCTTCAATTTTCTAGAGGCATAAGCTACAACCCGACCGTTCCGCATCAACACACAACCCAGTCCTTCCTTAGAAGCATCTGCATAAACCGCATAACCCTCAACCCCCTCGGGTAGGGTAAGAACCGGTGCTGTAGTCAACCTTTCCTTGAAAGTCTGAAAGCTCATCTCACATCTATCATCCCATTCAAACTTGGTCTCCTTCTTAGTCAACCTAGTTAACGGGGCTACAATCTTAGAGAAATCCATCACAAATCTCCTATAATAACCTGCCAAACCTAGAAAACTCCGTATCTCAGAGGCGTTCCTAGGCCTCTCCCAATGTAACACCGTTTCAATCTTAGAGGGATAGACCTCAATTCCATCGCCTGAGATAATGTGACCCAGAAAAGTGACTCGATCAATCCAAATCTCGCACTTACTGAACTTAGCATACAACTTGTGCTCTCTAAGTGTCTCCAACACAATCTGGAGATGCTGTGCATGGTCCTCAACCGATCTCGAATACACCAAGATGTGTCTATAAAGATCACCACGAACTTATCAAGGAACGGTCTAAACACCCGGTGTATCATATCCATAAACACTGCCGGAGCATTGGTCAACCCAAACGGCATAACCACAAACTCGAAGTGCCCGTATCTCGTGTTGAATCCAGTCTTAGAGATATCCTCCTCTCTAATCGTCAACTGATAGTAACCCTGCCTTAAATCCAATTTGGAGTACACTCGCGAACCCTGCAAGCTATCAAACAACTCCTCAATATGGGGTAATGGATACTTGTTCTTTACTGTCATCTTGTTCAGTTCACGGTAGTCTATACACATCCTTAACGTCCCATCTTTCTTCTTCAAATAGGACGGGAGCACCCCACGGAGAAGTGCTAGTACGAATGTATCCGCTAACCAAAAGTTCATCCAACTGCTTCTTCAGCTCTTTCAACTTGGCAGGAGCCATCCTGTAGGGGGTCTTCGAATAATGCTGAACTCCGGGATAGAGGTCCATTACAAACTCAATGTCCCTGTCCGGTAGTAAGGACCCCAAACTCTCCGGGAACACATCCAGATACTTCCGTACGACCTCCGTCTCCTCAAGTTTGACCTGGTCTTTCGGTTTGTTCAGAAGGTAAGCCACGAAACCTGTAGCATCGTCCCGGAAAAGCTTACTAGCCTCAACAAAGGATATGAACGGACTGGATCCCAATCTCTCTCTCGAAAACACCACAGAACCAAAAGAAATCATCTTCAATCGGCAATCCATAACTGCACAATGTCGGTAGAGCCAATCCATCCCAAGAATCACCCTATACCTCCTCATCGGCATCTCAATCAAATCAGCAGGAAAGACTCGACCCTCAAAACTCACCGGACACTCACGAAATACTTTGTCCGTCTCCAAGCTTCCCCCCAAGGGAGAACTCACTAGAAACACATGCGCAGATATCTCAGCAAGCAAGGGCAAAGAGGCAACAATATCCCGGGTAATAAAAGAATGAGTAGCCCCGGGATCAAGCAACGCATGTAATGATATGCCATGAATATGTATTGTACCTTCCACCACAACATTCTGATCAATCTCTGCTGCCTCCTTCTCACCATCCAGAGCATATGCACGAGCCTGAACTGTCGGCTTCTTCTTCGGACAAGGATCCACCATGTGCTCAGCCGACCCACAGACAAAGCATCTACCCAAATACCTCCAACACTTCTCCAACGGATGAGGACCCTGACAGTGAGAGCAACGAGCTGGAGCTGGTGCCCGTAATGCTGGTGGCACTGCAGGAGCAGCGGGTCGGGGCGTCTTGTTACTGAAGTCCTATGGACGGAAAGCTGGTGTAGAAGTAGTAGAAACATGAGTAGCGGGCTTCTTGCCCGATCCAGAACCCGAACCATACCCCGAAGAGAAGGACGGGGGCCTCAACCTTTGTCTCTGAGCCTCGGCCTGAATAGCCCTCTTAGTAACCTTATCCCAAGTGCTAACATTGATAGCCTGAAGAGCTCTCTGAATATCCTCTCGAAGCCCATGAAGAAAGTGACGGGCTCTGTTTGAATCAACATTAGTGATGTGGATAGCATAGGGAGCAAGTCTCTCAAACTCTAGAATGTAGTCCTCAAAAGATCTGGATCCCTGCTTCAACTCAAAGAACTCCTGAAGTGTGCGCTCTCGTGCACTATGAGGTATAAACTTCTTGTGTAAGTCCTGCAAGAAAGTCTCCCAAGTGAACTCCATACCACTCCTCTCAAGTCTGGATCGAACTCCCTTGAGCCAGTTAACTGCCTGTCCCTGAATGAATCGAGCAGTACAAACAACCTTATCTTGAGAACTCCCTGGGCAAATCTCCCAAATACCACTGATCTCAGCTAACCACTCCTCAGCCTTGATCTCATCTCCCCCAAACCACTTAGGAGGATTGTTGTTCCGAAACTCCCTATACACACTTAGGAGGATTGTTGTTCCAAAACTCCCTATACACAGCTAACATAGTACCATCCTGACCATCAACAAGTGGTGCCTGTGGTCTCTGATTCTGTTGCAACTGATTGAGAAGTGCCTGAACAATGTTCTCCGCATTCAGTGGTGGTGGCGGAGGCGGATTAGGCGCATCCGGTGAAGCCTCTCGGTCACGACGTCTAGGAGGCATCTTGAAATTCAAAGATTCAAGCAATATTGATGCATGTGGATTAGTATGTGTTTATGTATACAAGTATTAGAAATAAACAAGTATTCAAGTAATTGAGTCATATAATCACATTTTCCTATGTCGTACCAACTAGACAGACTCGACACGATACTAGAACTCGGTTTTGCAACCTAGAGCTCTGATACCACTTAAAGATGTAACACCCCAAACGGAGGATGCCACATCCCCCGCACTGAGAGGCAGACCAAGTCATGAAATGGAAATCCATGCCCGAATCCGCATCAAAGCGAACGGGAGACAAACACACACGCTATGCTAGGTGGATCTAACTCGACAAACTCAGAGTGCGGAAGCAACTAAATCAACATTCAAAGCAAGTGACGGGTTCAACTAGCATAGATACCTAATCTCGAATATCAAATCTGCATAACGCAATAACCAACAACTTGCACACAGGGCCGAATACGAATACCACACAAGGCTACAGAAAGGTAAAGCATAATCTCAAGTCTACAAGTCAAAACATAAGTAAAGTGTATGAAGGACAAATGCAACTAGAAAGGCTAAACTGACGAAGGGCAACTCAAATGACTCACTCCCCGCCTAGCAACACCAACAAACCTGCAACTAAAAGGTTAAAAGAGGGGTCAGTCAACTTGACTGAGTGAGGGGCCTAACACACACCCACAATATATATATAAAGCACAACACAAATCAAAAGGAGGGAATCATGAACCGGAGATAGGTGTTGCTTACCAAAGACATTCCCAAAAGTACCCCAAAGATAGTTATATATATAAGTTTTAGAAAATATTTCAGAAACTCTATCTCGATTCACAATTCCCAGACAGACACATAACATATGCTCGGCGAGTACGAGCTTCCAACCTTTACTCCTCAGAACAGATTTAACTATAAAATACAGAATCAAATCCAATCGCTATACTAATGATGGAGGAGATATACCATCCCCAAACCATCCAGAACAGACAAACCCTCAAGGGGTAGCTAACCCACAGGAGTCCTCCCCGGCTGTACACCGGAGGCTCAAGATATCACGCCTCCACTATCTCCCTGAGGCGCACGATGATATCTCAAATGGAGACTATACACAGGCCGCGCCCTGACGGCCCTATACCGTCCGAAGGATTCCTTACCCATAGCTCCTCGGATCCATAACAGAACAGATACCATATATCATGGTTAACTCGCTACAGAACAGATCATAACATAACATAACTTTCCAAAACAACTTACATATGCTTTCATATCTAATTTTTCCAAAACAGAGCTGATCCACAAGGTTATAAACATATCATATCCAACACATACGTATTTATAATAAGGTATACTCGCAGGCAAGGGTAGAAATCAACATCTAAAGGCCATAGGTCGCATAGCTATACAAAATCCTAAACCTCACCTCGTGGTAGTGGAGTCTGAGAGTGTGAAGACACTCTAAACCTCGAGCTCACCGGCACCACCAAACTCTGTAATAAGACATATAAAAACCCAACTTAGACTCTACATGAACCAAGTAAGACGCACGGCGTACAAAGTATGAATGACATGCAAAATGGATTGATGCTTATCAAGTTGGTCACAAGGGACCATTCAAATATTCAAGTAAATCATGCAAGTAATAAAGTATTAAGGTTCAGAAGTGCATTCCAAGTCATATTGTAGCATGTAAGTCAAGTAGCAACTCAAACGAATCAAATACGCATGAAAAAGTAATTAAAAAGGGGTCACAGACGCATGGGAACGGCCATTCCCATGCATAACACAACATGGGAATGGTCCTTCCCACGCCAAGGCCAAGCGAGACTGGGAATGGCCGTTCCCAGTCCAAGCACACATGGGAACGGTCGTTTCCAGTCCAAGCACACATGGGAACGGTCGTTCCCATGTTCGGTCCCCCAAACCAAACCCTGAAGCCGGAAGGGCCGTTCCAAGCTTAAATCATAAAAGGGAACGGTCGTTCCGATCATGGATCTGGAGCAGAAGCTTGACAGCTTCGGGAAGAAGAAGGGGAAGACCCAAAAACATCAATCTAACATGAAATCAACCATATAATATCACGACATTCAAGTATAACATCATATAAATCATGCTTAGCATCAAAACACCAATTAATTCAAGTTTAGGAAGGTTTTTACCCAATTTCTCAAACACCCATTTTCATGAATTTAAGCTTAAACATGAATATATGAATTCCTAGCCTTCCTTACACGAATTTCCAGCAACTAGGACACATAAGGAGCATTCAAATCACCAATGTTTGCTTAAGGATTCAAGAGTTCATCATAATGTTCAAGTTGGGCATAAATCACTAATTTTCACATGATTTCCCCATTCAAGTTTATACCAACAATTTCATGCTCAAATCCAAGAATAGGAATGAAATACTCATCAAAAGAGATACAAAACTTACCTTGTCTTGTGAAGGAATGAAGAATCGAAGAATATGAGCTCTTAGAATGAAAGATGGTTAAAGTCTTGATCTTCTCTTGAAGCTTCTCAATGAGTTTCTCTTTGAGGCTAACTTGTGTGGTTTGAAATGAAATGAAAAGGGGATCTAGGTTATGTAGTGGCTGATAATTTTAGGTCAAGATAAGAAAACCGGTTTAAGTAACTCGCGCTTCAAGTGAACCGGTCAATAAATGGGATAAAGGCCCAAACGGTATCCAAAATTTGTGAAATAAATTCCATTGGACTCAAATCATTGGAACGTACACAATGGCGGTGTCGGAATTCGAATTCGAATTCCCGAGCTCATATTGGTCCCGAACGGACCAAAACTCACCTAACTCATGTTAGGCCCAAACACACAAATAGGTCCAAGTCCTATTTAAATCCAACTCCAACAATTAATTTAAATTCAACCAAGTTCCATTCTTAAGTTGTCATGTAAGAATTCATATTTTACCGTTTTGAATTTTTGTCAATTAAGTCACACTTTCAATCAAAGTTGGATTTAAACACATAAAAAGGGAATTAAATCACATAGGTGCATAAGCTAAACTCTCTCGTAGCGTATACCTGTATGATTTATCGAACGGGGCATCACACGTGTTTTAAGTGTTTCCGTTACGTGTGCATGTCTAGAACTCCCCTAATCTGATGAGGCCGTTAAGAACTTTGTCATTATGGGAATGACACATGGAACAAGTTCTTTACTCCATAGGTGAGGAGTAGAAACTTCTCTAAGTCAATGAGGCCAACAGACAGTGGGAGTGTCGACTTTGCCTCTGTTGAGACTTGCTTGTGTAGTTGTGTCCTATTGAAGGATCATCCTATTTCCTGGGGTGTAAAGTGCATAAGTTGATGCGTACACAATACACAAGGGTGCTTGTTGTAAGGACAAGTTCACTGCGAGTGCCCCGTGTGAGAAGATTCCTAAATGGGAAAGGAAGTTTCCTAAAACTTCCAGATTAGGAAATATCTCACTTGTCAATGACGTGAGGAATTAATCCTTAGACTTGAAATTCCACATTGTCTCGTATGAGCTAACTCTGTAATCTTTGATATAGGCTCAAAAGGATGTCGCCATATTGACACCTGAACCACGACCTATGTTGGGATTACACAATTGGCATATGAGAATTGTTAGAATTAATAAAGAACCTACACTTGCTGTAGGCAAGATGATCTCTTATTACACAAGTCATTCATGATTTCATCCTAAAATCCTTACGCAAGGTGGTTAGATCAAGACATCAAGAAAATGGGGTT
The DNA here is from genome assembly GCA_037501455.1 of Lantana camara. Lineage (NCBI taxonomy): Eukaryota > Viridiplantae > Streptophyta > Magnoliopsida > Lamiales > Verbenaceae > Lantana > Lantana camara. Next base: position 50,473,101 of record CM074861.1, read on the forward strand.
TTCTTGGATTAAGATCAAATGGAATATTAAGGGAACTTTGTTTTAAGATTAAGATTAGTAGGGCTCTCCATATTCCCATGCCCTAGATCTTAATCGAGAGATAGGATGGTAGGAGGATCGTATCCCACTTGATGTCATTGACTGAAAGGTTTTTTCGAATATGCATTCTCATTTAGGGTAGAGGTCACACACCTGTTGCTAGACTATGGTCGTGTGATCTGTGAGGTAATTAATTAATAAAGTGTATTAATTAATTAGACCCACTGCTAATTGAAATTAAACCTAGAGGGTCACACATAAATACCGGTTTTAAAGGGTATTATGGAAAGATCAAATAGTTGATCGAAATGAGACCACAGTGTAAAGTACATGTGTGGATCGAGAGCATTGTTTGGGATGTGTGACCCATTTGTGAAATTGGATCATGTGTTAATTAATTAGAGAATTAATTATCAAGCCCAAATATAATTAATTTATGAATTAATTATAAAGCCATGATATAATTAATTGGAGAATTGATTATAAATCCCTAAATATAATTAATTGGAGAATTAATTATATAGTCAAATAAAATTAATTGGAGAATTAATTTTAGAGTTAGTTAGCGAATTAATTCTAAAGTCTTTGATAGAATTAATTGGAGAATTAATTCTAAGTATTTAATTATTTACTTGTTCCAATTTGATTAGAATAAAGAAATAAATAAATATCTTCTATTTTATTATTCTAATAAAGTATTAGGATAAGATATTTAATTATTTCTAGACTAATTAAATGTTCCTAAATTAGTTAGGAGCTCTTTCTCTAGAAAATAAATATCTTACTTTAGATAAGACATTATTTTACTTGTGGAGAAAGAAAGAATAGAAGAAAAGTCAAAGTAGGAGACCATCTCGTACATGGCACTAGGGTTTCGAACCCTAGCCTATAAAAGGGACTAGGGGTTCGATTTTTTTGGACTACAAGTGATGTTGAGATCAGGTTCAACCTTCATGGAATTTGGGGATAATTCTCTTGCTCTCAATTTAATCTCGTTTCTGTTTCTTTAATACGCATGTTACAGTACTAGCATACTAACTAACATGATTTAAATCTAGGTAGGTGTGGATTAATACTCTAGAGGATTTCTACTTTGGAATCTCGAGGAAAGAACCAAGAAACGAGGATATTCATACTGCTTGAAGAATGTTTGAGGGCGGCTCAAAACATTTCAAGAAAGCTTCAATTGTTGTAAGTTTCTTGAAATCCCAACGTTACGATATGAACATTGCAAGATCACGATCCCTTTTGGAAAATTTTTTAAACTTTCGCTGCTTTAACTCTGTTGTTTTCCAACGCCCCGAGACGTGGGTAAGGGAGACCATCCTGACCATGGGGTCGCCGGTTATGACCCCTGTGCACGCTCTCATTTGAAGTACTCACGTGCAACTTGTGGAGGTTGAGGAGGCGTGGTACTTTGAGCCTTTGGTGGATAACCGGGGAAGACACAACGTGGATTAGCTACCCTGTGTATATTCATATTGGTTGTAGTGAGGGTTTGCTCCCTGAACTTGTTTGGTGTTGGGGTTGGATTGTTATGTGATATTTGTTTGTTTTGAGTTTTGATACGTATGATATGACATGGAAGTAAGGTTGGAAACTCGTACTCTCCGGGTATAAGATATGTTCTGTTATGTTGATTATGAAATGGGGATAGGAGCTCTCTCTTTTGATATGGTATGAGTATGTTCATTTTGTTATGTTTTGAATAAGTTAAGTTTGATTTGAAAATGGCTTTGGTATGAAAAACCCTACTCCCGGTTCATAGTCTTTCTTTTGATACGTGCTCCGCTCCTTATTATGTAGAGTGTGTGTGTTCAGCCCCCTCACTCAGTCAGTGGACTGACCCTCGCCCCACCTATGTTTTTTGTTTGCAGGTGCAGGTTGTTGGGGTTCGATCTAGGCGGCGGTGTGTTATGTTTGTCGAGTCAGTGCCGTTTGTTAAGTTTGTTAAGTTTCTGTTTCAGTTATGTTTGCAATTCGTAAACGTATATACTCTGTATAGGTTTGTGCTTATTGATTGTATGTATGGAATTCATGACAGGTTAGGATAGGTTTTTGGATTAGTTGAACCAGTCTTTATTGTGATTATTTTGGGACAGGTTAGGACAGGTTCTTGAATTAGTTGAACCCGTCTTTATTGTGATTATTTCGGGACAGGCTTCCAGGACTAGTTGAACCCGTGTAATTGATTATGATTGATTTCATATGATTGATGTTTTAAATTTTTGTAAGTTCGTATTCTTTAGTTTGCTTCCGCTTCCAGGTTTTGTTTTCTCTGCTGTACAGGGTCTAGGTACCGCCTAGCTTAAGCAGGGTATTGTCTGTTTCCCGTTTGCTACTGCTTTATTCGTGGACGGATTTCCCATTTCACAGGCGGATTGGGCTTTAGTGCGGGGGATGTGGTGGCCCAGTGTTCTGGGTGCTATAGTATTCCCATTGCACCTGTCGGTCTAGGTCTTATTAGATGCATCTACTTACATACACTTGATCATTTTGTATATGTGTAACTTATGACTTGGAGATTTGATACTTCTATTTTGTTGAGGCCGTGAGGGCCAATGTACATGATGTAAATTTGTTGGTACCTATACGTGTAGCACCCCGAGCGAGGAGCAGCACATCCCCCGCACCATAGCCCGACACATGTAACGAAATGGGAGCTCCACTCACGTACCAAGCCATGACGAAAGGGTGACAAATAAAACACACCTAAGCTAGGTGGTCTAGACCCTGAAACAGAGTGCTTAACAATTTGAAAAGCAGAAGCGGAAGCACAGGATCAACATACACACATGTAAGGCCACGGGCCAGCAGAAATTAAAGCGTACACTCCACATGCAAACTTGGGCACAGCAAGGGCAATTCTAATCACATAATTACTGAATTAAACTCTCCCGAGACATCGTACTTGGATTGCCGAGAAGACGGGGTGTTACAATCCGTATCTATGATATGTATCTACCTTGTTGGTTTTGGTTTCTATTGTTCGCTTCCGCATACGCTGGTTGTGTTTTAGCTCCGCTTAGCTTAGTGAGTGCGTCGGTCTTCCGTTCGCTATGATTCGGATTTGGGTATCGACTTTCCATTTCATATTCGGGTTTGGATTCTAGTACGGGGGATGTGGTCCCTTGTAACACCCCAAACGGAGAAGTGCCACATCCCCCGCACTATGACCCTGACCCGGAACATGAAATGAAAGTCCATGCCCGAATCCGAATCAGAGCGAACGGGAGACCAACTCACACACTAGGCTAGGCGGATCTAACTTGACCAAAACTCAGAGTGCGGAAGCAATTAAAACCAACAACAATAGATAGCGGAAGCATTTAAAACAAAACGTACAAAGCAGGTGACGGGTTCAACTAGCATAAATACCTAATCCCGAATATCAACATAAATTAATAATCATCAAGTGCCACAAGGGCCGAATGAGAGTGCCACGCAGGGCTACCGAATAGTAAAGTATAATCTCAAGTCTATAATTCAAAGCATAAGTAAAGTGTATGAAAAGACAAATGCAAATAGAAAGACTAGACCAACGAAGTGCAACTCAAAGGACTCACTTCCGCCTAGCAAACGCCAACAATCCTGCAACTAAAAGTGTAAATGAGGGGTCAGTCAACTTGACCGAGTGAGGGGGCTAACGCACACCCACAATATATATTTATATAAGGAGCATAGCACAGAATAAAAAGGATGGACTCATGAACCGGGGATAGGTGTTACATACCAAAACGTTTTGAAAGAACCCGAATAAGATATAGATATAAGTTTAGAAACCATTTTCCAGAAAGACTCTATCCCGATTCATAATTCCATAACATAATAATAATCAACTGCTCAGCGAGTACGAGCTTCCAACCTCAACTCCTCATAACATAAATCAAAATCAATCCAACCTCTACCCCAATGATGGAGGAGATGTACCGTCCCCATACCATCGAGAATAAACCGTCTAAAATAGACTCACCCTCAAGGGGTTGCGAACCCACAAGAGTCCTCCCCGGCCTTAGCCGAAGGCTCAAGATACCACGCCTCCCTCATCACCCTAAGGTCGCACAATGATATCTCAAATGGAACTACGTAAAGGATAAATGCCCCGACGGCCCTAACCGTCCCGGGGGTACCCATTCCGCAGCTCACCAGGATCGATCCACACACAGATCACAATGGATCACAACAGAACAGATCACGACGGATCACATACGCCAATCTTTCATGGCAACCTCGCTACATAATTAGAACACAACTGTTTTCCAAAATAACTTACATATGCCTCGAAAACTGGTTTTATATTTACACCCTTCCTACGCGATGGAACTTTAAGCCTCATGACCTCCATCCACGCAGGACTCACACCAGATCATCAACATATCATATTCAACACATACATATCTATAATAGAGTATACTCGCATGCAGGGGTAGAAATCAGCATGTAAAGGCCATAGGTCGCATAACTATACAAAATCCTAAACCTCACCTGAGAAACGACGAGATACCAGAACCGACAAGACGAATGCATACGCGACAAGGTCATCTCCGCCCTGGAGATCACTGTATAGAAAAGGGGAACACAGCATACTCGTGAGACACGACTCAAACATGAACCATAGAGACGCACGACAATGATCATGAGATGACGTGCAATAATATGACATGTTCACAGAAATTACAAAGTGACATGAAAGTGATCATGTGCACAATTAATATCCCACATAACAAACAACCACATAATTCAATTGTACGTGTAGTTCGTGATCACAAAATATACATGCCCAATATATATAAATTAAATAAATCCCTAATTCAACCTTCTCACGTATTAAACGAATTATGACATTAACCATAATTGAATAAGATGTACACAATGATATATATATATATATGAATATAGGTGCACATCTAGCATATAGTTACACCAAACTATGTACGGTTAGTAAATCATTTTAGTGATATTACACCTGTTACCACTAATATTAGGAGCTCAATTAAATTTAATATCCATCATAATCAATCTCATACTAACATGATTTGAGTAGTAAATAACAGATGCATTTAATGAAACATTCACTAATCTCAAACATTTCACCTAGTAATATATATAACAATTAGGGAATTATCCAATATAGCAAACAATTCAATTTGTATACAACATAGGCTCAGCATACACGCACACACCCAAATTCCAAATTCAATACAATCTCACAAATCCAAATTACAGCATATATTTCGTATAGGTACTCGAATTTATTTATATATCTATATACCAACACTCACGCATACACACGACATCAAACACAAATTCACAAGTTACTAAGCCAATTTATAATAACCAACAGATTCTGAAATTCAGTAGCATCAAGCTTAAAACATATATTAATTTAATTTATTCAATAATTAAACCAAATTACAATACACGATACTTCCCATAAATTAAATAAGTGTATACTGCATATGTAAAGAAATTAGGAAAAGAAGGAATTTACAATTAAAAGAAAAGTAGAAGCTTCGGACAGTCGAGGCGGGCTGAGCGTTTGCTGCTTCCCTTCCTTTTGTTTTCCCCTGTTTCGACTGAGCAAGTGAAGGAGGCCAGGCTGGTGGTTGCCTTCTTGGCGGAGTGGTGGTAGAGCAGAAAAAGGTCAGCTGGAATTCGAAGCACCAGCGGCTATGGTGGTGTTCCGATGACCCTCGCGGCAGTGAGGGCACTGGCGGCATTGAAACCTCTGCCTTGTTTCCTCTGTTGGCTTAGAGACGCTAGACTAAGAGGGTAAAGCATCCAGGGTGATGGCTCACGGTGGTGATCGGCGCTGGAAGCACCGGCAGAGAGTGGTTGCTGGCGGAAGAAGGGAGCTTCTCCGTTCTGCTCAGATCTGAGCAAGGAAGGAGGGGGAAGAAATGGAGTGGTTGCCAGATCTGAACCTTACTGCGGTAGTGGTCGTACCTCGGACAGGGATCAGCGGCGGCTTCACAGTGGCGTAGGGTTGAGTCGCGGCGGAACTTGGTGGTTGTCAGCTTGGTCGTCGCTGAAAGGAGGGAGAGAGATGGTGGTGAAAAGGGGATTCTCAGATCTGGGCGAAGAAACGAGGTTGTTGTTGACCAAAGCGGGGTGTCCGGATCTGAGTGGGGTTGGCCTTGAATCATCGCCGGCGATGGTGTGGCTGAGGAAGAAGGCGTCGCTGGTGAACAAGGGAGAAAGTGGAGAAGGGGTCGCTGGAATGGTGTAGGTGGTGTGGGATGCCGAAGAGAAAGGTGGTGGTTGGCGGCGGAGCTCGCCGGAGAAGAAGGCGTTGCAGGCGGTGGTTGTTGGCTCCGCATCTGCTGCGCAAGGAGGAATGGGATGAGAGAAATGAAATGGTAGCACTAGGGTTTCAGCGTATAAAGAGATCCATTTCCTAAAATTGCAATTAAGTCCCTGAAGAACTTATGTGGTGCGATTGAGTCCTCCAATTTCCAAATAAGATCAATTAAGTCTAATTAAAGGTTAGGAAATTATAAAAGTACCCCCAAGATTTAGAGTAGTGTTCAAATAAGTCCAAATTGAATTTCTCATAATTAGAAATAGATCTCCAATTTTAGTTAATTTCAAATCAGCCCACATAATTTAAATTAAAGAGCAATTAGGAATTAAACTCATATCCCAATTAGGTTCACATATTTATATAAGGTTGCAATTGAGTTAATTAAATTATTAAAACATGAATAAGGCAATTCAAGCACAAGCCGAATTAAATAAATAACAAACTAATCGCACGAAAACGACATCGTATCTTGCTCCAAAAAGGTGGGGTGTTACATCCCTACGTTTGGGTGCTACATCCTTAAGTGGCATCAGAGCGCGGTTGCAAAACTGGGCTCTAGCGTCGTGTGAGTCTATCTAGGTCATACGGCTTAGGGTAATGTGATTATGTGGTTATGTGCTTATGTGATCATATGACTTGATTACTTGATTAATTGACTACTTGAATACTTGTTTAATTTATTAATTGTACACATGAACATGTACTAACCTACATGCATATATATTGTTTGAATTTGTGAACTTCAGGATGCCTCCACGAGGAAGGGCTCGTGAACAAACACCGAATTTAAATCAACCGCCTCCCAAAAATGTACCTCCGCCACCAGCTATGAACGCGGAGAATATAGTTCAAGCCCTCCTTAATGAACTTCAACAAAATCAAAGGAATCAACCACCTGTGGTTGAAGGGCAAGAAATCTCCGCTGTGTATAAGGACTTTCAAAACAGTAATCCTCCAAAGTGGTATGGAGGAGATGATATAAAAGCGGAGGAATGGATGTCTGAGATTCGAGGAATTTGGGAGACATGTCTAGGGAGTTCTCAGGACAAAGCCGTTTTCACGGCCATTTTATTCAAGGGTAAGCGACAGTTTGGCTCAAAAGTGTGCGTTCCAAGTTAGAGAGGACTGGGATAGAGTTTAATTGGGAGACTTTTGTACAGGAATTCCATGAGAAGTACATTCCTCATAGTGCATAAGAGCATCACCTTCAAGAGTTCTCCGATTTGAAACAAGGAAATCGGATGGTGGAGGTACCTTATGCCACTCATATCACCGACAATGATACTCACAAGGCCAGGCAGTTTCTTCACGGGCTTCGACATGAACTTCAAGTGGCTCTCCAAGCCACCAATGTGAGTACGTGGGCCAAGGTTACCAAAAAGGCGATTCAAGTTGAGGCTCAAAAGACAAGATTGAAGCCTCCACCTTTCTTATCTACTCAAGGTTCGGGATTCGGTTCTGGGTTGGGCAAGAGGCCCGTTTCTTATCCTCTTCGAGCTCTTGCTACTCCGTCTTTTCATCCCCAGGGTTTCATGAATAAAAAGGCCAGTGTTACTGGTCCTACTGCACCTCCTATACCTCCAGCTTTATCGGCTCAGGCTCCAGCCCATTGTGCTTATTGTCAGGGGAAGCATCCTGTTCAGAAGTGTTGGAAGCTCTTGGGCAAGTGCTACGTGTGCGAGTCTTCTGAGCACAAGATAGATACTTGCCCGAACAAGAGGCCGGCTGTTCAACCTCATATTTACGCTCTTTATGGAGAGGAGGAAGCGGCTCATATTGATCCAAATGCCGTTATAGAATGTACTATAAACATTCATGGCATATCGCTACATGCATTATTTGATCCCACGCATTCTTTTATTTCTCGGGATATTGTTGCTTCTTTTCCTTTGCCTGCTGAATTATCTGCGCATGTGTATGTGGTGAGTTCTTCTCTGGGAGGTTGTTTGGAGGCAAACAGGGTGTTTCAAGAGTTTTCGGTGACTTTTGAAGGCCGATATTTTCCTACAGAATTGATAGTGATGCCTATGACGAAATATGGAGCAATCCTTGGTATGGATTGGCTTTTCAGACATGGAGTTAAGATGGATTGCCACGAGAAGAAGATTTCTTTGGGTTCTGTGGTGTTTACGGGTGAGACTTGAAGTCCAGCCCATTTGTGTCTTTTATGGAAGCAAGTAAGCTCCTCCGGGACGGCGTGACAGGCTTCGTGGCTTACTTTTTGAACAAACCGAAGGACCAAGCTAGACATGAGGAGACGGGAGGTTGTGAGAAAGTTTCCCGATGTTTTCCTTGAGAGTTTGGGTTCTTTGCCACTCGGTAGGGACATCGAGTTTATGGTCGACCTTTATCCCGGAGCTGAGCCTTTCTGTAAGACACCTTACCGGATGGCTCTTGCTGAGTTAAAGGAGTTGAAAACTCAGTTGGATGAGATCTTGACTTGCGGTTACATTCGTCCGAGCACTTCTCCGTGGGGTGCTCCTATTTTATTTGCGAAGAAGAAGGACGGGACTTTGAGGATGTGTATAGATTACCGTGAGCTGAACCGGATAACGGTGAAGAATAAGTATTCATTACCTCACATCAAAGAGTTATTTATATCTTACAAGGTTCACAAGTGTACTCTAAGTTAGATTTGAGGCAAGGATATTATCAACTTCGCATCTAGGAGGAAGATATCTCTAAGACTACATTCAACACCCGGTATGGGCACTTTGAGTTTGTGGTGATGCCGTTCGGGTTGACTAATGCCCCGGTAGTGTTCATGGATATGATGCACCGAGTGTTTAGACTGTTCCTTGACAAGTTTGTGGTGATTTTCATAGATGACATTTTGGTGTATTCGAGGTCTGCAGAAGAGAACACATATCACCTCCGAATTGTCTTGGAGACACTTAGAGAGCACAAGCTTTATGCCAAATTTAGCAAGTGCGAGTTTTTGATCGACCGAGTCGTATTCCTAGGCCACATAATTTTAGGCAAGGGAATTAAAGCTGATCCCTCCAAGAAAGAGATCATAGGTCAGTGGGAAAGATCGAAGAATGCCTCCGAGGTAAGAAGTTTTCTTAGGTTAGCGGGTTACTATAGGAGATTTTTAAAGGATTTCTCTATGATTACGTGCCCGTTGACTCGGTTAACAAAGAAGGAGGTAAAGTATGAGTGGGATGACGAGTGTGAGAAAAGTTTCCAAACTTTGAAGGAAAGATTAACTACAGCACCAGTTCTTACCCTGCCCGAGGGATCTGAGGGCTATTCCGTTTACACAGATGCTTCAAAAGAAGGCCTCCGATGTGTATTGATGCAAGATGGCCTAGTGGTGGCCTATGCTTCTAGGAAGTTAATGGAACACGAAAAGAACTGCCCTACTAATGATCTTGAGCTTGCAGCGGTTGTGTTTGCTTTGTTAAAGTGGTGCCACTACCTCTACAGGACTACTTTTAAGATATTCACTGATCACAAGAGCCTCAAGTATCTTTTTACTTAGAAGGAACTCAACAATAGACAGAGGCATTGGATGGAGTTCTTAGAGGATTATAACTGTGAGATTTAGTACCATCCTGGTAAGGCAAATGTGGTTGTCGATGCTTTGAGTAGAAAAGCAAGTGTTTCAGGTTTGAGTGCAGAGTCTTCAGGGCAGGGTTCGGCAGTTGTGGTTTCAGTGGCTCGGTTAGCTAACTTCACCGTTCAGTCGAATTTGAAACAGAGGTTAATTAATGCACAGGCAATAGATGCAGAGGTTCAGAGATTGATAGTCCGATTAAGAGCGGATCGAGAGACTAAATTTGGATTTGATGATTCGGGTTTATTCAGGTTCAAGACAAGGGTGTGTGTTCCCGAAGACCTCAAGAGGTTAATACTTGAGGAAGGACACCGTTCAGGATATTCTGGATTTGATGATTCGGGTTTATTCAGGTTCAAGACAAGGGTGTGTGTTCCCGAAGACCTCAAGAGGTTAATACTTGAGGAAGGACACCGTTCTAGATATTCCATTCACCCCAGTGGTACTAAGATGTACAGAGGTTTGAAGGAATTATTCTATTGGAATGGCATGAAGAGGGATGTCATGAACTTCGTGAAGCAATATCTCACGTGACTAGTGGTGAAGGCAGAGCACCAGAAACCAGGAGGAACCCTCCAACCACTTTTGATTCCTGAGTGGAAGTGGGAGCAAGTGACAATGGACTTCGTGTCCGGCTTGCCGAGGTCAAGAGGAGGTTATGATGGAATATGGGTGATAGTGGACCGTCTAACCAAGTCAGCTCATTTTCTCAAGGTGAAAATGTCCTACAAGACTCCTAAACTAGTAGACTTGTATTGTGATGAGATTGTGAGACTTCGTGGAGGCGCCTGCTAGTATTGTTTCAGATCGTGATCCTCAATTTACAGCTAAGTTCAAGTAAGATCTTCAGAAACGGTTGGGTACTTAATTTTAGCACCGATTTTCATCCTCAAACGGATGGGAAATCCGAGAAATTGATTAAGTATTTAGAGGATTTGTTAAGAGCGTGTGCTTTGGATTTCAAGGAAAAGCGGGACAAGCATCTAGCTCTGGTAGAGTTTACCTATAATAGCAGTTATCAAGCTTCGATTGGTATGTCTCCCTACGAGGCACTTAATGGAAGAAAGTGTAGATCACCTCTCTTTTGGGATATTGAGGATTGGCGTTGGATAGAAGAGGATAAGCTCGAGAGAGCAATACCTCAGGAGAAGTTGGATAAAACCACTGCCAAAGTTAAACTGATTCAACAGAAAATGAAGGCAGCTCAGGACCGTCAGAAGAGCTATGCAGATAAGAGGAGAAGGCCCCTCGAGTTTGAAGTAGGAAGCTTGACCCAAGATACCTTGGACCTTTTGAAATCCTTGAGAAGATTGGAGAAGTGGCGTATAAGTTGGACCTACCGCCAAAGGTTGACCGGGATACATAATGTATTTCATGTCTCACAACACAGAAAATATTATCCCTAAGAAGAAACCATACTCCTTGTTGAAGATGTACAACTTGAGCCAGATTTGACAATAGTAAGGTACCCGGTTGAGATTCAAGCCGGAAGATGCAAGTGTTGAGGAACCGGAAGATTCCCTTGGTCAGAGTGTTGTGGAGAGATCAAAGATGCGAAGAATCTACTTGGGAGACTGAGGAGAAACTGAAAAAGTTGTATCCGGATTTTTTCTCTTGTCAAACAGTGAACCTGGGGACCAGGTTCTCCTAAAGGGGGGAGGTTGTAACACCCCGTTCTACAGTTGGTATAGGTAATTATGTGATTTAATTAATATTTGTGCTTTAATTTAATTACCTTTGAATTATATGATTTTATTTGAATTGAATTCACACTTGAATTATTTGAATAATTGGATTGAACCTTGGTTGAACCTTATGTTTTAAAGCAAACCAGCTTGAAGCGAAAATTTGTACCGAAACCATGACCCGTGAACCGAACCGGTTCAGCCCTTAAAGGCTGAACCATTTTTCTTCCTTCTGCTATTCACATAATACAACAATAATGTTCAGCCCCAAGAGAAGCCAAAACACCAAGTTCAATCCTCCAACTTCAAGAGCCAAGTTCTCTCTCGTTTCTCCATCTTTCCTCGATCTTGAGTATGTTTCGGAAACCCCTTGTCGAGCTTTTCATTTCTACGGTTTAATTCTAAATTTTGGAGTTGGATTTGTATGCTTTTGATCACCTACGTGAATAGTAAGGGTTTGGTCATTTTGATGAATATGTGATCTATGGTTGTTATATTTGAATTTTGGCTCCATAAATGTGCCCTACATGTTATATGTATTGTATTTATTGCAAGATATCTTTTGGTAGTTGAGTATTTCAATTCTTGTCATTAATGGACTTGGTTTATGCTTGAATTTACCTTTGATGAGTATAGCTTGGATTCATGATATAATTGAGTTTTATACATCCCTACATGTCCTATATGATTTATATGAATTGTTTACATGATTTGGTAAGCTGTTGCAGTGCTTTGGTATTGGTTTTGGTCATTTTAGGCCATTTTTGGAGCTTCCCCTGCTGCTGTAACGAAACTGCTCTGTTTTGCATTTCGAACCAGGCTGGAACGGCCGTTCCCGACCCAGCTTTAAACGGGGAACAACCCGTCTCGGTTTTTCAAATAAGTATTTCCGAAAATGGGAACGGCCATTCCCAGTTTGTACTGGGGATGGGAAGGGTCGTTCCCAAGGGCCAAAATGGCTAAATCTTTCCAGACTCGCGGGGGAGCAATCGGGTAGTTGGGAACGGACATTCCCATTTCCTTCTTCAGCCCGGAACGACTGTTCCCATCTTCCAGAAAACTTTTAAGCGGCCAAGGGAACGACTGTTCCCTACAGTGGAAGGGTCATTCCCATTCTTCCCGAGACCTGGGAGCTATTACTGCTTCTTAATTGCTTAATTGTGCACTTGTATGCTTTTAATTTTTAATCTTTGGCATGTTTGAACCTATAAATTGATTTTATTACATGATTAATTGTAAATAAATGTTATATGCTATGATATGTTAATTATATGATACATTCCATTTTATTTTGCATTCATTCATGAATAATGCATTGGCCGAACATTTTAGTTGGTTCGTATAGTGTCTAAGTCTTTGGCTTCTGTGTTTTCTTTTCAGATGAGGTTGCCGGTAACGAGCCCGAGGCATAGCTTGATCACTCCAACTCCTTTCTTTTCTACACAATTATTTGTATAATTATGACCTAAAGCCTTTATAAGACGCGTTCAAGCCGTGCATGCCACTATATATTATATATATAATTAAATATGTGTTGAATATGATATGTTTATGACCTTATGAAATGAGTTTGATTTGGAAAGTCTTTTATGTTCAAGTTTAGCGAGTTTTGCCATGAAAGATTGGTATGTGAATGTTATGTATTTGTGGATCCAAGGAGCTATGGGTAAGGAATACCAGGGACGGTTTTGGGCCGTCAGGGCTCAGCCTATGCATAGTTTCCATCTAAGGTATCATGTCCGACCCCAGGAGCTAGAGAAAGAGTGGTATTTTCATGCCTTCTGTGTAAGAACCGGGTAGGACACGTCGTGGGTTAGCTACCTCGCGTGGTTTTGTTAAAGTATGGATGGTTAGGGCCGCCAGTGGCTCTTCAATCATTGGTGTAGTGGTTGAATTTGTTTTGAATTATATCTTATTTGATGTGAGGAGTAAAGGGGAAGCTCGTTTTCGCCGAGCATATGTTATGTTTTATTAAGGGAATTATGAATAGGAATAGAGTTCATGAAAATGGTTTCCAAGTATATATGTTTATTTTGAAAGTTTGGTTTGTAAAACCTATTCCGGTTCGCAGGACCACCTTTTGATATGAGCCTTGCTCTATATATATAGTATGTGGGTGTGCGTTAGCCCCCTCACTCAGTCAGTTGACTGACCCCTGGTTTATTCTTTTACTTGCAGGTTTTGGGACTTGAGCTAGGCGGAGAAGTACGTCTTCCCGTTGCACTTGTCGGTCTAGGTCTTGTTAGATGCATCTACATACATACACTTTATCATTTTGTATATGTGTAACTTATGACTTGGAGATTTGATATTTCTATTTTGTTGAGGCCGTGAGGGCCAATGTAAATGATGTAAATTTGTTGGTACCTCTACGTATCTATGATATGCTTCTACCTTGTTGGTTTTAGTTTCTATTGTTCGCTTCTGTATAATCTGGTTGTGTTTTAGCTACGCCTAGCCTAGTGGGTGCGTTGGTCTCCTGTTCGCTATGATTTGGATTCGGGTACGGACTTTCCATTTCGTATTGTAGTTTGGATTCTAGTGTGGGGGATGTGGTCCCTACGTTTGGGTGCTACATGATCAGCCCGATACTGTTTTACCAACTATTTAAAGAGTTATGGATGGTGAGGCCTAGCTTGCGGGGCATTAAAGTTATTATTACAAACGGTTCATATTTCTACAAATATTCTAAATTACCCCTATCCCTATTTTAACAATTATTATGAACCGTTGCATATTTGCTATATCCTATTGCTAATATTTCAGATCAAGATCTTCTTGATATATATAAATAAACGTATATCTATAAGCTATGATACCCCTTCACTTAGTCACTTTGACTAACTCCCCGCTTGTTTTAAAATGCATGGTTTCAGGAATCAATGGAGCGACAACTAGAGGTATCTTGAGTATAGTAGGTTAGAATTGATTCTAAGAATACATAGTTTTGAGCCTGTTCACTTTATAAATAAGCTATCTTATACTTGACCTACGCATGCCACCCTATTATACTCTTTTTGTGAACTATTTTGATCAATAATGATAATGCTTGTTCTTCATATGTTATCATCCCCGTTTATTGGCAAAGATTTAAAATTTTCTATCTTCTGTTGCATTTTAACTTGGACTCTATTTAAAGTACTAGACCGTTCGCCATAGTATTCCTCGCGTGTTAGGTTTAACCTGCACTCGGAGAGTATTGTGGTGCAGGGGTTGTAGTGCTAGGGGAGGCGCTACAAAGGGAGTAAGATTGTTGAAGAGTATATCCTTGAATTCGAGAGGCTTGCTCCATATGCCACTCACATCACGGATAATGATTCTATGAAAGCTCGAAGCTTTATCCATTGTTTGAGGACGGATATTCAGATAGCTCTACAAGCTGCTATGGTGGATAATTGGGAGAAAGCTACCAAGAAAGCTTTGAAGGTTGAGGCTCAGAAGTTAAGATTGAAGCCCCTAGTTTTTTCTTCGGGGCAGGGCTCGGGGTCTAGTTCTCACTTGGGTAAGAGGCCCACACCACAAGGTGGGCCTCCTGTTTGAAGCCCCAAGGTGTCAATGTAAACAAGAAACCCCGACTCCCCAGACAGGCCATGGTGCCCGCTCTACAGGCGCCAGGGTCCTAATCATACGGAGGAGACATGCCAGAAGAAATTGGGAAGATGTTATGGATGTGGTGGGCCCAGGCATATAATCAATGCTTATCCGAAAAAGAAGAATCTGTAGCCCTTTAATGGTATTCCACCGAGAACTCCTATTCAAGCTAGGGCTTATGCATTGGAAGGAGAAGAAGAGGATGCCGAAGTTGATGCTACCGCCGTTGTGAAAGGTACTATTAGCATTCATGGAATTTAATTGCATACATTATTTGATCCGGGAGCAACGCATTCTTTTATTGCCTCCCTTCTTGTTCCTACCTTTCCTTGCCTGTTGCTTGCGTTGATGACTCTTTTGTGATAAGTTCTCCTCTCGTGGGGAGCTTGGTGACGAACCGAGTGTTCCGAGAGTTTCCTGTGAGTATTGAGGGCCAAGAGTACTCTGCAGGCTTAATTGAGATGCCCATGAAGAAGTATGGGGCGATTTTGGGAATGGATTGGTTCTTTCGGCGCTGAGCGGTGATGGATTGTCATGCGATGAAGGTTTCCTTGGGTTCCATGGTGTTTTAAGGTGAGAGGTTGAAGACTAGCCCATTTATTTCCTTCATGGAAGCTATTAGGTTGTTCGGGGATGGCGCGACGGGCTATATGGCTTATCTTTTAAATAAACCGAAGGATCAAGCCAACCTCGAAGAGACATAGATTGTAAAGAATTTCTTGATGTTTTCCCGGAGAGTTTGGGATCTTTACCCTCGGATCGGGACATTGAGTTTCTTATAGATCTCTATCCCGGAGCAAAACCTTGCGAAATCTCCCTATAGGATGGCTCCAGCTAAGTTGAAAGAGCTGAAGACGAAATTGGATGACCTCTTAGAATGTAGTCACATTCGTCCGAGCACTTCTCTGTATGGCGCTCCCATTCTATTTGTAAAGAAGAAAGATGGAACATTACGGATGTGTATTGACTACCGTGAGATGAACCGGTTAACGGTTAATAACAAATACCCACTACCTCATATTGAAGAGTTGTTTGATCTTCTTCAGGGTTCGTGTGTCTACTCCAAGCTGGATTTAAGGCAAAGGTATTATCAGTTGCGTATTCGGGATAAAGACATACCGAAGACGGGTTTCAACATTTGTTATGGGCACTTTGAGTTTGTGGTCATGCCTTTTGGCCTTACAAATGGCCTAGCTGCATTTATGGACATGATGCACCGAATATTCCGGTCTTACCTCTATAAATTCGTGGTCATCTTTATAGATGATATTTTGGTATATTCAAGGTTCGTGGGGGAACATGCGCAACACTTGAGAACGGTATTGGCTATGCTTCGAGAGCATTGACTGTTTTCCAAGTTCAGCAAGTGTGTGTTCTAGATTGATCGAGTTTCTTTCTTGGGTCACTTTATCTCGGGGAAAAGGTATAGAAATGGATCCAGTGAAGATTGAGACAGTAATGCTATGGAAGCAACCAAAGAATGCCTCATAAGTGAGAAGTTTTCTCGGAATAGTGGGGTATTATAGGTGGTCCGTGAAAGATTTCTCGAGGATTGAATCCCCGTTGACTCAGTTAACAAGAATAGAGGCTAAGTTTGAGTGGGATGACACGTGTGAGAAGAGTTTTCAAACTCTTAAGGAAAGATTGACTACTGCACCGGTTCTAACTTTATTCGAGGGTTCTGAAGGCTACTCAGTTTACACCGACGTATCTAAGGAAGGCCTTGGTTGTGTGTTGATGCAGAACGGTAGAGTTGTAGCCTACGCCTCTACAAAGTTAAAAGATTACGAGAACTAACCCACTCATAATTTGGAGCTTGCAGCGGTTGTTTTTGTTTTGTTAAAGTGGCGCCATTATCTATATGGAGCTACTTTTGTGGTGTTCACCAACTGCAAAAGCCTCAAGTATTTATTTACTCAGAAGGAGTTAAATGTGAGGCAGAGGCACTGGGGGAAGTTCCTTGAGGACTACGATTGTAAAATTCAATACCACCTGGGTAAGGCTAACGTGGTAGCCGATGCTTTAAGCCGGAAGGCTAATGTTTTGAGTTTGGGAGTAGGTTCTAGCAATCAGGAGTCCGAGATTTTGGTTTCAGAGGCTCGTTTGGCAAATATCTCTCTTCAACCGGAGTTGAAGCAAAGATTGATTGAAGCTCAATCTAGTGATCCGAAAATTTGGAGATTGGTTGTGAAAGCAAGGATTTATCCAGAAACCAAGTTCGGGTTTGATGATTCAGGATTATTTTGGTTCAAGACTAGAATATGTGTCCCGGAAGAGCTCAAGCGATTGATTCTTGAGGAGGTACATAGGTCGGCATATACGATACATCCCGGTGGTATGAAGATGTAGAAGGATTTGAGAACCTTGTATTCGTGGAATGGCATGAAGAGAGACGTTGCCAACTTTGTGAGGAGATGTTTAACATGCCAACTAGTAAAATTCGAGCATCAAAAGCTGGTAGGAACTCTCCAACCACTTTCGATTCCCGAATGGAAGTGAGAGCAAATGACAATGGACTTCTGGCTTACCAAGGTCTAAAGGAGGTTTCAATGGGATTTAGGTCATAGTTGACTGGTTTTCGAAGTCACCCCATTTTCTCAAAGTCTGGATGTCCGACAAGGTACCAAAACTAGCTAAGTTGTATAGCAAAGAGATCGTGAGGTTGCATGGAGCACCGGATAGCATTGTTTTGGATTGAGATCCTTGGTTTACGATGAGTTTGTGGCAAGAGTTGCAGAAGTGTATGGGTACGAAGCTCCAATTTAGCACCGCATCTCACCCATAAACGGATGGACAATCCGAGTGATTGATAAAGTATCTCGAGGACATGCTTCATGCTTGTGCCTTGGATTATCAAGACACGTGGGATGAGCATTTGGACTTGGTCGAGTTAGCCTACAATAATAGCTTTCAAGCATCGATTGGTATGGCTCCGTATGAGGCACTATATGGGAGAAACTGTCGGTCACCTCTCTTTTGGGACATCAAAGATTGGAGGTGGACCAAAGATGGTAAACTTGACAGAGCAAACAAACCAGCGAAGATTCAAGAGACCATCGATAAAGTGAAAGTAATCCAACAAAGGTTGAAGGTGGCTCAAGACCGGCATAAAAGTTGTGCGGATAAGAGAAGACGACCCCTAGAATTTGAAGTGGGTGATAAGGTTTTATTGAAAGTATCCCTAGAAAGGGGTTTGCTCGGATTGGTAAAGGCAGGAAGCTTAACTCGCGCTACTTAGTCACCTTTGAGATTCTTGAATGAGTTGGGGAAGTAGCCTACCGACTTTACTTACCATCGAGTTTGACTGGGATTCATAATGTCTTCCATGTCTCACAACTAAGGAAGTTTTATCCCGATGAGTCTTCTATACTTCCCGTTGAAGAGATACAACTTAAGTCGGATTTAACAATTGTGAGGCACCCGGTTATGATCTTTGACCGAAAGATGCAAGAGTTAAGACACCGATAAATCCCCTTGGTAAAAGTCTTGTGGCGTGATCAGAGATCCGAGGAAGCCACTTGGGAGACCGAGGAGAAAATGAAACAGTTGTATCCGGAGCTATTCAAGACCTTGCTACGTGTAACGCCCCGAGTTTTTCATTCAATCATTATACGTTTAATTATAATTTTCATAACATTATATGCATTAAGTTTTCATAAACTTGGTAGTATGAGATTTATATAAATGAATTGATAATGTGAGTAATTGTTCATATATGACCTTACTTGATCATTTCATAAATTTAGAAACCTAATTGCATAACATGAGTTGGGAGTTATAGGATTATTTGGTTAGGAATAGAACTTGCTTGCATTCATTCAAATATTTTAGGAACTTTGGTGCAAAAAGGGATTGACTCTTTTGAGTTAATGGGTCAATTTTTATATAACATATACATTGTATCTCTTGCATTTCATTCATGATATTTTATCCAACAAATTACACACACACACACCCCATAGTTCGATCAAAACACCAAGGGAGAAGGAAGGAAGATTTTATCATAAATCAAGTTAGAGTTTGAAGGATTTGTGAAGCTAGAAGCATCATCACCATCATATCATCATCTCATCTTTTCTTTCTTCTATCTTGAGGTGTAAATGGAGAGTTCTTGACTTATTGAATGTATGTTGGAGTAGGGTTTGTTGACTAAGTGATGAATAACTTGTGTGTATGTGATTAGAAGTATGATCATGATCATTAAACTCGAGAGTTTGCATGAAATCTTGCATAATATGGAAGCTAGAAACCATGAAATTATTTGGGGTTTTGAATGATGAATTCTTGATGATTGATGCATGTTTTATGGTTTATATCATGCCTAATTGATATATATGAGTTATATGCATGTTATATGATGGTTTTGAGTTGAATTCTTGCATTGATTTGGTGTTGGAAGGGTTTGGGAGCCATTTCTGAGCCGATCCCCTGTTTTTCGCCCAGATTGTTCCCAAACGGGCGTTTGGTCCCTTAGTTATTTTACCAAACGCCCGTGTGAGATGTGTCTGCCTTACCCGAGAGCTTCCAAATGCCCGGTTCTGCTTTCAGTTCATTTTTCAAATGGGCGTTTCTCCCTCATCCGAACTCCAAATGACCTAATTTCTGAACCGTTGGAAACCTCTTGAAGTTTAGAACAACCTCCAATTCGAATCATCTAAATATCTTTTGTGAATTGTGAGATATAATCAATTCTTTTAGGTGTCATCACTTTTACGGAAAACTACACTTGCCCAACTTCAAGCTTACGCCATTTTCTCCTCGTTTTGAACTAGAAAACGTGCCATATATAATTGGAAAGGTATTTGAGTCTAGTTTCATTCCCAATAAACAAAACTTAATTCCCACTTCTATAATTAAAGATATTTCAGTTTTTCATCAGCATGTACGTTTCCTAAAATTGTCCTTTTTCACCAAACTTCACCAAAACCTCTCTTACTGCATTCCTTTCACTTCCTTAGCTCCCGTATGTGATTATATGAGTTATATACTTGTTTTATTGATAATTATGCTCCTAATTGACATTCCTTGATTGTTATTGCATGATATATTGATCCATGACTTTGTCGTGCGTCGTAATTGGTTCATTAGAGTCGTGTCTCACAAACACTTGTCCCTTTTTACAAAGATTGTCTTTCTGTTGACAAGGAGCAAGCTTCATAATTATATCCTTGTTATATTGTCGGCACAGGTGAGGTTTAATTACTAGATATATAGAACCCGTATAACCTTACGTGATGTTTCGGCCAAAATGTATATATATCTTTCTCAAAACCTTTATCGATTTCAAATGATTTCTCGTGACATATTGAACTTATCGTGATTGATTGATTGTTTAGCGAGTGAAACATGTTCACTTGGGACCGAGGGTAGTGTATTGAGCCAACCGTGGAAGCAAGGGTTGACGGGTAACTCTTGCACTATCCTCACAACTTTGGGGTGCCCCCTGAACCCACTAGGAGATTAGTGGGGGAAGTAGTCCCGGGCATAGGGACTCATGAACCCTACGCTCGCCGTTATTGGGTGGTGGGGCCTTGCAATCCCACCATCACCGGAGGAAGAAGGGAATTGAAACTGCTTATTGTGCACTGTAATAACTTGCATGCTCACTTAACCATTGATAATCTAAATATTGGTAATGTTCACTGTCGGAGAAATTGATAAGGTCCAAATAATCAGACAACGGATGAAAGCAGCCCAGGACAGACAGAAAAGTTATGCCGATCACCGAAGGAAAGATCTTCAGTTTGAGGTTGGTGATAGGGTATTCTTGAAAGCCTCACCTCGTAAGGGATTTTCGAGGATTGGAAAAGGAGGGAAATTGAATCCTCGGTATCTAGGACCGTATGAGATTTTGGAGAAAATTGGAGATACGGCCTACCATTTGGACCTACCCCCGAGTTTGACCGGAATTCATAATGTATTTCATGTGTCTCAGCTTCGGAAATATTATCCGGATGAATCGGAAGTTATCCCCGTTGAGGAAGTGGAGTTAGAACCGAACCTCACCGTCGTTCAGAAGCTGATTAGGATTTTGGATCGTAAATTTCAAGAGCTTCGAAATCGACAGATTCCACTAGTTAAAGTCTTATGGAGAAGTGACAAAACGGAAGAGGCTACGTGGGAGACGGAGGATAAGATGAAGAGATTTCATCCCGACTTGTTTCCGAGTGATTAATGAATCCGAGGACGGATTCTTTTAAGGGGGAGAGGTTGTGACACCCGGATAATTCGGCCGTACAGGTATGACGTAATTGTTTACCTAATTGCGCAAAATAATTATTTTTCGTGTTTATATAGTAATTTTATTTTAAATTCATTAAATGTTATTTACTTTATTTTATTGTTGTTAGTATACTTATATATATATCTAATTGTTAATTGTGTGAGTTATTTAATGTTAAGTATTTTGTGAATTCTTTACAACTTGATATTTATTGCATAAATTGAACGTGATTGCAATGTAAATTAATTTCCCGAATTTGATTTAATTTCGTTGTGGCTTTATTTGATCATTTCATGAAACCTTGAGGACCTGATTGCATGGATTTAATTGAGTACATTTCAAAAGCTTGGGGTTTCATTTGCATAACTTATTAATTTGGAGGATTCAATAGCAAATAGAGCAATTCTTCATTCTCTTGGAGCAGCATATCACGTTCCCTTTCTTTCTTTCTCTCATACATACATTACATACACCCTTGCTCTTGCTCCCAAGCCAACCGATCAAACCCTTACCAAAGTGGGGGAAAATTTCATCTTTCAAGCTTCATATCTGTGGAATTTGTGGACATTCAAGCATCATCAACATCATCTCTTCATCCCTTCTCCCATTTCTTTCATTTAAGGTATTTTTGGAACTTTGATGATTTTCTTGGAAATATGTGATAGTTAGGGCTTTGTTTGGAATTGGTTAATGTGTGTACTTGTTGTTGCTTATATGTTTAGGAACTTTAAGCTTAAGTTATATGCATTTAACTTGTTGATTATGGACTTGGTTGATGAACTTGTATATGGGTTTCATTTGGAGAATTATGGATGATCCAATGTGGGAATATGTGTTTTTATGAGTTCTTATTGCTCGATATGTAAGTTAGTATGTTTATTGCATGGAATATATGAGTTTGAACTTGAAAATTTGGTGTTTTGGTTGTTGTTGATGTTGTTGCGTTGTTATTCTGCTGAATACCTTGTTTTTCTCTGTTGCGTACAGTGACACGGGCGTGTCACTTTTCTTCTGTTCAGCGTGACACGGGGGTGCATGCTTGTTGGTTGAGTTTTTCTGTACCGTGACACGGGGGTGTCACGGTTTACCTTGCATTGGTGACACGGGCGTGCCACCATCTTTTTCCTGGCTTGTTGTCCGCTGTACTGTGACACCGGGGTGTCACAGCTTAGTGCTTTTTGGTGACACGGGCGTGTCACCCTCTGTTTCTCATGCATTTTGTTTGCATGCTACTGCACATGCATGTGTTTCTTTTTTTATATATATTGGATGTGTATTAAATGTTATTTGATTCAATTGAATATATGTAATTGTTTGTTTCCAATTTGAATGTGATTTAACTTGTGCTTCGATTCTATATGAAGTTCTTGAATCAATGTGTTTGAAAGTGTGGAATTATGTATTCGAATGAATTGAACGATTGATTGAATGACTTGATTATATGATTTGATTCCTTAATAGTGCACATGAACATTTCATAACATAATTTTATCTTTTATATATTCATATCATGATCATTGCATTGCCGAGCGTCTTATTTGGTCATATTGAGTCTCACTTCACCTTCCTTGTACAGATTTTGATCCAGTTGGAGACGAGGCCGGTCAGTGAGGCTCGTGTTTGCTCCTTTTTGTGGTTAAGGTGGGTTTTTCTTCTATGCAGATATAAGACCCTATATATACCTTCAATGTGAAAGCTTTCGACCAAAATTATATATATATAGAGAGTCGTTTTAATGAGTAAATGTTTTCAAGGTAAAGCCTTATTTTATGAACCCTACCTAATGTTTTGGCGAGAAATGATCGAATACACGAATGGGGCCCAGGGATTTAGTGTGAGTGGCTATCCGGGGAGGCACGGGCCAACGGTGATCCCTCACACTAGTTCCACCAATGAACAGCGTAACCGGACCTCGTTAGGAGTTAGCGAGGAATGGACGCTGAGCGCCATCTGGGGAGTCATGTAACCCCTTTTGGTCAATGAATGGGTGGTCGGGCCTTGCAAACCCACCACCAACCCGGAGGAAGAAGGTGTAAATGTTAATGAATGTGCACAATAGAATGATTGCATGACAAGAATGAATGAATGAATGTTTAAATGATTTACACAAGGTGTTGGTTGGAGATAATGCACGCCCACTCGCCGGGCCACTAATGACCTAATGTTAATGATTCGTTATAATCCCTTTTGATGATTTCTATTCACCCACTTGGGAAAGCCTTTAAAAACCTCACTTGGGATTATAACTTGCATGTGATTGTTTAATTACTGTCATATATTCTATTTATGCCCTGTTTTATACCCACCAGTCCCTTTTGGACTGAACCCGTTTGGTTTTCAGTTGTTTTGGGCAGGTGTTGAGGGAGCTAGGCGGGAATACGAGTCCTAGGTCTTGCATTCATCTCTAGCTCTTATATTTTGGTCTTACACTTGCATACTTTTATTTTGATCATTGTATATGTATAATGATGTGGAGCGTACATGTTTTGGGCCGTGATGGCAATTGATGATGTATATGACTTATTTTTGGAGCTTTGATGCTCATGGTATATATATATGGTATATGTTCGTTTATTGCTTCCGCTTTAATGTTTTATGTTGTTTTATGGTTTCAAGGGTTAGCCCGCCTAGCTTAGAGTGTGTGTTTGTCCCCGTTCGCCGTGATTTGGCTCGGGTATGGATCGTCCATTTCATATTCGGGTCGGGTCTCGGTGCGGGGGATGTGACACGTTGCGCTCGGGTGTTACGTCCTTAAGTGGTATCAGAGCCTAGGGTTGCAAAACCCGGCCTATCGTGACGTGTGAGTCAGTCTAGGTCGATCGGCTTAGGAACTACTTGACAATGTGTTGCATATGCATCTCTTTTGTGCTTAATTGATTTAAATTTTGAATTCTGATTGAATTATTTGCATTAACATGCATAAACTAAAAATAGCACTCATTTTAGTGTTTATTGACAGGATGCCTCCACGTAGACATCGTGATCGATCTCCAGGACGACGTCATCATCGTGATCGTACTCCTACACCTCCACCTCCACAACTACCACCGGCAGAGGCCTTTGTTAACTCAGTTATCAATATTATAGATCAAAGGCTACGAGATTATGTACCACCGGCACCTCCAGCACCACCTGCACCTGTTGTACCGCCTGAGGCACCGCTTTCTGTTATACTTAGGGAGTTTCAGAATCAAAGACCTCCCAAGTTCTTCAAGGGAAATGATATACAAGCGGAATTGTGGCTGAATGAGATAGAGACGATATGGGAACTCATTCCATGTGAGTCCCAAGCGAAGGCTCGATGCACCATCACTTTAATACAAGGGGAAGCCTACTCTTGGTGGGAAAGCACACAGATTGTATTGGAAGCAGCTGGAGAAGAGATCAACTGGGAAGTATTTACAAGAGAATTCAAGAACAAGTTCATCCCTCCCTCATCACGTACTCGAAGGTTGAGAGAATTTACCGAATTGAAGCAAGGATCGAGGTATGTGGCCGAGTATATTTCAGAGTATGAGAGGTTATCCCTCTATGCACCAAATATAGCAGGCGATGACTTCCATAAGGCTATGCAGTTTGTTCAAGGGCTTCGACCGGATATCCAGACAGCTTTAGAGGCAGTTAATACGAGCACGTGGGCGAAGGCTACTTCGAAAGCCTTAAAGGTTGAAGATTCTGTGAATGCTAGAAGGCCAGCTTATCGCCAAGGACAAGGATCAGGATCCGGCTGGGGATTTAACAAATGAAAGAGGCCGACGAATGTACCAGCCCCACCACAGAAAGGGCCTTCCAAGAAGCCTAGAGTAGGAGGTCGGATTGCACCCGTTCCACGACCACCTCAGGCTCCACCGGCTCCTAAAGGATCTCGCAATGATCAGCCTCCATGTACTTATTGTGGATGGCCAACTCATTCTTACAACAACTGCCGAAAGAGATTGAAGTTGTGTTTGATTTGCGGGAAAAGAGATCATATGGCGTTTGCATGCCCGGACAAGATTCCAGGATATCAAGCTGGGGCTCAGAGACCGATGGTTCAGGCACGAGCCTATGCTCTTGAGAGCGAGGAGCAGAATGTTGAGGTCGACCCAAACGCCATGGTGGAAGGTACCGTTTGCATTCATAACACGAGCATTCATACATTATTCGATTCGGGTGCCACGCATACTTTTATATCTTCTGATCTTTGTGCCTCTCTGTGCCTACCTGTTACTTGTTCAAATTCCGGTTATTTTGTGAGTTCGCCTCTTGGAGGTAGTTTGCAGACAGATCGGGTTGTCAGGGGTTGTTCAGTTTTGATAGAGGGGAAAGATTATCCTGCAGATTTCATTGTTATGCCTATGAAGAAGTATGGGGTAATCTTCGGGATGGATTGGTTATATCGGCACCGGGCCGAAGTTGATTATTTTAAGAAGAAGATAAAATTGGGTGAAGAGTTGATTGGAGAAGTTGGGTCCAAGAATGTGTCTCTTTTATCGTTTATGGAAGCTCGCAAGTTGGTAAAGGATGGAGCCACGAGATTTATTGCCTATCTCCTTAATAAACCAATGGATCAATCAAGTTTTGAGGAGACGGCCGTGGTAAAGGAATATCCCGATGTATTTCCAGAAAATTTAGGTTCTCTACCACCGGACCGGGAGATCGAGTTTGTTATTGATTTATATCCGGGATCAGAACCTTATTCCAAGACTCCTTATAGAATGGCTCCGGCAGAGTTGAAGGAGCTGAAGATTCAACTCGAGGAATTACTTAAGAGTGGATATATCCGACCGAGTTCATCTCCTTGGGGTGCTCCGGTTCTCTTTGTCAAAAAGAAAGATGGGTCGTTGAGAATGTATATAGATTACCGGGAGCTTAATCGGATGACTATCAAGAATAAGTACCCGTTGCCCCAGATTGAGGATTTATTTGATATGCTGCAAGGTTCAAGAGTTTATTCGAAATTGGATTTAAGGCAAGGCTAATACCAGTTGAAAATCCGGGAAGAGGATATACCAAAAGACAGGATTTAATACCCGATATGGGCATTATGAGTTTGTAGTGATGCCTTTTGGTTTAACAAATGCCCCTGCAGCATTCATGGACATGATGCATCGGATTTTTCGGCCGTATTTGGATAAATTCGTCGTAATCTTCATTGATGACATTCTTGTGTATTCAAAGACTCCGGAAGATCATGCTAGGCATCTCAACCTGGTATTGGAGATGTTGAGAGAGCACCGGTTGTATGCGAAGTTTAGTAAGTGTGAGTTTTGGATCGACCGGGCTGCTTTTCTAGGTCATATTATTTCGAGTAAGGGTTTGGAAGTTGATCCTTCAAAGATCGAGACGGTTATTTAGTGGCAGAGTCCGAAAAATGCTTCCGAGGTTAGAAGTTTCTTGGGATTGGCAGGTTATTACCAAAGGTTTGTGAAGGATTTTTCGAAGATAGCCGGTCCTTTAACTCGATTGACTAAGAAGGAAGCTAAATTTGAGTGGGACGAGGCATGCGAAGCGAGTTTTCAACTCTTGAAGGAAAAATTGACCACTGCATCGGTATTAGCACTTCCCGAGGGCACTGAAGGATACATGGTTTATACGGACGCCTCGAAAGAAGGGTTGGGATGTGTTTTGATGCAGAATGGTAAGGTGATAGCTTATGCCTCGAGGAAATTGAAAGATCATGAACAGAATTATCCCACTCACGATCTCGAGCTTGCAGCAGTGATCTTCGCTTTGTGAAAGTGGAGACACTATCTCTACGGAGTTTCTTTTGAGATCTTTTCCGACCACAAGAGTCTCTAGTATTTGTTTTCTCATCAGGAATTAAACAAGAGACAGAGACGTTGGATGGAGATGTTGGCGGATTATGAGTGTACGATTCGAAATCATCCAGGAAAGGCCAACGTGGTCGTGGATGCGCTTAGTAGGAAAGCTAGCGTGTCAAGTGTTAAAGTGGAAACTATGGATGAATCTGAGTCTTTCAAGCTAAGAGCTAGTATTCGGAATAATACCGTTCAACCGGATCTTCAGCAGAGATTGTTTGAAGCTCAGAGAGTGGACTCCGAAGTTCAGAGGTTGGTGCAGAAAGCTAGAAATGATTCAGAGAGTCCGTTCGGATTTGATGACAACGGGCTTCTAAGATTTAAGAATAGAGTGGTGGTTCCGGAATGTTGGAAAACATGAATCAGAAAGCAGCGGAATTTAAAAATTTTCCCAACAAAAGGACCTTGGACTCGCAATCGTGTAACCAAATTCTTAGAGATAGAAAACTTACTTTTCTTTTGTTCTTTCTTGAAGCGTTTCAAGCCACCCAAGAACGCTCTTCTCGCGGCTTGATCCCCTCTCCTTGGTAAAGTTCGAATCTTCAAACTTCTAACTTGAAGTCTCTAGAGAAAGCCCACCAACTTGATCACAATCTAACTAGTAAGGATGCTAGTTCTCTAGTTAGTGTTTAGGCTTAACCTAGGGTTTATTTGAGATTGGAGAAAGGAAGGTGTTCAACACATGAACCAAAAGAATTGCCAATTCGCTCTAAAGGGGAGCATGAGCTCCCCTATATATAGGAAAGGGAGAGGGACGGCCGAACCTATTCCTTGTTGGACAAGGATTTGGTTCCTCTCTCTCCTATTACTTGATCATCAAGTATTTTCCAACTTTGACTTTGAATTCTAATTCAAGTCAACTTTTAAGAGAGCTAAAAATATCCAAACTATTTTTGGATAATTTTATACTTTATTTATTATAAAATAAATAGCTTATTTTTATCTAATTAATTAATTCGTAATTAATTAACTAGATTATTTTCTCCAAAATAAAACTTTCTTTTTAATTCAAAATTAAACCAAAGTCTATTAAATAATTAACACATTTAATTATTTAATACATATATATATAATATATATATATTCACACGTGTGTGACACACGTGTCACAGTGACACGTGTCACTCACGTGAGCCACACGTGTGATTTCACACGTGTGGAACCCTCTTGGCCCGATTAACTCGTTTAATCATTTTAAAGCCTCAACTCATGTAACCAAGTTGTTGTGTGTGACCCTCTAGGTTCTCAATTCAATTAGCAGTGACCCTAATTAATTAATTCACTAATTAATTAATCAGTCCACAGATTAAACGACCATAGTCTAGCAACAGGTGTTTAACCCCTAGCTGAATTGGAATGTTCGGATTCGACAGAACCTTTAAGTTATTGATTCATGCGAGATACAATCGTCCTACTTACTATCTCTCAACCAAGATCTAGGGTAAGGGAATAATCAGAACCCTAATAATCCGGTCTTAAAGCTAAGTGCATTTCATATCCATTTGATCTCAATCCAAGAAACCCTTTTCTTGATGTCTTGATCTACTGCCTTGGCCAAGGACTCCATATGGCATATGAATGACTTACACAATAAGAGATCACATTGCAAATGCAAGTGTAGGTCCTTTCTTGATTCTCATTCACTTTCATGAATCACTTGTGCAGCCCCAGCATAAGCCTTGAATCAGTTGTCTAAGG
This sequence comes from Lantana camara, assembly GCA_037501455.1. NCBI lineage: Eukaryota > Viridiplantae > Streptophyta > Magnoliopsida > Lamiales > Verbenaceae > Lantana > Lantana camara. Next base: position 50,502,001 of record CM074861.1, read on the forward strand.
CGACACCCTTTAAAGCTTATACCTAAGACTACAGAGTTAACTCATAAAGTGACAAGGAACCTCAAGTCTAAGGATCAATTAATCACATCAATGACTCGTGAGATATTTCCTAATATGGAAGTTTCCATTTCCTGAAATAGAAACTTCCTTTCCCATTTAGGAATGTTCTCACACGGGACACCTCAGTGAACTTACTTATTAAAGTAAGCACCCTCATGTATCACGCACGTATCAACTATACACTTTGCACCTCCATGAAACAAGGTGGTCCTTCTTAAGGGCGTGATCCTACAAGCAAGCCTTAGAGGAGTCAGGTTGACACTCCCACTGTCTGTAGGACTCATCGGCTTGGAGTATTTTACTAATCATGACTTATGTGATATAGGGCTCGTTTCATGAGCCATTTCACCTAAATGGTAGAGTCCTAAAGTCATCAGGATTAGGGGAGTTCTCATACATGCACAGCTAAAGTAAACACATACCAAACAAGAGCATATAAAGAAGTGTTGCCTCAATTCGTTATTTCATTCAAAGATTGTCTGTGATTACAATAAGGAAAAACACAAAGCGGATATACAATCGGCTTTTAGGGCCCTATTCCTAACAATCTCCCACTTGCCCGTCAAAGCCATTCTAAAGCTACTCTAAGTCCCATCTTCTGAAGATGACCTTGGAAAACTTCTCGACTAAGGGGTTTAGTAAGTGGATCTGCCACGTTCTCTGCTGATGTGACCCTCTCAATTTGCACATCTCCTCTTTTGATAATATCACGAATTAGGTGATACTTCCTCATAATGTGCTTGGTCCGTTGGTGAGATCTTGGTTCTATTGCTTGAGCAACCGCCCCAGTGTTGTCACAAAACACAGTAATGGGGTCTTTCATGCTAGGAACAACATTCAACTCTTGAATGAAGTTTCTAATCCAAACACCTTCCTTAGCTGCATCATTTGCAGCTAAGTATTCGGCCTCAGTGGTCGAATCTGCAGTGGTTGTTTGCTTGGAACTCTTCCAACTCACTGCGCCGCCGTTCAGGCAGAAAATGTATCCTGACATTGACTTAAAATCATCTAACTCTGAGGCAAAGCTTGCATCGCAGTATCCTTCGACAGTAAGATCTTTCTGACCTCCGTAAACTAAGAATAAATCTTTAGTACTTTTCAAGTACTTAAGAATATTCTTCACGGCAGCCCAGTGACCATCTCCAGGGTCAGATTGGAAACGACTTGTCACACTAAGTGCATAAGCCACATCCGGTTGAGTACATAACATTGCATACATTATGCTACCTATTGCTGACGCATAAGGTGTATGAGTCATTCTCTCCTTCTCAAGGTTAGTCTTAGGACACATCTTCTTTGAAAGACATGTTCCTACACTCATAGGAAGGTTCTTAACCTTTGCTGACTCCATATTGAATCTCTTCAATACTTTGTCAATGTACATCGACTGTGATAGTCCTATTAACCTTCTAGATCTATCTCTATAGATTTTAATTCCAAGGATATAGGACGCATCACCAAGATCTTTCATCTCGAATTGGTTCGATAACCATAACTTAGTCACTTTCATGTCATCCTTCGAATTCCCAATAAGAAGGATGTCATCAACATAAAGTACTAAGAATTGCACTGAGGTCTCCAATTCCGTTCTATACACACATGATTCATTCGAAATTTGGATGAAGCCAAACGCTTTGACCGATTCATCAAATCGAATGTTCCAATTCCTAGAAGCCTGTTTCAATCCATAGATTGATCTTTGGAGTTTCCAAACCTTTTGCTCACTCCCACTGAATGTGAAACCTATGGGTTGCTCCATATAAATGTCTTTGTCAATGTCACCATTGAGAAAGGCAGTTTTCACATCCATTTGCCATATCTCATAGTCATAATATGCAGCAATGGCAAGCATGATTCGAATGGACTTTTGCATTGCAACTGGTGAAAAGGTTTCGTCAAAGTCCACGCCGGGTCTTTGAGTGAATCATTTTGCAACCAGTCTTGCTTTGTAGGCTGCAATGCTTCCATCAACTCCAAGCTTTCTCTTAAAGATCCATTTGTAACCTATGGGTTTGACCCCATCAGGCAAATCTACCAAGGTCCAAACTTGGTTGGAGTTCATGGAATCCATTTCGGATTTCATGGCTTCTATCCACTGTTCAGAGTCAGAATCTGAAAGTGCCTCCTCATATGTTGAAGGATCATTATCCTTTTGAGAGATTTCATGGAAGAATCCATACCATCTCTCCGACTGTCTAGGAGTGCGTTCAGAATGCCTTAGAGGAGGATTTACATGTGTATCGAAATTCGTGATTGGTTGTGGTTGATCAGTAGGGGACGTTTCTTCAGTGGGTGGCGTGGGGTTACTTTGTACTTCTTCTAATTCTATGATCTTGCCTTTCTTTTCTTTAAGGAACGGTTCCTCAAGAAAAGTGGCATTTCTGGAAACAAACACCTTTTGCTTAGATTGATCATAGAAGTAGTATCCTATGGATTCCTTAGGATAACCTACAAAGTAGCATAAGTTAGAACGAGATTCTAACTTATCTCCCACTGTCCTCTTCACGTAAGCAGGACAACCCCAAATTCTTAAGTAAGAATAGCTAGGGATTTTACCATGCCACATTTCACGGGGCGTTTTAGGGACTGACTTAGAGGGAACTAGATTCAAAATCTTTGCTGCACTTTCTAGGGCATAACCCCAGAAAAAAGGTTGTAAGTCAGTGAAACTCATCATGGAGCGAATCATATCAAGTAAGGTTCGATTCCTTCTCTCAGAAACACCATTAAGCTGAGGAGTTCCCGGAGGAGTCCACTAAGAGATAATCCCATTATCTTTGAGATGATTAAGGAATTCTTCACTAAGATATTCGTCTCCTCGATCAGATCGAAGTGCTTTGATCTTGTGACCAGTTTGGTTCTCAACCTCCTTTTGAAATTCTAAGAATTTCTCAAAAGCTTCAGATTTATACTTCATTAAGTATACATAACCATACCGACTAAAGTCATCAGTAAAGGTTATGAAATACTGATGATTGTTTCTAGTGCTTACACTAAGCGGTCCACAAACATCAGTATGGATCAAATCCAAAACCTTAGTGGCACGTTCCACAGTTCCTTTAAAAGGAACTTTGGACATTTTTCCTTTGAGACAGGATTCGCAAGAAGTTAACTCTTTGAGATCATTTTCAGAGAATGATCCTAAAGTGTTCATCTTGCTAATTCTGTTTTTGGAAATGTGTCCTAATCTAGCGTGCTATAAGGGAGCTGAAACATTGTCATCTCTCTTACGCTTTGTTTCTCGTTGTATATTGATATTTTGAGTTAGGTAAAGTCCATTACATAGAGTACCGATGTGAACGGAAGAGTTGTTCCGTTTGATAAAATATTTACCATTCTTAATATAAGTTTCATAACCTTCACAATCTAATATTGGAACTGAAATTATATTACGAATAATGCTCGGTACATAAAGGACTTTATTTAAGACTAACTCAAAACTACCTAAATCTAATCTAATTGTGCCTAAAGCTCGAGCTTCAACGTTTGAGCCATCGCCGATCTTCAAGACACATTCTCCTTCTTTGAGTTGTTGGACTTCACTTAGCATCTGTACATCATTACAGATATGAGTTCCACAACTGGTATCAAGTACCCAAGAACTAGAATTAATAGAAAGATTTATTTCAACGAGAAAGATACCTTTCTTTAGAGTAGCCTTGTACTCTGGGCAGTTTCTCCTCCAATGTCCCGCTTTGCCACAATGGAAGGAAACATCCTCTTTCTGATCACGCTTCTTCTTTTGGGCCTTTCCCTTCGAAATGCCACCAGTGGGCCTAAGGGGTTTCTTCTTCTTCTTTTGGGCTTTCTTGCCCTTACCTTTAGAAGGCCCAGAAGAGGAAGATGGAGCATTCACCATCAAAACCTTATTGTCCTTCTTGATCGTGCTTTCAGCAGTCACAAGCTGACTAATCAGCTCAGCTACAGTAGCACCAGCATGATTCATGTTGAAGTTAAGGACAAATGGGTTGAATGATGGTGGGAGCGAAGCTAGCAACAAATCCACTGAAAGCTCATCTTTCAGTGGCATGTCCATGGAAGCAAGTTTCACAGTAAGGGCAAGAAACTTGAGTCCATATTCATGGACACTTGAACCTTCCCTCATTCTCAAGTGGAACAATTCCTTTGAAGTGTTATACCTTGTAACACGTTCATGAGGGCGGTAAAGTTGCTCTAAGTGGTCGTAAATCTCCCAAGCAAATTCCATGGCCTCATGTTGTCTTTGCAAGTCCGGAGACATGTTAGCCAACATAAGGCAACGGGCTTGGAGATTATCATCCTTCCACTTCTGAATCGCATCCCGCTCGGCCCGAGTGGGAGCCTCTCCTTCGGGACTGGGCTCCCCTTCGAAGAGAACATAAGTTCTCTTCTCAGAATCTAAAATGATTTTTAGATTCCTCAGCCAATCAGAATAGTTGGGACCAGTCAACTTGTTTGACTCGAGGATCGATACAAGAGGGTTTTTGGTTGCCATTTCAAAACACGTAGAGAATCACAGAATCTACGACCTAAATGGTAAAACAGAGAACTAGTGAGCATGCTGAATTATAACGATATACAAAAGATAAGGTCTTTAATCTATTGTAGCTCCCACTGTTTTTCAAAGATCTATAATTCCCAAAGATCTAAGAGGAACACGTTTCCCAGTGGGTACTAAGATCCTAGGCATTTTACCTCGAACCCACGACTCGCGGACATTCTCAGTAAGAACCCTAGGTAGGTACAACTTACCAATTCTAACACCTTTAGAACTCTTAGTAATTGTTTTTGCATCACCTATCTTTCAATATGGACCCACGACTCGTGCGACATCCATATTTACTTAGGCGTTAAGCTAGACCCATCAATCATAAGATCATGACCAAAACTTAGTTCGAACGACCCACGACTCGCGGACATCGCCCTTGCTAAAATCGATCATGAAATATTGATCATTTAAAATGATCAATTAGGTAACTAAGAACTAATAAGCTCCACTAGCTATCCCACGACTCGCGGACAATAACTAGCTTTACTTACTAAACTTAAAACCTCTTGATGGAATGCTAGGAATTTAATTCAAAATTTGTATCTCGAATTAAATACCTATTTGTTCGAAATTAGCTTAATATTTAATGGGAATTTTCGAATCAACCGGAGAGTTGTCCGGTTCGACCTCACCAACATATATGTTATCCAATTTTATTAGTCTTGATTAATGTAAGTACACTTAAATGCATTTCAAACAAGCACATAAACAGATAACATGTCCTAGCATGATACTAACATGTAATGATCATGGGTTCTACCTATCTTATGCGTGATATGTGGGAGCCACTCCACAATCACAAGTTCTAACATACATGCCACATAAACAGTTCAAATCACATAAGGGAAAGCGGTAACAAAATACGAGCCCTATCTCTATTACATTTAACAATTGAGAATCCCCTCCCTAACATTTTGAGGGGTCTTCACTTATGGCCTCCTTGTTACTTGAATGTGGTCCATCTTACTCCATGGGTGCATTGTCTCCAAAATGAAAATAAAACCTCACCACCTATCTCTACTCTCAAATTACAATAAAAAGAAAAAGACATAAAGTAATAAGGCTCAATCTTCATATTGGCCTTAGACAATTACACGGGGCATACCCCGGCCTAAAAAACAGTAATATGGAAAGCCACATAATAAATCACATAACAGTATGCACATAAGTGAGGCTCCAACCTCAATTGAAAAACGCAACTATAGGGCTCCAACCCCAATTTAAACCATCCATGTGCATAAATTAAAACCATACATAGATCTAAACCCATGATCACCTAACATGCTTTTGCAAGAATTTAAATTTAACCAATAAACTAAAATTCCCGTTTCAAGTCCTAATGACTTAAAACACGACTTAGATGCAATTCTTGTTCAAGAGCCTTTTCAATAAAACCCGAAAAAACAATAAACCAATAAAATTCCAATTAATTTCCAAAATCAATAAATTTATTCTTTCATTATTTTCAGAAAATAAAATTTGTAATTTTTCCAAAATTCAAATCGCTTTAATTTCTCAAAAAAATCCCAATTTAATCAAAATTTTAAAAATAATTTTATTTTATCAAAACTGATTTTAAAAGATAAAATTAAATCGGGATTTTAAGGACCGAAAACACGAAAAACACGAAACACGAAAACGAGCCCAAAAACGGCCCAGCCTCGCTAGGCACCGCCGTGCAACAGCGCGCACCGCCGGCGGCAGTTGCCGCTCGCGTGCGCAAGCTGGGCGTGCATCAAGCGCGCGCCGCGCGCAGCAGCGCCCGCCGCGACTAGGCGGGCTGTGCAGGCGTCCCGCGCGGTTGCGGGAGCCCGGGATGGCTCCCGTGCAGTTGCGGGAGGGGCTGGGCGGCGTGCGCGCGCAGGCCTGGGGCGTGCTACACATTGGCACGTCCCAATCCCGCGCGTTTGTTTCGCGTCTCGTTTCGTGTCTAGGTTTCTTAAAACCAATTCAATCCAAAATTAAAAATTCGATTTTGATAAATTTCAACTAAAACGATTTTCAAAAACAGTTTTAGAAATTCAGGAAAAATTACAGTTTCGTATTTCAGGCTTTCTAAAAGAACTCAAGAATACTCAATTCGTATCTAAGCCTAAGAATTTCTACCAAATTCAGAATAATTGAGACGAATCAGAATCATGATTAACGAGGTGGCTCTGATACCACTTGTTGGAAAACACGAATCAGAAAGCAGCGGAATTTAAAAATTTTCCCAACAAAAGGACCTTGGACTCGCAATCGTGTAACCAAATTCGTAGAGATAGAAAACTTACTTTTCTTTTGTTCTTTCTTGAAGCGTTTCAAGCCACCCAAGAACGCTCTTCTCGTGGCTTGATCCCCTCTCCTTGGTAAAGTTCGAATCTTCAAACTTCTAACTTGAAGTCTCTAGAGAAAGTCCACCAACTTGATCACTATCTAACTAGTAAGGATGCTAGTTCTCTAGTTAGTGTTTAGGCTTAACCTAGGGTTTATTTGATCTTGGAGAAAGGAAGGTGTTCAACACATGAACCAAAAGAATTGCAAATTAGCTCTAAAGGGGAGCATGAGCTCCCCTATATAAAAGAAAGGGAGAGGGACGGCCGAACCTATTCCTTGTTGGACAAGGATTTGGTTCCTCTCTCTCCTATTACTTGATCATCAAGTATTTTCCAACTTTGACTTTGAATTCTAATTCAAGTCAACTTTTAAGAGAGCTAAAAATATCCAAACTATTTTTGGATAATTTTATACTTTATTTATTATAAAATAAATAACTTATTTTTATCTAATTAATTAATTCGTAATTAATTAACTAGATTATTTTCTCCAAAATAAGACTTTCTTTTTAATTCAAAATTAAACCAAAGTCTATTAAATAATTAACACATTTAATTATTTAATACATATATACATAATATATATTCACACGTGTGTGACACGTGTCACAGTGACACGTGTCACTCATGTGAGCCACACGTGTGGAACCCTCTTGGCCCAATTAACTCGTTTAATCATTTTAAAGCCTCAACTCATGTAACCAAGTTGTTGTGTGTGACCCTCTAGGTTCTCAATTCAATTAGCAGTGACCCTAATTAATTAATTCACTAATTAATTAATCAGTCCACAGATTAAACGACCATAGTCTAGCAACAGGTGTTTAACCCCCAGCTGAATTGGAATGTTCGGATTCGACAGAACCTTTAAGTCATTGATTCATGCGAGATATAATCCTCCTACTTACTATCTCTCAACCAAGATCTAGGGTAAGGGAATAATCAGAACCCTAATAATCCGGTCTTAAAGCTAAGTGCATTTCATATCCATTTGATCTCAATCCAAGAAACCCTTTTCTTGATGTCTTGATCTACTGCCTTGGCCAAGGACTCCATATGGCATATGAATGACTTACACAATAAGAGATCACCTTGCAAATGCAAGTGTAGGTCCTTTCTTGATTCTCATTCACTTTCATGAATCACTTGTGCAGCCCCAGCATAAGCCTTGAATCAGTTGTCTAAGGCGACACCCTTTAAAGCTTATACCTAAGACTACAGAGTTAACTCATAAAGTGACAAGGAACCTCAAGTCTAAGGATCAATTAATCACATCAATGACTCGTGAGATATTTCCTAATCTGGAAGTTTCCATTTCCTGAAATAGAAACTTCCTTTCCCATTTAGGAATGTTTTCACACGGGGCACCTCAGTGAACTTACTTATTAAAGTAAGCACCCTCATGTATCACGCACGTATCAACTATACACTTTGCACCTCCATGAAACAAGGTGGTCCTTCTTAAGGGCGTGATCCCACAAGCAAGCCTTAGAGGAGTCAGGTTGACACTCCCACTGTCTGTAGGACTCATCGGCTTGGAGTATTTTACTAATCATGACTTATGTGATATAGGGCTCATTTCATGAACCATTTCACCTAAATGGTAGAGTCCTAAAGTCATCAGGATTAGGGGAGTTCTCATACATGCACAGCTAAAGTAAACGCATACCAAACAAGAGCATATAAAGAAGTGTTGCCTCAATTCGTTATTTCATTCAAAGATTGTCTGTGATTACAATAAGGAAAAGCACAAAGCGGATATACAATCGGCTTATAGGGCACTATTCCTAACACGGAAGAGTTAAGACGGTTGATTTTGGAAGAAGCTCATCGATCAGGGTATTCGATACATCCCGGGGGAAATAAAATGTATAAGGACTTAAAGAAATTTTATTGGTGGAATGGACTTAAACGGGATGTGATCGACTTCGTGAGACATTGCTTGACTTGCCAAGTGGTGAAAGCAGAGCATCAGAAGCCATCGGGACTACTACAACCGTTACCTATTCCAGAATGGAAATGACAGCAAGTGGCGATGGATTTCGTTTCGGGTCTTCCACGAGTGAAAGGTGGTTTAGGTGGAATTTGGGTAATAGTGGATTGACTGAAGAAATCGGCACATTTTCTAGCTGTTCGGATGTCAGATAAGGTACCTAAATTGGCTAAGAAATATGTTGATGAAATCGTCCGACTTCATGGAGTACCGGTTAGCATTGTATCAAATCGGGATCCGAGGTTCACTTCTAGATTTTGGCAGGAATTGCAAAGGAATCTAGGAACAAGGCTTCAATTCAGCACAACTTTCCATCCTCAGACAGACGGGCAATCAGAAAGATTAATTAAATATTTGAAGGATATGTTAAGAGCATGTGCATTGGATTTTTCGAGTTCGTGGAACGAACAATTGCCTTTGATTGAATTTGCCTATAACAACAGCTTTCAAGCGTCGATAGAAATGGCTCCATATGAGGCTCTCTACGGACGGAAATACAGGTCACGGTTGTTCTTTGATTTGGAAGAATGGAATTGGACGAAGCAAGAGGTTGTTAAACGAGGAGAGAAAAAGGAAAAACCCTCTAAGGCCATGCAAGAGGCAATTGATAAGGTCCAAATAATCAGACAACGAATGAAAGCAGCCCAGGACAGACAGAAAAGCTATGCCGATCACCGAAGGAAAGATCTTCAATTTGAGGTTGGTGATAGGGTATTCTTGAAAGCCTCACCTCGTAAGGGATTTTCGAGGATTGGAAAAGGAGGGAAATTGAATCCTCGGTATCTAGGACCGTATGAGATTTTGGAGAAAATTGGAGATACGGCCTACCTTTTGGACCTACCCCCGAGTTTGACCGGAATTCATAATGTATTTCATGTGTCTCAGCTTCGAAAATATTATCCGGATGAATCGGAAGTTATCCCCGTTGAGGAAGTGGAGTTAGAACCGAACCGAACCTTCGTTCAGAAGCCGATTAGGATTTTGGATCGTAAATTTCAAGAGCTTCGAAATCGGCAGATTCCACTAGTTAAAGTCTTATGGAGAAGTGACAAAATGGAAGAGGCTACATGGGAGACGGAGAATAAGATGAAGAGATTTCATCCCGAATTGTTTCCGAGTGATTAATGAATCCGAGGACGGATTCTTTTAAGGGGGAGAGGTTGTGACGCCCGGATAATTCGGTCGTACAGGTATGACGTAATTGTTTACCTAATTGCGCAAAATAATTATTTTTCGTGTTTATATAGTAATTTTATTTTAAATGCATTAAATGTTATTTACTTTATTTTATTGTTGTTAGTATACTTATATATATATCTAATTGTTAATTGTGTTAGTTATTTAATGTTAAGTATTTTGTGAATTCTTTACAACTTGATATTTATTGCATAAATTGAACGTGATTGCAATGTAAATTAATTTCCCGAATTTGATTTAATTTCGTTGTGGCTTTATTTGATCATTTCATGAAACCTTGAGGACCTGATTGCATGGATTTAATTGAGTACATTTCAAAAGCTTGGGGTTTCATTTGCATAACTTATTAATTTGGAGGATTCAATAGCAAATAGAGCAATTCTTCCTTCTCTTGGAGCAGCATATCACGTTCCCTTTCTTTCTTTCTCTCATACATACATTACATACACCCTTGTTCTTGACCCCAAGCCAACCGATCCAACCCTTGCCAAAGTGGGGGAAAATTTCATCTTTCAAGCTTCATATCTGTGGAATTTGTGGACATTCAAGCATCATCAACATCATCTCTTCATCCCTTCTCCCATTTCTTTCATTTGAGGTATTTTTGGAACTTTGATGATTTTCTTGGAAATATGTGATAGTTAGGGTTTTGTTTGGAATTGGTTAATGTGTGTACTTGTTGTTGCTTATATGTTTAGGAACTTTAAGCTTAAGTTATATGCATTTAACTTGTTGATTATGGACTTGGTTGATGAACTTCTATATGGGTTTTATTTGGAGAATTATGGATGATCCAATGTGGGAATATGTGTTTTTATGAGTTGTTATTGCTCTATATGTAAGTTAGTCTGTTTATTACATGGAATATATGAGTTTGAACTTGAAAATTTGGTGTTTTGGTTGTTGTTGATGTTGTTGCGTTGTTATTCTGCTGAATACCCTGTTTTTCTCTGCTGCGTACATTGACACGGGCGTGTCACTTTTCTTCTCTTCAGCGTGACATGGGGGTGCATGCTTGTTGGTTGAGTTTTTCTATAGCGTGATACGGGGGTGTCACGGTTTACCTTGCATTGGTGATACGGGCGTGTCACCATCTTTTTCCTGGCTTGTTGTCCGCTGTACTGTGACACGGGGGTGTCACAGCTTAGTGCATTTTGGTGACACGGGCGTGTCACCCTCTGTTTCTCATGCATTTTGTTTGCATGCTACTGTACATGCATGTGTTTTTTTTATATATATTGGATGTGTATTAAATGTTATTTGATTTAATTGAATATATGTAATTGTTTGTTTGGAATTTGAATGTGATTTAACTTGTGCTTCGATTCTATATGAAGTTCTTAAATCAATGTTTTTGAAAGTGTGGAATTATGAATTCGGATAAATTGAACGATTGATTGAATGACTTGATTATATGATTTGATTCCTTAATAGTGCACATGAACATTTCATAACATAATTTTATCTTTTATATATTCATATCATGATCATTGCATTACCGAGCGTCTTATTTGGTCATATTGAGTCTCACTTCACCTTCCTTGCACAGATTTTGATCCAGTTGGAGACGAGGCCGGTCAGTGAGGCTCGTGTTTGCTTCTTTTTGCGGTTAAGGTGGGTTTTTCTTCTATGCAGATATAAGACCCTATATATACCTTCAATGTGAAAGCTTTCGACCAAAATTATATATATATAGAGAGTCGTTTTAATGAGTAAATGTTTTCAACGTAAAGCCTTATTTTATGAACCCTAGCTAATGTTTTCGCGAGAAATGATCGAATGCACGAATGGGGCCCAGGGACTTAGTGTGAGTGGCTATCCGGGGAGGCACGGGCCGACGGTGATCCCTAACACTAGTTCCACCAATGAACGGCGTAACCGGACCTCGTTAGGAGTTAGCGAGGAATGGACACTGAGCGCCATCTGGGGAGTCATGTAACCCCTTTTGGTCAATGAATGGGTGGTCGGGCCTTGCAAACCCACCACCAACCCGGAGGAAGAAGGTGTAAATCTTAATGAATGTGCACAAAAGAATGATTGCATGAAAAGAATGAATGAATGAATGTTTAAATGATTTACACAAGGTGTTGGTTGGAGATAATGCACGCCCACTCGCCGGGCGACTAATGACCTAATGTTAATGATTCGTTATAATCCCTTTTGATGATTTCTATTCACCCACTTGGAAAAGTCATTAAAAACCTCACTTGGGATTATGCCTTGCATGTGATTGTTTAATTACTGTCATATATTCTATTTATGCCCTGTTTTATACCCACCAGTCCCTTTTGGACTGAACCCGTTTGGTTTTCAGTTGTTTAGTGCAGGTGTTGAGGGAGCTAGGCGGGAATACGAGTCCTAGGTCTTGCATTCGTCTCTAGCTCTTATATTTTGGTCTTACACTTGCATACTTTTATTTTGATCATTGTATATGTATAATGATGTGGAGCGTACATGTTTTGGGCCGTGATGGCAATTGATGATGTATATGACTTATTTTTGGAGCTTGGATGCTCATGGTATATATATATGGTATATGTTCGTTTATTGCTTCCGCTTTAATGTTTTATGTTGTTTTATGGTTTCAAGGGTTAGCCCGCTTAGCTTAGAGTGTTTGTTTGTCCCCGTTCGCCGTGATTTGGCTCGGGTATGGATCATCCATTTCATATTCGGGTCGGGTTTCGGTGCGGGGGAAGTGACACCTTGCACTCGGGTGTTAGAGGGGTCGAGTCAGGTCTTTACTTTTGAGTCTAGCATGTTCCTTGTATATTATTGATGCTTAATTGTTTTGTTATGAACCTTTTGGCACTTCTAAATTTGGAAGATGGTTTGTATTGGAAGTATTGGTGAACATGGTGATGTTAAATTATTGAATGTATGTATCTTATGCTTCCGTATTATTGATTATGTATGTTGGTGATTAATTGAATTGGGGTCAAGTCCCGCCTAGCTGGATGGTTTCTTATTTTGTCACCCGTTCGCTATTCTCTTGGTTCATGTACAGATCATCTATTTCGTATGTGGACTGAGCTATAGTGCGGGGGGTGTGGCATCTCGGCGTTCCGGGTGCTACATCTTAGGTGGTATTAGAGCCCGGTTGTAAAACCGCGGTTCTAGCGTCGTGTCTCGTGAGTCTAGGTCGTGCGGCATAGGATTATTTGATAAGTTGAGAGTCTTTCATCTTATTTGAACTTACTTGACTTATTTGAACTAGTTGAATTATGTGAATTATGTGCGTTATTTGTATCATGGGATTTTAGATGTATTAATTTGCATCCACTAATCCCACATGCATATCTAGTGTCTTGATTACAGGATGCCTGGAGGTCACCCTCATCGTGAACGTTCTCTTAGGGTTCCCCCACATCCACCCCATGCGGTTCAACCTTAGGAGTTTTTTGATTCCTTGGTCCGTTTTGTTGATCAGAAGATAAGAGAATATGTTCCTATAGCATCATCATAACCGACTCAAATTTCTATTGTATTTAAGGAGTTTCAGAATCAGCAAAATCCAAAGTTCTTTGAAGGGAGTGATATTCAATCCAAGCTGTGGCTCAAGAAAGTTAAAAGAGTTTGGGAACTTATTCCGTGTGACTCTCAAGAGAAGGTTCGAGGCACCACCCCTTTAAATACGAGGAGGGCTAATCCTCAACCCGGACAGGCTTCAGGTTCAGAATTAGGCCAGAGTTCTAGCAAGGGAAAGCGACCTATCTCTTATCATACAACGTCACCTCAGAAAGGATCTCAAATGAAGAAGAAGAATCGATCAACTGGATCGGGTTCGGGAGCTTCACGTACTTCGGCTTCAACAACACCTTTTGGGAAGCCTCTTTGCGCTTATTGTGGAAGCGACACTCATACTTACGATAATTGTAGAAGCCGTTTAGGCCTATGCTGGTGATGTGGAAGTGATGAGCATCAAGTAGATACATGCTCAAGGCGACGAGAGAAGTCTACCGGGTGTGAGAGGCCACTTGTTCGGGCTTGTGCATATGCTCTAGAGAGAAAGGTGCAGGATGTAAACGTGAATCCGAACGTGATAGCAGAAGGTATCAATTGCATGAATGGCTCAATCAACGGTGAACGGTACATTTAACTATGCATATCACGTGCATCACGGATTTTGTTGTTGTATTTAATTTCTTGTTAGTTGCAATTTGGTTGTATATGAGTGTTAGTTATGTGATTAACGTGATGCTACTTGCCCTATATGACATTTATGTGAATGTTTCTATAATTCGTTCCCTTAAATTGCTTTCGTGTATGTGTATGAGAGACGTGGTTCTCTCATTTCTTGTTGAGAGACGGGGTTCTCTCATTTCTTGTTGAGAGACGGGGTTCTCTCATTGCTTGTTGAGAGATGGGTTCTCTCATTTCTTGTTGAGAGATGGGGTTCTCTCATTTCTTGTGGAGAGATGGGGTGCTCTCATTTCGTGTTAGGGAGACGGGGCTCTCTCGTTACTTGTCTAAGAGATGGGGTTCTCTTATTGCTTCTGTATAATTTTTAAAACTCGACAGTGGACCTGGGGACCAGGTCCTTTCAAGGGGGGGGGGGGGGGAGAGTTGTAACGCCCCGGTTATTTCATTCAATCATTATATGTTAAATTATAATTTTCATAACATTATATGCATTAAGTTTTCATAAATTTCGTAATATGAAATTTATATAAATGAATTAATAATGTGAGTAATTGTTCAAATGTGACCTTACTAGATCATTTCATAAATTTAGAGACCTAATTGCATAACATGAGTTGGGAGTTATAGGATTATTTGGTTAGGAATAGAACTTGCTTACATTCATTCAAATATTTGAGGGACTTTGGTGGAAAAAGGGATGACTCTTTTGAGTTAGTGGGTGAATTTTTATATAACATATACATTGTATCTCTTGCATTTCATTCATGACATTTTATCCAACAAATTACACACACACACCCTCACCATAGTTCAATCAAAACACCAAGGGAGAAGGAAGGAAGATTTTATCACAAATCAAGTTAGAGTTTGAAGGATTTGTGAAGCTAGAAGCATCATCACCATCATATCATCATCTCATCTTTTCTTTCTTCTATCTAGAGGTATAAATGGAGAGTACTTGACTTATTGAATGTATGTTAGAGTAGGGTTTGTTGATTAAGTGATGAATAACTTGTGTGTATGTGATTAGAAGTGTGATCATGATCAAACTCGAGAGTTTGCATGAAATCTTGCATAATACGGAAGCTAGAAACCATGAAATTATTGGGGGTTTTGAATGATGATTTCTTGATGATTGATGCATGTTTTATGGTTTATATCATGCCTAATTGATATATATGAGTTATATGCATGTTATATGATGGTTTTGAGTTGAATTCTTGCATGGATTTGGTGTTGGAAGGGTTTGGGAGCCATTTCCGAGCCTATCCCCTGTTTTTCGCCCAGATTGTTCCCAACCGGGCGTTTGGTCCCTTAGTTATTTTACCAAACACCCGTGTGAGATGTGTCTGCCTTACCCGAGAGCTTCCAAACGCCCGTTTCTGCTTTCAGTTCACTTTTCGAATGGGCGTTTCTCCCTCATCCGAACTCCAAATGACCTGAATTTTGAACCGTTGGAAACCTCTTGAAGTCTAGAACAAATTCCAAAGGAATAATCTCAAAATATTTTGTGAATTTTGAGATATAATCAATTATTTTAGGTGTCGCCACTTTTCCGGAAAACTACACTATCCTAACTTCAAGCTTACGCCATTTTCTCCTCGTTTTGAACTAGAAAACATGCCATATATCATTGGAAAGGTCTTTGAGTCTAGTTTCATTCCCAACAAACAAAACTTAATTCCCACTTCTATAATTAAAGATATCCCAGTTTTCCCTCAGCATGTATGTTTCCTAAAATTATCCGTTTTTACTAAACTTCTCCAAAACCTCTCTTACTGCATTTCTTTCACTTCCTTGACTCCCGTATGTGATTATATGAGTTATATACTTGTTTTATTGATAAATATGCTCCTAATTGACATTCCTTGATTGTTATTGCATGATATATTGATCTATGACTTTGCCATGCGTCGTAATTGGTTCATTAGAGTCGTGACTCACAAACACTTGGCCCTTTGTACACAGATTGTCTTTTTGTTGACAAGGAGCAAGCTTCATAATTATATCCTTGTTGTATTTTGGGCAAAGGTGAGGTTTAATTACTAGATATATAGAACCCGTATAACCCTACGTGATGTTTCAGCCAAAATGTATATATATCTTTCTCAAAACCTTTATCGATTGCAAATGATTTCTCGTGACATATTGAACTTATCGTGATTGATTGATTGTTTAGCGAGTGAAACATGTTCACTTGGGACCGAGGGTAGTGTATTGAGCCAACCGTGGAAGCAAGGGCTGACGGGTAACTCTTGCACTATCCTCACAACTTTGGGATGCCCCCTGAACCCACTAGGAGATTAGTGGGGGAAGGAGTCCCGGGCATAGGGACTCATGAACCGTATGCTCGCCGTTATTGGGTGGTGGGGCCTTGCAATCCCACCATCACCGGAGGAAGAAGGGAATTGAAACTGCTTATTGTGCACTGTAATAACTTGCATGCTCACTTAACCATTGATAATCTAAATATTAGTAATGTTCACTGTCGGAGTAAGGTTGGAGAATTGTCCTCACTCGTTGGGCCACTGATTGAATTGAAGTGATAACGGTTATATTGTTCAATTCATTAGTTGTAATCTCGGGCGAGTTGTATTTTATTATCGAACTTATATGGCTTTCCTTTTATAAAACCTTACCCGAGACTATGAATTGCTTGGTAATTGCGCTAATATTTATTTATAAACCCCTCACTCAGTCTTCGGTAGACTGACACCATCACATTTTCAGTTTTGCAGGTTGAGTGCTAGGCGGGGTCGTGTCAGGTCTTTACTTTTGAGTCTAGCATGTTCCTTGTATATTATTGATGCATAATTGTAATGTTATGAACCTTTTGGCACTTCTAAATTTGGAAGATGGTTTGTATTGGAAGTATTGGTGAACATGGTGATGTTAAATTATTGAATGTATGTATCTTATGCTTCCGTATTATTGATTATGTATGTTGGTGATTAATTGAATTGGGGTCTAGTCCCGCCTATCTAGATGGTTTCTTATTTTGTCACCCGTTCGCTATAGTCTTGGTTCATGTATGGATCATCCATTTCGTATGTGGACTGAGCTATAGTGCGGGGGGTGTGGCAACTTGGCATTCCGGGTGCTATACTACGGACCTGAGGATAGGTCCTTTTGACGGAAGGGAGTTTATAACACCCCGACCATTCGGACATATAGGTATGACATCACGAGTGTGATATTTGTGCTTTGAAATTATTTAATTATGCAATTATATGTTATTTTATTGATTATGTGATTATTTGAAATTATATGAAATTATTTGTTTAAGTTATGAATTGAAATTTTGAATGACTAGTATAGGGGCAAGCCGTCCCTGCTTGCAAAAGAAAAAATTATAATACAGTTAGTTATTTTTATTAAATCAAGAAATAAAAATCAAGAAAAAATAAGAAGTGATATCCACAATGATGGGGTCAAAATACGCCCGGCCCACATTTCGACGGGTGGCGCCACCATTGAATGACACGTGGACTCTCATTCCCCCAAACAACCTTGCTCCGAGCGTCATCTGCCCTCGGTTGCTAAAATCCAAGTGACACGTGTCATCATTATCGCGAGACATGTGGCACTTATAATTACTCAAGTACGAGCGTCATCCCAGCTTCCCAGCATGCCTTGATTCCGCCAAGGGATTGACCCTCGAGCGCTCAGACCAAGGAACCAAGGGATTGACACGTGTCCGCATGCAAGCAGACCAAGGGACTAGGCTCCCCCTCATCTTACAACCTTGGCCTGGATCTACCCTCGGGTCC